>OX438896.1:22106545-23426045 GCA_949316265.1 Diarsia mendica | reverse complement strand
ACCTTACATTATCGCAGATAAGGCTCACAATTCTAAAGACAAAAATTTTACAACCACAATAGAAAAAAAAACATCTATCGCTAATCACAAGCCAGTAGCTAAACGCAGCACAACGCTTCAAAAGTGGGGGACCTTATAACACTGACTTACCCCACTTAACTCCTTTTGGTATAGCAAGATCGTGCCAAATGAGTATTGTAGCCTAGTCTCTTGTGTTTCTTCGGCTTGACTGATCATCTGAGACTATTTTCTTAGCTAAAACTAATAAGAAAATGTTCGAAAATATCTAGATTTGCGGGTATAAATTGCCAAATGGATGTGACATTCACCCTTTTATACCTTATCTTCAGCATAATTCTCTTACCCTTATCCCAACACATTTTGATTCGGTACAACATGTCTCCTTCTTTCCGTATAATATCGCAAATAAGGTTAAAAATTCTAAAAACACAAATTAATTGGCCACAAAAAAAAAACATCTATCGCTAATCACAAGCCAGTAGCTAAACGCAGCACAACGCTTCAAAAGTGGGGGAACTTATAACACTGACTTACCCCACTTTATTCCTTTTGGTATAGCAAAATCGTGCCAAATGAGTATTGTAGCCTCTTGTAGTCTCTTGTTTCTTCGGCTTGACTGATCATCTCAGACTATTTTCTTAGCTGAAAATAATAAGAGAATGTCTAGATTTACGGGTTTGAATTACCAAGAGTAAAAAGCATTACAAAGTAAACCTACCAAGTTTCACCATTGTTGATTAGATTCCCACATGGAGCAATTATTAGAAACTAGATGCCCGCGGCTTCACCCGCATAGATGTCGGTTGTCGGGCCCAAAAGTAATCTTTTCATCTCCCTCTTACAGCGCCTTACAACCCTTTTTTCACATTAAAAATCCTATGTAGCCTAGATCCTTTCTCAGGCTCTAGACTATCTGTGTACCAAATTTAATTTAAATCGGTTCTGTAGTTTTGGCGTGAAAGCGTGACAGACGACAGTTACTTTCGCATTTAAAATATTAGTGAGGATAATAGTTTCCTATGTTCTCAAAGATCATTTTTGATTCTGTAAAACCTGAATTACCGTAGACTGTAGGGTACAATCATGAAAGACCACATAGGCATGTTTAAGCTGTTATTCTTTGATTCAGATATCAATGCTGACTGTCTAAATATCAAGAAGTTTAGAGTTAGAACATAAAGTAACACTTTATATTTATTTAACTCCCACTTAATACTATCTGAGATATTATTTTACGTGTCCAAAAACTTTTTATAAAATAATCCAGCTGCAGACGAATATTATTGAAAGTTCTTTCACATCAGAAGTCATGTTCATCCTCCAAGGACTAAAATTGAATTTATATTGATGTACTTTTTTTACTGGAACTAAAGTTACGCGGGTAATGTCGGTTCCAGACAAATTCTAACGTCTCAATCGTGTTTTAAGTAAAAACATGTCAAAACCCTAGTAGCAATTGCCGTTGGCTTCCATACGCCAACAGTTGGGAATGTATTGGCAGACGGTTAGTTATTCCGCCAACCTAAACTTAAAATAGGCCCATTGTCTTAAACATGCACTATTTGCCCTACGTAGAGCCAACGACGGGCCTGTTGTTACTATTCTTACTGTTGGGTGATTTTTGTAGGGATTTATGTTATTAAAACAACATTGGGCCAACTAACGACGGGCCTACTGCTTCTATTCCTACTGTTGGGAGATTTTTGTAGGGATTTAAGTTATGATAACAACATCGGTCCAACTTATATACCCTTCAATGGCCCTGTTACTTGCTGCTCCTACAGGGTGGTATCGGGGTGCGCGGGGGGCGGGCGGCGGCACCCGTCGCCCGGCCCGCCCGCCATCTTGCACTGCAGTTTGTTATTTCATTTGTGCGGTGCCGGGTGCGCTTGCGGCTGCGGAGTATTTGTTTTATTTTAAAATATAAAATATTAGCCTGACAGGCAGTGATAAAAATGTTTAAAGTTGTGGAATTTGACGATGAAGATGATTACGGTGGGAACTCGGTGTGGTGCGTGAAAACTGGATGACGCCACGGAAGACGCATTGCATGTGGTCTCCAAATAGGATAACGTGGACATTATGTCCTGTAAAACGTTTATTTTACGAAACGGTAAGTAAGTTTTTCATAAGTAGGTATTTATCTACTTAGAACCCGTGCGAATTACCTTGAGACCTGGGACTAAGATGCTATTATTTATGAAATACTATCTTATTTTGTTCTTAATAAATTTCGTGCAAATCTCTAGCTAAAAAAAAATACTACGACGCATCATTTTGCACAACATAAATTGAAATTGAATCATCGGCCCGGTCTCAAGTTGATTCGCACATAACCTAACAAAAATTTGTAGGTAAATAATTTATCCTTACTGGCATTGCATAAGTATTTGTTGTCTTACTATAATGGGTTGTGTTGTGTTTGTTGCAGATAAACTACTTAACCTACATTGGTGGGAACAAAACTGGTCCTATCACAAGAAGAATCTTTGACAACAACTTAGCTGCAAAGTGTAACTTTGTAAAAGTAGGTAGGTACTTTAACAATGTATCATAGTAGGTACGGTGTGTATCGTTTTACTGCAGAGCTACTGTCTCCAAATTGTGTAAAATTTGTCTTTATTTTGTAAATAACCTAATATAACAATAAATAAATATTCAATTACCTATCATAATTTGTATTTCATTTAATTTCAGTTAACACAAAGTATAATAGGTAGGTCAACGCAGACGACACAACGTCCTCTCATGTAGGTACTCATCACGTCAAAGTGCAAAAGAGAGACGACTGTTTGGGCACAATATGAGTGACTTTTGTATGTCGTCGTCTGGGTTGGCCTATAGGGCTGGTTTCAGAGCGATGCGTCTTGCCAGCGCCGGCCGCACGCACGTCTCGCTGCGCATGAACCTTATCGGCTTCAAAATAAGGTTGGTTTTTCAAAACATCGCAAAAACCAACCTTATTATGAAGCTGATAAGGTTCATGTTCAGCGACGCGCGTACGGTCGGCGCTGGCGAGACGCGTCGCTATGAAACCAGCTATAGAACCAACAAACATACAACCGCTTGCCTACATGTATTAAGTGTCGTTGGGCCTACCCATAACACGTTTTCCTCGGGCCTCAGTAGGGCAATGCACGTTGGCCCCATCGCAAGTTGGGCCTTCGTAGGCAAATCCACGTAGGCCATCAGTTTTGGGCCCAACCCGCAAAGTGCCCGCCAATTGTATGCATTTGCCAACTAACCAGAGGTATGTGGCCCAACTAAATGCCAACAAAAAATGCTACTAGGGAAGGCTCATGTTAAAGATTAAAGGAAAACCTCATTTTCTCTTTCCCAATTAAATTCACTGTTTGCTCTCTATAATAATCTTTCAGAAATAATTTCATATTACATCAAACTTCGTTGCTTGATACGTTTTCACAGTATTTAGGCTCACAAACTTGCAACTTGAGCAATGTTTAAAACTTGATGATTTGTACTCCTCTTTCCAATATTGACTTCACCTGTCTAGTTCAACCTGCTATCTCCTTCGTGGCCTGTATGGCACCAGCTTCCTGCCATTTTCGCCCACAGTTCGGCCTCATGCGGCAAACATGTCCTGCCCATTTGAGATGGGCAGCCTTTTGAGCCATCTTGGCTAGTTTTGTTTTAGAACATCACCATGGTAAGTTAAATTGATCTACATCGACTTAAATTGCAGTTCAATTGCATGACTTGATGAAAACATATATATCTACGAGTAGAACATCAACTTTACCCCTAGTTCACGCCACGCATGTTCACCTAAGTGTGTACCCGCCTTAATACCGAAACATTTCTTCTCAAAAGATTTATTAAACGTGATACTTTCATCCCGCCCGCGTATGTATGAGCGTTGTCTGAACTTAACTAAAGATTTATCGCTTGTGAAACATTCTGTTCGATAGATATTATGATTATTTATATTACTAAACACTTTTTTTTTGTATTTTTTTGGATGGTAATTTGTCTACGAAAACATACGTTACATCTTTTCAACTCAGTTTTGTTATTTTCAAAGGATTAGGTATAAGTGTTAAAGACAGTCACAATTCGGCAGTTATGTATAAGTCAAAGCATATGGCCTATTACCATCAACTGGACACAAATCCAGACTCCAGACCCTTGGCCTTCTTAGGAATCGAACTCAAGATCTCACGGTCGGCAGTAGCCGCCTTATGGCAGTCTTATGTACTGATAAAACTGCGTGTTTAAAAACAATTAGTTGATTGTACTACCACATACATTAAATATTAATATAAGTAGGGTTTACAACAATTTTACTACTTGTATTTTTACAAACAATACAAAATAATCATAATTGTAAATTCAAACTATTAATTTACAACGCGTTTTGTGATAACGGCTTTTAACTTTTAAAACGGCTATTATGAGTGCCGATAAATTTATCGCGTGCACTGTGTACACGACTATAGAACTGACGGAAGTGTCTGCGTTATTTCAAATGATGATATTAATACATGATACACGAAAAAGAGTCATCATTCGACGTCCACTGCTGGCCTCCCCCAAGTGTTGCCACATTGAGCATAGCCCTCGCCATTTCCCTATTGTAAACTACTACGTTTCAGTCTATTAAGTGTTCACTGAGATGGGACGATGAAATTAAAAACATCGCCGGTCCACATTGGACAGAAGTAGCCCAAGACCGGGACAATTGGCTTACTTTGGAGGAGGCCTTCACCTGTGAAGACGGGGTTCTTGCATAGCTTATTTAATAAATTAATAATAAAAAGTAACACTAGGTTAAGCAAAATGTAAAACTAACAACTTTATTAAAAGCGGAAATTGCATGCATGAATTAAAAGGCTTTTTTATTTTTATTTTATTTATGTGTTCACTGGCAACACACACTGGTCTTAGACTTTCAACACATACTCCAGTCTTTAATCAAACTAACTTCATAGCAGTTATAAAACAAAAATAAACACATGCTGGCAAAAGCGGAGAAATATTGGGAACTCACAAAATAGTATACACTTGGAAAAACTCTGGTTTCACTTATAGTGACCACATATGTTTAAAAACTGATATTCCTTCCAGTATAACTCCTATACATCGTCGTTTTTAGAAGCGCATCCGAATCCATTTGCATCGGCCACTCGGCATATTTCGCGGACATTCGGGCCCCGTTTGTCACAGCGCGCAGCGTTCGAACATTTACGTTGCACGCTGAATTGTAAAATATTATCTGATCATTTTTATTTTAGTAACTATTGGTATATAGGAGAAAAGTTTTTTTAAGGACGGCTTATACATGAACTTAGTGCATTCAGGGGAAACCAAAACAACAAATAACGAAACAAATGTCAACTTCGAATCATTCGTAAAATTCTGGGCCAGACATTTTGATCCAAAATGTATGCAATTAGGACCTGCCCATAACTCGCCGTCCGTCCGTACTATGATGAAGCCAGGCCGTGTCGACAGCGCGTTCGTGTTCCACGCGCGCCTCAAAGAGATGAGCAAGGGCATACCGCGGCCTCGGAATCAAATGGCTAAGAAGGAACATGGGTGGTTTTTAGTCAGTAGAAGTCTGACACTCCCTACCACTCCACCTAGAGCAGGAGAAGTCATTTGATGATTTCCCATCTTATAAAAAAAAGCTCGTAATACTAGTTGTAGTTATTCTGCCTTACCTAGAATAAGTCAAAAGAAACTTTACACAAAATAAAAGAAGTTTCCAGCGTTTAGAAAAACATATTTTTCGAGTTCCCATTTAACGCGTGACCAAGTGGCACTTGGCACAAAAATCGGCATTAAATTATAATTCGTTTATTTCAGCAGACTTATCTAGTTGACATGGGAGAATGGAAGAAGAATACGTGTTATGGACCCCTATAAACACGGGATAAGGCAGGAATGATGACGATGACAAACTAATTTCAATTAATTTCAACTTCTTGATGTTTCCAATGATAACCAATTTGATTTCCAATTCCAATTACCATAACATACATACGTGTCATCCATACTCTTGGATGACGAGTTTGCGTTGCCCCAAGTAACACAGGACAAGGGCAGAGAGATTATGAAGCTACATTTGCATAGATATTCAATCCCTTGACGTTCCCGATGTAGGTATATCCCCAAAAGTAAAACCACCCTAAGGCCTCCAATCATACGAACGACCAAGATCAACAAACATGCCGTAGAAACAGCACGATACCCGAAGATACCTTCCAAACACAGGAGTTATCTAGTTCAGCCGCCTATTTGCTGTTCAAACATTCGAACTATCGACACACGTAAACCGTTAACTGAGCACAAATATTTGACATCAATACACGAACGAACACACGACAATGTTCAACAAACAGATACAGCTTTTCATATATTGAAAACAGGCCAGTTGAGTGGTTGCGGGAAGCATATTGACAGTTTTTTAAGGTTAGAATAGTGTTTGTTATTTTTGGGTTGGAGAGGGATTTAAGCAAAATGGATGTGGTTTATTTCCTGTTCAAAATATTTCTATATCTTTACTACAAAAGAAATTGAGGAAAATGTTGTGTGTGAAGGGCTATTAGAGAAAGACCTAAGAAAAGATAGATGGATTGTGTGAAGGATAATATGGCTGGAAACGAGGTGACTGCTGAGATGACAAGTAATAGACAGGTATTGTAAAAAGAACATAATGTGCCGACCCTAAATAAATTGGGCTAAGGTCAAAAGAAAATGCCTCAATGAAGGAAATTAAGATTGGTTGTCACAATTTCATTGTGTAAAATAAAGTAAGCAACAATATTTTTCATAAGCTTCGAGTACGTAAGCTCAAGCTAAAACACAACTCACACCTAATTTCCGTAAGGAAAGATGTTACACGATTGGTCCTAGGTGAGCAATAGTTTGCTAAAAGACAAAGACAACATGATAAGGTACCAGAACGTGTTCTGTAGTCAAACTTCCTGCTAGACAGAGATAGCACGATAGCCAGTCGGTGCAATAATATCCGTTACATCACATCATTCCGACTTGAGACCTAAGTGTTCCTATTACACTTTCCATCAACTTTTCACGGAATGGAGCCGTATGCCGCGGTCTTATTCTGTGCGGTATGTTTTAAGTTAAATTCTCTATTATTCTCTTTCCGATTTTCATAATTTTTAGGTGTTGACAAAAATAGGTTTTGAGTAAGGCCGCCAAAATTGTAATTTTTTTAAACGAAATATAACCTAAAGTTGTTGTAAAAATTTGTATCACTTTTTTTGTTACAATAACACAAACGTAACAGAAAAGTGACACAAAAGTAACACAAGCTTAATACAAATGCAACAAAAAACTAAATTTTTGGGGTGAAAAGTCACCACACAAATAAATCGTAACACAAAAGCAAAAGCCATTGTTTTACTTTAAACTATCGATAAAACAAGTCAGTTCAAGGATTTTCGCAACAATATTATTATTAAAGCAGGGCACTATCATCTAATTTTACGACGGTATACAAATAAATTCAGGTATACTCTAAAATGTATTGGATATTTTAATAAATATAAATTGCAAAAAAAAAACGACCTAAATGTCACACCAAAAAAATGACAATTTTGGCGGCCTTACTTTTACATTTTCTATATAGGAGTACTAAAAACTACTTCACTAGTGCAGGAACTGGTAGACACGACTGAAGGTGCCCCGTCGGGATTGCGGGTAGTTCACAAGATACCGTGGCCTCGACATATAGGGCTAATAAGGAACATGGGTGGTTTTTAGTCAGTAGAAGTCTGACACTCCCTATCGCTCTGCCCAAGAGCGTGACGGGTTATTTAATGATTTCCCACCCGCCCAAAAAAAAAGGTGCCAAGTTTTGAAGAAGAAGTGTAAAGAATCAAGAACAAGAAGAACAATACAGATAAAATTAAATCAGTGTGTACGATTTTTCTAAACTACCTGAGCACTCGCTCTTATCGTGAAATATAGGAATGTGTGCAGCCAATATCTACTTTATAATATTGGCAGCAGTTTTTCGATTTTTGAACTTATTGATTCGAGAATACTGGCTTTTGTTAAGTGTAAACGTAACGTATATTAAATACGTAAATTTTTGAGTCGTAAACCAAATTATCATATCAATTAGTATCATCCATGGTAATAAATAAATTTCTAAATTATTACACGTGAAACGGGTATTTTTAATTCGACGATTTCACGATTTCGAGGATTTAAATTGACATAATTAAATAATTAAGGGCCGGTTTCACCACTTGCTGATAAGTCCCTGATAGCCTATCCGGAACTTATCTGCCAGATAAACTACAACTTTTGATAGCATTATCTGTCAGATAACTGTCAGGTAACTATCTGACACTTTATCCGTAACCGGTGAAACTGGCCCTTATTCTCGTCGTGCTTGAGCCTCTGAACCATTATCCAAACCTACGTACGTAACGTAAGTACGTGTAAGTAAATCATAAACAACATCAGAGCATATTTTCGTTACCTACCACACAAACTTTTATCGCCTCCAGAATATTACCAAGAAAAATAAATTACCTTCTGGAGTAGCATAATTCCACGTGCATCCAGAATAAGGCGGCGGAGGAAACATTGCTAAAGTGCATTCTCATCGTTCCTATCTTTTGTGTTAAGCGGGAGGAAGACTAACAACTGTTGGTTCGCGTATATACACAGGCTTTTTACTTGCTCCTTGAGGTTAGGTACGAGGTAATGCGTTGAATATTTTGATAGTGGGTTCAGGTTTTTGCGGAGTTTTTTTTTTAAATGGAATCATTTGTTGGAAAGTATTGGCTCGTTTATTTAAAATAGCTTCAGGGCTAATTTAATCTGTAAATAAGAGAATGAAATTACTTGAATACCTTAACTACCTACTTTACCTTTCCTTGACCATCATCATCAGCCTATAATGCTCCCACTGCAGGGACTCAGGCCTCCTTTCTAGGAGAGGGATGGGCTATAATCCACCACGCGGGCCCAGTGCGGATTGGTAGATGTCACATAATTATCTTTCCTTACCTTTACCTTTTAAACAAAAACATAACATCACGCCTGTAATTCCCGAAGTATGAGGCCGAAGTGTACCCATTAGTACACACACATTTCGCCAGTTATGTTTACGTCCGAGAGCAAGTGGACACTCAAATCCAGACTTCGTGGCTGCTACTGAGAAATTCCTGATGAAAAAATTCAAACCATTCCTTACAATTTATTGAAATAAAATGATTATGTACATAATTATTACTTACATTGTATTCGATGCGACATTAGACCTCCAACCTAACCCACACTACACAAAAACTAAAAGACAGCACGTCTAAATTTAGCGAAGTTTACTTTATTTCACGACCCAGCGTCCCGTCGCATCCCGTTTCGTCACGTCACGTTACATTGGTCACTGAAAAACGTCACTTTGGTATCAGGACGTGGCACGCTACTCTATATGGAGCAAGAAATAGTGGGAAATAGTGGACGTTTGTGTGCTTTTACGCTAGACGTCCATGGATAGAGTGTTGTTCTTGACTAGGTTGCAAGTCAATTGAAGCTTCTTGTTTGAACCATAAGACACTCAAAGAGCTTTGGAACTAAGGATGTCGTGTGGCATCTTCCTCTACGAACGGGTGAGAACCTCCGAAATACGGAGATTGGTAGGACATAGCAAAAGTTATAACAAACAGAAAGTTCACTTTCCCATCTTGCATCCAGTGTCCATATACTGGATGCAAGATGGGAGAAGAAAGAGCTGGAACAGAGACCACGGACTGCTGATAATTGACTAGGTGGACAGACGATGTTACTAAAGTGGATGAAAGTAACAGACTATATGACTACTGATATGCTGACAGTTTTGGAAGAGACGCACACTCTGCATGAGACTTAAATAATTAAAATAAGTGTACAATTCTACACCTCTGCCCAACCCATCGAGCATTACATGTGTGTTTTTGTGTTATTATAATATTCTCATTGCCGGAAAATACAGGCGTGTTCCCCGGCAAAGGGAATAACATATTATTTGTTTCCACTTCACTTTTGTGAGAGCGCAAAGTACTTATAGCTTAAAATACAATGTTTTTGTGTAGGTACTCATGTTTTCAATGTATTTTTACCGATTAATACCTACTATTCAAATATTGATAACTAGTTTCACAAAATCAAATATTTGTATATTTTTGTGACTACACAGATTCGTTGTCTATCGAAACAAATAAAAATCTACATCAATTACAAATAGTACAAACATCAATGTAAACGAGTTCAGCTAACGAACTAAAATTCTGTTTGTGTTGTGCATTTGATGTCATGAAGCAACTTTTGTAGATACCCATCATCATCATCATCATCAACAGCCTAATAATGTTCCCACTGCTGGGACACAGGCCTCCTCTCATTTAAGAGGGAATGGGCTATAATCTACCACGCGAGCCCAGAGCGGATTGGTAGATGTCACATATCTTCGAATTTTTTGGTTCTAAGACATGCCGGTTTCCTCACGATGTTTTCCTTCACCGTTTTGAGAGCAGCGGTGATGAAATAAATTACACAAAGTAATGCGCCTGACTGGGTTCGAACCCACGACTCACTGTTCGTAAGTCGGGGCCGCTACCACTGGGCCACCACTGCTCTCCATCTCTCATCTCTGCTGAGATACCCATCAGCTACTCGAAACTCTCATTATTTTTCAATCAATCTTGTACCTACTGTTTTGGCGATAAACTTAAAAATCTTGCGAAGAAATTTGACAGATTTTAGTAGTTTAATGTGTTGGCTAAAGTATAGACTTTCGGGAGACCGCACATCAGTGTTAACACTTTTAATTTGAACTGACTGAAGCGGAGCGGTGCGAAGACAAGATTCAACCAACCACGAGTGACGATAGATGCGATGTAGATTTCAACGAATGCGATTGGTTGATTCCCGCACGTCTCTTCTCCGTTCAACTTGTCTCCGCTTTAGTGATGTCCGGGCCTAAAGCGGATTTCCATCGGAGATGTTCAAGTGTATGTTAATGATAATTTTTTAAGTTAAGTGATTTCAGATAAGTTTATGAAGTTCTCTCGCTGCGAATCTTCGAAATCGCCTGTGGCAACAGTCTGATCATTATCATCATCATTTCAGCCGAAAGACGTCCACTGCTGGACATAGGCCTCCCCTAAGTGCCGCCACATTGACCGGTCCCGTGCGTCTCGCATCCAGCGGATCCCCGCAACCTTCACCAGGTCATCGGTCCAACTAGTGGGAGGCCTGCCAACGCAACGTCTTCCGGTTCGCGGTCGCCACTCCAGAACTTTCCGGCCCCATCGGCCATCCGTCTGCCCACTGCCACTTAAGTTTGGCAATTCTTCGGGCTATGTCGGTAACCTTGGTTCTCATGCGGATGTCCTCATTTCTGATCCGATCACGCAAGGAAACTCCGAGCATAGCCCTCTCCATTGCCCTTTGGGTAACTTTAAGCCTTCTGATGAGGCCCATTGTGAGCGACCACGTTTCGGTCCCGTATGTAATCACTGGCAACACACACTGGCCATAGACTTTCGTCTTGAGACACTGCGGTAACAACCTAATACGGAGTTTTATTAGGAAAGGAGGTCAGCCTATACTGGTTTTGTATACTACTTAAGTGCGCATATATTATACATGCCTACGTGTACACTCATCAGAATGAACGCTGCATTAAGACCGCTATATATTTTAGTAACTACTAACTAATTAGCTATAAATACCCGCCATCACGAACTACTAATTATCTAAATATTTCCACTAAACCCTGACCAGATTTGATGCCATATTACCGCAATATTCCATCAAAATTACGTCGTATTAATAAACCGACAGTTATTTAATATACCAACTAACCAGTAATAAACAAAGCATATTCAGGGGATAGTCATTAAATACTAATAAAGCTTTCAAATAATTTAGGAACCAAATAATACGTGGGTATCATGATGACCACAATATTGTGGTCAAATAAATAGGGTATTGAGTTTCTAGTTGTTCAGGTTATGTAGTGTCACAGAATACATAATAGTACTACGTACAGAAGGGACACTCCCTTCCCCACGCTCATATTAAATACCGCACCTCACCCCGCACTTCGAGGTAGTCGTCGCCGACACTGTCTTGAGCAATGGCTCGCGCTCGTATTAGTCGTCGTTCGATTTTCGCGACGCAGACCGTTGCACTTTCCGCGCCATTTTTTAGGCTACGACAACCCTACTAGAGTTTACGCACACATTTGCACGTGCACCTCGTGCACAAACGTTATTTGTTTATGTAGTAGTAATAGGTAATTATTTTGCGGGCGTTGTATGGAGTGTCCGAGGTGTGGTAGTGTGAAAAACATATTTTATGGTGAAAGCTATCAATTTTGAAACTCAATAGTTTATTTATCAATTGAAACGTCGAATCGTTATATCTATTTTTTTGGATAAAAAAAATTAAAACGTTGAAATATTACATTGCAATCATAAATCAATTGCAATGAAGATGTAACTCCAACCTCGACAATTGCTGCTACCTTGACAGATAGGTATCAGAACATGGAGCTGTGTCCCAAGCTATGTGCTTTCTCTGACCCACAAAATGCAGTCAAAGAAACCGACGATGTAGAAGAAGCCAAGTTTCAGGTCAACAAGAGTTTAAGAAAAAGAAACCACAAAGCAAGCTATCTACACTTAAAGGTGTAATCCAAAAGCTGGACCAAAACAACACAAATTAAACTAACGTTGACATAACTCTAACACCAAAAACCAATTCACAATCCACGGAGCACAAGCTAGAATCTACGACCGTCAATTACGGCGTCAAACCCCACAGATATTGCGGCAACTTCGTCCAATCTAAAGCGATCAAAGAAAAATATGAGCCAGAAATATTCGATAAGCAGCGAACTAACATACCAATATACGGCTGCAATGTATCACTAAAGCAATAAAGAGAAGATACCCGTTAGTGTCTAAATAACGAAATAAAATATTCAATGGCTTGGAAATGGGCACACATTATTTGTGTCTAACGTTCCTTGTAACTTTAACTTTGGGCAAAAATCTACGCGTTGGACACACACGGGTTGTTGGAGTGGCTAACGTTTTATTTTTGGATGAAATTAAGGAATTCCTCTAAAATTTTATCTGTTATATTCTTAATTTTCATCATGCTCTCTTTTCGTTGCTGCCAATCTTCTGGGCACGTTTCCGGATTTAGACATTTTGCGCTGTTGGACATTTTGCTACTTAGACCTTCTGATCATGATGCATCACAGCGATGTGAAGGAGTACTTACTACGTACCTTTAGCGCCTTGTTCTTTGTTTAGTTAGTTTATTTTACTTAAATTATTATTTTGTAAATATTAAGTTTTAACTATTCAATAAGTAATAATATAATAATAATAATATCTTTATTGGAACAAAAACACATTTGACAAATACATTGCGTACGTAAATAGCTGCATTAGTTGGAAACTGTGTCGCAGCTATTAACGCCCACCTCCAAGAGGGAGACGACAGCGTTCCAGATTAAGTATTAAAATATACAGTTGGGGTTTAAAAAAAAGAAAATAATAACAAAAAATAAAACAGTTAAAAAGTAGATGGTAAAAATTAACAGTAAAATAGTAAAAAAATAAAATAGGTGAGTATTTCATGTTGTGCATGTGGGAGTGTTGTATGTGAGTGTAATGCGTGTCTGTGGGGTGTAAGCATGGTGTAAGTGTAGCGAGTGTGTTTGTGGAAACTTTCCACGAGCACACGCCACGCTACGTGTGTTTGGTGTGCATGTCTACGGAAGAAAAATGATTACGGTTTTACTAAATTCTCCAATTCGTCATAAGTGAGAGTATGAAGCCATTGCCCAGTAATTCTTTTGCATTCCCGGAAAGTGCATGGATAAATAGAGAGCACTTTATTTACTCTATTATATAGCACGGGACTGCAGAAAGTGAACTGGCGGCGGACAATTTCCAATTTAACACTCGATGTCGAGCAGACTCTGTCAGTAACACGTTTGTGTTTTCCAAATTCTGGGTCAAAAGACAAGCTCAAATGTTTTCGCAACACTGTACTTAACACAAAAGAGTGCCTTACTGTAGGTAACTCCCATAGCGCGTACAGTTCGCTGGTTGGGAAACGATAAGGTTTGAAGGCCATTACCTTCAGGACAGCCCTCTGCGCCCTCTCCAAACGCAACAGAAGACACTTACCAGCACCACCCCAGGCCGTAATACAGTACGTTAAAACGGAGTGGGCCAGAGCGAAATACACAGTTCTCAGGGTTGAGAAATTTGCGGAGGACCTTAGATTTTTAAAAACAAAAATTAATTTTCTTACCCTAGAGACCAGCGAATTGATTTGCTCACTCCATGTCAACGTACTGTCGACCCAGACTCCAAGATATTTTATTGAGTCCGTGCGCATAACTTCAGGACAGTCACAGTTGACAGTCCTTATTGTATGGCACGCATGAGCTGTCAGATGGAAGGGTGGGGCTGGCTGCGATGCTTTCCTTGGACTAAAAGTGATAAATTTGGTTTTATCTACGTTGAGGGTGAGCAAATTCTGCGTTAACCATCTCATAGTAACCCGCAAAGCTGACTCTGCCTGAAGCCGAGCCTCGTTCCAGTCTCTACCACGAACCAGAATCACAGTGTCATCAGCGTAGGCAATAAGTTTGGAGTTTTTTATTTCTAGTTTGCAAAGCTCGTTTATGTATACAAGGAAAAGGGTAGGTCCTAAGACACTACCTTGCGGAACTCCGTAAGTGAGGAATGCTTCCTTGCTGGTATGGTTATTAATTCTGATGATTTGCGAGCGACCACTAAGGTAACTCTTAAACAATCTAAGCGGTAAGCCTCTTATTCCAATCCTTTCTAGTTTACTGAGTAGAAGGGGGACAGAGACAGTGTCAAAAGCTTTAGAAAGATCAAGGAAGACAGCTATTGATTTGTCCTTGTTATTAAGGTTTTGAGCTACTGAACCTATTAATTCTAATACGGCATCCTCTGTGTTTCTGCCTGCTCTGAATCCATATTGGTTATTCGCGAGTATATTTTGTGATTTAAGGTAATCCAGCAGTCGTTTGTTTAGTATTTTCTCAAGGAGCTTAGATAGAATTGATAATACAGATATGGGTCTGTAGTTATTGACACTGTCTCTGTCTCCACTCTTGTGTATAGGGTGCACTACAGCTTTTTTGAACACCTTTGGGAATAAACCAGACGTAAGGGAAAGGTTGAAGACGTGGCAAATAACTGGAACAAGAGTGCTTCTAGCACTGTAGATTACAGTTGCGGGGATACCATCCCAACCCGTAGCACTAGTTAGTCGTAGGCCACGAATAAGACAATCTATCTCTTCGTTGTCCGTGCCAAAAATAGCCATTGAGTTAGGGTGGACATCCAGAGTGCCAGACTCAGAGGTGTTGCTAGAGTTATAGTTTGGGGAGTTAACGATTTTAGAAGCTAGCTTTGTTCCCACACTTGCGAAGAAGTCGTTAACAGAATCAAGTGATTGAGTCGGATCTGGAGTAATAGATAGCAACTCACTGGCAGAAGCCTTGGTATTTTGAAGACTGGAAATAGTCCTTATGAGATTCCAGGTAGCTTTCGGGTTCTTGCGATGTTTTTCAAATTCGTGTCGTTCATATTCTCGTTTTAACTTCTTTAATAGATTGTTGCAGAAATTTTTATATCGATTATAGGTGATTTTTAGAGTATTATTTTCAGCATCCCTCCTCATTTTACGATACATGTTATCCCGGTTCCGAATACACCTAAAGAGCCCAGGTGTGATCCATGACTTCATAATGCGTTTTCGGTTGGGGACAACAGAGTCACGACTATTTTTAACAACAACCGAGGAAACAAGTTTGACCATGATGGAGGCAGCCGTTTCAGCGTCTTGACAGCTCATAACGGGAGTAAAGTCAACATTCTCAATAGCCACTACGCAAGCATTAATGTCTGTACGAAGCTGACGGGAAGGTGATTTAGGGATATCTAATTTCAGATTACAAAAAACCACAACAGGTGCATGGTCAGTAATCAGAGAGTCAAGAACTAAGGTAATAGCTGGTTTGTTTGACTTAAGCATAACGTGGTCAATACAACTATCGTTGCGTGTCGGGAAAACATGAGCAGGCAACATGGCATGAGATGCAACAGCATTAAGGTACATGTCTGAGTTTGAATCAACCCAACTAGGGGCTATGTTTATATTTATATCTCCAACCAAAATAACAGTTCTGAAAGTTTTTAGTGAGTTGAGGATTACATCTAGACTGGTAATAAAGTGCTGTATATTTCTATTTGAGGGTGACCTATATATAGCAATAAGCGCCACATCACTTTTAAATTTGAAAACAAGACAATTTGCATCGGCGAGTATAGGTTTTTCTAAAAGGAACTGTAACTCTACTCTTGTATACACAACAACTCCATCATTTTGGTTTGAGTGGTCTGAGTAATTAGATACAAAACCCGGTATGGAGGGAAGATGAGGACATTTACGTAACCAGCATTCTGATAACACCACGACGTCAAATTTTGTCTTTATTCGATGCAGCAATATCAGGAGGTTGTTAAAATTTGCAATGTTACCGATGCTTCTGATGTTAACGTGAAAATTTTTTAAGCCGTGATTAACGTTATGTAGGTATGAGTCAACTTGTTCCGGGGAGCATTGGTGTGACGCTGAGGCTGTTAGGTTTTCTATGTCATTCATTATTTCAACATTGTCATTCATAATTAAGGCCAAAAACAAACAGATGATTTGATTTATTGTACATACTATAGCATAATCCGTAATGACTGGAGATTGTACTGGAGATACCAAAGTATATCACTTGCAACAGAATTTGAAAAGAATAAATCTTCCGCTGTGAGTATAGTGAGTGTAAGTAGTTATGTGTCTTTATAGTAATTTTACAATGATAATATAATATTTGTGAAGTATTTGCTAATTTTAGAACATGCATAATAATTAATAACAGAATTTCTATATTATTAAATCTCCTAAAACTTAATTCTACGTAGTAAGTTATGGCAATAAAATTAGAGTTAAAAAACAAAACGTCCTTATTACAAAATACTATAAATAATCGATAGAAACCTAGTCATTTCTTTGGAAGGTCAGACTCATCCCTGATCATGATATGTTGGGCTCCATCTTTCTCTCGGACAAAAATTTTGCCATTCTTAATCCAGCAGTACTGGTACTTATTAGTGCTGGCAAAGTCACGGGCCAGGAAAAACAAGCGTTTCATCTTAGGAGAAAGATTTTCGGACACAAATATGGGTTTAGCAGGGCCGCTGATTTTCAGGTGCTCGGTAGACAATTTATTGTTCTCCTTATTGTATTTTTTAAACATTTGAATGAACTTTTCTTTGCGTAAATTGCTCGTAAAGTCCACGACAATAGTCCTGGTGTCCGAGTCTTTGGGACCTATACGGAAAATATCCTTTATCTCGAGAGGCTGAATTGGGACATTTAGGGTTGATCCTATTTTAACCACGGTATTAAGTAAGTGTTCTTTGGATTCTGATTTTCTAATAGGTATGTTCCTAATTTCCACGCAGGATGATCTCACACCACGTTCCAGGTTCTCCAGTCTATCTTCTATGTTTTTCAAATACGCTAGGTTAGTTTTCCGTTCAGTTTCAAGTTGTGATTCCATTGCCTGTAATTTAACTTTAAGGTCGTCGTAGTTTTTTGACAGAAAATTAACCGTCGATTGTATATTGGAGTTTTGAATTTTAATCTCCTCAACCGACGAACATAATTGATCAAATTTGCTGTTTTGTTGTTCCTTGAACTCGAGAATCATGGTTTTCATTTCCGACATAAATGAAGACAGGTCGATATCCTGCCAAATCCCTGACGCAATGCATTTACGTTTGCCGCTACGGTGTGTAACACCCTGGAATTCACTATCTATGCAGACTGATTGATCATGTTTTGCAATATCTGGTTCGGAGGAACTGTGATGTAACGGAGTCTTTAGCGGCGCCAGTAGTGATGACGTAGGTGTTGAGGTTTTTGATGGCGAGCTGTTCATCGGCATATTTTCTAATTTAACAAGTACCAGAGCGCAAGGAATTCAAAGAGATGGCACTGCTTTGTAGTATGCCCAACTACGTAAAGTGGAACGTAGTCTGTTCACAGTTATGACTTTACTCCGCAATATACTGTCAGGTCTCTTGATGTCCTAGTCCAAGTAGGTTGATGTAAAACCTGATGTAATATTATCGCTAATCTCAATTCTCTCCACTTGACTCCAAAATTTTCATTCAATATTTACAATTTGTAAGAATGTTCTAAATTGTAAAGTACTAGGCGCGCATAGCAGGCGACAGTACGGTAGCGGCGACGTCACCTTCAAGGGCGGAGCTAATTGCTGTCTGTTAAATATGGCGGTGCGTGTACCTTTTGTCCTTCGCTGGTGGGCGGAGAGTTGCGTGAGCGAGACCGCGTGCGCAGGAGGGTGGAGCCAGCGAGTCTTCAAGATGGCTGATTCCGTGCTCGGAGTAAGGTGTAGCTCTTGGTCATTTATGCACTCCTATTTTATTGCACTGATTTAAATGAGTTTAATTTTGATTTAAAAATAATTAAATAAAACTGCGTGGATTTATGAGACGTGTGCTCGTTACCGAGGTCCGGGAGGAAGGGGGAAGTAGCTTTAGTTTGTCATCGATTTTTATATATACTCGTATATCGGCGTCGGTGTTGGTTACAGCATTTCTCTCACTCAAGAGGTTCACACCTTCAGAGGTTCCTTAATCATTTTCAAACTTCAATCCCAAAAATTGAAACAATGACGCAGTAAATCATTCATCGTCATTAGCAGCCTATCAGAAAATGCCTCCTCTCCATTTTGTGTGGTTCTTCCTTGGTCTGCTTGGGTCTCTGCCAGTTCTTGACATAGAAAAAAGATGATCCTGGTGCCCAAACTTTTAATACCAATTGGGACTTAAAGAAACAGAAGTTGTATTTACGTTGGGAACCAACACTTATAAAAACCAAAGTTTTCTTTGTATACTTTTACTAATGCCCAAAGTTTACCCTTGAAAATCTCCGCAGTTACCCAAACTGTACCCTAGTATGTAGCGGCAGTAAGCTAAGGGTGGAAGTGTGAAATAACAACGGAATGGCCGTTAGCCGCGCCCGCGGTCCGAAACGATACTACTTTTTTCATTACCTACGCAACCTTCGGTGGCTAGGGAAAACGCGAGTTTAGTGCTGAGGGAAATGTCTTGTTCAGCATTGAAAGTTTTTGTTTCTAGTTTACCGATGAGAGGGTTTTCAAAATGCGCTATTTATAAAGATAGTAGATAGATGAGTATTGCCCACATCTTTTCACAGTGAAGAGACCTGTCTCCCAGTAATAAAGACTTATGCTGTGGTCTTACTCATCTTATCATTAAGAGAAAATATAATAATATATTCAACATGCATCGAACTTGCATGCGTATTTCAAAAGGCAATGACCAAAAATATGTAATAATGGGGTCTTTTTATTTTCGTCATGCCACTAAAGGTTTATTTATATAATTCTTAGTTTTATCTGTCCCTCTCTAGGGCAGAGATGTTACGAGATACCTTGAGATCGTATCTCTTTACAAAAAAAAAACAAACAAAAAAAAAACAAACTAATAAAAACTTGCAAAGAGGAGAAAATAATGACAAACTTAGCAAAGTGATGAAACGCAAAACTGAGTCCGGGCACAATAAATACAGCATACAGAGACGCTATCATAGAATTCTTCACTTTGGTCGAGACTTTATCATCTCCAATTACACATGCTTCGCAAAAAAATTCTTACATAGGTTAAATCGCTAACTCCCTAGCCCCACGGTAAGTGCTAAACTGTCGCAGCTATTTTATTGTCGCGCGACACAGCGGCAACTTAACACTCTTGTTTGCAACTTACTGTACAGTTCGCCTTTTTTTGTTGCCTTGTTGCCGCTTACGATTTGTTGCTTTGCCCGTAATTCGTAAAACCGATATTGGTAAAGTTTTATGTAGAAAGTTTTGCGGGCAATTATAGGTTTTAGAGTGAGAAAAATGTTTTGTTACTGTGTTTTGTGCTGCGATAAATAATTTGTTCGGTAAGGTTACCTTTGTAAAAATATAGGAGGTAACTTCATGCGCCATATTTTCATGATTAGGTATAATTGAAAAAACTTTACCAATTGTTAATCCGTACAACATTTTGTGATGGCTTTTAAACAATAACGCAGGAAAATTCGTACTATAGAAGACTTGTTGTCAAAACATAGCTCAGAGAGCATGAACAGTCAAGATGCCAGGCACGCCGTTTCTACAGGCGGCAAGAAATATCCGCATCCCGGCGACAATATTTCAATTTTCTATAAAGAAATGCATTTATATTCTGTAAGGAAGTACACATCCTGCTTAGTACCAGTGCATCTTGAACCGGAGATGGACCGACGCGCGACGCGACGCGACGCTTCAGACATTTTTGTAATAATTTTCATAACAAAATCATTTAGTGGAAATCCTGTTTGTTTAAATATTTCAAAGGACGCGGGTATTTACGTAAAGGCAGTTTTGCTGATAAACAAAATAACCTTCATGTTTCTTAAATGATTAATATCTTTCCAGGGTCCTGTGCTTTGCTTTTAATGGAATTCATCAGAGTAGGAGAGGATAGTTCACAGCGTTTTTAATTGACCTCAGAAAACTGTAGCTCAGATTAACTCAAAACTTTAAAGCAAGTTATATGTATAATCAATCTAATAATTAAATTCAAAGGTACAATTGAAAACAGTTTTACAATAAGCTGCTTCTTTATCCGATACCTCTTAGTTTTTTTCAAGGTCTAGCAGCTTGGTGAGAATTTTGTAATTAAGTTTATCATTCCACAAATATGGACCTCTTCAGGATAGTTGGGACACTATTTCATCACCGCAGGCCACTACTTAGGTTTAGAAAAAGTAATTTTTGATACCTTGAGAGTCGCTTCTAGAATATTTGTTGGAATGCAGAAAATAATTAGGCACACACATGATCCTTTTATAATAAGACGATAAGCGAGCTTGACTCTAATATAATCTTCTTCTTCTTCTTAGCGTGTCGATGGCAATCAAAATTGTGTCGGCCCAGAATTGGGCTACTAGTTTGGCGCTTTCGGTAGCGTCCATCAGTTCCTGCAGTGAACAACCAGCAGGACACGCAGGGCACGATATTAAGTGCCCCATCGTTTGAGGAACAGCACCACATTTACACTCCAGAGCAGAGTCATTTATATATCTCCACCTCAGTAGGTTTTCTTTATGCGAACAACGTGCAGTGTATTAAATTATGGGTGAGCTAAATAAATACGTAAGACAGAATATACTGTAACCACACCATATGCATCATCGTCTCCACAGACCCAGAGATCAAGCAGAACATTTCCAATCTTGATTCACATGTAACGGAACACGATAACAATGAAATATCCCCATGAATAGAACCAGCTAATTCATACACGTAGCCTATCCGCCCACAGCCTAGCCTAGCCGTTTCATTGTCAAGCCGACGGAAACTTAATATCCAGTTGTAGAGATCGAGGGTCCATTGTGTTCTGCTCATCATGGCGATATTGCGCCCCGTTGCGGTTCCGAAGATTAAATGCATTCGGATTGTCATTTGTGCGGTGTGCATGTGTTGGATTTGGTAGGTTGTGTGTGTGAGTAATGGGTTTGTGTTCTGTGATTAGCAGTGATTAAAAGATGTGTTGTGTGTTTGTGAAAATAATTTGTTGTTGTCTCGGTAGTTAGGTTTTAATTATTCTTACATTACACATAGACTAAAGGTTTATGTTTTATACTCAAAAATTAAAAAAAAACTACATGTTTGGATTTTGAATCGAAACTATGACACGTAGCATGCCTATTTCTTCTGTGTGACAAGATAAAATAACAAAACAAAAAGCTGAAAGATTGTGATACCGTTTAACACAAAGCACTAATTCACTAATTTATCCTTCATATCCCCTTTCATAGTAGTGAGAGTCTAGTGGTGTCACGACCAAATCAAAGGTTTCGATTTCGACCTTTGGTTTTTCGGATTCATGACCGGATTGTATATACAATCATCTCGAGCTATGGTGAAGGAAATGGAAAAAAATGTGACGAAACCCGCATGCCTGAGAGATATTTCTATAGCACTTTTGAGCAGCGGCCCCGACTTACGAACAGTTATTCGTGGGTTCGAACCCAGGCAGGCGCATTACTTTGTGTTATTTCATCACCGCTGCTCTCGAAACGGTGAAGGAAAACATCGTGAGGAAACTGGCATACCTTAGAACCAAAACATTTGAAGCGAACCAATCCGCACTGGGCCCGCGTGGTGGATTATAACCCATCCCTCTCGTAGAGAGGAGGTCTGAGTCCCTACAGTGGCAACATAATAGGCTAATAATTGATCTGGGATAATGGCATTATAGGCACTGGCTACTTACAGTACTCAATTATCCGTTCTATAATTAGAACTTAATTGTCCCAACTGGAGCCGTGTAGACAAACAGGTGAACTCAATACACCGTGTCAGTTCTAGGCTTAGCTTACATTGCGGGATTACGCGCTCAAGCGACTATTGTAATGCCGACTGTTATTACATAATCTACCTCGGACACGTGTCATTTTCCGGTATTAATTACGTAAATAGATTTGTGTTTAATGTAAGTAGATACATATACTTAACCGAGCAATAAATTACTGCTGAGTACAAGTGGAGAAATGGTAAACCAAGACGAAGAGCAAAGAGCAGAAACCAAGGCAATTCGAAGAGGCTATATCATCCCAGGACATGAAGCTTACCAAGCACATTCTGCGCCTGTACAGCGATAGCATACGACTGGTAACGGGGACCACCACTGGACACTGCTCAATGAACAAATACAAATACAAATAGTTTATTTTCTTTACAAAGTTTGTACTACATACTAGTGATAGAAGTGTCCTTTTAAGCAAGTAAATGCCTGTACTAGGACACTTCCCTCTTCCGTAACTTAAATTTACGTAATGTACACAAGAAATGCCAGCGTTTACTATTTATAATTATAATTTATACAATTTTAGGAAAGTAGATTAAAAATAAAAATAACTTAGTGTGCGTTTTGTGTATGTAATATTGTGAGATGAAAATATGCAATGTGTTGTGGGATGTATGTTTGTGTAGGATGTGTGTGTGTGTGAGTGTGTGAGATGTATGTGTGTAATTGTAAAAATGTGCATGTGAGTAAGTGTGTGCGTGGATGAGTGAGTTATGATGTGTGCTGCAGGAGAGCCTCAGTGTCCTCATATGATAGTGGTTTTATCCATTGTATTATAAGTTTTTTACATTCAAAGAATGGTTTGGTGTAAACATATATTTCTTTATTAATTTTATTATAGACTTGAGATGACCGTTTCTCGTATTGCCTGCTACAAAACCTGGTTTTTGTTTGTGGAATCGGTGCTATAATGTCTTTCCTCCTTTTTGATAAGATAGCGGTATCATAAGACAGCCCTTTATGTTTTTTCAAAAAAGTTTGAATTATGTAGAGTTTTCTCACCGAAAGCAAATCACTTATCTGATAAAGTCTCTCGGTGGGAAATCTGATTCTTTTAAAGAACATAATTTTTATTAGGGCTCGTTGCACTCGCTCCACAGCAATAAATTTGGATTTAGCTGCTCCTCCCCAAATTGGGATGCAGTACACCAAAACAGACTGCACCAAAGCGATATAAATATCTTTTAAAAGATTTCTAAATGGGTCTCCGGTATCAGTAGCATTTTTTGGAACAACATATCTCAGCGTCTTAAAAATCCAGCTCAGTTTGCGAATCCTATTGGTGACCTGCTCCAGGTGAGGGTACCAGGATAATCTCTGGTCAAGCATGATACCTAAATATTTAGTTTGGGTGACCTTATTGATGGTAACACAGTCACAGGTTTTGTTCTGAGTGTCACCACATTTGTGAACTTTAATTATGAGGTTTGGCTGTGTGCGATTACATATACTAAAGCATATATAATTAGTTTTCGAGGTGTTCAGTGTTAACAGGTTATTATTTAGCCATTTAGAAATTTGGGCCATACCCCCTGACGCACTTTGCTGTACGTCATCCCAGGAACTCCCCGAGAAAACGATAGCTGTGTCATCTGCGTAAGAAAAAACTTTGGCGTTATTAATTTTCATATTGCAGAGGTCGTTAATATATAACAAAAAAAGTGTGGGTCCCAAAACACTACCCTGAGGTACGCCGTATGACACCTCTGCATCGTCACTGACGTATTGTCCCAGCTTAACCCTTTGCATCCTGTTAGAGAGATAATCCTTGAGCAAATTGAGTGAAGTGCCTCTTATACCAATGTTTTCTAGTTTGTTCACAAGGATTGGCACAGAGACGGTATCAAATGCCTTTTTAAGATCCAGAAAGATAGTTAAACATTTATTATTATTATCAAGTTCATTAGCAACTAGCGAGCTTAGGGAGGTAACTGCATCTTCGGTGGATATATTTTGCCTAAAACCAAATTGTGTTGGGGATAGTATTTTATATTTATCTAAGTAATTGAGAAGCCTACTATTTATTAATTTTTCTAAGATTTTTGATATAGCTGGAAGGACAGATATCGGCCTGTAATTATTGAGATCGTCTCTGTCCCCACCCTTGTGAACTGGGGTAATAATAGACTTTTTAAGGGAAGCTGGGAAGACACCGTCTCTAAAGCAGAGGTTTGCAAGATGGGCTATAATTGGGACAACTTCCCCACGTATATACTTCAAGAATCTTGTGGGGATATTGTCCCAGCCAGCGGCACTATCTGACTTTAGGTTCATTAGAATTTGGTCTACCTCATTAAGTTCTGTGTCCAAGAGTACAAAGGAATTCATCTGTGTTGACAGTCGGTCAGGTACATAATAAGGGTCATGATTTGCGCTAGGCTGAATTTGTTGGGCCAGCTGTTTGCCAATACTTACAAAATAATTATTAATAAAATTAGCTGAGTCTACAGGGGTTGATTTAATATTAACTAGTTCAATGTTTTGAGTTTTAGATTTATTAGTGTAAGTTATATTTTTAGGGCCGGTTTCACCGGTTACGGATAAAGTGTCAGATAGTTATCTGACAGATAATGCTATCAAAAATTGTAGTTTATCTGGCAGATAAGTTCCTGATAGGCTATCCGGGACTTTATCAGCAAGTGGTGAAACCGGCCCTTAATATTTTTCCAAAGCAATTTATTGTTTGTCTTTGACTTGGCAAGTAGTTCTCGTTCAAATTGTCTTTTTATTTTTTTTATGAGCCTGTTGCAGTGATTTCTATATCGATTGTATATTATTTTATTGATTTGGTTGTATGGGTCACTCTTACATGTCTTTTGTAATTTATTTCGATTTTTAATACACCGGAGTATGCCTGGGGTTATCCATGGTTTAATTGTGCGTTTACTGTTTGGAATTTTAGTTGTGGTAGTGTTGAGATTAATTGTTTCAGTTAGTCTAGTGATGAATATCTCCGTCAATAAATTGGGGTCGTCACAGAACAATAATTCCGCAAAATTTTGTTCACGTATTTGTTTTAAAGCTTGCTCGAAATTTATACTAGTAGTGGTTTTATTTGCAATTTGAGTATATTTTTGCTTACGCAGTGACATGAAAGTAGTGTAATGGTCAGTGACAGTGGTATGAAGGACAGCAATAAATGCGGAAACCTTCTTTTTATTAATTTTTAACATAAAATGGTCCAAACAATTCCTTTCCCTAGTGGGCAATGTATGTCCAGGGAGTATACCATGTAATGACAACATATTTAAATAGTTCACTCTATTTTTACTGTCCTGTGATGTTTCTATGTCTTTAGTTCTAATATTAATGTTTATATCTCCCGCTATTACTATGCTTTTTTGCGATGTTAATGTGTCAAGGTGGGTGCTTAGAGAGTCAATAAAACTGTCAGTGTTAGTGTTTGATGGAGAGCGGTAAATACACAAAATAATAATATGGTTATTCAGAACATCAAGCTGGAGACAGGACGCTTGGGCCAACTTTATTTCCTTTACTTTTGGTTTTAATGTGTCTTTAACATAGGCTACTACTCCGTCATTTTGGTTTAAATGTCGAGTAGAGGTAAAACAGAGGTAATTATTAAGTTTAGGAATTGGTTTGTTATCGAAAAAATGAACAAATATTTTTACACCCTAGGTATCACTGACAGTCCTCTATACGGAGCATGAATAGAGGTGGAGAAAACGGTAACGCAAGTACACCTCAAGCATATCGGCGTCACCCAGATCTGCAAGGAAACTTTTGAAATATCAAAACCCCTTGAGGGTGTCCTGAGAGGCCTGGAAAGAATTCCTAACACATAACCACGCTGCTGTGACTTAAGGACTCTTTTTTAATGGCAGAGCCCAAGCCTGATCCAGGTTGGTGAATTTAGCAAATCAAGGAATTTTTGGTACCAAAATTGCTGATTTTCTCAAAATGTTATCGTTTAGTCTTTTTAGAGCAGTAGTGTTAATATAGTTGCAATGAAAGAAAAAGTAGTAAATAAGACCGGACTATATGGTTGCCAGAAAATTATGGAAGAAAAAACGGACTAGGTCGAAAAAATGATAGTGTTGATATTATTTACAGAAAATATGGTTGGAAGTTCACGTCAAGCTACGCATTGCCAATATGGCCTGGGCCCCTACTATGACGTCTTAAAACATTCCTAACTTACTCTTAATCCATTGTGGAAACGTGACAGAACTATACAGGGTGTCTAGCGCCATCTCTTTTCCACACTGGATTAAGAATAAGTTAGGACTGTTTTAAGACGTCATAGTAGGGCCCCAGATTTTGTGTTGCTTCATGGTTTGTCATGTAACAAGTAAATACCTGCTTAGGTTCAAACTAAAACTACTCCCTAGCCTCTTACAAGTAATACACCAGTTAAGCTCAAACAAACAACAGAAATCAGAACTAATTTACATAAAACGAACGAAACCTTTTAATTCAACAAAAACACAGAGAAACGTAAAAATGTAAATGCTTCCCAAACATTCTGACAGATCTTTGTTTTATTTATAGAGAAAATAAGTGAAATTCAATTTGCGATCGTGGTGGTGTATGGACTTTCGTTAATTTATTTTTTCGCCTGCATTGTTACTGGCATTCAATTTTGGTATTAATTAGTGTCTGTTTAAAAAAGAGACATTGACCCCTTTGACAGTAACGATATTTATTAATTAAACTAGCTGAACCCGCGCATGCGTTGCAATGCGTTTTTCCTACCTACCTATCTACTACCCTACCTACTACCCTACCTACCCTACCTACCCTACCTACCCTACCTACCCTACCTACCCTACCTACCCTACCTACCCTACCTACCCTACCTACCCTACCTACCCTACCTACCCTACCTACCCTACCTACCCTACCTACCCTACCTACCCTACCTACTACCCTACCTAAAAAAAAAAAAGTATCCTATGTCCTTCTCCTGGTTCTTAGCTACCTCCCTACCAATTTTCATCTAAATCCGTCCATCCGTTCTTGAGTTATAAATGGTGTAACTAACACGACTTTCTTTTATATATATAGATTCGCTAAAAGTTACAAAAAACCGTCCGAAAAAATATCCATATATTGGGATGTTTACTATTTGATGTTCATCCGTGATTATGGCGCTTGAAACAGCGCAGATATATCGGAAACTCATAAGACATAGTAAACATTGTAAATATCTCATTTTTAGTGTTGCGACTACTAGACCAACGAGACAAAACTATAATTATTAAACTACTATTTTGTTAAATAAAAATCGAACGGAAATTGCCAGAAACAAGTTCCTCTCATAATCTTAGACTCGAAGAACCACAAAGAAGATATCGAAGTAAACGAACACTAGGTCTAATAGCGAGAGGTGGCGTGGTTTGAGTGAGCTGTGGTCACACTGACGGCGGTGATTGTCCGCGTGAGCTGTGGTCCCACTGACGGCGGTGAGAGCTTTGTGCACCGTGCCTCCGTACACATTCACTATTGATAAGGTGTGGTGTAAGTGTGAGATCGCAGCGTGGCAGCTGGGTGTAACTTTTAATCAATTTTATTCATAACACTTTTTGCTTTTGCCCAAGGACTTTGAAAATTATTTCACGGGAACGAATTACCAGGATTAAAGTAAATATATTTCCAAAACTCATTGTCTAAGAGTTCGCAAAATTTCATGGAATTCCGTTCAGCCGTTAAGTCGTGCCTATAACAGACAAACAGATGCAGTAACTTTCGTATTTTCTACCAATCATCATCTGCATAGCCCTTTCACAACTATGCTAGGGTCGGCTTCCAGTCTAATTGGATGCAGCTGAATATGCCAAGTATTTAGCAGTATTTTACATGGAGCGACTGCCTATGAATACTTTCTATGAATGTCTTGTAACAGAGCATCACACACTTGGCATAACATTAACCTGTTTATTAGAAAGAAAAGTTTCTTTAAATAAAACGATTAATATTGGCACAAGTACCTTTCACGGAAGTAAGTTGGTATCTACCGCTAGTCGCTCATCAAATGGACTACATTCTCATGTTTCACACAATAGTCTGATATCCCCTTTTATTCAAGAAATATGGCCGACTAACGTGTTGTAAGGCGCACGACTACCTTGGCATTCTGTTTTATTGCTAGAAAATACTTTTTTACATCGACACCATTTTAGTGGACTGTCAATAAATAAAGCACTTTTGATTGAAAGGTACTTACCACAGGTACTTACTATGTCGATATAGTGAAGAAAATGTGTTAGTAGTGTTTTTGAAAGAGCTCTCCATTATTCCCTACGTATACTAAACTCATATACTAAACGTTGTATTAGGTATATGACAGTCAAGTGGCCGACTGTCATATACCTAATACAACGTTTCAAATTAAAGTCAACTATAATTTAATAGTAGGTAAGATGAATGATGAATTTATAAAAAAAAATTGCCTTGAATTGTGGAGTCTTGTGATTCCAAAATAATTAATTAAAAAAACTATAACGAAATATATTATGGAGTAAAACATTAAAGTATTTGAATAAAGTAACGCTCTTACAATACAACCCGTGCCGACCTAAGGTACTTCCTATTTCCTATCACCGACCGTGAAGTGTTTGTGAGTTACAGAATACTCCGTTTTAATTAAAATCACTTCTTTGGCAGAAGATTGTTTTTAATTGCAGCGAATCCGCTTTGAAAACTAAACAATTATGTAAATCGTTTGAATGTTCATTATTGCAGAATAAGTGAACTATCTCGGTGGTCGACTGGTCTAGGCGTTAACCTTGCGACCCGGTGGTCGTGTGTTTGATTCTCACGGGTAGCATACTTTGTAAAAGTCGTTTTCAGTTTGGCTAGGATAATGCAGGTTTGAATCACCTGATTGTCTGATATAAAGATAAGTCTGGCAGTCCCTTCCAAAATAAAACCCCCCTCTAAAAAAAAGGTTCTTGCAACTAGTATCAGTTACTAAAACAATGCGCCAAAACATTCACAGGCCGATACAAAGGGTATGTGTCTGTCATAAGCATATTGCTGCGTATTCCATACCCAGATATTTTGACATAGACGCGCGAAATTCGGACAGCCTCACATTATCTCTACGGAATCCGTATTCGGTTGCTTGATTGTTAGTTAGTTCGTATGCACTGAGTTTTTGTGGGTTTTTTGTCTGGAATGTTCTATCGGTTTGTTTTTATTTCGAGTTTTTGAGTATATTTAATGCAATGCCTGGTTGGTCTAGACTAGACGCTTGGGACTACACCAGCGCGTCTACTGAGCTTTAGGTTATGAGTTCGATTCTTGGCTAGAGGAAAAAGTTTTCTCGGTAGTAATCACGGAGTTTGGAGTTGTGCCCAGATGATGCAAAGGGCTACTTCTCTGTTATTTTATATGGGACTTTACATAACTGGCAAAATGTGAGTATACTATTAGGACACGCTCTACCGTAATTAATTTAAAGTATGGGGCGCATGGAGCGTCAAGAACTGTATGGTTTTCATTAGTCTTTTTATACGCATCAGAGAGAGAGCGTAAAATAAAACGTCTAAATCAACGGAATCTGTGCAACCCACACGAATAAATTGACTGACAAAAATCGCAATCCCCCAGCACAATCAAACTTTGTATTAAAAACTTAATACCACGGGCTTGCAATAAACTTTCAAACAACATACTCGTATAAAACAAAGACTTCAAAATTTCTTAAAAAAAGAACACTAAACTAAAAATAGACCACCAATTTCTCACACAAGCTATAAATTCGACTGACGAACATCGCAAGGCTTGGTCCACACGAGCTGAAATTACGCCAGCGGCTTCCACGTCGGGCCTTATCGAGCCGCTCTCTGTTCACAGTGCATAAATCACTTGCACGGTCCTGATACAGTTGGCTCGTGTGCACGCAGCCTAACATCTTCGTCGGTGACGTTAATCTTGTGTTATCAGCTAGTGGTGAAGGTGGGAGGTAATTAGATGGTGTTTGTTAACGAATGTGGTGATTGAGTGGTGATAGCGGTGACTTGGAGTGCTGCAGTTTAGGTAAATGTACAAGTAAATGTTGTTTGTAGAGACGGCACTAATGATTCTATGTTACTGACACATGGTACTGGTCAAGGTTAAGTCAAAAAAACTAGGGTTGTCTTAAAGCTCGTTGGGTTGACAATACCATCAAAGTGTGGCAAAAAGGGGACGAATATCCCGGCAGTGGGTGATTCTGAACTGATGTGATGATGATGCCACGGCATGGCTTGATAGGTGGTCCAGTAAAACCTGTGTGGCTAATTCTTCAAAATACAATCACAGACACAAATCTGGAAATCGAAATTGAAAGAGGGTAATTTAGACAGGGAAAGAGCAGGTTAACCAACTCAGAAGTATTTTCAGAGTCTCTTTTCAGAATATTATAATAGGAGACACCAACCTCATCTAGTTTTTACCCGACTACGGCGAAGCCAAAAGGAAGGGTAATGATTTTGGCAGTCTATGTATGTATGTATGTATGTTCCACCGTAGAGCCTAAACTACCGATCGGATTTAAATAAATGAGGTGTCAATAGATTCATAAGAATAACCCGGGTGTCATAGGCTTTATACATTTTATGAAATATTTTTATGACGGAAGTTAAATGTCAGATTATAACATCGAAAAAAAATTAATTGAGATAATCATAACATGTTTGGTATCAAATGAAAGGACAAGCACATTACAAATATGTAATATATTATAGTTTTAGTACACACAAAAATAAAATTCAAATAAAAAAAATAAGTTCATAAATCTAAAACCCGACTACTAACAAAATCAAAAAAAATTAAAAGTAGAAAACAAGAACATAAATTCTTGTCTGATATTCTTCGTAGTCGCATGCCACCTTGCTAATGGCAATTAACAGCTGACTTATGTATCAATGAGAACGTCATGAAGGAGCATCAGTGCATAAGTATCAATAATAATGCATCAAGTCACTTCCCTGAGCATCTCCCAACTAAAAAAATATGGAAATTTTTGTTTCAATCTAAATTTTTTACCAATTCAATTGGCATGAAAACACGGGAAATTGTGATTGGCAGTTTTACACGTGGCACAGAAGTCTAATTTTACGTACAATTTGAACTTGATTGGATGGACCGACGAACAACTAATATTTTTGCAGAAATCCCCGCTTTGTTTGTGCTGTGCCTCCCTTCGTGCACTAGTATTTTTGTTTTTGTTCAATTTTCTTGTGACTGGCTAGTGATGAACCATTGCACAATAAAAAATTCAACACATATTTAAAAATGCAACACGACGGAACAAACAACATTATTAACTTGTGAAAGTAGGTAAGTACTGTAATTGCTCATTCCAACGCGTAGATCCATGGAGAAGAATGGGCAAGAAACTCCATGTACACTCTTTTCAATTAATATAATATTTCAAAATCTTGGTTACATCTTTCATGTTGAGATCATATACATACGTATATGTGAGAACGATGTAGAAAGACAAAGCAAATTAAGAGCGTCCTGATTAAAAAGGTATACCTAATAACGAAATAAATAATAAAATAAACCATGGCAATAATGGATGCCCAGTCTCCACTGACAACGCCTGTTCACGAACATGAGCAACCTGCATGCTATAACTACCCCAAATAATGCAGAGTTTACTTTTGTGGTTTCAGCACAGTCACTTCTAAAATTCATGGTTAACTACGTACCTATTCTTAAGAAAGCAACATAATCAAACTTTACAATTTTAAGTGTCTTTATTAAGGAGACACTTGCTTTGATCAAATATTAAGACGACAAGACAGAATGGCGGAGTTCGGGAATGAGTGCACTCAAAGCGAATTTTATATGTCCCGCGATGAATGTTAACATTCATTGTGAAGAGTTTCGGAGTTGAGACGTTCCGCAGTGGCGTGCAGTGGTCCGCCACGGTGGGTAGGCCACGAAATATTGACAGCAAAAAAAAAATTGTCACATTTATAACATTTGAAAATAAGCCTGTAAAAGTTATACCTAAATACAATTCAAAAACTCACCACATTATTCAAGGTTTATCATTTCATGATTTTTTTATCGATGCAAACAGAAGAAAGATTCGGCCACCTCAAAAAAACTCATCCAAGTGAGTGGGTGATAGGTAGTTACAAAAGTACAAAACACGTCACTTGCAAGATAATATCCGAAGCGGCCTTCACACATCTACCTTTAGATATTAGATACCTACAACTTGCACGTTATCATTACTTATACGATAATTGAGAAAACTTATTACCTTTAAGTGCCTTTAACATCTAGCAAACACACATTATTAGCACAAACTTCACAAGTAAATTACCTACCATTGTTATTATTTGTTATGGGAATAAACAAATAATACACAACAAAACTAATATTTACACTACTGTTATTAATGGTATCTAATAACTGACACTATCTGTACGTTTTTGGTTTCAAAACAAATCGCGCTCAGCTTGTCACAACAATGAAAAAATAATGGCTTCCATAGACGTAAAATATAATTTCTAATTTGCCGATAGAAAAATACTACCAAATAAAATTGCATCATTTTCATATCGAGTTTGTTCACAACAGCGGTCAACAAAATTTTGCAGGATTATAGGTACGAAATCAATCAATGAAATGTGTTGTCAGTGCTGCACTCTATCTGTGGACGGAAGAGCGAAGACCGCAAACGCGCGAAATTCAAATTTCTTAATTTCCTTACATTTTTGCAATTTGCAGGCCAGTGCTAGGTTGTATGTTGATTAATAAAATATGATTCGCGGCTGTAAGACGTATGTAGTCAGTATTCAAGCTAGCACTGGCCTGCAAATTGCAAAAAACGTTAAAAAAAAAAAAAAAGATGGCACGCATGACGCATCCAATCGTAGCCTTGTGTTGTTGCAGCCAATCACAGGCCAGCTCCACCCGCAGGAGTTGACATGCATGTGTGCGGTTCATATACACAAAAATATGCACCGATCATTCACTGATGTGACGCTGTGTGCGTAAAATTATGAATGGGTTTTAGGCTAATCGAATGCTAGCCTAAGCAAGCCTGTAAATATAAGATTCGTACGCGAAAAATTGCTCTAAGTATTTTAACAGGAGTTTGAACTTTTTTATTATTATTTTGTACATGGTGTTATTTTATTACAATAATAATATGGTTAATTAGTTATAAGAAATGCTCAGTTGGTAAGGTAGGCTAAGCCTAAGAGCCTTAATAGAGCGCACGCCACTGACGTTCCGTGCCTATATTTATAATATTTGATGTGTTTCTCTTTCTTCGTTGTCTTAATTCACTACACGACAATACAACACACTAATATACCTACACATACAACATTCATACGTCACCTACACATGTCTTATAGTAGAAAAAAAATATAAATGGAACGAAGGAGCCTAGAACTCAGGAGAATGGTGATACCCAGTATAACCTGACCTCGTTTTGTATGAGTTTGCCTAGATCAGGTTAATTTGCTTTAGCATAGCTTGATTGGTCGTCGCGCGTCGTGAAACTGAAAACATCACTATCCACCAATTTTCCTACACTCTACCAAAATTCCTATTAGAAACTATTACTAAACAAAACACAAAAAACTAACAAATAGTGTCACTAAACACCACACTATACCACCCAATATTTCTAACACACGCAACCATGGCCGGATTGCCTCTATCCTGGCGTAAATTGAGCTGAGCCATTAACTCTATAATTTAATTATTAAGGCAATTGATCTGTACCACTTACATTGTTTCCATGGGGCATTCATGGCTTGTGGTTGGCGGTTAATTTCTATGGTGTAATCTGTGATTATAAGTAAAGTTTGTGTGATTTACTATATAATTAAGTATTTATTGAATAGGTAGTTAGATACGCACTGCCACAGTTGTGGAGGTCAGATAGACAGTTGTTCAGCTGCATACGCTTAGACTGGAAGTCTACCCCAACTTTCCCAACTATAAGATACCTTCGAAATCTAAAAAGGCTAGGCAGAAACGGACAACAGCGTACAGGATACGGATCAATGCATATCATTTTTAAATACCAGTCTGTAATTGAAAGTTTAGAATTGTACCAGAGGACCACATTAATCCCGTCGGGGCCGCGGTATTCCCGTCGGGGCCCGCGGTATTTTGTACTAGATTACGTGGCCTCGGCGCAAGGGCAAAGAAGGAACATGGGTTCGGTTTTTAGTCAGTAGAAGTCTGACACTCCCCTTCGCTCTGCCCAAGAGCGGGGGGGGGGTCATTCGATGATTTTCCACCCACCAAAAAAAAGGACCACATTAATGTGGGATATGGAACGTAAGAGTGAGTGAAAGGGACGTATGTATCAGGAGTGAGGGAGAGAGGGGAGATAGGAAGATGGCGATAGACTCATAGAATACTAAGACGTGTGCTAATATGATTTCATAAAATAAATAGAAGTATTAAAGTTATCCAAGTGTTTTACTCTGAGCCCACAAACCCACATTAAGTCAAGCCATAAAATCTAACTTCCATGTTTAAATCTAATTAGATCAATAAAAATTGCATAATGTCTACTAAAAAAATCACAACAATTAATAGCAACAATATTAGGTCTACAAAGCAATATAAACTGCCTCTCATTGTTAATTCTTTGGGGGGTATGAGGAACAAGCCTATAAATAAATTGTTTTAAATACTTTTAAAAGGACTAACGCAACAACCAGATACTGACTGCATGAACTAGTGACGTGCCGCTAAGCACTTTTAGCTGTTCGTGTCGCATTGTTTCATTAAAGAGATGGGAATACTGGCCAGCACTTTTTGTAATTTAGATAGACGGAACATGGTGATAAAATAACATGGAAAATCTCTCAATATCCACTGCAATGGTACGGAACCCTTCATGTGCAAGTTCGGCTTGCACTTGGCCAGTTTTTTATACCAAGGTTGTGTAGTTTTTCAATGTCTTTTTTAGAATAAGCAATTATACCAACCAAATTTACATCTTGGCTTTTTATGTACTACTTATAAGTACTTCTTTATGATTCCGTAGTTTTTTTAAGTACTTCTTTACGCAACCTAAAACCCTAATGAAATAAAACCCACAAAAAAAAAAAATATATAAAAAAAATAAAAATAAATACAGACCTAAAACATCCCTACATGAACATCCACATCCCACATACAGGTATACTAAAACACAGCTTTTGAATGAAAGAAAAACCTGATTTCATATAAGCGGCACTTAAAATCGTATCAATCAATTCTGACTACGGCAGCCCTCGCGTCATACATTATCAAAGGCGTTACTTGGACGTCTTCCATTCGCTGATGTACATCTGTACTGGATGCGACTGGATAATGTTTGGTCCCTAGATACTGGGTGTAAAGGAAACCTTCACAAAGCCGTCAACCAACCAGTAAGTGCTTCAAACTAAGTACGCAAAAATTATGGCTGGGAATCTAGTTTTTTTTTTGGCGTGATAAATCACATTTAACGGTAAAACTCAATACGGTAGCACTCTTAAAACATTGTGGTAGTGAATTCTTTTGAATAGTAAACGGGTCATGGAGGTAATTTAAGTAAAGTTATAACCTGAAAAACCAGTATTTACTAAAACAGTTGTGAAAAATTTGTAACTTTGACCCCCCATTATCTTTAAGCTGTAACTATGGGGTTGTTGTTAGAAACATAATCTAAAATAGTTCCCATTTCTTCCTTTTATGTATGAAACATTTCATTTATTTAACAGTCAAACAAAATAGAAAATTACAAATATCGGTCAACAATGTTTTTTTTTAATTATTATCGGTTAAATTTTCATGAAATCCTTTATTTAGATACTAAATACAGATTGACACTTCTAGCCCCCATACATCTAGACATCCCCGAATTTCCTTACAATCTTAACTTTGCCGCCACCGAAATCTATTTACACCCTTATCCCATCTTCACAACTACCAAAATGTTCGTTTTTCAACCGTAAAAGTATGTTGGTAAAACAGTTAATGCTCTGAATAGTATCTCACGAACGTATATTTTAGCTGTTAGCAAAATGTTAGCGATTTGAGCATATCCTTGTAACAGTTGAGACGAACCTTATTTGTGTTATTGGTTTTGTTATTGTTGAACAGTATAAGTTTTTATGGCTACTATAAGATTTTAGCTGATGTGTTTTCTTGTAAAACGAAAATGTCGTCTGTTGGCTCTTGTCTACTTACTGGTTAACACCGGCCACGGGCCGAGATTTCCTTGACATCTATAATGCAAATAAGATAATTAATTAAATGCCACGAACAGCAGCGTTTCGAACCCGCATCATCATCATCACTCTATAATGTTCCAACTGCAGGGAGTCAAGCCTCCTCTCTAGAAGAGGGATGGGCTATAATCCTCCACACGGGCCGTGGCGCCTCTCCAGTCACTCTTCAAAGAGGGAACTTGTCGCCAAGAGGGAACCTATCGTGGCGTGGCCCTGCTGGGGTTGCGACAGACGCTGCAGTCTCCATGTCAGTCAATGTTGCTATCTCTCGCCACCTCGCCGGAGATCGTGCGGTACCCCCGGACTAGCCTTATGCCTACCACCTTTTGGGGCGCGTTCAAGTAGTGGGCGGGTAGCGCGCCGCCTCAAAGAACTAGAAACAACTTTACAAAGTATGCTTCCCATGGGAATCGAACCCACGACCACCGGGTCACAATGCAAATGCCTAAGCTACTCGACCACGGATGCAGAAAAAGGCTAGGCAGATGATGTAACTAGTTTTAGGAATTGAAATGAAATCACTTTACAACACAAAAGTTATCTATTAAATTAGTTGTCTGGGTATTTGTGTATGTGAGTTTAAATGTTTGTGAACGCACCCACGATACATGAGAAATTCCTAGTGTGGGGCAACGTTTTTTTAAAAAAAGTAATCTAATACAACACAAAAGTAATCTAATACAACACAAAAGTAATGAGTTTACGTTACAAAACTAATGAAGTGAAAAGAACAACAAAATAACAGAATCAAAGGGAAGAATTAGTAAGTGCGCGCGCGCCGGATTCGGGAATGAGCAGAGTGAGCCCTTGGGCACGCCACACGTTGGTTTATATAGACTTGATCACATGTTCCGGGCTTCCTGGAGGGGTATAGGTTGGAGACGTAGGGGTGTAGGTTTGACACGCCACGCAGCTAACACGGCCTCAACCTTTGAAAAATGATCAAGTAATTAAAAAACAACATGACATGACACCACAACCAACGCGATTTACCCAACCATCTCAAAGTAACAAACTAATAATGCAGACCACGAAAAATCCAATCGAGACACATTTTCACCATTTAACGCGTTATCATTTCTATTTCTTTTTCTTTCTTTTCCTGACCCAGCTGCCAATATTCTGGCATGTTCTGAGTCCAATATTCCTGTCTCCTCCGATGACGTACACTTGTAAGGAACCGACTAAACCCTCGCCCGAACAGTGTCCTTGTAAGGAGCCTTTATGGAATAGAAATGTGTTCAAGGAGACCATGCAGACTAAATACGGAATTGTCTGTGATAGGAAGTGGCTTGTCAGCTTTTCTCAAAGCATGATGTATGTTGGACTTCTGCTTGGTGGTTTGTTGTTCGGATTTTTATCTGATAGGTATGTATCTCTAAACTTGTGGTGATAACGATAGTAAATCCGTATTTACTGAACACTGTTCTTAATGTATTTAATTTGTATTTCGTGCACACGGGGCGATCGTGAAACGCGTGTCTACGCGCTTGCAACTACCAACTACTTGCAACCCTTTGGACACGCTTCAAACGAGTTTCGAACGCACTTCATACGCGCGTTTGAATCTATAAAAACGCAAAAATCGTCATCCACAGAGAAAATACACTGTGTGCTAGGGGCCTAAGTAATAGCTAAATGTCTACATACTGCCTTCGAAGGTCTTAAGTCTACTCCTCACAATAACTGTCATTTTCAGGTTCGGCCGCCTTTCCGTTTTCTCATTAAGCTGCCTCACCATTGCCGTCGCAGGATGCCTGGTCCGAACCATGCCAACAGAAGGATTCTTTATGTTCATGCAAGTCATCGAAGGCATAGGATTGGGTGGCTCCATCGTAACGGGCTACGTTCTCTGCGTGGAATACTGTGGCATCAGATACAGGGAAATGGTGTCAGCCCTCTTCCATGTCCCAATAAACTTGGGTCATTTGTCACTGGCGGGGGTGTCGTATCTTTTGAGGGATTGCGACGATTTTCAGCTAGCGATATCGCTTCCTATGTTCTTGTGTGCTATGATTTGGTGTATTGGTTTGGAGTCACCTAAGTGGTTGTTGGATAGAGGAGATATTGAGAAGGCAACGGCTGTGATGGAAAACATTCAGAAATTGTAAGTGTCTGTTTCTTTTTAGTATACAGTTAAAGGTGGAAGATAGAGTACATACATCGGGTCTGTAATCTCCGTAGGGTCAGGCAGTGTCTAAAGAATAGTGGCAAACGCTCGAACAAATTTTTGTTGACATTTTTTTTTTGCGTCAGCCTATGGAAAAAATATATTTGTATAGAGTTTGAATTATTCCTGAACAGTTTTGTCTTCAGTTATATTTTTATAGGTACGCCAGAATTAAAGATATTCCTGTTTAAAGTTTTAGAGGTTATGTTGTATTAACAATGGACTAATCGAAAAAGAACTATAGAAATACAAAATAAACTACGGACGTTTTCAGAATGTTAAAGCCCGGTGTCGGTCGCAAGCTGAGCGGACCCATTAATGACTTCTTTTACCTACCTCGCAATAGAAAACTGCTTACGTGTGTGTTTCCACAAACACCAACAAAGAGTCGAGCGGAAACGAGCCCCCCCCCCCCCCGCTCTTGGGCAGAGCGAAGGGGAGTGTCAGACTTCTACTGACTAAAAACCAAACCCATGTTCCTTCTTCTTCGCCCTTGTGTCGGAGCCGCGGTAACCTTTCGATATCCACAGCCCCGACGGGCGTCGGCCCTTGCGGGCCCCTCCTTGCTGACATCTCTTTGAGGCGCGCGTGGAACACGTATGCGCCGCCGTCACGGTCTGTTGCCGTCATGACGACGGCCGGACGGCGAGCTAGCCCGTTACTCACCGTCCACAGGCCCGCGTCTACGGTGGCCGGAGGTCATTGCGTGACCCCCGACGCCCGGAGCGCCTTCCGCGGCGGCTGGGACGTTGAGAGGTTCTCTCCCTCTCTCGTTCCACCACCTCCTTTGCTAGCATCACTGCTTCGCAGAAGGAGGCGACGGCGTCCCATTCCTCACCCTACTTACCCTTTAAATATAGATAGAGAAATGCATTTACACATTATAAACTACGGACTACCGTATTCAGAATACTAAGTCCAACCGATGCAAGATACCGCGGCCTCGACATAAAGGGTTAAGAAGGGACATGGGTGGTTTTTAGTCAGTAGAAGTCTGACACTCCTTTTCGCTGTCCAAGAGCGGGAGGGGTTATTTTTTGTTGATTTCCCAAGCACCCCAAAAAAAAGGTTTACCTACCCTTACCATTTTAGTAGATACAGAAAAACACGTTTAACACAATTTATTTATTTAGAATAGGTACACCAATAGTATGCACATTTCACAATCATTCATGACAATATGCAGGCTAGGGATGTTAAGGTATCAATTGCATAACTCTCCTAAGTACAATAAAGCTATATCATCGTAAAGTTATAGAAATAAAATGTGTAATACAAAACTAAACATCTTTGCTATTCGACTATAATTGGCTAACTCCACAACTTGTGTTGGCTCAGGTTGGGTTGATGCATCAGCATCAGGCTGGATTACATTTTCTTGTGGTTGCACATCGTCAGTTGTGTCTAGCTGAGGACTACTTTCATCTTGACTATTCATACGTAGGACTTCTCTTCTTGTGCGTAACCAGCACGCATGGCAAACACGTTGTATAATGCTTGTAGGCCTTACACGGCTACCCATCGTGATATTCAATTCGATGTACACACAATAAAGTCCAAAGTAAAGAGGCAGAATCGGAATCCAGAGTCATCCTTAGGCAAGTCACACTGGGAACAGTAAATATCAGAGTTCATAAGCAGAACTAGTCGATGAATTAGAAAATCACGGAGAATCGATGGAAAATAATATAATGAGATGCTCGTGCAGACTATGACAAGCTGTCAGTTCAGTACAGTTGACAATTGAAATGTCTTTTAACTTACAAAGGTTTATTACATGCCAATATTAAAAGCATAGCTAAGTCAAAAGTTGTAAAGTCAAGTCAGATAGAAAAAATAAATTAAGCTATGATTATTTATTATCACCTGTAATCTAGTCAATTGAGCTCATAATTATGATGATTTTATTTTCCAGCGATTGATAGGCCTTACGCTTGATTTGATAAAACTAAGTAAATTATTTCGTCGGTATCTATCACGGTGACTTATGTAGACGCTTATTAATTCCATCAGCTATAATATAGCCACTGTTCTTTGCTAGTTTAAGTTCCAAAACGGGCCTTTTCTCTCCAATCGGGCTTAAATCTAGATATGAGCGGACATATATTGCAGTATCCTCACGTTTTTCAAATAGTTGAGTTTACTTGATATGATTCTGATTTGTGAGTATGTTACGTAACCATTATAATACCAAGGTTTTTATTCCAGCAACCGTTTACAAATGGACACGATCAAAACAGAAATGGAAGCATATCAGGCAGCACAGTCCTCAAACACACATAGCAATGTGAAGTTCTGGGAAATCTTTCGCCATAGGAGGCTCACGATCAACCTCCTGTGTATATCCGTCATCTACTTTGTATGTGGTATGGGGTACTACGGCGTGTCCCAGTACATCGGCAAGATGAGTGGAGACATTCACAAGAACGTCGCCATCTCAGGAGCAATGCTTTTACCAGGAACCATCGCCACTGCATTTTTACTCAAATATCTTGGAAGAAGGCCCTTATTAATGGCAACCAGCTTTCTATCAGGGACATTCATGATCATAGTCGTCTTTATACCCGAACATGATAATCTGACAAAGGTACTTTTTGCCGCTATTTGTAACACTTTCTTCTTTATGTCTTTTATTATTGTGTTCTTGTATGGTGTCGAGTTGTTTCCGACTTCGATTAGATCTTCTGTAATTGGAGTTCTGTCAACATTATCTAGATTGGGTCAGATTAGTGCACCACCTATCAATGCTCTGCCTCAAACGGTTTCGGGGACCATTTTTGGAGTAATGGCAATTATCGGGGGATTTTTGTGTTACCCCTTACCAGAGACTAAGAATATAGACCTGCCTTCTACTTTGGAAGATTCCAAATTTTCTAAACCTAGACCAGAAACTGTGCAAATAAACGATACAAAAAAATGACTATTAGTCTCAATAAAGTAGTTAATAGTAGTTTATTCTTACAAAACGGCACGGAAGTGACAAACATCCAGGGAGTAGAGAGTGCATCTTCAACGGAGACACCATGGCTGTTCAATTCTGTCATACTCAAGGGGAATACGCCGCAGGCGTGGTGCAGGGGTGTGGTAGTACTCTTCTTCAAGGAGGGGGATAATAATACCCGGCTAAAGAACTATAGGCCCATCTCACTTCTAAGCCATGTCTACCAGTAGTATTCAGGCGTCATGACGAAAGGTCTCGCGCGCAGGTTTGACAATTTTCAGCCTCCCTAACAACCCGGTTTCCGAAAAGGCTTTAGCACCGTAGACCAGATACAAACGCTGCGGCAGGGTATACAGAAGAGCGAATCAAGAGCAAGCGAGCTCTATGTTTAGCGTTTGTGGACTACGGCCAAAGCCTTCGATTCAATCGAGACTTGGATTGTACTGCTGTCTCTCCAAAGTTGCCAAATCGACTAGCGGTACATCGAGGTTTTGAAGTGTTAATACAAAAACACCACCATGTCAGTACGACTTCAGGATCAGACCTTGGAACCTATCTTTCTGCAGCGGGGTGTGACACAGGGAGACGTCATATCTCTGAAACTGTTCACCGCTGTACTGAAAGAAAGAAAAAGTATTTATTTACACAGGACAAAACAAATCGATAATTTTTTTTTTTTTTTAAATAAAATCGATTCCTGTGACATATGATGACGTGTTCACAAGATAACTGTTAAATCAACTTTTTCAATAATTATTTATGATGGAAAAAGGTCCTTATGATAGAAATAACTATACTTCAGTTACTTTTGGTATCGGATTGGAAGGATTTGCATAAATTAAAATCTTCACATCTTCTTAACACATATTCTTTATTCCGACCAGCAGAAGAGTATTGACATAAGACCACAGATAATCATATCATAAACAACAAACGCCATAGATAATTATGTTCTCTAACACCCCCCTTCAATTTCAAGTCTAATTAAACAAAAAATTATAATCAAAACACAACATCTAAACTTCTACCAAATAACAATTTTTGTACCATTTCTAACAACTTGAAATTGGTACAATTGCTTGACTCAAGATAACTGATTATTAACATTACACCTAAAAGAACAAAACAGATCTGACATAGCAATAAACAAACAGGTAGTTTTATACCTAACACAAAATACATAACTTCTTCCTGAAAAATACAAATTTTTCACCACATAAAGACTTGGTCATTATATCCGCAATATTATCTTCACTCTTAACATAGTGTATTTGCACTAACTTCTTAGCAATAATGTCTTTAACAAAATGCACTCTTATATCGATATGTTTGGATCGTCTAGTGTTCTCATAGTTTAACATCATTTTAATTGCACTTTGATTGTCTACATAAATCACTGCCTTGTAGCCTTCTTCAAATTCACTAACAAGTCCTTTTATAAATAACATTTCCGAAGTACACACAGCTGCTGCAACATATTCGGCCTCTGCTGTTGAGAGTGCAACAGTCTGCTGTTTCTTGGATGACCATGAAATCAAATTGTAGCCATGATATACAGCCATGCCACTGGTACTTTTTCGGTCATGCTTATCTCCAGCCCAATCAGCATCTGTAAAGGCTGAAATACAAAGATTACTATCTTCATTCTTCTTAAATGTTAACTTCATATCTTTTGTTCCTTTCAGGTAACGAATTATTCTTTTTCCAGCTTTCCACAGTATTTCTGTAGGTTTATCCAGGTATCTGCTCAGGTAAGAGGTAGCATATGTAATGTCTGGTCTAGTGCTTAACGACAGGTAAATAAGACTGCCTACGAGTTCACGATATGGCACATCAATCACTGGACCTTTTTCAGTATAAAATCCAACCTCCATTGGTGTGCTTGCCTCTTTACATTCACTCATACTGTATCTCTCTATCAAACTATCAATAAATTTCTTCTGTGATAACTTTATTGTGTTTTCTTTTCTCTCTATGTCTATGCCCAAAAATGTTGAGATATTTCCTAAATCTTTAGCTTTAAATTCTTGTTTCAAAAGTTGTACTGTTTCTTCTATATTTTCCAAGTTTCCAAATAGTAAAATGTCATCGACAAAAAGTATACCTAAGCCATAAATTCTCTCTTGTATATAGACACACATCATACTTTGACCTTTTCATGTTTATTGATTCGCAAAAGCTATTCATTTTTTCATTCCAACAACGAGGTGATTCCTTTAGCCCATATAGAGACTTCTGTAGTTTCAATACTTTTTCATTATCTGTTACTTTCACACCTTTAGGTACTTTGATGTATACCTCTGAATCCAACTGACCATTTAGAAAGGCTGAGGGTATATCTAGCTGTCTGATACTCAAATCACGATTTAGTGCGTGTGACAGACCTAATCTTATTGTAGATATCTTTGCAACTGGTGAGTAAACATTATCATAAGTCTCTTGCTGAAAACCTCTTGCAACTAATCTTGCTTTTCTTGTACCGTCAGATTTTGTTTTAAAAACCCACTTTGTACTAATGGCTTTCTTTCCTTCTGGAAGTTTAGTTTCAATCCATGTATTTTGTTCTTCTAATGACTTTATTTCCTTACTAATTGCATCTTTCCATTCATGATCTTTCTCTATAGCTTCTTCATATGTAATTGGATCTTCTTCTGAAATAAGAGCATATGCTAAATACATCTCATAATCGCTTAACTTTGCTGGTAATTTTCTGTTCCTTTTATTTACTTCTACATTCTCATTTTCAATACTTTCTTTTTCTTGTGCATTTTTCTGAATAGATCTTTCTGGTTCTTTCTGTGTTTCTGTTACTTCTTCCTGTTGTTGAATGTTTTCATGTTCTGTATCATAGAGTATGACCTCCTTTGTAGTCTCTGTAGATATCTCTTCTTCATACTTATACTTTGACTCGTCAAATTTTACATCCCTTGATATCACAATCTCATTACTTTGGGGGTTCCACAATCTGTAACCATTTCCACTATAACCGACCATCCTTGCTTCTGTAGCTCTTGGCTCTAATTTCCCTTGTTTAGGTAGATTTGTGTACCATGCCTTACTACCAAACACTTTCATATTTTTTAAATTCGTTTTACCTAGAAATATGCTTGCTGGCGTGTCCCCTCTTAAGGCTTGAGTTGGTGACCTGTTCAGAGCATAAGTAGCACATCTAAGTGCCTCATTCCACAAGTACTTTGGTAAATTACTCTGTATTAATAAGGCTCTGATTCTGTCACATAGCGTTCGATTCATGCGCTCCGCTACACCGTTCTGTTGTGGAGTGTAGGGGCATGTGAATTCCTGACTTATTCCTTCTTTTTCACAGAATTCTTTCAGCTCTCTGTCTACAAATTCACCACCATTGTCCGTTCTTATCCTTTGTATATTTATTCTTCTATTTTTCATTCTGTTGACATAATTAATAATATACTTCTTCGCTTCACTTTTATACTTTAATATGTAAACTTCTGTAAAATGTGAGAAGTCATCAATGATGGTTAAATAAAATCTCTCTCCATTTGCTGTCAGCGGTGTTATGGGGCCTCCAATGTCACAGTAAATAAGCTCTCCAATTTCTTTAGACTTTGGGTGACATACTTCACTAAAAGGGATTCTTGTACCTTTGGCTCTATGACAAATATCACACTTCCCATTACTGATAGAAAGTCCCAATATTCTCATACCTGCATGGTTCAAATGAGCCATTCTCTGATGCCACAAGTTGCTGTTCTCGGCTGTCATAGCATTTCCTTGTATGATATTGAGATCAATAGTAAACAGGCTTCCATTACATTTACCTTGAATCTGTCCACTTGGTGTGTTTATTATTACTATATTTTTCTTAAAAGTTACTGTACTTCCTGCTATATTCAGTTTTCTGACTGAAATTAAATTGTGTGACAAATTATTTCCAATTAAGCATTCAATAGTTACTGTAATTCCTTCTTTTGTTTTTAACATCAATTTTCCTTTTTTATTTATCTGTATTGTATTTCCATTTGCAACTCTAATATGTATTACTTCAATTGTTTGAATATCTTTCATAAATTTGCTGTATCTTTCATCAATCATGTTATATGTGGAGCCAGAGTCAACCACAAATGTTATCATCTCATTATCTTCTGTAGCGCTTGAAGCATAAGCAATAAATGAAAAGTTTTCTGTCTTTTCACTGGTTATGTTGCTTTCTGGCCTTCTCTGAAAATTACTTTTACCACGGGCACGTCTTCCACGAGTTATTCCTCTATGGTTCCTTCCTCGACAGTTGCGAGCAAAATGACCCGTTTTACCACATGTGTAGCATTTTACTGCCTCGCCTGTGAATGAACAGTTTCCTGAACTTTGGAATGCTGTCTCATCTGCCATCTTTAATTCAGCATCCAGGAGTTTACTTTTTGTATAGTCTAAAGTTAGCTCTATATTTGTTGTCTCCAATGCAGTAATAGTTGGCTGATAGGAGTCTGCCATGCTAAGTAGCAGTTGACATACTTTGTCTGCTTCATCAAATTTCTTTCCTGAGGTCTCAAGATCTCTAATAATCTTGTCAAAATTATGAAAATGTTCCTCCAGCTTTTGTCCTTTTTTACACTTTAATTGAATAAGTTGTTTTCTTAAGTAAAGACTTGACAGGACACTTTTCCGCTCAAATATTTTCTTTAAATTTTCAATCATTTCTTTAGCTGTCCGTGCCTCTCTGATATATTCTATATGCTTGTCTTGTAAAGACTGAATTATTAAGTTTTTAGCCTTAGAATCAGCTTTCATGAATGCAAACTCATCTTTAAATTTTTTAATTGCTTCATCTTTTTCTGAACTTACTGTTTCTCGACACTGATGCTCATCCATCGCAGCTAGTACTCGGAACAACCAGTTCCCGAAATTGCCTCCTTCCAATACCGGTAAAGGGTTCCGCACAATTTTGTCGGACATCGCCATGTTTAAGTTTCTGTACTTAAAAAACTGCCCTAAACTGCGTCAATCTGACTGAATTGGACTTCTGGGCCCATAACCTGATAGAAATAACTATACTTCAGTTACTTTTGGTATCGGATTGGAAGGATTTGCATAAATTAAAATCTTCACATCTTCTTAACACATATTCTTTATTCCGACCAGCAGAAGAGTATTGACATAAGACCACAGATAATCATATCATAAACAACAAACGCCATAGATAATTATGTTCTCTAACACCTTACTTATATTTCAAAGAGGTACATCGCCTAAACCCTATAGTGTGTTGTAGGTGAGTAGTAACCGTGTAGCACTTAATATACTCGTTAATTACCTAGCCTTTCAACCCTATCAACAACACTCTATAATGATTAAAATGGCTTAAAATTCGAGGGGTTAGAAAATGTTGACCAAAGACTGTACTGTGTAAAATGGTAAAACCTTAACCTTAACCTTTGAAAAGTGATCAAATTATTAAAAAAACAACATGACACCACAACCACAAACAACACAATATACCATCTCAAACTATCAAACTAATAATGCAGACCACAAAAAATCCAATCGAGACACATTTTCACCATTTCACGCGTTATCATTTATTTTTCTTCTTCTTTCTTTTCCTGACCAAAATACCTATATTCTGGAATGTGCTGAGTCTGATATTCCTATCTCCTCCGATGACGTACACTTGTAAGGGAGCGACTAAACCCTCGGCCGATCAGTGTCCTTGTAAGGAGCCTATTTGGGACAGAAGTGTGTTCAGTGAGACCATTCAGACTAAATACGGGATTATCTGTGATAGGAAGTGGCTTGTCAGCTTTTCTCAAAGCATGATGTATGTTGGACTTCTGCTTGGTGCTATGTCGTTCGGATTTTTGTCTGATAGGTATGTATCTGTAATACTTGTTGTATATAACAATAGTGAATCCGTATTTACTGCACACTGCGTGTCTAAAATGGCCACTATGGCAGAATCATATGAGGATAATATTATTATAAATCACATTTGGATTCGTAAAATTTTTACAAATCGACAATTCATAATACTAATTGCATAAAATTCGTATCACGCTGTTTGAACCCAGGCAGGCACATTACTTTGTGTAATTTATTTCATCACCGCTGCTCTCAAAACGGTGAAAGAAAACATCGTAAGGAAATCGGCATGTCCTGGAACCAAAAATATCGACGACATGTGACATCAGCTACCAACCCGCACTGGGCACGCATGCCATCCCTCTCTTAGAGAGCTGGGGGTCTAAAATGGCCACTTTAGCAGATCATAATATGAATTGCGTTAAAAAGCGTAAAATGGACCTTTCATTATAATAACTGCGTCTGTAACAATTTAGTAAAATACATCATAATAGGAAAATAATATGAATTGCGTTAACATTCGTAAAATGGTCACAGACGCAGTTTTTATTAGGAAAGGTCCATTTTACGCTTTTAAACGCAATTCACATTATGATCTGCAAAAGTGGCCATTTTAGACCCCCAGGCCTGATTCCCTGCAGTGGGAACATTAAATAGGTCAATTCAAGTCAATTAACAGATTCATAATAATATGTTAGTAAATACCAACATCTTACAAAATAATCATAGATAACCATTGTAGATAACACATTTTTACAAAATTGAATATTTATTAGTCATCTTTTATAACGAATCTTTTGAAACTTAAAAAAATTTCAATAATCATTTCAATATTCATTTCAATATTATAAGTGTTGATGCTAGCCACGGAGGGGCAAACCATTACTCCTTCCTACGGAATCACCATCCAATGAAGACCTACTTGCATCAACTCAAGGCTGAAAATAAAAAAAAATAGATTTTTAGGTAAGTAAAATCAACAGACACTAATAAATTAACATAACTTTTAAAATAAAATTACATTGTTTAATTTATAACAATAAAAATTAATAAAAATCTGAAAAGAAAAAATAACCGATAACAATACGAGTTTTATTTTTTTCACGCGGCAATAGGTCCAACAAATTAATGTGATTCTGATATAAAATGAATTCAGTATGATTCACTTAATAATTGAAGTGCCAGCATTTTACAGAATTGCTTATGATCTGCTGGGAATTCAGGAAATGAATTGTGTTTAGCGATATTGCTTTAAGTGGCCATTTTAGTATGGCCAACTGTATTGTTATTTACATGTAGTCCTGTACAGCGTAAATGTACATGATCGGGAGCAGTCCAAATTATCTATAGGTTCCCTAGGTCTAGGCTGGTTTTAGTGTCACGCTCACCGCAAGCTGATCGTCGGCACTGACAGCTCAAGCTACGCTCTGAGCAGTCAGCACCGATGGTCAGTTTGAGTTACGCTGAAACCTGCCTAAAAATAAGTTCCTAGTCAAAAAGTACATTGACTGTAAAAGTTCAGTGATACGCAATTCATATTATGATCAGCTTAAGTGACCATTTTAGACCTCTGGTTCTCGAATAGAAAATTAAACAATATGTCATAATTCTAAAAAGTTATCGGTCTAAGCCATTTTATGTTTTAGACAATCCAACAGTTATTAATTATTGAACACACACAAATTTTAGCAGCCCTCTACGGTATAATAAACCAACCATGTCCTTCATTTAATAAAATTATTCTCGATATTCCTGTCAGAAAAATCGTCTCGTCACTCAAAATTAATTTTAAAATATTGATGAACGTCCGCACACGTTTCCAATTAATTACGTTAAGCACCATCGGAGAGTTTACATTGTCATCTGGAAATTACTATGAACTGAATTTTGATGTAAATGCCGCGGGTATTACGTAAAATATTCCAAGTTATCTCAAACATAAAGTTGAATAGGTACACAGTCGCAAGACCTTTATTATAACGTGAAGCAAAGTTCATACTAAGATAAAAAATTGGATCCAATCTTCAGTTGAATCGAAAGGTTTGGATCTGGTGCTGGTATTATAGCAGAACAGTACAATAAGTATTGTCATAGGATGAAATTCCTTTTAAGTACGTACAATAACTTTAATTTTCAGGTTCGGTCGCCTTTCTGCTTTCTCCGGTAGCTGCCTCGTCAGTGGTGTCGCTGGCGGCCTGGTGCGACACATGCCAACAGCAGGATTATTCATCTTCATGCGAGTCATCGAAGGCATAGGATTGGGTGGCTCCATCGTCACTAGCTACGTTCTCTGCGTGGAATACTGCGGCATCAAATACAGGGAAATGGTGTCAGCCCTCTTCCATATCCCGATAAACTTGGGTCATATGACATTGGCGGGGTTGTCGTACTTTTTGAGGGACTGCAACGACTTACAGCTGGCGATATCGCTTCCGATGTTCTTGTGTGCTATGATTTGGTACATTGGTTTAGAGTCGCCTAAGTGGTTGATGGATAGAGGAGATATTGAGAAGGCAACGGCTGTGATGGAAAAGATTCAGAAATTGTAAGTGTCTGTTTCTTTTTAGTATCCAGTTAAAGGTGGAAGATAGTAGAGTACATACATCGGGTCTGTAACCCCCGTAGGGTCAGGCAGTGTCTACATTTTGCTAGTTTAAGTTCCAAAGCGAGCCTTTCCCCTCCAATCGGGCACAAATCTATATATGAGCAGAATTATGTATTGAAGTAACCTCACGTTTGTCAAATAGTGGAGTTAACTTGATATGATCCTGATTTTCGTATGCGCTACGTAATCATTATACTAACAAGGTTTATATTTCAGCAATCGCTTACCAACGGACACGATCAAAACAGAATTAGAAGGGTATCATGCAGCACAGTCCTCAAACACACATAGCAATGTGAAGTTCTGGGAAATCTTTCGCCATAGGAGGCTCACGATCAACCTCCTGTGTATGTCCGTCATCTACTTTGTATGTGGTATGGGGTACTACGGAGTGTCCCAGTACATCGGCAAGATGAGTGGAGACATCCATAAGAACGTCGCCATCTCAGGAGCAATGCTTTTACCAGGAACCTTCACCACTGCATTTTTACTCCAATATCTTGGAAGAAGAACCTTCTTAATGGCAACCAGCTTTCTATCAGGGACATTCATGATCATAGTCATTTTTATACCCGAGCATGCTAGTGTGACAAAGGTATTTTTTGCCGGTGTTTGTAACTCTTTCTTCTTCATGTCTTTTATTATTGTGTTCTTGTATGGTGTCGAGTTGTTTCCGACTTCTATTAGGTCTTCTGTATTGGGAATTCTGTCTACATCGTCTAGATTGGGTCAGATTAGTGCACCACCTATCAATGCTCTGCCTCAAATGGTTTCGGGGACCATTTTTGGAGTAATGGCAATTATCGGGGGATTTTTGTGTTACCCCTTACCAGAGACTAAGAATATAGACCTGCCTTCTTCTCTGGAAGATTCCAAATTTTCTACAGCTGCACCAAAAGTTGTGCGAATAGAAGAGCCAAAAAATAAAGAGCCAAAAATTGAAGAGCCAAAAAATGAAAAGCCAAAAAATAAAGAGCCCAAAAATAAAGAGCCAAAAAATAAAGAGCCAAAAAATGAAGAGCCAAAAAATAAAGAGACAAAAAATGAGTCTCAGTCTCAATAATTGTAAAGGTGCTTCTTGGATTTGTACTATTTATTTTATCACGAATACATGTCATTAATATAGTATTAAGTGTGTGAATTTGTATGACTACAAATAAATGAAATAGTTCATAATTATCATGTTATTTAATGCATGTACGTGTTTTTTTTATGTCAACGCTAGGCGTAAATAAAAAAAATCGAAATCCTTAATCGTACTCAAATCCAGTACACCGAAAAAACCCTGCAACAATCACGGAACGCAAAGATGTACAAGCACTTTGGTTCCCGGACTCCAGGACTGTGCGACCAGCAATTTACAATAAAACAAAGAAAGCCCGCGACACTGTTATTTTCAATAAGCTCCCTATACACAGGATAATGAAAAAAGTTTTTATAACCGACAATGCGGAGTAGCTAAGTGGGTTAAAGTATGATGTTTTTAACTTGTCCAATATGTAAGAATATTGTTTTATAGCTTGGATGTGAGAGGATTTTGTACTTTTTTCCGTCTGTCTGGATTTGTTCTGTTGTTCTGAAAAGACAGCCTGAATTTCTTTGAAATGAATGCAAATTTTGTCAAGTGCGTCAATTCCAGATGAGTATAATTTACCTACATCTATATGTTTTATTCTTTGGTATAAACGGTAAATTGAGATTGTAAGAGTAGTTATCAAAATTGGCCAGTAGCAGGCTACCTACCTACGTAGGTAGACAATCTTCATTAAAGAAACAACCAGTCAAATCAACTTTTATTACTTGTGCTGCATTAGAATCTATCTAATAATAAAAAAGGCAAAGCTGATTGACTGCGGATCAACGCACAGGCCAAACCCTTAGAGCTAGAAACTTAAAATTTCGCACACGTATTCCTCTTATGACGTAGACATTCACTAAAGAAGGATTTTTCAAAATTCAACTCCCCAAAGGGAGTGAAATAGGTGATGAAAGTTTGTATGGAAAATCTTCATTTATGATATTTCCGAAATCCACGCGAGCGAAGCCGCGGGCAAGGGCTAGTTTATACTAAAATCATGAATCCTATAATTTTCCAAGAACCTCATCATCTATAATCTTTTGGGAATATCATCAAAACTAATAAATTCAACAAGTAACACAGGACATTCAACTATAACCTCAAACAATTCCAATTGCGTACACATTAGCCAAATCACTGACCTCTGATCCAGCTTAACACTTAAGCCTACTAAATCTTAACCCGTGCTGCTATTGTAAATCAATTTGGTCCATTATAATAGCGGTGGATGAGCCATAATCCCGTACGAGAGTATTATGGCCTGCCTGGGGTGAGCAGTAAATTAGGCGAGATGACCCCCAGTGCTAACGTACGACTGTGTGCCCCGCCTACGAACATTAGCTGCAGTGAATTTGGGCATTTTGTGATAGTTCCAATGTGTTGCCACCTTTTGTTTTTCAGTAAAGGTCTTGGGTTCAGTTTAGGTGGAATTTTGTAACGTAATAGTTCACCTGTGTTGTTACATCGAGTTCAAGGTATACATACGTACTATAGCCACTGCATCGGATAACTATTGCCTTCTTCTGCTCCAACCCATGACCCAGAAAGATCTATGGTACTCCATACAACAATGCAAGAATGGTCATGGATACCGATCAGCTAGCAAAGTAGGAAGCTAGAAGAAGTGATGCCGAAATGGTGCTCGTGAGATATTATAGTCCACTAGGTAAAAAAAAATGATCACTTTAGCAGATCATAATATTAAATGCTTTAAAATTTGTAAAATGGACTATTCATAATAGTTACAGCGTCTGTGGAAATTTTACGAATTTAAACGCAATTCATATTATAATCTGCTAAAGTGATAATTTTAGACCCCCAGGACTTGTTTAACGTTTAAATAAATCGGTTTATTCTAGGCAAACGTGCTACACCCCAGGTATCATCACTTCTCATTAGGAGAGTTGCGGCTAATCATAAGCCTAATACTCGTAAGTACCTATATAAAAATAAACACTGGCCATTCGCAAAGCGTAAATAAAACATTAGATATTGTTTTATTATCGAAAAGCAATAACAATTTACGATTGAAAATAAAACTGGGATCCTTAATAGCTATTTCGGTCACGTATTGTTTTAGAAATTTATTTATTTTTTAAGGAAACCTCTTCAGATGTAATTACTAGGTCGTTAGGAGATTCCGACGCGAGACCAGAATTCTAAATCATAGAAGAAATTGCCTCTTCTGTTTAGAGTTAGCCACTTACTATGCATTAATAGACTTAAGTTACTTTGAGGAAATTTTGTATTTTAAAGTTTGTGATTGCCTTGTGATTGTGGAAAGATGATAATATGAGGCCAATGAACCGTAACATAGATGAAAAATATATTGTCTACAAACTAGCTGTCACACAATAATCACAGTTTTATTTATAGTGACTAGAAATTATTTATGCGCAAAAAAAAAAACAAATTCTTATTCACTGAAATAGGTCCAAACAAACAATAATTCGATTTTTTTTAAATATTGATAAAGAAAAAATTTTAAGAGGTGAAGAGTTTTTTGATGCATTACGACTAAGTTATCATTCTCCTGCCCTTATCCTAATTTGTTTGAGGTCGGCTTCTTCCATATTTCTCTTTTATTTATCCTCTCAGCTGCAGTCACCTCCTTTCTAGCCATCATGTGTTTCATCACAACTGAATGCACTGTCCTGTCCTTATATTTATTTTTTGTCAGTCGTTTGAAGATGGCAGAGGCATAATATTTTTTATACTACACCTGCTTGGAAAGTACCTTGATACTTTATCAAATTTACGGTAGAAAGTACGTCATTGCATATCGAACAAATATGCGGGGAGAAAACGCATCTGAGCGGGAGAGAATGGATTTTCATACACTTTTCTCTCCCGCTCAGATTACAATTTGAAAAAAGAACATGTGACAATTGCAGACGCCATTGGCGCCATTTTGAATTTGAATTAGAATTTTAATTTAGTTTTTTATTTTCTTCGTAGGTGTAGTATAAAGCACTATGTGTCACTCGAGAGAAAGTGCGATTCCCGATCTCGGGTGTTTTAAAGCCCTTGCCTACGGCTTCGGGCTTTAAACGACACCCTCGATGGTAATCGGTCACTTTCTTCTCTCGGTGAACAATGTACTATTTTTGTCTGAAAATCAAATGTTTTTAATCATTGATATATATTATATCAATGTTTTTAATACATTTTTTTCATTTTCACGCTCAAAAACCTGAATGACGCAAATGATAGAGCCATCCAGGTTGCCACGTACTGGGTGGACAGAGTTTAGTTATCGACTCGAAAAGAAGAAGTATACATTTTCTGATTTGTGGTAGAAATAAGTCATAGTGGTAACCAAGAACAATTTGTAAACGATGAATCAGTAGACAAAACCATTAAACAGAAAAAAAAAAACAAAATGAGAAGACGTAAACTTTTTACATAATTGATCTTGAAAATATTTAAAAGATCTAATCTAATCTAAAAGATGTACTACAATAAATACGAAAGTATTTTAGCGAGTCATTCTAGACTTAAAAAGGAAAGTGAACGCAGATTGCTTCGGCCCACACTGTCTCAAGGGTCAACTTAAAGAAATTGGGTTACTTGGAGAAATGGCCTTACAATCTGTCTGAAGTTTTATTCAATATTCCTTTAGGGTTTATTTTTGTTTACCAAGAAAATGCAAATAAACAGGAGTACGAACAATTTTGAATGGTTCTTAGGTTTACTTGCACCAGAAATACTAAACACAAAAGTAACTCATAAAGAATTTAAACGATCGTTTGTTTCTGTTTGTTATGAATGACAGAGACATAGTGATGTTTTAAATACTGAAGTGCCCACGAAGCTCCTACTGGAGAAAGAACTGCCTGTCCGCTTCCCGACAACCCAGGGCAGATTGTTCTGGTGCCAGAAAATTAGGAGAGCTGATCCCACCTGAAGTAGGATAGAGACAGGAAGAAGAAGTTTGGGCTTGTGGTGCAGGGGGGGCTTTAGAGCGGTGCCATGTTCCGTTCACATTACATGCAAGCGAGATGGCACGAAATACGCATATATCCTTATCAAAATCATCCTCCAAGGGGAATTAAAAAGAAAAATAGGAACTGCAAACACTATAGGCTAACGTAGATTTTGGCGGTCCGCACTGCATTGCAAATCTACCACCATCCACTTTTGTTCGTTTTGTATGAACTACCGGTACCCTACAGTCCACATCAGACTACACTTTTTTGTATGGAAATATGATGCGCTGCTTTTTGATTTCGGAAGTCGCGTTAGGGAAATCAAATGGAGTTGGGCAGGACATCTACCAAGGAGCAGTGATGGCAGGTGAACTAAGACTGTCACCGAATGATGTCCAAGAACTGGGAAAATAAATGTGGGTCGTCAGGCTACGAGAGCTCTTTGATCGGGGGAAAAGTTTTTTTCCCCCAGGATGAGAACAACTAACAACTATTCAAAACTTTTAAGAATGCTAAAAGAGAGGTGTAGATAAACACCAGCAGTAAGAAATTACCAGCAGTGGGTGAATTCAGGCTGTGGATAATGACGATAAAATTTTTCGAGTATAACTTGAAGTAGGTGGCTTTCTGCAGTTTTTCTTGCCAACCAACATGAAAAAAGGCTTAATATTAATGGCAACAACTTGTGACCCGCGGTTAAATCACGGTCTTGTATATTTTCCCCTTTAACTAGGGCGTAGTTTACTAGATTTTCCCTTTATAACACACATAAATAAGAAAAGATATGTTCATAACCATACTTAAACACAATGGAGTGCAAGGACGCATGTCAGAAAGGTAGACCGCACTGAAGCCGACATTCTTTAGACATATCATCACAGCGCAGAAACTACAGTAAGGCATTATGAAAACTAATTTTCTTATTTTTCTCTATATTTTCTATTGCGTCTGGGACGAGAGGTTCTCTCCCTCTCTCATGTTCCGCCACCTCCTTCGCTGGCATCACTGCTTCGCAGAAGGATGGAGGCGACGGCGTCCCATTCCTCTTCGCCTCGGACCATGGCTTGCACCAAGGCCGGACGCGAGAGGTCGCCGCCAAGACCCCCGAGACCCCTTTGATTTTTTTTGCGCTGGCAACACTGGCGACAGGTCGTGAAAAAACGACCTCTTAGCTAATTTATTTTAAAATTATTGTTTTATTGTGTTTAATTAGTTTAAATTCAATTATTTATATTAGAATCAACGTATTATGTGACATACGTAGTGTTTGTGACCAGTTTTATTGTGGAAACTCAAAAAACAATTGATATTTCAATTCATGTACGAGCTGTCAACGTTTGAACTGTGGATTTGAATTCTATAAACCTGGGGAGTATTTTGTTTTGATTTAATAATTATTGCTGTGTTATTAATATATTACACATCACACAAACACTGCTCAGGGCTCTGAGCGACGTCCAGTACACACCGGCTACGTTTATGTCTCATTTTGCTTGACGAAATTGTGGAAGCAAAATCGAGGACGAAAACACTTGCCCCATACAAATCATACACTGCAAACCTTACTACACACAAAATGTGTTTGAAATATTAAGCTATAAATATTACTTATAATTTGTATTCTATGTAAACCACTTAGTTCAATTAAGTAATTAAGAATTTCCCACTAAAATCTCATGTTATTTGCTATTTAAAAACAAAATAGTCATTTTAGTAGTCAAATCAATGTTCAAATAGCTTGTCCTTAGTGTATTAACTGTAATATTTAAGTTGGACAATATCAAATCAAATAGCTGTTCTTTAGTTCTTAGTTTTGTACCTATTTTTTCTTTTCTCTCTTAATCTACCTCCATATTTTTATAATCTTTTCTAAAACATTTCTATTGTTTTTAATTATTTTACTTCTTTCTAAATTCAAAACCCCTCTAAACTCAAGTCTCAACTGGTATATTAAGTTCCTAATAATTCTCTTCACATACTCAGCTTTTTCCTGTCACATTTCAGGTCTGGCTTGTGAATAATAGTCAATATGATGACACGTGGAGCTACCATCCGTGACATGAGTGACAAACTGAAGGCAGCGTTGAGGGAGCTGGATGCTTCTAGAAATGAGTGCTGCAAACTGCTGCGGGAACGTGAAGAAAGTGAAGTAGAAATTGAGTTAGTGGTGAACAAAAATACCCAACTCAAGAACGAGCTTGCAGAACTACACACACAGCATGTGGACATACTTGACCAGCACCAGCACCTCCGTGATCTTGTTGCAAATTTCCAGCATTGTAGTGACACCTACGATCAGGCGTTGAGTCGCATTTCTGAACTGGAACAAGAACTAAGTAGGGCCCAACACTCAATAACTCACTTAGAATCGCTTAGAGACCGTGAAGAGTCTGCGAACACCTGCAGTCTTTATGATGAGTTGGTCGGTAGCCGGTCAGGACCTGTATGTGTTGAGCCAATTGTGACCATAGACTTAACAAATGAAACTATCTGTAAAAATAATATATTTACTAGTCATAATAAGATTAAAAAAATCATTAAAATTAATAAACAAATTAGAAATATTAAAAAATCCTTGAAACGCCTAAAAGTTCACAAACAAAACACAAAACTAAGGCGAAAAAATGTAAATTTAATTCTAGATCTTAAGAAGTGTGAGAGTGAATTAGAATTATGTAGGTCAATGTATGTGACCGACACTCAAAACCTTCAGGATGAGCTGTTTGTTAGGGAACATGCACTAAAGGATATCTTTAGTAAATATGAGGCTTCTCAACAAGACCTGAGTAAGCGCATGCAGGAGGCCAATGAGCTGGTGGACCTGGTCACGTACAATGCGGAGAGGTATGAGTCTCTGACGAATAACCTTTCTTGTAGCTGTGCGTGCACAGTTATTCCACAGCCTCAGCACAAGTCACCTACACCCTCAGTGGCTCAGCCAGTTTGTAGTATTGATAATAATAGAAGTATGGATAATAATATTGTAACAGATACTACTTATTTATTTTCTGATAAGTTTGGTCAAGGTTTTGGTACCTTATTTAATCAATGTTCACCACACTATGTTATAAATAATTGTTTACCCGGTGCCAGTGTTAGCCAATTAATTAGTAAGATTAAACTGACTAAAATAAATCCCAATTCTACTGTTATTTTATTATATGGGAATAGTTTAAATGTATGTAAAAAGGACATCATTGAATGTGTCCATTTGATGTTACATCTCAATGAGACCATTAATTGTAGATTCATTTTCTGTGCCTTGCCATATTCTCAATACTTGTCCATTGAGCAAAATAGATACATTTATGATTTAAATTTGTTAATTTATAATAGGACATGTCGTCACAGTGACGCTATTTTGTATTTTGACTGTAATCAATTTATTTCTGATTACAGACTCACTAACTTCTCAATGTTTTTACCACCTAGTTCTAAGCGACGTATTGCTAACCTTTTAGCATACAATATACACAGCGACACTGGTATGTGTTTACCAACGTTTTCTGTTAGTAGTGATACTAATACTGCTTTTATTACTAACACTTATACAGATTCTAACACTTTTATTGATACACCTTGTAGTTTAAACTGTTAGGTGCGACAACAGGTAGGCTGCATATGTTGAATGTTGTTCATCAAAATATGCAGGGTTTATCTGGCAAAGAATTAGAGTTAAGTTTGTTTATGGAGAATTATGATGTTCAGGTTTTATGTTTAACTGAACATTGGTTGAAGGAACATGAAGTAGCATTTATCAATGATGATTTCTATACCGTACAGAGTGCATTTGTGAGAAAATCAGCTATTCGCGGTGGATCTTTAATTCTTGTTTCAAACAAATTAAAATGTAAACAACGTTTAGATTTAGTTAACCTTTCAATTGAGCGCACTATTGAGTTGTCTTGCGTTGAACTCGAGCGATACTTAGTAATTTGTGTTTATAGACCCCCATCTGGAGACTTTACTCGTTTCGAATCTGTAATGGAGGATTCACTCAATAAGTTAAAATCAAGTAATAAATCTATAATTTTATGTGGAGATTTTAATGTTAATATTTTAGATGTTACTCCATTAAGTATTAGATTTCTCAATCTGTTTAGATCATTTAATTTAGTTAACCTGTTTTTTGAACCAACAAGGATCACGCCTTCTTCATCAACTTGCCTTGATAATATGTTTAGTGATTGTGTTGCCGAGGACAAATTAGTGTTAAGTGACTTATCGTCTGATCACTGTGGCTTAATAGCTAGCTTCCCTATGCCATTAAAAAGAAAGCCGCGCACAGTAGAATGCAGGCCTCATACAGCTAGTCGTTGCAATAAATTTAAAAATAATGTAGCACTTAAAGTAACACCGTCAATAGTAGATCATGAGACTCCTAATGAAATTTATAAAGCCCTTTTTGATGTTGTGCAGAATGAATACCAATCTATTTTTAAGTCTAAAACTATTAACATTAAGGGACCTTCTGTTGGCTTCAACCAATGGGCTACACCAGGTATTTACAAAAGTCGAGCCCGATTATACGAGTTGTATGGTCTTAAACAATACAGGTTTGATACAACTTTTCTAGAGTATGTTAAGAATTATTCCAAATTATTTAAAAAGATTTGTATTATTGCAAAATCTAAATTCTTAAGCGAGACCATTAAAAAATCTAATAATAAAGTTAAAGCCACTTGGAAAATCATTAACAATGAAACAGGTAAATCTGTTAAACAAGATAATCACCTTGAGATCATGGTGGGTAACAAATTAGTTAATAAAGCAGCCGACGTAGCCGAGGCTTTTAATGAGTATTTTGCCAGCATACCTATAGCGACGACTCGTTACCTGAGTTCGTCGCCGTCTAAGGCCGAAGATCTTTTGCATAGCAGCGTGTCTAAATGTGGTAACGTATTTTGTTTCGAACATGTAACACCTCGTGATGTAGTTAACGTTTTTAATTCACTTAAGTCTAAAAACACAGGTGATTACTGGGGCATTTCTATTAAACTTTTAAGTAACATAATCGACGTCGTAGCCCCCTGTCTTGCTGTTACTTTCAACAAATGCGTTGATTTGGGTACTTTCCCTGATCTTATGAAGAGCAGTAAAGTCATCCCTCTATTTAAATCCGGCAGTAAAAATGATATTGGTAACTTTAGACCAATTTCTATTTTACCTGCTTTTAGCAAAATTTTTGAAAAATTAATTCTCAAACAGTTGTTAGTACATTTTAATTTAAATAAACTCCTTCATAATGATCAATATGGCTTTACAAAGGGTCGTTCGACTACGGATGCAGGTGTTGCTTTGCTAAAACACATATTTAACGCATGGGAGAAAGCGCAAAATGCAATCGGTGTTTTCTGCGATCTTTCTAAAGCTTTTGATTGCGTACATCACGACACGCTTTTACGGAAACTGCGTCATTACGGTGTTCAAAATGAGGCCCTTAATGTGATAGATTCGTATTTACAAAATAGATTCCAATGTGTAGACGTAAATGGCGCGAAATCTTCCGGGCTACCGGTTCGGCTAGGTGTACCTCAAGGTTCAATACTGGGTCCGTTTTTATTCTTGGTTTATATTAATGATCTGCCATATTATTTGAAGGGTTTTTGTGACGTTGTACTATTTGCAGATGATACCTCTCTTATCTTTAAAGTAGATAGGAATAGACACGATTTTGACGACGTAAATAGCGCGCTATCAATGGTCACGGATTGGTTCACAACAAACAACCTTGTTCTTAATGCCAAGAAAACTAAAATAATTAAGTTCGCTTTACCCAATGTTAGAAATCTAGGTCCCAGTATTATCCTCGCCAATCAGGAGCTGGAAACTGCCGACTCTGCTATATTTCTGGGCATAACAGTAGATTCAAAATTACAATGGGGTTTACACATATCAAGCCTAGCGGGAAGGCTTAGTTCAGCCGCATACGCCGTCAGAAAAGTAAGACAATTCACTGACGTTGATACAGCACGGTTAGTCTACTTTAGTTATTTTCACAGCGTTATGTCCTACGGTATTCTGCTGTGGGGCAAAGCTGCTGATATTCAAAATATATTTGTACTGCAGAAGCGAGCGGTTCGTGCAATTTATCAGCTGGGTGCCCGAGTTTCCCTTAGAGATTTTTTTAAGGAGATTGGTATTCTCACTGTTGCTTCTCAGTACATCTTTGCCAACATTTTATATATTAGACAAAATATCCACCTGTACACTAAAAACAGTGATATCCACAATTTTAACACTAGAAATAAGCATAAACTACGCGCTCCTTTTCACCGGCTTCACAAAGTTCACAATTCATTCGTAGGGCTCGGGATTACATTTTATAATAAACTGCCATCTTCTTTTCTGGACTTGCCATTTAATGAGTTTAAAGCCAAAGTTAAATCTAATCTTTGTTTAAAAGCTTACTATTCTATTAACGACTACTTAGATGATAAGAATAGTTGGTCGCTGAGTTGAACACAAGACAATGTTTGTTATTTGTGTTCTTTCTCCAAAATTAGTTTACTGTTATGTTATGTATTTATTATTTTATTTTTACACTGTTTATTGTTATATACTTTTGTTTAATAATGATTGTGTCTGTAGTAAATCTTAAATTTAACTGACACCTTGCTATTGTATCGAGTCTGGTTCTTCTAACCAACCTAACAGACAGATGTGTGCTGGGGAGTTTGTTCCGCCACTTCTTCTTTCCAGCTAAACACTAGGAAGTGTCGATGGGTGGGCGTTTTTGGGGGACTGTCTTATATAAATGTAAATACAGTGAAACCTGGTTAAATGTGTCTCAGATGTCCAAATCTGTCTCATGTCTCAGTATGAGTTCCAGTAAAGTTATAGAAGTTTCTCACTTATCCAAGTCCCAGTTAGCCAAATTTCACTGTAGTAAAGTAAAGTAAAGTAAATTTTGACCTTCGAAAAGTGCTGATTATCAGCCTAGTTTGAATAAATGAATTTTGACTTTGACTTTGACTTTGATTTATCATTTTGATTTTTTTATAACTATGTACAAAAGTTTGAGTAACACCGAGAACACATCAAAACGTACTTGCATTACTGTTGCGAATGCCACTACACTCAAGATAAACGTAGCACGGCGGGTGATGTATATTATTATGAAACCACGACATGTGGCCTTAACTGACGTCATGTCAGACCAATGTCAAGCCAGACCCTCGGACCATAAGACAGTTAGGTAGAGAAGGTCAACATAAGCAAGATTATTTTTTCTTCCTCCGAAATCTCCTACTGTGTCTATTTATCTTAAACATTGTCAGACCAGTTTGTGGAACACGTCAGAGTCCACCCGCGTCTCAGTGCCATCCCGCCATACTTATTGCAAGTGGCCCTGCAGGTAGGTCATTGGCATTACGGTTACATTAGGTGGGCTTACGGCACTGAAGGTGATTCATCCGGGAAGGTGCAGGTGGTTGTGCAGGATAGACAGGTAAGAAAATAGGGCAAATCCTGCAAGGTGTTTCACACTGGTATTGTGTTTAGGTCTAGTCTAAGATAACAAGATAACCCATGTGGCCAAATAGGGGATCGGACAAAAAAAAAACTAATTAGTCCGTCAGATAGATTTCCAAAAAAATATTGACCACGTATTTTTTCTTTTTTCACGTAAACTTAAAATGATACAGTGCTTCTAAAACTCGTGTGACGTCAGTATGATAGTACATTTTGACGACACAAGTGACGTTTCAAGCCCCACTCCAAGATCTTCGACGCGTTTTATCTTCGTCATTTTTTATTGATTTGATAAAACAAAAAAACACGTATTCAATATTTTTCGATAATCTAACTTACGGACTAAACAGAATCATATTATTTTGACCCAGTCCGATCCCCTATTACATGTACGCGTGTTACAAATTACGTATCATTTTGGCTTAAATTGTGTGTCAGAAGTCTTCATTTAGGCATAGAAGATTCCTGTAGAAACTTGGCCTTCTGTCGCTTTCCTGTTAATTGTCTAGGAATGTAATATTCAGATAGACCCTCTGTATGTTGTAAATCTTCGCTAAGTACACGCTAAGTATTATTGTGACGTGTAAAGCCTATTTTTGAGAGCTGCTGTTTAGCCCGGTGACTATGTCGTGTTTTGTGTGACAAGTGTCGCGGTTATGAGGCGAAATAACAAATACCAACAAAAACATTCTGTAAAAAACTAGCCAAGTCTCGAATGGAGCTGCTTGTTTATCTCTAAAAAGTAATGAAATCTAGACAAAGTCGAGCCAAGTCTAAGGTTCCTTATTGCGATTTCTTTATTATTATAGTTAATATTGTGTGTCTTGGCCGTTGAACATTATTTATACGTTAGTGGGACAAGTCAATTTAGTTTATACGTAATGTTATATCTGTTGTAACTACCTATGATTGTTAAGCGAGATAATAACCCATACTAGTATTGGTAATTGGACGCCACGAAGAAAAAGTAGCAGAACTAAACGAAACGGCCAAGTCACACAACATTAACTATAATAATAAAGAAATCGCAATAAGGAACCTTAGACTTGGCACGACTTTGTCTAGATTTCATTTCTTTTTAGAGATAAACAAGCAGCTCCATTCGAGACTTGGCTAGTTTTTTACAGAATGTTTTTGTTGGGATTTCACTTCTTTTTGTAGAAACGTGGGCATATTGATTTACACCCGAATACTCGAACGTCACTCAATTATAAGTAGCCCTCAAAACTCGTGCTATCTCTGTCACTCTGCGTTAAAGTAACAAAGACAGCACGAGATTTAAGTGCAACTTAAAATTGAGTGACGTTCGAGTATTCGGGCGTTATTTTGTTAGATTTTCTTATTGAAAACAATTTTTTTTAAGTAGTTTTTTTAATTATTTTTTTTCGATTATCCTAGTTTTTATAGTGTCCCTTTATGTGGCATTTTAGCTTCCTAACTATGTACCAAATTTCAGCTCTTTGAGTTTATGGGAAGTACTAGTTCTATTTTGATGATCATGAGTGAGTGAGTTTCATAAATGCGAAACTTTGCTTTCGCTTAACTTCGGAACTAAATGACCCACAGACTTGAAACTTTTTATTTTAAGTGTGATTGTATAGCTTACTGGATGACGAAAATTTCAGCGTTCTGGTCTTATCCAGAGGTTTTCAAATAGGGGCCTGAAAATGCGGCGAAATGGTTCCAGTAAAGGATGGTACGGCAGTGTTTGCTTCGCGCTCGACTCGGCGGGGGCACTGCCGTGCCCCCCGATGTAGTAAAATGTTTTCAAATCTTTTGGATTTTTGATTTTGTCACAGTTTAGTGCAAGCAGTTAAAAGTTTCCCCTAATCATTACATGAGACATTTACTTTCTCTCTGAGGAGAGTGTCAAAAGTGCAACATTTAAAGTGAATTAAAATAATTATGTTGTGGAAATATTGTTTGTCTTTGTTGTAACTACGAGTCTGCAATGGTTTTTATTTAGGTTTTTAAATTTCAGTTCACTTATTGACAGTTTCGGAATTGTTGCATAATAATTATATCGAAGACTTACTTGGGTAACATTTTAAATTACCAGTGTTTTAAATAACCAATGCAATTGTAATATTTCAGTAATAAAAATACTTGCAAACTGGACAAAAATAATCTAAAAACTTGCGACAGGTTACAGTGATGTTGTTTATCGATACACATTGAAGTTTTAAATATTTTATTAAAACCAATCACTATCATTATACATAGCCTTACAATACGAACTAGCTGTATGAGATCGCTGAATTATTCTAACGCATTCCATTGTATATTAATTACTAATTTATATTTAACAATCACTGGAGCCATTTTGTTGATAATCACGTTGAAAGCTAATGGTCTGGAGTTTGTCCAAATTGTAGATATTCGTATTTTAAAACTTATGTAACCTATACAGGGAAGGAAGCCGTCAACCAAGCTTTATCAAGATTAAACTAAGTAACAAAAATTATTGCTGGAAAACGACATTTTTTTAGGGGTGAAAAATCACATTTTACGGTAAAACTCAATTTAGTCCTCGAGAATTTTTCCATGCAAAATTATGCTATCCTACTATGACATACAAGTCGTGTTAAAGATAAGCAGAAAAGCTGATCACTATGCTATGGAAAATTAAAAAATAACTTTTACAATAAAGCGTCCTTGTTCTTCGTCTTCTTCATCTTCCTATCGTGTGGGCAGTAAGGTCTAACGACCCCACACATCCTAGTGTCAGAGTTTCTAAACCGCCTCAAGGGGCTCTGACATGGTTTGACAACCGCCATTTTTAGCGGCCGGGACCACCGGCTTACACGTGCCTTCCGAAGCACAGAATCATCTTTCATCAGATAATCAGGCGATTCAAGCCTGCAATGTCCTAGCCAAACTGGAAACAACTTTACAAAGTATTCGAACACCGGGTCACAAGACAAACGCCTAAACCTCTCGACCACGGAGGCAGCTTCAGTGTCCTAATTTTCATCAATAAGTCAAACCACGTAAGTGAGTTACATACACCACACCTCTTAAACTAAACGTATGTAGTTAAGAGTTTAGATCACCATCTTTAGACGTGAACAAGGAATAGTCCCAAGAGGTCTTTCAACCATAATTAAGCTTTCTGTAACAAATAATTTTTTACCCGACTGCCAAAGTAAGGTTATGTTTTTAAATAGCAATGCGTGCGTGATATCGCATGATGATCAACAAAATGGCCCGTATACATAATATTCCTAAATTGACACAAACATTATCGTCTAATCCACTGTGATGAGACCACTTTCCCTGACCACTTGCTCCGTCGACACCGGATTTAAGAACACTGGAAATAAAAACAGGACGATTAATGAAAATCATAGCAAAATATTTTCACATATTTATTTACAAGGTGCTGAACTGGGGACAGGACGCTTTGCTATAATAGTAAAAAGGTAGGTAGTAGAAAGGGAGTGGCTATTAAATGACTACCTGAAAAGTGTTCATCATTCTACTTCCCTTTTTTTTTCTGACTGTGGGAAATCATCAAATGACTTTTCCTGCTCTGGGCAGAGCGGTAGGGAGTGTCAGATTTGTACTGACTTTAAACTACCCTTGTTCCTTCTTACCCCTTTTTGTCAAGGCCACGGTATCTCTTTCGAACAACCCGCAGCCTCGACGGGGTCATGCATGTCATGTCATGTCATGTCATGGCATGTCTTTTTCCAAAATTATGTAATCTCATCAGTCACCTCCTTAGCCATATTATTATATGCATTCATCGTTTCTTCGGGCTTCCTCTACTTTTATAGCCATTCACAAATTCTAACTTAAAACTTGTCCCACTAAGGTGGCTTTCGGGACCACAGTCCCGGTCCCGAAAGCTCCACGACCCATACATTGCACTTGCTCATACTAATAGGTGAAGAAGAAGAAAGTTGCGCCTGAATCGAGCATAAGAACTCATGTATGACTGTGTTTAAGCGGTCTTACTTCACTGGACCAAAGAGATATATCTGATAAAATATCTAAACAAGTACGAATAAATCTACCACTGTTAAAAACACATTGGGTTTTAAACAATACGTTTTTTTCTTCCATTTTGCGCTGTCAGTAGTCAGGTTATCGTTTATTCCTTTTTCCTTCATATCACTCCTGACACACTCCATCTTTTCTTTGATCTTCCTCTCCCTCTCCATCCATCCACGTCTATATTCATCACTTTTTTAGTCACATGCGATTCATCCCTTGTCGATTCTCGATTCTCATATAATATAAAATGGAATAAAATAAATATAACTTACTTGTGCTGCCCGTAAATAAGTCTTGGTCCGGGATGATGCTGGCGGCTGCAATCGCTGCCTCATCCAGCACGATCACCTGGAATTATTTATAGAATTGTCAGTTACCTGCTAATATTACCATAGATGAACCCTTATGGTGGTTTATGGCCCAGACCGTCTCACAGGCAAAGTACAAGTATTGTAACTATCAGAAGGGGGTTTTATAAAAACTTTTTAACAAAAAATAAAACCGACTTTAAAAAAAAAACAAAAAAGTGCAAAATAAACTTTAGAAGAAAAATCAGTTTCTGAAGTCGGTTTCAGAAACTGATTTTTCTTCTAAAGTTTATTTTGCACTTTTTTGTTTTCTTTTAAAGTCGGTTTTTTATTTTTTTATTTTTCACTTTTTAGTGGTTCACATGTTCATGGGTCAATGTGGACAATGTAGTTTTTTTTTTGAGTTTTGTTGATTTTTCAAAAACCGCTTGTCCGATTTCGAAAAAAAAAATTATGGGACCATTTCGGAAGTATACCCTTTCCAACAAAAAAAGAATTTTTCAAATCGGTTAGCAAGTGACGGAGTTATGCCCGAACAAAAAAAAAAAAATACAAACATCCGAATTGAGAACCTCCTTCTTTTTTTAGAAGTCTGTTAAAAATTAGAACAAAACATTAACAACTTCACGCTTGTAATCCTAGAAGAGTTAGGTAGAGGTTTAAGTTGTAATCCCATATTTCACTACTTCAGTTTAAGCCCCATGTCATAGGGCGAGATTATTGGCATCAGCTGGACTCAAATCCAGTCACCACGCTGAGGAATCCATCACATTATGGCTAGCCTTTTCCTAACCATATCGTGGTCGGCTTTAAGTGCAACCAGGTACAGTTGAATATACTCCTAGGCAAATAACTTGAAACAAAATGGCGTCGTTCTGCGCAGGTTCCCTGCTTGATTTGTATGGGACGTCTAAAAAACGACTACTGCGCATCTTCAACTTATATGCCGCGTAGTATACCAGTATTTTACATGGAGCGACTGCATTTAACAGCACAACACCAATTAGACAACCCAATTAGTACTGGGTAATACGATATTCCACGCCGAGAAATTCGAGATGGAAAAAGCCAATGAGATTTTTTCCGACTTGAAAATAGAACCTAAGACCTCACGCTGAGCAATAGCGCTTGTAACCACTACACTAACAAGGTATAAGGTATGAAAATTTGGCCGTGCGTGGCCTCGGCACATGGGCGAAGAAGGAACATGGGTTGGTTTTTAGTCAGTAGAAGTCTGACACTCCCCTTCGCTCTGCCCAAGAGCGGGGGGGTTATTTGATGATATTCCTCCCAACAAAAAACAAAAAAAAAAAGTTATGCAAAGCTCGGATTTTATATAAGTTAGCAGCTTTTGTTTTGAAATAATTTTTGTTAGTTATAGTGTTATTGTTAATTTTACAGGGTGACGTTATCGCTCAGCGATAAAGCCCTTTAAATAAAGAGAAAAAAAAAAAAACTTCAAACCCTGGCTGGCATACTTACATAAAACTGGTATACAGTATGTGGCATATTGTGTTAAAATATTAAAAAGGTCACGTCAGCACATACCTAACATAATAGTTATGCAAAATGAAAGAGGTTTTGACGGAGTGTTTTCGTCGGAATAACAAATTATTACTTACCTAACGTTTGTTGTATAAAGCTAAATGGTATCATGTTTTGTGAAAAGAAACGCTTGTGTTTCATTAAAATATTTTATCTTAAAGGCCAAGGCCTCAGACATGTCTACCCTTCTACCCACAGTTGTTTTAAAATGTATTTTGTAAGAAAATAGATAATACAGAGCTGGATGGACCAAACATTCGAAGACAAGGGACTTACACCACAACTCGCACCGGGTACGCATGGTGGAATAGGTAATGACCCTATCACAGAGAGGGAGGTAGGAGAATTTGGGTTTATTTATAGATACACCTATTACTAGACCGACATTTCACCAACTAGTAAGTCCCACGTAGTAGAGGACGAGCCTATTGCTATCGATCGGGCAAAGATATATAGGCACCATGGCTGCCACTCAGAAATTCCACATGGAAAACCCAATAACCGCGAACTTTTAATGTGTTTTTTTAATAAATTAATAGCACTGCCCGATCCGGTAATCAAGCCTACAAGCCTAGAACCTTATCGCCAGGCCGTCACGCTTGCGACAACTAGAATAAGTTAGAATCTTAAAAAACTAAAATCAATGCTTACACGTACCTTAGGGAACCCAAGGATCCTGGTCTTCTCAATAATATCGACAGTCTTCTTCTCTTCAAACATGCAGTTCCTCAGTGGCAGCAGGTCTATCGCGTTGGCGGCAAGAGACCAGAGATGTCCAGCACCGTGTGGGGCCCTGGCCCCCTTCCGAAAGTGTGGGTTGATGGATAGATTGTGTCGGACAGAATTCTTCCAGCGTTCGTCATTTGCTTTGTAGAAAGGGAAGCGGTCACTGGAATTAAAGGCAAAAGATTTATTATGAACCTAGATTAAGTGCGACTGGACTGTCAAATTGTTTGTCTAGGACTCAGCGAGTTTCACTGTCTCAGTGCTTTTCGGGTGGTCGTGGTCGTTATGGAAATATAATGGTGTACGGTGGGATTGTCTTAAATAAATAACAATGGACAACAATCTCAACCTTTAAACAATTCAATTTGTATTTTGTTTAATACGAATAGTATTTCAATTTAGTCACGTAATTATGTAACTTGCAACCGTAACTTTGATATTACAAAACTCCCACATGTAACGGAAGTGATACAGACAATATCTGCCAAATAAAGATATTGACTGCGCAGTCTGAAAACGAACAAAATTAAAGGCTTAAAGAGATTTTCCACTGAATGACAGATTAAAGCCACTGTTTCAAAATAAATGATAACAAAATCTCGCTGCAATAAAAAGATAAACCCCTGATTTCTAAAGCTTATGTATCCAATTAACCAGAGGTATTATTGCGTCACAGACATAAAAGGCCAATGCTGTTGAATCTGATAATTCAACAATATCCATTGCGTCATTATTTTGTTGCGCAAATGAATTTTCGAAACATATGACGCAACGGATTAGGATTTTGTTTATGCATCAAAACATTTCAACTGTATTTCACCACTTATGTTTAAATCCTCGGAGGAGGCTTTTGCCAAAAACTGGGAACAAATCCTGACTCTAGGGTACACTCTTAAAATATTTTGTATGCAATTTTGCCTTCAATCCTTCGGATTCTGAAAAAAATATGTTACGCAATTTCAACGCTATTCACTAATCTCTTCTCAGCCTCATGATAATATTATATTGTTATTTTAGCAAGTTAATTCGACCGGACAAGGTGACATAACAGATTTACTCAGACACTTCATCAAGCTTTCATAAGCTAATCAAGAAAGTTCAACGACTATGTAAATTATAATACCTAACGAAGACCTCAGGCGTATGATTGACCAATCACCTATAACATAGCGTCCTCGTGGAAATAACCAGCCACGTGTCAGGCACTGAAACCTGAAGGCCAATTCTTGTAATTACAAAACTTCTAAATATAGTTTCAATTCAAAACAGCCTACACATAAACGAACAGCTTATTAAGCTTATTATAAAGCATGACATAACATAACTCACGATTGAAATCCTCGACGGGTTTGGCGTAGGTTTACTTAATAATACACCCACATTTCGCCGGTTAAGTTTTTAAGTCGTATGAAATAATAGGCTCGCCCCCTGCTAACCTATTGCCATCAATCGGACAAGAAGCCAGTGTCCGTAGCTTTTACTGAGAAATTCCTGTTAAAAAAATCCTAACAATTTTCCCGACAAATCGTTCCCTGGACATCATGCGTTCACGTTTAAACAAACAAGATAATAAGCGTTCTTTGTTATTTTTTTTTGTTTTATTTTTTTTTAAACGTTGCCCCACACTAGGAATTTCTCCTGTATCGTAGGTGCGTTCACAAACATATAAACTCACATACACAAACACACCCAGACCCGAAACAACTATCTGTAGGCCATACAAATATTTGTTCCGTGCGGGGATCGAACCCGCGACACCCAGCGCAGCAGTCGAATCTCTCAGCCACTGCGCCAACCGTGCCGTCAAAAACGTTCTTAGAAACACAGAATTGCCCCTCTGAAAAGATTGCAAGTTTTATTATTCACTTGACTTTTCGGTCATTTTATGGGGTCATATTGTCCTTAAAAAGAAACTCAACCCCACTTTCTATACGATATGGCTGACCAGTCTACAAACCAGTGAAGCAGCGCTAAAATCCCAAACAAAAACAATAAACGCCGTTTAGCCCCAAATCTGTATACAGTACAGCACCACCTGCTTGCTACCTTGTGCTATGTTTACAACGAGACATTGGGCACGCGACTCCGCAGCTAGGGCGCCGGTCCCGTCTCCAACTGGCACGGAGATCGATTGCTCCGCCAACCGAGACCCCGACCGATGCACGATACAAGAATTATCTAATACAACCCCGACTTATGCACCTGCTTATTGAATTTCGGGATTACAAGGCAAAAACAAACCTACAGTTCAGCAACTTTGGACCGTCTGGAGAGCGGGTAAAGTTTGTTTTCCGTTGAGGTTTCCGGATCAGCAGGTTTATGGCTGGATTAAAAACAACCCCTATGTCGAATATTGATGGATATGCTGTTATGCACCTGTTTGTTAATTAGTTTAGGGATTAAAATGTAAAATTAGGGTGAGAATGAGCACGGAAGCGATTAGATACGGGCCTTCTTCGTTTTCGAGTGTATCAAGCAACATTTTTCTATTAAATGATCGAGTCTCTTGGTAAGTGGATAAGCCACACAAATCGACATTAGCAATTAAAGGCTAATCTAAATCAAACTTAGAGATAAAACTAAATAAGGTCTTATGTGCTTATTTCATTGAAATCATTTTTTTTTTCATTGAAATTGCTGCTGGATAAAGGAAATTGTATTACCATACTGTTCACTGTGACTTCAGGTGACAAGACCTGGGTGAGACTAACACATGGGCTATGAAAACAAGCTTAATCAGTATTTAAAGTTCCCACTGACCCACAGGCCTCCTTTCTATGAGAGGAAATGAACCGTGTTTTATCAAGCAGACCTAGAGCGGATTGGTTGATGTCATTATATTTCCTTGTTTTTTTGTTCTTCGACATTTTCACGACAAAAGGGACTGACTGCTCTAGCAGCGAAAAGAGCTCTTGGAAGGAATTGGGGGAGGTCTTTGCCCAGCAGGGGGGACAGTACAGGCTAATAAAATAAGTAAATTCTGACAGCCAGGGACTGAATCTACGAACTGTCAGTCGCAGCCGTTATTTATGCTGATATATGTTTAGCAAATTCTTCACCATAAATCCCCATAAACTGTGCAATCTACCAAATCACCCACTAGAACTAATCACCGACGATATAATTACACTATCAGCGATTGCTGACATGGTTAACAGCGGGATCGCGATGTTTATCGGCGCGTAACCGAGGGGGAACGATATTAATTTATTATCGCGGTAATGTTTACTACCGTTTAGAGGGGCGCTTTGTGATTCGTGGTAATCTCTTCGATTAGCCGTGTTTGTTGAATTATCGTTACGGTTGTGGTGGAAGAGGGTTGGTAGAGTTTAAGGTAAGCAGTTTTGATAAAAGTATCAAGTGTCTGATATTAAGACCCAGTTCTAAAACAAAGAAAACCGGTCGCAAATCTCAGAGACTCCGTGGTTAATTCTGATAATTTACTGACGGACAAACTCAATGACACTTTGCCTAACCCGAGAATCCAACCCAGAACTTCATGCTCAGCAGTCGCGCTTGCGACCATTAGACCATCGAGACAGTCAAGGTGTCAGGTGAGACTTTTGTATACTTTAAAAGATAATTTTATCTAAGTACTAGCTGACGTCCCGCGGTTTCACCCGCGTAGATCCCGTTCCTGTGGGAAAACAGGGATAAAAAGTAGCCTATGACACTCAGCAATAATGTGGCTTTAAATAAGTATAGATAGAATAATTTTCATCCTCGTTCCCTAATTTAAATTAGTTGGGGTCAGTGTAATATACCGGTAGCATGCTGTATGATGATAAAAATACTACAAACAAACCAGTGTTTATGATTATTTATTTGTGTATATTGGAGTAACACTACAAAAGGGGAAGTTTTATTAGATTTTTTAACCCGTTATCTCGGTTGTTTGGCAGGTATATTTAAACACTAGCTTTTGTCAGCGGCTTCGCCCGCGTGAAAATGACGGTTTTCCATACAAATTTCATCCCCTATTTAAATTCTTTAGGGGTTGAATTTCGAAAAATCCTTCCTTATTCCTTGTCTACATTATAAAGGGAACCTCTGTTCAATATTTCAGCTTTCTAGGTCCAAGCGTTTAGGCAGGGCGTGGATGAGTCAGTCAGTCAGTCAGGACTTCTCTTTTTTATTTATATAGATGACAGGTTAAAGTATAGTTTACAGCATAAGTAGTCAGTTAGTGCTTGATCATCAATATATTTCACATCCATTTTAAGTGGGACTTTCAAATATGCTTATGTGTTATTATGAAAAAATCAATAGTCCAGGTACTAGGCCGTAGCTTTGATAAGCTAGAGGTCACGTTAGACCTGATCAACAGTATTATTATAAACTCCTAGATAAAGTAATTCAAAAAGTTTCAGATGAACAATCACAAGAAGGCAAAAATGACTTTGGAAAATCTTGGAACTACCTACATAGAAAAGCAAATAACCACAAAATCACGCTTGTAATCTCTGAAAGGTTAGGCAGCGGTGTACCTAACAGTACACCCACATTTCCAGTTATGTTTAAGTCCCATGTAATAGGGGATGAGCCTATTGGCATCAACTGGGCACCAATCCAGGCTCCGTGACTGCTTCTGATAAAGTCCTTACAATTTGGCAGACCCGGGAATCGCACCAAGGTTCCCATGCTGAGAAGTTACGATTGCAAAAACAAGACCAACATGGCAGTCCAAACACTGGCCAGTAGACTGGCCTGTTGGTCTAGTGGTTAGTGACCCTAACTGCTATGCCGGAGGTCGTGGGTTCGATTCCCACCCAGGACAAATGTTTGTGTGATGAGCACGATCATTTGTTCTGTGTCTGGGTGTAATTTATCTATAATATGTATGTATTTAGAAATATATAAGTATGTTTATCAGTTGTCTAGTACCCATAACACAAGCTCTGCTTAGCTTGGGACTAGATGGCGTTGTGTGATAGTTGTGGAATATTATTATTAAACAACCAGACATAATTACTGCCAAATCTCACAAAACATATATAGACTAATCTACCTTAATTGAGTATCAAATTAGGCATCAAACCGGAGCTAGCAATAAACCCAAATCAACTACTCAACCCGTTCATTATACCCGAACAATGACCTACTAAATTAAACTATAATACCAACAAATAGGAATGACAACCCCCACAGAATGGTACCGAGTGACATCGGAACTATTTCTTTTGTCCGCCTAATTAGATATTCAGCTTTTGTTGCGTGAAATAGGGTGTAAAAGCTTTTAATGGATTGATTGGAGGATAAAAGAACAAAGGTTATTTTCATGGAGTTTGCTTTGATCACAATTATCGGTCAGAGTTCTTTGTACTGGCATTGTGGGCACCCATCAGGCCATCACCAAGTAAATGATATAGAAAGCTCCGTGTGGATGTCGTCTGACCATAGTCCTTGATGAAGAGGCTTCTTTTTATTCCTCCTCATCCTTTTAATCAGCGCTGGTAATATTTCCAAAGATACCTAAGTAAAGAGGTAGCTATTGGGGATGAGCAGTAACCGCAATTAGCTCACAAAGGTCTTACTTTAATATCAGAAAAAAAAACTAAAATATACCCATCCCTAAGATGACCCTCTGACTGAACACTGCTGACACTATAACTTATCATGGCGTGAAGACGTAAGTATGACACATCAGCAAGGCTGTTTGCGCAGTATTCCGTCGTACTGTACCGCAGTGCTTTATGTAAGCGCTGACAAATGAAGAGACGCATTTCTTTGAACACAGCATTCTAAGATTTCGATAGAATTAGAATTCCTATTACCTTAAGTATCATCAATAAAGTTGTCTGCTAGCAAGAGTTTTTTTCAAGAACTATAAAGAAGGGATCCTAGAAGTCATGAATAAGAAAGGACGTTGCAAATAGTTGTGCAACGCATTTTCATTAATTATTGTGAAATCATGACCAACAAGATCGAAAACATACAAAGAAACCACGATTCTAATCAAGATACTTATCTACAAAGGTGATAGTCTATTCACGAAAATCAAGTTAAAATTCTACTCACGAGATCCATTGGTATATCGCTGACACTGTCAACTCTCCATTCTCCCTCAAAGCCTTTTCTATCAGCTCAGGATATGTGTACGGAGGCTTTTTCGGCGGTGGCGGCGTATCAGGAATTTCCACCTTCGGTTCTTTCACCACGGGCTCGTCATCCGGCACTTTGATGTTCACGAAATCATCCAATCTGAAGTTTAGGAGCCATGCAAGGCTCGCACAGTCATTGTCGTCCTCTGTAGGACTTTTGGAGCATTTTCTTCGTCTCCATTTCGACCTGTCACCTGTTCTAGCCGCCATTTTGGTTGGGTACGATTGGCAGTCACGACCGCACTGATGCCGTTCGAAATTCGAACGTCAGTGTGGTGTTTCGTGCCAGTCCGTGCTATCTCTGCTACGCTTGTAATCTCAATAGGGTGCATGGAGGTGGTATATCAGTTTTATTCGAAAAAGTTTTTACTAAAAGCTTTTTTAAATTGCATTGATATTTTATTGGTTTTGTTTAAAATCTAAGAAACAATAATGTTATTTCACTGGAGAATAATATTTCAGGAATGTAATGTTTGTAGTAGCTATTCAATTCAAGGATAACATAATAATTATGAAAGACAATATTCCGAGAAAAAATTAAATGTAAAGCTACGTTATTTTTGCTGAAACTTTTCTGCGCTTCTGCGAACAATATTTTTGCAAAGCCACTGCTACAAATAGATTAAAGAAAATAGAGTAAGTATAGCTATGTCTTTGAAAATACCTTGACTTTTATGTGAAAATTAAAATTACTATTATACCTAGGTCATAAACTGGCCAAGTGCGAGTCGGAATCGCAAATGAAGGGATGCGTACCCAAACGGGCAAAAAATCACGTTTGTTGCATGGGAGCCCCTTTTAAATATTTTGTACTAGCTTTTGCCAGCGGCTTCGCCCGCGTGAAAATGACGATTTTCTATACAAACTTTCATCCCCTATTTAAATCCCTTAGGGGTTGAATTTCGAAAAATCCTTATTCCTTGTCTACACTAAAGGGAACCTCTGTGCAAAATTTCAGCTTTCTAGGGCCAAGAGTTTGGGCTGGGCGTTGATGAGTCAGTCAGTCAGTCAGGACTTCTCTTTTTATTTATATAGATTTTAGTATTTGTTGCAGCAACAAAAACATCGTCTTAGTGTTATTTAATATGCGAGCGAAGCGAGCGCGCGTCATGGAGTACATGCGTTGCATGTATGAGTGACGTGACCAAAAGCTACGATACTGGTGTGACTACGGTTCAGCCGTAGTCACACCAGTGTGACTACGGATCAGGTTAAATTATCCATAGTCATACTAGTGTGACTACGGATCAGCCGTAGTCACACCAGTATGACTACGGATAAATATAATTAACCATAGTCACACTGGTGTGGTAGTTTAGTGTGACTCAGGCGCGGTCGCAGCCTTAAATTTTGGAGGGGGTCACTCACTACACTAATAAAAAACCCACGACTGTTAAAAATTAATGTCCGTCGGGAGCTGAACATTGCAAAACTAGTTCATTTAATGGCAGCCCCCGACGGACATTCTTGGGTTTTTTAAGGTGGGTGTTTTCATGTTATTTTATCCTTTTTTCAATTAATTTTTAACAGTCGTGGGTTTTTTCAAAATTTTTAATTTTGCTTTTTATTTAAAACTTTTTACTTTTATTTTTATTTTTTTATCTAAGAACATGCACCAATCAAACCTTAACCCATAACTGAAAACTGAATCAAAATCGGACTTGTAGTTTTGGAGAAAAATGGCAACTTTGATTTGCACATAAAATCTTTGCTGCAGCGCCCCCTGGTGAGTTGTCACCGTAACACCTATCTAAGAACATGCACCAATCAAACCCAAACCCATAACTGAAAACTGCATCAAAATCGGACTAGTAGTTTTGGAGAAAAATGGCAACATATATTTGCACAAACACACAAACAAACAAACAACCTCTCACCCCAAACGCATATACCGTCTCCGTTCCGTCGTGGGTAAAAATAGGTATCTGGAATAAACTAGATGTCATTTCAAAGTTATTTTGGCCATCGTACGTAGTTCATAAAAACACCACTAGATGTCAGCAAATTATATATATCGCTGTTAGGGGATGGCTAGAAATTTTCTTTTATTATTTGGCAAATTTTTGAGATTTTACAATTTGATCTTAGATTTTGGGGGGGGGGTCATGTCCCCTGTGACCCCTCCCTTCGGACCGCGCCTGGGTGACTATGGGTCGGTCATGAAATTTTCAACTGTCTAACTATCACGGTTCATGAGATACAGCCTGGTAACAAGCGGACAGACAGACCGACAGATGGACAGCGGAGTATTAGTAATAAGTATAAATATATAATAAGTAAGGTTCCGTTTTACCCTTTGGGTACGGAACCCTAGAAATTATCCTCAAAGTATTTAGTTCTTCAGTGAAAGACTAAAATAAATCGTATAACAGTAATGAAAAGTTATTTCCAATCCCACTGATCGAAAGTGGGCCAATTCCTCAATTAAAAAGGTTAGTTCAAATGCCACACAATTCAAGAAATAAGCACATCCCTCTTAGATTCTACTTATAAAAATACGTGGGCTTCAGTCATGTTTTCTTATAATAATTGTTTTCAGATTCAAAGCAATATTTGTTCAGTCCCGCCCGCGTGAACTTTGTTTACAATATGTTTTGTTATTTCATTGGTTCAATGTTACTTTTTCGCGCGAATCGCTTTTGTTTGCTAGAATAAAACGACGAATGTTTGCAGAAGATTAGGCTGTATTTGTAGACGATTTAGATGCGATAATGGCGTGTTAATTTGTTGTTTGTGGAGCTTTTGAAGAAATTTAAAATCAAGTGCACAAGTGTCGCTGTGGATTATCGTGTTTTTATTGATTTTACGTGCTACCATTAATTCTAATTTTATACAAATTCTCGTCAAGTTTGTTTTTCATAGTCTTTATGTGATTTGTGTTTTGTAATAAAATGCTAATCTGTCCTAGGCTCCTAGACTCACAGGAATGTTTTAGTGGCAGCATGGAGTCTCGATTTGTGCTAGATTTATGGCAATATGCTATTACACGAGATACCTAAGGTTGACTGGTAGAGAATGCCTTGTGGCATTAAGTCGGCCTATGTACCACTATTGTACATGAATATAAGTTTTTAAACTGACATGGTCACTGACACTACTATTAATATCATAAACGGGATATTTACCATGTTTGAAACAAAACAAACCATGGACCAACCATGTAATCAAACATGGTAAATATCCCGTTTATGATATTAATAGTATTGTACATGAAGTTTAAATAAATAAATAAATACCTTCCTTTACGGGGTGTCCTGCGTGAGCGACGATTACGACGCGACGCTGCGAACGCGACGAACGCGATCAACTCATCGGCAAACCCCAAAACAAATACGCGTTACGTCGCGTCTCGCCGCAGACTGCCACATAGTCCACAAGCAGGGTATGCCGTTGATTTGATCGCGATCGCAGAATCACGTCGCGTCGTATTAGTCGCTCTCGCAGGACACCCCGTTACAAAAGAATACACGATCACGTGAGCGTATCCGCGGGCACATTCAGTATAACATGAAACGTGAAAAAACCCCTCCGTAAAATTTAACAAAATCCTCTGAAAAACAAACACCCTGAACTGCAGCTCAATTAGCTCAACAAAAGTTTCCCCTCCAATTACAAGCTAAGTAATCCAGCATACAGCAGCTCGTCAAACGCCCTTCGTTCCCAGCCAGCAGATAACAGCTCACTATTAAATTATCACCGTGCACATCGCTTTTTGAACCCGTTCAGTGCGTACACATTTTAAATTCAATTACTTTTTCCAATTTGCACCGTGCGCCGCGGATTTCTACCAATAAGTGAGACCGGATTGATTTGTTACATGTGTCATGTGTTCGGTTTTTGTTTTTCCGTTTCATTATTGCTGGGTTTGGGGAAAAACTGGGGAAAAAGTTGGGTTTGAAGAGAGGGTAATGGGACGTTTTTTTCCCGTTGACTTGATTACTCTTGGGGATTGGTAAGTAATTATTTTAGACTGAAACAGTGCCGGATTTAACTGTTGAATACAAATATCGTGAGGTAACCGACACGTCTACCAAAATTCGAAGATATGTGACATCCACCAAGGTGCACTGGACCTGCGTTGTGGATTACCGAACCACTACCTCTTCTATGGAGGTGCCTTGTGCCTAGTAGTGGGAACATAACAGACTGATTTACTTAAAAAAAAAACATTATAATTTATTAATTGTCGAATATGGGTACAAAAGAGAAGGTCGTCGTAAAAAAACAATAGTACTAGTGTCCTTTAGCCATGGCATGATTTACTATTTACTTAATTAATGCATTTTCAAGTTCTATAATTATGTTTTTCAGGAGATACTGTATGTTTGTTATAGGTGGACGCTCATCCACATTCACACCCTGACTTCACCCACCGCTGGATGGACCTCTCTTTGCGTGTGCCAAGCTTCACGCTCTTGTGCCAGTCTCATACAGGATATTCCCGCAATAACAAGGGCTCGCTCTGTCACAGTTTTACTCCACCTGCCATCTCGGCGCCTTGCTATTGTGCTCGCTACATAAATTTATTGTAAGTAAAAGTATTTAATTAAAGTAAATTTAATTTATTCTTCGTAGACCCTGACAATACCAAGATACTTTCTTACTTCTTACATCATATTTCAATTAACCCTCACTCAAAATACATCACGAATGAAATCTCCATTATGCCTCGGTTTTAATGTCCCCAACTTGGGCCAAATCCAAAGGATCTTGGGGTTCTACAGGGCAAACAGAACCCTTTTCTCAAAGGTGTCCTTGAACCATTTTCAAGCTTTTGTTTGACAAACGCCTTGAGCCCAACAATGCTGTTGGTCCCAGCTGTGGCTAACATCAATGCTCATTTAGAATAAAAGAATGCTAATGGATAAACTTTGTTATTTTGTAGGCAAAAAGAATGAGTTTGCTGCTGCTTATTTTAATTCGATTATGTGTTGGTTTCGGCTGGTGGTGTCCGGTTTGAGGAGCTCGTGGCTTAATAAAACTCGTAGCTGCCACTCGGGACGACGTAAACGGTTAAACCGCGTTTGCCTAGATGCCTATGAATGGCATCTTACCGCCCTATAACACTGCTACCATCTTTGGGGAAACTCCTGGAGCGTCTTATCGTTCCACGTTTACTACCAGACGGACCGAAATTTCACAACAACCAATTCGGTTTTACCGTGGGAAAATCTACCGTAGACGCGGCACTTTCTGTCAGAAAAATTGTCAATACATCCGAACATAAGTACGTAGTTGGGATCTTTCTAGATATTTCTGGGGCTTTTGATAACGCATGGTGGCCGATGCTACTCCTTAAACTGAAAATTCGTGGTTGCCCTAAAAACATATACAATCTTGTTTGCTCGTACTTCTTAAATGGTTCCGCGAAACTCAAACTCGGACATCATTCTATGTCAAAGTCCCTTACCATGGGATGCCCTCAGGGTTCGGTTATGAGTCCGTATGTATGGAACGTAGGCTTCGATGACTTCCTCGCGATTCCACTTCCATGCGGCTGTTCATTAACCGGTTACGCGGACGACGGCCTGCTGCTCATTCAGTCAAGTACTCGGGCTGGACTCGAAAATTTGGCTGACACTTGCCTAAAATTAATATCCCAGTGGGGTGATCGTAACCGTCTGACCTTTGCACCACATAAAACTTATCAACTTCTTTTAAAAGGTAATCTTAAATCATGGCCTAGTATTAAATTTAATAACGTTCCCGTGAAAAAGAAGGAGTCTGTATGCTACCTTGGGTTTGTCTTAGAGAGGAATTTTTCATTCATTGAACACATAAAAACAGTCGGTGAAAAAGCTAAAAAGAACTTTTATGCTTTAACGAGAATATCCAAATCTACATGGGGTTTATCATTTTTAACTCTAAAGACGATCTATGGGGCTACTTACTTGGGGTGTATGTGCTACGGGGCACCAGTTTGGGCCGATAGGGCCACCATTGGAGCGGTACGACGTAAATTACTTCAAAGCCAGCGGTTGGCTTTGATTTTCTTGTGTAAAGCGTATAGGACGGTTAGTACTGAAGCCTTACCGGTACTGGCAGGGGTACTTCCAGTCGATCTTGAAGTACAGCGCCGTGCTTCAATGTACTACTGCGCACGAGAGACCGCGGACACAGACTTTTTAACGCAACGTGACCGTGCTAAAATAGCTAGATTACTTAAACCACAGACTGACGTCTAGGAGGAACTTCTGTCTGAATTGCAATGTAGGTGGGATAATTCCATCAAGGGCCGACATCTTCACCAGTTCTTTCCATCCGTTCGTGAGCGGCTGGCCAGGACATGGCTGGAGGTGGATCACTGTGTCGCCCAATTTCTCACAGGTCATGGTAACTTTAAGAGTAAATTATTTTCCTTCAAGCTTGTTGAGTCGCCTTTTTGTCAATGTTCTACATCTGACTGCGAATTTGAACAAACTGCACATCACATTTTATGGGAGTGTAGTCTTTGGCAGAATGAACGTAATATTATGTTAAATAGTGTACAGGTTACATCCGGAGTTATTTACTATACGGACCTTGTAGAAACTAGAACAAATTTCCGTGCGTTCAAGCAATTTTGTCATACCTATTATTGGAATCAAATATAACAGCTCACAACTTAGGACCCAGTAATATTAATGACAATAATATCCGTGGTGCTAGGCAACTGGGCTTATCTCAGTTGTATACGTCCCTGTGTGCCTATTGGCCTTGTTCTGTTCTGTCTCCTGCTGATATGGAGGGAAGTGGAAACTATGTTTTTTCCTACTCCTCCGCTATTCTTTTCTGATTAATTTCGTTGCGGGATCCAAGACAGTTAAATCATTTCTCTGGGACTTCGTCGAGCTTCATTGTCTCGGCGCTTTTCTTGTGGTCGCCACTGTTGATTCTGGCTAACAGGAGTTACAGTGGTTTGGGAATAGTGTGGCGGGCTTGTCCCAATTTTAAATGCCTATGAATGGGTGAGTACCCATTACTTATCGGGTTTCCTCCGTGCCTCGGAAAGCACGTTAAGGTGTTGGTCCCGGCTGCCATGAATAGATCTTTGATGTCGTTACAGGTAGACAGTGACCTGAAAGTCCTACAACCAGTCCTACCAAAGGGTATCGTACCCCAGTATAATATACTGGGTTGTAAAGGTCAAATAGGCAGCCGCTCCATGTAAAATACTAGTACCTATTCAGCTGCATGTGGATAGACTGGAAGCCGACGCCAACGTAGTTGGGAAAAGGCTAGGCAGATGATGTGAGCTGGCGGGGTTCCGTAGTTCTGTCTACCTTCTGCTATAGGAGGAAAGACGAGGATTTATGTATATATGTCTGAGCTATTTACAGAGAAGCTTTTAAATTAACATTCCGAGAATTTTACATAGAGGAAAATCACGATAGCAAACGAACAAGAAACTGGACTAAATAAGCGTAACTGGAATTCAATCGAACACAGACGGCTAAAAATCCAGACCGCACAATTTAATTTATATTACAAAACGTTTTAACATACGAAACAGACTAATTTGTATTAAATTAGAAAAATAATTACAAACGCGGCATCGAAGTAGATATACATTGGCGAAGGAAAAATAAAACGAACGAACAGAACCGAGTGAGATCCGATTTAATTCGATTACGAGCATCGCATTGAATCGTTTCGAATTGAATCGATTTCTAAGTGTTTCGATTTAATTGAAGCCCATGCTGTTCTCGTATCCGAATGCAATTATTTACCATTTACCGGCCGATGCCCGCAACCGTTATAACCAATGGTGCTTCGTTTGAACGATTTAGTATGATCTCATTAGTTGGGCGAGTTACTTGTGCGTCATTTAGCGACGAGTAGCTGTGGCGTTTTTATTTTTAATGTTTATTTTGTTTTATCATTTCAGGTTCACAGATCCATATGTTTTGTAGGTAAGTAAATATCTTAAAACAAAAAAAAGTATTATTATTATTAACACTGAAAACGAAAAAAGTATTTACCATGTTTACGGTTTGTTTTGAGTTTCGAATACATATTTCGGCGCTGTTGCAAGCACCATGATCACGGATAAACTGAAGTTACGGCGGGAGCGTGTTAATGAGCAGACAAATCGGTCTACTTTCTTCCTTGTTCGTTAAATCTCCCATTTTCAGTGTAAATGACAATGTTAGTGAGCAATATCTGCCTAGCCTTTTCCCAATTATGCTGGGGTCGGCTTCCAGACTATACCAGATGCAGTAAAATTTCACAAATAGCGACTGTCTATCTGAACTCCACAAAAATGTTTTTCGGATGTTGCTGAATAATCAGAATTGCAGGTTATCACCGATACCTAGTCGACATTCCACACATTCGAACGAAGCGCTTTGCTGGGTCCTTTATTATGCGCACAGCGAAGGAGTGGAATTCCCTGCCCGCGTCGGTTTTTCCGAGTTCATATAACCCTAATCTGTTTAAGTCGCGAGTAAACAGGCTTCTTCTGGGTAAGCTCGTTCCATCGTCGACATCATCTCTGCCCTTAGGGCAAGATTGAAGTCAAGAGCAAGCCCTTATATAATAATAATAAAAAAAAGAATTTTACATGTAGCGACTGCCTATGCCCCTGACTTCCACAACCTAGTTTGAGATATCCCTTGGTCTGACTGGTTGTCGGACTTCCTGGCCACTGAGTACCTGTAACATCATAGTCAACATTATTCTCCTACCCTTATCCTAATTTATTTGGTACTAGCTTTTGCCAGCGGCTTCGCCCGCGTGAAAATGATGATTATCCATACAAACTTTCATCCCTTATTTAGCTCCCTTAGGGGTTGAATTTCGAAAAATGCTTCCTTATTCCTTGTCTACATTATAAAGGAAACCTCTGTGCAAAATTTCAGCTTTTTAGGTCCAGGGGTTTGGGCTGGGCGTTGATGAGTCAGTCAGTCAGTCAGGACTTCTCTTTTTATTTATATAGATTTATTTATAGATATATATAAACGATGTCTTCTTCTTCCATACTTCTATATTTCTCGTCATGTCGGCAGTCAACTCCTTTCTAGCCATATCATCCTTCACACAGTTCATCCATCTGTAACGACTACCAAAAATCTATTGTCAACCGGGACCATTCAGGGAGCATGTCAGTGAGCATAGCATTTAAAAAAAAAAACTGAAGAGTTCCTAGGGATTAAAAATAATAATAACTAGCTTTTGCCAGCGGCTTCGCCCGCGTGAAAATGACGATTTTCCATACAAACTTTCATCCCCTATTTAAATCCCTTAGGGGTTGAATTTCGAAAAATCCTTCCTTATTCCTTGTCTACATTATAAAGGGAACCTCTGTGCAAAATTTCAGCTTTCTAGGTCCAAGGGTTTGGGCTGGGCGTTGATGAGTCAGTCAGTCAGTCAGTCAGGACTTCTCTCTTTATTTATTAGATAATATATTTATTCAGAAATTAGAGTTGGTACAGTAAATACAATTTAAATCTTAAAAATAATGTAGGTATAACATAATTCGATGCCTGTACTAGGTTAAACCTGTATCACAGGCGACATATTTCTAACAATTGAGATTTGGACAATAGATGATTTGACGTTAGGTAGGCATTAAATTGATTAAAAGATTAGGATTTACTAATCGTTTCGCTACTTGCCTAGGCTATCACTAACCGTAACTGCACGGTTAAACCAATAAGCTAATGTTACGTGATAAGGATATCATTATACCTGCCGTGTCAATGGTAATTGTATACGTAATCTACTAATGAGGATCTGTTTCAAATTGAACATTATCGATACAGCAGGATTCATGGAACTACAATAATAAAGGTAAAGTATGTATTCGATAATGATGTTTTATAAATATTAATTTTAATTTATTTTTCTTTCTTTATTTTTAAATCTCACATGCACAAACAACCAGACCCGAAAACTATTATTTGGGGGTCATATTTTTAACTTGCGGGAATAGAACCCACGACAAGAAACGCTTCAGCAAATCGCTCAGTCACTGCGCTTACTGTTACCCGAACTAATCAAACTATTTTGTCAGCGGATATTATTTAGTTGCTTTCCATTTTCATTGAGAATTTATAAAGCAACATTCATTGAGTTTTTCACGTTCTGCAGCAAACACATTTTTCAAACATTTGCTGCAATGTAGAACGAATATCCTTCAAAAACCTTTGAAAGGTGTGTAACTCAATTTAGGGTGCAGCTGGCCAGAATACACTGAAAATGCCTACATATTATTATGCAACAAGCCTAATCATAGTTACGTCATTTTGTATGATCAACAGCAATTCCATATGCCAATAGGTATGTTCATAAAACTAACCAACAAATATACAGGGTGTAGCAAAACATCCACATTTACGATGTGCCTCGAAATTGGCAATTGATGTCACATCATTATCGGGTGTCGCGTTACGCATGATTTGACGGTGTAATGTACCTGTGTGAACTTGCGAACTGTAACTGTATCTGTATAATGTACGAGCTTGTGCCAGCGGCTTCGACCGCTACAACTCGAAAATTATCCCACAGGAAGATAAAATCGGGATAAAAACTATACTATGTGTTAATCCAGGCTATAAACTATCTGTGTACCATTTTATCCAAATCCGTACAGTAGTTTTTGCGTGAAAGATTAACAAACATTCATCCATACATACATAGTCACAAACTTACGCGTTTATAATAATATTAGGATCTACGGTCAGCAACAGAAGTAGTTTAACATATCGGAATTTTAACTATTTGATGTACAGTACTCCAGCTATTATTTTTAATGTTTCAAAACATTATTCTTTAAAATATTACTTTACTATTCAATAATTTTCAGTAAAAACTAGTAATATCTAACAAGTTTTTAATTAAAAAACCTGATTTGAAACTTTGAGTACTGTTAATCTACTTCTGAAGCTGACCATAGCTGTGTGAACGTGGTGTTGTGTAGTAATCTACCGCGATGATCAACACACTAGTAACTTATACCACACTTTTTTTTTATTGTGGGTGGAACATCACCAAATAATACCCCCCCCCCCCCCCCCCCCCGCTCTTGGGCAGAGCACCAACATTTCGTTTTGCGAAAATGTTGACAATTTTAAATTATATACATTTACAAAAATATTAAATTATATACATTTACAGAAACTTGCAAAAAGTACTTTCTACGCATATTAGATTTGCAAATTGAAAACTCGGTTTCGATAAAATTTTGATTATATATGTCTTAATCTAATCAGTTGGAATAGTCCTAGTTACGTTATTGGATAGTCGGCCTTTGATCAATGGGAAAACAATATTATCATTTATCATTATATATCAACATATTACGCCAATTTACTATTTGATACAACTGTCAAAGAATGACAGGATAAATGGAATAAAAACACAACTATTATAGCTAACTATGAATTTCAATGGATTTATACTTACTGTACCACACATATTAAATTTAAAGCATCTCAATGCATCGACAATTTCTACGCTTTTCAACACAACTAACTTGACGTTCTTACTCTTCATTTTTTTCGTGTGAACGAAGCACAAGACGGTTCCAGTACTCATTGTCATCAAGTGGCTTTAGATTGCAGGAATCCATTAGAAGCAGATACTGCGAATTAATAGCGAATGCTCCTCACTCAGTATAACAGTTCGATAGACTTTCTGTGAGTTCCTTATATTTTTAGTATCATTTACCTAGTGTTTTGTTGTTTTGTGTATTTTTTTCGAGGAAAATTGTTGGTGTTATAAATATGGGGTGCTACGGGGAGATGGGTTGTTGTGATTGAGTTTGGCATTATCTAACTAGTTTTTAATCAAAAAGCGGTTGTAGTGGGACTGGGAAGGTCAACTTTAACAGTTTAACGTTTCATCCTTTCTCATCTTACTGCTCGCACTTTCGATAATGTTATAAGAGGAAGCTAAATCTAGCGCAGAAATAATTGTACAATGAATGTCAGGTCACATTAGAAGACAATATTGAACACCAGACACTAAGTGATAAGCGAATATTTCTTTACTTTTGTTCGTTTTGAGTTTAGTAACTGCTGTTAGACCCTTGTTTGAGTGTCAAGCTCCAGTTGTGATGCTGGTGGTCTCGACTAAATAAAACTGCTGCTTTCGATATATGAAGACTGTATAATCTTGTTTAGTGGGTTACAAATAGTAAATGGCCGATGTATGCGCACGGTAAGAGACGGCGAGCGAGTGTCTGTCGTGTGTGCCCTCATATGGTCAACGACCTAGCGGTTGGTGGGGCGCTGCGGTGACGTAGGATCATGTGTCGCGATCCTACTGGCCGGCGCGATGTGACGATCCGGAACAACCCTTTTTTTTTGGTGGGTGGAAAATCATCGAATAACCCCTCCGCTCTTGGGCAGAGCGAAGGGGAGTGTCAGACTCATGTTCCTTCTTCTTCGCCCTTGTGTCGGAGCCGCGGTAACCTTTCGATATCCACAGCCTGCTGTTAGACCCTCAATATTAGTCGTCAATCAATAGAAAAATAAGGTCTTAGTTGTATGATGGACCTGATGCTGAATAGAGAAAATGGACTCTTTTCATATTGGTATATCTTTTCGTATCAGCATGGAAATGCTTTACAAAAGATCTCAAACTCATTCATAATAATAAGCATCGAACAAAAACTCAACCCATTAACGCCTGCATTATTTTTCAAGAAAAACTTATTCAGAACTTTAAAGGCACTTTAATTAAAATTCAATTTTACTCGACAATTAGCATGATGAATAATTAGAGTGCACAACGTGAACTGGTTCGCAGGAAGTCGTGAAGTGCATCTTAATTCGATTGGCCCTATTATGCAGTTGCTCTGTCGGGCAACTGTTGCCCCACTGTTGATAGGTAGAGAGACAGGATATCCTGGATAGCTTGGTGACTGAAGTTTGGTTGTTTCTTGTTAGGTCGTAGTCCACTTTGAAAAGTATCTTACGAAAATATTAGGTTGATTTGAGTCGATCTGTTTCGACTAAGTGGAAGTTTGAATTATTTTAATATTGCCTGCATCGTTGGTCTAGTAGTCGCAAACTTGACCGCTGTGCATGAGGTTCGGGGTTCGATTCCCGGATCGGGAAAGTCTTATTGGATTTTTCCTTCAGAAATTTTTCAGCAGCAGCTACGGAGTCTGGATTTACACCACCTCCTATCACAAGGGACTTAAACGTAACTGCGGGAGTGAGGGTGTACTAATGGGTACACCTCTGCCTATCCCTTTAGGGTTTACAGGCGTGAGATTATGTGTTGCGTGTAATAGACTGGTAGACTGGTAGAAAATGCCCAAGGCATTAAGTCCGCCTTGTACGCTTTGTTGTGCATAAAGTTTAATAAATAAATAATATTTTTTCAAACATTCCAAGGTCCTATTTTAATCAACAAACTACACAACTGAACAGTTAATTTCCTCTAAATTAAACCACTCAAAACTCCACTATTGAAACATCTATTTGTATCTCAACCATTCACTGACCACAACTCCCTATCCCTTACAAAATCAAAGCTAGTCGTCTCTTAACAGATACCATCTGGACATAATAGCCGTGTCGACACCAGCGCCGCCTATATAGGCTAAGTGTAAGCAATTCAGCAGACGCGATCCGTCGCCACTGGATTCAATTATAGCTATTGCGTCTAGTGTGGAGCCCTGACGTATAGTGTGGTCGGAATTAGAAGGTTCTTGGGTCTATTGTGGATGTTGGAATATTATGGGATATGAGTCATATCATATCCCATAATATTCCAACATCCACAATACATTGAATGATTCCAAGGTATTGTGCATCCACAATAACTGCATTACCGCATTGCATTATTTTGCATTACATTACATTATTTTTGCAGTTTACTAACTTATAATCTTAGGTATGGGCTGCGGGTTGCTCAAAAAGATAGGGGTTATTTGATGATTTACCACCACCAAAAAAAAAGCGATTGTGTCCTCTGCGTGTTGTTCGAGTAATTCTGTTTACCGTACGGGACTCGTTCGAAAGAGATACCGCGGCTCCGGATACAAAGGACTAAGAAGGGACATGGAGTAGTCTGACACTCCCTTCCGCTCCGCCCAGAGCTGGAGGCGTCATTTGATGATTTCCCACCATCCAAAAAAAAAAAGTATTTTCTCCTCGGAATTAGAAATCATACAATATTATAAATGCGAAAGTTTTTAAGTACAATCAGTAGGTTTGTGTGTATGTATGGATGGATGGATGGATGTTTGTTACTCTTTCACGCAAAAACTACTGAACGGATTTGGATAAATTTGGTACACAGCTAGTTCATAACCTGGATAGTTTTCGAGTTGTAGCGGGCGAAGCCGCTGGCAACACCTAGTAAATAAATGAGCCTTTAATTCTACCATTAATAAAACATTAAATCATTCTAGCATAATTAACTTGATTTTGTAGGTGACAACGATACACATCCTTTTTTTGGAGCATGGAACAAGGAACATGGGTGGTTTTAAGTCAGTAGAAATCTGACACTCCCTTCCACTTCGCCAAGAGTGGGACGAGTCCATTTGATGATTTCCGAACCAAAAAAAGGGAGTCACCATTAATGAAGTTTTTTACTATTTACGCCAATAAAAGCGTCTGCTCTCTCTTCATAGTTTTGCAGGTACTCTCAAATTCAGTCTAAATTAGGACTATAAGTTTACCCTACAAAATCTAGGTCAGTCGACCAACCATACGTTGGAAGGTTAACCGTAGATATCAAACGTGGATCCTAGTGCGATTCAATTATAGGTATCGATGCTCCTAGCCATAGATAGGTAGCGAGGTACTCCGCGCTGAAATGCAGCGTTGAGTGTTGACAGAATTAGCAGTGCATTAGCGATAGGCAAGTGAACACGGCTTAAGATAGAGGAGGTAGGTGCAAGTGAGAATTTGAGGCGGTTTGCTGTGGAAAATAAGGCGATATTAACTTATTTTCTTAGTTTTAACTGTTTTTTTTTCATATTAAATTGTATCCACTATAATTTATTTATTTATTTATTTATGCACACACAAAATACAAAAAAGGATAAAAACATAACAAATAGAAGAGCACAAAGGTACTGCTTATTTCAAAAGAAATTAAAAAAAAAAAAACAATAAAAAATTAATAATCTTATTGTTGTTGGAAATGAGTTTTTTTTTTACTACATAATATTAATCTATTTTTAAGTTATTTTCTACACAATGTATTTTGTTATTAAATTAACGACTATTGACAAGTTTTACGACCTAGCGTAGGATGTAATACTTTTTGTCCCGGTAATACGTACCTATAGTTGACAACTATACAAACGCGACTGTTGAGCATGAAGTTCAAGTTTGAAGGGCAAGGGACATTTTCAGGGTTCAGAGGGCAAGGGTTGACGCCTGCCAGGGCAATGGGACTGTTCGAAAGCAATCCCGTGGCCCCGGAACACAAACGGCTAAGAAGACAAAACAAGTTTAAGTCAATACAAGTCTGACAATCCCTTCTGCTCCGCCCAGAGGGGATGGGTCATTTGATGATTTAACATAGGTACGCAAAAACGCAAACAATGTTTTACCGTAAAACGTGATCATTACCCCACAAAAGAACAAATAATTAAAAAAATTAAAAAACACGCCTGCCATGTCAAAAACTAAACTAAAAAATTAAAAACAAGTCAAACGATTTCAGTAATGACAGAGAACAAGGTCCTGTAAATGTATTCGAAAATGGAAAACTGAAAACTAAAACTTTTATATGTCGGGGGACAGTTCGCTGAATCAATTCTTTACAGGTCCCCCGAAGAATCTAACGATACCACATACACCAAAATCGGTTAAGGCGTTCAGAAGTTACGGTGGAATAAAGAAACTCACAGACAAACATACATACATACATGAACACTAAAAACATAACACTCTTTTTTTTGGGGCAGTCGTGTAAAAAGCTGTTTCCCAGCAATATTTTTTGTGTTGAATTACTTAGTTTGATGTATAGTATAGAACGGTTGGTTGACGGCTTTGCAAAGGGTCCGTTTACACCTTTTAAAACGCAAGTGAAATTTCGAAGGTGTCAGACTAATTATGTTCTTAAACACATGAGCAAATACTATTCGAATTTAACCAACCCAACCACATTAGATTCCAACACAATGTTCTCGTGGAGATATCTCCAGAAATAGGCACGATAATATACGTTGTCTTGAAGCGGTATCAGTATAGAGAACTAGAGATTAATGCATCTCAGCGCACTACACTATGTTCTGTTGTGATCCGTGTGCGCCGCGGCTTTGAGTACCCGTACGTGCCGATATTAATGAAGATAATGTACAAGCTTGATGCTATTTTGAATAACTGATGTTCTATGGGTTGTTGAGAAAAGGAATATACAAATAATAATATGAAACCTTTTTTTGAAAAATTTTTTAGGCTGCTTTGCTGGTTTAATGGTTGAAAGGCGACTATTGCGTTAGAATTCTTGGCTTTGATGAATTCCAGCGACTATTGAGCTACAGGTCCTGGATTTTATGAATACCCGAGTAGGTCAAAGTATTATTGGGTCTTTCATTAGGATTTCTTCTCTGTAGCTATGGAGTCAGAATTTTCTCTCTCCTTTCACATTCAGTTTGTTCCAGTGATCTTTTTAATACCGTTGACCTTAAGGGCGGCCCCAACTTCGCTTATTTAATTTTCAATTCAATTCATTTATTTATTTCAGACATACAATATCCATAAAATTGTTAGTAATCACATTTAAAATTATGTTAGTAAACAGATAAAACCATACAGGACACATAAACAGATAAAATCGTACAGGACACATACAGGCAAATACACACTCACAATAGTAAAATTAACATCAAACAAAATGCAATATAAAAAATTAAATGATATAGTGTTAATGATATTTCCGAAGTCAAAAATTAAAATGAAATAAAAATAAGTTAAATTAAATAAGAAATAAATAATATATAGGAATATATTTTGATGTCAAAACGTATCTCCCCAACTACATCTTTGAGACACGTCACAACATATTCACTACTGTTACAGGCCAGAAACTAATTAGCATGCCTTCAGGCCGAGTTGCCAGTGTTGTCAGCAAGTGACCGCGCCAAGATATACAGCTTGCCAACCAGTGGCGACTACAACGGCCTGTTATAGGATAATGTCTCAACGTGAACTAATTTGGTTGCTCTAGTGGTAACTTTACTTTAAAGTAAAATTGCCATTTTACTATAAATATTTATGTCTCATGCTCTCAAAATGGAAAATAACAACACCAATTAGGAAACCGTCATGAAACCTATCACTAGAAACAATGTATTAAGAGCCTGTTCCCCATTTTCAGTATTAATGATAATTATTTTTAAGAGTCCTTTTATATTTTAGCGTCACGCTTATTTTACAATTTAGCTGAAAGGAATAAAATAAACATGAAAAATGATTACAAAAAAAGTATGGGACATGTGCAAGATGTATAAAAATTTATGGTCTATAGTGAAAACAATCTACAAAATAGGAGTCCCAAATCAGGTATCAGTGTGCTTTTTCTGTTTTTTTTTTTGTGTCTAAATATGCATAAAATTCGCGCATATTGCGTTCTTAATCATTCAGAAATGAAGCTGTACGTGTATATTTATCTAGAGTAACTGAGACCACAAAAACCAACAGACAATCCAAATGACAGAACTGGTATACCTACCTAACATCGTTCCAACGTTAAGAAGTTAATATTAGTGTAGTGCTCCGCGAATATTGATTGCTGGTCACCTTGACAAGGGTCTAGCAGTTTCCGAAGGTGCGAAGCTTTTCGCTATTGAGGTTAGTATTCTGGTTCCTAAAATAGATTTAATGGGATTTATTTAAGAAGCAGACTGTGAAATTGTACTCGTTACTAACCAGTGAGCACTATCAGTAGAATGAAGCATGTGAGTGCTTTATATCGAGCATTGTAACTGAAGTCCTCCATAGTCACAGCCATGACCACTATATCGTCAGCAAAACCGAAACCATGAGCCCAAGCCTCTGCGTTTGAGCAACAGTATGATGAATTGATGACGCAAGCTCAAAGTAGCATGAACATTGATTCCTACCGTGAACCATGAATATTGACACCAAAAAAAAGGTCGTTTCCCAGCAATATTTTTTACGTAGAGTTACTTTTCTGATGTAAGGGAGTGGACTGCTGTAGGTTTAATATTTAATATATATTTTTTTTATATTAAATGGGCTTACTCTTGACCTCAATCTTACCCTAAGGGCAGAGATGAGGTCGACGATGGAACGAGCTTACCCAGAAGAAGCCTATTTACTCGCGACTTAAATAGATTGGGGTTATATGAACTCGGGAAGACCGACGCAGGCAGGGTGTCCCACTCCTTGGCTGTACGAATAATGAAAGATTTAGTAAAACGCTTCGTACGAATGTGTGGAACATCGACAAGGTATGGGTGAAAACCTGCAGTACGCCTAGTCTCTCGATGGAAGAAGGGAGATGGTGGAATAAGCTCGTGGAGCTCTTGCGCACACTCTCCGAAGTACAGTCTGTAGAAGACCGACAGACATGTAACTTTGCGCCGGTGGGCCAGGCTATTGTAGCTTGGCAACCAGCTTAGCGTCACCAATTAGCCTCCTGGCACCCTGGCTCCTGAATTTTTAGGACTTGTAGATTTTTAAAAGCAATAACGCGGCGTTATTCCCAGAATACTCTCCCAATGGATGGGTCTCGGAATTTCAGTGGTTTACAAAGGTGTATTGTTTGTTCCCAGCTAAGATTAAATTTGTTGGTCCACTACCGCCCACTGGTGAGCTAGGACTGACGTGTCGCTAGCCGAGCTATTTCTTTATTGTCCCCGAGTCATTTTAACTCGGGTCTATATTATAAGTTTTTTGTCTTCATGACAGAGTAGGGTTTGAAAGGATATTGCTGTGTCATCGTTTGTGAACCAGCCGATCATTTATTTTGAAAATATGTGAATGATGGTACCATCTTGGTAAAAAAAACACATCGTGGAGTAGAAAGCTGGTTTTTTTTTAATGCTGGGAAATCAAACGAGTCCTCACGCTCTGGACCGATCAGAAGAGAGCGTCAGACTTTTACTGACTAAAAACCACCCATGTTAGCCTTGCCCCTTTGTATCCGGGGCCACGGTATCTCTTTCGAACAACCCAGCGGCAAGACCTGTTTAGACCTTCAAAAGATGACTGGGTCAATGCGTGTGGAAGGTCAAACAGCTTTTGATAGGCTCTTGTCCAGCAGTGGTTTAAGTGGTCCATTGAATGTGATTTTTCAAAAATGTTCTGTAACAGCAAATCTCATCGCAATGTGGGATTCTTCTGGGTACTCACAGTCAATGAAGGTAGCAGAATATAAGTTGTTGTGGACACGGACATTGCTCGCAGAACGGATGGCTGATGGGGCCGAATAGTTCTGAAGTGGCGACCGCGAACCGGAACACGTTGCGTTGGATAGCCTCTCACGGTCTCTCACGGTGGACCGACGACGGCCTCGTGAAGGTTGCGGGATCTGCTGGATGCGAGACGCACGGGACCGGTCAATATGGCGACACTTGGGGAAGGCCTATGTCCAGCAGTGGAGGTTTTACGGCTGAAATGATGATATTGATGATATTTACTTTCTGATTCATGAGTGAGAGTAAACTGGTTAGACCTGCTGTCGTGTATGGATCAGAATGTTGGGCCACAAAAGGGATAAATGAAAGGCAATTGCATGTGGCTGAGATGAGAATGCTAAGAGGGATGTGTGGTGTGACGTGAAAGGATAAAATAAGGAATGAGTACATAAGAGGAAGTCTGAAAGTGGCACCGGTGAATGAAAAGTTGATTGGTAATCGATTGTCGTGGTATGGGCATGTGATGCGAAGGAATGAAGGAAATGTTGTGAGGAAAATGTTGAGTATGAATTTTATTTAGATGGCTATAAAAGGAGAGGAAGGCCAAAGAAACGATGGATGGACTGTGTGAAGGATGATATGGCTAGAAAGGAGGTGACTGCTGAGATGACGAGAAATAGAGAAGTATGGAAGAAGACATGTTGCGCCGACCTCAAATGAATTGGGATAAGGGCAGGAGAATGATGAGTGAGAGTAAACTGAAGTCTATGCGCAACACAGCTATTAAAGTATACTGTATTGGGTTATGTTAGAGTCCACTTTCACTTTACATCGTTTTTACACTACAACAATCAATACCTGCCATCAAGACCAAACTACCCGACATAATTACCACACAAAAACCTACCCAAAAAAATAAAGGCTCGAACACACAAATTAACACAAAACGTTTAGCCGCGCCATCCATTAAAGGCTACTACTAAAAAAGGCCGAGGCGTCAAAAGGCTCCATCTATCAGCGGCCCTTAAACTACGCCTAGTGAAAGTCGGCGTGAGTAGGAACAATGCGCTAATGGAAACCGTGCTTAATTATACACGTCATCAGCATAGACAATGGAAGGTAGTTTTAGGTGAATTGTGTGGACTAGACCTTATGTTGTGGATTTAAGTGGAGAAAGATTTTGTTTGGTGACTGGGTTGATTATATAAAGCGGCTACTGTTTTCTCTACGTTTGTCACAATGACATGACAAATTAAAGACCAATATGAAGGTAGGAACTTACGTTAGATCATCATCAATAATGTTCCCACTACAAGGGACGCAGGCTTCCTCTCTAGAAGAGGGATGGGCTGTAAGCCACCTTGGTAAACCCATTTTGGTTCTAAGACATGCCAGTTTCCTCACAATGTTTTCCTTCCTTCTTTCCACGTGTAATTTCTAATGGAAAACCCAATAGCAATTTGCCCAACCCATGAATCCAATTGAGGACTTCATACTCAGCAGTCCTGTGAATCAGCACTACACCATCGTGGCAGTCTTTCTACGAATATTATCACTATCACTACATAGTATAAAACAAAGTCGCTTCCCGCTGTCTGTCCCTATGTATGCTTAGATCTTTAAAACTACGCAACGTATTCTAATGCGGATTTTTTTAATAGATAGAGTGATTCAAGATCAAGGTTTTTATGCATCACATTCTACCCGTGCGAAGCGGGGGCGGGTCGCTAGTAAATATTATAATGAAAACTGTGGTGTCAACATAGTCCAGAAATACTAACAGTGGCAGATTATAATTCAGGTTTTCAACAGGCCTCCCGAAATGGCACCGACCCGTTTTAAATACTCCCAGGCCGACAGTAGCGTTTCCCAAATAAAAATTTACCACCAACCTAGTTTTCTTTCTCCTAATCTAATTTGAAATTCATACAAACTGGTCAGTGGTGTGTTATAAAAAAAAAATCCCAAACTAAGTGCCTAACACTGGAATCCCTAACTATAATCGGTGGTTTAGGAAGAAAATCCCTGAGTTGGCTACAGTGGGTAGAATAACATGGCTCTGTTGGGCCTTGTAGCAGATATAAACGGAATGTGAGGTGGAATGAGTGGGGTTGAATCGGCCCCGTGCGTCCGGAGAAGACATTCTCAGTGTCGCAGTGATGTTTTGTTTGTCTTTTTTTTAATTATTTTGTTTAACTTGCATGTTGGTTTAACCTGCTAAACAAACTCGGTATTACAGCAGAGACTTAGCGTTCCTGCGGTAGATAGTTACTTAAAAAGGACTTTTCATGGTATAAAAAATCACGGTACGCTAGTACTCAATGTAATACACTCAAAACATTGTGTTGATTGATTGAATTGTGTTGTTACGGGAAACTCATGGAAATCCTCAAACCTCGCAAATACAATAACTTAATTGGCAGTTAAATGTTCGGGGTTGAAACACTAGGAACATGAGGTCCGAGTACCCACCTTGTAGGCATATCAGAAATCGCCAGCTTTATGTTTTGTTGATTATTTTATTAACTGTTCTGTGACGTGCCACTACATCTTTTGAATCAATTGTAGTCATAATCTAAAACAGAATCAGTATCTAAAAGATATTTTAAATGAACCTAAAGAATTCTTTTTCTTTTACTTATTTTCAGATTACAGAGACATGATAACGAAATTGAAAACTGCCATCTTCTATTACAAGTTAAGCTTCGTTACAAAATTGAACACAATTCATTACTCCACACAAATTGCTTTTGGTGCCCTAATTGAAATAGTAGATTTTCATAGACATGCAATCTTTTTCTTTATTAAGATAAGATTGTGGAGAATCGCTATCAGCAGATGTTTTTCTCAGATAAAGATAATAATATAATCCTATTGGTATTTTGAGAGCTGATAGTCATAAGCAGGGCTCAGAACCGGTTTAAAAAGACCGGTTAATTTTGGTTAAATAGCAGTAAATATATCGTTCCTGCATTTACCGTATCAAAACTTGGCTTTAACCGGTTAATTTTCACGACAGAAACAAAAATTCATAAAAAAACCGGTTTTCCTCTTAAACCGGTAAACACCGATAAAGTACAACCTTTAACCTAAATCGATTTCGTTTTGGGGTCAATGTCCGTAACCGGTTAAGATTTTGAACCGGTTTCCGAGCCTTGGTAAGTGCACTGAAATGCATACAGGGTAAAGTTCTACCTTAACCAAAGTACCTACAGGTTGGTAAACAGGTTGGCTTTTGCTATCTGATATGGGACGTGTTGATAAAATATCATGCGATATATCTCGAACTTCCTTCTCTTCGAATTAGTACTTATTTGTCTTCATAAATAGAAGCAACCTCTCATACATATTTTAGTGAATCCTTTGTGTCCAAAATAAAATTAATTTACTGTAGAATTTACAAAACCTATTTATTTATTTTATTATGGTCGAAATATTTTCACCGTCCGTGAATTAAAGTAATTAATTTCAATTGAAAGTAATTTCAAATGAACAGATTTATAAAATTAGAGACGAAAAATTAATCGAAAATGAAAAATTAGGGATCTTTATTTGAAGAATTAATGTAAATTAGATTGTAATTGAAATGAATTAGGACATTAATGAAGTTGATGCGACTAATTAATACAATGAGAGCAGTAATTAATCGAAATTAAAAATAAAGGAACGAGAATCCGAGAATTCATGGAAAAGAAAATTATAATCAAACTTGATTGGATATAAAATGATGGCAATAAAGGATAGGAAGGAGAGGAATAGGTTGCAAAATATACTTTTCTTCCAACTATGCTATAATTTCATCACAATCACACTAAAAACTCAGTACAAAGCGAGTCTTTAATGCTCTAGGGCAATAAAAATGTATGAAATTTCATTATTGCACAGTTTATTTTTTTTAATCGCACCGGTGCCAATCTCAATGGATTAGCTCTATTCAGCCAGCCGATATCAATACTTTTTTTTTTACGTACGTATTATTCGCTTCTATCCTACTTGTTCCAAATTTAAAAAATGATTGCTGCTAACTACTATAAAATGAAAGAAATTTAAAAAAGTGATTTGGCGGGAACTTTTGGGGAACTTTGTTAATTTTGCTTGACAATATTTTTGGAAACGATAAAGTGTGATACTATCTGATATTGAGTGCTTCGGCTTCGAATTAAAATGGAATCATTTGGCGACACATTAACTCCGGAAAACATTCTCCTAAATGAAGCCGACAGTGATAAAGAAAATCTTTTAACTGTTTGATATGAGTTTCTTTTATCTACTATTCCTTTGTGTAATAGTCGAAAGAAAAGCAGATTATGCACCTCGCCTTAAGTAATTTATATTGCCCTCGTGCCTGTTAGATTAGAGCCCTCGCTGACGCTCAGGCTCTAAATCAGGCACTCGGTGCAATAATAAATTACTTTGTGCTCGATGCAATAATCTACTATTACAAATTATTATCACATGAAACTGGTACCTAAATACAAAAGTATACCTATTTGTCCGTTTATAATTATTTACTTTAATTATTCATCTTCCAAAAAAGGCGTCTATAACATAGTGTAGCTGTAAATGAACTACGCAATTACACAGACCGACAAAACATTTCACATTTCTTCTTTTTTCACGTAAACATACATAAAGACGATACTTACCGTGATACAGTGCTTCGAAAACTTGTGTGACGGCACTTGACATGCTAGTGCTTGACTTGTAAAATTGTAATGTATTTTATGTGTATAATTTTCTAATTTGATTGACTGATTATAATTTTGACATTGGAATTATTAATATTGACTGTCATTAATCACTATTCAATTTTCATTTTATAATTGTTTTCTATTCTTTATTTCTATTGTGTGGTGTATAATTTTGTGAATGTTGTATGTTATTAATTGAATTATTGTATTTTGTGTTAATTTTTGTGTGTGCGGACTGACTATTCTCTTGTATTACTCTTTTCTCTTATGGATTGCATTATCTGAAATAAACGTATTATTATTATATATATATTATTATTATTGCAGTACATTTTTACATATAAGTGATTTCACAAACCTTTGACATATTTTATCTTCGCAATTTTTTATTAATTTGATAAAGCAAAAAACATATAATATACAGAAACCTATTTTTAAGTTAATAAAGTAGGTACCCAATTGACCGTACTGGTGAAAGATAGGTTTACTTATAAAATAGGTAATAAGACCACTTTTGGACTAGCAACTGGTTGTTTTGTTCAATAGCGTTATCTTAAAAAATACATGAATGGGATATTCCGATTATCTTCACTATCTTATCCGATCAATTCTTCCACTTTATAACGCTTAAGCCACGGTGAAAAACAGCTGAAAAATTTACAATTTTTTTCAGTTCTTAAGTTCAGTTATTTTGTTGAATCGACGATCGAATTCGTAACGCCATAATACGCTCCAAGACAGGCATCGACCATGTTGGCGATAGGTCTGCGAGGTTAAAGTGGGACTGGGCGGGTCACATTTCCAGGAGAGATCAGGACAGATGGACCAGAATCGTCGCACACTGGGTGCCTGAAGACGGTCGTCGTCACCGAGGCAGACCCAAGAAACGTTGGCGTAACGACCTGGACTCGTTCGTGACTGATTGGCCAGAGAAGGCAATGGAGGAGGCCTTTGCCCTGCAGTGGGACACAATAGGCTAATTTAAAAAAAAAAAGGACAGTCAGCAAAACTATGTATGAAACGTGGAAGAATATGGAAGTGGCCTATGCTGAAGCAAACCCATCTTCAGAAACCGATGTCTGAAAAAGAAAAGTTAAGTTTCTTATTATGTAAATAATACTAAACAACTAGTTTGTGCAACTGGATTGTAAGATTATTAATAAAACCTGTTACCTACTATTTTTTTTTGTATGCGATGGGCGTACTCTTGACATCAATCTTGCCCTAGGGGCAGAGATGAGGTCGACCATAGAACGAGCTTACCCAGAAGAAGCCTATTAACTCGCGACTTAAATATATTGGGGTTATATGAACTCGAGAAAACCGACGCAGGCAGGGAGTTCCACTCTTTGTCTGTAATACTATTATAAGTACTGAAGACTTACGCAAGGTAATACCTTTAACTCAACAGGTAAACTCCTAAACTGGTCTAGAGTATCCGAAGCACATTATAACAACAAGTTAACAAAACAGTCTCGCATAACCGCAGAGTTATCAGCAACGGTACACCAGTGTGTACTAATTAGTGATACTTACAGACTTGCTCATTAATTTATTGCGAGGTCCAGAACTTGTTCCATGGTTGTGTGGACGGTGTTTTGTATGAGACAAAAATGGCTGCTTTATTTGTTTTTCTGATCGTTAAATTACACATGAAGGAAACCTTTTATCCGCAGTACAAAATTAGAAGTCAGTTTTCTATGATAAAGGTCACAAATAAAAAAAAACTTTGATAAGAATTTTTGGTGGTGAAAAAGAAGAATGCACAATTTAGTATGGAAGAATGACTGCGCGTACTGTTACTGTTTTTATGCAGACAAATTATTATGGGAGATTGAAATTAAAAACTGTCACATACTTGAAATCTAAATAAAAAGAGAACTCCTGACTGACTGACTCATCAACGCCCAGCCCAATCCCTTGAACCTAGAAAGCTGAAATTTTGCATAGAGGTTCCCTTTATAATCCCTGGGTGTAATTTATCTATAATATGTATGTATTTAGAAATATATAAGTATGTTTATCAGTTGTCTAGTACCCATAACACAAGCTCTGCTTAGCTTGGGACTAGATGGCGTTGTGTGATAGTTGTGGAATATTATTATTATTATTATTATTATAATGTAGACACGAAATAATGAAGGATTTTTCGAAATTCAACCCCTAAGGAACTTAAATAGGGGATGAAAGTTTGTATAGAAAATCGACATTTTCACGCGGGCGAAGCCGCTGGCAAAAGCTAGTGATATAAAATAGAAAGTATTGCCGTTGTACTACTTTTATCAGAATGATTTATGCGAAGTTTTGAACCCATTCCTGCCGCGACTCATAATTTTGTGCTTCTTGAGAAAACAAGCAACCGATCTACAACTGCTTTCTGTAAAACATGCAAATTATTCGTTAAAGTAAAATAATAATTAATTCTCACATGAACACTCATTTTTATTACAGCATTTATCATAAAAAGCACATAATTGTATACAAACATAAATTCAAAACACCATCAAGCATCTGAAACCAGTTTCATATAACGACTTGAAATTATGACTGCAACCAGTACTCATTAGAAAGCTAAGTCTTGGGTATTAATTTATGGCCGCACCACCCGGCCCCTTGGAGCTTATAAAATAGTTATGTTATAAAATCTGTAGACTGCGTTTAATATGCGATGTATTATGTAAGAGAGAAGTTTGGAAAAAAAAGACATGCTGCGAGAACTCAAGGACAAAGCAATGATGATGATGATCTGACGACACGGTTGGCGCAGTGGCTGAGCGATTGGACTGTTGCGCCGCGTGTCGCGGGTTCGATCCCCGCACGGAACAAATATTTGTATGACCTACAGATAGTTGTTTCGGGTCTGGGTATTTGTGTATGTGAGTTTAAATGTTTGTAAACGCACCCACGATACAGGAGAAATTCCTAGTGTGGGGCAACGTTTGTAAAAAAAAAAAAAATTGATACCCATAACATCACGCCTGAAATCCCCGAAGGGTTAGGCAGAGATGTAAATAATAATACAACCAATTATGTTTAAGTAACAATTACCATTACTGCGATGCGAGCTTACTGCTTTCGAATTCCCAGACAAGTAGTTAAAAAGGTTTCAGGTATTTTAATAATAACATTTTCCTAAACTACTCAGTGTCTAGACATACTTGAGGGATTATGTAGAAATATTATTTATTTAAATAATAACAGTGTCTGTAAAAATAAAGGGTATGAAAGTATCTAGAAATTGTAAGATATTTAAGGTAAGAGTATTTTTATTTTATCCTGTAAAAATCACACAATGGTACGTACTGTACCATTGTTTGATTTTTAAAGTTTAATAACATAACATCTCGTCTGTAATCAAAGATATACATCCTTATAGTATACCCACATTTCACCAATTATGTTTAAGTTCATGTAAAAGGGGGCGAGTCTATTGCCATCGACCGGGGACCAATTCAGGCTCCGGGGCTGCTAGAGTCTGTCAAGCGAGTCTAGTCCCATGAAAAAGGCGGCAAATTCAAAAATCACTGATATAAAACACTGATATAGCACGCTGAAAACTTATTGATAGAAGTCTGTCAAGCGAGTCGAGTCCACAACCCTTTTACTTTAAAATTCAAGTATCAATAAGTTTTCAGCGTGCTATATCAGTGTTTTATATCAGTGATTTTTGAATTTGCCGCCTTTTTCATGGGACTAGACTCGCTTGACAGACTCTACCGAGAAATTCCTGCTGGAAAAACATAACACACACTTTGCCGGACCCGGAAATCGAAGCCAGGACCCCATGCTCAGTTACTGTTTATAATAAATAATTGGCAATTCTTTTTATATAATGACAAAATTTTCTTCCCTTAACAATTCCCTATACCGAAACAAACATAATTCCAAACTGCAAATGTTCCCAAAACAACGCACATAAATTCCAGTTTCTTAGTTAATAAGAAACAAACAAAAAGTGTACTGCTTTATTAATTTGTAAGGAGACAATAAGCTCGCAAATCCCCTGTAACGGACGACTGTTGGGTCGAGTGGGTCGAGTTGGGCTCTTTGAACACCTGTACCTTGCCCCTATTATAAGTTATTAATACACCCCCACTTTCACTTCGGGTGTACTGGGGACTTTTGGAAACTGATTTCGGTGCAATTTTTGGGAAGAAAATGGGAAATTAAACTTTCTTTATGAATTTGTTTGTTGCTGTAATTATAAAGGCATTGATTTATTTACTTTCGTTTTTCCTTGCCTTGTATTTTGCCTTTTGTTGGCGACTGTACTTAATCCGCCTTATTACAAAACGTAGTTAAACCTGGTTTAACTTAGACTTGGTTTATCTCGCATGACGTCTCACTTCAATAATATTCAAAAGAAAGTGACAGCATGCGAGATAAACCGGGTCTAAGTTAAACCAGGTTTAACTACCTTTTGTAATAAGGCGGAATAGGTTTAAGGAGTATTAAAAAAATAAAGTAATATATCCAATCAGACATTGGAAATTCATAGTCTATGCTTTTGAGATATAGATAGAAACTATCCATGACCGACCCATAGTCACACTAAACTACTACACCAGTGTGACTATGGTTAATTATATTTATCCGTAGTCACACTGGTGTGACTACGGCTGATCCGTAGTCACACTAGTATGACTATGGATAATTTAACCTGATCCGTAGTCACACTGGTGTGACTACGGCTGAACCGTAGTCACACCAGTATCGTAGCTTTTGGTCACGTCACTCATACATGCAACGCATGTACTCCATGACGCGCGCTCGCTTCGCTCGCATATTAAATAATACTAATATCTTCTGTCCCCGAAGTGCCGAGCCTCCGCCGGCCTCCTTCGTCGGCCTACGGCCCGGTGCCCATGCCGCCCATAAAGGATACCGTCGCGAGACGGTGATTCATCCACTTAGCGGACGACTAGCAACAGCCTATAATTTTGGTTATTCATCCGGGTGTGACTACGGATCAGGTTAAATTATCCGTAGTCACACCAGTGTGACCACGGATCAGCCGTAGTCACACCAGTGTGACTACGGATCAAGTTAAAATATCCGTAGTCACACCAGTGTGACTACGGATAAATAAAATTAACCATAGTCACACTGGTGTGGTAGTTTAGTGTGACTAAGGGTCGGTCACTAAACTATCTAAGGTGTGGCATTGTTTTCAAAGATAAAAATATGTGTTTACATTTTTAGTCAACCTTGTCTCATCTTGAGTAAACCTCGTGTAGATTCAAGGTCAGATAAGCCATAGATTTTCGGACTTTGAGTACATCAGACGATGTTACATAGCGGATAAAGATTAGGATTCTCTTGCGTCACTCAGTGTTACTTACTTACTTTTTTTCATTTGTTTTATTTCACAAACGAACATCAATCATTGCAATCTCAAAATATGCACCTCGCACCCTATTACATGGAACTCAACTAGCTTATTATGGGTGACAGATATTTCTAAATAAAATATTTTTAATTTACTTTAAAATCTATTTTTACTTGTTTCACTCCTCAAGTCTGCCAGCAGACTGTTCAATAGATATTTTAATCGTTTTTTCAGGGTTCTGTTACCAAAGTAATTAGTGACTCTGGATACATTGAATCTACAAGTAGCCATAGATCGTGTCTAATAGTTTTTTGGTAGTTAAAGATTAGTTTAAAACGGTGAAGTAAAATGTCGTGAGGAAATCGACATGTCTTAGAACCAAAAAACTCAAAGCCGAACAAAACCAACCCGAATCTCTCCTAGATAGGAGGCCTGAGTCCCTGCAGTGGGAACATTATAGGTTGATGATGATGATAGATTCATTTAACATAAACAAATAGTAATAACTAATAAGGTGCTAGAACAATGGTCGTCCAGCAAGCACGTGACGCTGTCATCATTTGTCAGCCGCAGCGCCTCTCAACTGAATTAATAACTGGGTATCAAACCTCGGCACGATTTATGATCTTAATATAACTGATGTTGCTTGTAATTGGATTTGATGGTCTGTTGTTGTTGTGGTTGAGGTGAGTTGAGATGTACGAAGGAAATTGGTGAGAAGGGAATTTGATATAATAACTAGAGTGAGCTTAGAAACAACATAACATTTTGACTGGCCTGTTGGTCTAGTGGTTAGTGACCCTAACTGCTATGCCGGAGGTCGTGGGTTCGATTCCCACCCAGGACAAATGTTTGTGTGATGAGCACGATCATTTGTTCTGTGTCTGGGTGTAATTTATCTATAATATGTATGTATTTAGAAATATATAAGTATGTTTATCAGTTGTCTAGTACCTACCCATAACACAAGCTCTGCTTAGCTTGGGACTAGATGGCGTTGTGTGATAGTTGTGGAATATTAATATTATATATATTATTATATTTCGCCTTTACAATCACTGAAAGTTTAGGCAGAGATGTACCTAATTTTGCCAATTATGTTTGAGGCAGCGACCTTGAGCGAAGCGAAACCCACATTTAATTTTTTTACTCTAAAATCAGATCGAAAAATCCAAAACACTATCATGCTAGTAAATAACCTGGAGTATTTTTAAAATCACTTTTCATGATTCTAGACTTGATACATTAAGAGAATTACTGATTAAGGCCACGTTTATCTTTCAGTAGTTCTCTTTTTTTTCAAATTTGATCTGATTTTAGAGTAAAAAAATAAAACTACTATTAATATCATAAACGGGATATTTACCATGTTTGATTATTGTTTCGAGTTCCCGATATTTCGGCGCTGTTACAAGCACAATGATCACGGATAAAATGAAGTCATTGCGGGTGGATGTTTATGAGCAGACAAATCGGTCTACCCTCTTTCTAGTTCGTTTAACACAAAAACACAATAATCAAACATGGTAAATATCCCGTTTATGATATTAATAGTAGTGTCAGTGACCATGTAAGTTTAAAAACTTATATTAAAAAAATAAAATGTGGGTTTCGGTTCGCTCAAGGTCGCTGGCATTTAGTGGTGTCTTAAGTGACATGAAATAGCAGGCGAGCCGATGGTAAATCCAGATTCTATGGTTGCTACTGAGAAACTCATGATGGAATAGCCCAAATCACTATACCGGACCCAGGAATCGAATTCAGGGCCTCATGCACAGCAGTCGTGCTTATGACCACTAGACCAGCGAGGCCTGATGTAAAAACTGAATAAACCCAGGGGCCAGTTGCCCCCTAACCCTAAACAACGAGTCGGCCACTAAATTATTTTACGCAATTTATTTTTCCCCGACTTGCCTCGAAACTTGATTATAAGCTAATATTGGCTGGTAGATACTAATATTGTTTGTACTAACAATCCAGCTGAGTAGCCCGAACAATTAGGTATTGCATATTCATACCCATATTGTTTCAGCAAACATCGTCACAGCCCTGGCTAAATTATGCGTGGACAGAATTTTATATCTATTATTTTTCTACATAAAATAATATAGAAAGAATATGGTTGGTAAGAAAATGTTGTTGTTAGTTATTAGCTATTAGTATAGGCTGTATGCAATGAAAATAAATAGATTTATGACATAAAACACACAATACTTACCTATTATCCAGCACATAAAAATAATCACACAATACTTATAACATTTTAACGAAAAAACACAAAAAGTGGACAATAGCTTTACTTTCAGAAGTCAGAAATTGAACGAATTTGAACTTCTGAGAGTATTTTATTAATTTTGCATTATGACTAAAAAATATTTACGTCATCTACATAAACGTGTATATTATAGAGAATAGCCAAGGATAACTCATGAAGTATGACTGTTTATTCAATAAAGTCATATATTGGGACTACCGCGCGAGCTTCCTCTACCAAATGATAAAGAATCACGTGGATTTAATTTGTTGCTAACGACCTTTAGTATTACCCTTTCAAGAAATAGGTTAAGTTTCCCTGTCACCCTGTAGACCCTTTGATTTAGATTCTATTACCTACAAATTTTGTTTGTAAGTACAGTTTAAACAATGGACACTCACAGTCATAATTAACATCCCGAAACAATTATCAAAAGGTAGGTATAACGATTTCTAAAACGTAAGGCCTCTTACAAAATGTAGAACGAAAAGGTCACAGCACAATAATACACGACTATACAAATAATAATTGTCTTACAACACAATAACATAAGCCATTTAAATATCTAGAAGACAATGTTGATGTACAGTCAAGAGCAGTGGCTTAATGGCTGCGACTTTATGTAAAATATTTCATCACTTTTGCCTTCTAAACGGTTAAGGAAAACATCATGAGAAACCCACACTTACGTCTAATAATTCGAAGACATTAATTTTGTCAACTAGCAATCCTATCGAATTAGGGCATAATTAGGGCCTATACCCTCTTGCCCGAGGTCAAATGATTTTACTAAGTCAGATGCAAAGGCGACTTTGCCTTTTAGTTCCTTTAATTTTTATTATTTTCCACGGACAAAACCTCTTTTAAACGAAATAGATATTTTCTCAAAGTTGCAAAAATGATAAACTCCACAAGCAAATCAGATTTGTATTTTGGGTAAGTACTATGGTCGTAACTGTACTACGTTAAAAACAAAGCATTTGAGTATAATAAGTACTGACTTACTCAATTGTTTTATTTTGTACAATGTTCTCTTCAGTAAAGTTCAATTGTTTTTGCAACTCAACGACTTTTGTGTCAATGTTACACAGACGGGCTCGGAGAGGAGAGCACATTTTTATCACGTTTAAAACTGGGATTTGAGTCATAGTAAAGTTTATTTTTACATGCCACTTCTTTTATTATTGAGGAAGTACCGCATTTACGATTGTGCGAACCGCAAGTGCAGCGGTGGCGGCTCCAACTTACGAACAGTAAGTCGTGGGGTTGAACCCAAGCAAGCGCAAATTTATTTCATCACCACTGCTCTCAAAACGATGAAGGAAAACATCTGAGGAAACCGGCATGTCTTAGAACCATAAAATCGAAGACATGTGACATCTACCAACCCGCACTGGGCAAGCGTGGTGGATTAAAGCCCATCGCTCTCCTAGAGAGGAAACTCGAGTTCTTGCAGTGGGACCATTTAGGCTGTTATTGATGATGATGATGAACCGCAAGTCTGTGTCTCGGTTTCCCGATCATTACAATCAAGACCTCTCAAAGTTCGAATGAATCTATTTTTTCATGGCGTCATGACTTCACATCAGGAGAGTTTCGGCCAAAGTTAGCTTATTAACCGACTTCTAAAAAAAGAAGGAGGTTAACAATTCGGATGTTTGTATTTTTTTTTTATGTTTGTTCGGGCATAAATCCGTCACTTGCTAACCGATTTGAAAAATTCTTTCTTTGTTGGAAAGGGTATACTTCCGAAATGGTCCCATAATTTCTTTTTTCGAAATCGGACAAGCGGTTTTTGAAAAATCAACAAAACTCAAAAAAAACTACATTGACCCATGAACATGTGAACCACTAAAAAGTGAAAAATAAAAACTTTTTAACAAGAAATAAAACCGACTTCAAAAAAAAACACAAAAAAGTGAAAAATAAACTTTAGAAGAAAAACCAGTCTCTGAAGTCGGTGGCCAAAAATGAAATCAAACAAACAAAAGTCACCGACTTCAGAGACTGGTTTTTCTTCTAAAGTTTATTTTTCACTTTTTTGTGTTTTTTTTTTTTGAAGTCGGTTTTATTTTTTGTTAAAAAGTTTTTTTTATCATTCTCTTACCCTTATCCCAATTCATTTGAGATCGGTACAGCATGTCTACCTTCTTCCATACGTTTCTCTCGACATTTCATGAGACACCTCCTTTTTTGCCATAATATCATTTTTAGGGTTCCGTAGTCAACTAGGAACCCTTATAGTTTCGCCATGTCTGTCTGTCTGTCCGTCCTCGCTTAATCTCTGTGACCGTTAGCACTAGAAAGCTGAAATTTGGTACCAATATGTGTATCAATCACGCCGACAAAGTGCTAAAATAAAAATTGGAAAAAAATGTTTTATTAGGGTAGCCCCCCTATATGTAAAGTGGGAAGTGATTTTTTTTTTAATTTTAACCCTAACGTGTGATATATTGTTGGAAAGGTATTTAAAAATGAATAGGGGTTTACTAAAATCATTTTTTGATAATGTCAATAATTTCGGAAATAATCGCTCCAAAAGTAAAAAACAAAGCGTCCCCCCCCCTCTAACTTTTGAACCATAAGTTTAGAAAATACGAAAAAAATCTGAAAAGTAGAACTTTATAAGGACTTTCTAGGAAAATTATTTTGAACTTGGATGGAAACAACAGATGGAAACTGCAGTTAACCAATATAATTTGGTCCCTGAATCGTATGAGCGCCAATACAATCCAGAGGTCAAGCTTCATTGGCCCGTATTTCAAACAAAAAAAGAATTATTACTACGGAACCCTACACTGAGCGTGGCCCGACACGCTCTTGGCCGGTTTTTTAAGACAGTCCATCCATCGTTTCTTTGGACTTTCTCTACTCCTAGACCCATCCACGTTCATACTTATTTAGCACTAGCGGACGTCCCGCGGTTTTACCCGCGTAGATCCCGTTCCCGTGGGAATACAGGGATAAAAAGTAGCCTATGACACTCAACAATAATGTGGCTTTCTATTGGTGAAAGAATTTTTAAAATCGGTTCAGCAGATCCCGAGATTACCCCTTTTTTTTTTTTTTTTTGGTGGGTGGAAAATCATCGAATAACCCCCCCCGCTCTTGGGCAGAGCGAAGGGGAGTGTCAGACTTCTACTGACTAAAAACCAACCCATGTTCCCTCTTCTTCGCCCTTGTGTCGGAGCCGCGGTAACCTTTCGATATCCACAGCCCCGACGGGCGTCGGCCCTTGCGGGCCCCTCCTTGCTGACATCTCTTTGAGGCGCGCGTGGAACACGTACGCGCCGCCGACACGGTCTGTTGCCGTCATGACGACGGCCGGACGGCGAGCTAGCCCGTTACTCACCGTCCACAGGCCCGCGTCTACGGTGGCCGGAGGTCATCGCGTGACCCCCGACGCCCGGAGCGCCTTCCGCGGCGGCTGGGACGTTGAGAGGTTCTCTCCCTCTCTCGTTCCGCCACCTCCTTCGCTAGCATCACTGCTTCGCAGAAGGAGGCGACGGCGTCCCATTCCTCCTCGCTCCGGACCATGGCTTGCACCAGGGCCGGACGCGAGAGGTCACCGCCGCCGATCGCCGCTACGAGAACACGGCGGGGCTCCGCCCAAGCAGGGCACACCTCCACAGTGTGCTCCACCGTGTCCTCCGGTCGATCCTCGCAGTGGAAGCATCCGGGCGTTTCCTCCCGCCTGATTCGGTGCAGGTACCTCCCGAAACACCCGTGTCCGGTGAGGACCTGCGTCAGACGGTAGGTGAGGGCGCCGTGGCGCCTCTCCAGCCACTCCTCAAAGAGGGGACTTACCGCCACTATCGTGGCGTGCCCCCGAGATTACCCCTTACAATTTAACAAACACACAAACTTTACTTCTTTAGAATATTAGTATAGAAGTAAAGATTACTTAAACAAGCTTATTTATCATTTAAAATATCTCCGGTGTCCCTACAGAATCGCGTCGTCTACTCTTACTGCGGAAACGCAGTAAGAGTAGACGTAGTCCCTTTACATAGTTTAGGGACAGTAAAGATTCGGTTATACTGAAAAGTATTTAATAACCGAATCTTTACTGTCCCTAAACTATGTAAAGCCTAATTTTCATTCTAGATTTTAAACTCAAAAAGCCAACAAAATCGTCCCAAGATATTTCCTACCCGTCCCCTTTTACCCGGGAGACTTCAGCCCGGCCTGCTGAATAATGAAAACTAATTATTCGCAAAGACATTATGAATATGAATCGCCCTCGGCCGGATATCTACTTATTTTTCTCCGACGACAAACTGTTCCCAAGCATAATGATCTCGAACAATATCGTTCTCGGGTGTAATGAAAATAGATCTTCTTTTGCTACGTCCTTATAATTATTTTCTTAGTTTTGTCGCAAGTGTAATTATGTGTCAAGCTTGTTAAGGACGAGGAAAATAGTTATGGAATAATTAAATTTTAGATAATTTTTAAGTGCTCGTTGTCCACGTGCCGCGGTTACGGCCACATGGGTTTAGAAAATCATCCTACGGTAAGGAACCGAGATAAAAAGTCTCTTTTACTAAGGTCGGTTACTTTCGCTTTTATAATACCAATTAGATATAATATGATTGGTTTCTTTTAGATTAAATATTGATTATATCTAGGTTTGTTCATTCAACAACAATAATATTGATTCAAAACTAGGTATATAAAATCAGGCACTTCCCAATCAATTATTTAACTTGATCTAGATCTCTCTGTTGTGTCGTATGCCAAATGACTGATTAAAATATTAATTTGGATTTTTATCTCGATGCTCAGTATCCGTAAAATTGCAATACCTAATTTTTTTTATTGTTAAATCATAACATTAATCATACTCTGAAATATTGATAGGTAACTGTACAGGGAATCCTAAGAGCATTGCATCTTCCCCTTTATAATAGGCCCTCAATCTTCAAGTGGGCCCCCAAATTAAAGTTTTACCAGCTTACGACTCAAAATAAAGTATACCTTAGAGTCTTCACTGTCAAACTAAGCATTAAATATACAAGATTATGTCATTATTATTTTGTCAAAGAATGAATCACCTACCGGGAACTCAAAACAGATAGTCCATAGTCAAAATCTCATTTATTATCACAGTCGTCCGTCGGTCTACAAAATAAACAACAATGGTAGCCATGAACTATCATGAAATGCTGCCGCATGCACAAAAACCATGTGTTAAATGTACTTGAACTACAAAAACAACCATTATAACAATGAAGGTTGTTATATAGGTTGTTGGCGTGAAACTATAAAAATGTCTTATATACGTAACAATAAAAAATATGTAGTTACACGTTACTTGCGTTTGAGTGTACACTTGTACACAGGCTTTTAAACTGAGTCGCCAGACTACTCCGTCAATCGAAAATATGCACTTCAAAATTCTATTATCATTTTGTTTATCTTAACACTATCTGTTTTGTAATATTATCTTTATTATAAAATATAATAAACAATCTGAATTCCTTTCACAATATTCTTACATTTCATCATGTTGGCAGGAAGAGTAGTGTTTTCAATTTTATTAATATTTAGTTATGGAGAATGTTCACCGAGAGTTGATCCTTTAGTTGATACTAATGTGGGCCTGATTCGAGGGTTAAGAGCTGATGATGGAGACTATGCAATGTTCTTGGGAATACCATACGCTCAAGTGGAACCAGAGAATCCTTTTGGGGTAAGTAGTTAAAATTTTTTTTACTTGGGTTTAATTAAATTGCCAGTTAGTTCTAGTTATAGCTACTCATGAATTCTTTAAAACAATTCCATAATAGTATATTTCATTATAAGTGCGGAAAGCCTGTCATTGCAACGAGTTCCGACAAATGTCTAGCCGAGCCGAGGCACAGCCGACGGCGAGGGTAGACAGTCGGAACAAGTTGCAATGACGGTTCCGCACGTGTACTGAACAACTATTTTTAATACAGTTGCGAAAAAATGAAGCAATTTAATAAAATAATAAAACCGTAATGAAACTCGCAAAGAACATTTTTGAAAATGGCGCATAACGTAAAAGAATCGCAGAGATTTTTTTTTCTTTACCTATTCTGAGTAGGCAAAGGGAACTATGCCCATACAGCCAAGTCTTCAGTAGATTTTTTTTATTGATATGAAATAAAAATGAAAACTAAAAACTCATTGAATCAAATAATTAAATCTGATATTGAAACAAATTAGTAGCTTCTTTAGAAATATTTGCATGAATCATAAAAACTTCTATGATTTTATTTAGTAAATACTTCGTGGTTGTTTTTTTTTTAATGGACATTATTTTGACAGTTGGGAAAGAGAACGCACGAGTTCGGGAAAGGTAAAGAAAAAGCACGAGTACGTAATAGCCCACATCCCGAACGCTATACGTCCCTGCAATACGCCACTTTTTGAGCAACTGTATTAAAAAATATATTATTATGCAAGGATTGTAAAGGCCATTGTACCTAAGTCCTGCAAATGCAAATTAAGTGATATGATAGTATTAATTATTACTCCAAAAAGTTTAGATATAGCAGAAACGATTTCTCAGAAATGGTGACTCGTAGGAAAAAAAGTGAACTGAATTTCAGTAGTAAATTTTATGATTTTTGAATAATTTTGTATTTTTTTTGGCAAAAACCTGATATTTTTGACCCTTGATCTTGCATGACTTGTTTAGCACACACGGGATTAGTAGAAACTTTTGACACCAATTTTCAGCTCTATGCGAATTATTGTTATTCAACCACCTTTTTTATACTTTTTTGACTGGGTTATTATAGCCTGTTGTTGTGATATTACATTTATGTCCATAGTTCGTTGTTTAGCCATACTTACTTGCATCATGGCATTTTAATGGATCATTATAGCTCCATGGTTTATCCTGACCATTTACTGTTCATTTCTAGACATCAACACCACAACCCAAGTTTGAGGACACCTTCGAAGCATACGATGGCTCGGCGATCTGCCCTCAACAACACAACGACACTATTCTGGGTTCACCCGATTGTCTGCACCTGAGTATTTACGTACCAACCGAGGCCACCTCCAACCACCGTCTTCCAGTCATGATCTGGTTCTACGGAGGCGCTTTCCATAGAGGATATTTTGGAAAAGACTTCTATGGACCAACCTACTTGATAAAACATGACGTCATTGTCGTCACATTCAACTACCGCGTTGGTGCTTACGGTTTCATGTGTCTTGAGTTTCCTGAGGTACCCGGCAATCAAGGCCTGAAAGATCAGTTCCTAGCTATAAAATGGGTAAAGGATAACATAGAAGCGTTCGGTGGTGACGCCAATCAGATTACTTTGTTTGGCGAAAGTGCTGGAGGACATTCTATAGATTTGCACTTACTGTCACCAAAAGAAAAAATGTACAACAAAGTGATCATGCAAAGTGGTAGTGCTTTAGCCGCAACAGTTTTGTACGAACCTGATAGATTGGTTCCTATAAAAATAGCGGAACGCTTAGGCTTTGACACCACAGACATAAGTGAAGCTATATCTTTTCTTGCTAATAGTAATCCGAATTTAGTAGTGGGAACTGCAGTTGAGCTAGGTATAAATTTCAAACCGTGTATAGAAAACGAATTTGATGGCGTGGAACCCTTTTTAACTACATCTTGGCTTAATGCTGGAACACCAAAAGTGAGAAACATGCCAATATTGATTGGTTTTAATGAACATGAACTGGTTGGTTCTCATTTCAACAAAGATGCTGAGTATTTTAAAAATTTGGACATTGTATCAAATTATTTGGAACGTATATTTAATTACACTGGTGAAGAGTTGCAAGAAATGAAGGACGTTATATCACATTTCTATTTTGGAGACGAAGCATTAAGTGAAGACGTAAAGTGGGCGATTGGAAACTTCGATTCTGACTTTACTTATATTCATCCTTTGCAAAGGTCTATTAAGAAATTTTTGGACGCCTCAGCAGGAAACATTTACTACTATATGTTTTCATATATTGGTGGGAGGAATGCTCTCGTCGTTGAAGATGATGACTATAATGGCTCATGCTGTGCCTCTCATGCTGATGAATTGAGTTATTTGTTCAAAATGAACCACAAACCCGACCCTACTCCTCAAGATGAGGTCACTATTGAACGGATGACTACCATGTGGACTAATTTCGTAAAATTCAGGTTGGTAGCGTACTTTCTTGTTATTGTTATTAAGACTTTGATTAGGTATTTATTAAAGTGAAGCTTGATGGACAGCTAGATCATTTATGCTAAAATTGACGATCAACACAGTAATTAATTAAGAAGTGCGCGTTGTAGACGTTACGTAAACACGTAGATTTTAAAACCAAATAATCGTTTTGTTAAATTATCAATTTAAGAATTTATTCACATCTATGGATGATACCGATTGTGCTTGTTTAGCAATAAGCACAACCGGTATCATTTATAGGATGTAAATTAAACTAAAATGGTATAGGACAATATTGTATATTCGATTCGAAAATCGACGTATTTACATAAACTTTGACGACGCGCACGTGCTAGGGCCTCTAGGGTATTTCATTAAAATATGATTCTTATTATTTTTTATGGTCTACGGTGCCGAGTCATGGACGTTGACAAAGCAGGTGATGCACAAGCTCCAAGTCACCCAAAGAGCCATGGAACGGGCTATGTTAGGTATCTCTCTACGTGATCGAATCAGGAACACAGAGATCCGGAAGAGAACGAAATTGATCGACATAGCCCGTGTGATCGCTAGCAGAAAGTGGAAGTGGGCGGGCCATATATGCCGTAGACAGGACAACAGGTGGGGTAGTCGGGTGCTTGAGTGGAGGCCTAGAGTAGGTCATAGAAATGTAGGCAGACAACCGATGCGTTGGACCGATGACCTTGTTCGAGTGGCCGGAAAGGACTGGATGCGAAAGGCGCAACACAGGGAAGAATGGCGTGCATTGGAAGAGACCTACACTCAGCATTGGGTGGCGAAGGGTTGAAGAAGATTATTTTTTAAATGGAAGCGGTGAAGGAAAACATCGTAAGGAAGCCGGCATGTCTTAGAACCAGAAATTTGTACACATGTGACATCCACCGACCCGCATTGGGCCCGCGTGGTGGGTTATAGCCCATTCCCTCTTATAAAGCGAAAGCCTGTGTCCCAGCAATGAGAACATTTTAAGCTGATTATGCTTTAGTTGAATATGTTTTTTTGTTTCAGCGATCCAACACCACAGACAAGTGAATTACTTCCTGTGAAATGGACACCAATTACAAAAGACAAATATACCTACTTAAACATTGGAGCTGAACTTACTTTGGGTAGCAGACCAGCTCATGATAGGATGGCTTTCTGGGATCTGTTCTACAAGCTGAACGATGACAAACAGGGCGCTTTATCACGATGAGGATTACATCTCAACACGCTCGTGGAGACCAACCCTGGATTTGTTTGCTGATGAATGAGAGAAGATCATGTTGGTATAAATTTGCGGTCATATAAGATAAAAAAAGAGTGAAAGGTATAACTACTGCTACTACTAGATTTAAATATAATTAATTGGCTACTTGGCTGTACCTAATGTTTATTTACTTACAAAAACCTCCAAAGAATTCCACTTTTGTCTAACCGAAGCGGTGGTTAGGCAGTCTCGTCCAGCACTCATCATAATCTCGTCCTACCGGGCTGGCCTCTATTTCTGTTACCCTATGTATATTTCCATTTAGATACCATCATCGGAATACCTTGCAACGTGCCCGAAATGAAAGACGCACTGAAATTTTCGAAAAGCCAGAAATGGAGGTGCTATTTCTGACTTTGCGAAAATTTCAGTGCGTCTATCAGTTTATAGTTGCACTGCGAATATCTGTGTTTTTGCTACTATATTTTCAAATAAAATTTACATTGGATAGTAAACGACCCGGTCATTGAATTATTTAAAAGATAGTCAACATGCATAATAGTTTGATGTAAAATTCTGGTAAGATAAATCCAAAAAAAAAACTGATACTAGGTTTTATTTTCAAAACAACATTATTTTCATATCAACCAACAAGCCATACATCATGTTACGATAATCAATAAATACAATAAAAATCATGTTCAAAAATAATGATAACGATCTTTGGAAATCGTTGATTATTGCATCACTATCCATCAAACTCTTCCTATCGACGCTACTGAATAATCATCGACAGAATCTGCCCGTTAATCAGTAGTTTGTTTCGTAAAATGTCCAATAAAGGAAATGAGCTGGTCTTAATTAACGCATAAATGTTCTGTCAATCAGGCGGACAGTATCGGGTGACAGTTTAATTTGTCAGCCTTCAAATAAGTCAGTCAGACGGTGTAATGGCGATGAAGAGAGTGGAAGTTGTTTTTAATGATTGCTTCTTTTTGGAACGATGCTGTTGAATTGCAGTGTGAATGCTGTTTACGTGTGATGAACATTTTTATCGAGATGTGTGTTGATTGGTGAATTATTTTAACGCCAAGCTTAAGATCCTTACTTCACCTCTTTCCAACAGTTCAGGTAAAAAACGAGGGATGTTAACTAAAAAAAATCTAATTAGTCCGTCAAATAGATTTCCAAAAAATATTGGACACATATTTATTCTTTTTTCACGAAAACAAACAATGAAGACGATACAGTGCTTTGATAACTCGTGTGACGTCATATTCTAAGACATGAGTATGGCATTTCTTAGCGAGCAGTGACGTCACAACCTTCCACTCAAATCTTTGACGCGTTTAATCATCGTCAATTTTTATTGATTTGATAAAACAAAAAATACGTATCCAATATTTTTCTATAATCTAACAGACGGACTAATTAGAATCATATTTTTTTATTCAGTAAACATCCCTATTATGGTATGTCGTTAAAGACATAGACATAGTATCAATTTGTTCTTTATTATTTTAAAGTTCCCTTTACTGTTTAGTTTATTAGAAATATTCTACTCGAGTTCACTTGGTATCACGTTCGATTTTTTTATGTAACCTATTTCGGAAGGCGCTGGTGTCTGTGATACAATGATAATCATTAGTACAGGCACCAACCAACCTCTATTGTCTGTATTGTTTATTTTTATTTGGAAAATTGCTTTTTTGTGAACCTAAAATGTGTTTTTTCCGAAAATAAATTATTATAATTATAGTATGCAAGCCCTGGTCGTCCAGCTGAACATGTAGTCAGGACCATTAGTCCGATTCCCAGGTCGGGCAAGGTGTTATTGGGTTTTTTCCAGCTGGAATTTCTCAGTAACAGACACGAAGTTTGGCAAATAGGCTCGCTCCTATATAGGCTTTTTTTATTATAAATGGGCTGGCTCTTGACCTCAATCTTGCCCTAAGGGCAGAGATGATGTCGACGATGGAACTAGCTTACCCAGAAGAAGCCTGTTTACTCGCGACTTAAATAGATTAGGGTTATATGAACTCGGAAAAACCGACGCAGGCAGGGAATTCCAGTCCTTGGCTGTGCGCATAATAAAGGACTTGGCAAAGCTCTTCGTTCGAATGTGTGGAACATCGACTAGGTATCGGTGGTAACTGCAGTACGTCTAGTCTCCCGATGGAAGAAGGGAGATGGTGGAATGAACGTTACATAACTGGCGAATTGTGGGTGTTCTATTAAATACACCTCGGTCGATATTATGTTATGTAACATTACCTACATTACGCTCTGTAATATATAACATAACGTGTGTTCAACACAGCCACTTACGACAATAAATCTCACACAAAGCAATCTTCAGAAATCAATACAACCGTCGCCGGCTGGTATACTCGTATTATTAATTTTCCCTGTTAATAGAAAACTGTCAAAAACTGGAGAGCGTTAATTTTACACGTCATTACCTCTAGAGGGTCGAATCGACCGTGCGATATCCCATTTTCGTTAGCGATTAATTAGCTTTGTAGAAAGAATTGGGTTAATTGGACCTAAGTAAGGATTGAAGGGTTAATACTTGGGACGTGATTTAGGGATACGTTCATTTAGTTTTGAAGTGAACGGGTTAATTGTTTTTCGTTGGAATTTTTAAAGCTGGTTTTAGAATTTCAACTAATTTTGTGGATTTGAAACTCCTAGATGAAGTTTTAAACCCATTAAACCGATATTGTACCTAGAAATTGAGGAGCTCGTGGCTAAATAATTACAGCTGCTTGGGCCGACCTTCAAGTCATCCCATTATACCTGGTTTCCTCGGTGTTCCTGAAAGCACGTTAAGGCATTAGACCCGGCTGTTTTGCCTGGAATAGTAGATATTCGACAGTTATTACAGTTAGTCAGTGGCCCAGAAGTCTGGCAACCAGTCTTAACCCAGTTCTAAGTAGGTTGTGGAGGACAAATACACAGTCACTACATATAATATACTGGTACTCTGCTCTGTCCGATTATGCTGGAAAACAACATCAATAAAGTTGGGTAAAGCTAGGCTATAGGTAGATGATTATTATGCTTAGATAAATGGATGATTTGATTCTTACATACCTGAGGGGGTAGAGTTTGGGCACGCCACGATAGTGGCGGTAAGTCCCCTCTTTGAGGAGTGGCTGGAGAGGCGCCACGGCGCCCTCACCTACCGTCTGACGCAGGTCCTCACCGGACACGGGTGTTTCAGGAGGTACCTGTACCGAATCAGGCGAGAGGAAACGCCCGGATGCTTCCACTGCGAGGATCGACCGGAGGACACGGTGGAGCACACTGTGGAGGCGTGCCCTGCTTGGGCAGAGCCCCGCCGTGTTCTCGTAGCGGCGATCGGCGGCGGCGACCTCTCGCGCCCGGCCCTGGTGCAAGCCATGGTCCGGGGCGAGGAGGAATGGGACGCCATCGCCTCCTTCTGCGAAGCAGTGATGCTAGCGAAGGAGGTGGCGGAACGAGAGAGGGAGAGAACCTCTCAACGTCCCAGCCGCCGCGGAAGGCGCTCCGGGCGTCGGGGGTCACGCGATGACCTCCGGCCACCGTAGACGCGGGCCTGTGGACGGTGAGTAACGGGCTAGCTCGCCGTCCGGCCGTCGTCATGACGGCAACAGACCGTGTCGTCGGCGCGTACGTGTTCCACGCGCGCCTCAAAGAGATGTCAGCAAGGAGCGGCCCGCAAGGGCCGACGCCCGTCGGGGCTGTGGCTTGTCGAAAGGATAACGCGGCTTCGACACAAGGGTGAAGAAGGAACATGGGTTTGGTTTTTAGTCAGTAGAAGTCTGACACTCCCCTTCGCTCTGCCCAAGAGCGGGGGGGGGTTATTCGATGATTTTCCACCCACCAAAAAAAAAAAAAAGGGGGTAGAGTTTTTAACGTGTCTTAAAATTAAAAAGTGTGACCACTTCATGAAATTTTAACTCAGCAGACGTTTATCATTACTTTATTTAAAAAATCATCATTACTTATTTCTGTAGGCATCAAGTAGCCACTGAATATTATTAACATTATCAGAGAGTTAGTGAGAGAGTTATCAGAGGTAAAAGGATCTTTATAAATAAAATTCAAAGCAAAAACAAAATAGAATTTTCTTACATATTATTCGGACTTAAAGGAAGGCAGAGATAAATTAATCACAAACATAACAGTATACGGACTCAAAGTCGGAAACTCCTTAACAATAACGCACTGATATCAAAGCCGAAATACAAAGACACGTCACAGTAATTCCCGAAGATGAATAGACTGTCATAAAGTGCTTTTTATCCGAATATGACGGCCCGTCCACGTCCTCAAGTGATGCGGCTTGTGTGATGCGCGTGTCACTTGTACCCTTGGTGTGAATACCATGTCGTGTTGTGGTAACTTGTGGAAAGGTTGAAGCAATTTTATCTCTCACCGCAAAAGTTATGATAAAGAGGAAAACTTTGTATTTTTGTATCCTCTGGACTGTCAAGCAATATTTTCGCAAAATGGTCGCGTCTGTCACGGCCATCCGGGATGACGTCACGTGACAGTCGGTGACAGTCACGTGATAACGGGCCGCAAACATACAAACTGATCTACCCAGAATTAAAACAAGTGTCACCATGGGTTAGGTTAAGTTGGTATATTCAAGTACTTCAGGTAAACCCCATATTATGAAGAAAGTTCCCATAGTAAAACAATTTCTTACTTAGCAGACGCTTCAAATAATACCTGTTTCAAATAGACGCTCGTTTCGATCGATGTCTCTTGGTGGTGACCATAGATAGATTTATATTTCATTGGTGTTTCATTCTCAACGTCCTTTTACCTCTTCATTTCATTTGTCTATTGGTTCCCTCCGCATCCGCAAACGCATACCGCTTGAGCGTGCAGTTTGTGGCCAAGCGGGTATTCGGCTTCTCTCCCGTCAAACAAGAATGCTGGTAAAGATAAAATATGATGCAAAAACTGAATTAATGAACGTCTAAAGTCTGTTATATTAATTACGTTTTCCGTTCCCTAAGTTTGTTTGTTTAGCTATTTGTTTTTGTTTTAAAGACTCGCGATGAGTTCGCAAAGAATAGTCTCGTGAGTAAATCTCGTGGGATGAGGTATTTGATGCTGCTCAGCGGGGATATAACATCACTAAAAGTTGGCTTCAGGCAAATATTTTGACTTTAAATGTGACAAAAACTAAATATATTTCATTTAACATAAAAAACAATTCAAGTCTCAGTAACAACCATAAAATAATCTCTCATGACTGCACCCTGAAAGCGAACTGCGCATGTCCGTCACTGGAACGTGTCGACACCATCACGTACTTAGGTGTTACTATAGATAGAAATCTAAATTTTAAAGAACATATCAAGCGGCTTAGTGCACGAGTGCGCAAACTCATATATGTTTTTAAGAACTTGCGGCACGCTGCTGAGCCTTACCTCCTTAAACAAGTTTATTATGCTCTAGGCCAGTCAATATTAAACTATTGCATTTCATCCTGGGGAGGTACTTGTAAAACCACTATAAAGACCATTGAAATCGCTCAGCGCGCAATTCTAAAGGTGTGCATTTTTAAACCCATCCTGTTTCCTACTGTATCTCTATATCAGATTTGTGGAGTTCTGACCGTAAGACAACTTTTCATCCTCAACATTATCCTAAAACAACATATAAGATTACCTTATGACCCCCTTTCCCAAAAACGTCGAAATAAAAAAGTATGTCTGGAACGAACCACTAGCAAAACCAAATTTAGTGAGAGATTTATAGAATTTCTTGGTCCGTTTCTTTATAATAAAATTAATAAAAAAATAAACATTTATCCTCTTACGAAATCTAAATGTAGACAAAGAGTAATTGAATACCTGCAACAACTAAATTATGAAGAGACGGAGTTATTATTACACGTTGTACAGTAATTGGAGTGTTTGGTATTTCAATTAGCCAAAATAATCTTAGATATAAACATGCTCATGCACTCACAATCACGCACACACCCCTACACTTGCAAACCCTCACATACCTCCACACACACACACAGACACACACCACCATTTCCACTTAAACTCTACATACACCACCTACTACACAGTACACACATGCTCATAAACAATTCACACACGTTATAAACATAATCAATTTAAAATGTATCATTAAGTTAGTTTTAAGTCAGTCAATCACTATTACAACCAACCATATTTTTGTTTTGTTGGCATACTTTTTAAATATCGAGGGTAACGGCACTGGAAACCGAAATACAGGCATTGCCTAGTTCGGTTACAGTGGCTACATCCATTTATTAGACATTACTCCTGCCAAAATATTTTCTGTACAATATTACTAAGTTTTTAGAGAAAATAAATTATTATTATTATAGTAAATATTTATTTATTACCAGTAAGGAACACTTAAATAAATAAATAATAGTCCTCCTGACCGTTTTTTGGCCACGGCGGCCAATCCCAGCGGAGATTAGCCATCTGCGCGGGAGATATTATAGTGCACAAGTGTGTGCGCAGGCACAAGTGCACTCTCTGTTCCCTTTTCTCTCATATTCCGATGGGACAACAATCCGACACGACCGGAGAGAGATCAGGCGCAGGACCAACGGCCTAACGTGCTTTCCGAGGCACGGGGGTACTATACCGCCAACTTCCAAACTCCGGGCTACTACTGGGAAATTTCTAATGAAAAACTCAATAGCACTTTTTACATCAGTAAGTAGGACCAAGTCATACCTACCTTGAAAAGGACTACAAATCTCTTGCTACAGTGCGACCGCGCCTTACACTCGCTACGGCGGTATACGATAAATCATCCTTAAGTCTGTCTGTAGCCAAAAGTCTGCCTACCCCAGGGAGCTAAGAGGGGAAACTAGATACAAATCCATAAAGTTACATAGTCATCAAATATTCACAATTCTCCCGGATATCGTCCGGTACGGGGTCCATTTTCAATTTATTTGTGCTAAGGGCGAAAACTTGGCGAGTGCTTCAGATTTCAGATTAATACTGAATTATTAAACAAGTTGAATTGATGTTATATTCATAAATGGTGTCGTCTTTTTTGGATGAGTGTATTGATTTGGTTGCCTTTGAATGAAAAAGGTATGTGGAATGTGTAAAATGTGCTAAGTGTAATGTTTTGTGGGATCCAACGCCAAAAATATTAAACTGGGATTCAAAAGTGGAATCCAACGCCAAAAATATTAAACTGGGATTCAAAAGTGGAATCCAACGCCAAAAATATTAAACTGGGATTCAAAAGTGGAATCCAACGCCAAAAATATTAAACTGGGATTCAAAAGTGGGATCCAACGAAAATAAATCCTTATTTCCATTCTGTTATCTTCTTCTTAGCGTGTCGATGACAATCTTAATTGCGTCGGTCCTTGGCAAAGAGTTTGGCATTTTCATCAGCTCCTGTGATGTGCAAGCAACAGAACAGGCAGGGCGATATCAGATGTCCCATGGACACTCCAGGACTGAATCATCCATGAATCCTCTTGAAAAGGTTTTCCTTGCTTTAGCCAAACTGTGTTCGTATATATTTTGTCAAAACACGCCAATAGTAAAACAACGGCTAGTAGTTTTTTTTGTAAAATTTTTAACAAGCTGAATGAATGTCGTCTCCGAGAGAGGTATAGTACGAGTAGGTATGTTTAGACAAACTATTTTTTATACCAAATTCACATAATTTTACTGTTTTATAGTCCTATAAGGGCAACTTATGGTCTTTGGTACCTACACATTTTAGTTATTAATAATTAGGTAAAAAGATCATTAAACTGTGAACAAACAACACTAAAGTTAATTTTAACAAGTCTAGAGAAAATCTCTTCAAGCCATTCATCAAAATATTCCTAAAATACCTACAATAATATTACGAGTACGAAACAAACACGGTGGGCGGCCCTCAAAAACTCTCGCAGCAATAACCTTTAAAATATCAGCGAAACTCGTAATCTTCAAGGTATAATTAATTATTTTGTATACGCCATGTCTTCCCATGTTTTAATGGAGAGAAATAGTCATTTAAAATGAATGGCGGACCGTCTTGTTTCTCATCAAGATGTACAGTTAAATGAACGTGGAGTGGGTAGCGTCGGGGTATAGTGTAGGGATAACAGTAGCTCAACCGTCTAAATTAATTATTGTCATTTTTTCAAAGAATTGATTTATTGAGGCTTATTTCATAGAAATCAGCACTTTGGTGATGATTTCGCTAAAATAATTTCTTCGCTTATTATCACCTGTGAGCGAGTAATTTAAATCAATAGCGCACATAATCTTGCTCCAAAAGATTTAGCGTTATTCTTTAAGTAATTTTTTTTATAAATTCATGTGAAAATAAATAGTGTTGTTTTTTTCTTTTAGTTGTGTCTGAAATCCGGACAAACAAATTGCCAAAAAGACTAGACAGTTGTTGATAACTATAGTATATCTAAACAATTTTGGTGATTAGTGAACAACCAGATATAAATGTTGATGGATGGAGAGGGAGAGGAAGGCCAAAGAAACGATGGATGGATTGTGTGAAGAATGATATGAATGAGAAATGCCACCGTGACGTCTAACAGGGAAGAATGGAAGAAGAAAACGTGTTGCGCCGACCCCAAATAGAATGGGATAAGGGCAGGATGATGATGATGATGATGAGTGAACAACCAGTATTTTCTCATTGAGATTCAGTTCAGTTGTTACGGGATGTTGACATAGCTCTTAGACAATCACCATAATAATATGACTTTCATTTCCTTCATTAAACATAGTTTACCTTCTGCTTTCCCTACACTGTGACCCATTATAGGCGCAGCATAAACAAACGAAATTATCTTTTGAGCTTTAAACTGAAGTTCACGACGAGTAATAGATCCGTTAGTACTTTCAGTACTTACTGAGTTTCGCTACCAAACCCTGACATTTTGTACCGAATCGTGTTTTATAATGGTTCGTTACGATTCCGAGAAAAGCGATGCTTGTTACCACGTCTGGGAAGTTTTGACTTACCCAATTAAGGTCCTGCCCGAACAGTGGTAGTATTTTAGGCACTTTTGAATTGACAAGGTGTCGGTCAGACTAAGGCTGACTGACACGATGTCAGCTTGTCAGTGTCAACATTGAATTTTGATGGCTGCCGAGGCAGCTAAATTAAACTTCCTATAACCAATAGCACGACTAAATTGAAATCTCATTGTCCTGTGTAGCAATAGCACATAACACGCCTGCAGTCCCCAAATGTTAAGGCAGAGACCAGAAGTGTACGTAATAAGTAAATCTACGTTTTGCAAGTTATGTTTAAGTCTCCTGTTGAACCAGGCTCGGGCCAGATCGCAAACAAGACTGCTGTATTAAGTAAAATATAGCAGTTTTGCTTGTGACCACTAAGAGAAAAAATACCCCGGAAATAAAATAAACACACGCCTTCCCATAAAAACAGAGCGAGTCACATCCTGACGGTATTAGATACAAATCCAAACACCGCTAGATATTGTTGTTTATTTTTTAGAGTTGACTGGTTCTATGAAAACAGTGGCTTTATTTTTCCGACGAAAGCGGCACGAAGTAAGCAATATAGGTTTAATTAACGGGGAACAAACATTTGTTCAGCTCTTCAGGACGTCACACGATCGGGGTAGACTGTGGTGTTCAAAGATTTACCGCTGCTTTTATGAAGGGAGATTATCTTGTGTTCGTATACTAAAGAGTAATGGAAAATGATGTATTCTACTTCATTAAATATTTTTTTATTTAGGTTGATAATTGCCAACATTTTTATATTGATTTACGATCATAGATTTGTAATCTTACTACCTCGCTTCCAACCGGTTTCACTAACACCAGATGACACCCAAGTTTACATGGACACCTTAGGAACAGGGCACTATAGCATATCAGATAGAAGTACTGACAAGTTCACTGTGAGGGTCTATCACTTTTTTACCTTATTATTTATAGAATATGGGTAAAAAGTGGAAGACATTCTGTGAACATATAAGATTCGGCCAACAGTCCCATCTCAACCTTCTCCAAACTTAACTACACTGTTAATTTCTCAGCTCCAAGTGTAGAAGTATAAACTTTGAGAGCGACTGTACTAAATGAAATCGCCGAGTCTTCCTGTCACATTGTTGTGGACACAGTCGTTGGATAGTTGGATTTCGTACGTTATTCGTTTCAAGATTCATTGTCGAGTTTTGAAACTTAATTGTTTTAGCTTGCATCTCGGGGATTAGGTCGAGATCGTGGCTTTTTTTTTTAATTCGTTTATTCAAAATCTGTTTCACAATACAACATAAAAAGTCTGCCAAACTGTAAAACAGTTTGTCGGCAGGCTAAATAATAACAACCGCTTAGAGAGTCAAGAGTCTTTGCACGGTGCATGGTAATAGAACCACGAACCGGAAGAAGCAGCGTTGGTAGGCCTGCCACCAGGTAGACCGACGACATCGTGAGAGTCACGGGCAACCGGTGGATGCAAGAAGCAGGTTGCCGTTCGTTATGACCTTCTATGGGGGAGGCCTCTGTACAGCAGTAGACGCATTATGGCTGATGATGGCGATGGGTCACCCGCTATGACAGAGGACCTTCGCTACATTTTTTATTATGCACACACCCAAGGAATGGAATTCCATGCCTGCGTCGGGTCCCCGGGTTCAAATGTGTGCGAGTTAACAGGTTTTTTCTGGGTTACCTCTTTTATCATCGACCACATATCTGCAAAGAGAAGCTTGAGGTCAAGAGTCGGCTATTACAGGCGTAGAATATTATGCATCTTATAAACCCCACAAATACTCTTCTACATCACTCACAAAAGTAATCTTATGGACAGCTATACTCCTAACACACATCAATGTAACATGAGTACCAGTTTCCCTATTGAGGGAGTCTACGCCTTTGATCATTTATTCTTGCATCAGAATATAAGCTTCTCAACTTAAGCCCCATATAGGAACAGAAGTCTAAGTATACTGACAGTACTCTAAAGTGCATTTCCAATCAGTTATTGAAATAGCCCCTAAACGGAACAGGTTTTATGATAAGACTGCCTGACGGCATTGGGACCTCACAGACGCATCAATCAGAATTAAATTTCAATTAGAGGCACTGTAATATCTGATGGCATCTATTTTAGATAGTCACAGAATAGTCTAAACCTGGCCTTCCCTCGGGAATATAAAATTAGTTGTGACATACTGTAGGGGCAACTGTGCAACGAGATAGCGAGCAGGTTGGACGATTAATTTGTTATGATGAAACTAGCTTTTGCCCGCGGCTACGCCCGCGTGTAAATTTCGATTTTCCATACAAGCTTTGCCCCCCTTTTTCATCCCCTTGGGGGTTAAATTTTGAAAAATCATTCCATAGTGGTTACACAAACATAATACACAAACACAATAATCTTTTATTTTTTTAATTTAATGTCTGCCAATGTGTTTGTAAAACTACATTTAAACCAGTGGGACAGATTTAAAAATCTGCGACTTTTTTATTGATCTCTAAATTAATTTACCAAAAACATTCGCTCAAACAAACTGACTCGAGTAGGTAATTAGGCAAATCTAGGCGCCGACTGCGACCTAACAATGCCTTTGATTAGTGGATTACTATCCGAAGCGCTTTTGGGCTCGCTCCTATTGGCCAACATTCCTGCCAAACACTCGCTATTGTTTTCCCAAAATTCGACGTAAATTAGCCAGTTTGATTGCTTTTATTACGAACTTGGGACCTGAAGGGTGTTTGTTATTACCTACGACTGGGTCTAAAGTTTCCAATATTGGGAATCAGAGATAATTGAGGCGTCGATGAATATAATAATATTATTGTGGTTCTGTTCTACAAACGATGGGGCTATTAATATCGTGTCTGGCGTGTCCTATTATTTGTTAAAAATCAAAATCATTGCATTTATTTCAAGTAGTTCACTTTTGATCAGTTTAAACAAAGACAGCAATAAAATGTTGAATGGTTCGTTGCAGGAACTTATAGACCACTGAGGGCACCAAACTTGTGGCTCAATTCTGGTAGCTCGGTTCTGGTTCGACACAATTGGGTACTTGACCAAAAAAATCTAATTAGTCTGTCAGACTGATTTCCAAAAATATTGGACACATTTTTTTTTCCACGTACATACAAAAAATAAAGACGATACGCTTCGAAAACTCGTGTGACGTACTTACGTCACATTTCAGTACATCTTTTATTTGAAGGTGATGTCACAAGTGCGTCAAAGATCATGAATGGGGGGGGGGCCTCATGATTTTTGACGCATTTTATCTTCGTCAATTTTATTGCAGTGGTGATAAAATAAATTACACAAAGTAATGCGCCTGCCTGGGTTCGAACCCACGACTTACTATTTCGTAAGTTGGGGCCACCACCACTGGGCCACCGCTGCTCTCTCGAAACTGGTTAGTTGACAACAATTACTCCAAAAACATTAAATTAAATTCAAACCAAAATACGTCGTTATCACTTAAAGAACACATTGTTCAACGAGCATTCAATAAATTCCTCACTTCCAAACTTTGTAATGAGACAAAAGAACAAGTATCAAGAAACGAACGTTTGTTTAATAAAAACAAAGTTTTCAGATAATAATGTAACGAAAAGTTAAATCCGAATTCGTTGTTTTATAATTAGATTTGTTTATTGGACCTCATTTCGACCAAAGGGTCGGCTTTAAGTCGATTCGGAACGACAATGAAGTTTCCGACATTTTGTCAAGTTTTCATTTTGAGTTCGCTTCAGTGGTTATTGCTCGCTTTGAAGCAAGAGTCTTGCTAATTATTGTAAATGCGAAGTTAGGTGCTTTGTTTGTCTTGTTTAAAGTTTAGTTGCCCGATCTAAGAAACCTTTATTGATATTTTGCCGTGTTATTTTGCTGTTAAAATAAGATGCCTGCTTCATATTTTTATTGCTAATTTAGACCTATATACTGCCAGGTAAAGTTATTAAAGGCTAAGGTTAGGAAGAAGATGATAAATTTATTCAAAACTTTTTAATTATTCAATTATTCATAAGCACGGACGTAATGGCCGGAATTTTTTAGACAAGCCTGCAACACTGTCCCCAAACCACTGCAAATTCTAAAAGCCGAAATCATCAGTGGTGAACACCAAAAAAATCCGAGACAATGAAGGTAGACGGATCCTGCCACGAAATTAATCAAGAAAGGCCTTAGTTAGTTAGGCTGTACCTGTGCTTACCTACCTATACAGCAAGCTCTGTAATCTGCAAGTTGTATTTATAACCTCCAAGATTCTGATCCCACCTGAATGTCCCCACAACCTCAGGCAGGCTGAATACCAGTCAGTATTCTGGCGCAAGTTGCCAGAATCTCTGGAATTCTCTGCGGTTTTGTACCGAGGGATACCTGAAATTTCGTGAAACAATGAAACCACAATCATGTAATTGAGCTAAATAATTATTATGGGAATATGCAGGTGGTCCATTAGTGATATTATTAGAAAATTCGAGATAAATGATTGTCGAATGTTTGTGTAAACTGATGTAGCCATTTGGCATTATGCTGAGCTGAGGCCCTTTCGGCATTATTAGTTTTAATTATTTTGAATTTGTTTTGTTCAAATTTAAGGTATTTTTGCCAAAAAAACACAATATGTTTGCTTTCTTTCTTTCTGTATTGTGTTTTTGGTACGTATCATCTTATAATTTTTTATTCAATTTCGTTACAAAATAAATGACGATACTATACGTAATGTTTCTGCCAATTCAAAACTTCCTGTTAAAATAAAAGACTATGAAGATCTAAAAATCAGTGGTTTTGGCGTGATTGGTGTATCAATTTGTTTACACTTTATTTCGTCTTTGTAACTTACCCTTTTTTTTGGCAGGTAGGAAATCATCAAATGTCTCCTCCCGCTCTGGGCAGAGCGGCAGGTAGTGTCAGATTTCTCCTGACTAAAAACCACCCATGTTCCTTCTTAGGGCTCGTTTACAGAGACGCGGGGCGTCGCGCGGCGCGTACAGAAGGCTCGTCTCGTGCTTTTTTATTAATTAGCTGAGAGACGGATACACCGCAACAAACGCTGCATTTTAAACTAACGAGCGAAAAATGCTTCTCTTAAATTCGACGTTTGAAATCGTTAACTTTTTCATACATCGCCATGTGTTTGAAATAAAAACGCAGCACGCGCCGCCCTTTATGTCAAGGCCGCGGTATCCTGTGAACATCGCGCAGCCCCGACGGCATTTTTTTACACGTCATTTCGTCTTTGTAACTTACCCTTACTTATTCACTGCTAAGTCACTTTACCTCTGTAGATTAGTATTTTTCACTTACCTACCTTGGTACATTTTATAAGACGAGTGTAACGAATAGTAGTAGCAGCACACATAAGGGTATTATTCGCAGCGCGTCCGTTACTCCGGCCGAAATTGAATTGATTCGGTATCCCCGCTCAAATCGTGGAGATTTGAGCGGGGATACCGAATCAATTCAATTAAAAACAAACGTGTTCCGCTTCTTTACCAGCTGTCTCTGCACATTGACGGTTTTAACGAGTATAATAAAATGTTTTATTACTTATATTTAGGTGGAAGGAACACTGACAATTACTTTATATGAATACGAAAGAATGAACTGAATACGTGGTGGTAACTTTTTTATTTTCGTTGTTCCTTCTACCCCGTAATAATTACTATTCATTAATAACTAAAACCTAATTGTTATCGATGAAAACTAAAAAAATAAACATGTACTATTTGAAAAATGGAACTAAACTGGATACATGTGCTCGGTACTCTAATACCATAAGGGCCTACCACCACGTACAATTGAGCTCCCGTTGAACTTGGTCGATAATTTCATGCAAATTCTGTTCCATTTTTAATTTATTCAGTAATTACTGGCTATTCGAACATCGTGAAATAAGCCCTAAGACGGGTAACATTACTTATTGTTCTTTGTTTAGGTGACATTAAGTAATGCTATTCCATGTTTGGTGCCAACCTACCGAAATGCTTTCAAACTTATACAAAATTCATTTCATTTTCATTTCACACCGTAGTTTTACATGACACGAAACGTAAAAACAATTTGAATACAGCGCAAAAAGTACTTAAAATTCCTGCACATAACCCGAAACACGAAACCTGAAAACGGAATACATGAAAAACAAACAAGACAGGGTCTTCCTCTTAAAAATGTCAGGAATATCCAACTGGAAATTTTAAAGAAAACGCCTTCAGACTTTCCGACACAGACATCAAAAATAAAATTCGTCCCCACCTGAGTCGGACGTTTCAAAAATTGGTTATTCTAGGTATCCAGCATTTCCTACTGGAGGAGCCTCATGTAATATTAATACGATGCCCCTTGCCGACTCTTTGCTTCAAAGTACCAATATATATTTAAAAAACCCGTTTAGGTACAAAGTGGGAAGTTCCAGGGAGGTTATAGAATAGTTGAGTACTTTTACTGAGATCGTGTACATTTTGTATGAATGTTATTACGTTGGAAAGGGGTTTATACTGGCTTAGATGAATAAGTGATTTGTTTATCGAACACTAGTGATCCGCCCGGCTTCGCACGGGTGCAAAAAGGTATTAAAACCTTCCTCTTGAATCACTCTATCTATTAAAAAAAACCGCATCAAAATCCGTTGCGTAGTTTTATAGATTTGAGCATACAAAGGGACATAGGGACAGAGAAAGCGACTTTGTTTTATAAATACTATGTAGTGAAGTCGTTAAAGCTCGTCAATGTGTTTAAAACCGTTCTTCTAAAGACGTCTTACTACTTATAAGTAAAGAAACAAACTTTGACTGCCTTTTTTTTTGTTTTGGTGGGTGGAAAATCATCAAATGACCCCCCCCCCCCCCCCGCTCTTGGGCAGAGCGAAGGGGAGTGTGGCAGAGAGTGGGAAGGGAAGTGGGGTTTTCCATCACAGACTTTTTAGCAGCTGCCACGGAGTCTGGATTTGTGCCCGGTTTATGGCAATGTGCTCACCCTCTATTACATGGGACTTAAACGCGACACGGAACGATATGTGGGTTTACTTTAGGTACACATCTGGCATCCCTGTGGGGATTAAAAGTGTGATGTTATTCTGTAAAAAAATTGGTCTCGGCTGTCAATAGGGGATCGGACTGGGTCAAAATAATATGATTCTGTTTAGTCCGTAAGTTAGGCAACTACAGTACTTTCACAAGTTATTATGCCTTGTGATTGTGACTGTAGCATAAGAGTGCAATGCGTCGTTTCGGGAGTTGCTGCGTCGGGCTGCGCGGCGCCGGATGTTACCGGCGGCGAGTGTTGTGGGTGCGGGGGCGCGCGGCGGCGTGTGCCGTGGCGGCGTTTGTGCGGGGCTCCGGGTCGCGGGGCGGCGGTTGCACGTTGCGGCGTGCATTCGTTGTTCCGTGATTCGGGGTCTCGAGCATTCGTTGTTGCGGTTTGCGTCGCTGCGTGCTTTTGTGCTCGCAGTGTTTGTTGTTGCGGGCATTCGGTGGCGTGTGGTTCGGTGTGGTGACTTTCGGACTTTCTTCTTCCGTCCTTCTGACATTCAAAAGTGCCTGTAATGGCTTAATTGAAATAAAATATTTGAGTTTGAGTTTTTGAGTTTGAGTTTTAGATTATCGAAAAATATTAGATGCGTGTTTTTTGTTTTATCAAATCAATCAAAAATTACGAAGATCAAACGCGTCAAAGATCATGGAGTGGGGCTTGAAACGTCATTTGTGGGTACAAAATGTACTATCATTATGACGTCACACGAGTTTTCGAAGCACTGTATCGTCTTCATTTTTTGTTTACGTGAAAAAAGAAAAAAATACGTGTCCAATAATTTTTGGAAATCTATCTGACGGACTAATTAGTTTTTTATGTCCGATCCCCTATTGTAGATCTTTTACAATCGTTACAGGTAGTCAGGGATCCAAAAGTCTGTCTACAAATCTTACCAATCTTACTAATCTTATATGCTTTCTACACTAACAAACTAAGAATACTAACACTAGAAATAAGAATGTATGTTTTATAAAAGTACTCAAATAGATAGTTATACATATAGAAATTTATATACTTAGATAGATAATAGATTAGATATTTATGATAGTTACTAAGTTCTTTTTTTTAAGTGAAGTTACTGTAAAAATGTTCTACAGGAAATAAAAGGCTTTTTTATTTTTATATTTTTATTTTATATTTATATATATGCTTTCGAATGTTAATCACCAAGTCTGGAAACTAACGACCAACTACTACTTAGTTACTGTTACTCAAAAAGTATCAGCACCAACAATTACAAACAAACATTAATAAACAGTTAACCAAAAACATTCATACTAAAAACTTAATACAAGTAATTTCTTCCAAAATTAACATATTTTCATTAGGTATACCTAACCCAACTTCCCTTCACATGAATTACAAGATCGATGTTCCCTCTAATTCGACCACAAACTATGACTGCGGTGAACCGGAGACATAATCACTCATTTATAGTATGCCTGTCGGTCAGACAGGCATACTATAAATGAGTGATTATACAGGATGCTTATTGTAACGTGTGTCAAATTAAGATGGTCGACTGGAAGTGTCATCTGCTATCCTTTCAGACCCCTAAACACTTCTCATGACCTGTAGATTTTTTTTCAAACTAGATGGCTAATTTCGCTTATTTGTGTCTTTAATAAAACAACAAAAAATCCACAGGGCATGAGAAGTGTGTAGGGGTCTGAAAGGATAGCCGGTGACCACTCCAGTCGAGAATTTAAATTTGGCACACGATGCACCCTGTATTACTAATGGCGTCTATCAATAAACTAGTGTACTGAAAGCGGTGACAAGCTGCGGTCGAGAGATACTAAGTTTGTGGTCATTGACGGGCTAAAGGAGGAATGTTCGGGTTGTGTTCCGAATGTTGGGGTCTGTGTACTGAGAATGGTATTATCATAATGTTGATTGATAACGCTTTGTTATATTATACAAATAAATATAATCGAAGTGTCAGTTTGTAATTTAACTGAATGGATATGAAAGTAGATACCGTACAAAAGAAAACACTTTAAAATAATACATTAGTCTGTCTGTTCCGGTTTCCGATTTTGGCTTTTACAACAGGCAGCTAGTGTTGTGAGGAAGAACAATATGGTTATTAATGTTTTAAACTCATCGTATTTCGAATTTATAGACACAACTATGTCTTGCTTGGATCTACGTTCCGGCACACGAAGGGTTCCGTCCAGCGTAGACTATTTTAAATGATTAATCATGTAGTGTGACTGCCTTAGATTCAATAAGCTCTCAAATATCAATAACTAGCTCATGCCCGCGACTTCGTTCACGTGGAAAAATGTGTGTCTGTCTCGTTGATTGAGTGGCCCTAAGCGCGACTACTGACCATGAAGTCCGGGATTTGATTCCCGATACGGGCAAAGGGTTTTCTCAGTAGAGGCCACAGAGTCTCGTTATGTGCCCGGTTGTTGGCAATAGCCCATATTACATCAATATAGGTATGTGTTATTCCCGATTATAATCTATCTCTGTGCCAAATTTCATTCAGATCCATTCAGCCGTTCTGGCGTGAATGTGGAACAAATCCATCCATCCTCACAAACTTTTGCCTTTATAATATTAGTAGGATATAATGTATATTAATTACAACTCTGCCTCTCACATTAAACCCAGCAACATCAACATTCCATTACCCCAATCCCACAACAAAATATCCCATTAACCATACACAATAATAATCCACACCTGATGAAACGCACAACTAACACTACAACACTACGTGTAATCGTTAGCCGGCCGCATCATTTACATAAATAAATAAATATTATGTAGTTCAGCTGAAAACCACAGATATAGATAGACCTAGATAACGCAAGTATCACGATCTGTATGAAAACAAAGCGTGCCATTTTTGACTACCTATTATGAATTTATGACGTCTCCAGTACTGAAAATGGGAAAATCAAATCAATTCAAAGACGCCGCAGCGTACGGCTCTTTCTTCGCCCCAACCCCTGCCTTTTGCACCAGCGCCGTCGTCCGACTAGCGCTATACACCGATGCAAACTGAGTGCGAAAGTGGCCACTTACGACTTTACGATTTTTGTACGTAAGCTAGGCACGAAAAGAGGCACGCGAAGTAGTTTCTCTTGCGTTACGAGTATCTAGGTCTATCTATATCTGTGTTGAAAACGCAGCCATTTGGATGCGACCAGCGCCCCGCTGGCCACACTACCGCCCCTTTTTCTACAACTGAATATTAAAATAACACGTGACTTCCAATATTCAGCGTGTTACAATACGCCGCGGATGCAGGGTTGAGGTGAGTGCACATCTATGCTACGTTATGGGTAGAAAGATGGTTAAAATGTAAAGGAGAATGCTTAAAAAACCAGAGCGACCAGACACAGGATCATTCTGTAAATATTTCAGTATAAGAGGCTAAATATGTGATAAAGTGCTATTAGTTTTTCATCAGGACTATTTTTTTTTCTTTTATTAATGGGTAATACAGTTGTGGGTTGATAATAAAACAGGACTTCAGTAGTCAATTTAATGAACCTCATAGGGAAAATTATTTTTTAGGATTAGCATTAAATAAAAAAGTTCTACCCTAAACTGATGCGTGGGATGCGGGACGAAATTTGCTCGTTCGGACTATGATCCGATGATGATGCTTGTACGCAAATAGTAGCGTGACTTACTTCTTCTTCTTCTTAGCGTGTCGATGACAATTAAATTGAGTCGGCCCAAAATTTGGCGACGAGTTCGGCACTTTCAGTAGCCTCCATCAACTCCTGTAGTGTGCAAGCAGCAGGACAGGCTGGACACGATATCAAGTGCTCCATAGTCTGTGGGGCAAGACCACATTTACACTCCAGGGCAGAGTCGTCTATGAATCTCCACCTGAACAGGTTTTCCTTGCTTCGGCCTACCTGTGTCCGGTGTCTGTTTAGAGACTTCCAGGTTAACCATGGCAACTCGTGTCCAGGTGGAAGATTTTCGGCAAGTGGCACAAATGGGTTGGGTAAGGCAACACTATCTCGCCACAACTTAAGTCTTTCCTTAGGGCGTTCGCCAGTGAGCGGGGGTACACACTTCATGAAGCTGTTGCGGCTTTTCAGCCTTTGCGGAACTATGATGTTATTGTGCAGAGGGTGTCTAGCGTCGGAGACCATTTTGGTTCTTTCACCAGAGCTCGCCACCGCTCTGCGAACTACTGGTGGCGCTATGCCTGCCAATGGATACAGCATCTGTACCGGGGTCGGCTTGAGGCAGCCAGTGATTATCCGGCACGTTTCATTCAGTGCTGTATCCACTAACTTTGCATGGGCTGATCGACTCCACACGGGGCATGCAAATTCACCCGCAGAGAAGGATAGCGCCAGTCCAGTAGTCCGCATAACGTCTGGCGAAGCACCCCACTTTGACGAAACTAGTCGCTGTAAAAGACTGTTGCGGGAGTGCACCTGCGGGAAATAGCTGCTCCCGCCGATATGAACTCAATAAAACCTTAATTGCATGCCAATATAATTTAATTAGCCGATTGGCTTCTCAATAAAGAATTAATTAGAATAATTGAACTAATTAAAATACAGGAAAAATAATTCTTCAGTCACTGACAAATTGACATAACAGAGCTAGTGTCAAAATCCCATAGAGATGTTACTAACAATCAAAGAGGTGTTAATCGCCACACCACCCCCCTACGGAGAGAAAAAAACCAAGCTAAAATAACTAACATCATTCTTACAACTAAGGCACAATAATAATAAAAAAAAAAAACAACAAATTAATCAAAATTCTTAAATCTAACGCGCCTACCCGAGCGTGTGGTATAGGACTGCTTTACTGGCAACTGAATCTTTAATGACTGTTGTGGAATTGAGGGCTCGGACGACTTCTTATCTTTTACGGCTTGCCGAAGAGGAAAATCAGCCGAGGCGGGCGATGGCATTGAGTGGGTCATTTGCAGATCAGAATTATCGATAAAAGCCGGTTTGAGTCTGTCGACGCTTACGACGGTCTTGTTGCCCTTTAACATTAGAGTAAAGGTCTTCCCATCACACGAACGCTCCAGGACTTGGAATGGACCAGTATAGGGTGGCTGCAACGCTCTTCGAATGGTATCGTCTCTAAGGAAAACATGAGTCACAGTCGACAAATCCCTGAATATAAATGAAGATGTTTCACCATGTCGACTAGCTGGCAATGGACGTACCAATGACATTTTGTGTCGCAGCTGAACAACGAAATCACCAGGGTTTTCAAATCTTCCAGATGCTAAAGGAGGCACCAAAAATTCTCCAGGGAGCCTAAGAGGCTCTCCGTAAAGTAATTCCGCTACCGTGGCTTTGAGGTCTTCTTTAAACGCCGAACGCATTCCTAACAAAACCATCGGTAGGGACCTCACCCAAGAATCATTATAGCACATTAACGCTGCTTTGAGCTGCCGATGAACTCGCTCGATCATCCCGTTTGCGCAGGGATGATATGAAGTGGTTCTAATGCGCTTGGTACCGAATTGCTGCAGTAGTCGGTGAAACAAATCTGACTCAAATTGAGAACCCCGATCTGTAGTAATAACCAACGGAACGCCAAAACGAGGTACCCATTCTTTAGTAAAAGTCTCGGCTACCTCCTCGGTCATTTGTCAGTGACTGAAGAATTATTTTTCCTGTATTTTAATTAGTTCAATTATTCTAATTAATTCTTTATTGAGAAGCCAATCGGCTAATTAAATTATATTGGCATGCAAAAAAAAAAAAAAAAATTCTTCAGTCACTGACAAATTGACATAACAGAGCTAGTGTCAAAATCCCATAGAGATGTTACTAACAATCAAAGAGGTGTTAATCGCCACACACCTTCTGCTTAATATTATTGCAGTTCTTGCCGAATGTAAGCGACCTGTCCTGTGACTTACTTTATTCGATCACATTAAAAACGTAAACGGACTGAAGGTCCCTATACTTACAACACAGGTTATTCTAATGTAAGTTTCAGGAATCAAATCAATGATTGTAATTTCTTCAACAATTGTGATTCTTATTCTTATACCCCGTGTGGGATTCGTCTCAGTCAGGCCTTTATTGGCCCAATTATAATAAGACACGAAAACAACCCCCTCCATCAATTAAGCTAATTTTCATAAAACTAAATTATAGTTTCAAGTTAACATGATAACGTAAAGAGATTAGCATAACTTCAAGTTATTCCGAATTAACTCAACGACATCGCATAAATAAGGTTTGTTTAACATAATTTTGTTTCTCAAGTTTTAACTGAATTTACGTTAATTAGCCACGTTTACTGTAATCCATTACAATTATGTAATTAATGTTACGCCTAATTTAATAATTGTATTTTGTGTTACAAATATGGTTGATGAATGTTTAAATGGATTATATTTATCAAGTTGTAATGTTTATAACTTTTTCATCACGTTTTCGGGTTATAATAATGTCACCCTGTTACAAAATATAAGCTATCCTATTAGCGTAGGTGTACTATTAGGTAATAATACACCCACATTTGACCAGTTTTGTTAGGTATAATTTGAATATTATCTACAATTTTCTACGCATTAAAATATTTCGTTGACCTGTTCAAGCGAGAAAGAGTAATAGACTGACAGAGTTACATTCGCATTATGGTATTTCACCAAAAAAATCTAATTAGACCGTCAGATAGATTTTCAAAAAATAAAGGACACATATTTTTTCTTTTTTCACGTAAACAAAAGATGAAGATGATACAGTGCTTCGAAAAGTCGTGTCAAGTCGTGTGACGTGACATGGTTAGTACTTTTTTACCCACAAAGTGACGTCAAAACCCCACTCACGCACGATCTTTGACACGTTTTATTTTCGTAATTTCTTATTAATTTGATAAAAACAAAAAACACGTACCTATCTAATATTTGTCGATAATCTAACAGACGGACTAATTAGATTTTTTTGGTGAAATACCCTATTTTCCAGAATAAAAACTTTTTATAATTATATTTTCTTGTGACCAGTGTGTACGACGCTTAAGAGCGACATAACATTTACACAGAGGGGCACGTATGAGATGCAACACTTTTAAGTTGTGCAGTTGTGCTACTCGTACCTGCCGATGGCTGTAGCGTTTACCGACACAATAAAAATAATATAGTATTTTCGATATGTTATTATGTGAATTGAACATAAGTGTCTCTTATTAATTTATTTATTTAAACTTCATGCACAATAGTGGTACATGTATAGGCGGACTTAATGCCACAAGGCATTCTCTACCAGTCAACCTTAGGGTTAAATAAGACAACATTGTGGTAGGGTACAAAATATCTAAAAAACAACATCAACTCTAAAAACTAAACTATATACTTATATAATTATACTAATACATAAATATAAAAAAAAAATATAGAATAAACTAATAAATATTTTACAAATACCAAAATAAAAAACGAAAATCTGAACAATAGGCAATAACATGACTCGACTTATATTAATTGAGATCTATTTGGTCTGACTTAGATAGTGGCTACGTACTTTCCTCTTAAAAGTAAATTTGCTTTCTCTTCTTTCTTTTATACGCATGAACGGTAACAAATGCATCACGGCAATCATTATTCTTCCTTTTGGCTTCCCCGTAGTCAGGTAAAAACAGAGATATTATGACTGTGCTTATTCGTTAGAATTAGGCAACGAAACGAAGAAGATAGGCACGAAGCGGCAGATGGAAAATGCAGCTTTTATGTCCTTTGTGTTACGTCGTTGTCGGATTTTCAAAGCTCGGTTCATTGTAATCAATGACGTATTATATATAGACACGTTATCAACCAACATCTCGGCGCTTAAAAACGGCAAAAATACTAGATAAAGCGTAAAGAAAGGGAAAGAAAATATGACACCGTACGGCGGGATGCCTGTTGCTAGAGGGAGATAAATATAGTGTCCCAACCTCCCCTAACGTCACGGGACTACTAACTTCATGCGCCGGCCGCCATTAGACGCAGCGTCGTACAAAATAAAATAAAATAATGTAGTTTTGTAAACTTACGCGTGAAATGACACATTTTTGCCTTTAACTTTTGGGGTATAATTTGTACATCCTCTGAAAACACACGACGGCATGTTTTCTCTATGTTTTGCATAGGTTTTCACACACGATATTTATAAATTAAAAACAAACATAGCGTCGCGTCGCGCGAAAGGTTGATGCTTGACTGAGCGCAATGTGGCCAATTGGCTTCATTTCATGTTGCCATTTTAGAGTGCGGACAACGTATCTATAGTTTTATACATCATTGATTGTACTAATGAGTTGACTGTGTGATTATAATCCACGAGCACCTCTCGTCCAAAAATTCGAAGACATTTGTAACATCTACCAACCCGTAGTTGACCCACGTGGTAGATAATAGCCCATTCGTCTTAAAGAGATGTCTGTATCCCAGCAGTGGGAATATAACAGACTGATTGGGCTAATCAATTACATTCAAAGTTCAGCACCTTTTTTTGAGGGTGTGAAATCATCAAATGATTCCTCCCGCTCTGGGCAAAGCGGTAGGGAGTGTCAGACTTCTACTGACTAAAAACCACCCACGTTCCTTCTTAGTCCTTTTTGTCGAGGCCTCGGTATCTCTTTCGAACAACCCGCAGCCCCGACGGGCGTAAAGTTCAAAACCATGCACTCACCTTGCACGTGTTTAAAATAACCTTCTACGTCAGTTTTCCATTCCGATACCTAAGCCGTTTATATTGAAAATTCTTTTGTGCTAGTCCCGAAAGAATCCGATGATATACGAAGTCGGGTGGTTTTACAAAGGAATTGAATGAGCCCGAGTGCGCAATGAAGTGTAGATCAAAATGTTGATTTTTAGATTTTGACAGGATTGACTATTTTACCAGGTCTACATGAATTTAAAGTGATGTGAAGTGAAAACTATTTTAGCTAAAATGTTTTTATTTTATTTTTGGTTTTAGTTTTGATACCACACACAAATTCAAATTCTTGTCGAATATTCATTTTCCATTGTAGGTACTTACATTACATATTTACCCTTAAGGTCAAAGTACATCCTACCTCGAGTTAGTATAAGACGTGTACGACACTGATGGTGAAAGAGCGGAGCCTTCTAATACAGGCATTGTTTGCCTAAATGGGGGCTCCAAACACGTAATCATGTAATGTTATACTTATTTCGCACAATAAAATATTTTGTATTTATATTTTGTATTTTTTGTATTCTAACTTTCTTTCTTTTCTTTTTTTTAAAATCATTGCCCCACACTAGAAATTTCTCCTGTTTCGTGGGTGCTTTTACCAACATTTAAACTTATATAATATGGTGTATATATGAGTTTTCAGATCCGAAACAACTATCGGTACTGTAGGCCATACAAATATTTTTTCTATACGGGGATCAAACCCGCGACACGCAGCACAGCAGTCCAATCGCTCAGCCACTGCGCCAACAGTGCGGTCACTAACACCGTGTCGTAACTGGAACTAATTAGCAAATCATCCACATTGTGGAAAATGAAAAATTATGTATAAACTCGATATGAATGTACATGGGACCACCGCGCGAAAAAAGAAATGTAAATCGGTCAAGTAATCACGGAGAAATCGATTAAAAAAACATGCCACCAGTAGTGGACCTTGATTTATTTCTAGATTGCTTCCATGATGATGCGGACAAAAGTTATTATTTTTTTAAGGAAAAGAAATTTTTATTATTTTTTTAAACTAACTCGATTAGAAAAACATGTCTGCTCATGCTACAAAGTATGATGAACAAGAAAAAAAATATTATTAAGTTTCTCAGTTGCTCAAACTGTATTTAACTTTCGCTAACTTCAGTAGCTTTCCGTTGCATCCATTTAATAACCAAGACTCCCTGTCTAAAACTTTCTTAGCAAAAAAAGTCGAGTTTTCCAGGTAAATTATTGTTTTAATAAAACTACATATTAAGTAAGCTACAAGATATTTTATTATATAAAGCACAATACTGCACGATGTATTTTTTTGTAGGCAAATCTTCATACGAGACAAGTAACAAAACGCGTAAACTCGCATGCCTATCGACACAAGTCGTATGTCGCATCGCATGAGGTCGTGAACGAGATCTCAGGCAAGCAATAACTTGTAGACGTCAACACTGCTTCTCAGGTATTGCTTATCTTTTTTTTTTTTTTTTTTTTTTTTTTATCAGCCCACGCTGTCCCACTGCTGGGCAAAGGCCTCCCCCATGGCTTTCCAAGTTTGTTTGTTATTTGCTTTCTCCGTCCAATCTGATAAGAATGAGTCCAGATCGTCACGCCAGCGTTTCTTGGGCCTGCCTCGGTTACGACGGCCGTCTTCAGGCACCCACTGAGTGACTATCTTTGCCCATCTGTCCGGCTTCATCCTGGAAACGTGACCCGCCCAGTCCCACTTTAACTTGGCAGATTTAACACCAACATCGGCGATGCCTGTCTTGGACCGTATTAAGGTGTTGCGCATTCGATCGGAGAGTCTAACCTTCAGAATGCTACGTTCCATCGCTCTTTGGCAAACGTTGAGTTTGGACTTCTGAGTTTCAGTCAAAGACCAAGTCTGAGCGCCATAGGTTAGGATAGGCAGGATACACATGTCGACCAGCTTGCGTTTCAATGAAATAGGAAGGTCGCCCTTCATAAATGCCTTCATGGACCAGTAGCTCCTCCAGGCATTTTCGACTCGACGGTCGATCTCTTTGTCCTGCCTGCTGTTGAAGGAAACTAACTGGCCCAGATAGATATATTCGTCGACATAGTGTATTTCCTGCCCATCAACCTCGACCCTATATTTAGCGGCATTGCTCATGACTTTAGTCTTTGACCAATTCATCGTCAGTCCAACCTCAAGGCTTGCAGTGCTCAGGTCTTGGAGCATTTTTTCTAGTTGACTTGCTTCTGACGCAAACAAAACAATATCGTCTGCGAAGCGAAGGTTCGATAACATTTTATCTCCGATCGAAATACCTTGAGTTGTCCATCGGTCTGCAAGTTTCCTAAAGACCTCCTCGAGAGTGCTGGTAAAGAGTTTGGGAGAGAGCGGATCACCTTGTTTAACTCCTTTGTTTATTTTGAATGTTGAGCCTATGGAATCCAGTTTGACATTGGCCGAGCTATTGTAATAAATATTTTGCAAAAGGTCTATATACGTTTCCTCTATACCTTGGCTTCGTAAGGCTGAGAAAATAGCGCTGTGTTTGACGCTGTCAAAAGCCTTTGTGTAATCTACGAAAGCCAGATATAGAGGTTTTCGAAATTCTGAGTGTTTTTCGATTAGCTGATTTAAAGTGTGAAGATGGTCGGTGGTTGAATAACTTGGGCGAAAGCCGGCCTGTTCCGGAGGTTGGTGCGAGTCTAGTTTGGCATCTATGCGATTGTGTATGACTTTAATGAATGCTTTATAAATATGTGAAACTAGACTAATGGGCCTGTAGTTGTTGATGTTGGACTTGTCTCCTTTCTTGTGAAGGAGTACAATATTTGAGTGGCACATCTGGTTTGGAAATTTGCCTACCTGTAGTATCGTGTTAAATAAATTGGTGAGGTGTGGGAGCAGTGTGGTAGATCCAAATTTCAGGGCTTCGGTGGTGATACCATCCTCTCCAGGGCTCTTATCATAGTGCATAGTTTTGAGCACTCGATCTACTTCGTAGCCTGTTATGGGAGGGATGTCTTCTGAGCAGCTATATCTGTTATCTGATTCTATTCTTGAATTATCTGAATACAGAGAACTGTAGAACTCTGTACATATGTCAATAATTGCTTATCTTACAACAATATATTTAATTTACACCCAGTCAACTACCTTTGAAGGCACTTTAAACAAAAAAGGGGGCAGTAATCGGATTTCAGGAGCTGTCTAAATAGCAACGAAGTAGGAAAGTACAGTAAAACCATTTTAAATATTACGTGATATTTTCACATACTTCTTCAAAGTTTTAGTTCGAGGACATGTCATTGTCTTCACTATATTTTCTTTCACCGTTTTGGGCGTAACGATGACTTAATTACTAACTTACACGGTAAGTATCTGCGCGCCTGTCTGCATTTTTGAGCTTAAAACTTACTAGAAATTGTCACCTCAATGAAGAAATAATCAATACGGTTTGGTTTGGTTGTTTTCTATAAAGATGAATCAGCAAGAAACTGCTTGAGCACCACTTCTGTATTCTGTATTCTTTGAAAAAAAAAAAAATATTATGTAACAGACAGACACTGGAATAATTTTGAATCTCGTATCTACTACCAGAATTTTGAAACTTTTGAATATGTACCAGCCACACTAGAACAAGAAATTACTTATTATTAACAAACAATAATGTATTCAGTAATGTCTGTGACCATGTCAGTTTAAGAATTTAATTAAGTATTGTCTATCGTGCGTACCTCTAATGAGTCTTCTGTACCTTTTTGTCAACTACAACAGTCTCGCTCGAGTAGCTAGCACTCATTACGCGGGTCGATTGGACCCGTTTTTACTTTGCTAGTGGCCTTTTAATTACCGTCTAACCTGTAATTACTTGGTGTAAAACGTAAAGCTTAGTGCTGTGAGAAAATTAGTATTTCTCTACGTTTTCTGTTTCTGCATAATATTTAAGCTGTGTCCATGTTTTTAAATGTGTAAAAATTATATTTCGTGACTAGCTTGTGTGCGTGGTTGTTTTATTTTTTGATTAAAACCTAATCTAACCTAGGTTAGGTTTTAATTGTCCTACGGGATCCAGGTCAAAAACAACCTGTTTGCTGTAGAAACAGTTTTATTTGTACAGAATATTAGTTCTTGTGTTTTCTTTCGCTTTAACTTTCTGACAAGAATAAAAAAAAATTCTTAAAAAAGGTATTCACTTAAGTTACGGTTTCTGGATAACAGCATTGTACCGAGGTTAGAATAATTGTGCTCATAAAATATTTTTAGTGTGTCATAAGCTCATAACGTTACTATCATCTCACACGACTTAGCCATAGCAACGCCATCTTTCACAGAGCTCATGGGTAAACGTGGTGGTTGATCTTAAACTTAAGCCGCGCTTCCCTATGTTTGCCCGTAGATGGGTGACCTTCCATTACTTACCCAGATTCTTCTCTGCATCGGAAAACACGGTAAGCTATTGGTTCCGGCCCTTATTTATAGAGTTTTGACCGTCGTAACAGGTAGTCAGTGGCCTGAAAGTCTTACAACCGAAAGACTAAACCGCATTACACTACCTTATTTCGCAGTACTAATGGGGCTGAGTAGGTCAGATAGGCAGTCGCTCCAGGCATGTAAATTACTGGTACTCAGCTGAATCAGAATAACTGCCTCCGTGGTCGAGTGGTTTAGGCGTTAGCCTTGTGACCCGGTGGTCGTGGGTTCGATTCCCACGGGAAGCGTACTTTGTAAAGTTGTTTCCAGTTTGGTTAGGGCATTGCAGACTTGAATCACCTGATTGTCTGATAAAAAGATCGTTCCGTGCTTTGGAAGGCACGTATAAGCCGGTGGTGTCCATGGCCATGTCAGAGGCCCTATTTTTTTTTTGGTGGGTGGAATATCATCAAATGACCCTCCCCGCTCTTGGGCAGAACGAAGGGGAGTGTCAGACTGACTAAAATCCAACCCATGTTCCTTCTTCGCCCATGTGCTGAGGCCACGTCATCTCTTTAGATAATCCGCAGCCCCGACGGGATGTCAGAGGCCCTTGCGGCGGTTTAGAAACTCTGACACTAGGGTTTGTAGGGTCGTTAGACCTTACTATTCACACGATAAGAGGAAGAAGCTGAATCAGATAAGACTGGAATCCAAACCCAATATATAATTATGATGAACGCCATCTTTCACCGTAATCTTAACTCTTCACCTTTGCCATAAAGCTCGGTCACAAAAATCCTCCAAATCTTTTTAAAATAGAATTGATCGAAATCTGAACGAAAACGTATCGACATCACAGATGCATGTGACACGTAATTTACCAACCAATATAATTATGTTCAAAATTAATGGTGACTAATTTTAAAACGAGTGGTTTGCACACACCGTTTTATTATAAAGTGATTTATATTCCCTACATGAGACGATTTATTTAGGCACTCGTTATTAGAGGTACTTTAGCGGTGAAGTTTTTTTATGGTAGTTTATAAATTACTAAAGTAATTGAGTGGTTTTCAAAAAACGGACTATGTTCAAAAATCAAGTTTTAGATGAATAACTTTATAGTCTTGGCTCTGGTGAGCAGAGAATCAGATGTCATACATAATCAACACAAAATACCGTATTGAATAACATTTTTTTTTCTGTATATAATACGAACACGAGGTTTCGCCGACAACTAGTCGTAATTGGGAGTATCGTATTACACAGTTACTGGGTTGTAGAGGTCTATGTCTAGTCTCTATGATAAAATACTGATTTAGCTGCATTGGTAGGACTGGAAGCCGTATCCAACGTAAATTCCAATTCATCTCCGAAGCCTTTCCCTTCCGTAGGGAAAGGCTTCGGAGATGAATTGGATGGGTTTGAAAAAAATAAAAAAATGTAATGTTACCGCCGCGATATGTAATATTTGTATGGTGTACAGAAACATCTTTGTCCTGCCATCATCCCAATTCGGGGGTTGGCACAGCATGTCTTCTTCTTCCACAATAGGGGATGGAACAAAAAAAACTAATTAGTCCGTCAGATAGATTTCCAAAAAATATTGACCACATATTTTTTCTTTTCAAACAAAAAATGAAGACGATACAGTGCTTCAAAAACTCGTGTGACGTCATATGATAGTACATTTTGTACCTTCAAGTGACGTTTCAAGCCCCACTCCATGATCTTTGACGCGCTATAGCTTCGTCAATTTTTATTGAAAAAACACGTATCCAATATTTTTGGATAATCTAACTGACGGACTAAACAGAATCATGTTTTTTTTTTGAGTCAGTCCGATTCCCTATTCTCTATCACTCGCCATTTCAATAGTCACCTCCTTTCTAGCCATATCATCCTTCACACGATGCACAGTCCTATACAGCGTCCACACCAAAGAGTATTTATTCTATGAATCTATATATTTCCAACAATATCTGACCATCACATTTCTAGTCAGTGTTAGTTAAAACAATGGAACCGCGGGCAAATAAACGTCATTCAGTGATCGTTTCCAGCTTAGTTAGTTCGTGGCTTTAGTGGCCGCGGTCTGTGGTCACACCGGCTAGACCGTATTTAATAAATATATTGGAGGATGGAATCAAATCGATACCGGTTGTGTTCTGAAAACGTTTTGTTGTTGGTATTGGTGGAGGTTTAGCAAACATCTGGTAAACCTCAATTTGATTAGGATTTTTTATCAAAACTAATAAATGGTGTTTCTTGCTTCAAGCGACACTACTGCCAATATTTGGGTATAAATACGAAGGAGGTAACGTAAATAAGCCAATTTTTGAATTATACATATTTTAAGAATGTATCCCTATTCTTGTGCTTGTTACAAACAATGTAATTTAAATGCTATACGATAATTGTATTTTCAATTAAAAAATCGACGTATTCAAGTTACGTTTACAGCGCTTGCTTTTTATTAGGGTCTCTATTTCTGAAAAAATCCTAATTACCGAATAATTTCATATTAAACCCAGGAACCTATAAGTCATCTGTAAACACAGGCCCAACAGGATGTACGACAAAGTGTTTATTATTTCAATTATAACTCACTAGCTGACCCGCGCAACTTCGTCTGCGTCACATAAATATAGCTATAACCTTTCTCGATATATCGACTATCCGACATTAATTAAGCTAAATCGTAACAAACAAAAAATCTTATCTTTCCTCTTTATTACAATAGTTTAGATGGTTTAGATTAGCTTAGATTATATTAAAGTGTGAATTACTATAAAATCTATCTCTTACTGTTAAATATACTATAACACTCTGTACTTGTAAACATTATGATGCAGTAAATATTTTGAATTTGAATTTCCCGGAGGCCAGCCAGAATCCCCCGTACCTACATAGCGACGCAACCCGCGTAATTATTTTTCCGCGCGGGTATTTTTACATTGCGATATCTTCTAAGATATTTGTTTAAACTGTATAGAGTAAAGAGCACAAATATTCTATATTAAATTTCCGTTCTAACGAACACATTTATTTAGATATAGATTAATACCATATGGGTTAAATAAGCTTCGCAAAAAATAATTCTTTTTAACCTAACATTTTAATAATAAAAAATGGTTACAGTGAGTCAATCTTAAAAGATAGACAGATGCTGTCGCGGACTTTTTTTTCGAACTTTTAAAGACGAATAATTACTTAATACATGATATTCTCGTAACTTAAACCGTTTTCGCAGCGCACGCAACGGAAGCTCTCAGAAAGGAATTTTCTTTTCCCGTTTTTGCAACATTTCTCATTTATGCTCCGCTCCTATTGGTAGTAGCGTAATGTTATATAGCCTATAACCTTCCTCGATAAATGAACTATCCAACACAAAAAGAATTTTTCAAATCCAACCAGTAGTTCCAGAGTTTATCGCGTTCAAACAAACAAACAAACAAACAAACAAACAAACTTTTCAGCTTTATAATATTAGTATAGATAATTATGTCGACCTAAAAAACAACAACAAAAAAGTCAAATAATATAGAGCCAAACAGCTAATACTCTTTAGACATCAACTATAATTTCCGCAAATACTCTTCGATTACACTTCTTATTCCCTACTCTACCATAAAACAGCAAAAAATATAAAGGTGAGTGTAGACTAGAACATTTACTTGCACCGAGCCGCTCGGTACTTTGTTACAACTTGATTTTGCAATAAAGTAAAAGGCTAGTCAGATAGATGATGAAGATAAATTAATAAAAAAGAATAAACACAAAATAGGAAGGAACGAATAATGTAAACGCTAGCTAACCAACTACTTCCAACACTGAGTCAAGCATTCAGCGTAGTTTACACGGACGCTAAAGCAGTTACCATGTACCCTAATGAAATGTTTAGAGTTTCTTAACAAAAGCAAACTTGTTTTTTTTTATTATCAGGTATAAATTTCCATGTAGGATGATTCAAAATGATGTACCGAAAACATGTGTTAATTTATCTTCACCCTGTATATTAATTCATGAAAAAATCCACAAGTGTAAACTAACCTTAAAGGAAACATACGTCCAAACGCGAGAATGAGTCCAAAACTCATTTCCGCCGTTTCCTCACAGAGATGTCGCGTAAAGTTTTCAAATTTCATTTTCTGACCGACTAAATTCTTATTTCATATATAAATGAACGTTTAAGTCTTGCTGTGTTATTAGGTTTTCTGTTTCGTTGCTCCCAAAGAGTTATGGGTTACCTTTTCGTTTCTTATGTGCTGAAATTATCGTTGTTGAGGTATTTTTGTGGAATCAAAAGTCACATTCAAAATACACTTAGGCTGAATTGCATCAAAAAAGTAGTTAAAGTTAAAGTTTGTGTCAAATGGCACGTCAAACAAACATCAAAACTTCAGTTTTGTATCGGTTATGCCAACAATGAGTTGCGCGATTTGACAAATAGTTAAATGACGTCATAACTTTAACAGTAACTGCAACCACTCACTTTCCGCTGGTTAGTGTTATAGTTTATGTTAAATTGTCTGTCAATTTTATTGTCAAACGCGTTGAATATAACCTTTAGACATCATGTCCCTGCTCCAAGAAATACTCGCAGAAACCAGTTCTGATGACGAAAGCGATGAAAAGAAAAGTGTGATTACCTAGAGCCGATCGTTTTTCCACATGGAACGACGAATGTTTCTTGCCAAGATTTCGAGTCTCTAAAAACGTAGCTTGGTGGCTGACTATACGATTGCATTGCAAGGATATTCATCTTATGTAATTGTTCAACCAAAAAATAATAGGTACGTGCTATAGGTAGACAAAGCAATAAATATAATAGGTACTTACTTTGTTTGAATGTTTGCAAAAAAAATTTTGTAATAATTTTTTTATTAGATACCCCTTAAAGTACTGTCAAATTTGACAAAAACTTTAATTTTAACGACTTTTTTGGTGCAACTCAGCCTAAGTCTCAGAGTATTCTGTTAGACTTTGTATTATACAATAAATTGTGAACGCCAAATTAAATTATTTATTGTAATTCATAATGTACACTTACAGGTAAATAAAAATATGTAGAAATAATTATGAACCCTGTCGGGCACAGCATTTTTTTAAATAAGTAGTGAGTAGTAATGGGGGAGGCAAAATTGCATAAACAGTAGGTTCCTCGGTAAGTCTACCCTTCCTTCAGGCCTTTCTAGTATTTCAGCAGAGGAGTAGCAGTGATAAAACAAGCTCCCAGCACATCTGCTGTCCATTAAGTTAAAAGTTCTGCTAATTCTACACAACAATATGCGATTTTTGCCATAATTATATTTTCTCTAATATTGCGATTATTCTAGTTCAATGACGTTAATTTAATACACAAAAATCTAAAACACACCAAAAATAATAAACCTTCCAATTGATTACAGCAGAGGAAACTTTTTAACACACCAAATAAAAAGAATTGGACGTTACTACGTCGTAGCTCACGCGATTACGTCACTGCTACGCCAGCTCGGCTGACAGCTACGTCGTAGCAGATAATCCACTACGCGCCTAGTTATATTCTTGCAACACTTCGTTAGCCACTGGCAGTGTATTAAAAACCTGGGTTTAGGTTTAAAAAATATTTGAACATATTTACATAACATTCAGTTTTTATGAAATATGAAGTTTTCCAAGAATATGACTGGATGTTCAGTAGTCAGTAGATTACGCGCCGAGTTCCTTGTGTGAGTTTATTTACCTTACAAATACAAAATAACATATATTTTCTTTTAAATGATCAGTCAGATATATAAATTGGAATTTCGAAATGGTTATCAATCATCATCATTATTATGCCATCATCCCAATTTATTTAGGGTTGACACAGCATGTTTACTTCTTCCATACTTCTCTTTTACTCGTCATCTCAGCAGTCACCTCCTTTCTTACCATATCATCCTTCACACAGTCCATCCACCGTTTCTTTGGTCTTCCTGTACTCATACAGCCATCTACATTCATACTCAACATTTTCCTCACTACGTTTTCCTCATTCGAGAACGTACCACTAGAATAAAAAGTATCCTTTAACATGGTTTATTCGATATCAAACTTCATTAAACTCCCTTCAGCCTTTAGTGTGCCAGACATACAGAGCTACTTTCGCATTTATAATACGGATACCTCCTACCTGCTTACAATATAGAAAACGGTAAGTAGTTCAATATGCGATGGGCTGGTGGTGTGATAACTTATGCACACGTGTTGCTCGTGGCTTCAAGCACTGCTAATGCATCTTCCACTAACTTTAACTTGAACACGGAAATCGGTGAGGTAACTTGATGAAGCAGGATTTAGGAACAGCGTTTTTGCGTTTCTTGATGTCTTAATCCTTTTTTTTTTTGGAGGGTGAGAAATCATCTAAATGACTCCTCCCTCTCTGGGTGGAGCGGTAGGGAGTGTCAGACTTCTACTGACTAGAAATCACCCATGTTCCTTCTTAGCCCTTCGTGTCCGAATCCACGGTATCTCTTTCGAAGAACCCGCAACTCAGTATCTTACTCCTACATATGCGAATGAATACAACAGTCTCGTGACAACTTAAATTCTTCTTTACGTGTCGACAAACTCAAATTGTGTTAGACCAGTATGTAGCTACCTGCACAGGTCGATCATTTGCTTCGAGCTCCCTGAAAGGGGTCTGTCTCCACCGATCCCGGGATCCGATTTGACGTAACACGGATCCCGGCGATTTGTCTCCACGGATCCCGGGATCCGTTTCTACAAAAAAAAAAAAATTGTCTCCACGGATTCCGGGATCCGTGGCTACAAGAACTAAAAAATAAAAATGTAGAAACGGATCCCGCGTACAGAGTTAAGAAGTTAAGCATAATATTTTTCGAAACTGGTTTTCTTTTTTCTACTTTCAAACGAAAAGAAGTTATAATTTAAAAAGGTGCAATTGGTTGTGCAGGATGGGCAGGATAGAAAGTGGCGCATATCCTGCAGAGGGACGAAACCTTTTGAGGAGCTCAAATAATCAAAGGTTAAAAACTGTGTATGTGTGTGTAAATGAAAACAGTGAATGTTTAATATAAGTAAAGCAAAAAAAACATCAAAAGTTTTTGATCATTTTCAGAGCATCGCAGTATGGCCCAAATATAATGTTTATTTTAAAAAGGCCTGTGCGCTATAAATTACGTTTATATTCGATTCAGTGTGCCGCTACCATAAATGTCATCGGACGGGCAAACGACACCACTGGGGGAGCACTGTATCAGCTGTCGTTGGCAGTGTGGTACAAGGTATGAGATGAGAGCTGGATAATTTATCTGAGGAACTATACGGGATGGAATGGACATCGTCGCACAAAACGCTACCATGCATCTTATTAAACTCCCCAATAGAGATGTTTTAATTTAAAAAAAAAAACTAAAAACTATATTGCAATTATAATTTTCCAACAAATCTTTCTTTTGTGTTAGTACTGAGATTCCGATGATGAGATCATACATAATATCACTTATCAACTTCATCTTATAATAATTATCAACCATGAAAATAGCCTTTTCTACTTTCTGTATCGTTTTTTTCTTATAATTATGGACTCTTGATTTTAAGACAAATGTGTGATCTAATACGAAAAGGGTTAATAATAATATTATATAGCTATTTTTTTTCCTTTCTTCAATTTTAAATTAACGCTACCTCTCACATTTTGAGCCACATACAAAATATGCACCAGCAAAAATCACTTTAATATTTTATCGGAAATAACGTTAAGTTTCTCAAATTACCGTAACTACATTATTATACCTACTACATTTCCATGCAGCCATTATTTCCAGACTGGTAAAAGAATGGAAAATATTAAAACGATCCAGTTTCCATGAAATTCGAGGTTACTTTGAAGGCTGGATGGTTTATAGTTTAGTAGTCATTTTGTACGCCTGCCTGAACTGGTTAGTGATGCGTTTCCATGCAATGTAGTGGGCTTAGCAAAAGAATAATAAGGGCTCGACAGATATAGCTCACCGTCCGTCCGTCTTATGACAACAGGCTGGGACATAATTAAATATTATTTGGTGCAGACAAATCTGTCTACCCTACCTTTTTGTTGAAGGTGGTGGTAAATGACGAACAAACGACTTCTCCGACCCTGGGCAGACAGAAAGGGAGTGTCAGACTTCTACTGACTAAAAACCACCCATGTTCCTTTTTATCCTTTTGAGGCCGGGGCCGCGGTATCTCCTTCGAATAACCCGCAGTCCCGATGGGATGTCATCTCTTCCCTTCCCTCGCATAAATTGATTTAACCCAAGTTTTAACTTACAGTTTGTCTTGACGTTAAATTGTCGTGTGTCGAACTTAGCGCGTATTTATTTAGGCAAAGTTCGTGTGCTTACACTTAAGTACCTGCTGTCTTCACAAAATGGAAATTGTGTTTGTAGTGAAAACAAATAAAGGCTCAGTAGTTGCAATTAACTCACCTTGCAAATAAAAGAAAAAAAAACATTTGTTTTTTTAGCACATAAATTATTCTGCAAGATACATACAGGAGATTTTACAGCATCATCATTCTCCTTCCCATATCTCAATTCATTTGGGTTCGGTGTAACATTTCTCTTTATAACAAACTTCTGCATTACTCGTCATCTCATTAGTCTGTCCCTGTCTTGCCTTATATTCCTTTACACGGTACATTCATCTTTTTTTCATCAGATTTTATTAGTTTTTAGGGTTCCGTACCTCAAAAGGAAAAAACGGAACCCTTATAGGATCACTTTGTTGTCCGTCTGTCTGTCTGTCTGTCTGTCTGTCAAGACCTTTTTTCTCAGGAACGCGTGGAGGTATCAAGCTGAAATTCATATCAAATACTCAAGTCTATGGTCTCTTGGAGCTGTGAAAAAATCAAACTTCTAAGTCAACGCGATCAAAAGATACTCCCGTTTATGCCGCAAATTTTCGACACTCGCAAGGGAATCAAAACCTACAGGGTACTTCCCGTGAACTCAGAATCTTGAAATTTGGTACGAAGCAACGTCTTATAGCATAGATAAAGGAATAATTACGAAAACCATAAATTTTTAGTTACATCAAGATACTCCCGTTTATGCCGCAAATTTTCGACACTCGCAAGGGAATCAAAACCTACAGGGTACTTCCCGTGAACTCAGAATCTTGAAATTTGGTACGAAGCAACGTCTTATAGCATAGATAAAGGAATAATTACGAAAACCATAAATTTTTAGTTACATCACATAATATTTTTTTTTTACGGAACCCTCGGTGCGCGAGTCCGACTCGCACTTGGCCGGTTTTTTTTTAAACGTTCACTAGGAATTTCTCCTGTATCGTGGGTGCGTTCACAAACATTTAAACTCACATACACAAATACCCAGACCCGGAACAACTATCTAAAAGAAAAGAAAGAAAACATATTTATTTAGTACATGCCACAAGTCTGTATCTGTAGGCCATACAAATATTTGTTCCGTGCGGGGATCGAACCCGCGACACGCAACGCAGCAGTCCATTGCTTGAGCCACTGCGCCAACCGTGCCGTCAACACCACACAGAAAACCAGAAAAAACAGATATGTGTGATAATGGTAGGCTCTACCAGATAGTGCCAAATGGTCCACGCTGTAGAATGCCGCATCGCTTGTAGACCGCTCGTATTTTGTTTCGATCCTCCTCGAGGAAACAACGAAGGAGAAGATGTTTTATCTGGTAAGACTAAAAAGTACTACATAATTATATTAAGTACATATAAAAGTACTACATATTCTAAATACACATACAATGGTTTAACTGATAAAAACCTTGACCAAACTTAGTTAGTTACACTTTAAATTATTTAACCTTCCGATTTGAATCAATTAAAAGTTCAACAGAAAGTTAAAAATTTGTTTACAAACACGTCCCAGTTCTGCTTACCCTTCAACCATTTGATTAACACCATGAAAGTACAGTAAACAGAGTATAAAGGGGTGTGCACACACGCTTACTATCGACTCCCCTGAGTCACGTTACACCAGCGATATATTTACACTGTTGATTAAAAACTGATACCAGAATTTTGTTCGTGGAACACTGCATTTTTTTTCTCTGTTGATCTAGTCTATGATTTTTAATAAAATATGGTGTTGTGTATGAGTTTTCATTTATTTTTGTAGTTAACATGCAAAATTATGTCTAATGGTAAATCAGTCCACCATGGCTGGGAAAGGCAAATCGCCTTTCAAGTTATGTCGGTTCATTTGTTTTGCGAAATATTTAGAGACTTACTTACTTACGACACCTTTTGCAATCTATTTAAATAAAAATGAAACCCGTTTTCCGTTGTCACGACATAGCATGAAAATGGCTGGACGGATTTAGCTGGGTAGGGAGGTAGCTAAGAACCAGGAGAAGGTTCTTTAATAGTTTTTTTTTTGAAGTGAAAACTTCTTTAGCGGCGTTGAGCACTTTGGGAAATTGTTCTGTGATGGGTATAAAATCTTAAACTCGCGTCAGGACACGTGACCACGTGACCCTGATCGAAAAAGCGTAAGACGGATGGAGAGTAGACAGCTATCCCCTCTCTACGGCGCGGCGAAAATGTATGCCTGGGCCTACTGTTTCGTTTAGGCAGCGCAGGGCGCTTAATAATAATAACTATTAATAATAATATAATTAATAATAATATAATTAATAATAATAATAATTAATAATAATTAATAATAATTAATAATAATAATAATAATGATGACAGCTGTCAAAATTGAAACAGCTATATCTCGGAAACTATCGACCTTAGACTAGTTGTGTGTAGGGACAATTGATAGGTCTCAATGAGATCTACATTTCGGATGACAGCTGTCAAAATTGAAACAGCTATATCTCGGAAACTATCGACCTTAGACTAGTTGTGTGTAGGGACAAGTGATAGATCTCAATGAGATCTACATTTCGGATGACAGCTGTCAAAATTGAAACGGTTATATCTCGGAAACTATCGACCTAAGACTAGTTGTGTGTAGGGACAAGTGATAGGTCTCAATGAGATCTACATTTCGGATGACAGCTGTCAAAATTGAAACGGCTATATCTCGGAAACTAAAAAAAAGCAACAAGCAAGCGCAACACACTAAAACTAGCTATCTCTTTCTATCTCTTTATGTTCCGTATTATCTGTCGCTGTCGTAGTCTGACGTTGACGTTCAGTGTGGTGAACCTTTTTACAACATTATTTATTCTTCTAAGATCATAGATCAGAAGAATGACAACGCAACGATATCTGAACGTCATTCAGTATGAAAATGGCGTATCTACACTAATATTATAAAGAGGAAAACTTTGTTTGGTTGTAATGAATAGGCTTAAAAGCTACATTGTCCACGAGTAACATAGGCTACTTTTTATCCCTATATTCCTACGGGAACGGGATCTACGCGGGTGAAACCGCGGGACGTCCGCTAGTCTTTCTATAATATCATTGGTGTAGTGATCACATTGTTGTGTATTCGTAAAATTCGTGAATGTAAAGTGCTTAAAATATGGAAATTGAACAAAGTGCATCTATTAATGAAAAAGAAAGAAAAGAAAAAAAAAAGAACGGAATCGAGAATACCAAAAGGCATGGCGTCAGCGTAAAAAAGATTTGAAGAAAAAAGATTCGAAGGAGGAAAAAGAAGAAAAAAAAAGAAAAAGACGTGCAAAATTATTCCCTAACCATTCCAAAATATCAAACATGCTCAACGTTAATAATCAAGTTTTCACTTCTGCCGGCACTCCCGGAGTGCAACCCGTCTTTTTTTTTTTTTAGGTAGGTAGGTAGGGTAGTAGGTAGGGTAGTAGGTAGGGTAGTAGGTAGGGTAGTAGGTAGGGTAGTACGTAGGGTAGTAGATTGGTAGGTAGGACAAACGCATTGCAACGCATGCGCGGGTTCAGCTAGTACTTGATAAATCTAAAACAACACATTGCTATTCATCCGTGTTTACATGACAGACATAATAAAGACTATCATATCAGTCTACGATATCTACGAAAAGTACGTTAGGCAGTTGGACCCGGCTGTCATTGGTTGGCAGCCGTTACAGGTAGTCAGTGGCCGTCGGGAAATCCTAAAAATCAGCCTTACTAAGTTATATTGTACTACCCAGTACTAACTGGGTTGTGGAGGTCAGATAATCAGTCCCTCCTTGCAAAATACTGGTATTCAGCTGCATCTGATTAAAATGAAAGCAGACCTCAACATAGTTCAGAAAAGACTAGGCAGAAAACGATGTCTAATGTGCCTAGGTGTCACAGACACAAGGTAGCATAACTACTACATGTATACATAAGCTCACGCCTTTTCCAACGAGGGTAGGCAGGAACTGCAGAACGCTACCTGCTACGATCATCACTATCGTTTTTCCTCATCCATGTTCATACATAATTATGGTCATACATGCACGCCAGTTGCGAGTACTAACATAACTACTACAAAAAAGATCATACCAATTTAATTAAAACCGACTTTAATCGTTTGATTGCTAAATTTCATTCATATTATTCACAAACTCTGCGGAGTTTCCTCCAGGAGTTGTTTTGGAAGAATTTCAATAAACGTCATCACACTAATTGCCCAAGCTTGTAGGAACAGACGGATTTTAATAAATTAAGAATTTGAGGGGTTGTCTTGTTGTTTGGCATTGTTTAGTTTTGATAGGGACGAAGATAATACCAGCTTATAATAATTATTATTCTTGCCTAGAGGTGAAGTCCTCTTCCTTTATTAGACAAGGTATAATACTGAAAATATCCATCAGTCTCCGTAAAGTCTTAAAATTCCGTAACATTTTCGATTTATCTTGAAAGTTAAAGTTCATTCTGATACTTACATAAACTAAAACTAGGTTTATCTGTAGGTGCTGAACCCATAACCTCCAGGCCGTCATGTTCAATGAAAAATCCATAACATCACGCCTTGTTCTTCTCCAAGTTAGGCAGAACCGTCAGGGCTGAGGGTTGTTCGAAAGAGGTACCGCGGCCTCGACACAAAGAGCTATGAAGAAACATGGTTAGTTTTTAGTCAGTAGGAGTCTGACACTCCCTACCGCTCTGCCCAGAGTTGAAGAAGTCATTTAATGATTTCCCACAATTCAAAAAAGAAGGATTAGGCAGAAGTGTAAGTTGTTGTACACCTCAGTTCGCCTGCTATGTTCAAATCCAGAAATTATTTAGTCAAAGAATTACTGAAAAAAGTAACTCCAAAAGTAAGAAAACACTCAAGTAGACACTCCAACAAAGAAATTACAATTCCTAAATGCAATTTAATTAAAAAAATCGCACTTTGTTCAAGGAACGCGATTTAAATTGCAAAATAAAGGCCAGCCCCCACACTCAACGGTTAGCATATTACAAGGGCTTGCGATAATTGTATTAAGGACTGTCTACCACCGGCAGCGGCGCATTTACATCGCTAATGAACGAGTGAGACGCAGAGATGTTTTTCACTAGTTAGCTTTGGTTAGGGCTGGTACTCATTGTTTGAACGAGTTTTTGGTGAAGACTGTTAGTGTTTATAATCTACCTTCAGATTTTTGATTTTCTCCGCCTCGGTGCGACAGAGGCGAAGGGGCGGAGGTAGAGGTCGAGCGCTGGGCTCGGCGTGAATAGTAGTTCGTATTGAGTCGCGCTGGGCGTCGAACGAATATTATAGTAGCCATAGAATTACGGGTGAAAGCGCACGCGCATTGATTAAATCGACTTGTGGAGTCATTTCGCGGCACCCAATTATACTAGTTAAGCAGTACGGTTAGCGACGCTGTGAATGTCGAACGGGTTATTGATAATATCATTGGTTTGCCTTGTCACGGGAGTGCTCTTGGGAAAGCACCGAGGCTTTTGTGGTTAGACTAATACGGAGTGAGTGTGGTGGCTCGCGTTAACGGCGTGGCTTGCAGCGACGTGGAAGAATCGTCCGGAACTACCAGCAAACCATCGCAAGGTCATATACACTCATTATACACATACACAGTTACACAACTTGCGAGGGGTCAAGGAAGTGAGACCGGCTCGAAGAAATGAGGTAAGGGTAGCTTTAAGTTCAGAAATTGTAATATTGTTCGGAGGCGCGTATCGCGTCTATTTGATCACGTTAGGACGGCGGCTGTTCTGAGACCTGTCTCCCATGGGCCCGAGATAAGGTTCGGCTGAGTCCTGGCGCGATCAAAATCTGGTAGCAGAGCGTGGTTTATTTAAACCCACTTTGTAAAAATTAGTAGGTACTTGGTACCAATTTACTTTGTAAAAATTGTGTTCATGTACAAATTCAACTTGTAGGTAGTAGTACATTGACCTACATACCAGTGTACGCCTCAAGTTGAGTTTGGCGTTATTAATAATAAGTACATGGAATGTGAATATTCGTTGATAAAATAATTTGTTATTTACGTTCGGTTACGCACAAATATAACCTCATCACAAATCGTGTTATGATTGTCAACATTTGAGACATAGAGGAATAACCTCTAGAGCACGTAGAGGAATAAGTTCAAGAGTTGGCATAGCGTCGTAGATTTATTCACTCAACGAATATATTATTATTGTTAATTCCGGATACAATAATTGTTATTTTTTTTGGTTATTGTTATTTATTATTGCATAATCGCGTATTGAAGTTGGTACTATGGCTCCGTCAGTAACGAAAACTATCGCAGCCAGAATCGAAGCTGAATTGAGATGGTTTTCATCGGTTGTTACGTTGGTAGGTCGCACCGATCGTGAAGATGCGTTATTGTCACGCGCTCGGCAAGTTGACGAACGATATGACGCCGTGTTAAAGTGTCACGCTGAGTATTTAGCATGTCTCGAATCGACGGATCTGTCGTCGGTGGACAAGGATGCTCAGGTGGTACGGGGCAATGTGGACCAGTGTGGGGAAATGTCCATGAGCATAATCCAGGCGGCGGCCGACATTGAGCGATCGCGCATGGGTGACGTCAGGGAATCATGTCGGCCAGCAGGCGTAGGAATTCAGGCGCCGTTGCCACCAGTACATGTACCCGAGTTTAGCGGCGAGTATGCCGATTGGCCGCGATTCCGCGATATTTTTAATAGTGTCGTGCATTCGCGTACGGATCTCTCGCCCGCCTACAAGATGGCTCAATTAATGGGTAGGCTTAACGGTGAGCCGCACGACATCTTGACCCACCTGGAGATTACGGACGCCAGTTATGAGACGGCATGGGGCCTATTAATCGACCGATATGATAATCGGCGATTAATAGTTGATGGCCTCATCGATAAGATTTTTGAAATCCCGAAGGTGTCTAACGTGTACGAAATAAGGGCGAAAATCCTTAATCCGGTCACGGTTGCGGTGAACACGTTAGATCGACTTAAGTTGTCGTTAGGGGACAATAAATATATCATCGTCAATAGGGTTTTACGGAAGTTGCCGATCGACGTGGTGGCGCGCTTTGAGCAGTCACATGGTGGCGAATCGACGGACCACCTCCCAAGTTACGATGACTTGAGGGTGTTTTTAGAAGGCGAGTGCCGGCGGGCGGATTGCCAAGGGGCATCCACGTCGCACCCTCCTCCGTCAACCCGACGTACGAGCGGGCCCAAGCCGGTTGAGCCCCGTCGGGGGGGGAAGAAATACCACGCCCTCCAATCGGAAGTGTGCGCCTTCTGTCGGAAGGAAGGGCACGGTCTCGCCGCATGCGCGGACTTTAAGGCGCAGCGGGTGCATAGACGAAGAGGGGTGGTCAAGCAGCGCTATTTGTGCTTCCGCTGCTTGGGGACTCACTTTGTACGTGAGTGCCACAGGACCACTAACTGTGGAACCTGCGGAGGAGCCCATCACGAGTTGCTATGCCTGGCGGAGAGTAGGGAGGTGCACGGAGCCTCGCCGGGAGGTCACCCCCCCTCTCCTAAGCCAGATTCGGGTGGTCGGTCACCCCCCCCTAGGGGGGGTGGGTCGGCCAGGAATCAGCGGTCGCCGCCCCCTCGGGGGGGTGGGCCAAGGGCTGATCCAGAGCACAACCCGATACCGTCGTCTTCCCCGCGGGGGGGGGATAGGCACCGAGACTCGGGCAGGGGCCCGGAGGTAGTACAGACGGGTTACGCGGCGTACTCGAATGCGTTGGGGGGCATGTTGCCACCCCCGAGTAGTCGCTTCTCCCCGCCTCTCGCAGAACGCCCTCGGCTGACGGCGCGCCCGCCACCGTTCGGAAGGATGCCAGTAGGCTACTTCCGACCGGCACGGATGTCACCGATGGGTCGGGAGGGTTACTACCCGGGTTGGGACCCGTATACTGGGACAGTATTTACTCCCCCTCCGGCAGGGGAGGAGGGAGGTGCCTCCTATTAGCAACTAGCAGCCTGTTCGTCAGTGGTGCCCACCCCGACAGTAACGGTATTATTACCGACGGCTAGGATTACTGTCAGGGGTACTGACGGACAGCCGGTGCACGTGCGAGCACTGTTAGATTCAGGGGCACAAGGTTGTATTGTGTCCAGCTGTTTAGTGAAAAAGCTGGGCCTTACATTAGAGCCATCACGGGATGGCGCCGTAGGTATAGGTGGCAATCGGGTGCCTCACCTCAGGGGTCAGACGACATTCCTGTTCGAGATGGGTGACACGGCATCGGTCACGCGGGTGAATGCCACGGCGATCGTTTTGGACGAAGTGGTTGGGGTCCTCCCTCAGACTCGGTTACCGTCTGCGGTAAAAGGGTTGACCAATGGATTGGAGTTAGCCGATCCCCACTTCGCGATCCCCGGACGGGTGGACGTCTTGCTTGGGTCTGACGTCCTCGGGAAGCTGCTCCGAAGCGGCAAACGGGAGCTGCAACCAAACGGGGTTGTGGCCATGCGTACCGCAGGTGGTTACGCGTTATTGGGCCCAGTACGGGAACCACAGCACTCAACGGATTATAGCTCCATATATTATGGCAGCGTGTTATCCGACGTCCTGCAACGGTTCTGGGCAACGGAAGAGCCACCCACCGCTCTTAGAAATAACCCACGTGATGAGGAGTGCGAAACATTCTATCGATGTAACACGGTGCGCCTCCCATCGGGTAGATTTATGACAAGGTTGCCATTTCTGTCAACTCGACCTCCGCTGGGGAGCTCATGGAGTCTGGCAGAAAAGCGGTTAGTGGCAATGGAAAGGCGCATGAAGCGGGACTCCAACTTCCGACAGAAGTATGTGGAGTTCATGCGCGAATACCTGACGTTGGGTCACATGTCGGTGTCCAGGGTTGACTATCGTCATGAGGAGCATTATGTGTTGCCTCATCATGCTGTTTTGAAGACACCTGACTCAAAGATTAGGGTCGTGTTCGACGGGAGCGCGGAGACGTCTAGCGGGGTGTCCCTGAATCAATGTCTCCATGCTGGTCCTAAGCTGACCAGAGACATTGCAGACATTCTCACGGACTTCAGGAGACACCAGGTTGTCTTCGTTACGGACGTACGGATGATGTTTCGTCAAACTGAGATTCATCCAGACGACCGTCGGTTCCAGCTGATATTGTGGCGAGAGAGCCCAGAAGAACCGATGGTCACGTACGAGCTCAACACAAACACGTACGGATTAAAGCCCAGCCCATATGTAGCCATGCGTACGCTACGAGAACTGGCTGATCAAGAACGGCTCCGCTTTCCCCGCGCGGCTGCTGTCATTGATAGGGACGTCTATGTAGACGACATTTGTACGGGCTCAGACTGTATTGTGCAGGCGCTCATCTTAAGGGATGAATTGGTGGCGCTCATGGCCTCCGGTGGCTATGAACTCAGGAAATGGCTGTCGAACTGCCCAGAGGTACTGGCAGGACTGCCAACTGAGTATCAACAAGACCCGCATTTGTTTGAGGATTCGGAGAATCTTCATGCGTTGGCCATTTTAGGGGTCCAGTATCGACCGAGTCAGGATGCCTTCACATACAGTTGTGAGGCCGAGTTGCTGTCGAAGACCTGGACCAAGCGATCGGTCCTTTCGACTATCGCACGAACGTTCGATCCAACCGGTTGGATCGCGCCGGTCACGTTCATGGGAAAGTGCTTCATTCAGAAGCTTTGGTTGGCTCAACTAGGTTGGGATGATCTCTCTACGGAGGCCTTTCTGGCGGCGTTAGATCGATTTGTTTCTAGACGGGGAGTACCGTCACTGATTCGGTCGGACTGTGGTACCAACTTCAAGGGCGCCGACCGGTGCTTAAAGGAAATTGTATTGTTTTTAAGTCAGAATGAGCGAGAGATTGGCACGGGCCTCGCCAGTCGGGGCATTTCGTGGTATTTTAGTCCACCTGGATGCCCCCACTGGGGTGGAATTTTCGAGGCAGTAGTCAAGTCTTCCAAGACTCACTTGTATCGGGTCATCGGCTCAACGATTCTCACCTTTGAGGAGTTGTCAACGGTGTTTTGCAGAATTGAGGCGGTCTTAAACTCGCGACCTTTGTGCCCGTTGAGCGCTGACCCGAATGACCTTGAGGCCATGACCCCAGGTCATTTTTTGATTGGCCAACCACTTAACGCCTTGCCGGAATATCCGTATACTGATGTCAAGTTGTACCGGTTGTCACGGTATCAGATGTTACGGCAAATGAGCCAAAATTTTTGGAAGCGATGGTCGCTGGAGTATTTGCATATTCTACAGCAACGCGTTAAGTGGACGGACAGGACGACCCCACCCTGCGTTGGAGACCTCGTTCTGGTTAAGGATGCTAACCTATCACCGTTGTGTTGGCGACGGGGGCGCATTGTTAACCTGATTACGGGCAAGGATGGGTTTCCAAGGATCGCAGACGTCCAGGTGAGGGACTCGATCCTTAGACGGGCAGTTTCAACTTTATCTCGACTCCCGGGAGTTTGAGCGGACCGACAACGGGTCGGTCCGGGGGGGGTGATTGTTTATAATCTACCTTCAGATTTTTGATTTTCTCCGCCTCGGTGCGACAGAGGCGAAGGGGCGGAGGTAGAGGTCGAGCGCTGGGCTCGGCGTGAATAGTAGTTCGTATTGAGTCGCGCTGGGCGTCGAACGAATATTATAGTAGCCATAGAATTACGGGTGAAAGCGCACGCGCATTGATTAAATCGACTTGTGGAGTCATTTCGCGGCACCCAATTATACTAGTTAAGCAGTACGGTTAGCGACGCTGTGAATGTCGAACGGGTTATTGATAATATCATTGGTTTGCCTTGTCACGGGAGTGCTCTTGGGAAAGCACCGAGGCTTTTGTGGTTAGACTAATACGGAGTGAGTGTGGTGGCTCGCGTTAACGGCGTGGCTTGCAGCGACGTGGAAGAATCGTCCGGAACTACCAGCAAACCATCGCAAGGTCATATACACTCATTATACACATACACAGTTACACAACTTGCGAGGGGTCAAGGAAGTGAGACCGGCTCGAAGAAATGAGGTAAGGGTAGCTTTAAGTTCAGAAATTGTAATATTGTTCGGAGGCGCGTATCGCGTCTATTTGATCACGTTAGGACGGCGGCTGTTCTGAGACCTGTCTCCCATGGGCCCGAGATAAGGTTCGGCTGAGTCCTGGCGCGATCAGTTAGTATACAATGCTATAGAGAAGTTTCAGCGCTGCTTTGGTATAATGCTGTAAATAGCTTTGCGTGGTTCAGTGACGTTGTTTGAGGGAGTTGTTGATTTTAAACATAACATAAAGCCTGTAATCCCGGGGGGCTATGAAGTGTATTATTAGTTAACCCACATTTCGGCAGATATGTTTACGTCACACGAAGTGAGGGCAAGCCATCAACCGGTAACACAAATAGAGCCTCCGTAGAAACAGTGTTGATTGAAAGTAACCCGTCAAAAATTAATTTTATTTGTCACTTTCGGAAAAAATGTGAAAAGAGAGGAAGGCTATGGGGGAAGCCTTTGTCAAGCAGTAGGACAATATATCTAGGCTTAACAAAATAACAGACACTTACTTCGATATTTTATAAGTAAAAACATAACCCTTGTAGAATTCAATATTACGTACATACTACATTGGGCATTTAAAGTTAAAATGCACATTGTCATAATGGTATCACACTAGCAGAAAGCACGCAAACAGAACTCAAACGAGGTTAAGGCTATATCTGCACTTTTCACAAATAACGTTAGTGCCCCTAGTTCGTAACTGGTACAAGGTTATTTCCGCGGGTGTGCGCCCAGCTCAAGCAAGATTTCTTGCACTCAGTACTGCCGAGTTCTTGCGTCGCAATTAAGTCGGCACTACCACGGTTCGTGTTTAGGTGGTACATTCAGAAGAGAAAACAGTGGACATGGTAGATGTAATTTTTTGTCTGTTACATTTTTTGGTGGCAGGGTTTTTAGTTCACATTTTTAGGTACCTAGACATCTTATTTTCTGACAAGCTGTTAATTTTTTTCTCTGGCATTATACTTATTTATGTTTTTAACTAACATGTTTTAATAATCTTTATTGGTTTTTCTTAGCTTAATAATGCCGATATTACCCTCCATGTTATATTATAAATCCTACTAATATTATAAACGTGAAAGTTTGTAAGTATGTATGTATGGATGGATGGATGGGTGTTTGTTACTCTTTCACGCAAAAACTACTGAACATATTTGGATCAAAGAGTGGTGCACAGATAGTTTATAACCTGGATTAACACATAGGATAGTTTGTATTCCGATTTTATCTTCCCGTGGGATAATGTTCGAGTTGTAGCGGGCGAAGTCGCTGGCTACACATAGTATTTTATATATTCGTTGGTTGCTATAGCTGAGTGATGGCCAAGGTTAGGCCAAAGAAAGCGGAACTGCATCCTGAAGGTGGTTGGGTCGACGATACGGGTCAAAGTCACAGGAAACACCTGGATAAGGGCACACAGAACCAGGAAGTGTTGTAGGAAAAAAGGAGAGGCCTATTTATAGACCCAACACTGGGTGATTCCAGGCTGATGATGATTTGTTGGATGGGGTAATACGCCTAAAATCAACGTGCCCTTTTTGATCATATCGTGGCGACCATTCCACCATCCCGCTAACTTGCTATCTGTATAATATCTTCGGTCTGCAAGAAACAAAACCTCTTGGGAATTAGTAATTCAAATTGTTCACTAAATACTTTTTGATTTATAAACCGGCGGAGCCTTCGTGCATTTTAGTATTTGTTTTTGTGTATAACAAACATAAAATAGCGGTAATGGTTGTTTGAAAACAGCAGTTGGGAACATGTCTTAGAATATTATGTTAACCTCCTTGGTTGATATGGATAGGGTATTTATTCTGCAAATTATAGTCAGAACCTTACTTACTAGCAGCTCGTCGTTTAACAATAACTGCCACTCGGGGTCGATCTTTAGGTTAAGCCGCGCTTACCTAGGTTGGTCTGTAGATGGGTGACCGCCCATTACATACCGAGTTTCCTCAGTGCCTCGGAAAGCATGTGTTCCCGGCTGCCATATAAATCTTTGGCAGTCGTTATAGGTAGTCAGTGACCTGAAAGTATGAAAACCAGTCTTACCAAAGGGTATCGTATTAAGTACCTAGTATTAACTGGGTTGTGGAGGTCAGATAAGCATTCGCTCCATGTAAAATACTAGTACTCAGCTGCATCCGGTTAGACTGGAAGCCGACCACAACATAGTTCATGGCGTGGCATGGTTTATTAGTATTATTTGTTACTATTTTACTTATGAACCAAAGTGATAGTTACAAAACTGTCGAAAAAAAAAAACCCTGTTTGGATTGGACTGAATTCGAGTGCTTTCATGTTTCGAATTATTCATCAAATTGGTCATCGAATTATGAAACACCTAAATAAGTTTCTGATACTTATTTATCAAAGAAAATAATTGTATTGACAATTGAACCCTGCCCATTAGAGGTAACAGGAGTCAGGAAGGGTTTCCATCAAAAACAGGCGTGTGACGTTACTTCGATGAAAATTCGTTGGTTCTCGGAAACATTTCGCCGCAACCATTCAACAATTTTAGTCAAATTAACGGAAATACAATATTTACTGACAGTTCCAGGAAACCTTCAGCTAAACGTTGGTGTTTGATACAGTTTTCTATGAAATGGTTAAACTGTGTTTGACGGAAATCAGATTCGTGAAAATTATGATTTATTAAAATAATTCTGTTTAATTTTCTCAATGATTTGTAATTACATACTTGTAAATTAAAAAAAAAACGTTCTTATTTAAAACAACCTTAGTAGGTACTTAGCCAGTGAATGGTGGATTACGGCGCACTTCTAGCTCTAAGAAAAGAGTCCTGGCGGCCCACCATGACGTCTTAAAACAGTGTTGTTTTTTAAGGATATCTTCAATTGACCCCTCCCACTTTGGGCCGAACGGGAGGGAGTGACTGCAGCAATCGGTAAAGTGATTCAAAAGTTTATATGTACCACTAGTGACCCGCCCCGGCTTCGGACGGGTGCAAAAAAGATACTTAAACCTTCCTCTTGAATCACTCTATCTATAAAAAAAAAGCCAAAGCAAAAGCAATGTAACCTGAAAAAAAAAAAAAAATATTAAAAAACCCGCATCAAAATCCGTTGCGTAGTTTTAAAGATCTATGCTTAGGCATACATAGGTATATGCTTAGGCATACATAGGGACAGACAGCGGTAAGCATACAAGCGACTTTGTTTTATACTATGTAGTGATAGTGATACATTGCACCCGTGCGAAGCCGTGTCGGGTCGCTAGTAACTCAAATAATGATGTCTGGAACAGTGCATCAAGTCCAATCAGCAATGATAACCCGCTATGATCAGCTCGGAATGCGCGCCACGTGTTGATAATCAAGAAAGTTGGTCGAGACGACGTCAGGGGGACGTGACGCCCATTCAGCCAATATGGCACGTGACAGCCGGCATAGAGTAGGGAATGTAGGGTTAGAGGTGATAGGGCAGAGTACTCATATAATGCCTATTTGGTTTTGTTGAGATTTTATAAAAGATATGAACTTTTTTAGAGCATCGGTCGTCACCGTGTTCTAAACACGGCAAACTTAATACAGCTGAAAAACACCATACAAAACTTTAATAAGTTCGTACTAGACACATTGTGTCGTGAAATTTTCAGTCGCTCTGTTAAATGAAAAATACAAATTAAAATGACATTAGAATAGACTTCATTCAAAGAAGTAATCACTCTATGTGGGACCACAGTACGGGTTTCCTCTAACAATCACGTAAATTAGACCAGGAATCAGAGAGTTATGAGGTAACAAACATGTAAAAATATAGCCAAATTGAGAACCTCCTTCTTTTTGTAAGTCAATAAATTCGTCCATTGCCTATTTTTGGAGTCTATAATAATACCTACCATAAAGGCCTAATTCAGACTAATCCCATCCATTTAAAACTTTTCTCATTGTTAAAAACAAAGCTTAGGTATTACGAACAGACCTATCTCCAGAAAAAGCCTATAATCTGTGACATTACCGAATTACTCAAAGGTCTGCGTTGCATTATAACTTAGAAAGTTGACGCGTGCGGACGTAAAGCGGGATTTATTAATGTAATCTTCTTCTTTGAACATTGCGACATCGGAAAGTATGTGGGATCTCTCGATGTTGGTTGATTAATCCTGTATATATAACTAGTGACCCGCCCCGGCTTCGCACGGGTACAAAAAAGGTATTAAAACCTTCCTCTTGAATCACTCTATCTATTAAAAAAAAACCGCATCAAAATCCGTTGCGTAGTTTTAAAGATTTAAGCATACAGACAAACAAACAAACAAACAGACGCGACTTTGTTTTATACTATGTAAGGATAAGGATGAGCGGTGATTATGTTAAGGAGGTGGATCAGTATAATATACTGATAAGTTTTATCGAGACTCGTTCGTATCAGTAAATAGGCTGACTACCTATTAGATATTATAATAATTATATTTTATTATTATACCTCTGCCGAACTGATTTGGGGTTTAGAGGCGTGATTTTTTTAAACTTTGTTCCACACTAGAAATTTCTCCTGTATAGCGCATAGAATCTACTAGATTCTATGCGTAAACAAATATTTAAACTCACATACCTACACAAATACCCAGACTCCAAACAATTACCTGTAGGCCATGCAAATATTTGTTCCGTGTGGGGATCGAACCCGCGACACGTAGTGCAGCAGTCAACTGCTTGAACCACTGCGCCAACCGTGCCGTCGATATTGTGAGAAAAACAAAAATCTATTGGATCATACTAAGCTATAAGAATATCCTCCCTTTGTTTTTCGCCTAATTTAATTTAAATTGGCAACTCGAGAAGCGTTTCTCTATACAAGAGCAGGACCAATAAAATTCCAGACACATAAACTTTTCAACTTGCCGCTCGACAGCCGGGGAATGAACCGGAACTAGGCGGGTATGTCTGCCGCATACTGTGCAACCTATGAACCGATACAAGCATGGGGGGGGGGGGCAGCACACAGAAGGAATGATATTAGGTAGGTAGCTAGCTTTAGTGTATACACGATCGAAAAGTGAAATAAAAAAGTCGCCCCTTTTGGTGTATGTATGGGATGGGAGTTGATGTTTAGATATTTAGCTGTTTAAAATAAAACGACGTCGCGCCGTGCGCTGCGTAGCGCGGGTTTGATCCTTGCATGAAACAATTTTTTTTATGCCCTAGAGATTGTTGATTGTTGTTTCGGGTCTGGATGTTTGGTTTTTGTATGTGAGATTATATGTTTGTAAGCACACCCACGATACAGGAGAAAATTCTTGTGTGGGGTAACGTTTTTTAAAAAAGATACATAATTTTTAGTAGATCTGTTGCTATTTTATGCCTCTCCAACATTTTATGCGTAGCCCTTTCTAGTATATAAGTTTACATGTTCCACGCAACATGTAGAAAAGTATATAATAATAAAAAGAAGTTGGTAGACAAATCCTTACTACGTATTTGTCTACCAACTTCTGTCTAGCCATTTCCAATTATTTCATTGACGTCAAATGATACAACCACGTGTAAGGGAACTTCTCTTCTAATCTTACTATTTATGTGTTTCTAAAAGCTCCCACCATACAAGGGAAATTCTTAGCGTTTAAGTTAAAACAAATCAACCAGATGCTGCTGAATACCCGTATTTTACACATGGAGTGACTAGCTACCTCACTTTCGCAACCCAGTTATTGAGTAGCAGGATATTTAGTACTACTGATTTATCAGACTTTCGGACGTATGAATCCCGGTTTTCAAAGATTTACAATTAATGACAGCTGGGCCCATTGGCTTTACATATTTCCGAGATACGGAGAGGTGCCAATCGTCACCCATCCTTGAGTTGGCAGCAAGAACGAAAGCTTCCTCTTTAATCGTGTGGCGGTAATTATCTAGCCCGAGCTAACGAAAACAATAGATTTTTTCTATCAAAGTTTTATAAGCCTCGATCATCAGGCTGAGATTACAACAACGATAGTACATTTTTCTATGAGTGTCTGGTACAGCTACATTTCCCGCCGCGCCGGTTGCCGTGACGGTACCGTGCCGGCCGGTCGCAATAATGGCGCGAACATTGTCGCAACTGACTCTAAAGAAACAGACACCGGCTTGTATATTGGAAGGGCTGATTGTACACTGAGAGAAAGTGTTATCGAAACCAACTGTTTTAATAAACAGGTTGTAAAAGACATGTTACTATGAATGCAGTATAATAACAAGATTCGTGTGTTCGTTTGTATATTTTGATCATGTAGAATTGTAGATTTGTACGGAACCCGTTATAAAAATTAAACCACAAAGAATAGGTACTCAGAGCTGTAGAAACTTGTGCTAATTTCATGATTACAGTTTGTCTGAGAATAAGAATGAGAATCTTTTATTTGGAAACATAGGTAGTTACACGTTGTGCAAGAAGTTACAATGTACTTAGTTAGATTATCTATGTTTTGCTGTGACGCGTAAAAATGTGAACAAATCAGCCCTTTGACTATGAGAGAGAGATGACTAATGAGAAACAACCCTTTTACTCAACAATTGACTAAACAAAAAGGTATAAAGTTTAATTTACGTAGAAACTAAACTAAAATACTTAGGAAAATAAGGCAAAAATAGAATTGTACTCACAAACATGGCTATTGGCAGTGAAAAACACTAAAAACATAAGTAGCGCTAAAATTTTAAAACACCTAGTGAACCTCCACCTTTATTCCTCTGCAAAGAAATCACTACATTTGTAGAAAGCTAGACAATAAGTGGAGAGTAGAAAAAGATGGCTCCGATAAACAGGTACTGGTGTTATACTGGTCACGGAAAATACACTCCGAGGCAGAAACTATTGGTTTTTAAGTGTACAATGTTTTTACGAAGAGAAAATATTTTTAATCCTCTTCTCGTAAACAGGACAATAGGGTCTGGGTATTAAGATATTTGAGCGTGGCACGGATTTGTTTTAAAGTTTTTCTGGGAACTTGTGTTGTCTAGGAACTGGTTTGTTTGTTTGTGTTGGAAATTGTGTTGTGTTCACATGGGGAAATGAGAGTTAGAATTTCTGGGATGAAAATTCTGTTTGGCAAAGATGATTTTGGTTTTTTTTGGTGGCACCACATCGTGTGAATAATGACATTAAAGGTAAAGATTGAAATATCCATGGACGACAAGGAATACGGTTTGAGAAAAGTCAAAATTAGATGGTGTAAACTTTTTAAAAAGATGATGCTGGTATTAAAATCACCATTTTATCTGCCGCCTGTGAACCCTGAAAGGTTAGGGCAGTTATTCTCATTTAGCCAGTTAGGTTACAAAAAAAACCATACAATTTTAACATTCTCAAAAATCAATAGTTTGTCACCAACCAACACTAAATTCTTCCATAGTAAATAACTGTTTGGAAGCGACAGAATATAAATTACTATAATCAAAACAGCTCAAAGGGTTTATAACCCCTTGGTGCTATGGAACAAAATTTGTATTTTCGCTAATAAAAAAGTTTCGGGAATGGTTTTTCATTGGATGCTAAGGGGTGTCACACAATAATTAGGGTCGGCAACTCGGCACGACCGTTTCGGTAGTACTTGCTGGTCAACAAAGCGACTGTTTCCTCTTTGACATACTATAATTTAATGCACCTCCTGTAGAAAAACAAAATATATAAGTTGCCTGGTAACTAGTGAACTGCTTGTTCATTAACTGGCGAGCGTGAAACTCGCGCGTGCGCTCGAGTGTTCACCTACCGATTTTACCATCACGACCATGAGGATGACCATTCCATGACAAAATAGTATGACCACAAGGAAACAGCCAACGACCCGACCGGTAAACTCCATTCGGTATCTACCGACACTGAATTACCTATCTTTGGGTGAGCTCGTCACAATTAGAATCCCAGCCGTTTTTTTTTATTTGTTCACTGGCAAACCTTAACGAGTACAAGGTGACCGACCGGTTTATGGAGACAAGACGTTACTTCTTAAAAGACCTATCCGGAGCCTCCGCTGTGCATCGCCTGTTATTGCGCATCCCTATGGTAGAAATTCAGCTTAATGGTTTTGTTCCAAGCGTTACATGTATCTGATTTTACAGTCTGGCTGTGGCATATAATGCCGACCCGAAAATGTGTGTAGAACGCCTAAGTGCATGTTTACGTACAGGCGGGGCGTCGCGCGGCGCGTGCAGCGTTTTTAATTCAAACACATGGCGACGCATGAAAACGTTAACGATTTCAATCGTCGATTTTACGAGAAGCTATTTTTAACCGACTTCTAAAAAAAGAAGGAGGTTCTCAATTCGGATGTTTGTTTTTTTTTTTTTATGTTTGTTCGGGCATAACTCCGTCACTTGCTAACCGATTTGAAAAATTCTTTTTTTGTTGGAAAGGGTATACTTCCCAAATGGTCCCATAATTTTTTTATCGAAATCGGACAAGCGGTTTTTGAAAAATCAACAAAACTCAAAAAAAAATACTACATTGTCCACATTATGACCCATGAACATGTGAATCACTAATAAAAAGTGATAAATAAAAACTTTTTAACAAAAAATAAAACCGACTTCAAAAAAAAACAAAAAATTCAAAAATAAATCAGTTTCTGAAGTCGGTGGCAAAAAAATGAAATCAAACAAACAAAAGTCACCGACTTCAGAAACTGATTTATTTTTGACTTTTTTGTTTTTTTTTTTGAAGTCGGTTTTATTTTTTGTTAAAAAGTTTTCACTCGTTAGTTTAAAATACAGTGTTTGTTGCGGTGGACCCGTCTCTCAGTAAATTAATAAAAAAGCACGAGATGAGCCTTCTGTACGCGCCGCGCGACGCCCCGCGTCTCCGTAAACGAGCCCTAAAGGTGGTTTGGAGCGAAGAGGGGTTAAAGGCCACTTAACTCACCCATCCTTTTGAGGAACGGGTTTTATATTAATTCGAGATGTGTCTCTTAAGAAGTTTTTAGTCTGTCTATGTAGACGCTACTAGTTAGGAATACACAGAATCTTGAAGAGATGGGAGAGAGAAGAAGAGGTCGTTAAACTTACTGCCCATAAGATAAGAAGTTAATTATGTAAAAGTTACATTTTCTTTACCGGTAAGGTCAGCTATTTAATAGGTGATTTATCCACCAGATGATTTTTTTAAAGTTCCGTACCTCAAAACGAAAAAAACGGAACCCCATACGATCACTTTGTCGTCCGTCTATCTGTCAAGAAATCCTGTGATCAAATTAGTCCAGATCAATATTAATTTGTACACTGTCTACACATAAATCGTTTTGACTTTGACTTACTTATAAAATACTCTTCACCATTTGATGACCAGTTTACCAACTTGTATAAAGTGAACCAACATTAAAGCTAGAATGGACCAATTCCTCAAGACCCGGACTTCTGTAATTAATGACATCCCAACATTATTTTCCTTCGCCCTTAATTTATTGCCGTTGTTGTGGCCATGTCTTAAAATACTTTCCAAGTCTTTAAAACTTTCTAGAGACCCGAATTACATGTATTTTTTTCGAAAAATAACGAATTTACTCTCGAGTTTTATTTTGGGAAGGGATCAAAATTGGTTTATGTAAAAGTTGAGTAAAAGTTTCGAGGGTATTTTAGCTTAATTGACAAGAGTGGGTACTTTTTAAGACAGTCTGTTTTAGAGTCTAGTGCTGTCTGAATTTGGACGGGTAAATTAGAAAATAAATGCCCTTTAAGCTTTCGTCTTACCAACTTATTCATCCGATTTCATGTTGTTTGGCACAGGTAAATCAACTGTCTTTAGGAAATCTGTTATAAAGTAAAAAGTACTTACTTTACAGGACAGGATCATATCAACATTTCAGCCAAAAGACGTCCACTGCTGGACATAGGCCTCCACCAGGTGTCGCTACATTGACCGGTCTCGTGCGTCTCACACAGCGGGTCCCAACAACCTTCACCAGGTCATCGGTCCACCTAGTGGGAGGCCTTCCAACGCAACGTTTTTCGGTTCGCGGTCGCCACTCCAGAACTTTTCGGCCCCATCGGCCATCCGTTGTTTAAGCATCCAATTCAATTATTTCCACGAAAATCCTTCTTACCTACCTATTACCTAAGAAAACCTTACATGAAAGTCTTATCCATTTATCAAATACATCTGACGTTTCCTTTACCACGCCGCTGCCCGCCGCCCCGGTGTAAAATAACAAAGACTGAACGCACGAACGACATACGCCTTTGTGGTGCAAAAAGCAGCGCTACATCCAGCCATATTAGTTTAACAGAGGAACGGCCTGTAACCGGAGAGCGCTGGAGATAAGCGATCAAGCCGCTTCTTTGTACATCGCTGTTAATATTGGTGTGAAATATTGGGAGTGCTTGGAGTTGAATCGAATGGTTTTAGTGGTATTTTGTGGTGTTTTACCTACTTAAGGACACATCAAGCTAATAATAATAATAATATTCCACAACTATCACACAACGCCATCTAGTCCCAAGCTAAGCAGAGCTTGTGTTAGGGGTACTAGACAACTGATAAACATACTTATATATTTCTAAATACATACATATTATAGACTAGCTGATGCCCGCGACTTCGTTCACGTGGAAATTTTGATGAGTGACTGTCTCGTTGATTGAGTGACAGTGAAATTAGTGATAGCTTTGATTTCCACATCAGCTGTTCCAGATCTTCAAATTTTATACGACAACAGAGAGTGCTTATCAGGCTGAACAACTCTTGCTAAGACGTCATTCCTAAATATGTTATAGTGTAGCTGGGCTCTTGGAGTTCCACATCAGGTGTTCCAGATCTTCAAATTTTATACGACAACAGAGAGTGCTCATCAGGCTGAACAATTCTTGCTAAGACGTCATTCCTATATATGTTATAGTGTAGCTGGGCTCGTGGAGTTCCACATCAGGTGTTCCAGATCTTCAAATTTATTCTCTGAGCAGAAAATGCTCATCACGTAGAACAATTTTTGCTATGGTACCACTTTTGTATCTCTTATAGTTAAGCTGGTCTGTTGCAGTTCTGCATCAGGTGTTCAAGTTTCCAAGATAAATTATAGCCTATATGTTGCCCAGACTTAATAACTATACAACAAAAAAAAAACATTCAAATCCGTCGAGTAGTTCCGAAGATTAGCGTGTACAAACAAACAGACAAACAGACATACAGACAAACAGACAAACAGACATTTTTTTTTTTTGGATTCGTGCTCTATTACTGTTTCTAAACCCTCCTCAATTATTATTTTTTTAATATATTCAATGTACAGACACAGTTTTTTTACTGTTTTATTATATGTATATAGATATATAGATAGCTGATGCCCGCGACTTCGTTCACGTGGAAATTTTGATGAGTGACTGTCTCGTTGATTGAGTGACAGTGAAATTAGTGATAGCTTTGATTTCCACATCAGCTGTTCCAGATCTTCAAATTTTATACGACAACAGAGAGTGCTTATCAGGCTGAACAACTCTTGCTAAGACGTCATTCCTAAATATGGTAAAGTGTAGCTGGGCTCTTGGAGTTCCACATCAGGTGTTCCAGATCTTCAAATTTTATACGACAACAGAGAGTGCTCATCAGGCTGAACAATTCTTGCTAAGACGTCATTCCTATATATGTTATAGTGTAGCTGGGCTCGTGGAGTTCCACATCAGGTGTTCCAGATCTTCAAATTTATTCTCTGAGCAGAAAATGCTTATCACGTAGAACAATTTTTGCTATGGTACCACTTTTGTATCTCTTATAGTTAAGCTGGTCTGTTGCAGTTCTGCATCAGGTGTTCAAGTTTCCAAGATAAATTATAGCCTATATGTTGCCCAGACTTAATAACTATACAACAAAAAAAAAAACATTCAAATCCGTCGAGTAGTTCCGAAGATTAGCGTGTACAAACAAACAGACAAACAGACATACAGACAAACAGACAAACAGACATATTTTTTTTTGGATTCGTGCTCTATTACTGTTTCTAAACCCTCCTCAATTATTATTTTTTTAATATATTCAATGTACAGACACAGTTTTTTTACTGTTTTATTATATGTATATAATAATATAGATATAGAAGATATAGATAAATTACACCCAGACACAGAACAAATGATCGTGCTCATCACACAAACATTTGTCCTGGGTGGGAATCGAACCCACGACCTCCGGCATAGCAGTTAGGGTCACTAACCACTAGACCAACAGGCCAGTCAAAAGCTACTGCAATCTGTCTTTCTATAATGGATTTTCAACTTTATCTCAAAAGCATAAGCATTAGCATTATTTGACAATTTCGAGTACTTTGATGTGCTGTCTGTACCGTACTATAAAATGGACTAATGAAAGTCGTCTTTCACGTTTCAGGACTTGTAAATCATCATCATAAATCCAACCGATGTTCTAACTTTCCCATTTGGTTTACTCGACCCCTTATAAGACTATTCCGAAACAAGAACAAGGCTTGGATCAAATGGAAAGTTTACAATAACATATCCGACTTCGAGCAATTTTCTCTTTACCGTCGTAGATTCAATAGCGAATGCTACCAATGCTACACCAATTACATAAAGTCTGTTGAAGATAATGTTCACAAAAATCTCAAACTATTCTGGAGCTATGTATCTAGTAAACGTGATAACTCAGGGATACCATCTAATGTCAAATTGGGAAACACTTCCTGCTGTGACCCTCGCGACATTTGTGAACTGTTTGCAACATACTTTAAATCCGTGTATGAACCATCTACATTCGATATTCATAATTGGGTACCTCCTTCTACCTTCCATAGCGATAGTGACCTTATTAGTAATATTTATATAAATCATTCGAAAATTCACAAAGAGCTCATATCGCTGGACTCCACCAAAGGTCCTGGACCTGACGGCATCCCACCCTCGTTTTTCAAACGTGTTGCTGATCAACTGTGTGATCCTTTGCATTTGATATCCTCTCAGCTGTCCAAATGGTCACGTTTTTTTTTTTAAAGAAAAGTGGCGTGTCACGTGACTCATTTGACATACGCCGCCATATTGGAAAAGTGACCCGGTGCGGGCCGTGGACAGATGAGGGGTTTAATAAATGTATTAAACAAGGTGTTTTTCCGGATGTATGGAAACTAGCACATTTGACTCCAGTCTTCAAAAAGGGATCTAAGCATGACGTGGAAAATTACCGCCCAATCTCCATTCTGTCCACCTTGTCAAAGCTTTTTGAGAGGTTAGTTTACAACGAAATATATCCCACTTTACATAAGTCCATAATTACACAACAGCACGGTTTTGTCCGGCAACGATTCACCTACACAAACTTACTCATTTTCGTTGGTAATCTTTTCGAAAACATGGATAATCGTTTACAAACCGACGCTGTATACACGGACTTCCAGAAGGCTTTTGACAAGGTGGATCACGAATTGCTATTACAAAAAATTGCTTTTAATGGTATTCGCGGAAATTTGCTACGTTGGTTCGCATCTTACATAACAAACCGTACCCAAAAAATTGTGATCAATGGTTATCAATCTGAGCTGATTTCAGTCACCTCCGGAGTCCCGCAAGGATCAATTTTGGGACCTTTATTGTTTATTGTATTTATAAACGATATAATATGTTGTTTCAAACACTCGAACTTTCTACTATACGCAGACGATTTAAAAATTTACAAAACTATAAATAGTATTGAAGATTGTTTATTACTTCAAAGTGACTTAGATCGACTTTCTACATATTGTACCACAAATAAACTATTACTGAGCTTACCCAAATGTAACGCTATATCTTTTACTAAAAATAAAAAACAACATCTTTATAGCTACTATTTATCTAACGCAAAACTAAATAGAGTGTATTCACTGCGGGATCTCGGGGTGATATTGGATTCAAAACTTCATTTTAACACGCACATAGATACCATTATCAACAACGCGCTTAGAATGTATGGCTTTGTTATGCGCAACAGTAGAGATTTTAAACGCCCATCAACTTATAGATATTTGTTTATATCTTTAGTTAGGCCATGTCTGGAGTTTGCTACTGTGATATGGAATCCTTACTATAGAAAGTATATTGACTCAATCGAAGCAGTACAACGAAAGTTCCTGCGAGCCATGCATTGGAGATGTAGTCACAGTCAAGCCTCGTATGATACATTGTTAAAGAATTACAACCTGCTCTCTTTAGAATCCAGAAGACTGCTTCTTGGAACAATGTTTCTTCACGGTATTATCCACAACAAATATGATTCCTCTGCTATATCGAATAAACTGTGTTACCTTGTTCCGAGAACAGTAGTGCGTAGACGAGCGCGCCCTTACCGTTTACTGACAACTAATACCAGCCAAGTAAGTCACTCTAATGCTGGATCTCGCGCTCCTCTGCGTCAACTTGTGGATTCTTACAACGACAGATTTGAGAGCATTGATATATTTAACCTCTCCGCCAACAAATTTAGGATACTTGTAGTCGATTCTATACTGGCGTCATAATTTTGTTTTCTTGTTTAATAATGTCTTTCTTTTTTTTTTGTTGTTTTGTAAAGGAAAGATCTTTTTTATTTGTATAGTTTAATGTATTTTAACTCACGTAGCATATAATTAATCATAAGTTAGTGATCAGTGGATAACAGTGTTGGTAGTGCAATAAGTGCCATTATTTTAAGTTTATATTAAGTGTATTACATGTTTTGTACTGCTGTTTTTTATCCCTAAATAAATAAATAAATAAATAAATAAATCATCTTATAATGTTTCTACTGCAGAGGCTTAAGTCTCCTCTCCAGGAGAGGGATGGGCTATAATCCACCACGCGGGCCCAGTGCGGGTTGGGAGATATCTTCGATTTTTTTGGTTCTAAGACATGCCGGTTTCCTTCACCGTTTTGAGAAAAAAAGGCTTATTATTATCCTAATTGTCTGAAAGTGGCACCGCTGAATGAAAAGCTGTGTGGTTAAAAAATATCATAAGAAAAGTGTTGAGTACGAATGTAGAAGAAGAATTTAGATCAAAAGTTAGACCGTGTAAGAGAGTGGCTGCCGAGATATCAACGAAAGAAGAAGACAAGCTTCACAAATCTTATAAGACAACAATTTTTTGGGGTTTTTTTTTACTGAGTATCAAGTTTAAGTACTTATGTAAGGAAGTATCATACCAGGCAGCGTTCTGTGGTTAATGCCTACCCCAATGGGAAAAAGGCGTAAATTAATTAATGTACTTATGTTTAAAATTACCCAAATGAATAACGGAATAAATCCATTCTCTTCCTCACACAAACTCCAAATAGCAGCTAATTAGCCCCACACAAAGAAACATCAAAAGCATATCTCTAATCCAATTATAGGCAATTAAGATCTCGATTCAGTTTCTCATTTGAAACGGCAGCGGTTTCAATCAGGCTCGGTAATTAGCGGTGCCGTTAATTAGGACTCATTTAGACTGATTGCTTCAATTTGAAGGCGATCTTAGCGACGCATTGAATATTCGATTTGAGCTCTATCTTCGTTTTGATTGATTAGGGGAATGTAGGCTCTAATGTTAAGTGTTATTGTAGGCTGTTTACAGGAATTATGGTTATTATGGTTTTTGATTCGGAAACAGTAAATAAAAAGATAGACAAAAGTAAAAAAAAAGTGTGATATCTTAAAAAATGCCTTAGTTTAAACCGATTTTAAAGGAAGTGCTAGACAGAGACAGTGCTACATCAAATGTGACGTCATAATAACATACCGCCATAGTTACGTAGTACTATGGCCGTTTCACGCGACAAAACAACTTCTAAAGCGTGTAGTTACTCCATTTCTTGATCGATTTAAAAAAAAAATTACACATCGTATCATTTCTTTTAGTTCTTTAAAATAACATAAAATTTTCATACATTTTTGATATTTTCAAATACCCAATTGGTGGCGTTCAATAGCTGGCACCTGTATAAGCAGGAAGGGACACTGACGCTCAAACGGTGTGAAAAAGCAGTTTTTTTTTAAATGTCCGATGATTTTCGATGTGAGTGGTCCAGAGCCCCGTCGGCTACGGGTTGTTCCTGTCGGGGCTGCGCGTTGTTCGAAAGAGATACCGCGGCCTCGACACAAAGGGTTAAGAAGGAACATGGGTGGTTTTTAGCCAGTATTATAGAAGTCTGACACACAGTCTGTGTGGGAGCAGCCATTTGATGACCCATAGGTACCAAAAAAAAAAAAAGTGGTCCAGAGTGGTGTAGGTTTTTGTCTCAAAACCACCAGTACCTACGTAGTGTAACGACAGTGGTAAAAAGTAAACAGGAACTGATTTATAACTTTATTCGGGCAGAGCTTCCCCTTACAACTATTACAATCGAGTGCGACAAGACCGCGAAAATGAGCTTGCAGGGCATTATATAGCTTTATCCCCACCGGAGTCGTCCGGTAGTTATGGCAGTGGCTTGGCTCGGCTGTCATTGGCATGGCTGTCATTGGCATGGCTGTCATTGGCATGGCTGTCATTGGCATAGCTGTCATTGGGCTGGCTAGAGTGGCTTGGCTATGGTGGCCCGGCTATGGTAGCTTGGCTATGGCGGGTTGGCTGTCTAGTGTGGCGCGCTGTCAGTGGGCTGTTGTAACAGTAGCAAAATGGACAGCTCTGTCGTTTGTTTCATTGAAATCCTGGATGGTGCAATTAGTCGTGCACGACGGGCAAGAGAGGAAGTGTGGCATATTATGTAATGACGTTCTGAATACGTGGTAGCGTTTGTGCGCCAGTGTCTGTTCGTCAATATATTATTTTTAAAGAGAAGTATAGTACCAGTTGGTCGGTTGCCGAGGCATGTGTAAAAATGGAGAAAAGGTCATGAGATTTTTTTGAGTTCCTATAAATGTAGATGAATGGTTACCTATAGAGGAAGGAAGGGAAACGATAGATGAACTGTAAAATATGAAATGATTAGAAAGGGGGTTGCTACTGAAATTATAAGTATCAGAAAAGTACGGAAGACATGCAGGCCATGCAGCGCGTGTCGTATAAAGTATGACACATAGCGATATTCTTTTAGATAAAATTTAAATGTGTCCTAATTTCCAATTAGAAAGCCAGTGTGTTGCGACGCAGCCGCATCCCTGTAATATTGCTCTTTAAATTATTATAACTGAGTAATCAGTCAAAGACTAAAGTCATGAACAATGCCACTACATGTAAGGTCAAAGTCGATGGGCAGGAAATACACTATGTCGACAAATATATCTACCTGGGCCAGCTAGTTTCCTTCAACAACAGACAGGACAAAGAGATCGACCGTCGCGTCGAAAATGCCTGGAGAAGCTACTGGTCCATAAAAGGGCTTATGAAGGACGATCTTCCAATCTGACTTAAGCGTAAGCTCGTCGACATGTGTATCCTGCCTATTATGTATGGCGCCCAGACTTGGTCTTTGACAGAGGCTCAGAAGTCCGAACTCAAGGTTTGCCAAAGAGCGATGGAGGTAGCATTTTAAAGATCAAAATCACCGATCGAATACGTAACACCTCAATACGCTCCAAGACAGGCATCGCCGATGTTGGCGATAAGTCTGCGAGGTTGAAGTGGGACTGGGCGGGTCACATTACCCGGATGGGTCAAGACATATGGGCCAGAATCGTCACAGAGTGGGTGCCTGAGGACGCTCGTCGTCGCCGAGGCAGGCCCAAGAAACGCTGGCGTGACGATTTGGACTCATTCCATACAGATTGGCCGGAAAAGGCAAAACATCGGGAAAGATGGAAGGAAATGGGGGAGGCCTTTGCCCAGCAGTGGGACAAGATAGGCTAGTAAAAGTAAAATAATTTGAGTTCTTTTACTATTACCTACTCAGTTACACAGGAAATTATTAACGATACCCGGTAACAGTAATCAATAACTTAAGGAACAGCTCGTTTACAATCACGGCGTTTGATCTGACTCCACGAACGTGAGGTGAATCCCATCTCTCAATATAATATCGATCCCTTATAATATCAGAGCCAGTAAGCGCCTGATAAAAAGTTAATAGCAAAATTGCACCAAGTAAAAATGATTGCTCAGATTATTTTTAAAGGAAAGTAATATGATTTTTTAATTGAAGAACGGGATAAAGCTCTGTCATTTTCTTTTCATTTTTCAATCTTTATCTAAAAAAGTATATAGCTATACTTCAAAGCGATATTAATTCTAAATGAATAAGCCGTTTGAAGCCACATGTGGGTCCCTGAAGTAATAACTGGAAGCCGCTCGTTTACAATCACGGCGTTTGATCTCAGTTCACGAACGTGAGCTGAATGCCCATTCTTCAATATATCGATCCTTTATCATTTTTAAGGAGCGCCGCTGAAAAGTTTCAGGGTGAATTTATTGGTTGGCGGTCTGATGGAAAAGTGTTTTAAAACTCATACGGAGCAGTTTTAGACTCAAATTTTTGGGTAGATAAACTTACTCACATAATGTTGAGTTAATACGAAATTACATTGATACAAAAAATCTTTTGACACTCGATTGACGTTGAATTAGGGAATATTATGTTGATGAAAAATATAGCGTTTTTAGTTTTTGTTTTAAAAACCACATGCCAGTCGATTTTTGTACCATAGCTAGAAAATGGTTGGTAAAACGATTTCTACTCACTCGAAAACCCGTGATTTCTAGGTATTTTCAAAACTGAAAGCCAACAGCATTCTGTTTCCAAAAAAACATTCCCAAAGCAAATATATCTACAGCTAAAAACGTTCGAGTTTCGAACGGAGGACGGAAGTGAGGAGTGGCGGTGTTTCCGTTGTGTGACGTCACTGGCCAGATGTGGCGGCCGCTTCCGGTCCGGTCATGGCCGTGCCGCCATATTTGATGCAGTGGCCGCCGATATATTTAATTGTATTTTTTATATTGTCGTATAACCATATATATGACACATAAAGAAGAGCTATTTGTTGCCCAAATAGAAGTGGTGACGTACTGAAGCTATGAACTTTATTTATTTATTTTTAGGGTTCCGTACCTCAAAAGGAAAAAACGGAACCCTTATAGGATCACTTTGTTGTCCGTCTGTCTGTCTGTCTGTCTGTCTGTCAAGACCTTTTTTCTCAGGAACGCGTGGAGGTATCAAGCTGAAATTCATATCAAATACTCAAGTCTATGGTCTCTTGGAGCTGTGAAAAAATCAAACTTCTAAGTCAACGCGATCAAAAGATACTCCCGTTTATGCCGCAAATTTTCGACACTCGCAAGGGAATCAAAACCTACAGGGTACTTCCCGTGAACTCAGAATCTTGAAATTTGGTACGAAGCAACGTCTTATAGCATAGATAAAGGAATAATTACGAAAACCATAAATTTTTAGTTACATCAAGATACTCCCGTTTATGCCGCAAATTTTCGACACTCGCAAGGGAATCAAAACCTACAGGGTACTTCCCGTGAACTCAGAATCTTGAAATTTGGTACGAAGCAACGTCTTATAGCATAGATAAAGGAATAATTACGAAAACCATAAATTTTTAGTTACATCACATAATATATATTTTTTACGGAACCCTCGGTGCGCGAGTCCGACTCGCACTTGGCCGGTTTTTTTTATTACAATCTTCCTTACAACTATCATTACAGGTGTACACCTAATGCGATAGCGCGGTCTTAAAACTACCTTATTTAGTCTGAAAAAAACAATCTTACTATTATACCTACAATTACCTTATTTACTACAAAAATACATAACATAACATCATGCCTGAACTCCACGAAGGGTTAGAAAGAGGTGTAGGGTAAAACCCGGATAGCCCCCCGGGGGTATAGTTACCTTGATTGCAATTACTCTAGTTTCAGAAAAATAAAACACACATTATTTTTAACCGACTTCTAAAAAAAGAAGGAGGTTCTCAATTCGGATGTTTGTTTTTTTTTTTTATGTTTGTTCGGGCATAACTCCGTCACTTGCTAACCGATTTGAAAAATTCTTTTTTTGTTGGAAAGGGTATACTTCCCAAATGGTCCCATAATTTTTTTATCGAAATCGGACAAGCGGTTTTTGAAAAATCAACAAAACTCAAAAAAAATACTACATTGACCACATTATGACCCATGAACATGTGAACCACTAAAAAGTGAAAAAAAAAACTTTTTAACAAAAAATAAAACCGACTTAAAAAAAAAACAAAAAGTCAAAAATTAATCAGTTTCTGAAGTCGGTGGCAAAAAAATTAAATCAAACAAACAAAAGTCACCGACTTCAGAAACTGATTAATTTTTGACTTTTGTGTTTTTTTTTGAAGTCGGTTTTATTTTTTGTTAAAAAGTTTTTTATTTATCTATCGAGAGACTCTGCAACTATACAACTAAGTTGATCGTGTTGCATGTCTCTGTGCGATTGCATGCGACGCACGGCTAGGTGCGATCAAAGGGGACGAGACGGGGCATCTATCGTAAACCTAATTTACATGGATTAGGCAACTATCCGGTATCCCCTACATGGGATAGTTGTCCTAAAATTTATAGGTCCGCAAAAATCGCTATTTCTCTGGAAATATTAAAGACTAGCTTTTGTCAGCGCCTTCGCCCGCGTGAAAATGGCGATTTTCCATACAAACTTTCATCCCCTATTTAACACCCTTAGGGGTTGAATTTCGAAAAATCCTTCCTTATTCCTTGTCTACATTAAAAAGGGAACCTCTGTGCAAAATTTCAGCTTTCTAGGTTCAAGGTTTTGGGCTGGGCGTTGATGAGTGAGTCAGTCAGGACTTCTCTCTTTATTTAAATATCGATAATTATATAGATGTTTATTCCTTTCCCACATTTGAAGATAATAAACCAAAGTACCTACTCGTTTTACAAATAGAGAATCTTGCTTTTTGGACAAAGAGATAGAAAGTCATTTCAAAAAGTGGGGCAACTATTCTGGATTTACCCTACGGAATAGTATTACCACATTTCGCCAGATATGTTTTAGTCCCATGGCTTATAACCATCGACTGGGTACAAATCCAGACTCCGTGGTTGTACTGAGAAATTCCTGATGGAAAATGAAAAACCAAATAACACTTTGCCCGATCTGGAAATCGAATTCAAGACCTCATGCTCAGTAGTCGTGCTTGTGACCACTGGACCAGCAATCCAGTGAGAACGACCTATGATCTAAAGATCATAAAATCATCATGCATTTCTTATCAGCCTAAATCGTTTTAGCAGCTGGGAAACAGAACTCCTCTCAGTGACAAAGAACGAACCCTAATCAACCACACGGATCCTCGTGCTTTATCATAGGCTTGGCTTTATTAACTGCGAAGTGGAAATCAGCCACCAACACAAAATATTTTGGAGTCGGTTTTTAGCAGTTACATACACCTACGTTGAGTTTACATGGAACGGCAGTCTATGCGAGTTCCACTACTCCGTTCTAATAATTCTAAAGTAATACGATAAGAACCCTCTCCTTCTTCCTCCGCTCTCGATTAGATCCTTCTTTCAATCTCTCTGATTTCTTTCTTCTTCCCTTGTTTTCGTGTTCTACCTCCACCAAATCAAACATTTGAATAAAGCACTAAACTTCACCAAAATGGAAACCTCATTCCCCAAAAATGTACTTCAAATATTATAATTACGAACATTTTGCGAACACGAATAACTTTTCTAGTAAAATGAATGCGACTATAACCTTTATTGTCAACACCATAATAATTTTTGACTTGTAAATGAGCCCATTAATCTGATTAATTCGGTCGTTATGATCCCGAATTGTTTATGTAAATGCGAATCGGTATGTATTGTACCCGTTTACAAACTCTTTATCTTTTATAACAAATGGATTTAGATTATCGGTTTGAGATTGTAGGAGCCTGAAACGAGAATAAATTAAGATGCTGCTACAGTGATTTTTAAAGGCATGTTTACGTTATAGTACAGTCGAACAAGCTGATAAGTATACAGGGTAGAGATCTTTATAATTATATCACACTGAAAATATTGATTGTAATTTTGTTTTATCAAGTGTTTCGCATTAAGCGACTGATGTCAAACGCTGTATCCTAAATCACTGTATGCTAAATGTATTTGTATAATCTTAAAACTATATACAAGTTAGCTGACTGTATACTTATTAGCTTGTTCGACTGTACAAAACATCAAAACATCACGTCTTTACCCGAAGGGTTAAAGGCAGAGATGTGAATAGTACACACCCATTTCTGCAGCTATGTTTAAGTCCCAATATGTAATAAGGGGCGAACCTATTGTTATCACCCGATTACTTCTTCTTATATGTATGTGGGCAGTAAGGTCTAACGACCCCACACACCCTATAGTGTCAGAGTTTATAAACCGCCTCAAGGGCCTCTGACATCGCGTCCGGCCCTGGTGCAAGCCATGGTCCGGGGCGAGGAGGAATGGGACGCCGTCGGTCGCCTCCTTCTGCGAAGCAGTGATGCTAGCGAAGGAGGTGGCGGAACGAGAGAGGGAGAGAACCTCTGAACGTCCCAGCCGCCGCGGAAGGCGCGGTAGGCGCTCCGGGCGTCGGGGGCCACGTGATGGCTTCCGGCTACCGTAGACGCGGGCCTGTGGGCGGTGAGTAATGGGCTAGCTTGCCATCCGGCCGTCGTCATGACGGCAACAGACCGTGTCGGCGGCGCGTTCGTGTTCCACGCGCGCCTCAAAGAGATGTCAGCAAGGAGGGGCCCGCAAGGGCCGACGCCCGTCGGGGCCGCGGATTTTTGTACTAGATGTCGTGGCCTCGGCGCAAGGGCAAAGAAGGAACATGGGTTCGGTTTTTAGTCAGTAGAAGTCTGACACTCCCCTTCGCTCTGCCCAAGAGCGGGGGGGGGGGGGGTCATTCGATGATTTTCCACCCACAAAAAAAAAAAAAAAGGGCCTCTGACATGGTTTGTTTCGCCATTTGGCCGTAGCCGTGTACTTACATATTCAGACTCTGTGGCTGCTAATGAGAAATTCTACTCTATTATTATCACTTGCTTCGGTAAAGGACGACATTGTGAGGAAACCAAACCAGACAGATATTTAAAAACAAAACATAAAGTAAGGGCTGCGTTCGAAAGAGATACCGCGGCCTCGGCACAAGGACTAAGAAGGAATATGGGTGGTTTTTAGTCAGTAGAAGTCTGACACTCCCTTCCGCTCTGCCCAAGAGCGGGAGGGGTTATTTGACAATTTCCCGAACCACAAAAAAAAAGAAGAAGAACTAAAGGTATGAGGTATAACTAATAAACAGGACAACAAGATTACTCAGTCCATCCACGACTCCCCTAACTTTATCCAGTTCACCTTCAAAGTCTACTGATCCTGGATCAGTTAAGTCTCCAGTTATAAATGGCAAGGAAGCGATAATCTTACAAATTTAAATAATCCTCGACTTTCAGACGAGTTTGGGAACATCATGGAATGTGTAATTTTTTAAAGAGATACTCCTTTTGAATTTTGATTGGGGGTTAGCATGTACTTGTGATGAGCCTGATAAATTGGGGTTTTTTTTTAAGTTACTAAAAACTTTCGGAAAAATTATCGACTATCCTTGCCTACAACATCCGGTCGATGGCGATAGGCACGCCCTTTATTTTATGGGACTTAACTGGCGACACGTGGGTGTACTAATGAGTACACCTTTGCCTAACCCTTCGGGTATTAAAGGCGTGATGTTATGTTATCCAAACTATTGAGTTTTCTGTGAAACTCTATGCGGTTTGCCACAAAAGCTAAAAACCATGGAACCAGAAAATAATAAAAATGCACGTTTAAAATACTGTATTCAGCCACATCTGTTCTGACGGAACTTGACCTATTTGACAAACATAACACAAAATATTCACAATCCCACATCTTTCCTTAGAAATGAGGGCACAAGTTGTAAAAGAAATCCTTTAATAATTCTCCATACCTTCGTTATGGAGTACTAGGGCTTTGCCCCGGCATAACTCGGATTATTCCCGAGCACTGGACATTATAACGCAGAACGGGAATATATACTAAGGCAGGCTAGATATTAAAATAAAAAGACGACATTGGAAGTGTGTTTTTAAATAAATTATTAAGTGTTAGGTTGTTGGTACACTGAGTAAATTATTTTTGTGGTACCTATTTTGTATATAACTGGCTCAACTTCCTATTTATTTCTGTAAATCGGTTAGAAAAAAAATACAGTTAAGTTAAAAAAAATAGATGAGGCCGGCGTTTCGTATGTTATGTTGAATCCCCATATAAACGAGGCAAACTTATTAACCGGGCACTAATCCAGAATCTCTGCATCAACTGAGAAATACTTAATGGAAAACCTAATAGTTTTCCTTTCTTTCTACAGGCTTTCTCATTTGCCCCCACACTAGAAATGGCTATTGTATCGTGGGGACGTTCACAAGCACTTTTAAACTCACGTACACAAACAGCTAGACCCGGAACAATCATCTGTCGGCCATACAAGTATTTGTTCCGTGCGGAAATCGAACCCGCGACAACCGTGTGGTCATTAATAAAATTTAAACAAGCAGTAGCGATTGCGACTACTAGACCAATGTTCTCTCTATGAATAAATGTCATTCATTTCCAGTGCTAGTAATAGTAGTAAAAGGACTTTTCTTTCTTTCTTTCCTTCTATAATGTAACCGTTGCTCTCATTGTACCGCCATCTCAAAACGTCCCGCCTCGGTCCGTCTCGATATTTTTTATTCACTGTAAGAAGTTCCCCGGTTACCTCAAGGCTTATCCTACATACAGGCTTAAAGAAATGTTCAAGATATTCTTTTTATTCGTGGACAAACTTAATTAGTTTACTCTTGTAAGATTAGTTTAATGCAGTCTTCGTGTTTTTTTATTTGTTTAGTAAGTTTTTTACCGCGATGAGATGGGCAGACGACTTTGTTGCCATTGCGGGAATATCCTGGATGTGGTTGGTACAAGAACGTGGAGCTAGGCACAAGCAAACAGATGCCTATGTCAGTGGATCAAGTCGGGTTGTGTATGATGATGAAGTTGACTACATTAATGGCCACACATATTGATCATCGAGGTCAAGCTACGCTTGTCAAAATCGGTCCATGATTCGATGACCTACTAACTATTAATTTTATTTGAATTTCTCGGAAATCTAGATTCAAAGAGAAATTTTTAAATTAAGACCCTATTTGGCAGGTACAGCTCTTGAGTTGTGATGGCAATAGGATCGCCCCCTATCACATGAGACTTAACCATATCTGGCGAAATGTCAGTGTACTAATGGGTACACCTCGATTACAGGTTCAATATTATGTTAATTCGGAAATGTTAATACAGAATCAATGGTGTAACAAAAATGATAAACATAAGTCTCGTGTTCGGTATAATATCGCCTGTATCGTAACAAGTTGCGGCGACAATCCCCTATGTAGGAATTCCATTCACGCTTCCTAGTGCAGGAGCTAGGGACACAGAGTTATTTATAGAGCCCGTGATTTAAAATTGATAATCAGAATGCAGTAAACATCATTTATTGTGAAACAAATGTGAACTAAAAGAGTCAACCCAACTGCAACTGTAGAGCACCCTCCAGTTTCTCTACATTATTATTGTATAGCAAAAAAGCTTTTGCCAGCGGCTACGCCCGCGTAAAAATGACGAGTTTCCATACAAACTTTCATCCCCTATTTAACTCCCTTAGGGGTTGAATTTCGAAAAACCCTTCCTTATTCCATGTCTACATTACAAAGGGAACCTCTGTGCAAAATTTCAGCTTTCTAGGTCCAAGGGTTTGGGCTGGGCGTTGATGAGTCAGTCAGTCAGTCAGGACTTCTCTTTTAGATATAGATTCGCTGAACAACCTCACAACCTCATCTACGCAGGACATATAGTCCTCCCCAAAACATCACAACAGCGACCGGCCCCGATCATCATTCTCCTGTTTTCACCCTTATTTATTAGGACCGGCGCAGCATCATCAGCAGTCTTTTTCTTTCCGCTTTTATCATATCCTGTTTAAGCTCCCTTCTTGCTGTTCATGGGTTTAAATGGGAACATAGGCCTCTTATAAGATACAATACACCTTGTCAGACTGCCAGCCCACTGAAACGACTATCAAAGATATACAAATGACATCCAGGACCAATAATATTACGTCCATTCTGCACAGGTGTACAGGTTACATCCGGAGTTATTTACTATACGGACCTTGTAGAAACTAGAAGAAACCGTGCGTTCAAGCATTTTTGTCTCACAACTTAGGACCCAGTAATATTAATGACAATAATATGCGTGGTGCTAGGCAACTGGGCTTATCCCAGTTGTATTCGTCCCTGTGTGCCTATTGGCCTTGCTCTGTTCTGTCTCCTGCTGATATGAAGGGAAGTGGAAATTGTTTTTTCCTACTCCTCCGCTATTCTTTTCTGATTAATTTCGTTGCGGGATCCAAGACAGTTAAATCGCTTCTCTGGGACTTCGTCGAGCTTCATTGTCTCGGCGCTTTTCTTGTGGTCGCCACTGTTGATTCTGGCTAACAGGAGTTACAGTGGTTTGGGAACAGTGTGGAGGGCTTGCCCCAAATAAAAAATCCAGGACCAATGACCGAACCTGCACGGACGAAATAAAAAATCCAGGACCAATGACCGAACCTGCACGGACGAAACTCGGTATGTGGATGCGGGTGGTTAACTGGTTACCAATCCACTGACTAGCTTAGTCAAAAGCGTTAACCTGTGGCTGCTAGTATTTAACTACGAGCTCAGGCCTTCTCACTACGCTTGCCTAAACACGATCAAAAATATGTCAAAACAATACCATGTACGAACTGCTCGCTGTCTCCGTGCCTACACATCGCAGTGCACATCGCTTCGGTATTAATATTGCAGGGACATTCGCAGGTGGTGCATGCGGCCAAATTGAAAATTGCTCGCATCGGCGTCGCGTTTGCTACTGTCGCAATTATACACGCTCAATCTGTATTCTTAGTAATGAACATATTTGTTTTGTGTGGAGTTTAGATAAAGCAATTGTCCGTTTAAAGATTAAGTTGCTTGTATTTTGTACCTTACCCTTAGATCTTTCTTCGAGGCGTTTAAATTCGGCTGCAGGTTGTTCGAAAGAAATACCGTGACCCCGGACACAAGCTTTTAGTCAGTAGAAGTCTGACACTCCTTCCCACTCCGCCTAGAACGGGAGGAGTCATTTAATGATTTAACAACCCCCAAAAAAAAGACGTTAATATTCAATTTCATGCCACATACAAACCGCCTCTACTTCCGGAGGCACGGAGGAAACTCGGTCGGTATGTAATGGGTTTTCAGTTGGTCATCCATCCACAGACCAGCCTAGGCAAGAGCAGTTTTACCTGAAGATTGACCCGAGCAGCTTTTATTATCTTGCCACGACCCAATTTCATGCTGTTCCATACAAATTAGCGTAGAGAACGTGAACGTATTGAACGTGATATGGACTGCCAGATTCCGTGAAAATGCGGGCTGCATACGAACCAGATTAAAATAGACTGTGATTTGTTTATATAAATTCTACACACACTCTGGTTGGGTTCTATGAATTTTGCCTAATGGAGATTTTCTAGAATTTCAGAGAACGCTGTTTAATCCCTGTAACGTGAAAATCAACATGAACATGCAGTAAGCCACAAAATGCAAACACTGACAAGAATTAATTCGTGTTCCATAATATTCGAACAATATTTAGCTACAATGTAGTTCCTAGTGTACATCCAACGAAGTGCTCATAATTATTTTGGTGTTTTGGGTACAAAGTTATCCAATATTACGGCACAAAGATATACTAATCGACAAATCGTCGAAATTTATTCTTGTAAGATTTTTACATTATCCTGAGGCTGACTGTACAATCTCTTTGATGGCTACATAAATAATCCCTATTTCCGTTTAGTTTTGTTATCAGCTATTATAACACGAATTGAAGCAATTTAAATACAACCACTGCTATTAATATATACCTTTTATTTTATCCATAAATTAACTACCTAATTCATCCTAAAAGCAACATTACTCCTTCCAGTCAAAACTTCTGTTCATCACACTTTGATTCTTCTTCTTAATGTTCTCCTTAGAAATAATAGACTTTTCTTTAACCCCTAAAGCCTCAGCTTCCTTCACTGTATCAGGTAAGGAATCGTTGGCAATATCGGGAACCAGGAACGTGACCATTCCCGCTATGATGGACGCGATCCCGAATACAAGTGATGGGAATCCTTCCCAGTACTGCGTCTGAAATATACAAAATGAAATATTATCGGGAACTCTGCAAACACAGTTATTGTTTTACCTAGTAAAACTTCAACACATATTTATAGAAATCCTGCAAGTGTTATTTAATCCATGATAGACTTGAACAAAACATGACCGACCCCTAGTCACACCAAACTACCACACCAGTGTGACTATGGTTAATTATAGTTATTCGTAGTCACACTGGTGTGACTACGGCTGATCCGTAGTCACACTAGTATGACTATGGATAATTTAACCTGATCTTTAGTCACACTGGTGTGACTACGGCTGAACCGTAGTCACACCAGTATCGTAGCTTTTGGTCACGTCACTCATACATGCAACGCATGTACTCCATGACGCGCGCTCGCTTCGCTCGCATATTAAATAACACTAATATCTTCTGTCCCCGAAGTGCCGGGCCTCCGCCGGCCTCCTTCGTCGGCCTACGGCCCGGTGCCCATGCCGCCCATAAAGGATACTGTCGCGAGACGGTGATTCATCCACTTAGCGGACGACTAGCAACAGCCTACAATTTAGCCTACGGATCAGGTTAAATTATCCGTAGTCACACCAGTGTGACCACGGATCAGCCGTAGTCGAACCAGTGTGACTACGGATCAGGTTAAATTATCCGTAGTCACACCAGTGTGACTACGGATAAATAAAATTAACCATAGTCACACTGGTGTGGTAGTTTAGTGTGACTATGGGTCGGTCACTGAACAAAAGATACCCTTATTTTAAAATAGAAACAGTATTTCAAAACCCTCTTCTCACCTAGAGAATGATGTTGACACAGCCTCAGAACTTACAAGAAATTTCTGAGCCAAGAACACGAAAAGTATTTCTATAACCAATCGTGTCTTCAAAAAATTCTCAGTAGCAACCACAGAGTCTGGATACTCTGGATGTTGAACAATAACTCGTAGGTTCGAACTCAGGCAGGCGCATTACTTTGTGTAATTTATTTCATCACCACTGCTTTCAAAACGGTGAAGGAAAACATCATGAGGGAAAATGTCTTAGAACCAAAACATTCGGAGACAGGTGACATCTACCAAACCGCATTGAGCCCGCGTGGTGGATTATCACCCATCCCTCTTCTATAGAGGAAGCCTGAGTCCCTGTAGTGGGAACATTATACGCTGATTATGATGGCAAAAAGCTCGCCTCACATGAGACATAGGACATAGTATACAGTAGACATAGTATAGGATACATAGGATATATATAGTAGACATAGTATAGGACAAAACAGATGAATCGGACGAAGATATTTACCAGCAGTGGAGTCTGCGGCGCCACAATAGACCCCACCCTTCCCAGGGACGAGCACAGGGCATGCATGGAGTTCCTGGTGTAAGTGGGGAACAGCTCTGACGTGTACATGTACGTTATCGTGAAGTACAGCGAGGCCATCAGCTTGCTGATCATGAACATCGTTATTGAGAGCCAGGCCATGTCTGAAAGAAACAAGGAGTTCAATTGGAGACTGTTGATTAATAATAATAATAATAATAATAGTCGTCACGGCCAATGGCCTGATAGCAAAAAGCATGGACGACCACCTGTCAAAACTTTCGCTTGGCGGTTGGATCAAGGGCCTGATTCAGAAGGCAGTACTTCTTGATACGGCCCGTATTGTGAGGAGGTTCCTGTCTCTGGAACCCTAACCACCGGTGGCTTGGACCCTGCTCCCGACACCGGTGGACTACTATTTTTTTATATTTTTAAATGTTTTTTGATATCTTTTTTAACAAATATTTAAAAATGTAAATTAGTATGTAAGAACAATAAGTAAAGAGAATAATAATAATAATAATATTCCACAACTATCACACAACGCCATCTAGTCCCAAGCTAAGCAGAGCTTGTGTTATGGGTACTAGACAACTGATAAACATACTTATATATTTCTAAATACATACATATTACACCCAGACACAGAACAAATGATCGTGCTCATCACACAAACATTTGTCCTGGGTGGGAATCGAACCCACGACCTCCGGCATAGCAGTTAGGGTCACTAACCACTAGACCAGTCAAAATTCAGGATTCACGACCAAAAATATATTTATATACAGATTTAAAAGCTAAGCTAAGCTGTTTACACAAATGTAAACACAGAAAAATAATACCGAGAAAAAAACCAGGTTAACACCAATGAGGTATAATGTACTATGGTTAACACTTCAAAAACTACATCGTTTACTTAATTAGGTTTTTGGGCAAACACAATTACACAAAATTGAATATTGATGTTTATTAAAGAGTCTTTAATGCACACCCTGTCTCAAAAAGATCGAGTCAAATAAGAACAGCGTTGGGCCCAACTGTGGCGGGTTTACTTTGAATAATTAATTTTACCGGCGAAGGAAAACATTGGGTAGAAACCAGCATGCAAAAAGAACTAATATATTTCTGAGAAGATCACCAACTGCCACTTGGGTACGTGGGGTGAAATAAGGTCAAGTCACTCTCACGGAGACCAAGCCAATGACCCAACATTGGGAACTAACTGACATCGTGGTCTACTTACATGACCACAGGCTGATTAACAACGATGAGGATTCAAAAATAAATAGTATATTAAATACTTACTCGTAGGCAAAAACGGCTGTCCCACACAAAATACGCCAGCCAGAAAGAAGCTAGCAATCAACGGGAACTTTCTCTTAAACTTCATCAGAACATACATTGCTATAAAGCTCCCTGGAAGTTCTGTCATCGTGACTAGTGCGTAGTTCAAGTACTTGTTCCCTTCCAGGGACACAGATGTTATCGTCATTCCATAGTTCACGAAGGTAGAAGTGGTCCACCAAATCACACAGACTATAAATCTTTTAAACAAAGCTGATGACGTAAATGTACTCTTCAATACTTTCCCAAATTCTACATTCTCTTCTTTATCCGTATCGCAAACTAAATTGTCCAACACTTTCTGGTCAACTTTGACGCTGTTCTTTTTTGATATTTTGTCTATGACAGCTACTGCTTTGTCCTTCTTTCCTTTTATTAGCAGCCATCTTGGACTTTCGTCGATGCAGTATATGTAGAGGAAAAAGAGTAAGGCTGGAGCGTAGAGGGCTCTGAGGAAGTTTCTCCAGTCGGGTACCATCCAGGCTATCCATGCTTTTAAGATTCCTCCCACACAATAGCCTATGCCGCATAACATATAGTAAGGAACTCGTTTCGTTGTGGTTATTATTTCTACATCTGTGGAAAAAAAACTCGTTATTGTTACTGAAAATTTTAGAAAGTACTTGTTTTTATTTATTAGGAGTATAGTATATACATTAAGCACTACTTAAGCTTAATTTTCAATATGTTCAATGTAGATAGGTACTTCTAAATACAATGCCACTTTGAATTACTTGGCAAAACTTTGCAGACGTGTTTGGCTTCAAATCTTATCACAACAATAGAACATCATAACATTTTGTTTTTATGAATTTAAAAAGGTATTACTAAAGATTACAAAAGATCATTTTAGAGATCTTCTTCGTACCGCTGGGTTCATCATCTGCCTAGCCTTTATCCAACTATGTTGGGGTCGGCTTCCAGTCTAACCAGATTCAACTGGTCAGCAGAGTTTTGCCTGTCTATCTAATCTGACCACTACAGCCCAGTTAGTACTTTATAATACGAGACACCTCGGTAAGACCGGTTGTCAGACTTTCGGGCCTAGTATTATTTAAGAAGTAAACTTACTTAAAATATAAGCCGGTGAGCAAATATCCCCGAAGGCTGACTCCAGAAACTCAAGCGCTACATACAACCAGTAGGAGGTGACGAAACTCCTGGCCACGCCCAGGACACCGCCGAGGACACCAGTCACCACTATCATTGCCTTTCTACCTATCCTGAGGAAAAATGCCTATTCAATAAGGCGGGTAAATGGCGGGTACAGTCAGCATTAGAAGTAGATTACTACTCAATGTTTCAAAGCAGGTTTTTAACCGACTTCAAAAAAGGAGGTTACCACAGATAACAGAAACAACAGGAGGTTACTATGTTCGTGTGTATGTATTTTTTTTTGTGTGTGTGTGTGCTACCTGATTTCTCCCCCATTTGAGGACCGATTGCCAAAATTCTTTTTTTATTTGAAAAAGTAAACTCCTGAGGTGGTCCCATTTTAATTTGGTGAAGATCTGGTGCTGATCTTCGGAGATATACAATGGAACTCTTCAAAAATAGACGGCAAATCTGTCGTAATTGCGGGAATCGCTTGGATGTTTATTGAATATACATTATCATGACGTAACATCACGCCTGTATGCTCTGAGGGGGTATGCAGATGTGTAAAATACGCATTTTTTTTGTTGTTATATATGAATTTCATAGACACGTATTACGTGTTTCGTGCTTTTTCTGACGCTATTCTTGAAGGTTAAGGGTTAGGTTTCTTGGTTGAATGTTAAATGCATAGTAAATATTTATATAGGATATTATAGGTACTTACAACTAAAAATGAAAAAATAAAAAAACTTTTTTGCAAAAAAAACAACCGACTTCAAAAACACCAAAAAGAGAAAAATAAACTTCAGAAGAAAAATCAGCTTCTGAAGTCGGTGGCAAAAAAATAAAATCAAACAAACAATGACACCGACTTCAGAAGCTGACTAAAAAAATGCGTATTTTACACATCTGCATACCCCCTCAGAGCATACAGGCGTGATGTTACGTCATGATAATGTATATTCAATAAACATCCAAGCGATTTAAGCAATTACGACAGATTTGCCGTCTATTTTTGAAGAGTTCCATTGTATATCTCCGAAGATCAGCACCAGATCTTCACCAAATTAAAATGGGACCACCTCAGGAGTTTACTTTTTCAAATAAAAAAAGAATTTTGAGAATCGGTCCTCAAATGGGGGAGAAATCAGGTAACATACATAAAAAAAAAAAAAAAAATACATACACACGAACATAGTAACCTCCTTTTTTGAAGTCGGTTAAAAACCTGCTTTGTTTAATAAAAATTTATTTGAAATTACTCGTTACAAACAAGTTATTGAAGAGTAAGGAATATTTTGAGAATAATCTTCTGAAACATTAAAAAAAATTGCTGGAGTCCTGTACTTCAAATACCTAATTAAAATTCTGAGATGTTCTTTTGCTGACCGTTTCAGGGCCAAAATATTCGCGAACCTGACAGAGGTTCGCGAATATTTTTGGTTCGCGATTGTATGTGCACAATTTTTTTTTTTTAATTTAATATGTATTAAAATCCTTTCAAACTCAAAGCATTTATTTCTTTTAATATAAGTCACGACGCCTCTTTAGTATTTGTATTCAAAGATATTTATGGTGTCGTATTTGTTACCCGAAAGACCGCAATTAAGCTAAAAAAACTAAATTACAATGACAAAAGATAATTGTGTTCACAAATAGAGATTTCTTCACGCCTTGTTACATTTACTAAAAACATTGTTGTATAATTGTCACAGTATGAAGATAACCAGTAGGCTAACTCGGCCGTTTTGTGAAATCAATCGCAGGTGATAGGGTAGTCCCGCCAGGGCCGCGAATCCCGTCGAGGCCGCGGATTTTAGAACGAAATGACGTGGCCTCGGCACAAGGGCAAAGAAGGAACATGGGTTCGGTTTTTAGTCAGTAGAAGTCTGACACTCCCCTTCGCTCTGCCCAAGAACGGGGGGGGGGGGGGGGTCATTTGATGATTTTCCACCCACCAAAAAAAAAAAGAAGGTGTTAGGGTAGTCAACTAAACGTTTTGTTAAGTTGCACTGCTTACTTAATTCGTTAGTACTTGTGTAAATGCAACAGCCTTTTTTTGTTGGTGGGTGGTAAATCATCAAATGACTCCTCCTACTCTGGGCATAGCGGAAGGGAGTGTCAGACTTCTAGTGACTAAAAACCACCCATGTTTCTTCTTAGCCCTCAATTCAAAACCCCCATAAGGTTGAACAGACCTCTACCTGATGCAAATTTATTCTTAGTTCATCATAATCCATTCATCCCAAACTATTGGATTATATTTTATTCCATTCTCAATATACTTAGAGGGAAAAAACATGATGTGCCGCCCCAGCATGTTTTTTTTTCCTTTTTATTTATTTAATAACAGTTTTAAAATACTGCATGTTAAAACATTGACGTATTCAAAACGATAAAAAAACCTATTTAAACGAACATGGCTTACTGTGACATTGTTAAATCATATTCGCTACTCAACAATGTTTTCATTGCATCATTATCTTCATGCCCATTTTGTAGCATTTTACATTGTTAAAACGGCCAATTATCATTTTTCCACACGAAATATCATTAAAATATATGTTTGTGCACGTTTCAGAAATAAACGGTCAAGCATGTGCTTCATTATGTGTGAAACTTGCGCATCGAAATACTTCATTAAATGTCAAAAGCAAACAAAAGGATACAAAGCCCTGTTTCAAGTACGAAAACAAAATAACAGGTTCTTTTTGAAAGTTGAAATAAACACAAAAGGCTATTGTCGAGTTCTGAGTCGAATCGAATTTGATTCGAGGTAATGTCAAACAACATCGATCCGTAGGCCTCCCACCAGGTGGACTGACGTGACGACATCGTGAGAGTCGGGCAATCGGTGGATGCAAATGGCAGGCTGCCGTTCGTTATGGCGTTCTATGGGGGAGGCCTTTGTCGAGCAGTGGACGTCTTATGGCTGATGATGATGATGAGAATGTCAAACTACATAACGTAACATTACGCCTATAACCGAAGGGTTACACAGAAGACGTGAACCTAATTGTAGGTACACCCACAATTCGCCAGTTATGTTTATGTCCCATGTTATTACATATAGGACTTGAACTGACTGGGGGCGAGTTTGTTATCTTCAACTGAGCATAACTCCAGACTCCACTGGCTGCTACTGAGGAACTAAACTTGAAGGTCGACCCGCGCGTGTTATAATATTTAGCTACGATTTCTCGTATTCCAAATAATATGTCTTCATCATTATCATCATTTTAACCGAAAGACGTCCACTGCTGGACATAGACCTCCCCTAAGTGTCGCTACATTGACCTGTCCCGTGCGTCTCGCATCCATCGGATCCTCGCAACCAGGTCATAGGTCCATATAGTGGGAGGCCTTCCAACGCAACGTCTTCCAGTTCGCGGTCGCCACTCCAAAACTTTTCAGCCCCTTCGGTCATCCATTCTGCGAGCAATGTGCCCTACCCATTGCCACTTCTCCGGGCTACGTCACGCGTCGGTAACCTTCTCTGTCTTACCTGTCAGACAATGGTCCTACAAACAGAAGACCAATCATATACGCCAGGCTGTGGACTGTCCCGACTAACGTTCTCTTCCAATCATAGCAGGCTAACTGGGACTGAGAAGAAAAATGTCAATTAGAACTAAAACTTCACCGGACCAATGGTGAACCTTATGGGACACCACCAGGCCATCGATCCCCTACGACTGGCATCGCAACGTAACCTTATTGCTTTCAGTGAACCTCTGTGTGTTTGCTTATGAGATGTTTCTTTAAAAATGTTATATGAAAGAATCATAATCATCCCGATCCTTGCACATTACAAAAATATTTAAAATAATGTTTAACATTGGCCCCAAACTAGCCTGGCCTGGCCTTATCTCGGGCACCAATACAGATCGTGGGTTTACCAATAAAAAAATAAAAAAAATTGTTGTATTAGGAAAAATCATCATCAACATTAACTAAATTATGTAATTCTTCTTCGTTACGTAAAACCAATTAAAACCTAATAAATAAACTCACGTGCTACTTGGGAATCAATTAGCGTGTATTATTCAATAAATTGATTGACTATTTAATAAGAAAGAAAGAGGTAGGGAGACGATCTGGACACGTATCGCGAAGGCTGGTTCGAGAAGGCACAAGAAAAGAGCACATGGAAGGAATTAGGGGAGGCATTTGCCTCAATGCCCAGCAATAGGTCAGGTTAATACAAAAAAAAAAAAAAAAAAAAAACAATATTATAGTTACGTACTTCTGCAACAAAACTATCTGTTTTGTCATACACAAATTCTGTGCATGAAGACCCATTGATGGTTCCGCATGTGTCGTTTGCAAAGGCTTCATCTTTACACCTGAAACAAATGAAACAGTTGAAAAAGATCACGTGTTTTTTTTTCTAAGGCTAAAGTCACGGCCAGGTGCTCTGGACGTCTTTACATTCAAGTCCCATTTAATAGGGTATGACAGAATACAGACTCCGTGGCTGCTACTGAAAATTTCCTGATGGCAAGATTTACCCGACCCAGGAATCCAATCCTCGACCTCAGGCTCAGCCGTTGCGATTGTCAGTCCACCATGCTCCATCAAACTCTAAGCTATGACGGAGTAATTCCTGATTGATGATTGAAGTTTATTGCTGCAGTACACACATTCTTGCCCTAAATACTTACATCAGTGTTACTGATAATGACTTTTAAATAAGTCTCATCAAGTCATCACTAAAGCAACTGACAGGTTTATGACAAGTTTAATCAAAGCCATAGATGTACCATTGAACTAATAAATTGGGATAAGGGCAGTAGAATGATCATGTACAATAATAATTGAACAAGCTACTTCGTAGGCTGCAGTGTTCATAATTTTATGAGCACGCTAAGTAGTCAATTCTTTTACGATTGTTTCTTAAATACCTATAATGTCGTATAAGTTTAAGTCGTTGAGCCCGCAATATAAAAAGTTTTCTTTAAAAAAAAAATTTTAATTAACCAGGAACAGTACAATATCTGTAGGTCATACAAATGTTTGTTCCGTGCGGGAATAATTTTACCTGTATACTTAATTGCTAGCTCAACTGTACGAAACGACCGCAGCAGTTCGTAGTACTCTCTTTAGTAGTATTAGCAGTTTATACTATTAATTTATAACCCTGAAACAGCGACACGGGGTCATGGCAGACCACGTAGGAGATGGCGGGACGAACTGGATGTCTTCCTTGATAATTGGAAAGAAGTTGCACATAATCGCGACCGCTGGAAGGAATGGAGGGAGGCCTTTGCTCAGCAGTGGGACAATATGGGCTAGCTATAATAAACTTCCCTCGTTAAGAAAAACTCATAGATAACTAAATATACTTATAAAGTTACTGTTATTCATGCTAATCGTTGATACATACAAAGTACAGGGTGGAAGAAACATCGTTTACCACGTGCGTGGAGGAAGTGTGATTTATTTGAAAAATTAAAACCGCGAATATCTTCAGACATGGAATATATTCTTTCGAATATGAAAATCTACATGACAATATCGACCTTCAAACAATACACAAGAAAATTAATTTTGTAACGGTAACCACAGTAAATGGCGTACAAGAATTTAAATGTTATTTTAGTAAATGAGGTAAATGAAGATATCCGTAGATAATTTGACAGATAATGACATTGTAACATATTGTTAAGATCATGAAATAACTGATTTGTCACTGTAATCAAGGCTTTGTCAATAGGTATAAAGTGTCTGATATAAATAGCTATGTCTTGAGCATATTGTGTGATTGTTAGCTTGCTCTTTTGTGAAGTGCCAAACGTAAATAGTAAAGTGCCTCGCCATTTTGTAATAGTCCAAAAATCATAAATAATAAAGCTAAGGCATTTATAAATCCTGTTGTTTGATCACTACAGGAACTGATGGACAGGAAACAGATTGTAATCCTTAGTTCTATTTCGTACAACGGGTGGCGAAGCTAATAAAAAAATGCATGGTCTCATTTAAATTGTAGTAAAAAAATACTCCTAACAAAGTATATCCAACATATTTGTAACGCCTGCACCTGTAGATAGGTATAAACAAATAAATAAACTGGCCAAGTGCGAGCCGGACTCGCACATGAAGGGTTCCATATCAAAACGAAAAATAACGCTTGTTATATAGGAGCCCCCCTTAAATATTTATTTTGTTTGGTTTTTAGTATTTTTGTTATAGCAACAGAAATACATAATTTGTGAAAATTTCAACTGTCTAGCTATCGCGGTTCTTGAGATACAGCCTAGTGACAGACAGACGGACGGACAGTGAAGTCTAAGTAACAGGGTCCCGTTTTTATCCCTTGGGTACGGAAACCTTAAAAGTGTCTATAGTATTGAAATAATAGCATTTTACTAAATGCATGAAAGTAAGTATGGTACGGTCAGCATCAGAAGTATAATTAACATTACTCAAGCTGTTTTTTTTAATAAAAACTTGTTAGATATTACTCGTTACTACATGATAATGGAGTGTAATGACTATTTTATAATAATCTTCTGAAACATTAACAATAATAGCTAGAGTCCAGTACATAAAATAATTAAAATTCCGAAATGTTCAGCTACTTCTGATGCTGACCGTACTTAGGTATAACGAAATCTTTTTTTTATTTGTCGGCCTGTTTGTTCCAGCTTATCTCCGAAACGGCTGGACCGATGTTGATAAGAGTTTTACTGACAGATAGCTAATGTTATCAGGCTTATAATTTAAAAAAATAAATAGAGGTCTGTGCAAAAAAAAATATGACCTTGTTTACCAAATCCGATTGATATTATATGTAGTAATAATATCCTATTTAAATAATAATTACACGCGAACGTAGGTCCGGGACACAACTAGTTAATAATATTAACACTTGCTCGTTGTCAAGTAAACAAAATTGTAATATTGTTATCTTAAAGAACATAACACAGTTTACACGAGGCAAGTTAACTGAGCGTGTAAACCACAATGTAACCATGTCGTTAATTTGATTACAACTTTGTGACTAACAATTTAACTTCTCAACAAGTTACTTAACAGTTGATCGATTGATGTGAGGTCTAGATTGGCGCTGCGGGTTGTTCGAAAGAGATGCCGCGGCCCCGGACACAAAGGGCTAAGATCATAGGTGGTTTTTAGTCAGTAGAAGTCTGACACTCCCTTGCGCTCCGCCCAGACCGGGGGGAGTCATTTGATGATTTCCTACCATTCAAAGAAACAAAGGCTTAGATTGGCCTCGTTGGTCTCGTGGCAGCAGCGATACTGTTGAGTATGCGGTGCTTATTCGATTGCCAGGTCGAACACTATATTTTTTTTTTTCTATCAAGAATTGCTCAATGGCACACTGGGGTGTGAATTTGTACCCGCCGGATGATGGCAAGGCTCGTCGGCTTTTTATTTAGAGACATATAGATAAATCGGTATCTTAGGTAGTACCTACAATCCTACATCTATATTAAATTGTTGGTCCCTCCAGATAGTTGTAGGATATCGTACACCGCAGACCGACTGGCATAGGTATAGCTAGCCATAATATTGACAGGATTTTGGAATATATCGGTTTTGCGAAGTAAATTGGGTTCCGTCTACGTCATATGGAAATGCCATGTAAAACATCGAGATATTGGTTGGCTTGACGTAGAATCAGAAACCTAACATACTTGGGAAAAGGCAAGGCGTATGAATGACTTAGCAACCTCGGTGAATCCACGACAGTAATAAAATTACAGGTTTTCACAGCATATACTTCCGCGCTCTATGTCACAAGGTTTTTTTCATACTATTCTAAGAATTTCTCCTGTATCGTGGGTGCGTTTACAAACATTTCAAGTCACATACTCACTACATCCACATACATACACATCTGTAAGCCATACAAAAATATTTGTTCCCTGCGGGGATTGAACACAGTCACATCAACAGTCAATCGCACAGCCAAACCGCGCCTAAACTACCCAATATTGCAAATTTTTAAAGCACTACCGGGTTCGTTCATTACAACAATAAACTCAGCAGTGCAGTGGGGGGTAAAAGGTTATCATTGATAATGATTATGATGAAAGGGTTAACGGATAAAGCGTTATCGTTACGGTACCTAACTGAGTTGTTGGGGTCAGATACGCAGTCGAATCATACAAAATACCAACCCCTGATTAGCATAATCAGACTATAATTTTCGCACTCCTGGGACACAGGCTTCCTCTTTATCCAGTCAATTCAGGTTGGTAGATGTCACAAATCATCGAATGTTGTAAATGTAATGCAGTAAATATTGTTAAATGTTTGGGGTTAGGACATGACAGTTTCCACGGTTCACGATGTTATCTTTTACTGTTTTCAGAGCTGTGATGATGAAATAAGTAACAACGTAATGCACCCGCTTAGGTTCGAACTTACAACTTACTGCTCGTAAGTCGGGGCCTTCGGGGCCAACCGCTGCTCTTCGACCCCTACTATAAGTAGCGGCTAATTAGATGATAATGAAGTAAGGATTATCAATTATGTGATGATGATTATCAGTGCAGTGAGTGGCAGTGGGCCGGTCATATTAGTCGCAGAACCGATGACCGTTGGAGTAGACGTGTTCTTGAGTGGAGACCGCGAATCGGCAAGCGTAAGGTGGGACGCCCGCAGGCTCGGTGGAGCGATGATCTTCGTAGAGTGGCGGGTAACAACTGGATGAGAGTTGCCGAAAATCGAGTTGAGTGGCGTAAGATTAAAGAGGCCTATATCCAGCAGTGGATTGCAATAGGCTGATGATGATGATGATGATTATCAGTGATAATTATTGATGGTGCTAGAAAAGAAAAGATGAATGGATTGTGTTAAGAATGAAATGGTAAGAAAGGAGGTGTCTCATGAGATGACGAGAAACAGAGAAGTATGGAAGAGGAAGACGTCATGCTGCGCCGACCGCAAATGAATTGGAATAAGGGCAAGAGAATGGTGATGATGATGATGCTATTTTTTTTACTACTTTTTATTGCTATTTTTTTTACACTAGAAATTTCTCCTGTATCGTGGGTGCGTTTACAAACATTTAAACTCACATACACAAATACCCAGACCCAGAACAACTATCTGTAAGCCATACAAATATTTGTTCCGTGCGGGGATCGAACCCGCGACACGCAGCACAACAGTCCAAATGCTCAGCCACTGCGCCAACCGTGCCGTCGATATATATTGGCGCTAATATTGGGTATAACTTATACTACGCTGTCTAATGTTTATTTATTCGACATTGTCTTAGTGCTTCTACGACCGAGTTCTCACGAGCACAATGCAATATTCCTTACTGGAGCAACACGCACAGCTTGGCTTTGACGTTGCGTTAAGTTGGCTTAATTCCCACACTCTTACCCTCAACACCTCTAAAACCAAATTTCTTACTTACTCAATTAGTTCGGCCTCCCAACCACAGTCTCCAATTGTAATACAAGTTCACACATGTCACCCACAAATACCGGGTTCAAATTGTCGATGTCCTCTTTTAACCTCTGCTGAAAGTATCAGATACCTGGGAATAGTCCTAGACAGAAATCTTAATTTTAAGTTTCATATCGGTCTGTTAACTGGACGGGTTCGCAAACTTATATATGTATTTAAAACACTTCGGTATATTGCCAATCCCACTGTAATACGTGGCGTCTACTTTGCACTTTGCCTATCCATCATAACGTATTGCATATCCTGTTGGGGCGGCGCTGCTAAGACGACCCTAAAGACGCTAGAAGTAGCACATAGGGCCGTTTTAAAAGTAGCCACTTTTCGTCCTATTCTGTATCCAACCAATCAACTTTACAATGACTGCAAAGTTCTAAATGTTCGGCAACACTATATTCTACAAACAGTCATTCTCCAACACCGTAAAACCCCATACAGAATTATTGAAAATACAAAACGTAGTAAGCGCCGTAAAGACAGGGTATGCACCCTGCCGCGAGTACGTACAACCTTTGTCAAGAGATTTTTACATTTTCTTGGCCCGTTCCTTTATAACAAAATAAATGAAGAGTGTGAAATATATGGACTACCGTATTACAAATGTAAAAAGATTGTGCAATCGTACCTCCAAAACAAAACCTATGACGAAACTGAACAAATCTTAACATAAGTGGTGAACATGGACAAGTAAAAACACACACATATCACCCACACACGTGCACCCCGCCCCTCACACATACACTCCCCACACACACACACACACACATCCCCACACACACACACATCCCCACACACACACACATCCCCCCACACACACACACACATCCCCACACACACACGCACACTCACAGACACACACTTCTTACCTCAAAACTGTTTTTAAAATTATTTTATTTTCATGTGTACTTAAATCTTAGCCTACTAAAATTTGATACCTAATTGTCAAACTCACTCCGAAATTGTTACAGTAACTGAAGCATTAAGTAAATCATATGTCATGATACCTTAGGGGACCGGACTGCTTCTCCTTAACACAGGTTTTCATAACCTAGCTAGGAGAGTAGTGCTCACCCAAATGATTGTAGGAATAATATTTAACTGTTTTTTTTGTAAAACTGTATTTTTAACGTGTACTACAATGTCTTTTTTTGAGTAAATAAAATATTATTATTATTATTATTCCTACATAGTACCCGCATGGAAACGGCTCTATACTGCTTCCGCAAAACAAACTCATTCCTTAGACTCGTATAAACAGCTAGTACTTCTAAATGACCTAGATTATCCGCAGAATTATTAATAATCTTCGGAACATGATTTACCCAATCATTTCCTTACTATGTCGGAGTCGCCTTCCAGTCTAACTAGATGCAACTGAATGGTAGTATTTTGGGTTTGGTTTTTAGTCAGTAGAAGTCTGACACTCCCCTTCGTTCTGCCTAAGTTATTCGATGATTTTCCACCCACCAAAAAAAAAAACGGGTGTTAAGACTGGTTGTCAGACTTTTATTTGGGCTACTGACTACCTGCAACGACTGTCAAATATCTTCAAATCACAGCCGGGTCCAACGGCGTTGTGTCCTAATCGAGGCAATCACAAAAAAAAAACCGGCCAAGAGCATGTCGGGCCACGCTCAGTCTATAGGGTTCCGTAGTTTCCCATCCAATTTCAAAATTATTTTCCTAAAAAGTCCTTATAAAGTTAAACTTTTCAGATTTTTTTCATATTTTCTAAACGTATGGTTCAAAAGTTAGAGGGGGGGGACACATTGTTTTTTACTTTTGGAGCGATTATTTCCGAAATTATTGACATTATCAAAAAATTATTTAAGTAAACCCTTATTCATTTTTAAATACCTTTCCAACAATATATCACACGTTAGGGTTGAAATAAAAAAAAAAAAACACTTCCCACTTTACATATAGGGGGGCTACCCTAATAAAACATTTTTTTTCCAATTTTTATTTTACCACTTTGTCGTTGTGATTGATACACATATTGGTACCAAATTTTTAGCTTTCTAGTGCTAACGGTCACAGAGATTAAGCGAGGACGGACGGACGGACGGACAGACAGACATGGCGAAACTATAAGGGTTCCTAGTTGACTACGGAACCCTAAAAAATTATTACTTTATTATTACTTATTACTTATTTTAATTAACCCTGATCGTAACCGTAAGAGGTAAAAAAAATCTAAGAGTAACTGAATACTACGTATGTATGTATGGTGCAACTTCGTCTACGGAACTACTAAGCAACCTTGCATTCTGTTTACTGTGCATACAAATCAGAGAAAGCAACTTGAACTTGACATTTACATGCTTATCGTTGTTTATTTATAAGATAATTATACCCACTTACAGATCACGAGTTGACAACTGTTCATATGATAAGGTGCATTACTAATAATATACATCTAACTTTTTTCTCCTATATAAAGGTTCCACATTCAGTTCACACGACCACTTATCAAGCTATGCAATCTTGTTAATGCGGATCTCTCATTGTGCGGGAAATACTTACAAAGCAAGGCCATGTTGTACTGGAAATGCTTGATGTGTCACTTTGTATACCATATACTAGAACTATCTGAGCTAAAGCTGTATAGTTTGATGTCGTATGAACACTGATTCCGGAAATTAATATGGCAGGTTTCATACAAAAAGTGCAATACTGACAAAGCCAAAATTTATGGAGCAGCTTATTTTGCATTTTAACTAGTTACCTGTTTCCCTGATGGGCCGAAAAAGAAATGACACTCAAGACGTGTTTAGTACCTATGGTACTTCCACTTGGCTTCCGGTGAGAAAAATGTTTGGAATTCATTCTTAATCGGTTCGGAAAACCAGAGATAAATTAGTTACTAGAAGATATTGTTATGACCATGCATCTATACTATATACATAACTTCCTCCGTTTACATTTTGAAAATATAAAATAGCCTAGATATTACTCGGTAAAGACGTAGCTTCCGAATGGCGAAATTTTTTTTTTTTTAATTGGTCGAGTATATTTTGAGTTAATTCGTAACAAACGGAAAATCTAACCTTTCCTGTTTAAACATTATTGGTAAAGAGTCATTCGAACAGCTATCAAAGAAGCATATAATTATAATTAATCATAACATCAAAACATAACGCAAGTAATCTCCGATGGGTTCGCTAGGCCAAGTCCCATGTAATAGGGGGGAGCCTATTGTCATCAACCAGGCACAAATCCAAACTCTGTGGCTGCTACGAAGAAATTCCTGATGGGAAAACACAAACTCAGCAGTTGCGTTTGCGACCACTAGAAAAAAGAGGCAGTCAAAAAATAATTTAAAAACTGACCTATATCCAACTTCTTCGACTGCAAACACATAGTTAGAACTGTAAGCCGAGTTTGAGGCGTAGGCCAGACCCAGCCATAGCATCAACTGCAGGTGGTATGGTCCAAACATAGAATATTTTCCCAGCACATCGTCCAAATGTGTTTTCGTAGGTTTTTCTTCGGAGCCCATGGTTCACTTTGGCACAACACTGTTGTTTTTGTTTACAAAACTTTGTTATCTAAGATAAACTTCTTTAAAAAAAATCAGATTACAAAACTTTTTCACAATTTTTTTGAAATATTATTTATATACTTTCCATGATCACTTTATTTCGATTTTAAATCTTAGTTTTTATCACACTTTCAATCGATGGCTTATTTTCAATTTTACCGGGAAATCTCTTTCGCCGTTTATAAACAACACACAACACAACTTTCAACTAAAGAACAAAACGCTGATATTTTGTTTTCATTTCACAGAAATGTAACCACTAAATTCTATAATATATTGGTTTAAATGCTTATAAGCACTGGCAAGTACAAAAAAAAAACTAATTAAAAAAAAGTCGTTGCGTCTTTTCACCCGACCATATCGTGCTGCTCAGTGTCTATAATGAATGTAAATCACAAATTGTAGGACAAGGTACAGTTCGGGCAGCGAACAAATGCATTGTGACTGGATTGTCGTAAAGACTCCCATTCACGGTGCGACTGTAATAGCGCATCCGCTTGTGTATGAGTCGCGGCTCCGCTGCTAAATCGACGACCGCTTAGTGTTATAAAGAAGGTATTTGTTTTCTTTTATTTTTAAGAGTACACCTTTTTTTATTCTTTTTTACGAATTTACAAAAAAAAAAAAAAATGACAAGTGCGTTTTTTCAATTCTAAAGGTAAACGCTAACAAACAAATTAATAGATAAACTCTTTAACTTATGTAGGTAGATTTAGACGCATTAAAAGTCATAATTATGAACTAATATGAAGTAACAAAACACGAGCAGCATTCAAACCAGCCACTGAAACAGCTCATTATGAACCAAGTTTTTGTCTCAAAATACCGGAGATGGTGTGGTAAGTATGACATTAAGACTATGTCTGCATACCGCCATCGTCGCCGTCTAAGCATTCAGAACAATAATTAACATAGTAATATTAACCAAAAAAACTGCAGATCTCTCATTGTAACAAGAAATCTTTATAGAGCGAAGCCAAGTTATACTGGACATTTTGTATAGCTTGATGTTACTTGAAATTACCAACTTATTACTGAAAAAGCATCTTTTAATACAAAGAAGGCATAAGCAATTGATTATTGAACATTAAGTAATCCAAACTGCACCATATCATAATAGACCTAAACACGTTTATGCTTTGACCATACCAAACAAACATTTGACATTAAACTGCATTATTCTTTGTACTCTGTGATATTTTTGCGAACATTGTTGAGACCATTGAGATACTATTTTAGTTGCGGATAAAGGTGACTTCTGACTTTACGATCGTTTTTATTGAGTCGCAAAAATTGACGACGATTTTTAGAACGTAACTGAATTCAAGTGCACAATACCTGCCGTTTTAGCAGGATAAAGCTTCTTTTTTTTCAATATTTTACTATCGGGTTATCAAACCCAGTAAACTAACTACAGAATATCCATAATTATTACACTTTATTTTGAATTAAATAACCACTAGTTTTTTACAAAAGTTTGTGCTAGTATGGTTTCAGTTTAGGTATTTAAAAATTAATTAAGTAATTATTTATTTTATTTTATTTATTTTTTATTGATTTCATAAATAAAGTCGCAGGGCAAATGGAACTAAAATTTTAAGAAATGTCAAGGCCTTGCATGAAATAATGACTGGAGTTTACTTACACGCACCATGTTATCAGCGATGATTAGACACACATTCGATGCAGTAAATAAAAACGTGTTCGCAGTAGTGTTCTCTCAGATTTAATTCCTCGTGTAATTTTATTTGATTTAAGTTAAGATAAGTACTTTTATTACTTTTTACATACCAACTTAAAAGATTAATATGATGTGGTTATTTGTTAAATTAATTTTATCTTCAATCGCCTGAAATACAGGATCACTGATATGGCACAAATTATGGGTGAACTTGATATAAATTTGAGACAAACTGTAACTGTTATTTTAAACCTTTTTTTTTTCTTTTTTGCCAAAGTTCGAACTTGTCACGTTCAATATAGCTCAAAAAATATAGCTGTGGATTTAAAGTTTCTAATAGTTTACATAAATATTTTGTATTTAGATAGGGGTATTGTTGGTAATTTGTGCATTGAAAAAGGTTGAGTATGTATACGTAGATGGCTATAAGAGTAGACAAGGACCAAAGAAACGATGGATGGACTGTGTGAAGAATGATGTGGCTAGATAGGAGGTGACTGCTGAGATGACGAGAAATAGAGAAGTTTGGAAGGAGAAGACCATGATGCGCTGACCCCAAATGAATTGCGATAAGGGCTGGAGAATGATGATGACGATGATAAATTTACTGTAAAAGAGATTAGTTACAATTACGATTTGAGGAGCTCGTGGCTTAATAAGGACTGCCACTCGGGTCGATCTTTAGGTAAAGCTGTGCTTGCCTAGGTCGGTCTGTGGATGGGTGACCGCCCGACATACCGAGTTTCCTCCGTGCCTCGAAAAGCACGTTGAGCTGTTGGTCGGGTCAGAGCCCATTCGTCCCCTAAAATTCGTCCCCCAGCATAAAAGTTGTAGATTCGGCCCCTATATAGGTGCCCATTGGTCTCCTGGTAGGGTACCAATTAATATTTTAATAAGAAATATTATTTTTAAGGTACCCATTCGTCCCCTCTAATATATATACAATATAAGTTAAAGATTCGGCACCTGTTCAGGTGCCTATTGGTCCCCTGAGATAAAATTAGCTATATTTTACATAAGAAACGGTTAACATAGTACACTTGTGAACAGTTTATTAACGGAATTAATTTAATAAATCATAACAGATCATTAAAAAAAGAGCTATGATGAATGATAATCCGTCATGATAATAATATAACCTGTCGATAGGCTTACGATGTAAAATTGTCTCACTACGATTGGTGATATACTGGTGCAAGCCAGGTCCGGGGCGAGGAGGAATGGGACGCCGTCGCCTCCTTCTGCGAAGCAGTGATGCTAGCGAAGGAGGTGGCGGAACGACAGAGGGGAGAACCTCTCAACGTCCCAGCCGCCGCGGAAGGCGCGGAAGGCGCTCCGGGCGTCGGGGGCCACGTGATGGCTTCCGACCGACCACCGTAGACGCGGGCCTGTGGACGGTGAGTAATGGGCTAGCTCGCCGTCCGGCCGTCGTCATGACGGCAACAGGCCGTGTCGGCGGAGCGTTCGTGTTCCACGCGCGCCTCAAAGAGATGTCAGCAAGGAGGGGCCCGCAAGAGCCGACGCCCGTCGGGGCCGCGGATTTTTGTACTATAACTCGGCGCAAGGGCAAAGAAGGAACATGGGTTCGGTTTTAAGTCAGTAGAAGTCTGACACTCCCCTTCGCTCTGCCCAAGAGCGGGGGGGAGTCATTTGATGTTTTTCCACCCACCATAAAAAAAGGCTGATTTTTGTAAAAGAGTTGTATTTTGTTAGTTTCTAGGACATTGTGATTTTGTATGTGTTAATCTTATTTGAAATAAACATGATATCTACCGAATTACTATATTTTTTATTTTAGCCATTTCTGCGCGAGTGCGCGACTGTACCAGGACTACCAAGCTGCAGTATACACATTATATACATGTACTTATATTAGAAAAATGAATAAAAATAAATATTCTTCAGGGGACGAATGGGCCCTTCAAAAGTTCCAGGGGACGAGTGGGCACAGGGTGCGAATCTTAGGGGACGAATGGGCTCTGACCCGTTGGTCCCGGCTGCCATATATATAGATCTTTGGCAGTCGTTACACGTAGTCAGTGACCTGAAATTCTGACATTCAGTCTTACCAATTACCTAGTATTAACTGGGTTGTGGGGGTCAGATAGGCAGTCGCTCCATGTATAATACTGGTATTCAGCTGCATCCGGTTAGACTGGAAGCCGACCCCAATATAGTTGGGAAAAGGCTAGGCAGATGAAAAGAGATTTGTTACAATAGGTTGGGTACAACAACGTATACTCTCTTCAATGTTAATAAAAAAACATCAATAACCTCTACTTACTTTAACTATTATATAAAAAAGTTATTGTATTATCAACTCAATGCCATTCATGTCTGGATGAAGGTCTATCAACAGAGCATGTCGTGTTTACAACATTGTTACCATTAACCACGATTGTTGCAATTTTAGTTAAGTGCCGTTTGAGTTTTTTAAATTAACATTTGATTATATCTTTAGCTAAATAACATTGATTGATATACATTGAACTTAAAATCTAAAGAAGTCTTATGTGATCTGTCTGATAATTCGGCTTATTTCGATGTAAGTCTTATAGCCTTTTTTTGGAGGGTGGAAAATCATTAAATGCCTCCGCTCGCTCTGGACAGAGTGGTAGGGAGTGTCAGACTTCTATTGACTAAAAACCACCCATGTTCCTTCTTAGCAATTTGTCGAGGCCGCAGCCGAAGCGCTTGTGTCTCTTTCGAACAACCCGCAGCCCCTGCTGGAGGCTAATTGGTGAAGATAAGCTGGTTATCAAGCTACATAGCCTGGCCCACCGTCGCAAAGTCGCATGTCTGTCGGTCTTCTACAGACTACTTCGGAGAGTGTGCGCAAGAGCTCCACGAGCTGATCCCACCATCTCCCTTCTTCCATCGGGAGACTAGACGTACTGCAGGGTACCACCGATACCTAGTCGACATTCCACACATTCGAACGAAGCGCTTTGCTGGGTCCTTTATTATGCGCACAGTCAAGGAGTGGAATTCCCTGCCTGCGTCGGTTTTTCCGAGTTCATATAACCCTAATCTGTTTAAGTCGCGAGTAAACAGGCTTCTACTGGGTAAGCTCGTTTTGTATTTAGATAGGTAAGTACTTGGTATTGTTGGTAATTTGTGCATTGGAAAAGGTTGAGTAGGTATGTAAACGTAGATGGCTATAAGAGTAGACAAGCACCAAAGAAACGATGGATGGACTGTGTGAAGGATGGTATGGCTAGAAAGGAGATGACTGCTGAGATGACGAGAAATAGAGAAGTATAGAAGGAGAAGACCATGATGTGCTGACCCTAAATCAATTGCGATAAGGGCAGGAGAATGATGATGATGATGATAAATTTACTAGTACAAAGTATACTCTATTCAATGTTAAAAAAAAAACATCTGTAGTGTATATGTATTTAACAGATATGTAAACACTGCCTCACAACCACAAGTGGTTAGGTACGCTGTCACTAATGACGTCTGTCAGTTACATGATGGCGGGAGTGAAGCGCCTGAACCGGGAATCTTGGTGGTGTTGTGTGAGCCTGTGATAATAATATAGTAGTAAACAGTGTTATCAACCTATTAGGTCTACCACAAGTGGATACTACAAGTGGCGACGAGGATAATGGTCTGAAATTTACATATTAATACTTAGGAAAAGTTTGCAAGAAACTGTCAACAATGTGAAAAAAAAGTAGTTATTTGAGTGTAATTGATACTAATTAATGATGATTGTATGCCACACGTACTGGCATTAAGTATTTCAAGGTGAAGGAAGAGTTCTGTTATTGTTTTATCATTGTACATAATTGATGCACAATGGGCTGCTTTTACACTATTTTGAAGTGATACATGGCGTCTAGATATTCAATATCATGGAGAACCTACATTAATATTATATGACAACTTGTTACATGTGTAAGACACATTGGTAGGCAAGTTATTATTGAACTTAATTATTTAGTACTTACTGAACATCAAACTACATAGATACTAGGATGTCAATAGAATTAATTGGAGCAACCATTAGGTTTGCTCTTGAAATCCATTAAATTGATGGAGCAACCATTGGGTTGGCTCATGATAATCCATTAAATTGGATGGAGCAACTGTTACGTAGGCTCATGATAATCCATTAAATTGGATGGTAAATATCCATTAAATTGACTGATGAAAAGTAATTAAATTGGACGTGTTTACTGGTGGTGAAATGAATAAAGCTAGATATACCTTGTAATCTAAGGCTTTATTAAACATAAAAATTACGGTTGGACATTTTCAGTAAATATTTGATATGTCAACTATGACATACCGTCACAACTAATCACATAGACAACACACCATAGATTGTACAACGTCCCAAAAATATATCGCCAAGAAATAAAACTGAGGTGTCCAGAGTAAAAACAATTTATTATATAAAATACCGTGGATAGTCATTCAACACAGGAGAATCTTAACACCGTGATTTACAATCGTGACGTCACTGCACAACGCCATCTATTATTGAAAAGTGGTACTAACCTAAGCATACATGTTGGTTTTCATATAAGAATTAGCAATTGTTCTACACAGATTAGACATTCCGCCCACCATGGACGACTCTGTCCATCAAAATAAACATAACAAATACTTTAAATGAATGAATTAATGTTTAACTATCCACTATAAAACTAGGGCCTTAAAACTAGGACCTTAAAACTAAGAACTTAAAACTAAGACCTTAATTCTTCATCAAGATGTTGACAATAACTAAGTGCTAACATTATCTAAGTGCTAACAGGTAAAATAATTAATTTCGATAAAGGTCTTTTTATATCATTATTTTTGCACCGTATGGTTACAACGCGGGTAATGTTGTCCAAACCTGGATGTTTATTTGTAATTACCCCGTAAAGCCATTTCGCGGGTGGAAGACCATCCTCCTTCACCAGGACCACGTCTCCAATATCAGGTTCAGGCTTACAATCAGACCATTTATATCGATGTTGCAATTGAGTTAAGTACTCTAATGACCACCTACGCCAGAAATTTTGTAGCATTTTTTGCGTAAGATGCCACCGCTTCAGATTACTAGTGGATGAATTTTCATAATTAACATCCGGTACTGTTACAAGAGGTTCACCCACGAGAAAATGGCCAGGCGTTAAAGGACACGAGTCTTCTGGATTGTTAGACAGCTGAGAGATCGGTCTCGAGTTAAGGCAGGCCTCAATTTGAGCCAGTACAGTTGTCATTTCTTCAAATGTCAAAGTGCTGGTGCCTATAATTCTCTTCAAATGGTGCTTCGTGGACTTGACACCAGCCTCCCACAATCCTCCAAAGTTTGGAGCATGGGGAGGTATGAAATGCCAAGTCGTACCATTCATAGCTAGGAAATCAGCTATTTCCGAAGCTACCATAGACCTTTCAGCGTTGAATAGCTGTCGTAATTCTTTTGCACCACCAACAAATGTAGTCCCATTATCACTCCACAAATCCAATACTCTGCCACGTCTGGCTACGAAACGCTTAAAAGACGCAATAAAACTCTGAGAAGTCAAGTCACTAACAACTTCCAGATGAATAGCCCGAGTAGACATGCAAACGAACAAACATATATAACCCTTAGTGGAACGATGACCACGACCTTTAGAGGTTCGGATGCTGATTGGACCTGCGTAATCTACACCACTGCATTGGAAGGGCTTCTGAGAAGACACCCTGGCTTTTGGTAACTGGCCCATCATTTGTTGGTGTGTTATTGTCGAATGTCTGATACAAGTTACACACTTGTGAACATATTGCCTAACGAGAGTCTTTGCATTGAGTATCCAGTATTTGGATCTTAAGTAATTGAGCATCAATTGCGGCCCGCCATGCAAAGTTTTCTCGTGAGCTTCCGCAATTAAAAGATTGGTGAAGTGTGATTTATGAGGGATTAAGATGGGGTGCTTCATATTCTCATCAATAGAAGCCCGGTGCAAGCGACCGCCAACTCTAAAGATCCCATCATCGTCAAGAAAAGGACTCAGCGAGGTAAGTCTACTACCTTTTTTTAATTTACGGTCTTTTTTCACAGATTCTATTTCCTCACTAAAGGCCTGGAGTTGGCAGAGTTTGATACAGGTAAGTACAGCTTCGTTTAATTCTTTTGTAGTTAACCAAGTAGTTATTTTATTTTTTCTATATTCAAGTTCCTTCATACGTAAAAATCGTCTACAGTAAGCTATTACACGTATCAACCTCCCGAACTTAGAGAATCTAGTAAATAGACTATCATCGATTTCTACAGTTGCATGACATTTTACTTTTATTTTTCTTTCTTCTAGCGTAGGTTCTTGTATATTATGTCCTTTATTATAATCTATTCTTTCATTCTGTAACCATACTGGACCTTTTTTCCAGAGTTGCAAATCGCAACACTCAGAAGCGCTTATTCCCCGAGATGCGCAATCCGCTGGGTTTTCCGACGTCGACACATGTGACCACTGACATCTATCCATAATAGTGAGTATTTCGGAAACACGATTCGCGATAAACGTTTTCCACCGACTAGGGTGGCCGCTTAACCACGCCAAAACGACGGATGAGTCTGTCCACGCATATAAGTGCTGTTTGGGAACTTCTAGAGTTGAGGCGACTTCTTGGAGCAGCTTTGCTAGTAAGACAGCTCCACAAAGCTCTAATCGCGGGATTGATACCTGCTTAACAGGAGCAACCTTGGTTTTTGAAGTCACCAAAGTTGTGTGAATATTTCCATCTCTATCAATGATGCGGACGTATACTACCGCAGCGTATGCTACATTGGACGCATCTGAAAAGCCATGTAATTCTAGAACCTTGTTCTCCTTGCTAGAATTGATCCAACGAGGCAGACGAAACTTAATAAGGTTACAAAGGTTTTTTCGGAAGTCCAGCCACTCTTTCAGCAACGGTGCAGGTAGTTCCGCGTCCCATTCGATCCCAGTCATCCATATTCGCTGAATAAACACCTTCGCAGTGATGATTGTCGGTGCTAACCATCCGAGGGGATCGAATAGTCGCGCTATATCCGAAATAACCTTACGCTTTGTCACGGGTAAATCTACAGGATTAAGCTGTATAGTGTAAACGAACTCATCATTGTCTTTGTCCCACGTTAAGCCTAAAATTTTTGAAATTGCATCCGTTTTTAGTTCCATGTTTCCTTGTGTTTGTGACATTTGTTCACCGTCTTCAATCAATTTGATTAACTCTCTGTTGTTGCTAGCCCACTTTTGGAGCTGGAAACCTCCACGCTTAAGCAACTCTGACATCTGCTTGTATATTTCTACTCCTTCTTCTACGGTTTCACATCCCGTCATTAGGTCATCCATATAGAAATCTGTAACAACACGGTTCTTCGCTAAAGGAAATTCAGCGCCTTCATCCTGAGCTAACTGCTGCAATGCTCTTACTGCTAGGTAAGGCGCCGATGATGTTCCAAACGTTACTCGTAAATGACGCAACACCTGAATTTCGTCCTCTGGATTCTCACGCCATAATATACGCTGAAAATCTGTGTGATCATCGCATACCTTAATCTGTCTGTACATCTTGACGATGTCCGCTACCAGGCAGACAGGTTCACGACGCCAACGCATGATGATATGACGAAGATCAGGTTGTAGACGAGGACCCACCATCAAATCGTGATTAAGAGAAACCCCGTTGCTACCTACACATGATGCATCGAATACGATGCGCACCTTCGTTGTACTTTTGTCGTTACGAATGACGGCATGATGCGGTAAGTACACAGAACCTTCCTTGTCCCTATCTTGTACTATATCCATATGATTAAGAGCTATATACTCATTTATAACAGTTGAATACTGAGCCTTGAAATCGGGACTTCTTAAGAATCGCTTTTCTAAGGTTAAAAAGCGTTGAAGAGCAATGTCTTTCGATCCCCCATCTTTACAAGCAGGATCGCTTGACCTGAAAGGCATATGCACAATATAGCGACCTAATTCGTCTCGTTTAGTCGTGGCCTCAAATATATATTCGCACTTCTGTTCTTCCGGGGTTAAGTAAACCTTATCGTAATCGCTCTTGGGCTCAGATTCTAACTCCCAGAACTTTTTAAGGAGTGTATTCTCATCTGTATGAGTAGAATGTAAAGTGACTATGGTATTGTGGCATGTCTCGCTTTGGTTGAATTCACCTACTTGACCAGATAAGATCCATCCTAGTCTAGTGTTTTGTGCAATAAGCTGACCAGGTGGACCTCTGACTAAACCTTCTAACAAAATCTGGCCATAAACTTCGGCACCTAAGAGCAAATCAATCTTGTTCGGAGTATCGAACGAGGGATCAGCTAAATCCAAAGACGAGATTGTGGTCAAAACGTTTGCCACAACCTTCCTTTCCGGTAATATAGTAGTCAATTTCCTTAAAACATAAGCTTTAACAGTGATAACAAAACTAGGGTCAACGCGTGATTTGACTTTAATGAGAACCATCGAATTTAATGAAATCATCGATTGTCCTTGATCACAACCTATACCTGAAATTGAACCCTTAGTTGGTATTCTTTTGAGACCCAAGAGCTGGACTGCAGACTCCGTCACAAAGGAAGCCTGAGATCCCTGGTCTAACAGAGATCTTAATACTACAGCAGTACCACTCTTGGATTCCGCTGCAATTAATGCAGTGGCCAATAATATTTGACTATGACTACTAGCGAAACAACTTACAACATTAGTGGTATTACTCTGGGTTGAAATAGTACCAGCAGAAACGCTGCTTTCTGCTGGGTCTTGATCAGTTTTATTACTATCGGCAACTGATTTGGAGACGCTTTTAAGGTGAAGAAGACTATGATGCTTCTTTTTACATATATGACATCTGGTGGACTGGCGGCATGCATATACTGAGTGGTTTGCCCCTAGACAGTTATAACATAAACCATTGGTTTGGACAAAATTACGACGCTTTTCTATTTCAAGACCGGCGAATTTCTTACAGTTAGCAAGCTTATGGTTGTCCTGACAAGAAATACACGATGTAGTTGAGACATGAAGCGACTTGACTGTCACATTACGATTGGACTGATGACGTTGACCTTTGTTGTCTAAAAATTCCAAAGACCGAAATCTCTGTTCAAGGAAATTTCTGAACTGATTCATTGTAGGGAAGTCATCTGAACAATCACTGATTATTAATTCCCATTGTTTACGTGACTCAATGTCCAGTTTTAAGCTCAATACATAAATAGTTATAATATCCCAATGCTCAACCATTACGCCTAAATTCTCCAAAGCATGTAAACATTCGTTAGAGGTATCTAATAATTCCTTAACTGCGCCTGAGGACTCTGTTACAATATTCTTTTGACTCATGAAACGTTTAATTATACAATTCGCTAAATATTTTTTGTTATTAAAGCGTTTTTCTAATTTAGTCCAACAGGTTGCATAATTACTACTAGTTATAGGAATGTGCCGCAAAAGACCTTCAGCCTCTCCAGACAAATGTGATTTTAAGTAATGCAGTTTCTGAACATCGTCTAATAGATTATTATTGTGTATTAAGGATTTAAATAAGTCTCTAAAACTAATCCATTCAGAATAACTTCCGGTAAACATAGGCAACTCAATCTTTGGCAATTTTACAGAACATACTTTAGAACCGTTTGCAGAAGATTCAGACACTTTAGGTAAACTATCAGAACATACAATTTTTTTCAATGCTTCCTTCAGCTCTGCCTTATAATCAGTAAACAATTCTTCCGTAGTCTCATATACATTTTTTAAGTTGTAATCCGATTTTTCGAATTCTATAGACTTAACCGATGAAACAAATTTCATATGAGTTTCAGAAAACGCTGACCAGTTGGCTTCTAAATTTTCTAATCTAGTTTCTATGTATGAACTGGTTACTCGCTCCTTAGGTGATTTCTTAAAATTAGACCTTGCTTTGCTAATAGTAGAATGTAAGTTGAACTGAAGATTACTCAAAGCTTCCATGTTGAAAGTGTCCTTTAAACAAACTGTTCTGGAACGCTATGGCTAAGTTCGTGGACAACACGTAAAAAATCACAAGTCTTTGAACTTAGTACTCTTCGCTGCAAAATCGGGCATAGGTTCCCCGTCGGTCACTTTTTCTTTAAATTATTCTAAGTCCAAACTATTCATTGAAATTTTCTAAGTTTAAATTTGAAAGTACTCACAGTTTTATCTTCATATCACAAGTTCACAACACTTCACTGCCCACCCACTATGTAGCTCGTCGCAATGATATGCGGGGACTGTCCCCCCGCACTGCAGCTGCTGCTCACGCCAACTGTTAGTTAGCACCAGCGCGACAGACCGTTGTGTACCACTCGTTATACATATACGCTTTAAGCGCCAACCTTGTACGATCCGCCGATGCTGCTCACCACTCGCCGCAGGTTGACCATGCAACCTGACTCCTCCACAACAACAAGGACAATGCACACCGACCTTCATCCGGCTCGAAGGACCACTTGTACAACGTCCCAAAAATATATCGCCAAGAAATAAAACTGAGGTGTCCAGAGTAAAAACAATTTATTATATAAAATACCGTGGATAGTCATTCAACACAGGAGAATCTTAACACCGTGATTTACAATCGTGACGTCACTGCACAACGCCATCTATTATTGAAAAGTGGTACTAACCTAAGCATATATGTTGGTTTTCATATAAGAATTAGCAATTGTTCTACACAGATTAGACATTGATAAAGTTCATAGCACAGAGATTACATGCTAATGTATATCATCTCATTCTCCCATGCTGTTTTGCAAACTACAGGTGGTAGTCTTGTAGGCGCTGGGGCATTCTTCTGACCCTGCTCGATCTTCTCAGCTCTTGAGGAGCTGATGATGGCTCAGCGTGAGAAGTAGGACGAGATTCTTCAGAAGTTGAGGACTCAGGTTCAGGGGTAGATGAGGACTGACTGTTAACCTCGAGTTGACTCTCTAAGGTACCGTCTACTTGTGGGTCAATCATAGAATGAGACGGATCTTGAGGTTGTGGGCTGACAGGTTCAATCCTTTCCCCGTTTTCGCCAATAGGGGCTAAATGTCTATTTGAGACTGTAGTTTCTCTTCCGTCCCTTAGTCTTACGAAAGAATAGTCAGGGTTTGCTTCCAGCAATTCAACTTCTTCGACCACTGGTTGATATTTATTCGATCGGTCATGACTGTGCGCATCAAAACCTGTTCCGAATTAACAAGCCACGTTGGAATGCTATGCCCGTTTAGCGATCTACGCGAGTGTGTAAACATTCTCTCATGCGGCGTACAGTTAGTGGCTGTGCATAAGAGCGATCTTATAGAATGTAGGGCCACGGGTAAAACGTGTTCCCAGTTCTCAATGGGCTTATTATGGGAATGTAGCGCAAGTTGGATCGTCTTCCAGAGCGTGGAATTCAGTTTCTCGACCTGGCCATTGCCCTGCGGGTTATAGGCTGTTGTTCTGCTCGTAGCTATTCCACGTGAATGTAGAAATTCTTTTACTTCAGATGACAAGAATGAAGACCCTCTATCTGAGTGAATATAAGACGGAAAACCGAAAATCATGAAAATACTGTTCAAGTGTTTGATCACGGTCTTAGCGCTGATGTCTGAACATGGGAACGCGAAAGGAAATCTGGAGAATTCATCAATGACCGTCAGTATAAAACGATTATTAGACCGTGACGGTACAGGTCCTTTGAAATCAATACTCATGCGTTCCAGGGGAGAGGTCGCCTTTATAAGCCTTGGTAATGGGTCTGTATTTCTGAAATATCTGGGCTTTATTTCTGAGCAAGCGCGGCAGTTGGCAGTCATGCTCCTTACCTCATCAACGGTGTAAGGTAAGTTCTTCATTTTTAACCAGTGGTACATTCTAGTAACGCCTGGGTGACATAGAGTTTCATGGAGTGACTGTAACTTGGTCCTGCGAGATTCCATCGTGGCGCAAACACGAGACAGGGCATCTGCGACATGGTTCTCTTTTCCAGGACGATATATTCTTCTTCCTCCCGGACCTCCGTACAGATCGGACGCTTATTCTGTTACCGTTTACCAATTTTTAACGTATTTAAATCAATTTTTAACCAAAATAATACATTTATAAAAATAGGAGTGCATAAACGGCAAGAGGTTTTACTTCGAGTCCACAGTACCAGTACCAAGTACGCGGCGCGGCGCAAGAGCGAGCGACCGAGAGACAACAATAGAGAGAGACAGGTACGCAACGCATTGTCAACGCCTACGTACTGTTGCTATCCCGCTCGCTGGTACTATCGTCTATCTCTGTCACTGGGTGTTAGCAATATCATGACAAGCTTTTTTACTGCGCCTGCAAATTGCTGCTGCCCTGGTACCTAGCTTCGAAAACTGTTGCTGTTTTTAACCTAGTACAAAGTTTTGAAAGGTTTTTATTTACTAATGAGAGTACGGAATGACTGGAGCATAACTACATAGCTGGACAAGCTTTTTACTACGCCCGCAATTTGCTGCTGCCCTGGTACCTGGCCCCGGAAACTGTTGCTGTTTTTAACCTTGTACAAAGTTTTGAGAGGTTTTTATTTCCTCATGAGAGTACGGAACGATTGGAGTATTTAACTACATATCTGGACAAGCTTTTTACTACGCCCGCAATTTGCTGCTGCCCTGGTACCTGTCCCCGAAAACTGTTGCTGTTTTTAACCTTGTACAAAGTTTTGAGAGGTTCTTGTTTACTCATGAGAGTACGGAACGACTGGAGTATTTAACTACATAGCTGGACAAGCTTTTTACTACGCCCGCAATTTGCTGCTGCCCTGGTACCTGGCCCCGAAAACTGTTGCTGTTTTTTAACCTAATACAAGATTTGGTTGGTTCTTGTTTACTCGCGTGAGGACGGAACGACTGGAGTACGTAACTAGCTGGCTACTATCTTCGTATTTGCTGCTATCCTGGTGCCTGTCTACGGCTACGGCTATTTGCATTTTTCACCTGTCTGGCTGAGTACGACCGTAAGAGATACCATTTACGTGTAACCTCTGAGGATTACTACCTCCCTGGTGCTTTAACTAATTTACTGATAGTTTTTGAACATTGTTACCTTCTAATACTTAGCAAAAAAAAAATGATGCAAACTTCAAATTCAAATTCATCGCCTCAACGTGTTGCGTCAGAGCCGAACATGCAAGTCATGGCTGAAAGTATCGAAAGTAACAATATCACCTGCAGGTACAAACGTAAACATGGAGAGGCTGGGGAGAATCTCATGGAGGAAATGAAGGAACTCTTCAGAAGCTTTTCAGTGCAACAGGATGCAAAGCTCCATTCGTTGCAGGATTCCATTAACGGCATTATTAAACAAAATAATGATTTTCGCGAGTCTTTTGCCATGATATCGGAACAGTACGACCAAATGAAATTAAAGCTCGAAAAGGTACAGGAGGAGCGAAAGGAAGAGCGGTCCTACATACAACAGTTGGAAGAAAAAATTGAAAGTCTGGAAAAGAGTAAGAGGAGCACTGGCATTGAGATTAGAAATATACCTGCAAAAAAAGGGGAAACAAAAGTGGACCTGCTGCAGGTTATTTATGCGGTCGGGAAAGGTCTGAATTGCCGAATTCTAAACTCCGATATCCGTGATATTTACCGTACTAATACCAAATCCTCAGCTGTCAAACCCATTATTGTTGATTTTGTTGGTGTCCTGCAGAGGGACAATTTGTTAAGTTCGTACAAAAACTTCAATAAAGAAAACAAAGGAAACAAATTAAGTACTAATCACTTAGGACTCCAGTGCCCGCAAATTCCCGTTTATATTGCTGAAAACCTGACATTTAAAACAAAGCGGTTGTTTTACCTTGCCCGAGAATTTGCTAAGGTCAATGAATTTTCCTTCTGCTGGACAGCTCATGGTAAAGTCTACCTTCGGAAAAAAGAAGGTATGCAGACGATTCACGTTAAGGTTGAAGGTGATCTTAAGACAATAAATTGCGACCAATGACTAGATAAAAAACGTAGAAATTCTTCTTTGTTGTATTTGAACTTTCAACACGCATGCATTGCAAATGGTTTTTTGTTTTTAAATTATCTCTGTTCTTTGTTTAAGATTATTTTAATAGCTACTTATCTTAAAATTTTATATACCACACACTACACATACACAGTACACACCCACTCCCAAGAAGACGTCGTAAAAGTCCGAGTTTTAACATATATCTTTCTTGTTCATTCCGGCCCCTTATGTTCCCAATTAATTATATTTCTTCGAATTCACTGTAGATAATATAACCGAAATCTCTAATGATTTGGAATCAATAAGTATCTCTAAGTCCTTCACTTGTTCTCCCCTCGATTGCACCAAGTACCTTAACCAATCCCATAAAAAACTTAATATATTTCATATGAACATACGCAGCATAAACTCAAATTTCAACGAACTTACTCTCCTTTTGGATTCCATAAATACACCTTGTGACGTTATTGTCCTGACGGAGTGCTGGCTTAGTAAAATTGTTAATGCACCCACTTTGGATGGCTTTGTAAACCACAAATCATCCTTCTGTAATCAGAATGATGGTGTGATTATTTATGTTAAATCACATTTAAGGCACAAAATTAGTCAACCATTATTACCTGATGCCAATTGTCTGGTCTGTACCATTGACGAAGTCGCTATTGTGGCAATATATCGTTCGCCGGCAAAAAAGAACCTGGAAAGTTTCATAATGAACCTCAATGATGTGTTGGCATCATTAAATGTATATAGGACATTAGTTGTCACTGGGGATTTAAACATAAACATCATGCCAGAGCACTTAAATAACCAAACCGAGGAATACCTTAATATGATTTATTCACATGGTATGTTACCTGCTCACGTCTTCCCTACAAGGGGGCAGGCTTGTCTTGATCATGTCATGTTAAAGACTAAAAAAAGTGCAACCACACTAGTTCTGGACACATTGATCACGGACCATTACCCAACTATACTGAGCGTCGGCACGACAAGTACGTCACCAAAACCAAACAATTACATTAGGCGTACCGACCAGCAAGCTGTGATAGATGATTTGAGAGAAACAAATTTGTCTTATTTGTTCAATATTCACGATGCTAATGAAGCTGCAGAGTTTCTAATTAGTAAAATTTCATCTACAATTGAATCACACACTAAAGAGGTTTTAATTCCACACAAAAAAAGGATCATAAAACCCTGGGTTACCCCTGGACTTCTGAAGTGTATAAAAAACAAAGACACAATGCACATTAAAGCTCAAAAAGATCCCAATAATATAATACTTAGTACCACCTACAAACGCTATCGTAATTTTCTCAACAACTTATTAAAAAAAATTAAAACCACGTATGATCGAAGCTTGCTTCAGGAGGCCAAGGGTAACTCCAAGGCAACTTGGGATGCCATCAAGAATATCACGGACACGAAGCAACAAAAGACCGCACCAAACGACTTACTGAGTATAAGTAAAGACCCCAAAGACTCAGTTAATATAATCAACAAATACTTTACAAGCATAGGAAAAACACTAGCAGCCCAAATTCCAATTTCCGCATCTCCTAGGTCACAAAACGAAAACATTCCGTGCCACTCAATGGGTATCTTTGAGGTGTCAGAACAAGATATAGATACAGTTATTCTAGGCCTGAAAAACAATTGTGCAGTCGGTTGGGATGGTATATCTGGATCTTTATTAAAATCAGCCCGTCACTTTTTAATACCAGGTATAAAATATATATTCAATCTTGCCATTACTACTGCGACCTTTCCAAAAGTTTTTAAAAAGGCTATTGTTCACCCAATTTTTAAAAATGGGGATAGAGACTGTGTCGAAAATTATAGGCCAATTTCAGTACTCACTACCATCTCTAAGGTTTTTGAAAAACTCTTAAATAAACAATTAACCAATTATTTAAATAAATACAACATCATTTCTCAAAACCAATATGGGTTTATTAAGGGTAAGTCAACTGAAGACGCTGTATTGGACTTGACAACAACTGTAATTCAATCTCTAGATAGTAAACTTAAAACCATTGCAGTATTTTTGGACTTGTCGAAAGCATTCGACACGGTGTCGATTCCTATCCTTCTAAACAAACTCGAATCGATAGGCGTTAGGGGCACGGTCCTAGAAATGTTTCGTAGTTACCTCACTGAACGTAGTCAGTATGTTAGAGTTGGAAATTATAGTAGCGATGAAGAATTTCTCTCATACGGAGTCCCACAAGGCAGTGTGCTTGGTCCTACCTTATTTTTGGTATACATTAACGACCTGTGTCAACTAGCAATTAACAACTGCAGAATCATCACATATGCAGATGACACGGCGTTGATTGTGCATGCCAAGGACTGGCAGCTAGCCTATAACGAAACCGAAAAGGCACTGTCGTCTGTAATAACCTGGCTAAACGACAATCTGTTGACCTTAAACGCACTAAAAACAAAATTTATAACTTTTTCTGGTTCTTCCGCTTCTCAACCATCGGACTTCTTAAAAATTATTCCTCACACCTGTCGGCACCCTAGTCTTAACTGTAGCTGCCTCCCTCTTAAACGTACAACCGACATAAGGTATCTGGGAGTGCAAATTGACTCTCATTTTAGCTGGGACAAACATATAGAAAATATAGTTTCCCGTACAAGAAAACTCATATACATTTTCAAAAAATTAAGATGTTCTGCTGACCTAGAGACATTAAAGTTGGTGTATTTTTCTTTAGCTCAGTCAATACTAATGTACTGTATACCGGCGTGGGGAGGTACGTTTGCTACTAGTATGCTGCGTGTGGAGAGGGCGCAGAGGGCGGTCCTAAAAGTTCTTTTAAAGAAGCCTATTAGGTACCCGACCGTAACTTTGTACCAACAATGCTCTGTACTCACAGTAAGACAGCTCTACGTGCTTCAGACCGTCCTGCGTAAACATGCTTCAATCCCATACAAGCCGAACAACAAGCGCAGGAAAGATATAGTGTGCGATATTCAGTCGCATAGAACTGCCCTCGCTAGTAGAAGTTTTTATATAAATAGTTCTCGTCTCTACAACCGTTTTAACAAAATAAAATATATACATAATCTTACAAAAAATAAATGCAAAAAAGAAATACAAACGGTCTTATTAAGTTTAAATTACCGGGAGACTGAAGATCTTCTCAAACCAATCCAATAGATTTATTTATAAAATAGACGCACCACACACTCACACTACACATACACTCATACTACACACACTCACACTACACATACACTCACTCTACACATACACTCACTCACACATCCTGAAACACTCACCTGTTCTCGCAAGCACGCACATGCACCAATGTTCCTCATAGTAAATAAGTAGCTTAATTTAATTTAAATCTTAACTTTAGTTTTTAAGTAACTAGTTAGTTAGTTTATAGTATCAATTTGTTCTTTATTATTTTAAATTTCCCTTTACTGTTTAGTTTATTAGAAATATTCTACTCGAGTTCACTTGGTATCACGTTCGATTTTTTTTATGTAACCTATATCGGAAGGCGCTGGTGTCTGTGATACAATGATATTCATTAGTACAGGCACCAACGAACCTCTATTGTCTGTATTGTTTATTTTTATTTGGAAAATTGTTTTTTGTGAACCTAAAATGTGTTTTTTCCGAAATAAATTATTATTATTATTAAAAAAAAAAAAAAAAAAAAAAAAAAAAAAAAAAATATTATATCATATTTATAAGGCGCAAGCTCTAGCCGCCATCGTTGGATCTTCTCGTTTTTTATTTTGCTTGCATGTTTGGCATTAAACATGAAGGACACAGACCTTTGATCGGTAATCAATTTAAAGGGTTTGCCTATTAAAAAATGGCGCCATTTCTTGAGAGCTTCAACTATAGCGTATGCCTCCTTTTCAATAGCTGAGTGGTTGAGCTCACTTTGATTGAGTGTCCTTGAGTAAAAAGCAACCGGCCTTGAGTCTTGAGACAGCGTTGCAGCTATAGAGTGCTCAGAGGCATCGGTTTCGACTGTAAATGGTTTTGTGTCATCTATTGCATGTACTGATGACTTGGCAATCAGGGATTTTATATCTTCAAAACATTGTATTGCTCTAGGTGTCAGAGGGAATTCATTAGAATGGGCGAGTGGGTGTACCGTTTCGGAAAAGTTCGGGATCCATTTTGAATAATGGGCGAACATCCCTAGGGTTCTTCTCATAGAAGCGATATCGTTCGGTGCAGGCATGTTCAACAAAGGTTTTAGTCGATCGGTGTCTGGTTTTATAATGTGATTTTCAATCGTGTAGCCTAGTATATTGATTACTTCTCGACAAAATTTGCTCTTTTCTTTATTCAGAGTCAAGTTATACTTCTCGGCTGCTTTGAGAAATCTTTCTAGATTTTCATCATGCTCCTTCTTTGTCTTGCCGCAGACAGTTATGTCATCCAAATAGGCGTAGGTTCCGTTTAGATTTTCTGTTCTTACGAGCCAGTCAATCGTCCTTTGGAAACTTGAGACACCATTGGTGACTCCGAACGGGATCCGGCAAAACTGATACAAGTTTCCAGCTGCTTCAAATGCAGTGAAGACTCTTTCGTGAGGAAGGATGGGCACTTGGTGATATGCGTTCTGGAGATCTATCGCACTAAAGACTGTGTATTTGGCTACCTTTGTCACCATTTCTTCGATGTTGGGTAACGGGTAGGCATCGAGTTCAGTGTATCTATTTATTGTCTGCGAATAATCTATCACCATACGCTTCTTATGGTTCGCATTTTTCGTTATAAGCACTTGGGCCCGCCATGGAGATTGACTTTCTTCGACTACTACTTCTGCGATCAGCTTCTTAACTTCATTCTCGATAAAAGCACGATCATCAGCACTGTGTTTTCTTGATTTTACCGCTATAGGTTTGCAGTCAGCACTTACGTTTGAAAATAGTGGAACAGCTGGTACGGACGCTTCGGCCACGCTACAGATTTTAAGGGTGTTTTTCGCCCCACCAAATACAAATTCGAGTGTTGAGTGTGACGACAGGACATCATGACCTATTATGAGGTTGCGCAGAGGTTTTTCACTATTAGGAGATTTACATTCTCGTATACGTTATCACTGATATTTACATTCTGGCGTGTAAGGCCATTAACTTGAGACGTCAGTGAAAGCGATGCCATTGATATGGTTTGATCGCATCTATTCTTCTTCAGTTGGCACAGATTGGCAAACTCTTCGTTGATAAAGCTCAAAGAGCTACCAGTGTCAATAAGGGCTTCAGCTCGGATTCCTTTTATAAAAGCGGTGACCATAGCTTTCTTTACAGAAGTTGGTGCTGCAGCCGTGATGCCGCTACAATGGCCACATATATCAAACGAAGCAACTGAAGCGGAAGTTTGACTTTTGGAGCGACAAACCTTTCCATAGTGTCCTTTCTTGTTACATCTGACGCATTCTGCATCTCTAGCAGGGCAGTCTTTACGTGGATGATAAGGTGCACCGCAGAAAAAACATTTGCGTCGGGGAAAAGGAGCCGTGGCAGCACTGGTGGTATTATCAGGGATCACCTCGTTGGAAGTCGTTGGCGTTGGCATAGAACACACTTCTGGGTTGCTGAAGTTGAGACAATTTTCTTCGGCCATCTGCATGGTAAGCGCTTTATTATATGCCTCTTCTAATGTAAGGTTTAAATTTTCTAAAAGCCTCTCACGTATTTTGCTCGATGAGATACCGGCAATGAAAGCACCACGGATACTATCGTTCTTATTAGTCTCTGCGTCTACACTGGTAAAATCGCAATCTTTTGCAAGTTGTTTTAAAACTTGCATGTAGGAATCGATCTTCTCGTCCGCGTGCTGTCGCCTCGTTGCAAGCATATGTCGAGCGTGAATAATATTCTTTGGTTTTACATACAGTTTGTCCAGTGCAGCCATAGCAGACTTGTAGGTCGCATTTTCACTGATGCTAGCATACACTTTCGGTGATATATGATTCACTAGAAGTTGTAGCTTAGTTATTTCCCATTGAGCTTCCTGTTGACGCGCTAGGGCTGCGGCATCCCCACCCGCTGATGCAGGTATTTGTTTTGGTTGCTGTGCGGCAATGAAGTTCTGAAAAGTCATTTTCCAGTGCTCCCATTCTTTTGTTGAAGAGCTTGTAGAACTATCCGCGTCAAATCTATCAGGCCGCAGGAACTTGTCCATAGTTTATGTTTAATAAATTGAAATGAATAAAGCTAGATATACCTTGTAATCTAAGGCTTTATTAAACATAAAAATTACGGTTGGACATTTTCAGTAAATATTTGATATGACAACTATGACATACCGTCACAACTAATCACATAAACAACACACCATAGATAAAGTTCATAGCACAGAGATTACATGCTAATGTATATCATCTCAGGTGGGTAGCGGTCATTAATCCCCACGGTGACCAGCCGGCTTGGAGAAATATGGTGAACATAATAGAAGAGAAATTAAATCCACTGCTTGAAGAAAATCCCAAACTTAACAACGAGGTGATGACATTGAAAAACAAAGTTGAGAACCTAGCAAATAAATGCCGAGAAACAATATTCAGCTACATGGGTCAAAGAAACAGAGACAAATAACACCGAGCTCGTGAATTTAGTTGTGAAATTCCAAAATTACATAGGGAAAAAGTGTGGAATACGAGAATTTGAAATGTGGGAACTCAATTAGATCCAAAGATTAGGGTAAAATGCGGATAATAAGAGTCAATATATGTACAGAGGATTTCCATAAAGAGGTATTACAATTTAGAAAAGAACTAAAATTACAACAACAGGAAGAAAAGAAAAGAAGAAAGGATATTCGATATGATAAAATTATAATTTAAGGCAAAAGAAACCAAGCAAATGGGAATGAGAAAAGGAAACGTGCTCCCTCAAATTCACCACACCAATCAAACAACGATGCCAGCCCAACACCAAAGGCTCCAAGCAAAATAAACAAATTAAATGCTTATTTGAATTCATGAATAACAACTACTAATAGCAGCTACCTAGTAAACAGCCAAAGAAGGAAAAACAACAAACATTAACAGTAACAACAACAATTATCAGTAACAACAACAAATTCACATTCCCTAAGAACAATCATAGGGAGACAAAAAGTACAGATGTCAAAAATAATAAAAAGAATCTTAATGAAAAAATTAATGTAAAATCTTTCTCTACATCAGATTATGTACGAAGATATATCCAGGTATAGAAAGAGAGAAGTCTTGGTCTTCTCTGGGTCATCAATAATTTAAACTAAAAAAAAAGCAACTAAACCAACAAGGTTTTGGAAAAGTTTGCTTTAAGTATCTAATGTATTTAAATTCAACCCCATGATCGGTTACGGGGCAGGGACCATTGGAACTTTTCTTTAGAAGATACGTCATTGAAAAAAAAACCGGCCAAGAGCGTGTCGGGCCACGCTCAGTGTAGGGTTCCGTAGTAATAATATTTTTTTTGTTTGAAAGAAGATACGTTCAGGATAATAAAATATGTAAACGAAGTTAAAAAAAATGCTTGCATACACGATTATACTACAAACTTAGTCCAGAAATTATTTTGTACAACTTATTGTCTTTTTTGTACAAAAACTATTTCCGTATGGAAATAGTTTTTGTGTTATAGCAATTTGTCGAGGCCGCAGCCGAAGCGCCTAGCGCGTTGTGTCTCTTTCAAACAACCGACAGCCCCGGCTGGAACTCTTATAGCCTTAGTGTTTAGACCTGAGACTACACATGTACTACTTATAAGGGAATGCGTTTCAAATAACAGACTTTGCTAATAATTTTGTTTACAATTTTATGTTTTGAAGCTAAAAAGAATATTTTTATGTTGTTTCTTTGTTACGCTTCAGTTTGTATAGTAGGTCTGCATGTTCGCAAGGTGAATCAATATTGTAAGAGTCGTCACAAAATATTTTTTCACACCACCTGCTCGAAAATGTCAAATTATATGTCAAGCAACCTTAACCTAAAGTGAGTCATTAGAGGCCGGGGGAACAGCTGGTCAATAATGTTGTACTGGATTTCATTATGACCCGCTGGTCAATAATGTGATTTGAATTTGGAATCTCACATGCTCAGCTAAATTGGCAGTATAGTACTATAGTGCGCGCGGAACTAGTTGGCCGCGCCATAAGCATGTTTTTGTTTTTTATTTGTATTCTTTTCAATAAATTGAAAAATTATTGTTCACGATTTCTCGAGATTGGTCATCGCAGTCTAATTATAGTCTCCTGTGCATTGCGAGCTGTTACTGTAGGCAACCCGCCCCCTCACCCCTGTCGCCACCTAAGGCGCGGCCAACTAGTTCCGCGCGCACTATACCAAACACTCTTTGGTGCCAGAAAGAGGAAAGCTATTCTCGATACCCTTACTAGAGTCTGTCAAGCGAGTCTAGTCCCATGAAAAAGGCGGCAAATTCAAAAATCTTTCAGGTGTCAACACTGATATAGCACGCTGAAAACTTATTGATACTTGAATTTTAAAGTAAAAGGGTTGTGGACTCGACTCGCTTGACAGACTCTATCAATAAGTTTTCAGCGTGCTATATCAGTGTTGATTTTTGAATTTGCCGCCTTTTTCATGGGACTAGACTCGCTTGACAGACTCTACGCGTGGATGATATTCTCGATTTCCTACAAAATCATAACGACTGCTTCTTCATATCGTTGCCATGTTTTCGAAGACATAATATTGTAAGAATAATTAGATAACTAAGAACCATTTTTTAAAAGGAATGGAATAACATTAAATAATAACAAATACCGTACCGCGCCGTAATACCTACCGTAATAGTAATTGGCTGTAACATTAGTTAATTTATTTTAAGTAAACTGCGCTAAGATAATATTGCTGTGGATTTTGTGAATAAATAAATAAATAATAAAACCTATCTATACTAGTCGATTTATCACATTTTATCAAAAATACTATAATTTCACGAGCGTCTCCAATGACGTTCTAAATTCAAAATGCATACAGCCAATCATCCAAGTCCAAAACCATTCTACCATTTCTTTCTTATTTTTTCTATTTCATTATTTCTAATAATTATGTTATTCTTACTGTTTGTTTATTTAATAAATACTTTGTTTTTCGTACTACCTATGGCTATTATTTTCTCACAGTAGGTGTAAAAAGTAGAGTATCCTCCTCTGGGCTAAAGGTGTCTTTGCCTTGGGCTAGCTTGAATCCCTCGCTGCATTCAGGATTCTTGTATTAACTCCCTCGCTTCGCTCGGGAGTTAAATCCCGAATCCTTCATTGCGCTCGAGATTCAATATGACGCCCGTGACATAAGACACAACTTTAGCCCCTTGGTGCATAATCTACTATTATTTCTTTATTCAAACTGCAATACAACTGCGTAAATGAAACAGTGCCTTTACATACAAATTCGAAAGGACTGTTGATATCTACAACGAATAGTTTAATAGAAAATAATCATTATTTTATGAAGGTCGGAATTATTACCAATTATTAAATACCAATTCGTTTCAATGAGCGTTGCAGATATTTCCGCCATAAAACTCTACGGATACAAATTCACTACAATACTTTATTTTTAATACTTACTGTATCGTTGGGCTAGGGGTCACAAGCGCGAGTTATGATTTTCTGATTTTTATATGATTTTCCATACGGAATTTCTCAGCATCAGCCACGGTGCGTTGATGGTAATAGGCTCGCTCTCAATTACATGGGACTTCACTGGCGAAATATGGGTGTACTATTAAGTACTACTGCCTAATCCTTCGGGGATAACAGGCGTGATGTTATATAATGTAAAATTACATAAATATAAGTTTTGTTTTCTTTTGACCCTATCATTCTTCAGCCACGTGTTAAACTTCCAATCTAATCTGTCTCTCGTAATGTATTTTTTTTTTCTTAGATTTACTCATGAATCGCTAGAAGTTCACAAGCTGATATGGTGTTGGCCCCGAACACGTGGAATGAGATAATCCAACAGGCACACCCACCAGTTCTTACAACACCAAGGCCAACTGGAGAACCATCGAACTTGCTTTCTAAACGCCCTCAGGCTGTGGAGTATATGTACGACCATGACAAAGCCTACGACGTGACCTTTCGTCAATAAATAAGCCAACTGATTAGCAAAATGTTGAATCAGTTACTAAAAAACAAGGTGTAAATGAAAACTACACGAAAATGTCAATTAGGTATTCTGTATATTATCAAATAAAGCAGCCCTATATACCCAAAATTTAACAGTAGCAGCTCTCAATACTTTTACGTTACGAGAATAAGTTATAGCCAAAAAGTTGAATCGTTTGACTCACAATACTGAACAGTAAGGACTGTTGAAACCTAGTATTTTATTTATCAGCACACTCTCTCAGTGTCAACACTTTTACGTCAGATCTAAGGACGTTAAGATATTACGCTTCCAAATATTTAAAGATTATAACATTATGAAGTATAATATCTTAACGTGTATCGGTCATAATGCAACAGTATTATGACCGTTTAAATACGTCTGAAAATAATAATTAACTAGTGGCCACTTAGGTAATCATATTCTGCCTAGCCCGGCCACTTAACCCAGATGCAGCTGAATACCAGTATTTAGTATTTCACATGGAACAACTGCCTATCTGACATATTATGATAGGTACCCTTATGTAAGACTGGTTGATAGTGACAGCTTGACACGAGGCTAAAATTAAAGTTAGTGTAAACACCGCAATACAAATCGTGTTTTTCATTTTAGTTTGAATCCAGTTGTTAAAATAAACAGAACTCATTATCAATGTTAGAATAAAATAAAACAAAGTTAAACTTTGTTTAACATTCATGGTTGATTTGTCAAGTAACTAAGTATTTATATATTAATGTCACAACGGTTCTGTATATGATAAATAAGTGTATCGTATATTTAGTATTCGAGTTTAAAATATAAAAGAAGGATTATAATAATAATAATAATAATAATATTCCACAACTATCACACAACGCCATCTAGTCCCAAGCTAAGCAGAGCTTGTGTTATGGGTACTAGACAACTGATAAACATACTTATATATTTCTAAATACATACATATTATAGATAAATTACACCCAGACACAGAACAAATGAATGAATGATGATGATGAATGATTGAACACTTGCTTCTAAACAAATAGACATATAGACATCACTAGCTCTATTAAAAATACATTTACGACAACTTAGTTTTAGAATTCATTAACTCAAAGAAATTACAAGAAAAACCACAGGGTTTTTTACCTTATCAAAATAATATAAAAACTAATTATCCACTCTGAGGCGCTAGCATGAGCGCGCGAGAGACCACTCTCCCAGTGCTGTTCCTCAAATAATAGGGCACTGATTATCGTGTCCTGCGTGTCCAGGTGGTTGTTCACTACAGGAACTGATGGACGCTACCGAAAGCGCCAAACTAGTAGCCCAATTCTGGGCCGACACAATTTAGATAGCCATCGACACGCTAAGAAGAAGACAGAGCGGAAAAGAGGAGTCACAGGCTTCCACTCCGTGAAAGGGAGACCCACAGCCCTTTGGATAAATCGTATCGCACAAACACTCATGCTGTCTCTGGGCCAAAGGGTCAAAGTTCCTTGAACATGGCTTTTTGTCCTTGGCATAATAATTACTGCTTGCAATGCATGTTTAATTTTGCAAATCATTATTAAATAATCAGCTGCAAAATATTCGTAAGCATGGCAGTTTATCGTTAGAAATACAATTAACCTGTGTCATAGTGACAAGACTTTATCAAGTAGGGTCAGGGCCGGTGAGATAATTATATCTAATGTTATTTGATGATTAACTTTCAGTTGATGAAATAACTGTTTAGATTATTATTACCTATGACATCATCATTACATGTTTACTAACGTCGTGTCGTGTTATGGGGCAGGCGCATTACTTTGTGTAATTTATTTCATCACCGCTGCTTTTAAAACGGTGAAGGAAAACATAGTGAGGAAACCGGCATGTTTTAGAACCAAAATATTCGAAGACATGTGACATCTACCAACCCGCACTGGGCCCGCGTGGTGGATTATAATATAGTATAGCCCATCCCTCTCCTAGAGAGAAGGCCTGAGAAGTCGCTGCAGTGGCAACATTACAGGCTGATGATGAACATATCACATTGTTTTCTTCTTTCTTTATCGTGTGGCCAGTGCCAAAAATGGTGTTCTGACACCACGCCGCCGTGTTACGCCGCCGAGTCACGCCGCCGTGTTACGCCGCCCATGGGCCTCTGACTTGGCTTTACACGCCATCGAGAAATATCTCTCAAACATGCTGGATTCCTCACGAGATGTTTACCTTCGCCAAAGCAACTGATAATTATACAATACGCACATGGATCCGAACATTCAATGGTGCGTGTCATGGGTTCAAAGTTGAGACCTATCACTTGGCAGTTCAACGGACACATTTATCACAACTAATATTCTAGCCATGACATAATATTTGCGAACCGGAAGACGTTGCGTTGGAAGGCCTCCCACTATTAGGTGGACCGACGACCTGGTCAAGGTTGAGGGGACCCGCTGGATGAGAGACGCACGGGACCGGTGAATGTGGCGACACCTGGGGGAGGCCTATGTCCAGCAGTGGACGTCTATTGGCTGAAATGATGATGATGATGATGAATATCCTAGACTCGATCCCTTTCTAGAATGTTCTCGTAATACAGCCGCCGCAACAGTATTTTCTAAACCAACATACATAATAAATAATAATATATAAAATACTAGTTAGGTACACAAGACGAGCTAATAAACTAAGTTAAGAAGAAATTCTGCCAGACTACGTGTTAACCAGAGGACTTACTCCATCCGTCATGCGAATAGTAATTCAATTAGGCAAGTAGTCTCACCGAGTTTTGTTAGGGTTGGTACAGACGGGAGATAAATCGGCTAATAAGTAAAGTTGGTATGGTATGGATGGTAAACATGACATGAATTCTAGTACCCTGTTCTATTCACAACAGTTTCGATTCTCAGTTCCGATGGTCTATTAATTTTTAAACCAAAATCACAGAAATTAAATTTAAAAAATAATACGCCATCGGACGTCATCAAGCCATAGAGAAGATAATTTTTAATTAATTTCTGGTTTGCTTCTAAATTGCCAAGGTGATGGTGTTTCCATAGTTTTGAAATATAGAGTTTGTTACGGACAGATTATAACATCACGGGTGTAATCCACGATGGTTTAGGCAGCGGTGCACCTAATAGTACCACTTTTCGCCAGTTATGTATAAATCTCATGTGATAGACGACGTGAGAGCAGCGGTGGCCCAGTTGTGTCGGCCCCGACTTACGAACAGTAGGCATTACTTTGTGTAATTTATTTCATCACCGCTGCTCTCAAAACGGTGAAGGAAAACATCGTGAGGAAACCGGCATGTCTTAGAACCAAAAAATTCGAAGACATGTGGCATCTGCCAATCCGCACTGGGCCCGCATGGTGGATTATAGCCCATCCCTCTCCTAGAGACGAGGCCTGTGTCCCTGCAGTGGGAACATTATAGGCTGATGATGATGATAGAAGACGAGCCTATAGCTATCAGCCGGGCACAAATGAAGACTCCATGGCTGCTACTCAGACATTCCTGATGGAAGAAATTTTTTCCCAGACAGAAAAAATACTACCTTATTGAGAGAACCACTTCAGCACTAGAATTCAAAAGAGGGTATGACTTAGACCTTAGTTTGAATGTTGATATATGACATGTAACACGATAATATTATATGTATGAGTCTGTTTGTTATTCAAGTAAACGCCTCTGGCCGTTTCAGAAACAAGACAAATTCGTAGTCTACGACACCGTATCTATATCTTATTCTAGAACGCCGAGCCCAAACCCTTGGACCTAGAAAGCTGAAATTTTGCACAGAGGTTCCCTTTATAATGTAGACAAGGAATACGGAAGGATTTCTCGAAATTCAACCAAGTTAAATAGGGGATGAAAGTTTGTATGACAAATCGCCATTTTTACGCGGGCGAAGCCGCTGGCAAAAGCTAGTTTATCATAAATGTCCTGTATCCAGTTATAACGAACTAAAACTTAAGTTTAGTCTGTTAAAATGTTAATTTTTTCTTCACATACATCTTTATAACCAACACATAACATCCTAGAATGGCCATAGCAAATAATTACAAATAACAATGATCCTATTATAGAGAAGCATAATAAAATATAATGAACCTTCAAGCATAATCCAATGAAAGAAATTTTAAGTTGGCCGTTAAAAAAAAAAATACTTATCACAAAAATCCTTTTTCTTTATACTATTTTTTTTGTATTTATTCTAAACGTTTTATCAAATGGTAATTATTACCTAAATCTCCAAGAATTAAATTGTTCGACTTGCTCGTGGTGGTAAATAAAAATAGCGGACTGTATAAAAAGCTTGGTATATTGCCGATTAGAATTACAATTATAACTGCCCGGACAAACAAATGATAAATAAATAAACGTTTTAAAAGGTCGTCCGTCTTGGGTGGGTCCGAAGAAGCGAGTGTCCGGCAGTCGCGCAGCGCCCCGCACCTCAGCTCGGTTGCCATGCGCGCGCGCATGTTGATCACGCAGCCTGCGCGTGCCGTCTGCGTGTGACTGTTGGGTTCGATTCCCAACATGCTGCCCGGGTTGAAGGGAAGACTTCAAAAATCTGGAAGGGGGCAAATGTTATTGGAAGCTCTATTTATGTTGCCCCGGTTTCTCTTTGCCTCTGCAACTCTTGCTAGTGCTCTTGAAGTGGTGGATGATGTGTTCAGAGACCTGTGGATGAGGTATGACATTAAGTGGCCGTCCAATTAGGAAATGAGAAGGTTTCAGAGCGGGAAAGTCACGAGGTTCTGAGGAAAGAGGAGTTATAGGAGGGGAGTTTAGCACAGCTTCAACTTGAGTGAGGCATGTAGCCATTTCCTCGTAGGTGAGATGAGTGGATTATAATAACCTTTTAAGATGGTGGTGATTGTCAAGAAACTTTGATAGCTCATTGTAAGTTCCGACAAAGTTAGTGCCATTATCGGACCTAATACTTTGCGGTTTCCCCCGACGTGACACAGAAAAGAGTGGCTAGATAAGCTTCACTAGATAGTGCCGCAACGAGCTCGATGTGACAGGCCTTTGTCGAGTTACAGATGAAGATTGCCAAGAATGGTTTAATAAGTCTGCAACCTCTGCCTTTCCTGTCCGCTATCATCACTGGCCTTGCGTAATCAACACTACAGGTGTAAGAAAAGAAGAACTAGAAATGGGGATAAGGAACTATATATAAGTTAACTATGATCTACTGTTAGTTAAACTACTTATAGGATCTATGTATATTAGATAGACTACTATTTACTACTACAGAATAAGAAACTAATTCTGGTAGATCGTGTCTCTCGTTATGATTGGGCATTTTTGGCCGTTCACGTTTATTTTTCTTTAAGAAAGTGGTACCAGACCACCACAAGGATGAACCACTGATGGAATCAGCCTTCAGCCCACGAGAAACAAGGTCCGCCGGATTGTCTTTCGACGGTACGTAGCCCCACACGTGACCCTCTGTACTATGTGACATGAACGGACACTTTGCCTTTGAAAAGTAATCGCCTAAGACTGAAGGATATTTCTTCAGTGGCATTGTTACGACAAAGCGTCCATCGTCTTTACAAAAGGTATATTTATTAAACCTCTGCTCACAGGCACGCTCAGGAGATAAAGAATGCTTGGCTACAATGGTATTTAATTCACGACAACGAGATAAGACTGGGTCGGCGTCCACGTTTAAAAAATGACAAACGGGAGAAGAAGAGTGTGACTTATGACGGGCAACGTACCCTGACACTAACCAACCCAGTTTCGTTTCATATAACTTAGGCTGATTTTTACCTAAGTCTATGGAATTATTACATAAGATGGACCAAAATACTTCGGCCCCAAGTAAGATGTCTATAGCTGCCGGTATATTAAATGATGGGTCAGCTAGACTTATTCCCAATGGAAGAGGAATGTTATCAATGTTTATAAATGAAGACGGTAAAGCTCTAGTGATCTGAGGTAAAATATGACAGTCTACAGTAAGACTACAATCGTCATCATAGTGAGACATAATAGTAAGGCTGCAAGACTGTGTACAATTAGAAGTATTATTATTTATACCTGTCACGGTGGCGCTCGCACTACGTCGCGACAAACCCAGCTTACCGCAAAGTGACTCATCAACGAAGTTGCCCGTACTACCGTTGTCGAGGAGGACTCGGGCATTGTGCACGTCGCCCTTGCTGTCAACCACCCTCACGATCGCTGTGGAAAGCAAAACATTTGGAGGAGTAGTAAACTGCTGAACATTAGCGGCAAAGTTATTTACGGGAATAACTGGTTCAGACAAAGTTGCCTCTGCCTCATGTAGATGAAGCAGAGTGCTGTGCCTTTTCTTGCAGTACTTGCAAGGTACAAGATTACACCTTGATTCGGTGTGCCCTGGTCGCAGACAATTAAGGCAGACCTTTGTCTCTTTGGCCTTTTGTATACGAGACTCAACAGACAAAGCTCTAAAGGCATCACAATTGAATAAATAGTGGGTCTGATTGCACATTGGACACGTAAATTTTCTTTTGTTATTATTATTAAAGTTTTTGTCTTTATTGTTGCTTTCATATGTTTTTTGATCTGATTTTGTAGCTGTAAGTAAATTTGAATTATGTTGGGAAGTGTCTGCCTGTTGTACTTTACTGATGTTTCCTTTGTGTTCTTGCAAAGTTTCTAATAAGTCAGCTCTGTTGCTAAGGAACTTTAAAAAAAAATCTAATGAGGGTGGATTATCAATTATGTTTCGATGTTCTTCCCATTCCCTACGTGTGACACTGTCAAGTTTTTCGGACATCATGTGAATTATGAGGGTATCTCGTAAGTTAAATTCAGTGTCCTGACCTAACGTTGTCAAAGCACGGAGATTTTTATTCGTGACATCAATAAGGTTACGAATAGAAGTACATGATTCACTTTGCATAAATTCAACGCTAAATAACGCCCGAACATGATTATTAACGAGCAATCTTTTGTTGTCGTATCTGTTACACAATAAATTCCAAGCGGACTCGTAATTCTGAGCTTTAAAATCTAAATTATCTATAACTAGCAACGCACTGCCTTTAAGAGAAGCTCGCAGGTAGTGCAGTTTATTAATGTTATCCATGTCCTTTCGTGAATGAATGAGTGAAATGTAAGTGTCTCTAAACTCAAGCCAGTGTTGATAGTGTCCGTGAAAAACGGGTAGATTAATTTTTGGCAACCTAACAAAATTGGATTTAAAGCCACCTGCCTGCACATCCTCGTCACCCGTTACGTAACCATCCAGTTGACTGCTAGACTGGGGAGGACGAGCACCGAGCAGACTCCGCGCCGTCGCCGCCAGCTTATAATAATGGTTTTCAAACTGCTCGCGCTCCTTGCTCTCGTCATCGGGATTCTCCAATGACATCTCGATGTCCGTCTGTAATTTGTCGAAATCCACATATAAGCTATCAAATTTATTGAACCTAGTTTCCAAGTCTAAAAGCTGTAAACTACTAAGTTCATCGCAACTTTCTAACATGTGAAGGTAATTTCCAAAAATAGTGAGTTTTGATTTCATACAGCTGCGTTTTTTAACGAGTTTCTCAACTTTTTCGTCAGCCATAACTATAAATTAACAAGCGCTAACTCACAAGAAAAGTAAGGAGAAATAAGAAACCGGTTTGTCAAATGCGAAGGTACAATAATAACGTAGCTAGCTAATGCGTCAGTGCGAACAAAAGAACACCTGACGCGCTCGCGCAGGTGTGTCGCCGAGCGATCAGCTGTTATAAGTGAGAAGCGAAGTAAACAGACAACGGGTTTTATTTAAAAAGGTTATGCAGTAGCTTTGTAAGCAGAATAATTGAGTTTTGAGAAATGCAAGGCTATGAATAAGAATGATTATTGCTAAACGACATAAAATGAAAGTATTTGATAGCACTCACTCAAGTTATTGCTATTTTAAACATGAAATATGAGAAAGAATAGGAAAAGATATAAGGGACAAATTGGAACGAACTCACTCAGTGTTTTACCCATCCGATAACTGATGATGTTGCAAATTCTTCTTTGTCCTTGACGATGACTCGAACTTTCGACGGGTCCAAAGTCCGTTGTACGGTTGACCTCTTGATGACTTCTTCTCTGGGCGTGTGCGGCAGCCGTGCGTAGTTCTTGATCAGGAAATTGATGACTCCTGCAGGAATGTCGCCGCTGAAGACCGCAACCGAAGAGCTTCGAGTTTGAAGTTTTTCTTCCAAGACCGTTACTTTTTGTAAAATAACCGGCGAGATCCTAGAAGGACCAATGTTCGACTTGCTCGTGGTGGTAAATAAAAATAGCGGACTGTATAAAAAGCTTGGTATATTGCCGATTAGAATTACAATTATAACTGCCCGGACAAACAAATGATAAATAAATAAACGTTTTAAAAGGTCGTCCGTCTTGGGTGGGTCCGAAGAAGCGAGTGTCCGGCAGTCGCGCAGCGCCCCGCACCTCAGCTCGGTTGCCATGCGCGCGCGCATGTTGATCACGCAGCCTGCGCGTGCCGTCTGCGTGTGACTGTTGGGTTCGATTCCCAACAAAATAATTTACAAGTGCACACAACTATCAAAGAGGTTAATCAAGAAGATTTTTAATCAAGAAGATCTCTTCTAGTAGTTATCGTATACGAACAAGATAGTGGTTAGGTTAGGTTATATGGTTAAAATAAAAATACCCTATTTACAGAAAATACGTTACAATGTAAAAATCTACTTCACTTACCTACTTCCCTCTATGTGCCAAAATTACTATCGCTTCGAGATCTGCCCACGCATAAAAATAAACGTACATATTTGAGATTTTTCATCTAAAAATAACTCCCAAAGCGGATCTTTTAAACGAAATAAATATCTTTGATTGTGATAAAAAGAAAAAGATAAAATTCAGTATTCAAATCCTAAGCGTATCATGAAAAGCTTTCATGTCGAGAGCATAAACAAAGGTGATTCAAAGGGTTTGCGACTCAAGTTACAAGCTTTCAACCTACAAAAAATGTACTTAATTGGTGTAAAAAGAGCAAAAAGGCAGGAGGTGTCTCATGAGATGACGAGTATGAAACAGAGAAGTATGAAAGAAGAAGAAAAGCAGCGCCGACCACAAATAAATTGGGATAAGGGCAAGAGAATGTTGATAGTAGTGTAAAAATACTCGTAACGAAGCCGTAAGGAACTTGTTCTACTCGACATTCAGACATTTTCTTTTTGTTTAAGACTATGTCTGAGAACATTCTTGTTACAGAGATAATGGAGTAAAACTTCCGCCTTTTTCAGAAGTATAATATTTTTTTAAATACAATTTTGTTTTGTTGTAACTATTCTTTAAATACCCGTGTTACCTACACGGGTGTTTAAAGAAAAGCTATTCAATGCATCCATCAGCATAATGTTTGAACTGACTAACATTGAGTCCTATCGTAAACCGCGATTTTCACTTGACATTTTTTTTAGTTTCCAAGCAATCATTTTTGTATAGGTAGTGTATTGATTTATGGAATGCTTGGTGGCTTAGTGAAGAGTTCGTTTACCTACTTCTTGTATATTAATACATTCCTGGAATGAGTCAAACTCAAAGCATTTATTTCAATTAGACCATTACAAGCACTTTTGAACTTAAATATTTAAGAGGAAATGCGAGTGCTGTCTCTCTCCGTCCATCCGTCTGTCTCTCTCCACTATCGCTGTCTCTCTCCATCCTCCTGCCCTCAAATTCGTGCGATAAGGACAACTGCAGATCCGACTCAAAAGCTTAAGTAAAAAGTTATAATTCGAGGTTTGGCTCTCGCCTATTTCCTCCTCCAATATTGAACCAATTTAAAAGATATTTTAGACAATGAATAAGGAGGATATATACTACGCCGCTGTTTTTTTTTTATTTTTGTTAATAGTTGTCAAATTTGTACACTACGACTCTGTTAACAGCGATCTAAACAAGCAATTTTGAGCATTTTTTGAGGGTTCTAGTGCTTATAAAAATAATTTATCACCAAAAACGAAAACATAGGGGCATAGAAATAGTTAATATTTATTATTCTGTAAAAAATCATTGCTCTAGGGTCATTAACCAAAAAGAAAACAGGCGAGAGCGTTTGTATGGAGAAAAGACCACTCGCATTTCCTCTTAAGGTAAAATATTTCTGTTTCTTTTTGCCTTCCTTTTTCTCTTCCAAACCAAACCTAAAACTCCTGTCCCGCTGTAGTCTCTTAACTCGCGCCCCCCGTGACATAAGTGCGTAGTAATGGAACTTTGTTTGTCTGCAGACGACATTCACCAAGTCGCACAACCATTATGCCATTAAACGAGTAAGGGATGACGATTTATTTAATAACCCCTCATTGTACACTCGACTTTTACTTTCTTGTAAAACGTTATAAATTGGAAGAACGAGAAAAGCTGGTTCGTGAAGTTTAATTGTTGTGTTTCTTGTGGAATTTTTAAGGGTATTGCAGCTATTTCTTAGATTGCAAAGATTATAGTTGTACCTATATCTTTTTACTTTTCGTTCTTTCGCGAATTACGATCCTTTATGGATTTTGTCTTTCTTAATTCTTTTGACTCACAGCTGGATCAAGTTCCACGTTTTTATAAAAACATTATAATCATCGTTCATCGTTTTTATCATCATCTTTCTTCTGCCATTCCCAATTGATTTGGGGTCGGCGCAGCATGTCTTGTTCTTTCAAACTTCTCTATTACGCGACATCTCGGCAGTCACCTCCTTTCCAGCCATATCATCCTTCACGCAATCAAATTGATAGTTTTAAATAACAAGCTGATGCCCTCAGCTTTGACTAATTAATTATATACTAAAACCTTCCCCAAGAATCACAATACCCATTGGTGAAAACAGCATGAAAATCGGTGCAGTTGTTTTTGAGATTATCGCGAACAGACAGACAGACAGACAGACGCGGCGGAGGACTTTGTTTTATAATATGTTGTAATTTTAAATTGCATATAACTTAAATCTTTGAAAGACTTTAGGCGTAAGCTGTTTTACCTAGACTGAACCTTCATCACCTAGATACATATCTCTTATTTCATCTACCATTCCAAATCAGTGACTAAAACCAATCATATTTTTTTTTCTCTACCTCTTAACAACAACAGGTCCTTACACCAACCGCACAAAGCCAACACAAGCAGTCAGACGCTTAATAGTTGAACGTCAAATAATATGTAGGTTGACTAGACACGAACTGTCAGTGTAAGTTGGCTAACTCCTCTAACTAAGTCCTGCGGGACCTGGGATCTTAACGGGGCTATTACAATATGAATCGCGTAATGGGTCAAGGAGTATTGAAGATAGAATGTTGAGAAGCGTTTAAATATTTGTTGGAGTATTTGTGACGAAAAAATATCGTTGAATTTTATGGTTTATCTTTTTACATGGGACGTGGTATCACAATCGGGGTAGAGTGAGTAGAGAAAAAGTCTAAAGAGATGACTACTCTATATCTCTTTAAAGATGGCTTCGTTCTACATTCTCACACATCTCTTTAGAAGTTTAGAGATGGCTTCGGATGAGATAAGTTTGGCAAATGTATGTACAATCACTACATAGTATAAAACAAAGTCGCTTTCTCTGTCCCTATGTCCCTTTGTATGCTTAAATCTTTAAAACTACGCAACGGATTTTGATGCGGTTTTTTTTTTAATAGATAGAGTGATTCAAGAGGAAGGTTTTAATATATTATTGCCACCCGTGTGAAGCCGGGGCGGGTCACTAGTAATATATAAAAAACACCAAATTCGAAACTGACAATTACACATTGTGTTTATCTGATCAAAATCATCAAAAAGAAAATAGAAAAATAATACTATCTACCACGAACGTTATAATGGTTATCTAGGTGTAAGTTACTGCTTGGGATTAAGCTATTTACATTATGTGCCAGTATTGACCTAAATAAAAACAATAAACGCACAAGATAAACGAGCTAAATAAAAACAATAATGTTGGCACACCAGTAGACATTGGGAAATGTATTCAAAGATTTTTGTAATACGACTAATTTCCGAATGAACATTGGTCAACAACTTACATTAACAGTCCATTGTCACTATACTCCGTGATTCCGGTGTTGTTATGCTTTCTGTAACTGCTTTGTGACTCAAAGGAGACAATGTCGTGGAAGTTGAAAACTGTTGTGACAGGAGCCAGTGAGCTAGTGAACTGTTTAAGTGGTGATGTTTTAAATGTAAGACATGGAAGCTGACTGACAGTGTTAATAAAGTAGCAGTGGTAGAAAATAACAAGGTATAGTTTGAATTAATAAGTTTTGTTGGTTTTAAAGCCTTTGTGTCTCCTATTACAAAGTATTCTAGTATATAAATGGATTAAAAAAGTATAGGAAAATGAGTGGTATTTCATTTTGATAACCTGTCAACTTGCCCCACTAGACAAAATGAAAATCTGTCAATTGTACAAATTGTAGATTGTCATTATCTTCGAAAAAGCTGCTATAGACATCACTCAAGGTGTGAAGTAGCGGAAAGCGATTGCCACTACGCTACCTTCTATGAGGAAAATCATAATAATGTTTCCTTGTATAATTTACCACGAAAACTAACTAAAGCAGTTGATGTATAGAATTCCGGTTAGGAACGTCCTTAACCTTGCAGAAGATATTATACATCCGTGACATATCCGTAACCACTTTAGGACATACCTACGGATGTAGTTAAGGCTCTTGAATCTTTACATTTCCTCAAGCATTATGATGCTATAAACGTCAATGTTTGCTACTGAGACCTTGTTCCTCTTGAAGGCCTAGAAAATTATTAATCGTATTCAAAGAATTTTCTATTTATATAGGACTTTTCAATGGATAGACTGTGTTAAGAATGATTTGTAAGAAAGGAGGTGTCCGATGAGATGACGATTAATAGAAGTTGGAAGAAGACGACATATTGTTCCAACCCCAAATTAATTAGGATAAGGGTAAGCCAATGATGATAATTATAGCACTATTTAATGAATTAGATCGGCAGCTTATTATGTCTTAATTTTTGACTATCCATCATCGATTACAACCAGATGGAATATAACTTTTTCTATATCTTTTTCTAGCCTTCTTAAACTGGCAAATCAATACATGGCACGTGCTGCCTGGGACACGGACCATGTTTTTTTTACATTTTTCTGAATACAAAATAGCTTAAAATCACGACCAGAGAGCGTTGTGTTATTTAAAAGCAAAATAAAAACTCATGACCTAAATCCCTGTTAAAACAATCCCGAAGACAAATCGAAAGTGGATGGTTTAGAGTTCTTTTTTTTTCAGGGTCTGAAATCATTAAATGACTCCTACCGCTGTGGGCAGAGCGGTAGGGAGTGTCAGACTTCTACTGACTGAAAACGACAGATGCTCCTTCTTAGTCTTTTGTGTCGAGCCCGCGGTATCTCTTTCAAACAACCCGCAGCCCCGACGGGATGGTTTCTAGTTCAGAGTGTAGTCGATGTCCTCAAAATTTTTATGCTTTTTCCACAAAAAAACACGCACATCCCGTACAAAAGGATTGTATTTGATTGTAAACGGGTCGCAATAACTCGGTCAAGAGTGTGTCGTCTGAGTCGACCGGCAGCTGCCAAATCGCACAAACTTCGTCTCGTTCCTGAACGACTTGCTTTCTGGTCTAAGTTATGAGAATTTGAAGGATATTTTATTTATGTAGGAATTTTATTTTGTAGTCAGGGATTAAAGCCATATTTGTGATATAATATGATTAACTTACATAATAATATGAGGAGCCTGTGGCTTAATAATAACTACGTTAAGCTGTACAGGTTAGTCCGCGGGTGAGTGACCCATTATAAACTGAGTTTACTCCATGCCTCGGGTATCGTATTACCCAATACTAACTTAGATGTAGGGGTTAGATAGGCACGTCACTCCATATAAAATACTGATAATCAGCTGCATCCGGGAAGACTGGAAGCCGACCCTACGTAGTCGGGAATATGCTCAGCAGATAATGATGAGGAATAACTTACTTACGGCAGCAAAGTGTTATTGTAACAAAGCTTACGGAAACGGACTACGCAAAATAGTATTATTAATTTGTCACTGTCAGACAATTACTTTCCTCCATTATAGGCACGTCACTGACCTTTGTACTCTGATTGTACACAGACACACATCAAGCTGTACAGTTCCAGTATAACAAAGCCTTACTTTTGATAGATTTCCCGTCGAATGAGGGATCCGCATGAACCGGTTTTAAAAAGCTTTACATCTCTCATATTCGGTAAGTAGGTCCTTATTACCCCCAAATGGGGCTTGTAGGTGACCAATTAGCGCTCCAGGGCATTAATGTCGCAAGAAAAGCCCTAGGGCGGTAAGTAATTTAAAAAAAAAACACTTCACTCTTTCAAAATGTTCGCGTACATCTAACCATCATAGTACTGGCAATAGACATCATGCATTCAGCCCAATGACAAAAGAGGTCGCTTCGCTATTCAGCCTTGTCTTCGTATGAGTATACCGCCTGTGTGGGGGAGGCTTAATAGTCATCAATTTTAAATATCGAACGGCGAAGCTCAATATCGTTCTTGAAAAAAAAAAAAAAAAAGAGATGAAAAAGACGGTAATAGAAAACTTTACTTTCAATATTGTTTGTTTTTAGATTTTTTTTATAATTACGTGCTAATTAGGAAAAAAACATGAGTTCTGCAAGTAATGGAGATATAAGCTGCACTCCCGATTCAATGAAAATGGAAGCTGAAGCAGCAATTAACAATATTTTGCCTGAAAGTTCTAAAGAGAGATATTTGAAAACTTTATTCTTGTAATGCCGGTTTTCTTCTTACCTCATAATCGAGATGTAAAGCAGAGTAGTTAGCTCGGGTGTAATCATCAATTGCACCCTCGAACTATTGGCGCCCTCGCTGCGCTCGTGCGCCTAAATATCTCGGGCTGCAATTGATGCCTTACAGCCCTTGGCTACTAATCTACTATTATTGGCTGCCGGCCCGTAGGCAAATGCTAGAGACAAAATAAAAGCAAAAAGTATCCCACCGCTTATACCTCACGCCTCAAATATTTAGGAGCACGTGTAAACAGAATTAACGGAGTTTGTGCCGTGTGTGGGTCCTCGAGCAACAATTGAATTACGTTGAGCACCCGGACTAATTACGTCTTCGTCCTCATCGGGTTTAGATAATACGCCGCGAGTACCAGGACTTCAGCCGGAGAAAGGAGTGGCTTTGAGGATTTTTGGTCAAGTGTCGGCTTGTTGGGTGGCGTGTGGGTAATTAAGGGCCTTATTGTTTTGTGGATATGGAAGCTGGTTTTGATTGTGCTGAAGTGAGGGCTGATATTTTTGGTGGTGGTATACTTTGGAAATTATCGATGAAGTGGTCAGAACAAGATGAAATATCACACCTGTAATCTCCGAATTTTAACGTTTCGTCAGTTAGGTTTAAGCCCCATCTAGTAGGGGATGACTCCATTGTCATCAACCGGGCACCAATACACACTCCGTGGCTGCTACTGATAAATTCCTACTGAAAAACCTAAATAAAACTTTGCTCGATCGACCCGGTAATCGAACCCAGAACCTCACTCTCAACAGTTGCGCTTTCGACCACTAGAACAATGAGGCAGTCCGCAAAATAGCAAGATACTTATTTTAAATAGATTTCCTAATTCTGCTTCATAGCAATTCTAAATACAGAGACGGAAACCGCACAACCTTGGCCTTAACCTTGGAGCATTTTGCTCCAGATTTATTGTACTAAGTCATGCATGATTCTTTTTTTAATCATCTCTAAATTGTAGCACAAACGTCATCTGTCATTTATACCGATGGATGGCTTGTGTGAATATTAAAAGAATCTTAATTTTGGTCCTACTCGGGGAGTAACTTTTATGCATCACGATTTTAACATACAACTCATCATCACATTAGTACAATCAACAGGAGCTGGGCAGGGGTGGCAAGGGATTTAACAGGGCCTTCCCAATAGACCTTTTTAAAGCACAATTAAAGTAACTTCCCAAAAATTTAAAAACTACTCATGGAAAATATAAATTACCTAAAACTCGGCACAAATAAATAACACTATGCAGCCCGGCGAGCACGGCCTACAGTGACATGGCATGAGTCACACATTTTATCACAGTTTGGGCGATAAAACCGTTTTGTCTTAAATGCTAGCACGGCGGCGTAAGATAATTTCTTGATATGTGATACAACTTCTTGACGTCTAGTTGGGACTCCTATGTCTTATTTGCTAATATGGGCGCACCCATTTTGTAACAAATGTCACATTTTGACAGATGAATATGCTCGTTTATATCACGTTCGTTCGGAGGTGGTGATAAAAGTAAATTAAAAATATAAGTATATTTTTCTGCTTACTACTGCATCCAATTATTATAATTATGTTCTTGCCCGAAGGCAAGAGGTCCAAAGTAGGAAAATATTCCGAAGAAACATTCGGGACTCCTCTAATCCGTTCGAGTTGCCAGACAGGGAGTTCCAACGGATTTTCCGCCTGACAAAGCCTATGGTGGTTTATTTATGTGAAGAACTGCGCGTGGACTTGCTTTATCAATAAAATTATCAGTGAATTACTCTTATTTCACTTCAAAACTTTCACAATATATTTCAAAACAAATCACATCAAACTTTTAAAAGAAAAACAGAACTTTTAGTTAGTAGCAAGTTATCAAATAAATAAAAAAAGAATATGAAAGAAGTGCCGCGTACGTGTTATGTCAAAAATGAATTAGTACCCAAGAAAATTAAAAAGTTGTTTAACTGTATGAATTGTGCTCTTTTATACGTATTATTTTATTTGGTCGCCTATTCAGATGGTCATAGACATTTTTATTTTTTTAATATACTAGGTCACACTATGAAGTCAGCAACAAGAAAGACAAGTCGCGTCTTAAATTATATCACATGTGGTACCCGTGCTAGCATTTAAGACAAATTCTAAGACATGACATAATTTATAACGTCTTGTCACCAACGTCTTGGGTACGCCCGTGCTCGCCCCGCAGGAAAAGTTACCCTCCCGTCGGCGATAAAAAGAGGTGAAGTAAAAAATGAATTATGAACACCGTGTGAATTCTGAAATGCAGTGAAAACGGCACCCACACGACTAATGTGTCCCAGTTAATGTGGAAACATTAAAGTTTCTACTAAATATTGTACTAACTCTACCGCTACTGTTTAACTTCAGTTGGTGTACACGTAGAAGAAAAATTGTACTATGATATTTGCCAGTAGACAAACAAGGTTTTGACCTATTTTGCGTAAAGAAAAACTTCCATATTCGGTGTGTCTACAGTCTACACCGAACATTATATTATTATTGCTACAGAACCTTGTTGTATGTTGATAAAGTGCAGCTTGTTGATATGTCTACCATGTCTAGCAATTTTTGCAGTACAGTAGGTACAGTTTATGCGTATTTAATGCGTTTCAAATAAGAATAGGAACGACAGTAACCTCTATCTATAAGTACAAACTTTCAACCAACTATATCGAAATTCTATATGAGGTTCCTCATCTTTACCGATTAGAAATCCTAATCCATAAAACCATATATTTAAGTAGTTTGAATCAATCACACAAAACAAACAGATTTACAAAATGACTAAATTGTGCTTCATCTTTAGTTCATAAACAGACAAAGCTAAAGAAACTCCATAGCTTATAACAATAAACCAAACGATTTTATTTTCAACGATACACACGTATCGTCTGCTTCCATTTATATGTCTCTGGGTCCAATAGCTGTAGTTCTACAAACTACACTTTAGTTAGGAAATATAAACAAAATATGGAATATGAGGACTCTTTCACTTATGTTTTTATTTGTATCTGTGCTTTTTTCTGTTTTTCTAAAAGAGAAGGCAATATGGTAAGGGGGATACAAGTTATGCTAATACTTTAAGATATAAAGAGATGGGAGAGAATCGTTTTTCGTGTAGATATTTCATACAAAGAAAAGGGGTATCCTGTTTTGGAAAGTACTAAATAAGGAGTAGTGCGTTTGGCTGCAAGTTGGCTAACGTGTAGCAATTAATAATGACGCGGCAAGTGTGGAGCATTTTTGCCGAGAAAAACTGAGTTACTCGAACTCTGAATAGATCAAGAACAATTAATTGTTTAATTATTATCACTTGCTTCGATGAAAGAAAACAGCCTGAGGAAACCAGCATGCCTGAGAGATATTTCTTGAAGGAAAATTCCAGGTTAGGGGCTGACTCCACGAGCGATAGAATCGCGGCGATAATATCGTCGTGCTACGTATTTCTACATAGACTCTCTAAGGGGATGTCTCCACGAGCGAGAGAATCGCGGCGAGCCAGAATGTATAGAAATACGTGCTATGACGATAATATCGCCACGATTTTACCGCTCGTGGAGTCGCGAATAACAACGACGACACGGTTGGCGCAGTGGCTCAGGCAATGGACTGCCGCGCTGCGTGTCGCGGGTTCGATCCCCGCACGGAACAAATATGGGTAAGACCTACAGATAGTTGTTCCGGGTCTGGGTATTTGTGTATGTGAGTTTAAATGTTTGTGAACGCACCCACGATACAGGAGAAATTCCTAGTGTGGGGCAACGTTTTTAAAAAAAAAAAAAACAGAGGCAAGTGGTATAAAAATTCCAGGTTAGACACAAACCACGCGAATAAGAACAAGAAACAATATTTAAAACAACAAGCACTACCGTTAGGAAATACTTTGTGCTATTTATCTTCCCTCATTTCAGTTTCCACCACAACAAAGTTGCTATCATCAAACGAATCAAACACTCAAAGCCACTCAAAATATTCCCCGAGAACAAACAACATTGAATATTAATAACAAAGTGAGTATTTAACAGACCACAACCGCCAGAACATAATATTTTCTATAATCCTGCTGAAATATTTCAATAAACCCAAGGAAAGGGGGAAAATACGAGCCCCAAAAGTTTAGCACAACTTTCCAACGAATCGTCAGAATACTTATACAGGAATATTTTAAGGGATTAATAATGTTTAATTGAAATTTTATTACGGTATATCTTTTGTGTTTGTTTTTAATTGTATATAAAGAGGCCGTAAGACTAACTTTTAGCTTGCAGAAGCATCTACAGTTGCAATTTCGGAGAGCACTGAAAGCAGCAACAGGCGGCAACCAGACCGGGTTCTCAGCATTGTACTTTGACATTAACTAATCGGTACATTCATTCAATATTTCGTTTAAATCTTGGTAAAGGCAAATACATTTTTATATTGTTTAAGTAACAGTATGGTCAGATTGTCAGATTTATTGTTCCACGGGTTCAATCTAGGATTAAGGACGCATTCCCGATTGATAAGTCAAATCATTACTTTTTTAAACAAAAGTATGTTTATTAAATACAATGCTTTGTATTTTTAAAATGTTTTTGCTGCTTATTGTAGATAGATGTGCAAGGTACAATTCTTAACTATAAATATAATTTTAGATATGTCCAGTTTCTCAATAAATGTACCGAAGTCACTTCGGTACATTTATTGAGTAATGAAATACAAAGCATTGTATTTAATAAACATACTTTTGTTTAAAAAAGTAATGATTTGACTTATCAATCGGGAATGCGTCCTTAAATAAAAACAACTGTTCGTGCACATATTCTGCAAGGCAAGTTTTATTAAAATAGAATTTTAGTCGCAGGAGATGGTGGGACGAGCTGTACAGAACCAACAACTAGTGCTCCAAATCGGCCCTGGATCGAAAGATTTGGAGCTCATGGGGAGACCTTTGCCCAACAGTGGTACAGTCAAACAAGCTAATAAGTATACAGCCTGCTAACTTGTTTTAACTTTTAAGATTATACAGATACATTGAGAGACTGATGTCAAACGATACAGCGTTTGACAACAGTCGCCTATGCGAAACACTTGATAAAACAAAATTACAATAAATATTTTCAGTGTTTTAGAATTATAAAGATCTCTACACTGTATACTTATTAGCTTGTTCGACTGTACACATGTTAACAGTTACAGTGGCAGCCTAATACTCCTAATTTTATAGGTAGTGGTTTAGTACATACGCGTCGCAATTCAATTCAACCTACCACTTAGTAAATTACAATTACCTATTATCTTCATAATTGCTCAGTTAATTAACTGATGCACTATTCATATACCCACCTACTTACATGCCTACATTATGTAACCAAGATTGTAATCGTGTTCATTTCCGTTTGTAACATCACCTATTAAGGCGGGGTTGCAGTACTTTTTAAAAATTTTGAACCTTTGAAAATCGAACTAAATATGAGTTTTTTAATAAATTAAAATCATTACATAAAAATTGAACATACGCTCAAGTAAATCGTAAAGATAGAAATGCGATTTAGAATGATCGGCTCGATATTTTTTTTTATCAAACATGACTAAATCACAATTTAAAACGTGTACTGCTAAGACATTTCATCATGAATTTATATGAAAGTTATATCAGTAGATAGAACTTTTTATTCTGAAGTAAATGTTGAAAACATATTGTATAATTTCTTTATCATTTTTCTCCAAGAAGAAAAAACAGTCAAAATTGAGGCATTATATCGCTCGCGCGGCAGGGCGGGGGGTGAGGTCGTGCGTTCATAAAAACAAAGCACTGCAACCTCGCCTTAACAATGAGAAGTCCACTGCTAAATGGGTACTGAGATTGACTAACGTGTATGTGATGTAGATTTACCTAGCCTACATAATTATAGAACTCAAGGCATTACTTTGTGCAACTTATTTCATCACCACATTCACCACTGCTCTCAAAAACGGTGGACGAAAACATCGTGAGGAAGCCAAAGATCTATTTACACTTAGCTCGCTTTAGCTCGTTCCATCGTCGACCTCATCTCTGCCCTTAGGGCAAGATTGAGGTCAAGAGCAAGCCCATATTAAATAAAATAAAATAAAAAAAACTTCCTTTCTTTCCTAAACAAGTATTTAATTAAGTCTATATAAATTATAATTTAATTTCAAAAGGCGTTACCTAGAGCCTGGTCTTTGATGGATTTGCTACTAAGTATTAACAATTTGAAATATTCTATCAATTTCTGGAGTTTTGTATCTCTAAAGTTCAAAGTAAGAAATTTTATTAAAGAAATATTTTCAGAATTTATTTCTATCGAACGTAATCTTTGATGTAAACTTACCTAACTACCTAAGAAAGGTATTTTCAGAAAGTTATTTTGAATATTCTTTTTAAGCAAAATTTAATAACTATTTTGTTTCGTTTGTAACATGATGATTTTTTTACGGGTAGAGACACAATTTCACAAAATTATACATGTCGCAGATCGCGTAATGGAATGTCAAGCGTTTATCATAATTTTGATTTGGTTCAATTTAATTTAATTTTTGGTCTGGCAATGCTTGAGTGTGTTTAGTCGGATAAAGTTATCGTTGGTCATTTTTGATGTTAATAAAAAGGCGGTAGACTTGTGCAGTTGACACATTCAAATTGAAATCATGGTGACGAACGGTTGACTTGGCTAACCTCACTACATTCCATTTTATTTCATTTAAATCTGAAATAGATCTTCAATCCTTCGTTATTTTTAATTGTTAAGTGTTTTGGACAGTTAAGTTTAGTGTACCGAACAGTGCCTGTGTGTTATTTCATGTTGGACTCCACATTCCATCATGCTCGAGCAACAAATCAACGAAGACAGGTCTCATCTGTCGTCATCAGAAGTGCGATGTGACTCAAACGCCCTACATAGTGTAAGTGACAGTGCTAGCCAGGAAAAGTGTGTGTAAAGACAATGCGCGTGCGTCTGAAAGTAACACAGAAACGGAAAAGTGGCGTTTTCGTTAGCGCAGCAAAAACAAACTTTGTGACTATTGCTCTGATGCGCGCCTACCGTATTACGACTCTGAAAAACGGAATATCGGCAAACGTGCTTTGTTAGCAACAGCAACAGCAGACATGTGTGTTAGGTATCGATACGAATAGTCAAGTGTTACGTATGTGGTGAGGAAAGCCAAAAGGTTTCCACGGTTTACCAGAGAAGAGACAGCAAGACTGACAGAAGACCTCACTCCTCGTCTTCTCATGGAAGTACATTATCTGTTCCGGCGAAGCCCAAGGTCAGCTCCGTCACCTGCCTCCGTGCAGGAGCCGAGGCCACTACGCGAACCGTCGGTTATCCAGCAGCGGCCCAGGGTTCCGGCAGCGGCGGCACTGGTGGTGGCGCTGGTGTAGCTCCTGAACAACGCCGAGTGGACTTGTGCGTAGTAAATGCGCCTACAGGTATTCTCCGTCACTCTGGTGAGTCTTTTAGTTTTGTTATGATTCTGGAGCAGAGTGTTCATTAATGAGAGATTCTATTTTGTCAGTATTTTGTGTAAATTTAATGTTGAGCGTAATTATTATAGTGTCTTTACTATTACGGGAATAGGTCAAACTTCCGCGAATAGTAACCTGAACATTTTAGCTAATGTTGACATTGGTAACATTAGTTTGGATCAGGGCTTTGAATACCGTTAAAAATTAGGAATCGTTACCTCCTTCATTCGAAGGTAACGTTAATTTCATAGGTAACGTTAAGTCTGGTATCGATAGTTGGGTGGACTTTTACCGGTAATTTGACTTAACGTTATCAATGATTTACCGTTAAATGATAGTGTTATCAGGTAACGATACTTGATACCGATACCAAATTAACCCTATAAGTAACGGTATTTTTCTTTCATCTCTTTCTTACGACGCATTTATGTCGTCATAATAGCTTTTTTTTCTGTTTCCACTTGCTGTGAGTTTAGTCGCCACCCAAAACCGAACGCAAACGGTTTATCTGTTCATTTAGTATATAAAATTACCTACGTGGGTTAACCGAAATGGAAGGTAAGTGACTGTAACGGTAAAAGTATCGATACTTTTACCGTTACCAGGGAACATTAATAAACTGATCCGATACCAAATTACCGATACCAGTGATAACGTTAATAAATTAACATTATGAAAATATCGTTACTTACCGATACTTTTATCGTGAATTTGGTAACGTTAACAAGCCCTGGTTTGGATATTGTTTTTCATGTTTTACCTGATGAATACCTTCAACATGACATAGTGATTGGACGTGAAATTTTGATTAATGACTTGGTAATTAACATGACGTCAAGAACTTTAAAATAATACCTAATGTGAGTACCGTAAATATAGAGTCGAATATAGAGTCGAATATAGAGTCGAATATAGAGGCGAGTATAGAGTCGAGTATAGAGTCGAGTATAGAGTCGAGTATAGAGTCGAGTATAGAGTCGCGTATAGAGTCGAGTATAGAGTCGAGTATAGAGTCGAGTATAGAGTCGAGTATAGAGTCGAGTATAGAGTCGAGTATAGAGTCAAGAATAGAGTCGAGTATAGAGTCGAGTATAGAGTCGAGTATAGAGTCGAGTATAGAGTCGAGTATAGAGTCGAGTATAGAGTCGAGTATAGAGTCGAGTATAGAGTCGAGTATAGAGTCGAGTATAGAGTCGAGTATAGAGTCGAGTATAGAGTCGAGTATAGAGTCGAGTATAGAGTCGAGTATAGAGTCGAGTATAGAGTCGAGTATAGAGTCGAGTATAGAGTCGAGTATAGAGTCGAGTATAGAGTCGAGTATAGAGTCGAGTATAGAGTCGAGTATAGAGTCGAGTATAGAGTCGAGTATAGAGTCGAGTATAGAGTCGAGTATAGAGTCGAGTATAGAGTCGAGTATAGAGTCGAGTATAGAGTCGAGTATAGAGTCGAGTATAGAGTCGAGTATAGAGTCGAGTATAGAGTCGAGTATAGAGTCGAGTATAGAGTCGAGTATAGAGTCGAGTATAGAGTCGAGTATAGAGTCGAGTATAGAGTCGAGTATAGAGTCGAGTATAGAGTCGAGTATAGAGTCGAGTATAGAGTCGAGTATAGAGTCGAGTATAGAGTCGAGTATAGAGTCGAGTATAGAGTCGAGTATAGAGTCGAGTATAGAGTCGAGTATAGAGTCGAGTATAGAGTCGAGTATAGAGTCGAGTATAGAGTCGAGTATAGAGTCGAGTATAGAGTCGAATATAGAGTCGAATACAGAATACTGGTTAAGTACTATAGGTTCACTTGCTGGTTAAGCAGTGATGCAGAGTACTGGATAGGTACTATAGGTACACTCGCTGGTTAAGCGTGTTGTGATGAGCTTTCGCTGGTTAAGCGTTAGTTGTGTAATCGCTGGTTAAGCGGATTACGTTTAGCTTTCGCTGGTTAAGCGTTAGTGATTGAACCGCTGGTTAAGCGTGTGGATGAGCTTTCGCTGGTTAAGCGTTAGTAATTGAATCGCTGGTTAAGCGTGTGGATGAGCTTTCGCTGGTTAAGCGTTAGTAATTGAATCGCTGGTTAAGCGTGTGGATGAGCTTTCGCTGGTTAAGCGTTAGTAATTGAATCGCTGGTTAAGCGTGTGGATGAGCTTTCGCTGGTTAAGCGTTAGTAATTGAATCGCTGGTTAAGCGTGTGGATGAGCTTTCGCTGGTTAAGCGTTAGTAATTGAATCGCTGGTTAAGCGTGTGGATGAGCTTTCGCTGGTTAAGCGTTAGTAATTGAATCGCTGGTTAAGCGTGTGGATGAGCTTTCGCTGGTTAAGCGTTAGTAATTGAATCGCTGGTTAAGCATGTGGATGAGCTTTCGCTGGTTAAGCGTTAGTAATTGAATCGCTGGTTAAGCGTGTAGATGAGCTTTCGCTGGTTAAGCGTTAGTAATTGAATCGCTGGTTAAGCGTGTGGATGAGCTTTCGGTGGTTAAGCGTTAGTAGTGTAATCGCTGGTTAAGCGTGTTATGTTGAGCTTTCGCTGGTTAAGCGTTAGTGGGTTAATATCGCTGGTTAAGCGGTATTATTATCACTGGTTAAGAGGAAATGCGAGTGCTGTCTCTTTCTACTATCGCTGTCTCTCTCCGTCCTCCTGCCCTCAAATTCGTGCGATAAGGACAACTGTAGAAAAAAGTTAAAATTCGAGGTTTGGCTCTCGCCTATTTCCTCCTCCAATATTGAACCAATTTAAAAGATATTTTAGACAATGAATAAGGAGGTTATATACTACGCCACTATGTTTTTCATTTTTCGTTAATAGTTGTCAAATTTGTACACTAGGACTCTGTTAACAGCGATCTAAACAAGCAATTTTGAGCATTTTTTGAGGGCTCTAGTGCTTATAAAAATAATTTATCACCAAAAAGGAAAAAATAGGGGCATAGAAATAGTTAATATTTATTATTCAGTAAAAAACCATTGCTCTAGGGTCATTAACCAAAAAGAAAACAGGCGAGAGCGTTTGTATGGAGAAAAGACCACTCGCGTTTCCTCTTAAGTGATAGGATTTGTAACGCTGGTTAAGCGCTACAATGTTAATTACTGGTTAAGTACTTCACAGATATTACTGGGTAAGTGCATGCATGCATGGTGCTGGTTAAGTACTGTAGATTTGTTTGGTAAGAGTCATAATGCTTTCTTCGTATTGTGCCGTTATAATTCTTTCATTTGAGTTTGTTATGTTTGGTTCACAATCAATTGAGCATTATAAACGTATTTTTCACACGGTTTAATTTGACCTAAATATTTTTGTGATGATGTTCCTTGACGTGGGTCAGGATAGCCGAGTGATCTAGTTACTTTTCTGGATTATTTGTCTCTTAAGGTACCTCATCCCACGAGGTCGTGTGAAGGTCAGTGATGGCCGTGTCGCAGATCGCGTAATGGAATGTCAAGCGTTTATCATAATTTTGATTTGGTTCAATTTAATTTAATTTTTGGTCTGGCAATGCTTGAGTGTGTTTAGTCGGATAAAGTTATCGTTGGTCATTTTTGATGTTAATAAAAAGGCGGTAGACTTGTGCAGTTGACACATTCAAATTGAAATCATGGTGACGAACGGTTGACTTGGCTAACCTCACTACATTCCATTTTATTTCATTTAAATCTGAAATAGATCTTCAATCCTTCGTTATTTTTAATTGTTAAGTGTTTTGGACAGTTAAGTTTAGTGTACCGAACAGTGCCTGTGTGTTATTTCATGTTGGACTCCACATTCCATCATGCTCGAGCAACAAATCAACGAAGACAGGTCTCATCTGTCGTCATACAGATCAATTGAGTTAAAGTCTTTAAAAGACGTGTATTTAAAAGTGCATTTGGCCTTGTTTTAGTGTATGGTAGCTGTCTAGGTTTAGTAGTTCCAAGTCCGAGTAATGAGCGTGAGATCCTTGGTTCGATAGCCGGGTCGGGCAAAGTGTTATTGTGTTTTTCCTTCAAGGATTTTTCAGTAGCAGCCACGGAGTAGCTAACTTATCAATAGTGTGTCGATAGTGTGTCGGTTGTGTCTCAATAGACTACTCATTGACATTTGGTATTCTACAAATATTTATGGTCATTGACTTGCCACTGTAGTGACATTGAAACGCCATAGTAGGACTTTAAGGTAGTCTGTAAATATATTTCAAGTGAAATCTGACAGTTGTTCTATCGTGTTTGGCTATCGAACTGCCATTATGAAGCCATCGAACAACGACACCTCTTTTCCCTATTGCATAATAATGCAGGTATATTGATTGAAGATCAAGCACAATGGTATGCTTTCTCATGACAACTTTGTACCAAAACTAGGTCTCTCAGTAGCTCCTAGTGCGGACAGACGTTAGACAAATTAAATTAGCTTTGAGAGACCTACACGAGTCAGTCCCAGACTCCCAGTCCTCACTCGGGGTGACGTCAGGGCTTGTTTCTCTGCAGCTAAAGGGATCAGACATGTGCATCCAACAATTAGAAGGTAATTGGAAAGGAAGTGTGTTGGATGCAGAGAACTTGGTGCATTATTATGTGAGCAATTTGGTGATGAAAATAACACTGCTCTTTACGGCTTCGTACTGCGTACGGTGAAGGAAAACATCGTGAGGAAACCGGCATAAACAAACAGAGCTTTATTTTGTTTTCTTGTTATTGTTTGTTAATCACTATAATTAACTGAGAGATAGGAAACAGTATCAAATATTCCTCATGAAAAAAAATCCAATTCATGAAACAATCAAATCCACAGATAAGCAAAGCACTCCCATATTTCTGATACGTTTGTCAAAAACAAAACGTTGCCCCCCATTTTGTGCGTGCCACGATAATGGATAAAAGTTTTAATTCGAATTTATAGTAGCAACAGCTCTGTATTACGACCATTGAAGTAAAACAAATGGGTTATTTTATTACAGAGCGCAGTTATTTTAATGTATGGCGGAATATCATCAGCGTTGTTGATGACATTGGGAACAAGAGTTGTGTGTTGACTGACTGACTGGATTAATTGTTGATATTGAGCTGTTTTTTTGTAGACTGTGGCGGATAGATTGGTAATGTGAAGTTACTGTAATCATCATCTGCCTAGCCTTTTCCCAACAATATAATTATACTTATCGTATTAAACCTGATATGGGTACGCTGCATATGAAACGTCCTGTTGGTGAAATGTCCATAGCTGAAAGATTCTTCTGGCGAAAAATGAATCGTCCTGTCGACGAACAGTCCAGTAGCGAATCGGTCTTAGGAGAACGGTTGCGGATTCGTAATACGAAAACCCTTGGTAAGACTGGTGGTCAGATTTTAGGGCTACTGACTGCCTGTAACGACTGTCAAAGCTCAACATAGCATCCGGGACCAACAGCTTAACGTGCTTTCTAAAGCACAGGGAAAACCCGGTGCCTATGTTATGATAAGTGAGTTACACTATCCGTTCGGCTGAAAGCCTCCACCATAAGGATAGCTCAGTAAAAGAATGAAAAACTTATATTTTTACAGTTTTCTTAATGAGACGATTTTCCACCTGGCCGTACCAAAAAAAATACTGTAGCTACGTTTTCAAACTGAGTCCATATTTGCAGTAAGTAACTAAATATAAATACATATTACGTTTTCCAGAACATTGTATACAGCTGTTGCCAAAAGCGGTCTTTGACCCATTTTATAGACGTTCCTCATTTAAAAAATGAATAAGTATACCCTTTAAAATCCCCAATCGACATCGATCATGATTGAGAAGGAAAACAAAACAGTTTACTGTTTTGTTTCGTGCGAAGAGATAATAAGGGCAATGACCGCTATTGCTATGCAAAACGCAACATCTATAGGACATTATCACTACCCTTGCTACCCGTGTACAGACACGGTCGTGTTCCAGGCATACCCGGGTTGCTATGTGCTAGTTATGTCAGCGATGTACCGTACGATGTACACCGCTGTGCCACGTGTTGTATTGTAACGCAGAACGTGGATAGTACATTGTACATGACTGTACGTGCACAATGTACACTGGTTAAGCATGTAGGCGTAAGTAGGTTTAATAGGTTGCTAGACTTTGATAAATGGTTATTCGTTAGTGTTGCCAACTAAGCCACAAAATGGGAATTCTTCTTGTTATCGTCTGGGCCTGCAGTCTCTACACTAATAACAGCGCTACGAATGTCTCTACGTCGTATCGATGTCAAATTTCTTTAATAGATTTTTAACCTTATTTCAACAGCATAAGATTGAAAACCTATTAAAGAAAGTTTTCGATTTTTCGACTTAACGACATTCGTAGCGTCGTTGTTAGTGTAGAGACTGCAGGCCCTGGACAGTAAGACTTAACGACCCCACATATCTTACTCTACCGCCTCAAGGTCCTCTGATAATTATGGTTTCACGACCGCCATTTGACAGCCGGCACCACCGGCTTACCTATACGTGCCTTCCGAAGTACGGAATCTTCCTTATTGTCAGTCTATCAGGTGATTCCCGCGATTCAAATAGGAACCAATAATGTGTGATTCGAGGTACAACACTCGCGAGAAACCTAATAACTCACGCCTAAACAACATAGGTGATATTTTCAAGTGTTCTGTGCTTAATTTATATAAACCGTATGTGGAATCTTACTAATTAGGCTGTGGAAGTCAGATAGACAGTCGTTCTATGTAAAATATTGGTATTTGCAGCTGCATCCGGTAAGACTAGAATCCGACCCCCCTATGGGAAGGCTAGGCAGATGACGATGACGTGCTAGGGGTCTAAAATGGCCACTTTAGACCCCTAGCACGTCTTTATGAATTGCGTTAAAAAGCGTAAAATGGACCTTTCATAGTAGTAACTGCATCTGTGACCACACCATACAAAATTTCATCAAAATCGGTCAAGGCCTTTCCGTGGAGTATGGCAACTAACACTGTGCCTCGAGAATTTTATATTTATGGAGATAGGGGAATACTAACTTTATGGGTAATCTTCCTGATTTAAAGGGAAAAAAAATAAAGTTAGAAATCTATGACACAATCATGTGGTAGGTCGATGTTATGGCGTCTACACAACCACCTGCAAAGAGAAAACTTAGGATTTAATTTCAGAGAATGCCAACATCACAACGTCACGTATTCTATTTTATACTCTACCTACTGTATAACAGGAACTTACTGGGAGCCAATACAGCAGTCTGGTTTTAAAACTAACAAAGCCATGACGGATCGCTTGCCGTCACCTGCATGCAATAGTGATTCTTTACTGCTACAAACTTTATAATGCACTCAAAACTCACCTCTTAAGTCAATGTACCATTTAAGTCAGCTGTAGGTATATTAGCTCGTAAAAACTTAATAGTTATTAAGTAATTTAGCATTACTATTTAGTTTAAAAGTAAATTGTTAAGTACTTCATGAGTCTCTATGAGGCTTGAAAATAAATGTTTTATTATTTTTTACAAATTAGTAGGAAATGACGCTAATGAAAGGAACTTAATGAAACTCTTTACAAACCCATTGTTTGTATACTTGTGTATGTACCTACTTCAACCGAGGAGGGGAGGAGGGTCTCAATTCGCCGGTGTGTGGTTTTTTATCAACATCTGTAATGTGTGCTGATTGGTTAAAGAATAGTACTTGAAAAGCATCAAAGGTATAAAAAAGACATACCAGTATCGCTTTGCTAACTAATATCAGCTCGAAAAACTGCTGTGGCGTTCCTACAACATATTTTTACCCGACTGCAACGAAGCCCTAAAGGTTATTAGAAACCTCAAAGTCACATTGACTTATTGCTCATCAATATGAGTTTCAGTGCTCCCACGTTTTCATAATCATCCTACACCAGTTGTTTATTTAACATATGCAAAAATAAAAATCTGAATTTCAATATTGGGTTGGCAGCACCTGTTCACCTCAAATACATCGTATCGAGTATGTAGTATACATCGTACCGTATATAATATACCGTATAGATTATACTTTTAAATATGCAGAAATGTGAGGATACTTTGGTAAATCTGTTTAGTTACTATTTTAGATCATATAACGAGCTTAAATGAGCTTAAAATGTATGTGATAATCAATGAATAAATAAATAAATAAAAATAACGATAAAATAAGTAGTACTATAGAGTTAGTAGGACCTTACCGCTTAACACTTTCAGTGCCAAGCACCCAGCATAAAGGTCGAACTCGGAGGCGGGTTGTGGACACACATACGAATTATTGGTTTGTGTGTCCACAACCCGCCTCCGAGTTTAGGCATACAAATAAAAATGGATAATTTGAACTTGGCAGCAAAAATGTTAACCCCTCCCTTGGCCATGATCTTCGCGTTTAAGCGACTTGTGTCTTAAACGACGGCAGAGAAAAAAAGTTATTTCCATGAGTCCCTGTGACAGGGAGAAAAATGACAGACAAAGATTCTTTTGTTAACCCCGAGACGTAGTTTCACCCACAGTAGTTCTATTTCATTAACGCGGTAGATTCGAAGAGGTAGCTCTCATTCAATCGAATTAGTTGACAATCCAAGTGTCTCCTAAATGAAACACGTAGCTTTATTAGGGCAATGTTCTATGTAACCTCTAAATTGCGTCGTGTTATAACTTACTTCGTCAATAGAAGTAACTTTAGCTAGATTATTCCACACTGGTCCAACGATTTTTTCTACTAGTGGGATAAAGTGGAATGTTATTTTTCATTACTTATACTCTGAAAGTAGGTCATGTTGGGAGCAAGCCTATTGCCACCAACTGATGTGATTAGGTGCAAGCCTATTGCCATCAATAAATGTAATTAGGAGCAAGCCTATTGGCATCAACCAATCTAATTAGGAGCGCGCCTATTGCGCTCAACCAATCTAATTAGGAGCAAGCCTATTGCCATCAACCGATTTAATTAGGAGCAAGCCTATTGCCATCCACCGATTTGGGTTATTGGGAGCTAAGCCTATTGCCATCAACCAATGTAATTAGGAGCAAGCCTATTGCCATCAATTGATGTAATTGGGAGCAATCCTATTGCTATCAACCGATGTAATTAGGAGCAAGCCTATTGCCATCCACAGATTAGATTTAACCGATTTTAAGTGTTTCTCATATGTTTACTTTTTATTGTTTTTTGTCAATTTGTTTTTTCTTTCTTTCGATTTAGATAATTGGGCGCAAGCCTATTCCAATCAACTTTCCTTGTATTCGTAATGAAAAGCACAGTGTTTACCTCGGGTTAAAGACTTATTTAGTCCCTCGAACTATTAGCGCCCTCGCTACGCTCAGGCGCCATACCCCGTCTCGGGGACTAAATAAGTTACTTTCACCCCTAAGGTAACAATGTACCTACTATAAGAAAAGTCAGTTTCAATCAATTCAATTCCTTGACTAAGATTATTATTATCAGTATAATTATCTTTAGATAATTCAAAAATACTGTGAGTTATAAAAAAAATAATCCAACTCTTTTTTTGCAGATGGTAATTCTTCAATGCAATGATGCTCTGGGCGGAGCGGAAGGGAAGATCACACTTGCACAGAATAAAACCCACGCATGTTCCTTCTTCTTCTTTTCTTTCTCCCAGCGGATGCGGTAAATGTCAAATCCTCTTGTAACTCTTTTGTGCTTTTGGAGGCATCTGAAGAGGAAGTAGAAGGGGCCATCAGCAATCTTCGCCCGGATTGTGGAGCAGGGTGGGACAATATAATATCAACAGTACTTAAGAATTTGAAAAACTATATAGTCCCTCCCCTCACGTATATCCTAAATAGATGTTTAGCGGAAGGCATTTTTCCAGAAACCCTTAAAAAATCAATTATAATCCCTATTTTTAAAAGCGGTGGCAAGGCGGAAGTGGTAAACTATCGACCGATTTCTTTGCTCACCTCTATTTCAAAGGTATTTGAAAGGATTATAAATAGCAGATTCGTAAAATTTTTAGAAGACAAAACTATTTTATCACCTAACCAGTATGGCTTCAGAAGGGGAAAATCTACAACTGACTGTATGCATACATTCACTGATCTTATTGTAAATAAATTAGATAATAAAAAAAAATGCTTGACCATCTTTTTAGACCTTCAGAAGGCTTTTGATACAGTGTGCCCCCGCATATTGATGTCCAAATTAGAACACATTGGAATAAGGGACACACAATTGAAACTATTCCAAAACTATTTAGAAGATCGATATCAGTCGGTTCGGATAGGTAATACGCTGAGTGAAGAAATACCGATAAACATTGGAATCCCACAAGGCAGTATCTTAGCCCCCCCCCCTCTTCCTTTGATATATTAATGAGTTATGCCAGCTAAACATCACAAACTGTCATGTAATGTCTTATGCCGATGACACTACCCTAACGTTTTATGGTAACTCATGGGACGAAACTTTTGTTGCGGCCCAAGAAGGATTCAATATAGTAACTCGTTGGCTTGCACATAACAAACTGACCTTAAATGCCAGTAAAACGAAATACATACAGTTTACAATACATAATGTAGCATCTAATCCTATTAATTTCAATTTATATGCACACACATGTAATCCTTTAACCGCAAACTGTGACAAATGCCCAGTGATATCAAAAGCAGAATCAATAAAATACTTAGGGATAATAATTGATAAAAACTTATCTTTTAAACATCACATCTCTCATCTGGTCCAGAGAACAAGAAAGCTCGTTCATGTTTTTAAAAACCTTAGGCATGTGTCAAGTTGGAAACTGATTAAAACTGTGTACGAATCCCTTTGTCAATCTATCCTATCGTATGGTATTTCCACCTGGGGCGGCTCGTATAAAACGAATATCTTAAACGTTGAAAGAGCTCAACGACTTCTCCTAAAAGTCGCTCTTTTTAAACCACGTTTATACGCCACAAAAGCCCTTTACAACGATGCAAATGTACTAACAATCAGACAGCTTTATATACTACTAACAGTTATGAAAAAACACTCCTCTATAGACATTTCTAAGGTTAAACAAAAGGCTAATTCTAGGCGATACTATGAAGTCTGTGAAACAACCCCTGTAAAAACGTCTTTTGCCTCAAATTTCTTCATTTCCAGAGCAAGCAGACTATACAATAAGATTAACAAAGTTCTAGCAATTGTTAATCTGTCTAGGATGGAATGTAAGAGGAAGCTCACACAGTGGCTTCTAGGACTAGACTATGAAGAAACGGAAAAATTGCTTACAGTATTATCCTAGTCTAGCGTTTTTCATAACCCCTCACTCACACATTTATATAACATTCATCATCTAATGTAACTACACACACATTACTCACGCACACACATACACAAACACACATTACTCACGCACACACATACACACACATACACACACACAACACAATCACACTTCACGCACTAACAAACACATCCATTTAATTTAATTTTTTATTTTTGTTTAGTTAGAACTTGTTTTGGTGTTAAATTATTTATTTTTTCTTACAATAGTCCTACATGTTCTACAATAATGATAAGTCAGTCTCGGCGAGGGGGGCCAGGAGTCCATAGCACAGGGTATCCTAGTTTGGGTTCCTGACTCCCACAATCCTCTGTACCTCCAATAATATTGTTACACCTCTATATTGTATTTTGTACTTTGTGGGAGAAATAAATGTTATTATTATTATTATTATTCTTAGCCCTTTGCTTTCCAGGTCCGTGGTATCTCTTTCAAACAGGCCCGCAGCCCCGGCAAGCGTCGGTTCTTGGGGGCCCCTTCCATTTTGCTGACATGCACGCACCGCACCGGTGGGTTATCTTGGTAGGGCAAATTGGAATATTCCTTTAGCCAATGTTGGTTGTAACCTCTAGATTGCGTTCTGTTATAACTTTGGTGCGCAAATAGAAGAGAGTTCGAGGAATACATTAGCTGCGTGACGTGTAAACTGCGTAGGTAATACGTTCGGTGGTGACTGCAAACATCAAACAACTCGTTTAAGGTGTGGTCCCTTTTTAACTATTCCCGGAACGAATGAAACTAACTAACCGAATTCGGTAGCGTGGTCAGTCTAGAGAACTCTAGTGGGTGCAGCCTAGGTCTTTGAAAAATTGCTGGTGGAATACATAACCTCCTCATTTTCTAGAAGTCGTTTAAAAATGGAACTCTATCAGTGAAATGACCATTAAATATGGTCTAATGGTATAGTATGGTACTAATGGAAAAGTCAGTAATGTATATAAGATGATAATAAGCTACTGAAAGACGCATACCGGGTGGGAGGGACATCGAATCTAGGCAGACTAGGCAAATGATGAATATAAGACAACACTACCTTTATTTGTGTGGCAAACGTAACCTTCACATGTCCTCAACAGAAACAAATAAAACCAACCCCAGTAAAAGCCCAACCTTTAGAACTCCAAACACTCATTTATCTAACCTAACATTTACGACTAATTCACAACTAAACAACCAATTGACGATAAAATAAGAAATACCTTTCCTATTCCTGCTATAAACTCTTATATTACCGTTATATGCCCTTATAGAAGAATAGAGGCGTTAAATAATACAAAAGAAACGATCTCAAGTGATATAGAACCTTGTTTTGAGTTTATGTGAAGCTCGTAAAATTGTTATGGCGGCAGGTACGACTTCTCAAGGGTCGTGCCAATAAAACAGGTAAATAGGTATATGCTATTTTATTTGAGCATCGTTTCATATTTTTAGGGTTTTAAATAAAAGTTTTCTTTGTTGTGTTGTTGTATTGCAGTTTTGATATATTGATGGTTTAATTTTTCGCGGGCGATGAACTTGGTTTACGAATCTTTTATATCTACTTTACGTTTCAGCTTTCCAGTGTTTATACTGCACAATTTTTGCTTTGGTTCATAAAAGGATCTATAAAGAAATAATAACAATTTAAATAATACTTATATGTTAAAGTTATCCACGATTTCACACAAAGATTTGAACACACATTCGAACATAGATCTCGACTTGACTACAGATAGCGCGCGAGTTGAATGCAGAGCTTAGGAATGCGGTAGTGCGTGACAGCACTACCGCATTACACTAGTGTGAATAGCACAGCACTACACTGCTCCCGCTCTTTACCTCAGACCCCGGCTGCATTCAACTCGTGCGCTATCTGTATCTTGTTTGGTCTAGTAGTCGGAAGCGTGAAATTGAATTCCCAGGTCAGGCAAAGTGTTAATAGGTTTCTCTACCAGCAATTTTTCAGTAGCAGCTACGGAATCTGTGCTCAGTAGGCCCCTACTATATGGGACTTAAATATAGCTGGTGAAATGGATATACCTATTAGGTACGGTCAGCATCAGAAGTAGCTGAAAATTTCGGAATTTTAATTCTTTTATGTACAGGACTCTAGCTATTATTTTTAATGTTTCAGAAGATTATTCGTTAAAATAGTCCTTACACTCCAATAACATGTAGTAACGAGTAATATCTAACAAGTTTTTATTAAAAAAACAGCTTCGAAACTTTGAGTAATGTTTATACTTTTGATGCTGACCGTACACCTCTGCCTAACGCTTCGGGGATTACAGGTATGATGATATAAGTGAATATAGATCTTCTGTATGAGAAGGCAGCTTTGTGTATTTTTTTTACCCACGACGGAACGGAGACGGTATATGCGTTTGGGGTGAGAGGTTGTTTGTTTGTGTGTTTGTGCCAATACATATTGCCATTTTTCTCCAAAACTACTAGTCCGATTTTGATGCAGTTTTCAGTTATGGGTTCGGGTTTGATTGGTGCATGTTCTTAGATAGGTGTTACGGTGACAACTCACCAGGGGGCGCTGCAGCAAACATTTTTTGTGCAAATCAAAGTTGCCATTTTTCTCCAAAACTACAAGTCCGATTTTGATTCAGTTTTCAGTTATGGGTTTAGGTTTGATTGGTGCATGTTCTTAGATAAAAAATAAAAATAAAAGTAAAAAGTTTAAAATAAAAAGCAAAATTAAAAATTTTGAAAAAACCCACGACTGCTAAAAATTAATTGAAAAAAAAGGATAAAATAACAATAACAAATAACATAAAACACCCACCTTAAAAAAACCCAAGAATGTCCGTCGGGAGCTGCCATTAAATGAACTAGTTTTGCAATGTTCAGCTCCCGACGGACATTCTTGGGTTTTTTTATTTTTAGCAGTCGTGGGTTTTTTCAAAAATTTTAATTTTGCTTTTTTTTAACAAAATTAAGTACCGTAAAATGGGGTTACATTGATTAATTTTAAAATATAACTGACTGTAACTTCGTCAGTTATTTAGATAAAAATACAAAAAAAAAAAACTGTAATGGCGACTCATGGTGTTTTATTGATAAAAATTTTTTTTTTTTTTTTTCGCCTTTTAGTTTCCGAGATAAAAAATATTGAGTGGCTTATCATCTTTATACTTGATATGGGGTCGCTTTGATTGCCCCCGTTTTTTGTATGTAATAAGAAAGTAGCCCCTAACAGGAAATAAAAACAAAAAATAAAAAAATTGTTCACTCATTAGTTTTTGAATTAAAACACTTCAAAGTTCACCGGGGTGTGTTTGATTACAGGGGTAACATTGAGAATTGATTTTAGAGCTATATTAAGGTAAAAAACACGTTTTGTAGTATAATCAAATATATTATATAAAGTAAGTAGACAAAATGTAGTGAATTAAACACAAAATCTTAGTAACAAAACAACGGATTCCTTACAAATAATCAGTCTTCTAACAAAACAACAGATTCCTTACGAATAATCAGCCTTTATATATTATTATGTATCTCTTTTTCGGTTTTCCGATACTCGACCTTACGTCGGTTTTGGAATAGATATCCCGTCCCGCATCCCGTAGGAAAAAAGATACATTATATATAATATATTATTATATTATATTATTATTATATATATATTTTTTTATTATAAGTATTATTTTATTATATAATATATTATTATTATATTCCTTCATTATTCCTTTAATCAGGTTTCATCCGTGTTGTTCCTGTAGTGGCGGGTACCCGGCGTCTTCTTGTAGTTTCGCACCATTTTACCTTTAAAAAGGATAAATTTGATAACCAGTACTTTTAACATGAATACACGCAAATTTTGTCCCTTGGGGTGGCTTTGATAACAGCTATCAATGTCGCCTCGTACCGTTAATCAATTTAACCCCAAGGAATAAAACTCAACATATAAACAAAATGGTCGTCATCAAACGGAAGTTATCAGCTATAAATTACTTTAAAGAAACCGTATAATTATGAAATATAAGTTCTGAAACTACAATAATAATACTTACCCTGGTACCACTGAAGTTCTCCAGTACACTATTTTGCTAGTTGTCGCACTATTAATTTTAAATAATTTTTGTCATGGAATGTCACAGCCAAAACCGCAGCCATTTTTAAGAAATATGCCCAAACTGTCAAATTAGCCAACCCAAAATAAAAAAAACTACTGCGGTCCATAGACTCTGAGATTTTATTAAAAAATCAACGAAAAAAAGTAATCATCAAAGACACCCCGCTATTCAAAAGACACCCCATTTTACGGTAGCGATCATTATCGTAATATTAATGATACGTTTAAGAACTCATCAAAAGTTGAAGGAAAAATTTATAACTTTATACAATTGCTGAAAGACGACATCGATCCCGTTCATGTCGAAACTCAAATGGAAAATAACATAAAAATAAATAAGTTACATTTCACCATCAACTTTTTAACGATAACGAATAAACTTTGTACCGGGAAGTAACAACAAAAAAGTAACAATGTTTCTAAAATACTTCGGTACTTCTTATTCGTACTTATATGTAAGTATGAGCAAGTTAGTATAACTCGTAGAACGTAAATATTATTTATTAGCCCATTTCAGAAGTTAATACAGAGATTATGAATTTTTAACTCAAGAAGAAGAGGTTCAATTCAAAGCTATTGTTTTGACCCGTGACTCCATCTGTGTCGAAGAAACACTCCCTATGAGGTCATACCAATCGGAAAAACCAAAATCAAATCAAACATTTTTAGAAAGAAGTTTTTAAATACAGATGTGATGTGACATTATTTTTTGTATTTTTTTAACAAACTCTTTTAATTCATACCCATATCATGGGCGAACATAAAAATAACCAGTCTGCCATCTTAGACAGTCCACCATATTGAATTTAGAATATCATCACTTACGGACTTACCTAAACATGCATTGTGATCCAAAATAAACGTGCATGCAAAATTTCAGCAGAATCGGTTTAACAAACACATGAACACACAAACATTGCAATAATTGAGGGTCATTGCAAAAGGCTTCATATAAAAATACAAAGAATCCCCAGTATCACTTTAAAATCTAAACAAGCTCTAAAAACTGTAGAGCTAAGTATCAACCCATCAATGCGTTCCAGTGGCCACTGGACACCGGGCATTGCATACTGGGAACTGGATATACGTACGGCAAAAGAGAAAAACATACAATTTAATAGGAACAAGTGCTGGAGAGTACTGGAGTTACACGCCGGGGTTACAAGTGGATGACCCAGTGTCAAAGTAGGTTTATTTACTTTACCTATATTTGTATGTAAATGTTTCATATTCGTGCAGGTTTTTGCTGATACTTTGTAGTCTGTTATTTCGTAAAATTGTAACAAGCAGTATGGGTATAACAAGGTAGTACCAGTTATCGTATATACTACGTGAAGCATAAACTCAAAAACCTGCATAATTATGATAGTTTTGTTATGTTATTGTTTTAAAGAAAGGCCAATGTTTTCACATTAAAATTTCACAACTTAATATCTGAACCTTTTCAGTTAAAAAGTGAATAAAATATTCAGGTATAAGACTTCAAGACTGACGAATCAGATTTTTATTTAATATTTTTATATAATTATTATTATTATATATGTCGTGGATTGATGGCGCCATGGTGCATCCGACAGCGCCATATAATAATTCAATTTGGAACTAAATAAATGTTTACCGGAAACGCAAGCGCGCCCTACCGCTTGGACACGATCGTCGGTAGAGGGGATGCAGCGAGGACTGGCGAAAGAACGGAGTGTTCGCTCACTTGAACTCCGACAGTCTAGGCAGACGCTCAGTAATACCAACGCACGTGTTTGTTTCGTTTATTGCCCGTGGTCCACCTGCTTAGTCCACCTGGGTGAACCACGGGCAATTATTTTTGCCCGTGGTCCACCTGGGTGTTCCACGGGAAATTATTTTTTAATACAGTTGCTCAAAAAGTGGCGTATTGCAGGGACGTATAGCGTTCGGGATGTGGGCTATTACGTACTCGTGCTTTTTCTTTACCTTTCCCGAATTTGTGCGTTCTCTTTCCCAACTGTCAAAATAATTTCCATTAAAAAAAAACCAACCACGAAGTATTACTAAATAAAATCATAGAAGTTTTTATGATTCATGCAAATATTTCTAAAGAAGCTACTAATTTGTTTCAATATCAGATTTAATTATTTGATTCAATGAGTTAAAGGTTTCATTCCATTTCATCTCATTAAATTTCATTTTTATTTCATATCAATAAAAAAAATCTACTGAAGACTTGGCTGTATAGTTCCCTTTGGCTACCCAGAATAGATAAAGAAAACAAAAAAAATCTCTGCTTATATTCTTTTACGGTAGGCGCCATTTTCAAAAATGTTCTTTGCGAGTTTAATTACGGTTTTATTATTTTATTAAATTGCTTCATTTTTTCGCAACTGTATTAAAAATAGTTGTTCAGTACACGTGCGGAACCGTCATTGCAACTTGTTCCGACTGTCAACCCTCGCCGTCGGCAGTGCCTAGGCTCGGGTAGACATTTGTCGGAACTCTTTGCAATGACAGACTTTCCGCACTTATAATGAAATATACTATTTACCCGTGGTCCACCTGGGTGTACCACGGGAAAAAACGTTTTGCCCGTGGTTCACCTGGGTTATAATTATGATAACCTTAATAAAAGAAGGTGAAGGTTCTTTATTTCTAGTGTACAGGGACACAAGTACTAGGCTAGCATAGGTTCCAGGTAGTATCTATTATTTTTTTTTCATTTTTAGGGTTCCGTACCTCAAAAGGAAAAAACGGAACCCTTATAGGATCACTTTGTTGTCCGTCTGTCTGTCTGTCTGTCTGTCAAGACCTTTTTTCTCAGGAACGCGTGGAGGTATCAAGCTGAAATTCATATCAAATACTCAAGTCTATGGTCTCTTGGAGCTGTGAAAAAATCAAACTTCTAAGTCAACGCGATCAAAAGATACTCCCGTTTATGCCGCAAATTTTCGACACTCGCAAGGGAATCAAAACCTACAGGGTACTTCCCGTGAACTCAGAATCTTGAAATTTGGTACGAAGCAACGTCTTATAGCATAGATAAAGGAATAATTACGAAAACCATAAATTTTTAGTTACATCAAGATACTCCCGTTTATGCCGCAAATTTTCGACACTCGCAAGGGAATCAAAACCTACAGGGTACTTCCCGTGAACTCAGAATCTTGAAATTTGGTACGAAGCAACGTCTTAAAGCATAGATAAAGGAATAATTACGAAAACCATAAATTTTTAGTTACATCACATAATATATTTTTTTTACGGAACCCTCGGTGCGCGAGTCCGACTCGCACTTGGCCGGTTTTTTTTTAAATTCTGGATAAGTGATCCAAAATAATTTAAATAGGTAGGTACATACCACCTGGAACCTATGCGGCTATGCTTGCCTAGTACTTCTTTTTGTTTATGTATAAAACGTTGCCCCGCACTAGGAATTTACAATTTCAGTTAGCTTGTAGCCCAAAATTCAGATTCACAAGGAAAGTGTCACTATACCAAGATCCCTTGCGGATGCCCTGAGAAGACTGGGATGTTTGATCTGCTTCTACATACAAGTAAGAGATGAGAAACAAGGATAGTAAAGTCTCATAAAATACGAGGAGACCAGAAACATGAAGTAGGTAGTCCCCCTGAAACCAGCATAGTATAGTCTAATAAACTACCAGGAGGCCAGAATGGTGAAGTAGAAGAGTATAATACCTCCTTCATGTTTCAGACCTCCTGTTAGTTTGTGAGACTTTATTATCTTGTTTCTCATCTCCTACTTGCTCTTGCCTTCCCAGAATGATTTAAATACATACACATACAGCCTGGAATCTATGCTAGCCTAGTACTTTTGCTGGGTTATATTCCCACAAGACAATTTCAGTTAGCTTGGAGCCCAAAATCCATATCCGCCAGGAATCCAATTTAGTTTACATTTTTGTATACTCAATTAATAAATTAAATTATTTTCCTTAATATTTGTTTGATAACTAACGTATAATGAAGTAGGTACCAATAAGTACATTACAACATTTTCACACTGGCTTTACAATTTATTATCACTATTATTCTTTCGCTATACTACGATTTAAACATATGGACATGCAGGTGGACCACGGGCAAAAATAATTGCCCGTAGTACACCCAGGTGGACTAGGTGGGTGGACCACGGGCAATAAACGGTTTGTTTCCCGTAAAATGTAAAACCGTCAGCCTAAGTATTTAAAATAAAGTTATTTGATTTAAGTCTGTTTCGCTCGAGTACCCACAACAAAGCCCACATCTAAGTAAAACTATGTTGGATCACGAAGAAGACCCGATGTTTCGCATCTCGGCCACCCATGATGCGACATATATTTTCTTATTACTAAACCGTTGATACGAACACTAGGTATGGACTCGGTTGTTTAATCCATCCAGTCTTACCAAAGGGTATCGTATTACCTAGTATTAACTGGGTTGTGGGGGTCAGATAGGCAGTCGCTTCATGTAAAATACTGGTATTCAGCTGCATCCGGTTAGACTGGAAGCCGACTCCAATATAGTTGGGAAAAGGCTAGGCAGATGATGAAGTTGTTTAATACCTTGAGCCTTGTTCTACACTGCAACCTGCCTACTCGTATTTATGTTTCATTTTCATACAATTCTTACACAAAAGTATATACCTGTAAGCAATCTTCCAAAACATACCTGCTCCACTGAAATCACAGTTCAACCATCGAAGAAAACAATCTTCGAACATCACACAATCTTGTCTATATTTTTATCCAACACAATCTGCCAACAATATTCAAGTTCCAGTGTTTGTACAGACTACAGAGCGGACGAGTACTGGAACAATCTCAGTGTAATCCGAGTAGCGTGGGAATTGCAGTCACTGTTCCGTGGAACTGGTACTTTCAACTGTTACTACTGTTGCAGTATTTCATATCGCATTTGAAGTTTGTTTTGTTACTAGCTGTTCACCACACTAGTAGAATTAGAATGAGCCGTGTTTTGTGTGTCGTCTCCAATAACATTGTGAACTTACATATAATAAACTCACTTGAATCTAACAAGCACAAGCCCAAGGCCTAAAACAGCTGTAAATTTAAAGTCTAAACCTTTCATACCCCGTAGCCACAAGCTTCATACTTAGAAGCGGCGGTTGTTGCGTGTAGCATGTAGACTAGTTACTAAGAACATGCCGCGAGCCACTTCGACAAAACTAGCAGTGTGATGGTCGGATATAGACGACGCTTGTCGCTAGGCGCAAGTCGCATCGCACGAGGCTATGAATAGGGCCTTAACAGATGTTCCAATCGCGACGTCATTCGACATTGTTAACTTTTTTCTCTCACCTCTTCAATCGTCACCGATCATTGATTTCCAGCAAATTCGAACGTCAAATAAAAACCAAGATGGCCTCTTCTGAACCATCATCTACACGGTCAAGGTATCCCAAAGTCCCAGACACACAACCTCACACAGGCACTTTAGTGTTGCTACCCACAATAAAAGTCTCACTAGACACGAATTGATACCAGACTTGGGAGCGGCAATAAAAGTTAGTAATGTATCATTCGAGCTCAAGTGCTTGTAAAACATTAAGTGGTGTTCAGTTCTATGGCACGTTTGACGGGTACTGAGATGAGTATCGGGTATCTGGGAATACTGGTAAAGTCAGCTGTAAAACTTCGTGTAAACTGTTTCCCGTTTATCCTCCCCGTTTACTCCTCTCTTTCATATCATTCCTCCACACTCCATTCATCTTTTCTTTGATCTACCTACGTCTCCTCCATCCATCAACATTATCTGTTATCATTTAGCATAACATAATATAATAAGACTATAGTGTCCCCACAGCTGGGACAGAGCCTTCCTCTAATCGAGAGGTGATTTTCGTTTATTTCTAAAACTACACCCTATTCGAACATTTACCTAAAGTTATAATGCACTTAACCCAAAACTACACGACCTAAGCATAAACACAACAGAATACAATATTTGCTCTTTACTCTCCCCCATTTTGTGAGCCACCTTATAACCGCAACATACGACTGAAGCCAGGCCATGACAACGAGTGGCGATAATCATAATATTTTATTATAAACCGATAATATACCGTTCCAATGAGAACTGAAAAGTGAAGCGGCGTAAAAGAAAACGATCAACTTACACTATTTTCGTACCGTTTAGTACGCACGAGGGAGGAGGTTACGTGGAGTCGTGGATGCGGTAGTGGCGTTGAAAGTATTATTGTTTTTATGTTTACAGTTCTGTGGATGGTATAAGAGGAAAACTAAAGAAACGGTGGATGGTCTGTGTTAAGGATGATATGGTAAGAAAGGAGGGTTTAGGCGCAAAATGCCAAATTCTCAAAATGGCAACAGAGTCGCAAAAGGACAAGTTTTCAAAATGGTCAATTCTCAAAAAGCCTAATTCTCAGAATGGCAAATTCTCAAAATGCCTAGTTCTCAGAATGCCTAATTCTCAAAAAGCCTAATTCTCTTAATGCCCAATGGTGTCTGATAAGATGACGTTGGAAGAAGAAGAATTGCTGACCCCAAATTATTATAATGATGATTGTGAAATTCGCAAGGTTGTAGTGTAAAAGTTAAAAGTAATGGGTATGGTAAAACTGTTTAGTAGGATAATTTTAGGTCGCGATATTTTTTCGTCGTTTGACTAGACTTGTTACTGTGTATAATTATATCGCATTTATATAATTATGGATACGGGCCGTACGTAATGCTTAGCCAAAGAATATGCTGAGTAGCATTTAGGGGTCTCGGCCCTTGATTATGTAAATAAATGATGATGAGGTCGAAACGCTTTAATTGTACGTGAACACGATTGTGACACGTTTTAAAATAGACCCAGCAGACATATTCGAATGACGACAAATATCTCACAATTCGGAATTTTTGGCCACAAAAAACATTTTCAGTCCGACGACCAACTTCTACAAAATAAATCTACAACCACACATTTAATGCTTTGAAAATCATATGATAACCCTACCCCTCTTCAAAGGACCCAGCTCAAGTCCAAGTCACTTTACATACAATCCAATTAACGTCTTTTTATCCCAAAAATAATTCCAATTCACTCAAACTTGGCTCTCTCGGAACCGCGTCAAAAAAGCGCGTAGAAAATTGTTCTCATATCCCTAGAAAGTGATCCGTGGTCACCCAGTGCCCGTAAGCCAGGAGCCAATCAGGCTGAATGTTTTCCGAGGCAGTATAGAGGCTCGGGTGGGCCCTTATTTCCTGCACAGTTATCGTGGCCCCTACTACTGGTGACTTTTGATACCCGGCTTATTATTTCAATGGAGCGTCTTTGAAGGAGTTATTTGGATGTGTGAGATTTTTGACCAAGTTGTATGGTACGAAGTATGACCATTGAAGCTATACGGAACCAATTTACGTGGGTTTCTAATTTTAGGGGAAGTTAATAGGAGTTGTTCCGGTCTGATCCCCCAAACCGATCCACTGCCAATATTTTTCTTTTGTTTATTCCTTTCTGATCCCCTGTAATTTATCATTCCGTTCTGATCCCCTTTTTGACACAAGTACAAGTGAAGTACAGTCAACCGAAAAACAGTTATGAATGAAAAAATAATCAGTTTTTATTTCTATAACTTACAATTGTGCGATCATCCCACAAACTACCAGGAGAACAGAAGTAGGATGGAGGTATTGGAATCTTTATATTGCACTTTTTTTTGTTGGAGATAGGAAACCAGGACAGTAAAGTCCCACAAACTACCAGGAGAACAGAAGTAGGAAGGAGGTATAGGAATCTTTAAATCAAATCTATATTATTTCTTTCTAAAACCATGCACTTTTTTTGTTGGAGATAGGAAACCAAGACAGTAAAGTCTTTATAGTAAAGTCCGTCTTTCGGGTGAAATGATGATGATGATGCAATGGTGAGACTACTACTTAGAGCAAAATGTTATACTTTAATGGTGCTTGATTTGTCAACGTGTGTAAAGTTTGGATTCAATTTTCAATTTAATCTTCAACAATTTTTGAATTAAACTCATTTGAAGAAGCTTCTGGTGACTTGAAGTGTGCGAGCGACGTAGTGACAATATATTTTGGTACATGTAAGTTTACATAGGTTCATCTCAGCTGCCTAACCCTTTGAGGATTCGCGCGATATTAAGTTGTAGTAAAATTTCAATACCTAATTTCATCAATGGTGGGCATTCACATTGATAGTCCAATTTCACCATGACCTCTCTATTGTCAATGTCAAATCAAATCAAATCTATGTAATGGTCAATTCCATCTACTCCAAATCGACTTCTTATTTCAGCAACCGATAGTAGGGGCGAGAGCCACAAACCGCGCCATTCAGTACCCACGTCACCGCCGACATTGTGCCTCACTACGATCCCGTCTCATCTTTGGCGTTCCTATAAAGCGGTTTTGTATTGAGAATTGAATTGATCTGTTCTTTTATCAGTCCTATATGTTTTGCTTGGATGGCCTCGCAGGAAATTGCTGGGATTTTCTCTGCTGCTGTAATGAGTTCTCGTTATTTTAAGGGTAGGGATGGATGTTGATCATGATCACTTTTGAATTTCAACGTGTGTTGTGTTTTGTTAACTACACATAAATAAATATACAAAATAATATCATTATCATCATCATCATCAGCCTATAATTGTTCCCACTGCAGGGACTCAGGCCTCCTCTCTAGGAGAGGGATGGGCTATAATCCACCACGCGGGCCCAGTGCGGATTGGTAGATGTCGCATATCTTCAAATTTTTGGTTCTAAGACATGCCGGTTTCCTCACGATGTTTTCCTTCGCCTTTTTGAGAGCGGTGATGAAATAAATTACACAAAGTATTGCCCCTGCCTGGGTTCGAACTGGTTCGAACCCACGACCAACTGTTCGTAAGTCGGGGCCGCCACCACTGGGCCACCACTGCTCATAACATACTTCTGCTCTTCCCCAAAATTTAGGGGGGGGTAGTAGAGGATGAGTTTCTTAAATACCTTTCAGCGCGAGCGGGGAGCCAGTACCTAATCGCCAAGCTGGTCTAAATACGGAACAAAGGCAGCAAGAATCTCATGAACTTGAACTCTAACGTTCACAGGAAAATAGATCCTAAGGTAGCCATGCAATTTTGCAGGTGACTGTACACATCATCTCAATTAGTCGTCCCCTCTGGCAACGTTACAAAAGTCATAACTATATCCTAGAACAGCAATTAACCAAATCTTTCCCCAAAAAACAATCACAAGTGATCTGCTACACGCCACAGCTCGCATGACAATGAAGTTTAATGGCTATTGCAATTAGACCGAACGCTGAGCCGTCCAATTAGCCGCTCATTAGTATAATGAGCGTATAGATCCGATCTGCAGATTCAAATCAGTATGGAATTGAGTTGAAAGCTATTTGAACTAATCTCTGCCGAATATATTTTATTAAATGTTTGATGAGAGATGTTCTCGAGTTTAATAATAACTGCCACCCGTGTCGATCTTTATGTTAAGCCGCGCTTGCCTAGGTTGGTCTGTGGATGGGTGACCGCCCATTACATACCGAGTGTCTTCCGTGCCTCGCAAAACACGTTAAGCTGTTGGTCCCGGCTGTCACATAGAGATCTTTGACAGTCGTTACAGGTAGTCAGTTACCTGATAGGCTGACAACAGTCTTACCAAAGGGTAGCGTATTACCCAGTATTAACTGGGTAGTGAGGGTCAGATAGGCAGTCGCTCCATGTAAAGTACTCATATTCAGCTGCATCCGGTTAGACTGGAAGCCGACTACAATAAACTGTAAACTTCTTCAAATAAGCAACAGAGATGCTTCTCTAAATAAAATGTCTGAATTTACTAGTGTACTTAGTTCTAAGATAAATTTAGAAATAGATACTATGACCTACAATAAATGCTTTCTGACTTATTATAATAAAGTAAAATACCCATTACCGCCAAGTGTTTGTATTGAAAATCGGTCGTCCAAATCTCAAATACCAGAGAAAAGGAAAAAGGGTACTATTCTGGATTATTTCAAACCTAAAAACGAATTAGAACCACGCCACAAGCCCGAAATACCATTGACGAGAGGGACTATCCCATACTTTTTCAATAAAATGAAAACCTCTAGCCAGACAAACGCTAAAAAACCGGCCATTCCATCAAATACAAAGCTTTTTCGTACCTCACACTAAACAAGGTCTAATACTGTTTCATCAAAACATTGCGGGCATTATGAACAAGGTAGATGAGATAACGATAGCGATTAATGAACTGTCTCGGAATGCTAGGGAAATTGACGTCATGTGTTTCTGTGAAACATTTATGCAAATGAAATCGGTGTCCCTTCTTAGGATACCGGGCTACAAATTGGTTACTTCTTATTGTCGGAACAATAAACGGGGTGGTACATGCATACTCATTAGAAACGATATGACTTGTACAAAGTTAGATAATTTTATAAATGACATTGCATGTAATTTCAATTTTGAATGTTCTGGAATACAATTAACGATCCAAAAAATCATTGTTATTTGTGTTTATAGAACACCAAACAGTAATCCAAAGGTATTCTTGGAAAAATTAGAAACGTTACTGAATAGAGTCTCCAAAAAAGCGAAAAAGATAATTCTTTGTGGTGATTGGAATTTGGACACCATAAAACCAACTAAGAGCTGCCAAGAACTTCTGGGGTTGTTAAAAAACTTCAATATTGAATTACATATAAAGACACCAACACGAAAACAGTCATGCTTAGATTTATTTGCAAGCAATATTAAACAAGCCAAAGGCGAGGTTCATCATCTAGCCTTATCCGATCATGAGACAGGGCAGACACTATCAATACCGACTAAGATACCTAAACCTATTCTAAGCTGGTTTGAATACAGAAGGGACTATCATGAAGAAAACATCCAGAAGTTTTCTGAATGTATGTCAGCACTTTCATTCTCTGATATGTATCTTAAGGATAATTTAGAAGATGCATTTGAGGAATTCCATTCGACATTAAGGCTTTTTTATGACCTTTGCTTTCCTGTAATAAAAATAAAAAGGTCGAACAGAACAAATAATACCGTGTGGTTGACGAAGGGCATAAGGAAGTCGTGTGTACGTAAACGATACATGTACCTTAAAACCATACATAGTAAAACACACAAAAATAAGGTAACAAGAAAATATAAAAAATATAGTGTTATACTTAAACATTGTATAAACAAATCTCAACAAATAAATAACAAAAGATACATAGAGAATGGGAAAAACAAATGCAAGGCGACTTGGGACATTATAAATAAAAAAGTAGGTGACGCGCAACATAACCATGACGTAACTCAAATAGTATTAGACAACAACAAAATTATTGACCCTCAAAACATTTGTGAGACATTTAATGAATACTATATTAATTTGACAAATAATAATAAATTTACTCATAAAAATGACGCGTTGATAAGATATATGGACATTGCTAATAATAACACAATATTTTTAAATCCCAGTGACACCATAGAAGTATTCAGGGTCATCCAAAACCTAAAAAATACTCCAGCCGTAGGCTACGACGAATTAAACACGAAGGTAATCAAATCGTGTGCTGGTCAGCTGAGCAAACCGTTAAGTGATTTAATTAACATGTCGTTTACAGAAGGCATTTTTCCCAGTGGTTTAAAGAGGTCAATAGTCAAACCAATATATAAAAATGGGGATAAATCTGACGTGGCGAACTATCGACCTATAACTTTAATTCCAATAATATCAAAAATATTTGAGAAGATAATGTTAAAGAGACTTAATGAATATGTGGATAAGTATAATTTATTAAGGAAAGAACAATTTGGGTTTCGGAAAAATAGCACTACTTCGCTGGCATGTTTTAATCTAATAAAGACAGTAACTCAGGCTATGAATGACAGCATACCAGTGGTAGCCATTTTCCTTGACATGAGTAAAGCCTTCGACTTTGTCGATCATAAACTATTGCTTTGTAAACTGGATAAATATGGCATAAGGGGACAAGCTAATAATTGGGTTAAATCATATTTAAGTGACAGACATCAATGTGTGCAAATATCAAAAGTTGTTGACGGAAATAAAATAGACTTTAAATCAAAGTACAAAACTAACGCAGTAGGAGTCCCTCAAGGCAGCGTGATGGGATCGTTTTTATTTTTACTTTATATAAATGACCTTCCTAACGCAACACACCATGAGACAATCCTCTTTGCTGACGATACGACGCTAATAATAAAATGCAATGACAAATATAAACTAGAAGAAGAAATTAATGACGCAATTCGAAATATAATTAGTTGGCTAGAAGAAAACAATTTAAAAATCAACATAAGTAAAACAAAAATCATTCAATTTCAAACCTATAAATCGAACTTTAAGAATCTGTGTATAAAATACGAAGACAGTACCATAGCGCAAGTCGACAAAACAAAATTTCTGGGCATAATAGTAGATCAGAATTGTAACTGGAAAGAACATATCAATGACGTATGTGATAAGGTTGACAAATTCGTGTACGCAATAAAAAGAATTAAAGCAACAGTGTCGGTAGACGCAGCAGTCACTGCATACCACGGATACGTGTCCTCCGTGCTCTCTTATGGCATTATATTGTGGGGTAATTCGACTGAAATGATCAGAGCATTTCGGGTACAGAAGAAGTGTGTTAGGACAATATCTGGTGTCTGGTTTTTGGACAGCTGTCGACCATTATTTAAGAAACTTCGCATTTTGCCGTTACCCTGTATTTATATCAGGGAACTATGTATGCTAGTAAAACAACATCCGCATTACTTCCGTCTGCAAACAGAGGTAACTAACAAGCAAGCTCCTCCTCGAAATAAATATAAATATGAATTGAATATACCTCATTGCAAATTACAATTGTTTAGAAAAAATGTTTACATTACTGCGATGCAGGTATATAATAAGTTGCCTAACTCATTCAAGGAGCTTCCTATTGACATATTTAAGAAGAAGCTGACAAACTGGCTATTGTGTAATTGTTTTTATGACATTAATGAATTCATGGACTTCTGTAAAAAATTAAGATGATAATTTAATTAATTATGACATAAACTTTATTATATTTTTATGTTTTATATTCACTATGACATTCAATTTTAATTTTTATCTAATGACATTTAATTTCCATGCTTATTACTTTGACATGCAATTTCATATGTTTTTATCTATTATTTATTATAAAAGTGGCATGGTATTCATTAAAATATTATATTAAGGTCAATTCAAAACTGTAATACTAAGATAATATTTGTACACCAGATAATATGGTAGAATGTAAGAAATCTTTTAATGAACCTAACACCATACAATGTACAACTGCATTCTTACAAATAAATAAAATTCTAATTCTAATTCTAATTCTAATAGGGTAGTCGACCGACTAAAAAAAATATGATTCTGTTTAGTCCGTCAGTCAGATTATTGAAAAATATTGGATACGTGTTTTTTGTTTTATCAAATTAATAAAAATTGACGAAAATAAAGCTTGTCAAAGACCATGGAGAGGGGGCGTTTGACGTCATAGTTATGTAAAATTGGACCAAGCTGTGACGTTTCACGACTTTTCGAAGCACTGTATCGTCTTCATTTTTTGTTTACGTGAAAAAAGAAAAAATACGTGTTCAATATTTTTTGGAAATCTATCTGACGGACTAATTAGTTTTTTTTTGTCGACTACCCTATAGGCTTTCCCCTACTTTCTGGTCCTTAAACACAACTGGCTAAATATGGATCTGCTATAGGTACACGTCTCTCTAAGTTTAACTTTTTGCAGGATTTTGGAACCTTTGGGCAGGATGTTATGTCTGCCTTTTAATAAAGACAACACCCATGTACCCTGTGTGCAAACTTTGGAACAATTTCCTTGAATGTGAAATTGTGGGGCTGCACTGTTTGGCATATTCTGAGTAACGCCTGAATTTTGGGATTAAGTCAGGGAACTGCGAATAATCTGATTAGCTACGTTCTTCGTTCTGATTAGCTACGTGCCTTCGGTTGCTAGGACCCTGATGGAAGTTAACAACCAATTGTTTACTTGATAATTGATTATTTAACAGATTTACATTGAACACGACTTGAGATATACGTGAATAGACGGGAAGCGGGAACATAACACAAAAAAAGTCGCATTTTTGAATTTTTGAACCACGGCATGATACTGTTTTTTCCTGAAGCATTAAACAGTGGTGTACCTACCTACATTTCACCAGTTATGTTTAAGTCTTATAAACAAAGGGGTGAGTTCATTGCCACCAACTATTACTACTACTAATATTATCTACGAAAAACAGACTAAAAATATATGACGACAGATGAGACCTGTCTTCGTTGATTTGTTGGTCGGTCATGATGGAATGTGGAGTCCAACGTGAAATACACACAGGCACTGTTCGGTACACTAAACTTTACCGTCCAAAACACTTTAAGTACATTAAAAAAAAATAACAAAGGATTGAAGATCTGTTTTCAGATTTAAATCAAATAAAATGGAATGTAGTGAGGTTAGCCAAGTCAACCGTTCGTCACCATGATTTCAATTTGAATGTGTCAACTGCACAAGTCTACCGCCTTTTTATTAACATCAAAAATGACCAACGATAACTTTATCCGACTAAACACACTCAAGCATTGCCAGACCAAAAACTAAATTAAATTGAACTAAAGCAAAATTATGATAAACGCTTGACATTCCATAGCATTACACCATGCTGTCACAAGTTGCTATTTGAAATGCACTAGGCGCTTTAAATAAAAACAAAACAAATTAATGTGGCTTTGCATTGCAAGACTGCAAGACTGTTTAAAACTCAGACGAGAGATAATTATGCTTAAACTTTCCTTAATTGCTTAATGAATTTATTTTAATGAATGAACCAACTCTCCTGCGAAAATATTGTAACCACTTAAGGCAATAAAAGCTTAATAATAAATTAAGTAACGCTCTTCATGTCATTTCAATTGAATAATAAAGTGCCCATTATATTCATTCAATTTATCTTTAAGTTGAACATTCTCAATTAAAGACTTCTTTGTTCGAAATTAGAATTGGGCCTGAAATATTCTGAAGACGTTATCAATACGCGCCTCTATGTATTTTTTGTGTTTTATTTGGGTGTAGGTGGAATAGGGTTCCATTCCACCTAAATCTTCTCACAGTAGGTTTACTGTGAGAAGATTTAAGGTAGTATTTAGCATACTCGGCGAAACCACTCATTGGTGCAAAACGGTGCAATCAGCATCAGAAGCAAGTAATTGAAAGTAAGGAATATTTTAACGAATAACCTTCTCAAACATTAAAAATAATAGCTGGAGTCCTGTACATCACATAATTTAAATTCCGAAATGTTCAGCTATTTCTGTTGCTGACCCTACCTACAGCAAAAAACAAATGCAAAACCAACTTTGAAATTCGAATCGACCGGAAACTGCATTCAAAATAATCCATAGCCTTCTCTGTTCCCAATTCTGATTGAATTCTCTAAAAGCCCGACTCAGGACTGATCTTAACTCAAAACAGACTTAATTATATCAAAGTGAAGTTAGTGAGTGCAATGTAAACGGGCTCCAGGATGACCCCCCAGAGTGACCCCCCAGAATGACCCCCCGGTATTTGTGTTAGGCGTCAAGAACTATTCAACTGCTCCAACTTTTCTCATAATAAACTCGGAACCCGTTGAATAATACGAATTTCTAATTGCATGATAAGGTTTTTAAGTCGCTTTATATAGAAATGTATTGTTTTTTCCGAAGAACTTGTTATGAGGGTTGCATTTTAATGTGTATGTTAAACGCATATGTTTTTTATATACTATATTTTTTATGTAGGTACCTACAAGAATAAACTTTCCTGGTAAAAACTGCGTAAGTGATTTGGTGTGATTGCCATTTTTTTCAGTACTGTACAAAAATCCAATTATTCCATTAAATCGTTTTTAGTGTAATAATAAATCTTACCAGACTGACTACTAGGCACAATTAATAAAAAAATGACAAATGCGATTTTTATTTGTACCTTAAAATACCTTACTTTTTTTTTTGGAGGGTGGTAAATCAAAAAATGACTCCTTCCGCTCTGGTCAGAGCGGAAGGGAGTGTCAAACTTCTACTGACTAAAAACCACCCAAGTTCCTTCTTAGCCTTTTGTGTCGCGGTCGCGGCAATGATATTATATAGAAAGATACGCCATGTTCATACTGAATGGCGTTCAGATATCGTTGCGAAAAAGTATACAGTAATTTAAAACTACGGCAGCGAAATATGGAACAAAAAGGATAGAAAGAGATAGCTAGTTGCTAGACTGCAACAATTGCCTTAGTTTGTCCTCAACCATTTGTGCGTGATAATGCGATATCTACCTCTTTTTATTAGGGTTCCGTAGTCAACTAGGAACCCTTATAGTTTCGCCATGTCTGTCTGTCCGTCCGTCCGTCCTCGCTTAATCTCTGTGACCGTTAGCACTAGAAAGCTGTATGTGTATCAATCACGCCGACAAAGTGGTAAAATAAAAATTAGAAAAAAATGTTTTATTAGGGTAGCCCCCCTATACGTAAAGTGGGAAATGATTTTTTTTTAATTTCAACCCTAACGTGTGATAAATTGTTGGAAACGTATTTAAAAATGAATAGGGGTGTACCAAAAAATTATTTTTTGATAATGTCAATAATTTCGGAAATAATCGCTCCAAAAGTAAAAAACCATGTGTCCCCCCCCCCCCTCTAACTTTTGAACCATACGTTTAGAAAATATGAAAAAAATCTGAAAAGTAGAACTTTATAAGGACTTTCTAGGAAAATCATTTTGAACTTGGATGGAAACCGTTTTTGTACAAAAAAGACAAAAAGTTGTACAAAGTAATTTCTGGACTAAGTTTGTAAGTATATTCGTATATGCAAGCATTTTTTAACTTCGTTTACATATTTTATTATTCTGAACGTATCTTTTTTCAAACAAAAAAAGAATTATTACCACGGAACCCTACACTGAGCGTGGCCCGACACGCTCTTGGCCGGTTTTATTTATAATATTATTGGGTCGCGGTATCTCTTTCGAACAACCCGCAGCCCCGACCGGAATATATAAACAGTACCTACTTACAGATAATTCTACTACTAATAAATTTATACGTTTAAAAATAGTTTAAAAATATATATACAGGGCGTCCCACGGCTATGCCACATGGAGGGAAAGTACCTACCTTGAATATTGTAATTGGAACATTTTACTGAAAGAAGACAGTATTTTTATTAAAAAAAAACAATTTAAACTGCATTTATAGATTTTTAAATAATTACATGATTGAACCGGGAGAAAAAAAATACCTTATAACTTTAACAAACCGATCGAAAGGCTTCATCATAAGGATTATTTTTTGCTAAATAACATAGTGTCAGAAATAAAAGGTAGACCAGAATTTTAACAAGGTACTTTCCCTCCATGTGGCATAACCGTGCAATGGGACGCCCTGTATATACTTATAAATTATTCGCTATTCAAACATATATATGCAGGCACTATATATAAAGAGAATTTAAATATACAAAACAATGAACTCTAGACAATTTAAAATTTTATCGTTGAAAAATAAGTGAATTAAAACTTGTTTTTCAACGATCAAAATGTGTGTGTGAAATGAGTCTGTCTTCAACCCAATTCGACCCAATACCTACGTCTTCAGACAATAATATTATGTAAAACAAAATAATACTTATTTTTAAGTAAAAGAGTTCTTCACAAGATGGTAGTGAAAGAAAGATTAGATATTGAAGGGTTGTTGGCAAAATTTAGTTTTTTTAGTCCTTATTATATTAGGTTGTTTTCCGTGTTAGTTTTTGCAGGTGTCACAAATTCGTTCTATGCCGTTAATTATGTGTTTGCTGCTTCGGAGACGGGATACAGGTAGGTTATAAATGTTAATTTTTATAGTGGAAATTATGTTTTTCCTGCTCCTCCGCCATTTTTTTTCTGATTAATTTCGTTGCGGGATCCATGACAGTGGTTAAATCGTTTCTCTGGCACTTCGCCGGGCTTCATTGTCTCGGCGCTTTTCTTGTGGTCGCCACTCTATTCTTCTGTTTGTGGTTTACAATGATTTGTGAATAGCGAGGCGGGCTTGTCCCCAAAAAAAAAAAAGTAGGTATGATTATGATATCAGTTTTGTTTTATACACTCATCATCTTTAGCCTTTAGTGTGAGGACAGACTGAAAACGCGGGCGCGGGGCGGGCGTGGCGCGACGAACTCAAACGTATGAACTTCATTTGAGTGTCCACAGTGGCCACGCGGGCGCGGGAAGCGGCGCGGGCTACTTTCCGCGGGGAGCGCGCGGGCAACTCGTGCCATAGCTCGTTTAAAATACAAGTGGGCCGCAGTGAGTGCGGGCGGCAAGCGATAAACCGCGCGGGAGCGGGTATCTCAAACTATTCGAGCTATCGCACGCGTTGTTGTGATGGCGTCTTCACAATTAAATGCTGAAGAATTATTACGTGCTATTCAAGCACGACCTGCACTGTGGATGTCGAACATCGTCAATACATTTAAAAAAAAAATTGCTCCCGCAATCTTTCATAGTGTGTAAAATTCTCCTTCATTTTCTCTGGTTAAATTAATTTTTTTTTTCACTTTTATCATTTGCCATATATAGTAAGAATTTTCCAGTAAAAACAAGTCTTCTTCATCCATATTATAGTTTGACAAACACTGGACAGTACAACATTCGGAACGAAGCCGCAGTCGACTGCGGATAGCACAAACGCGCGCGTTTCCGCACCCGCGCCGCTCCCCGCACCGCGCTGCCAGTGTGGCCCAGCACTTACACTGCCTCGTTGGTCGCAAGCTGCACGACTTCTGAGAATGAGATTCTATATTCGATTCCCGTGTTCAAAGTTCTGTGTTCCTGTGGCAAAATGATATTGGGTTTTTCGTTGAGCTCCTTGAGTGAGTCGTGCTACACGATAACTGGCTAATGCTTGCACTGACTGAACAGGTCCACTCAAATTTTTGGGTTCTCTCACCAAAAGACCATCTCAGACATTAATTTGCTTAGTCCTCATGTGCGTTAACCAAAATTATGTCAGGACTTTCAAAGAGACAATAATCTCTAAGTTTTTTTCGGCTGTTTGTTCACAGAGTAGCCATGTACGAAACACCCACTCCATCTAGTTTAAAAAAAAACGTGTTTGTAAAAACCTTTTTGTAAAATAAATATCATTTATCTTTCAACAGATGTAAATACCCGAAATGTGATGATACAATTCTACATAGAACTCTGAACTTTACTCTAAGAGAGGACAGATGCTCTCGGTTTCCTCTCATCAACGAAAGTGGATCCTGTTGCTGGGACAACTTCAACATGTCCAGGGTAGTGGACTGCGAAGAGTGGGTGTATGAAGACAGGAACACTTTTGTTGGAGAAGTAAGAACTGCTACTTCTTGCTTAGGGATGCATTCACAGGCTCGACTTAAACTTTTCTTTATTAGCCTTGTATGTCCCACTGCTGAGCAAAGGCTTCTCCCATAATCCTTTCAGGTATTCTTTCCCTGTCAACTCGATCTAGCCAGTCTAAATCACCTCGCCACCTCCTTGTGTCTCCATTCTCAGGCACCCATCGCGTTAAGACCTACATAAAATAATAGACCAAATAAATTGTACTAAAATGAACGTGCTGTGTCAGTCTTAAATGTATATGAGTATATCCTGGATGTTTTAGTTCAGCCTGGGTTGTGAAGACTGGAAGAGAACGTTGGTGGGGACAGTACACAGTTTTAGATATATGATCGGATTGTTACTAATGGGACCTCTAGCAGACAAGTAAGATAAACCCAGATAATAATAATAATAATAATATTCCACAACTATCACACAACGCCATCTAGTCCCAAGCTAAGCAGAGCTTGTGTTATGGGTACTAGACAACTGATAATAATAATGATAATAATGATATTTTAAGATTTTTCTTAGGGGAAGACAATTCTACCTTCCTATACTAGTGTTAAAATGTATTTTCCAGTATGAATTGACGGCAAAAGGCTCTCCCCTTATTTCATAAAACTCAAACATAACTGATCAATTTGGGTTATACCTGCTTAAATCGCCTGCCTAACCCTTCGGAAATTACTGGCGTGATGTTAATATTTCCAAGGTTAATCCTATAAACAGAACTTCATACTTATTGTGTGAATGTGGAGTAAAGGAAAAAACCTTGCATTGCACCTTTTTGGCATTGACCTTCTTATAATATCAAACAATGATTCATTTCCGATCGTTTGCAATCAGCATAATAATATCAATGCGCCCACGTGCACATCCAATTGTACAAATTATATACCTACATCAGGGTAGTTGACAAAAAAAAAACTAATTAGTCCGTCAGATAGATTTCCAAAAAATATTGAACACGTATTTTTTCTTTTTTCACGTAAACAAAAAATGAAGACGATACAGTGCTTTGAAAAGTCGTGAAACGTCACAGGTCGGTCCATTTTTACCAGACTATGACGTCAAAAGCCCCCTCTCCAATGTCTTTGACAAGCTTTATTTTCGTCAATTTTTATTAATTTGATAAAACAAAAATCTTTTTTTCTATTTTTTTTTTTTGCCCCCCCGCGCTTGGGCAGAGCGAAGGGGAGTGTCTGACTTCTACTGACCAAAAAACCAACCCATGTTCCTTCTTCGCCCTTGTACCGAGGCCGCGTTATGCCTTTCGATAGTCCGCAGCCCCGACGGGCGTCGGCCCTTGCGGGCCCTGTGGTTAGTGCCTAAAATGGTTTTAGAGTTATTATGCCGTCCATGAGCCTCTGACTTGTCATGCCGCATGCCGTCGAGAAGTATCTCTCAAGCATGCTGATTTCCTCACGATGTACGATGTTTTCCTTTTACCGAAGCAACTGATAATTATACAATACGCACATAAAACCGATAAATCAGTGATGTGTGTCTTGGGTTTCAACCCGGGACCTATGATTTGATAGTCAAAAGTTGCATAACTAGGCTATCACTGCTTGTCGAATTACTAATTCAAATACATACTTTAATTTACTGCCTTGATTAATTTATTTACCACTATTAGTATCATTTTTTAACCGACTTCAAAAAAGGAGGTTACTATGTTCGTGTGTATGTTTTTTTTTTTTTTTTTTTTTTTTTTATGTATGTTACCTGATTTCTCCCCCATTTGTGGACCGATCATCAAAATTCTTTTTTTATTTGAAAGAGTATACTCCTGAGGTGGTCCCATTTTTTTTTGGTGATGATCTGGTGCTGATCTTCGGAGATATACAATGGAACTCTTCAAAAATAGACGGCAAATCTGTCGTAATTGCTGGAATCGCTTGGATGTTTATTGAATATACATTATCATGACGTAACATCACGCCTGTATGCTCTGAGGGGGTATGCAGATGTGTACAATACACATTTTTTTTGTTGTTTTATGAATTTTCGTGCTTTTTCTGGCGCTATTCAAGTATTCGCATCTAGCAGTCATCACTTGTATTCATGTTGATGAGCTGATAATAATGGAAGGTATACTACTCCTCAACGGTTAAGAGTTGAAAGTAAAAATAGGGAAATCTTGAAGGTTAAGGGTTAGGTTTCTTGGTTGAATGTTAAATGCATAGTAAATATTTGTATAGGATATAATATAGGTACTTATTACAACTAAAAATGAAAAAATAAAAAAAACTTTTTTGCAAAAAAAACAACCGACTTCAAAAACACCAAAAAGAGAAAAATAAACTTCAGAAGAAAAATCAGCTTCTGAAGTCGGTGGCAAAAAAATAAAATCAAACAAACAAATGTCACCGACTTCAGAAGCTGATTTTTCTTCTGAAGTTTATTTTTCTCTTTTTGGTGTTTTTGAAGTCGGTTGTTTTTTTTGCAAAAAAGTTTTTTTTATTGCTTATTTGAAGTTTCTATTAAGTTTATGACATTTCCGTCGCTAGAAGCGGAAGACGAATATTTACGTTGGTAATACTAGACGGCACAGTTTGCGCAGTGGCTGAACGATTGACTGCTGCGCTACGTGTCGCGGGTTCGATTCCCGCACGCAACAAATATTTGTATGACCGACAGGTAGTTGTTACGAGTCTGGCTGTTTGTGTATGTGAGTTTCAATGTTTGTATTTACGCATCCGTTATACAGGAGAAATTCTTAGTGCTGGGTAACGTACTAATAAAACACAACTTTATACGCCAAATCTTTATTCTAGGATCGGTAGAAAGAAACTGATAATAATAACAGGTCTAACCGCAGCATTCAGTGGTCTTGGAAGGAGTATAGCACAATCTTACTGGATCTATGTAGCTCTCGAGTTCATTGAAGGGGCATTCGGAGACACTTATTCTTCTACATTTATGTTAGGTAAGTGTTATTAATTTTACATACAACATACATAAACTCGCGTCTTTTCCCCATGGCGGTAGGCAGAAACCACTTGCTACAATCCTTACGTACTCCCTCTGCCTTGCCTAGGACCCTAGGTTGATACTTCCGCAGGGCTATTGCGTATCTTTTTAAATGCCAGGTGCTATCATAGTGTCCATCAATTGTCAAAGGGTTAGTTTAGTATACCAAACCATATCCATTTGACAGTTATCGATGAACACTATGATAGCCACTGACATTTAAAAATATACGCAATAGCCCTACTGGTCTATAAACACACATAGGCTGGTTGCGAGTACTAAACACCTGACTTTTTTTAAAGAACCGCACCGATAAGGTTACGTGTGTCACTCACTTCTGCCTTGTAAATACTTTTACGTCTACCTTTTTTCATATTTCAATGATAAATGAATCAGTTCTATCAAAAGGACCAAAATTCTACGTAGCAATAAACAAACGATTGATTGCGCGGTGCGCTGTTAAGTGTCAAAGACGTGTTTACGAATTGCTCTTAGATTTTAATCGATAAAGTAGGTCAAAAATAACTGCTTATCGTTGTACCATATATCAAAGTATAGCCATCTAAACAACCTAACTAGTGGTGAAAAGTGCAAAGTGATACATCAAACCAATAAAAAGTTATAAGTGAAAACATTTTAAAACTAACAAAACGAACTGTGAACTCGCGCAGAGCCCGCTGAGGTAAGTCACCACACAAAGTACTATTGGCGACGAACTCAACTGTCACTGCACGGAACATTCTTTTCGAATACCCACAAAAATGAATTGTGCTGGATGTAAACAAGTAATAGGTCGCGGAGAACTGCTAAGATGTTGTACGTGTCAAAAACTGTACCATTACCGATGCATCAACATGACCACAGCGTATTATGTAGAAAATAAGAGTAAATTAGTTAACATATGGCGATGCCCATCGTGTAAAACCTCTACGAAACAAATACGAAATGACGACACACCTGTTAGGAGACACCCTCCAGCTACCCTTGACGACACAATAATGTCCATTGACGACCAAATACAAGACGACCAAACACAAGACGACCAAAGTATAATAGGAGACACAGGAAATTATGACGCACCGCAAACAAACATTGACAAGTCTACGATCTCATCACCGACCTTACTACATACGGAGCAATCGATCACAATAGAACAAATAAGTCAACTATTAGACCAAAAGTTGGAATTACAACAACAATCTATTTTGACAAAAATCAAAAGCACGATCAAATCAGAAATCAATATAGCTGTATTAAAACTCCAACAAGAAATATACCAAAAAACTGAACAACTTTCTCTGGAGCAAACTAAAATGACTACCAATATTATTCACATAAACGAAACCATACACAAACTTGAGGAAAAAACCGAAAAATTAAAAAAAGAAATAGCCGAGTTACAAAACAAAAACATGCATCTGAACGTGACCGATATCTCTATGAATACTTCGAATCATCATGATCATAGTAAAACAATTGTTATTCACGGCTTAAACGAATATTATAACGAATCAGAAAGAAACCTTGAAGATAGAATAATATTTGCGTTTCAAGACACATTGAATGTCGACCTCAGTAGTTATATCGAAGAGCTACATCGGATAGGACGAAACGGATTAAGACGGCCACTACGCATGGAACTGATCAGCAAAAGGATGACGAAATATATCTTGGACAACGCGGATTATTTAAAAAGTCTAGGCTTATATGTGTCGGCTTTCCTTGATAAAGAATTTTTACAGAGAAGACGAAAACAAAGAGAAGGACGGTCAATAATACACCAAAACATCGAACATAATAAACTAATAGTGGATGGAAAAGAAAGTCGTTACGAGACGATAAATAATATAAGTACTCCTTTCCCGACCCAGGCCACAAATAACAGGCAAAGTGAACTTTGTTCCTTTCGCAACTAATTTTGAAATTCTGTTGCAAAATATACGTAGTCTCAAAAACAAAAAAGATTTGCTACAATCGGTCATCGAAGAAAGACCCAACTTTCATGCTATATGTCTGACAGAAACCTGGATTACTGAAAATAAAATTGAATTACTACACATAGATAAATACAAAGCGATTTCCTGGTACAGCAGGAAACACTACGAAGGTGGAGGCGTATGCATTTTTATACAGGAAAATATTGAAGCCTTAGACCGACCAGACATAACATCGTTGTCTGTTGAGTCTGTATTTGAAGTGTGCGCAACAGAAATAGTCCAACAAAATATTGTCATCGTAGTAATATATTGGCCTCAGAAAAATAGGGAGACTGATGTATTTTATAGTTCTCTCAAAAAACTTTTGCAAATGTTAACAATCAAAGATAGTAAAAAGAATATCATTATCGCAGGAGATTTCAATGTCAATATATTAGAAAATTCAAACAGCACTACATATTTATTAAACACTATGAGTAGCTATAACTTCGACCAAAGGATTAATGATCCCACCAGAATATCCAAAACAAGTGCTACATGTATAGATTTAGTATTTACAAACTTTAAATTAGAACACTTTAAGGCCTCTGTTGAAGACTTCGGACTTTCTGATCACAAGGGAATAACATTATCAGTTCCCAAAAAGACATTAATAAATGAACGGACCACGTGGTATATTACAAAAAGAATATTTAATGCCAAAAACATGGAAAACTTTAAGACGCAATTAAGTCAAATAAATTGGCGATCAATATTATCTGATGACAAAGACGTAAATTCAAACTATGAATCTTTCCACACAAAAATTTTAAGTATGTATATTAAATGCCTGTATTCCAAAAACTAGAATTAAACTTAAAAACAAAACAAAGAAGTCATGGCTAACTACCGGGTTGAAAGTGTCTTGCCAGCACAAACGTCTACTTAAAACATTTCTGTCACAAAATGAAGCCCCTCTCTTATTAAAATACTACAAAAAGTACGAAAATCTATTAAAAAAAGTAGTTATAAAATCTAAAAAGGTCATAAATATTAAAAGGATACAAAACAGCACCAATATTTCGAAAACGATGTGGCAAATAATAAAAGAACGCACAAATAAAACAACCAAACGAACAAAGAAAAATATTAAATTAAAAATACAAAATACATTAACGGAAAGCCCTAGCACTGTTGCAAACGCTTTTAACGACTTCTTTAAGTCAGTTGGAGGAAAGTCTAGCGCTCAAACCGGTCGACCTGTCATTACAAAAAACGATAAATCTCTATTTGTCAAACCAGTAGATGAATACGAAATACTATCAATAATAAGACACCTTAAAAACAAGAGAAGCTGTGGTTTTGATGAACTCCCACCCTCATTAGTCAAAACATGCGCAGAGGAACTAGCCATGCCACTTACTTATTTAATAAATCAATCCTTCACTGAAGGAACCGTCCCCAAACTACTTAAGATCTCGGTAATCAAACCAATCCACAAAAAAGATTCTCAGACTGACTGCAATAATTATCGTCCCATAGCACTTTTGACTACCTTTTCAAAAATTATAGAAACGGCAATGACGACTCGCCTGTATTCTTTCTGTGAAAGATTTAACATATTTAATGAAAGCCAAAATGGATTCAGGAAAAATAGATCAACAACCAACGCATTTTATAAATATATACAGCAGATCTTAAATATAATTAATGAAAAGAAATACGGTATAGGCATTCTCTTAGACATGAGCAAAGCATACGACAGAGTTCAATATAATATCCTCTTAAATAAATTGGACGGAATAGGTGTACGCGGAATAGCTCATAAATGGTTCACGTCTTACCTTGAAAATCGTTCACAGTATGTAGAAATTGAACATTACAACCATAGTACTGGAGAAATTACTAATGTTAGATCGGAACCAATAAATATAAATAAATCAATTCCACAAGGTAGCGTACTCGGGTGCATATTGTTTCTTATTTATATAAATGATCTCCCCAAAATAATAGATGCTGTGAGCGTTTTGTTCGCAGATGACATCTCCGTTGTATTTCCATGCTCAAATATTATGACCCTTAAAAATGACATTCATCGAATTCTATCTGACATACATACTTGGTTAAATGAACATAATCTTGAATTAAATTTCGCTAAAACCAAAATAATGCAATTTAGACCTTACCAAAGACGACCTCTCGACATAAACTTTACCTTTGACAAAACCAAACTTGACTGTGTTGATAATTTTAATTTGTTAGGCCTAAATATTGACACAAACCTAAATTGGAAATCTCACATAACACAAATAAGTAACAAAATTTCTAGGTTTTCGTACGCTTTATCGGAATTGAAAAAATCTACAGATTTTAAATCTGCTAAAACTGCCTATAACGCATACGCGCACTCTTGGCTCCGTTACGGCATAATACTGTGGGGTAATAGCACGAACGCCGATAAGCTCTTCAAGCTACAAAAAAGATGCATGCGAATATTAATGAATATAGGAGGCATGGACAGCTGTAGACCGCATTTTATAGAACAGAATATCCTTACACTCACGACTCACTCACTCACTCACTCTGTATATCTTCGAAATTTGCCTGTTTGTCAGGAAAAATATATCACTTTTCCCCATAAATAAAGATCATTATACCCAGCCCCGATACTTGCGGCACCGAAATGATCTCGCATTACCAGTTTCAAAACTGGCCATTTTCCATTCAGGTCCATATGTAATGTGTATCAAAATTTATAATAAAATTCCGAAATTCTTAAAAGAAATCAAAAGGAACAATTTATTTAAAACTAAATTGTTTACTTATTTAAACCAGAAGTGTTACTACACATTGCAAGAGTTTTTTGAAGATAAACATAAAGAAATAATAAAATAAAATAAATCATAATTAAACAAACGAAGGTTATTTTTAAAGGTTATATAAATTACGTAATTTTATTTATTTTGACTTTGGATTTTATTTGATTTGACATAATTATAGTAGTATTTTTCTTTCCTAACTATATTGACTTTGGATTTTGTTTTATTTTGTTTTGATTTGACTTATTAGTATATTTCTTTTACAATTATTTAGACTTGGATTTTATTTTGTTTTGATTTGACAGTATATTTCTTTCATAATTGTAATAATAATAATTTTGTAAAATATGAAATGCGGTTAATTTTATTATGATGATATGAAATGTTATTAATTTAATTTGATTTGTATTTGTTTTGCAGTGCCCTTACAGGGTGCATGTTTGATACCTCTTAAACTATTCCAACCCATGTACAACATGTATGCAATAAACTGATTTGATTGATTGATTGAACGTTTGCCAACGAATTATAAGCAAACAAATTGACATGCCTGAAGATAAAAAAAGCAAGATATAAAAATCTTAAGAATTCTAAACGTGTTGACAAATCTTTAAAAATAAAACTTGTATATCTATAGAATTTTCTCTTACATCTCTCAAAAATGCAAACTTAATATGTATTCATTTCGACTGGCCTGTTGGTCTAGTGGTTAGTGACCCTAACTGCTATGCCGGAGGTCGTGGGTTCGATTCCCACCCAGGACAAATGTTTGTGTGATGAGCACGATCATTTGTTCTGTGTCTGGGTGTAATTTATCTATAATATGTATGTATTTAGAAATATATAAGTATGTTTATCAGTTGTCTAGTACCCATAACACAAGCTCTGCTTAGCTTGGGACTAGATGGCGTTGTGTGATAGTTGTGGAAAAAAAAAAAAAAAAAAAAAAAAAAAAAAAATTCAACATAAATATTTAAACATACTTCAAAAAGCTCACACTGATTAATGTTTTTTTATGAAAGCAAATGACAATATCTTAAAACTACTGAAGTATACAACTTTCCAGGTGTTGAATGGTAACAAAGGAGAATCGAGTCTCATTCATCACGCTAATGACAGCCAGCATGTCTCTAGCAGGAATATTGATGGCTCTCATTGCCTGGGCACTGCCCTACTGGAGGTATTTCCTCAGAGCAATTTATGCACCATCCTTATTATTTTTATTATTCACCTTTCTGCTAGACGAAAGTCTGAGATGGCTATTAATAACAGGACGGAAGAAAGAAGCTAATGACATCGTAGCAAAAGCTGCAAAAATTAACAAAATTGATATAACTAATGCAGATTTAGATGATATGGAATACGAGAAAGGTGCAAGCGGGATCAATTGGGTTGGTCTCTTCAAAATGACGATTGGATCAAGAAAGTTGGTCCTACGGTTCTTGGGATGTGTCTGCATGTGGGTGACCGGGCTGTTCAACAAGTACACTCTGTTGATAAACTCCGTGGAGTTGGAAGGGAATAAGTACATTAACTTTGCGTTGACAACGTTCGCGGAACTTCCCGCTAGCTTCGCTATTGGATTCCTGTTAAAGAGGTTCAAAAGGAGGATACCGTTGATATTTTCTTTTCTCCTGACTGGAGTCTTCTGTATTGGGCAGTCGTTTGTGCCAAAAGGTAATTTTAAACTAATTTTTTGAACAAATATTTATTTATAGCCTTTTGGGTCTGGTTATTTGTGCATGTGAGTTTAAATTTTGTGAACGCACCCACGATACAGAAGAATATCCTAGTGTGGGCCAACGCTTTTAAAAAAAAATACACTGACCCGTATTCTTCAGCGTTGATTTATTTATTTCAGGTCACGTAATACTATCAACATCTCTGTTTCTGGTCGGCAAATTCATGGCGACCATATCCTACGCCATAGTGTACTTGTACACATCTGAACTGTTCCCCACGTATACAAGGAACACGATGCACTCACTGTGTTCGTCTTTAGGACGAACTGCCACCATGTTGGCACCACAGACCCCTTTATTGGTAAGTTTAAGTTGTTAAAGAAAATCATTACCCTTCCTTTTGGCTTAGCCGTAGTCGGGTAACAAGCTTTGGACATTACAGCGGATTCTGCAAAATATCAGCGGTGGCGCAGCGAGCAGCGATGGTCCAGTGGTGGCGGCCCTAACTTACGAGCAGGCAGTCGTGGGTTCGAACTCAGACAGGCGCATTACTTTGTGTAATTTATATCATCACCACAATATGGGGAAACCGGCCGCGGCATGTCCTAAGACTCATAATTCGAAGACATGACTGTGACATCTACAAACCCGCTCTGGGCCCGCGTGGTGGATTATACCCCATTCCGTTTCATAGAGATGTGGCCTGTGTCCCAGCAGTGGGAATATTATAGGCTGGTTATCGGGTTATAATGCTAATGAGAAAGATCAAATTACTATGCATCTAAATAATAACAACCGCACCAATCGACCTTCAGGCTAAGCTATGATTGCCGTGATTGGTATGTCAATGGGATGACCATCCATAACATATTATCATAACCCCTTCCCACAAAAACTAGAAAGCCAAGTGAGTGAGTAAGTTTCTCAAGAAAAGTAGTTGTAACTAAACTTTATCTGACTCCAGACTTATTATGTCTATTTAAATCATTAAAAACATTTTGAAATCTTTCAGATGCGATATTTCTACGGTCTTCCATCCATCCTAGTGGGAGGCTTATCTCTGATAACTGCAGTGGTCGTGGTGACGATGCCTGATACCGCTGAGGAGGTGCTACCTGACACAGTCAGAGAGGCTGAGGCTGTTGGTACTAAGGATACTAATAATAAAGAGAATACAAGCACTAGGTTTTGATATGTTGACAGTTTTAATTTGCTTGACGCTTTGGAATGGGCAACTACAGTACAATCACGAGTTATTATGCCTTGTGACTGGGACTGTAGCTTAGTTTATTTAGCTTCATTAGTTTAGTAGTTTACTGCCGCACTCGGAGAGCTTCAGTAGTTGCTTGGGACGTCGCTTGGTAAAGGTTTTTGGCAGTTTTGTCATACAAAAGTATATAAAGCCTTTGCTGGGTGGCGGCTGAGTAATCGTTGGATATGGACCCTGAGTGCCGCAGTTAGTTTTTTTAATTCGACTATTCAAAAGTGCCTGTAAATAAATGAAATAAATACTTTGAATTTGAATTTAATAAAAATGTCAACATATCAAAACCTACCTACCTATTGTTTATTAATTAATAATAAAGACTTGGTTTTAGATGTCTTATGGTCTTTTGACTCCATTTTTAATCCCCTAAGCCAAACACAAAATAAAACATTGTTATTATTTTAAAAGGCTATTCCAAGCACAAAATAAAACATTGTTATTATTTTAAAAGGCATTTATTTATCAGGCACGGTGGAGCGATAATCTTCACAGAGTGGCTGCTAACAACTATGTAACAACTGGAGACTGGAGAGTTGCCGAAAATCGAGTTGAGTGGCGCAAGAGGCCCTATATCCAGGATTGCAATAGGATGATATTTAAAAGATATTTTTTACATAATACATCTTAACACATTCGTTTTATACTATGATTTTATAATAAGTTAACCCGAACTAGAGAGCTCACCTCTTTAGAAAACAAAACAATACATAAACATGGACCTGAAATAGTCGGAGTAGTTGCAAAATACACAAAAATGATCAAACTATGAGCTAAGTAACTGATCAAAAAGAATAGAAACGTCAATGGCTTCGAACACATCGATTTCACAGTAAAATAACATACAGTATTATCTATTTAACAGCGTGGAAGTATTTAAATAAACATCATGTTAGAAACGACAGGCTTATTTACCCAAGATTAATTCGGCTTATTCCACAAATCCCCCCTGAGAAAATCCCCCTCAGGGGGGAAAATTCGTTAATTTTTTTTTCTTTTCAATTCATTGGTACACCTACAGTAGTTTGTTTTAAGATTCGTTGGAGCCACCAGCGTAATATTTAAATATGAACCTAATTGACATTATTTCTGGGCAATTTGTCATGCACATGTTAAAACAGTCAGTCTAGATTTCATTTTAATGCCCTGGAAGCAGAAAACATCACGTAGGTACGTATAACGAATAAGTACTAAATACGTCATGACGACCTGGTCAACACATTATGTGCACTGATCACAGACACTACTAATCGGTAATACATAGGTAATAATATGCAATGTAGGTTTTATTTTTATTTATACATTCTACACACAATGCCTTCGCAGCAATTAACTCGATTATAAACTTGCATTTGCCTTCATTTATAAACACAACTTTTAAATTAAACCTTATCGTCGTGAATTAAGGTCGTGTTTATTTAAAAATGTTAAATTGATACGCAAATGTATGTTTGCCGTCATGCTCCTATATCGCCTTGAATAGAAATTGTCATCATTACATCGAAGACCGTTTGACTGAAAGTTTAAGTTAACTGTTATGAGTTTGTTACATAGTGTTTGAAGAAATATTGGTAAGTAATTAAATAATTTTAAATTAAAGTTATAAGGTGTTTTTCTTTAGAGCTAGATTAATATTAGCTTAACCATTTATTTATAAAAACTAGTGACCCGCCCCGGCTTCGCACGGGTGCAAAATTCAAATTCAAATTCAAATTGTTTATTTTCTTTAACAAGTTTACATCAATTAGTTGGTGATTGGAGCCTTCTTTTAAGCAAACAATGCCTGTATTAGAAGACTCCGCTCTTCCATAACAAAATAAAATTAAATATAAAAAGAAAAATGTTAATAACTTAGACATTAACTAGAAAATAATATAATACAGACAGGATTGACAAAAGTACAGTTTGTGTGTGTGTGTGTGTGTGTGTGTGTGTGTGTGCGTGTGTATGTGTGTGTGTTGTGTGTTTGAGTGCCTGTGTGGGAGAGTATAGGTTATGTGGTTACTTTCAGGAGTTCTTCCGTTTCCTCATAAGTAAGTGGTTCGATCCATTTCATTATACTTTTTTTGCATTCATAATATTGTTTTTTATATATACATATTTCTTTATTTATCCTATTATACAATCGAGCAGACCGTGTATTTAATTGCATGGAGGCAACCAAAGTTTTTGTTTGGGGTACTTCTGCAATATCATGCTTTCTTCGTTTTGCTAATTTAGATGGAAAAAAGGTATTAGAACCTTCCTCTTGAATCACTCTAACTATTAAAAAAATCCGTTGCGTAGTTTCAAATATTTAAGCATACAAAGGGACATAGGGAAGAGAAAGCGACTTTGTTTTATACTATGTAGTGATAATAGCTAGACCTCCTGTCCTGTATGGATCGGAGATGAGAATGCTATGGGCAATATTATGGTTTTACATAAATGCCTAAAATTAGAAATCCTTACATAGTATAAAACAAAGTCGCTTTTTTGTCTGTTTGTTTGTTTGTATGCTTAAATCTTTAAAACTACGCAACGGATTTTGATGCGGTTTTTTTTAATAGATAGAGTGATTCAAGAGGAAGGTTTTAGTATATAATTTGAACGACATCCACGCGGGTGAAGCCGCTGCCATCAGCTAGTGAGTACATAAGAGGAAGTCTGAAAGTGGCGCCGGTGAATGAAAAGTTGTATGGAAATCGGTTGTCGAAGTATGGGCACGTGATGCGGAGGAATGAGAGAGTTTTGAATATTAATGTGGGTGGGTATCAGAGTAGAGGAAGACCAAAGCAACGATGGATGGACTGTGTTTAGAATGATATGGTAAGAAAGGAGGTGTCTCATGAGATGACGAGAAACAGAGAAGTATGGAAGAGGAAGACATGCTGCGCCGACACCAAATGAATTGGGATAAGGGCAAGAGAATGACAATGTGTAATTGTTAAACAAAAATAGAGCAATACTTTCATCATCATCATCATCAGCCTATAATGTTCCCACTGCTGAGACTCAGGCCTCCCCTCTAAGAGAAGGATGGGCTATAATCTACCACGCGGGCCCAGTGCGGATTGGTAGATGTCACATGTCTTCAAATATTTTGGTTATACGACATGCCGGTTTCCTCACGATGTTTTCCTTCACCGTTTTGAGAGCAGTGGTGATGAAATAAATTACACAAAGTAATGCGCCTGATGGGGTTCGAACCCACGACTCACTGTTCGTAAGTCGGGGACGCCACGACTGGGCCACCACTGCTCTCTAAAAAAAAAAGAGCACTACTTTAGTTACTTATTTTTTTAACCTTTTTTTATAAATCAATGATTACACCTTACCTGCTGTCTTGTCAAGTATGAACCAGACTGTTGGGCCACAAAAGGGATGAATATGGAGATGAATATATTTTGGATGATTTTTTTTTCAGGAATGTATTTTCATGTGGTTTAGATGAGAATGCTAAGAGGGATACTTATGTGGTTTTACGTAAATGGTTAAAATTAGAAATGAGTACACGAGAGTATGGGAAATGGGTGTCAAGAAAACAGCAGCAATTTGAATTTAAATACTTTGACTCGTTTATTATTCAAATATAAAAATACCCACAAGGAAGGTCATAGTAACACAGCACAGTTTAGATAGAAGTTAGAGTGCGACTAAAGGCAACCGTCTTTTTTATAAGAAACGTTGAGTTTGACGTTACGTGACGTTAGTGACTGTGTTGCCAGTATAAAGAAAATCAAAGATTAATTTTTGCATAATAGAATCGACTAAATATCAACAGAGAGGACGTCTGAAAGTGGCGCTGGTGACTGAAAAGTTGTATGTCGGTTGCACAGGAAGGAGGAAAATGTCGAAAGGAAGGTCTTGAGTATGAATGTGGAAGTATAAGAGTAGAGGAAGACATAAAAACGATGGATGGACTGGGTAAAGGCTGGTAAGGCATGAAAGGAGCTGTCTGATAAGATGACGAGTAATATAGAAGTCATCATCATCTGCCTAGCCTTTTCCCAACTATATTGGGGTCGGCTTCCAGTCTAACCGGATGCAACTGAATACCAGTATTTTACATGGAGCGACTGCCTATCTGACCTCCACAACCCAGTTAATACTAGGTAATACGATACCCTTTGGTAAGACTGGATGTCAGAATTTCAGGTCACTGACTACCTGTAACGACTGCCAAAGATCTATATATATGGCAGTCGGGACCAACAGCTTAACGTGCTTTTCCGAGGCACGGAGGAAACTCGGTATGTCGGGCGGTCACCCATCCACAGACCGACCTAGGCAAGCACAGCTTTACCTAAAGATCGACCCGAGTGGGAGTTCTTATTAAGCCACGAGCTCCTCGAAATAGAGAAGTATGGACGTAAAATACATGCTGCGCCGACCCCCAAATCAATTCGGATAAGGGCAAAAGAGTGAAGATTTTTAGAACGATAAAACAATCTTAACTTACTCCTCTCAATATTTTTACAGAAATGAAAGAAGGCAAAGAAGTATTTCTAGAGACGAGACCCAAACCGAATGAAGAAACTACGGAAGATGTTGTACTGGAGAAGATTCTATCAAAATTTCGTCCACTTGGTCCATATTACTTGCGGTTTATGCCTTTCCTTATATACGTGTGTATAAGCAACGCCTTTTATTGTATGAACTATGTTTTTGCAGTGGTTATTGTGGATTACAGGTAAGCTTGTTGTTTATTTTATAAATTAGCGCTAGCATTATACCAACCTACACAGAACACTGTGTATGAGTTATTGAGTGACCACCTACACATATAAATAAAGAGAAGTCCTGACTGACTGACTGACTCATCAGCGCCCAGCCCAAACCCTTGGACCAAGAAAGCTGAAATTTTGCACAGAGGTTCCCTTTATAATGTAGACAAGGAATAAGGAAGGATTTTATAGGGGATGAAAGTTTGTATCATCATTAAAATCATCATTTTCACGCGGGCGAAGCCGCTTCATCCCCTATTTAACTACCTTAGGGGTTGAATTTCGAAAAATCCTTCCTTATTCCTTGTCTACATTATAAAGGGAACCTCTGTGCAAAATTTCAGCTTTCTAGGTCCAAGGGTTTGGGCTGGGCGTTGATGAGTCAGTCAGTCAGTCATTCAGGACTTCTCTTTTTATTTATATAGATTGCATAGCTTATAACTTGCGTTGTTGATTCGTTGGTTATAATATCATCATCATCATTCTCCAGCCCTTATCCCAATTTATTTAGGGTCGGCGCAATACTTCTTTTCCTTCCGTACCTACTTCTATTACTCGCCACCACAGCAGTCACCTCCTTTCTAGCCATATTATTCGTTGGTCATATAATTATCGTAATTTTATTTTCTGCCTGCGATAGTAACTTTCGCATCTAACAATAAAACACCAATTCCCAATACTATCTTTTCGCTCCATTTACCGCAGAGTAAAAAAAAGAAGTGAATTTTGAATTCAAATATTTATCAGTGGATTTCCATATTTATCACAGAACTTTTGAGAATGTTTTGAAATGTTTACCAAAACTTTCACGTGTTACCATAGAGCATTGCTAAGTTAACGCCATAATAATATCACGCTGTATTTCTACAAAAGATCAGGCAGAGGTATTTAGAATACCCACATTTCCCTGAAAACAGAACGTCTGAAAAAAAAAGTTTGCCTGTTAGAGAATGTCTTGTAGCAATTATACTCTTTTGGCCTAGGACTTAATCCTTTGCAGAAGCCCTTCATGATCTAATCTCATCTAATCTCAAATGGTGGCCCAGTGGTTGCGGCCCCGACTTACGGACAGTAAGTCGTGGGTTCGCTCCAGGCAGGCGCATTACTTTGTGTGATTAATTACATCACCACTGCTCTCTAAATGGTGAAGGAAATCATCGTGAGGAGACCGGCATGTCATAGAATCAAAAAAATCATCAAATTAGAGAGTCAAGGTTTGAGTCCTTGCAGTGGGAACATTATAAGCTGATGATGATGATGAATCTCAAATTAAATTAATAAAAATACTTAAAACAAAGACTCTTGCAGTAACAATCCGTTAGTATATTCGATGAATCGTTGTTTACGTCACCTTTCCTTAAAAAAAAACTAATTTCCAGGTGTAAATACCCGGAATGTGGGAACAGCACATCATGGTCACAATCAGCTCTAAACCTCACTCACGACACGTGTGTCAAATACCAGCTCACAGAATATAATGGCACATGTTCAGTGGACAGCTACAATACGTCACACGTTGAGAAATGTCAGGAGTGGGTTTATGAGGAACCGCTGAGCTTTGTGGCTGAAGTAAGTATATGAATTGAGTAGTCAGAAACCTGAACAGACCGTCTGGATACCCCTTGGTAGGGTGTGGTGTTACCCAGTAACGCACGGACGACATAGAAACTTTTCATCGAAGTTTTAAAAAAATCAACAAACAGCTGGTATTACACTTTTTTAGGGCGCAGCAGATTTTTTTATAACTGGTAAAATATATCTACATGTACACGTACAGTATCCGACTGACGGATACTAATAGTAGTATGTGTCCAAAACATAAAATACTCTCAGATATTCAACTGCATCCGGTTCGACGGGGAGCCGACCTCTTATATTATTTTGAGAGGGTAAGCATCAGATAGTAATTATTAGTAGTATGGCGCAGGACTTAACTTTTAAATAAAATACTAGGATTTACAATAAAATTCCAAGCTACAAAAATATAAAACACAAAACTGCCAAAAGACTAGAGATTAGGAAGAGACAAGCTACATGTGTACGAAATATTAGCAGCTTATGTTTTCAATACAATAATTTCAGTTTCAGCTGGGATGTCAAGATTGGAAGCGAGCGTTGGTTGGAACAGTCCACAGTTTCGGGTACATGATTGGACTTCTATTTTTAGGACCCATTTCTGATAAGTATGTTCAATATTTACTACTTGTTCTTCTAAATTTTTGAGTTGCGAGCATTGCGAGTATTTTCTGATGAGCAGTGGTAGCCCAGGGAACGCCAAGACTTACGAGCAGTTAGTCATGGGTTCGAACTCGCCTGCCGGGTCATTCCATCACCACTGCTCTCAAAAGGATGGAGGAAAAGATCGTAAGGAAACGGGCGTGTCCCAGAACCAAACATTCGAAGACATGTGACATCTACCAACCCGTAATGGGCCAGCGTGGTAAATTATAGCCCATTTCCTTTCATAGAGAGGAGGCCTATGTACCAGCAGTGCGAACATTTTAGGCGTTTGTCTTTAGAGACGTTTAAGTTTGTGCCAAATAGTTTTATAGAATTAAATTGCAAAGATATCAAGGACTCAACCATCATAATATTATTATCAAAAATTTCAGGATAGGACGGAAAAAGCTGATTGTATTCACAGGAGTTGTAGGTTGCTTCATGGGGCTCGCCCGAAGTGTGGCTGTATCCTACTGGGCTTATGTGGCTTTTGAACTCGTGGAGGCTCTACTTGGAGATAACTACTCACCCAATTATATGCTAGGTAAGACTACCAAGTACCAATGGTGATATGAGTTTAAGTTATCATTTCGATAATACCTATCGCGTTATACATCCTTTGTCACAAGATTTTTAAGCAAATTCGTATTCCATAAAAAATAAAAACGTTTAAAAAGGTTTTATTTTTCACTTTTTAGTGGTTCACATGTTCATGGGTCAATGTGGACAATGTAGTTTTTTTGAGTTTTGTTGATTTTTCAAAAACCGATTGTCCGATTTCGATAAAAAATTATGGGACCGATTCGTAAGTATACCCTTTCCAACGAAAAAAGGATTTTTTCAAATCGGTTAGCAAGTGACGGAGTTATGCCCGAACAAACATAAAAGAAAAAAACATCCGAATTGAGAACCTCCTTCTTTTTTTAGAAGTCGGTTAAAAAAGGTTCATAATCATCATCATGGGGTTGCCCTTTTACCTTTTCATTTGGGGTCGGTACCATGTCTTATACCATACTCCTCTATTACTCACCCGTCATTCATTTGGGCCATATCATCGTTTACATGAAAAGCTTCATAAATATTTGAAAAATGTGTCTGGGCCACAACTTAAATAACTCAATGAATGCTCTTGAATTATCAATATGATAGACATTTCATTGTCCGACATTGAAAAGCGTCAATTGATGGGGTTCACCCAATGGTTTTAAAACATATTTAAACCCGTAATCGTGTGCCCCAACTACTTCCGCAATAGGAAATACTTAGAACTCATTACATTTTCAGGTGTAGAAATGGTGTCTAAAGAAAATCGGGCCCTCTTCGCACCATTAATGATTGGCACCATGTCCATCGGAGGAATGATGATGGCTCTAGTCGCCTGGTTGATACCTTACTGGAGGCACTTCTTAAGAGTTATCTACACACCAGCCCTAATCTTCATCCTCTACGCATTCTTCCTTGACGAATCCGTTCGATGGCTCCTCATAAAAGGAAGAAAAAAAGAAGCGAAGAATATCCTGCGGAAAGCTGCGAAGATCAGCAATGTTTATGTGGAAGAGTCAACGCTGGATAAAATTGAATGCAAGAAACCAGAAGATAGTGTCAATATGATCTCGCTTTTGAAGATGACTATTACTTCTAAAACTATGTTGCTAAGGTTTTTGGCCTGTGCCTGTGCATGGATCACAGCAACTTTTAACAAATATTGCTTGTTAATAAACTCAGTGTCTTTAGAAGGGAACAAGTATATGAACTATGCGTTGACGTCATTTGCTGACCTTCCTGCCAGTTTCTTGCTGGTGTTTATCTTGATCAAGTTCAAAAGGAAAAAGCCGTTGATATTTGCTTTTCTGATGACTGGCTCGTTTTGTATTGTACAGTCTTTTGTGCCTAAAGGTGAGTTAAGTACCTATTGTATTTCTTAGGACTGCAATTACGTTTATTGATAAAAATATTTTGTCAAACAATCCGAATAGTGAGTTTTCTGAACATTTTACATAAATCAACTCATTAATAACTGTAAAGGAAATTTAATTAAATAAAAATTAAATGAGCAGCAGTGCAATCACTCAACTCCGATCCCAGCAACTCTCATCTAGATGCTACCAGCCTTGCGAAGAGCATCTCTCCTCGTAGCGTTACGTTTGTTGTCGGTATCCATTCTAAAACAGTTCTACCCCAACAATCGTCATTTCTATGGTCATAAGCTAATTGCCACTTCAATTTATTCTGATTATTCTTCGTTTAGTACTTACCAGTCTTTTGGTCTTCTAGGTTACCCTATGATATCCACATCGCTGTTCTTCGCTGGCAAGTTCATGACAGCCCTGTCTTCGGGGACCGTGTACCTGTACACCTCAGAACTGTTCCCTACCTACACACGGAACACCATGCACGGGTTATGCTCTTCTATTGGAAGGATTGGGTCTATACTTGCGCCACAAACCACTTTGTTGGTGAGTATGTTTTACATGGGATAGCGACGATGATAAATTAAAAAGCATATGCCTTATGACGTTCCCAGTCTGCATACAAAAATTCTATCGAATATATTATTACCACATGGACATAGATAACCACATGTTGACAACTTACGTACTAAATATGTAAGAAGGCAAGTTAGATAAAATCTCATAAAATAACCGATGTCTACTAGACATCTCATCTCAGAGCCAGGCAATCGTTCAGGCTACGGGTTGGTTGAAAAAGATACCACGGCCTCGGCACAAAGGGCTAAGAAGGAACATGGGTGGTTTTTAGTCAGTAGAAGTCTGCCACTTCCTACCGCTTCCCAGAGCGGAAGTAGTGATTTGATGATTTCCCACACGCCAAAAAAAAAGGCAATCGTTCAGCAAACTGTAAGACCTATACCCATACCAGTTGAATTTGTCGCCTTTTGATTCGTCATAAGTTACTATTGTAACTACTTAATTTCCAGATCCGATACTGGTCAGGATTCCCATCGCTGATCATCGGAGGCCTATCACTGACGACAGCACTCATAGTGATGATGTTACCTGAAACGGCAGAAGATGTACTGCCTGACACGATACAACAGGCAGAAGCACTCGGCTCTAAGCGTATTAGTTCTAAAGATAGAACCGCGTCCAAATCTTTGTTATAAGTTGTGTTAAAGATTGGTGGTGTGTAAACGATCTCTTTTCTTTTTAAGGTAGGTAAGCTGATATTAGATGCTTCACTCGGTTCATCATCATCATCATCATCATTCTTCTGCCCTTATCACACAATTTATTTAGAGTTGGCGCAGTATGTCTTCTTCTTCCAAACTATTCTATTACTCGTCGTTGAGTAGTAGGTACAGTCGAACAAGCTAATATGTATACAGGGTAGAAATCTTTATAATTCTTTAACACTGAAAATATTGATTGTAATTTTGTTTTATCAAGTGTATCGCATTAAGCGACTGATGTTAAACGCTGCGCGCTGTATCGTTTGACATCAGTCTCTAAATGTATCTGTTTAATCTTTAGAAGTAAAAACAAGTTAGCTGGCTGTATACTTATTAGCTTGTTCGACTGTAGCTTTTCTAGCCATATTATCCTTTACAAACTCCATCGTTTCTTTAGTCTTCCTGTACTCATATGTCCGGTTGACTCGGGCAATTGTTAGTTTTTTTTTCATTCAAAATACTGACAAAACTATGCGCATATGAATGAAACGTTCACAGGATGAGACAGACGGGATTCTTTCATGTCATTTTTCAATCATTCGGTTGAAAACTAAAAGAATCGGAGTAAAAAAAATTAGTTTTCACTTTTGATACATTTTGTGCTCCGTTATTTTGAAGAGTGAAGCGTCTCATATCGATTTTAGGATTAGGTATGCAGATTTTTACACTAGGTTAAATAGTGTCAGTAATATATTGTTTTTAGTACTTTTATAACTTGTACCTACTGTTAATATTAAATTAATGTTATGTGATAAAACGTCGTTTTAATGATAACTTACCATAAGCTGTCAGCAAGGTACCCAAGAAAAGCGAGGTTACCTAGTAGGAATATTAATTTGAATAGTCAATAAAATTTTCTTTAGCATAATATTACAGCTTTACTCGTTAGGTCTTTCGGAACCGGGACCTGGGCCCGGAATCTACTTTTAAACACAATCATTATTTTTAAGTAGGTTTTTGGGACCACAAGAAGAAGGAAAGTAAGGTACAATTTACTAAAGAATTGATATAATATTTTGACCAACAATTACAATATGAATAAAATTATCAGTACTTACTGGTACAAAATAAAGGGTAACATTACTAAAGACACGCTTACCTTAGTAAAGCCCATTGAAAGTACCTAAGCATGGATTTTGAAGTAATATTACCTAGTATTATCCTAGGTGTGAAGATACTGGGTTGCTATTTCTATTTCACTAGATGTTTATGGAGGAGCTCGTGGCTTAATAAGAACTGCCACTCGGGTCGATCTTTAGGTAAAGCTGTGCTTGCCTAGGTCGGTCTGTGGATGGGTGACCGCCCGACATACCGAGTTTCCTCCGTGCCTCGGAAAGCACGTTAAGCTGTTGGTCCCGGCTGCCATAATATAGATCTTTGGCAGTCGTTACAGGTAGTCAGTGACCTGAAATTCTGACATCCAGTCTTACCAAAGGGTATCGTATATCGTATTACCTAGTATTAACTGGGTTGTGGAGGTCAGATAGGCAGTCGCTCCATGTAAAATACTGGTATTCAGCTGCATCCGGTTAGACTGGAAGCCGACCCCAATATAGTTGGGAAAAGGCTAGGCAGATGATGAAGATGTTTATGGCAAAAACATTTTAGCTGGTTTTGTACCTTATATACAAAAATAGTAATTAAAAATAAAAGTTAATACAACGACCATATAAGGCACTTCGCCGACAACCGGGAACGTGTCCAGAAGACTGGCAGCATTGCCACGTTGAATGGCAAAAATCAAAACTGTAGGTACCTACAACCAAATCTGAACTTGAAAAACAGCGAAATAAAATCTTACAACGATTATTTTGTCTGTAAATACATATTTTTATGTGGTGACAAAATAATCGTAAAAATATAATTACTGCGGTTACAATAATTATATTTCATAATGAGTTTTTTTATTATTTGTTTAGGTTTAATTATAATATAGGGCTGCCACTTTGAGAAAACCTATTAAACAAATAAAAAATAGAAATATTGTATACTACTATTGCAAACTCCCCGAACCAGGGTTTCTTCTATGGCAGAGATCATAAAATACAATTTTGTTGCAGTAAGTATGTAGTACACAATACTGTTTTGGAATTGCAATTTATTTATCAGCCTATACAGGGAGTAAAGGACCCCTTCACAAAGCCGTCAACGTTACTCGCAAAAACTCAATGAAGCACTCGTAAAATATTTTACTAATGTATGTTTTGAATAGTAAACAGGTCATGGAGGTAATTTAACCCCCCATTTCTATTATTAAGAAATGGGGGGTTAAATTACCTTGTCCAGCCGTCCGAGGCCTTTGTCCAGCAGTGGGACACAATAGGCTAATTAAAAAAAACATGGAATGTTTTAATGGGTCCCACCTTCTTCCAAAATTCAATTATTATGACAATACTTTTTCTGACGTCAATATGGCAGAATTCTTAAGTGGTAATTATAGAATAGGTCAAAGAATATGTACATGACCATGTTTAAACAGCTGATAAATACGTGTGTTGTTGAAGACACTTACCTTTCGCTCCACTTGATTTGATGTGTGTATAAAACTGGAGGTTGTCATGTAAAATTAACTTAAAATACGGCATCTAGCAGAAGTATACGTATAAATAAAAAATACACAGAAACATATCCCAAGACTATTAAGAAACGTTTCAATAGATCAATTAACTTATGATGTGACAACTACACAATTGCTTAACACAGAAATATACCAAAAAAGTTCTTAAGCTATTTATAATGACTTAATCTTAGACCCAATAGGCACAGTGACAAAAACACAATGCTTCCCAAAACCGGCAAGTGACCTTTCTTAAATCATCTAGCTTCAAGCTTCTGCATTAGTAAGTGTAATTATTGCTATGTTATGGAAGAGCGGAGTCTCCTAACACAGGCATTATTTGCTTAAAAGGAGGCTCCAAACACTAAACTCAATTATGTACACTGAAGCATTAATAAACTATTATTATTATTATTCAACAGTCTGTGCCAACTATATCACGTCAAGCAGAGCCGGTCTCGCTTATTATTTTGATAACCGTTAACGAAAACATTCTCATCCTCCATACAATACAGTACTCAACTTTGAAACAATACCATGAATTAGTACAACATTAGTCGCGGCAAAAATAACATCTTTACTCGCGACACTAGAGACATGAGAACAGTAAAAGTGAATCAAAAGGTGATGGAAAATATGTGACAGTTCAAGTAAAAGATACCCAAATACATTGTAAAGAAAAAGCAGAAAAAATACCAGTCAAAGAAAGTAAAATGGAATATTTAAAAAAAGATGTTGTTGTAAATACAAAAGAAGAAGTGACTGATTTGGAGAGTGTGTTACGTGAATTAAAAATATATGGACGATATCATATAAAGTTAATGGTTTTACTTGGAATGCTATCTTTTGGTAGTTTCTGGCACAGTACAAATTATGTGTTTGCGGTTGAAAACGTTGGATATAGGTGAGTCTACTTTTATTTCTAATTCATTCCAAATGAACACGCTATCTGCAAGTTATTCACGAATTTTATCATACTGGTCTGGAACTATGATACTGAAAATATTTGTAAAAAGGTCCCATTAAAATAGGTGGACAAAATTTCAGAAATCTCTCAGACCACCAAAAGAAGGACAATAGTAAAATAAATAATAAGAAAAACGCATTTAAGTACCTACTCATAAAGGATGAGTTTGTTCTAGAGCGCCGGCAATTTATTATTTTAAGTAGGTAATAAAAAATCACTTTAATTACCTAATGTTTTTTTTGTTTAGATATGTTTGGTTAGACGTACTGAACGCTGTATTAAAATTTGTCCACCTATTTTAATGGGACCTTGTATAGTGCACACTACACATATAATAAAAGGAAAAACATAATATAGAGCACAAAGGTACTGCTTATTTCATAAGGAATTTCTTCCAGCAGACCTGCGAGAGGAATATTGGATTAGAAATGTTGACGCAGTGTGTAGAAAAGACATATTTTTTTTGCGGTAAAGTTGAAAGTCGATTATAGAAATTGTTACAGTAGCCTGATGTGCTGACGTCTGCACAATGCATGTATTAAATTGTAAAGGTACAAGTTGGTAGCCGACTGCACGCAGCAGCAGCAGACGACATGTCGTCGCTTCATGTTGTCACGACACGTCGTTGCGTCATGTCGTTTCTCTAAAGGGCATATCTCCTGTTGTTTCTGTTATCTATGGGCACTACTGATCTGCGGTCGGACGACACTGCCATCTGCCGCTCGACTACGCGTCGCTAGCTTCATGTCGCTAACTACGAACGGAATTTCATAGAAATACGAAGAAACCAGTAGTGTCACTGCGACACGTCGTTTGCAGCTGCTTCATGTCGCCCGCTACCAACTTGTACCTTTAGTTAACATACATAATTTATCTTTCAGATGTAAATACCTAAACTGCGATGCCACAGAGCTATCAACATTAAACTTGAATTCAAGTTTAGATTACAAATGTCACAAATATGCACAGTATAATAACACCGGTGTATGTGATGAAGATAATTTCGATGTATCAAATGCTACTAAATGCGAAGAGTGGGTTTATGATAGACCAGACAGTTTTGTTGCTGAGGTAAGTCTTTTCCTAGGTTAATATTATATGTTTCCCAAAAATGCATAATTTCGTCATGTTCATACACAATGCTAAAGTAGCTAGTAGTAAATCGGCTAGTAAAGCAATCAAGGTAAAAGCACAGGTAAAAGCGCCAGGGTAACACGCAAAATTTCGATATTCTTACGTTTCTTTGAATTTGTGTATTTTGTGCTGATAACTGTAATGCTTACGATTTTGAGAATACATTGATGTTACGATCAGGAATCATGTTTTGATCAACATACTCTCTGACACTCATCCATCATTCTCCTGCCCTTATAGTTTTACCAATTTCTTTGGGGTCGGCGCAGCATGTCTTCTTCTATCATACTTTTTGTTATAGGTCGCGTCATGTAAAAAGAACGCTGACAGTTAAGTCAAACATTACTATTTTTTTTTCAAATTTCAGCTTATTCCAAAGTACTAAGGAACTAGTAAAAGTATTAGGATTCTAACAATATTACAATTACACTTAACACAGTCACAGTAGCCTAGTACTTCAGAACGCGACTGTATAACGTGCGCAACAGTATCCCCTCCACTGCGCTCAGCGTTCTTTTTACGTGGCGGGACGTGTACTCGTCATCTCATGGTACACTTCCTTTCTTGCCATAATTAGCTTTTACACAGTGTATCCATCGTTTCTTTGGTTTTATAGCCATCTTTCTCTTATAGCCATCCACATTCATACTCAAAACTGTCCTCACGATCACTGACCTGCAATTTAAGAATATTTTAAATTTTCGTGGTATCTTACCGTATCCCCTAACCTCTCTTTTATGGCTGGGTATATAAGAGGAAAATTCGTAGCATCCTCATTTGACTGACCTCTATCACTGTTCTATGACCAATCCATTTGCACAGAATGGTAATCAGGCTATATCCGATCAAGGTCGTTGTTCATTAACCGATACAGCATAGCACTATCAATGTCTAGTTCAATGCCGCGAACACTTTAGCATCAGGATTCAGGGTCACCTTAACGATACATTGACCATAAGCACAACTGGCAAAATAGACTGGGAGTGCGTAGTATTATAGTAGAAAAAAAGTCGATTAAGCAATATTTTCTCAACAATCAACTAATGACTAAGAGAGTAGGATTCGATGCTGTAACATAATAATGTAAAACCATGGCGTTTCTAGCCAGTTCTCCTCCATAGGAGACGACCAACCTGAACCGTGCACCTTTTATCGACGTTTTGTATGTGCCCATTTGCCTATGTGGTATATTGGTGGTGTGGATATTTTGTTTTGATTCATAAATAAAGTATTATTCATCAGGGTAATTTCTGACTATAATCTCTTTTTCAGTTCAACCTTGGATGTGAGGACTGGAAGAGGACGCTTATTGGCACGATGCACAGCGTTGGATACATGATGGGGCTGTTCCTAGTTGGGCCACTATCAGACAAGTATTTTATCATCATATTCATAACTGTTACAATCATAGATTTAATAAATGTTACAATATTTCCTACATAAACTCGATTCTTCTCCTACCTACTCTACAAAGGAGCTTACAGCTAAATAATAACAACCGTACGGGTCGATCTTCCTAAGGTCAGTTCGCGGGTGTGTGTCCACTCATTGCAAACCGAGTTTCCTCTATGCCTCGAATAGTACGTTGAGCCCTTGGTCCCGCCCGGCTGTCATTTCATTTTGTAGATCTTATAGGTAGTCAGTGTGCCGGAAGGCTAACAACCAGTCTGAACGTTTTCAAAATCTAAACCAATCTAGGTTCTGAAAATGGCGACAATAATATATAATAATATTTATTTCACCACAAAAATTACACAATAACATATTACATGACTGGATAGGCTTAGTATACATTTTAAATACCTACTGTATAACGTTTCTGCATCACCCTAAGGTAGACTGGTAGAAAATGCCCAAGGCATTAAGTCCGCCTTTGTACGGTTTTATTACTTGTGCATAAAGTTTTAATAAATAAATTATGGAATCCTCTGTTGCCGAACTAGGACGGATCCTGTATTTCGGCAAGCAGCGCCATCCCCTAACAGATTACACTACAAAGTTAAAGCCAAACTAGACATACAAATTGCTTCTACATATATAAGATAATAAAATTTATGATAGCTAGCTCATATTGCATTCAATAAAACAAATATTAATATACTTAATTTTAATAAGTCGATGTTAATAAGTTATTCAAAACCAGACATTGTGTGAGTAATATTGTTATAATGATGCCCAAGTTACATAAGAACTCTATCGTTTACTGAAATTCTCATGAAAACATTAATGTCAACGTAATGTAAATAATCTTTGTATATAAATAACCTCTATTCGTATATTTCGTATAAGTAACTCAGTCTGTCTTAGCCTGCGGGTCTGACTAAACTAGCTACCATGCGAGTGTTCCACTGCTTTCACAACTTCATTTTGAGGATTTATTTAATTAAGATTACGGCTCTAGCAGCGACGATGCTTTTACATGCACCCTTTTTTTTTTTTTTTTTGGTGGGTGGAAAATCATCGAATAACCCCCCCCGCTCTTGGGCAGAGCGAAGGGGAGTGTCAGACTTCTACTGACTAAAAACCAACCCATGTTCCCTCTTCTTCGCCCTTGTGTCGGAGCCGCGGTAACCTTTCGATATCCACAGCCCCGACGGGCGTCGGCCCTTGCGGGCCCCTCCTTTTTACATGCACCCTCTGTTTCGTCCTAGGCATGTTTATTATATCTGTCGGTAGTTCCTCTGGGATAATGATCACCCTGACGCAGGCGAAGCTGCAGGCAATAGCTACTATTATTAAGAAACGTTTATTTATAGCCTAAATTATGATGGCAGTTTGTTCACAACAAAAACTTTTTAACAAAAAATAAAACCGACTTCAAAAAAATAACACAAAAAAGTGAAAAATAAACTTTAGAAGAAAAACCAGTCTCTGAAGTCGGTGACTTTTGTTTGTTTGATTTCATTTTTTTGCCACCGACTTCAGAGAGTGGTTTTTCTTCTAAAGTTTATTTTTCACTTTTTTGTGTTATTTTTTTGAAGTCGGTTTTATTTTTTGTTAAAAAGTTTTTATTTTTCACTTTTTAGTGGTTCACATGTTCATGGGTCAATGTGGACAATGTAGTTTTTTTTGAGTTTTGTTGATTTTTCAAAAACCGCTTGTCCGATTTCGAAAAAAAAAATATGGGACCATTTCGGAAGTATACCCTTTCCAACAAAGAAAGAATTTTTCAAATCGGTTAGCAAGTGACGGAGTTATGCCCGAACAAACATAAAAAAAAAAAAAAAATATACAAACATCCGAATTGAGAACCTCCTTCTTTTTTAGAAGTCGGTTAAAAATAGCGTGATTAGCATTATGCTATTTTTGGCCAAAACAAGTTGATAAATATGACATTAAGTTGTTTGGACAATCATGCTCAGTTTATAATAATCACAAACCTTTTAGCTAAGTTAATTCGGTGCTTCATTGCTACAAAATATTCCATCGCTAATTTGCGCAATTGAGCACAGATATAGAAGAGTAAACGTAGTTACCTTTTTTTTTAGTGTGGGAAATAGTCAAATGACTCCTCCCGCTCTGGGTGGAGTGGAAGGGAGTGTCAGACTTCTACTGACTGACTAAAAACCATCCATGTTCCTTCTTAGTCTGGGGCCGCGGTATCTCTTACGAACTACCCACAGCCCCAGCAGTCAGTACATGTACCTACTTTTAAGTACCTATTTGTTGGACCACTGAGCTGAATCGAATCAATCACGGTACATCATTCGGTTCGGCAATTATCGTTCCCCTTGCCAAACCGAACATGCTTAAACAAGGGAAGATTTTTCTTAACATGCTTTACGAGGCGCGGAGGGAACTCGTTAAGTAATGCGCGGACCAACCTAAGTTCGGGTTAACATAAAAACCGACCCGAGTGGAGTTATTATTAAGTGGCAGTTATTAATATTCTCCCTTCCTCTTCTTCTTCTTGTCGAGTAGACAACTCAAATTTTGTCCATCCAGTACGTACCTGGACAGCTCTTTCTTTTAGGATATGCCACACCTCTTCTCTTGCCCGTCGTGTCCAACTAACTGCACGTTCAAGGACTTGAACGAGGCCAACGAAAGAGCTGTCCCTTCCTAAACTGTCCCTTAGTAATTGTTACACGTAAAATAAGAGCCATAAGGTTTATGTTAAAGGTAAAATAACTGAAAGTACTGTAAAGGGCTGTTTTGTTCCAGGTTTGGCAGAAAGGCTGTAGTAATATTCACTGCGGTAGCTTGCGCTGTGATTGGCTTGTCTAAGAGTTTGGTCTACTCCTATTGGCTGTATGTCGCGCTGGAAACCTTAGAGCCTATACTCGGAGACTGCTATTCTGCTACCTTTACTTTAGGTAATACATTTATTTATTTACTAGCTGCTGCCCGCGACGTCGTCTGCGTGAACGCTATACAGTACCAAAAATAACTACGATTATACCTTTTAAAATAACATTCATTTACCCGTTTCTTCTTTACGTTTCATATCTACAGAAAGTGCAGTAACAGAGGGAGACTGTCTCTTATAAAATTGTCCATCTAAAAGGCCTGATTTGCAGCCTGCTTTGAATAAATGACTTTATGGTGATTCTGCTGAATTAAGTCATAAGTTGTGATTGAAGCAGATGGAGAAAATAATGAATAAGGAATACAGAATAGAGTAAAAAAAAATACATACTTATAGGACTTCTCGATATACAACATTAGTGGTTTGGCTCTCCGCATCCAAAATGTAAAGAGAGTCAGGACTACGTACAGCTGGCCGTGTGAGAAGCAGCACGTCCTCTCGTCGACACCCGATGCCCTTAATGTCTGCCCCTGCGACTTAATGATGGTCATCGCGAAGCAAACACTCATGAGGAACTGTACGCGCTTGAACTGGAACGGGAAGTTATGAGGTATGAGGAGAATGCGTGGTATAAATACTGCATTGCCACAACCCGTAAGAATTTCCGCCTCAATGTTGTGTCTGTGTAGCGAGATGAGTTCAAGGCGGGTCCCGTTACACAACTTCGGAGAAGATAGGTTCCGAAGAAGCATAATCGGGACACCGTCCTTCACCTTGATGGTATGCGCAGAAATTCCACGGGATAATGTGTGGCGTTATCTTGCTCGACGACAGTGTTTATATATAGATGTAGACCACTTCATTCACCTCAATTTCCGAGAGAATGCATTCGTTAATTGCTGCAGCCTGATAATTTTTGGGCGTTAAAATGGCCCGCTCACACACCCAAGAATTCTGTTGGTGCGGTATACGACTGATGTCCCCGTACACACAGCGAATGAGTTCTTCTAAGCTGGATACAAATCTACTGAAAAACTCTGGAAGGACCACCTGTCCAACCCTCTCCTCTGGTAAAGTGCCTTCGCCAAGACTTAGAATGACGTTGGAGAATTCTTGAGCACGTGCATTGCCGCCGAGCCGAGCTCTCATCTAAATGGTCAAGCGTAGCGTACGAATTTGTGACCGCAACGAAGATCGTTTCAACGAAGCATTCATCTCGTTAGCTCTCGATCCTCGCGTCACCACGGGAAGTGTTTCGGAAATCGCCACTGAACAGAACTGTGACACCACCCATCAAATGTTCGTTCCTGCGGATGTCCTGCAGGGTTCTCTCCACGGCCTCAACTGCCTTCCTATTGGCCATCGTACACTCATCCCATACGATCAGTGAGCAATCCTTGAGCACGGGTGCCTTATCACTGTTACGTGACGCACCACAAACAGGCGTTTCGTCACTCTCTAAATCGATAGGAATTTTAAACATGCATGTGCTGTCTTGCCACCCGGAAGCAGTGTGGCAGCGATTCCCGACGACACTACAGCAATGGCAATTTTGCCTTGCTTCCTGACCTCTGCAAGTATGCCAGTTGTAACAAATGTTTTTTTCTGTTCCACCAGGAGCATCCAAGAAAAACATTTTACCCTGGTTTTGCCCAACGCTTTCAAGGACGGTGTCATAAATTTGTTTTCGCTCTGAAGAGAACAAAGCGACATGGTCATTTCGTATGGTAGTCATTACACCCGGATCGTAAAATGCCTCATCGTTTTACTCCTGATTTCCGCGGTCTTGATGCGGTGATGATTGGGGAGCTGGTAACCCATATTCGACCAGTGGATTGCCGCCGATAGAAATGACCACATGTTGAAGTGAACTGCGACAGGTGTTCAGCACGCGTTCATCAGTTACTTCGACTTCGTCTCTAGTAGCACGCCTTAAAAGCTCGGAGAATATCTTCAGACAGATGATGGCGATACTTGTCCCACAATGCTACCGGGTTTGCGACTCCACAAAACACCAAGATGACGGCAAACAGATGAAGCATGCGGCTGGGACTGTTACTGACGCTCGCCTCCGCGAAGGTGTCATCCCAGTTTTGGTCACCGTCGAGAAGGTGACTTCGAGGCTGCGCGGTTAGTGGGATACGCCACGCCATCAAATGTCCTCAGAAAGGCGAAAGACGTTGGACCTCGGACCGTGTGAAGTAACAACCGCAGAAAATAGCATTCACCATTATTCAGGTGCACGGTATAAACTCTACCCAATGCGGTATCCTTGAAAATTCCCGGAAAACCTTCCACAGCACGTCCTCGTCGATGTCGGTTAAATACACCCCTTTTTTCTTTTTTTTGAACTGCCTCGTTGGTCTAGTGGTCGTAAGCGCGACTGCTGTGTATGAGGTCCTGGGTTCGATTCCCGGGTCGGACAAAAAGTGCTATTGGGTTTTTCATTATAAATTTCCCAATAGTAGGCCGGAGTTTGGAAGTTGGCGGTATAGTACCCCCGTGCCTCGGAAAGCACGTTAAGCCGTTGGTCCTGCGCCTGATCTCTCTCCGGTCGTGTCGGATTGCCGTCCCATCGGACTATGAGAGGAAAGGAACAGAGAGTGCACCTGTGCACACACTTGTGCACTATAATATCTCCCGCGCAGTTGGCTAATCTCTGCTAAGATTGGCCGCCGTGGCCGAAAACGGTCAGGAGGACTATTATTATTACACCCCTTTGCTTGTCGTATGTGTAATATGAAGGCACTTCGTCATACGTAAGGAACCTCGCAAACTGGTCGATTTCACAGAGCCTGAAAAATGCCAAGACAGTTTGGCGCGGATTTTCCAAGCGCTCAGCAACGTCGTCGGGATCAAAATATATGCGCTGGCTGCTTCTCCAGGAGAACATGCACAACTCCATCTATGACTTTTAGTAACAACTATTAAGCTCACCAACATGATCAAATTTAAATTATTTATACCCAAAAAGGCTTACACATGTAATTCGACTTGATGTTTTTGAAATCTCATAGATGGCGCTGCTTTAAAAAATTTCTTGGTACTACTTATATTCATTTAATTATGTTTATCGGCCTAAGTTACTTTTATTGCGTGTTTTTTATAGTGTGAAGCTAGCTTATAGCATGGTTAACATAATAACAACATTTAAATATGCGTCGTTAGATTACACGTTCTTACAGAATGCGTTGAAGAAATAAAGGTTCACTGCTCGTTCCCCGTAGGTGATAGCGTGATAATATGTAGCCTATGTGTTGACCCGACTTCTTAGTAATATTCGTGCCAAATTTGAAGTAAATCCATGCAGTACTTTTTGAGTTTATCCCGGACAGACAAACAGACAAAAATTCTAAAAACTATATTTTTGGCTTCGGTATCGATTGTAGATCACATCCCAAGTATTCTTTTTTAAAAATATTCAATGTACAGTTTTGACTTTCCTACCATTTTATTATATGTATAGATTTAAACTTCATGTACAAGAGTGGTGCATAGGCGGACTTAATGCCACAAGGCATTCTCTACCAGTCAACCTTAGGGTCAAATAGTACTTTGTGTGGTAGAGAACAGAAAAAAAAACTTACTTATAATCTTTTAGGAATTGAAATGAAATCACTTTACAACAACACAAAAGTTATCTATTAAAACACAAAAGTAATGTAATACAACTCAAAAGTAATCTAATACAACAGAAAAGTAATGAGTTTACGTTACAAAACTAATGAAGTGAACAGAATAACAAAATAACAGAATCAAAGGGAAGAATTAGTAAGTGCGCACGCGCCGGATTCGGGAATGAGCGGAATGAGCCCTTGGGCACGCTACACGTTGGCATAAATAGGTAGGCTTGATCACATGTTCCGGGCTTCCTGGAGGGGTATAGGTTGGAGACGCAGGGGTGTAGGTTGGAGACGCAGGGGTGTAGGTTTGAGACGCCGCGCAGCTAACACATCATTATCATCATCATTCCCCTGCCCTTATCCCAATTCCTTTGGGGTTGGCGCAGCATGTCTTCTTCTATACTTCTCTGTTTCTCGTCATCTTATGAGACACCTCCTTTAGGTAATCGATCATTGAACATTTGCCTTTGCTATAGTTTCCAGTGTCTTGAATGCCGTTGTTCATTCCTGTAGTTAAGAGATGTAAACGTTTTGAAAGTGAACAGGACTAGGTCACCTAGCTGTTCACTTACATAAATATTATATCAAAACATCAACCCTGTAATCCCCGAAGGGTTTGGCAGAGATGTAGGGGACACTTGATACCTCTGGGACACATGGTACATTTATTTTATAATCCAACTACGCTTGCACTGTATATTATCTGGTATGACTTGTGATACCGTACCATAGACAAACAGGGTTGCTAGTTTTGAATAGTCTAGCAAGCGTGGTTGGTTTATAAAATAAATATGTACCATGTGTCCCAGAGGTATCAAATGTACCCAGTCTCCTCTACCCACATTTCGCCACATAAGCATGTCCCATGTAACACGGAACGAGCCTATTCCTAACCAGGCACGCTATTGAGAAATTCCTAAAGAAAAAACCTTACAACACTTTACTCGACCAGGGAATGTCTGATTGAAAGTCAATTTGCCTTGGCCCTAATCACTTTAGCTCATATTCACGTCCCCGGTTCCCCACTAGTTTTACACGAAAAATAACATCAACAATATGAAAAAGCTTTCAGGATAAAAGGATCAAACGTAAACATTTTGGAAACAACATGGATTTTTAAAATATGGTAAAAAAAAACGGTCAGATCTATTAAGGTATTATTAAATATCGATATTTAATTTTATTTAAGCAATCAACTTTAGACAGAAAAAAAACATAAAAATAAATAAAATGGGAAAACTTGGCATGGGAACACGTGGCATAGCAATACACGACTGCGGGTGGCGTCATCGCCATTCCATTTGATTCTCGAGTAGTAAAATAAACAAATATTCGACGATCAAAAATGCTAAAGCGTTTATGACGTTGTCACATTTAAAAAAAATGCAAGATTTTGGGGAAATTGTGGTAAATTCAATAATTTGTTCAGTATTACAATATTTTCTTATTTGATTTGGCAATGTGATCAATCAATGATCAATCAAAAAATCTCTGTGTGACCCGAAAGGGGCATAAATGTAGGTAACATTTATGCCCCTTTCGGGTCACACAGAGATTTTTAAAACATATTTTATGTATGATGACGACTCTAGAGAGTCATCATCATCGGTCTATAACCAATTCATCTCAAACTATTATATTTTTTAGCCATTGAAAGCGTCACAAAGGAACATCGACCGCTAATCATATTCGTACTCAGCATCTTTACGACTCTTGGCGGAATGTCACTGGCAGTCATAGCATGGCTGTCACCAAACTGGAGATTCTTCTTAATAGCCATATACGCCCCTGGACTTTTATACATCCTCTATATATTCTGGCTGGATGACAGCATAAGATGGCTACTAAATAAAGGCAACAAAAAAGAAGTAGATAAAATGATCAGACAAGCGGCTAAGACGAATAAAATGGTAATAGAGGAGTCGAAACTGGCCAACTTGAAATGCGAAGAGAACTCTGCCAAAGTGGGCTTCAAAACCTTGGTGAAGTTGACGGTTTCTTCAAAAAAGCTGTTCCTAAGACTTCTCTGTTGTATTTGCATGTGGTTTACGGCGCTATTCAACGCCTACTCTTTAATTATAAACTCAGTATCGTTAAAAGGGAACAAATACTTGAACTATGGGCTGACGGTGACGACGGGTCTGCCTGCCAGTGTTGCCATTTTATATCTACTGACCAAATGCCAGAGGAAGAGGCCGCTGATATTCTCGTTTCTGCTAACTGGAGCTTTTTGTATCGCACATTCGGTTATGCCTACAGGTACGTAAAAAGTTTTGTTAGTATAAGCAGTGCGTCAAAAAATTACGAACAAACTTTATGGTGCAGTAGTCGCAAGATTGGCGGGTGGTCTGCGTGTGCGAGTTCGAATCCCATAAGGAACAAATAATTGTATGGCCTACCAGGTTGTTGACCAGTTATTCCAAGTTTTTTTAGCTTTAATGGTTGTTAACGCGCCTATGATACGGGAAAGCTTTTATCTTTAAAAATAAAAGAAAAAACCTTTAGCCACAGAATTTTCTACGAAATCCTCTTACGTGACCTAATAAACCCTTCTCTTGTTCAAAAATGTTTGCTCCTAGACCCAGCCGCTTACGCTGTGCGCAGCCATAGATTATGATTAGATGCTATCACGTTTTCTTATGTAGAGTTGTTCATAACAAAAATAAAAATATGGAGTTTCCAACCAGCGAATAAGAAGGTTGTTTTTATACTACTACGTTTGCACTGTTCCACCTTATTATTTGACTTGAGGTTAACAGCAACCCGTCAGGGCTACGGGTTGTCCGAAAGAGATACCGCGGCCTCGACACAGAGAAGGAACATGGGTGGTTTTTAGTCAGTAGAAGTCTGACACTCCCTACCGCTCTGCCCAGAGCGGCTTAAAGGTGGTAAATGATTTCCCATCCTTAAAAAAAAAAAGGGTTTGCAGTGGTTTACCGTTCACCGTCATTACGCCAGTTCCGTTCCATGTAATAATGGGCGAGTCTATTTCCTTCAACAGGGCACTACTAATAATATTCTATTTATTTCGTCACAGAACATGCCTGGCTATCAATACTGCTCTACATATCGGGGAAGCTGTGCTCCACCGTGTCCATACGCATCGTGTACATATACACATCGGAGTTGTTCCCTACTTACACCCGAAACACGATGCATGCGTTATGTTCAGCGCTGGGAAGAGTAGCTGCTATTATAGCTCCTCAAACACCGTTATTAGTAAGTTGTTTTAATATTTTTTTATTATTTTTCTACTTCTTGAATGGATGACTCAGATTTTTTGTCCAACCAGTACGTGTTTCAGGTTTGTGTTTTATCATCCCTACTGCTCGTTGATTTAATGGGCTACCTCGTAAGTTTAGTGGCGCCTACACCCTCACTCACTCGATGTTACACGATTCGGTTCGCTTTTCAGGGTCGGGCAAAGTGTTATTGGGTTTTTCCGTACATAATGAGGCAGATAGGTACTTCAGTTTTTACAAATATTTTCATTCCTTTAACTCTTGTCTATTCCAAACTACATACGTCGCGGTCGACTTCTAGACAAACTGGATATAGCTGAATTTGAAAATTAAAATAACGCTACTGGAAACCTGACGTCTACAATCTATTAACATAGAAATCCAATACCCCTTGGTGTCACCTGTTTTCCAAATGATAGCCAGGAGTAACAGTAACTGAGCTTGATGACCTAGAACAACCTTCCTTGTAAGCCATCCTTAATTTAATTCCATTTTTAATTGCAGATAGAATATTGGCATGGTCTCCCATCCCTCATAATGGGCATCCTGTCTCTACTGACAGCATGCGTGGTGACACTGCTACCAGATACCTCGGACGATGTGCTACCTGACAATGTGGGGCAAGCAGAGGCAGTGGGGAAGAAAGATGTTGAAGTATGTCCTGGAATGAAGAAGAAGGAAAAATGTGTTGATGTTTGTTCTAGATTGTAGAGTTAATCGTGATAATTGTAAAGAAAATATGTATAAATAATTATAATACTTAATTGTCTAGTACATATTGTGTTTTGTTCTAAACACATCTTTAGCTGTTCATCAGCGTGTGCTGTCCGTCAGGCATTCAATTCTGCACTAGTTCCTCAGCTTTGATTTTATACGATCCTATTTGCGTGGCTGAACTAAAACGAAACGACAGTGTACTTTATTCATAGTCATCATCATCATCATCAGTCTAAACGAAACGACAGTGTACTTTATTCATAGTCATCATCATCATCATCAGTCTATAATGTTCCCACTGCAGGGACTCAGGCCTCCTCTCTAGGAGAGGGATGGGCTGTAATTCAGCACGCGGGCCCAGTGCGGGTTGGTAGATGTCACATGTCTTCGAATGTTTTGGTTCTAAGACAAGCCGTTCCTCACGATGTTTTCCTTCACCGTTTCGAGAACAGTGGTGATGAAATAAATTACTCAAAGTAATGCGCCTGCCTGGGTTTGAACCCACAACCTATTGTTCATAAGTCGGGGCCACCACCACTGGGCCACCGCTGCTCTTTATTCATAGTAATATATAATTATAATATAATATAATTTATTCAGGTCTTATAGGATATTATAATTTTCATCATTATCAGGTAGAATATTTTTGAATAAACTTTGTAAAACTGAAAAACGACTTAATTTTCTTATTCCATAACAAACTTTCCAAAAACTGGTTCCAAAGAACCCACAAAATTGTAGAAATAATATTGTTAACTTCGGGAATAAACTATAATACGAATGGAATTCCCGTCACGTTTGATTCTCGGTTAAAACGAGAAGGCGACTATATTGAATCGGCTCTTGGTGACAGCACACCGCCGACTTACTCCAGTTATTGTGGGTGAGAATAACTTTTTAACTTTTTTCCTTGCTTTGGTCAACCTAAAGGTACAAGTTGGTAGCGGGTGACACGAAGCCGCAGCAGACGACGTGTCGCGGCGACACGACTGGTTTCTACGTATTTCTATGAAATTCCCTCCGTAGTTAGCGACATGAAGCTAGCGACGCGTCGTCGAGCGGCAGACGCACGTGTCGTCCGACCGCAGATCAGTAGTGCCCATAGATAACAGAAACAACAGGAGATATGTCCTTTAGCCGAAAATGTATCGGAATCTGTGTCTTCAGTTTACACCAACTGGATGCCATCTGCAGTTGCCGTCTGCAGTCGGGTTCGAAATCATGACTGCAGCGTCACGACGCGACGACGTGTCGTGACAACATGAAGCGACGACATGTCGTCTGCTGCTGCTGCGTGCAGTCGGCTACCAACTTGTACCTTAAGTATGTTCAAAGAGTTCAAGGTCTGTCCAGGTAGGAGATCTTCTGCCAATCCAACCCCAATGAGACTTTGAAGATTGTAATAAAGGTAGAGAAAAACTGAAGCCGCAGGATGGAGAAGCTCTGACTGTAATATCAAACGAAACCGAACTTTATGACTCGGTTCACCAGAATAACTTCAATAATCTTGTAAGGCTCTTTTAAGTCGATTTCTAAAAGCGTGGACCCGTGGCCACGATTCACAAGTTCAAGTGACCCGTGTCTAGAGACAGTGACTGAGGGAAAAATAAATGAATGTAGTTTTTTGAGCATGCTACGAATCACCGAGACGCGGATTACGGAGTAGCAAGAGCAAACAGCAGAAAGCCTTAATGCCTGATATCTTGGTCGGAGCATAAGAACAGTTGAACATGATGAATCAAGCTTTTCTTAGCCACTATAATTTTTCTGTCACTCCAAAATCCAATACCACCACAATTGAAAATTCCACACAACCAATTTGGAACTCCACTTCAACAAGGTAAGACCTAATCACGATTTCCATAACCACAACCTTCGGCAACAGAATATTCCGTACAACGAAAAATAAAGAAAATGCATCATATGTGCTCCTAATACGGATTCTAAGCTGCAGTGAATCATGCTTGCTGTTGCAGAGTAGATAGGGGGCAGAAGGTTAGGTACAAGGTATGACAAAAACAAGCGCATGCTGCTCTTTACAAGTATATGGCACACGGCACAGGGACTTTAGAATGAAAGCACAACAGTAGGTAGCGGAATTCAAATTTTCATACTTCTTTCTTCTCTCTCTTCCGTGGACAGACTTTTTACGAGAGAAATGAACTCAGAGGGTTATATTGACGATTTTACAACAAAGCGTAAGTATGTTGAAAAGTTGAATTTCGCAGGTGGGAAGCGGAAGTTGAGAGAGATTGTCATACACGACATTCTTTATAGACGAACGTTTTCTACAACTTCTGCCCATTTTTAGTAACGCTGAGCACGAGCAAGTGGCACAATGCCGAAAGTAGAATCCAACGTTCCTGTTGCCTAGAGTTTGAATAAACGGCCGTCAGGGTCAGTGTGCCAACACCTATTCGGATATTTCAACACAGTGCCCTTTATGTCAGAACACTCATAACTGACAATGAGTGTGTTTGCGTGTTCACTCGTTGTACCGACTATTTCTTCTGCCCCTATTCTACTCTGTGTCCCAACGCTCCTGTATTCGGCCGGTAACGTGCATTCGCGTCACGGACGAACGAAGGCGGCCGATTGAAACTAAGCTATATTGGACCGGTGAATTAGGCGTATCTTGATGTGGGATTGGGATGGGAGTGGTGGAAGATGGGATTCTGATTAAAACTTAGAGGTTTAATGGAAATGGTTTTGGCAGGAATTGAAAATGTTGACAGTTCATCCATTTTTTACTGAAAAGTGATGTCTGGGCGAGAGTAAAACTTTGAGACTGGCATAAGAACTGAGGAGTTAGTGAGGGTGAATTTTCCAAGAAAGTGTAGATGGCCAACTCTGACACCGAGGAGTACCCAAAAAAAAGCAAAATTGTATCAATGCATTATTATTTCGTGTTTCCTTATTATCAACTTGATTTTTTGAAAAACATAAAAATTGAGGAATATCTCTAGAGAAATTTTATACAAGAACAAAAAAAGGGAATATGAGGCGTCGAATTTGTATAGAGAACTCATAACAACATAACAAAATTAAAATCTTATGTCTCTCAATCCGCACCAGTAAAAAACAAACAGCAAAAAATACCTGTGTGCCCGAATCGACACGTGTTGAAACAACTTCCGTACCAAATCCCAAAGCGAAGTACCGCAGCTTCCCAGTGTATCTCCGAGTGAATTGCCAAGATCTGACTTAACTGAGCTAAGCTGCGAACCTCTTATCAGATAAATCTTATAAGCTTCCTCCGAGATAACGCTTCCTCTCTTCACTAATACATTCTTATCTTAACTACTGTAAGCGATTGTTAAACTTTTTTCAGTTTTAGTGCTGGGTACGATGTTTTAGGCTTCGTTCTATTACAATTTATCTAAAGGTGCGTATTATAACGTGTTATAAAACATTGTTATATAGCATGTTTCAGTAATGTGGAACTTGAATGTTTATAACATTCAAGTTGTTGTAATTTGTTGTCTTGTTGCAATTTTGAAAAACAATGTAACATAGGTAATGTGGACGTGTTATAAAACACAAGTTACACAACACGTTACATAGTCATAGTAGTGTGTAATCGTATTACTCATTACTAATCGGGTTATGGAGGTCAGATAGGCAGACGCTCCGTCTAAAATACTGGTATTCAGCTGCATCTGGTTCTACTGGAAGCCGACCCTAACATAGTTGTAAAAAAGCTACATGCAGATGATGATGAAGGTGTAGTCAAAATGATCAATTAATTCAAGTGAGTACATTGTCTAGCTTTAATCAGGTAGTTCCCCCTACTGTAGACTATAAGTAAGTCCCGCCAGCCTAGCAAGCCAACCCACAAATAGCTAATTCTATTTCCTCTATACGTTTCTAGCAGAAATTCAAATTCAAATTTCGTAAAACCTTTCAGCGTATGCAGAAAATCTAAATTATTAAAATAACATACAAATATTCATGATCCATTAAAGTCGGGGCCTCAAACCTTTGATCCCCACATAAAGGTTTATGAGAATAGAATGAAGTGAAAATGAACTGCAATTAGCTAAATTGCCGAAAGCCGTAACGTGCCATCCCGAAAAAATCCACCCGGGGGTGCCGGGGGTCTCGGGATGACCCCCTTCTCTCACCCACATCGGACCACTTTGGGTGACAATTTGTGGGAACATCCTGTTAGGGCTACCCAGTTTTGTGAAAGAAAACTAAGTAAGTATTTATTTTGGTGAAAATGTGAAAACTTCACTTGAAGTTATTTTTCTTAACACTTTTATGACTGTTAAAGTAAAAACATCTAAAAGTTATTCGTTATGTTTAACGGAACGATATAGTGGACATAGTCTCATTCTTTTCGCAATACAAAGAACATTGAATTTTAAAGCCGTTATAACCGCGTATAATAACCGTTCTAAACCCGTTGAGAACTAGTTTGAAACGCTATTGATATGGTCTAGTGAGGTTTATAGTGTAGTCCAGGTACGGTGTATCAGGCAGATAAATTGGAAATTACTGATAAATAATTTGTTTACATCATAGCTGGTATCGTGGCAACCCTATCGGCAGTGAAAATGGAGTCGTCCAGTAAAACAGTCGGTACGGTTTGAAATTATTCATGCAAATTTCCACCAATGATAGGGAGCGATGCATTTTAGTTCAAAATCTCGATTGGCGACCAAAAATTCAATTCGCAGTGAACAGTTATACAGTGGAATCCCATTTAGGTGACGATTAATACTGATTGATGTATGTAAATATGCTTAATGCTCACTTACTTGCATATTTGATAGTTACTCAATTTGCATAACATTTAATACGGTATTAAAAGTTTACATTTACGGTGCTATTCTTTCTCTGGAAGCGTTAAACCTTAATTATTAAAAAACTAGCTGATGCCCGCGACTTCGTTCACGTGGAAATTTTGATGTGTGACTGTCTCGTTGATCGAGTGACCTCAAGTGCAACTACTGAGGATGAGGTCCGGGGTTTGATTGCAAAGTGTTTTCGTAGTAGAGGCCACGGAGCGTGGTTTTCGTGCCCGGTCAATGGCGATATTATATCTATAGACATCAAACGCCTAGATTACATGGCGCTTGAACATGCATTACTGGCGAAATGTGGGTTTACGATTAGGTACCTACACCACTGCCTAACTCTTTCGGGATTAAGGCGTAATGTTATTTTATATGTGAGACCGACTGACGGCTTAATCAAAATGTGATGATGTGAAGTAATGATTACAAAAGGCGTCCTTATTTGCGCTGTAATTATGAGCGGCAGCGACTTGAATCAAAATGAAATGGAGTTGAGACGACGATGGCTTAAAAACCGTAACCGTACCTTTACTTATTTCTCAAAATGTACAAACAAATGCCTTGTTCTTTGGTGACGGCCCTCTTACACAACCACACTTAATCATTTATATTAACCTCTCAAATTAGGAAAACCGTGCATGGTAAGTTCATCTTCTGTTGGCACTGGATGGGAAAACTCATCGGAAAGTGGAATATTCGCATCTACATCTAATTCCAGGCGACTGTCTCCTGTTTAAAGCAGCTTATTTGCAAATACATCTGTTCCATGGCCAGTCGCAGATGTTTGGTGATGTTGCAATCTGGCCGTTTGAGCAAAGTTGCAGCAATGCCCGAGGAAGCCGCAGCTATAAGACGGCACGGTTGGCGTAGTGCCTCGGCGTTTGACTGCGGCGCTGCATGTCCTGTATTCGATTCCCGCACTGAACAAATAGATTTACGTCGTGGGTCTTATCTAACTTTAATTAGGTTTTTATTTTAAAGTTTTTACAGCTGTTTTTCTTACTGTGTACCGGTCAATTTGTATTTGTTGAATGTTCACGACAAATATATATATTTTTTTTTTATTATTGATAGGTTCGCGTTTGACCACTATCTCACCTGATGGAAAGTGATGATGCGGTCGACGATGGAGCACGCTTACCTAGAAGTAACCTATTCACTCTTGACTTAAAGACCCCTAGGTTATAGCTATCAGGAAATACAGACTCTGGCAGGGAATTCCACTCCTTAGCTGTACGCACAATGAAAGTATTCCCAAACCGTTTAGTGCGTATGGGTGGGATGTCCACCATATAACGGTGGCGCATCGCCGTACGTCTTGTAGTCCGATGATGGAACGGGCTTGGCGGAATTAGATCGTGCAATTCCCTCGCACACTCTCCGAAATGTAACCGATAGAAAACCGAATATTAACACCGCAATTCAGAAAATGGTGTCAAATGAACACTGCCATCAGTCGAAGACGAAGTTAAAGTGCCAAAATTTCATGCATGGTAAGCAAACACACTCTACAGGGCTTATGCTATAATGTAGTTTTCTACATGAATGGCGCGCGGAGTCACTACACTGGGGGGTAATTCCACTGCCGCGGCATATTGCCGCTTGGCGGACAGACCGCCCCGGTGTGATTTCATGGCGACATGGAGAGAGTGACTGTCGCGACCCCGTGCAGGGCACAGTGGTGGTAAGTCCCCTCTTTGAGGACTGGCTTGAGAGGTGCCACGGCGCCCTCACCTTCCATCTGGCGCAGGTCCTCACCGGACACGGTTGTTTCGGGAGGTACCTGCACCGAATCACAGGCGATAGGAAACGCCCGGATGCTACCATTGCAAGGATCAGCCGGAGGACACGGTGGAGCACAACGCGGAGGTTTGCCCCGCTTGGGCGGAGCCCCGCTTAGGTTGAGCCCCGTCGTGTTTTCTTAGCGGCGATCGGCGGCGGCGACCTCTCGCGTCCGGCCCTGGTTCAAGCCATGGTGTGGGGCGAGAGAGAATGGGACGCCGTCGCCTCCTTCTGCGAAGCAGTGATGCTAGCGAAGGAGGTGGTGGAACGTGAGAGGGAGAGAACCTCTCGACCCAGCTGCCGCGGGAGGCGCTCCGGGTGACGGGGGCCACGTGATGGCTTCCGGGCCTGTGGACGGTGAGTAATGGGCTAGCTCTCCGTCCGTCCGTCTTATGACGATGACAGGCCGTGTCAACGGCGCGTTCGTGTTCCACGCGCGCCTCAAAGAGATGTCAGCAACCTGGAAGGGGCCCGCAAGGGCTGCGGGCTGTTCGAAAGAGATATTGCGGTCCCAGCACAAAGGGCATAGAAGGAACATGGGTGGTTTTAGTCAGTAGAAGTCTGACATTCCCTACCGCTTTGCCCAGAGCGGGAGGAGTAATTTGATGATTTCCCACCCTCCAAAAAAAAACCCTATGTAGATTTTCAAAGCAGCGTCATTTAAACAAATCAAGAGTTATTTTTGGTATCGTAACTGTTTGAAAAAGACGATTTAAAAGTTATCTTGTGAACACATTCATTAATTAGTACCGTTTTGGTGCAATAGATGTCGTTTCATGTATGTTTCTTAACGATGATAAGTTCTTCCACTTTAAATTCGTATATCTTTTGATAGAGAGCACCGATTACAATGAAACAAAAACTAAAACCCTAATCATATTAGTTTTAAAATGTACACGATAATACTATAATAATAAAGTAGGTAATACATCCAAAACACACAGACTACATACGAAAATTCTAAAAACGATTGTAACACAATAAAAGAAAACATTTTTTTTTCTAAATAATATGTTCAATATACAGAAACTCAGTCTACAGATTTATAATATTATATTTAAAATTAATACTATAATCATCTATACTCTGAATTGATTTGAAAACCATATAGCATCAAAATAAAAAAAATACCTGGAACTTACAAAAAGTGAAAACCGACTGGGAATCGAACTCGCGAACAATGTTTAACATTTTTGAAAATCGTTCAACATTATAAAAAATCACAAAAAGTGGATACTGACTGTGATTTGAACTTGCGTACCTTTATTAAAATTTACAGGTAGGTCGCCGAACCGTTAGGCTACTTACACCTGTGTCAAATGATTCAAAATAATCGTTCTATTGATATAAATACTATGACAGATATCGGCTGTCAAACAGTTGAGGAAAATGCACATAATGCAATATTGCTCACCCCCTTAACTTATTATAGCGACATTATATAGCCCATGTGTTATTCCAGACTATAATCTATCTCTGTGCCAAATTTCATTCAGATCCATTGAGCCGTTCTGGCGTGATAGAGTAACAAACATCCATCCTCACAAACTTTCGCATTTATAATATTAGTAGGATACATTTTAAACACTTTTTTCAGACAGAGCAGTAGCAGCCCAGTGATAAACGTCCCGACCAACGTCGCAGCTAGTGGATTCTAACTCTATCAAGGACTTGCTTACTTCTCAAGTGCACACAAAACTGTGAATGAACTTATAACCAAGAGTTCACAAACGAAAGCCAAAGGTTTGACCGAAGTTGGGTTTTTTGGCCGAAAGTGGCCGAAGGTAGCCGAAGCTAAAGCGTTGCGGTCGGTCGGGCTTTCGGGGAAAACCATGTTTTTAATTAAACGGTAGCTGTACACCTGAGTACAAACATCGCATAAATGTACCTACTCTAGTGAATTAATATAATACCTACTTGGTATGATATGCGCACCAGAACTTAAACTGAAATTGGTTAAAAAGAAAAAATATGGTATTTTGTGATCAGCCTATAATGTTCCCATTGCAAGGGACTCAGGCCTCCTCTCTAGGAGAGGCATGGGCTATAATCTACCACACGGGCCCAGTGCGGGTTGGTAGATGTCACACGTCTTCGTATTTTTTGGTTCTAAGACATGCCGGTTTCCTCACGATGTTTTCCTTCACCGTTTTCAGAGCAGCGGTGACGAAATAAATTACATAAAGTAGTGTCCCTGCCTGGGTTCGAACCCACGACTAACTGTTCGTAAGTCGGGGCTGCCACCACTGGTGCTCTGGTGATTTACTAGTGAAGAATATTATTCATCAGAGAGCCTAGACGAAGTAATATTCTAACATGATATTTTACCAGGATCTTCTTTTTAGCCGTCCTCTCTTGACAGAGTGATCGTGGTCATGAGGGATCGCCCAAAACTGCGGTCGCTACCTTCGCGATCCCTTTTCACCGGTATACTGGCCGCTTGGCGAGCACATTCTTGTCAGAGGGATCTTGGGGACAGATATCATGGAGTCTGTTCATCGGGTTGATGATCGACCACTTGGTCCCTGACTTTTTTTGTTCTTGAAGGGTGGCTTGGTGGCGTGGATTTTCCACCCAACAAATAAAAAAAAAAGGGTGGCAAATCACCAAATGACTCCTCCCACTCTGGAAAACCACCCATGTTCCTTCTTAGCCCTCTGTGTGCGGGATCGCGGTATATCTTTCGAACAACCCGCAGCCCCGGTAGGCGTGGCTTATTCCACAAATCCCCCCTGCGAAAATCCCCCTCAGGGGAGAAAATTGGAGTCAGATGTAAAACATGTCCAGAAAGTCCCCTTGGCATTTTGAGTTATTCCATTTTTCCCCCCTGAGAGAATACCTCAGGGTGGAAAACTGAACTCGTATGTAAAATCATTCCGAAAATCCCCCTTATCATTTTGAATGTCACCCCATGCGGGTCCCGTAGTCCCGAGGACTCTACTCTGAATCACCAAACACTCCATACATGCTCATGTTGCGGGAAGTTACCAAAAAATCTGAGGATTCGTAATTGCATAAGCATTGATTACACACGTAGTCTCGTTAGCAGATTTACTAGTATAACGGCAATGAAAGTCGAAATTAGATTGAGTTGACACACATAACAACATGCCTTTTAATACCGGAAGGAGTAGGCAGAGGCGTACCTAATCGTACACCCACATTTCGCCAGGGGGCGACCCTATACATACAAGCACAACATACACAAGAGCCCAAGAGAGAGAGAGGAAATTGACACAAGGTACCAAAAAGCTTTTTACATTAATTTTCACTGTCGTAGAAAAATATAACTCTCCTTTTAGATCATTCGGGTTAATACGAAACGATTTGGATATTAAACCACGCGATTCTCACTTCTTTTCTGACTCATACACACCAGGGGCCGTATTTTTGAATCAATAGAATTCCAAATCGTGTACGAAATCGCAGAATTCGTATGCGAATCCGTACGAAATCGCTATTTTTGAATATTCATACCCGTGAATTTTGCAACGAGTGGTCCGACCCACTCGTTTCCGATATTCTACCAGTAGAAATGACGGAAATGACGTGATGAATTCTGCGATTTCGTACACGATTTGGAATTCTATTGATTCAAAAATACGGCCCCTGGTTAGTTACTTTTGGTAGAATGCTAATTAAGTATTAAGTAATTTTCCTTCATTTCATGCTAGTCGCATTTTATTATCAGCTGATACATTTTCCGCTTGCACGAAAATACGATTATTTCAAAAGCCGATCTAAACTTAACATAAAACAAATTCTACTGCCGATTATATTTTATCCGGCGCAATACCAAGCTTAACTATCAGAGCCATATTCAAACGGTCCAAAAACTAACATTTCATGCGAGCCGTAGATTAGAAATATACGAAAAAATGGCGGTGCATTGCATAGGCTTATAAAAAATAACTATTTGTTCGAATGTAACGTGAATACGTCACCGCGGGCCGTATTTGATGGGGTGGTCACATTCTGTTTACGAAAAACTAAAAAAAAATGGCAAATGCGTGTATCCGTTCCGACACGCATTTGCCATTTTTTTGGTGAGTGTTCCGTAGTGGGGTTGAATGATTAAATATTTAATCCTAAAAACAAAATTACTTTGTTGTAGTTTAAATAGGGCAAAAGACAGAGTCAAGTCGCTACGTACTGGTCAGTGGTCAGGTTTTGACCTAAATCATCGATTTGAGAAGAACAAGAAGTTGAATGAAAAACTTTTATCATAGATTGAATGTATGTGAACATGTTTTTCGACTGCAAATGTAATTTAACGATATACGATTTTCGATTTTTTTCAATTAATTGTGCTTACCGTAGGTACTTACTTGCGTGTGTAGACTTTCTTGCAAGAACCTCTTTGCCTATCATGATCAGGGACCTAACCTAACTACAGTACGAACAAATTATCTTGACAGGTCTGAACATAGGCTCTGCGAACTTTTACACATGTAAACTTGTGAAGAAAACTGTTATTGCCAGATAAACCAATACCTATACGATCAGAAAATATCTAATATAATATACAGTGAGAAATACAAATAAAATAAATATCAAAACACTTTTAAACATTAGTTGTAACAAAATAACCTGTACGAAGTTCGTACCTGCCAAGATAATTTGATTGCAATTGCACTGTACTTTATATAATTTTAACTTGAAAACACCAGGCGTTTCTGAGAAAAGGCTTTTCACACAAGGACAGACGGACAAGGAAGTGGTCCCATATGAGTTCCGTGTTTTCCTTTCCAGGTACGGAACCCTAAAAAGTAAAAATGTTTTTTTATCCACTAACTGACACGCGTATTGAGCTGCGGCTGCGGGCAACTAAGCGGCAGCAGAATATGTTTTTGCTATTTTTTTTAAAGCTTTTGTTCCACTGATATGGCAATGAAAATATACGTTTATGTTTCGTGGGTCTATGTGAAACTGGTGTAGATAAATTAAGAGGTCGAATAATAGAGTCAAGATATGCATGAAATATAGAGTTAGTCCAATTACCAGTACCAATATCAATGATTGTTTTAGCATAATCAGCATTTTATGTTCCCAATACTGGGACAAAGTTACATCGTCACTCCGACATATTATTGTGATGAGGAGGGAGGAATCACATGTGACTAAAAGAGTGATGAATAATATATTAATGTTGATTGATTGAGAGTGAGAGGAAGACCAAGAAGAAGATGGATAGGTTATGTGAGGAATGGAATACGTGAAAACCTCAAAAAGGTTCTATTCTATTCTATTTATCTTCGGGGACGCCGGCAGACACCAGACGGGCGATCAGTCCTTTCGTTGTGGACTATTTCGCCCAGTTCCCCATTTTGGTGGATCCCCTTCATGGGTTACTGGTGGTCGGCATCGCGAATCTTCCTGTTGCCTTGCAGAAGCTCACCAGTTGTTCGGTAGAGATTTCTGCGAGCTTCTCTTCATTAATCTCATCTGTTCCTAGGATTTCCCATCTGAGTGGCTCATACATTGTGCATTCCGCCACAAGGTGGAAACTTGTTTCTTCTGCTTCTCCACATGCTGGGCATATGGGATCTTCCTTTACTTTACTAAAGTTAAGGTTCTATTCATGATAGGTAATGAAACCTGAGACAGAACTGCAAAACGATTATGCTCTCAAAAAAACCAGGTCGAAAAAAATCATAAATATTGAGACCTCTTGGCGGTATAAAACACTCTGACACTAGGTTAGGCCTAACGCGCCGCCGCGGTCCGTCGTCACGAAATCCTATTTCAAGCCCCCCCCCCCCCCTCCCGACCCTTGCTAGAGCCAGCCCGCGATGCTGAGCCAGTAGTTTTAAACCTGCAGCCCTTAAATAATTTAACTCAGATCCAGCCTGTCCCCTTGCTGCCCTCCCCCAGTGACGTCCTAAGCCGAGGTCCGTACCCTACAGGGGGTGCCCTTAGCGATTAGTCACTTAGTATATAAGTTATTTGCCCCTGGCTGGAGGTCTTAAACTCAAGGCATCCACAGGGAATTGTCCCGTTAAGCAAAAGCCAGTCTCCTAGACTGAACTGCGAGATGCCATATCAAAAAAAAAAAAGAAAGTTAGGCACTAAACACACGATAAAGAAAGACAGATCATGGCAGTGGTATTCATACCAGAAGTTTCCACCCTTTTGGGTAAAAAGGCTTAAAAAGGCTTGAATCTACGTAAGTATGTTACTTTTTTTTTAAAGTATAAAACCAGTCACAAAGAAATATCCACACCGCATAAGCTACCTTTCCTCCCGTTCGCTTTGTTAAATAAAAATATGAAACCTCTCATGTAGAGCCTTTTTGTTCCAAGCATATTCTTTTTGATGCTTTTCATATGACATTACATGCATGAGTTGAATGTCTGCCCTAAAGCATTACTTTATTTAAAAGTTTTCAGAAAATGTTGTAATATTCATTTATTGTGATTGGCATATCCTTTTGATATACACTAAACAGGCTTAAGGTAACTTTACTTCACTTTTAGCAGACGAACTGATCTTTGATTGACATTTTGGAAGTCGGTTAAAACCAATTTATCAAAGTCGGTTAAAACACAATTTATCAAAGTCGGTTAAAACATAATTTATCAAAGTCGGTTAAAACACAATTTATCGGCATATACACTTGGTATTGCACAACAAGAATAAACAAAGGACAGTTACTTAATGAAAACCACATATAAACAAAAACAAGAATTTTCTTTCCCCAACCTAATTAATTTGTAGGTTCAATTTCAAAAGATTTACCAAAATAAACATAAAAGGGCTATATATCCTAGGGCCGACCTGGGAATCGAACCCACGACCTCATGCTCATACTCAACCGTAGCGCCAGCGACCAATCATCATTCATCATCATCATTTCAGCCGAAAGACGTCCACTGCTGGACATAGGCCTCCTCTAAGTGTCGCCACATTGACCGGTCCCGTACGTCTCGCATCCAGCGGATCCCCGCAACCTTCACCAGATCATCGGTCCACCTAGTGGGAGGCCTTCCAACGCAACGTCTTCCGGTTCGCGGTCGCTACTCCAGAACCTTCCGGCCCTATCGGCCATCCGTCCTGCGAGCAATGTGCCCTGCCCACTGCCACAATTCTTCGGGCTATGTCGGCAACCTTGGTTCTCATGCGGATTAAAACGACCAATAGACTAAATTAATGAAGTAGTCTTTCATGTGTTATTACAATTTAATTTTAATCAAACCCTTTGATATAAGAGCCATAAATATAAAGCATATCGATGTGCGAACAGGAAGACTGTATTAAATTCTTCGTTAATTCTATTTCCGGAATTAATACTTAGAATTAATATAACATTATCGGTGTATCAAGTAAGAAGTAATTAGTGCGTTGCTTCCTTTTGGTGCTTCATTTAATTTCTCAACCAGCTTTGCTTGTAAGATGTGGGTTTGTTTATAATTAAGTGGTAATCTTAAGGCCCCTGCAAGCACACGGCATATTTGCTACGGTGCCGACGACACGCGTTCCTGAAATGCCCTTTTTTTTTTTTGGTGGGTGGAAAATCATCAAATGACCCCCCCGCTCTTGGGCAGAGCGAAGGGGAGTGTCAGACTTCTACTGACAAAGGAACAAGGACAAGGGCAAAGAAGGAACATGGGTTCGGTTTTTAACCGAACCCATGTTCCTTCTTTGCCCTTGCGCCGAGGCCACGTCATAAATGCCCTTCGTCGGCGTCGTAGATGCAGATTTTTGCGTTTTATAGATACAAAAACTCGTGTAAAGCGCGTTCGAAACTCGTTTGAAGCGCGTATCAAAGGGTTGCAAGTTGGCAGTTGCAACCCCACCCATGTTCCTTCTTAGCCTTCATGTGTTCCGGGGCCACGGCATCTCTTTTGAATAGTTCCGCAGTGCCGGAGATGACTCTGCCCAAAAGTGTAAATGTCGTGTTGCTCCACAAATGGTGGTGGTGCCGAACAGTCGAATTATGCCGACCCGAACATGTTTGTTATATTATTAGGCCCAAAATTTTAGCCAAAATACACGCTATGTTTGTAATTTTATCTGAAAATTAATTGGACAATTTAGTTTTGGCCTAGATTCAAATTGCCTTCTTAAATTAATTTTAGTATAAAGCGAGTGGTTGTGGGTTCTGCATGTTCCTTGTTTTGTAACAGAATAAGCTCCTATTTCGCGATAATAGGGGATCAGACTAAGTCAAAAAAATATGATTCTGTTTAGTCCGTCAGTTAGATTATTGAAAAATATTGGTTTGTTTTAACGAAATAATGAAAATTGACGAAGATAAAAAGCGTCGTGACGTCACTTGTGGGTAAAAAATGTACTGACATGTAACGTTTTCGAGGAGTTCACGAGTTTTCGAAGCACTGTATCGTCTTCATTTTTTTTTATGTGAAAAAAGAAAAAATAGGTGTTCAATATTTTTTGGAAATCTATCTGACGGACTATTTAGTTTTTTTTGTCCGATCCTGTATTGTAGGTCGTTAAGTACAAGTGGGAAAATCAGTGATCCCCATTTTCAACAGTGAGTTGTTTTATTGTAGGTTATAAGGAACTTGACTTATTGTAGGTTATAGGGTGATTGAAGATTAAAATTATTGATTAAAATTATTGATTAAAATTATTGCTAAGAAATGCCTTTTTTCGGGGTGTGGTCACTAGTTTGATGAACGTTGTGATGACTGTGTATATCCTGTCTCTTAAGATTCTTCTTACTACCAGATAATATAAGCTTGTGAAACGGTACAAGTAGGAGTGTTTAGAGCAAGGCCAGGTACAACACATAGAACCTCAACGATCTTCGTTACCGTTGATCTGAAACCTGTAAGATCATTCTATTAAGTACTAGCTTTTGCCAGCGGCTTCGCCCGCGTGAATATGACGATTTTCCATATAAACTTTCATCCCCTATTTAACTCCCTTAGGGGTTGAATTTCAAAAAATCCTTCCTTATTCCTTGTCTACATTATAAATATAGGGAACCTCTGTGCAAAATTTCAGCTTTCTAGGTCCAAGGGTTTGGGATGGGCGTTGATGAGTCAGTCAGTCAGTCAGTCAGGACTTCTCTCTTTATTTATATTAGAAGAAAGATAGATAGATAGATGGTTAGTTTCTTACCTGGTGTCAGCATTCTGATTTCCTCACGATATTTTCCCTTTACAGAAGCAAGTGATAATTTACAGTACCTACGCACATTACTCCGAAAAATCAGAGGGACGTGTTCAAACTTGAAACCTATGACTTGGCAGTTCGACGCACACACTAGACTATCATTGCCAGTAAAAGCGTAGAAGTGGGACCGCTGAGATCAATACCAGGTACAGTCGAACAAGCTAATAAGTATACCAGCAGAAATATTTATAATTCTAGTACACTGAAAATATTGATTGTAATTTTGTGTTATAAAGCGTTTAAATGTATCTGCAGTATAATCTTAAAAGTAAATGCAAGTTAGCTGGCTGTATACTTATTAGCTAGTTCGACTGCACAACACATGCAAATTCGGTGATTTTCGACGCAGTTTATCTGTTACACTACAATTCCTTGAGATAAAAACTGTTCCGCAAACATTACATAAACGATTTCCTCTGAAACACAAAATTTCCGAGTTCTACTTTACAAGGAATATCTCCTGTTGGAACTGTCTTCAAACAATCAAAATAACACGTCATCTGATTCAACAGAGCTCCTTGCTTCACCTCAAATTGTAGCCCAAACTCAAATATTTGGACAAACATTCGCTATTGGACATTGCTAAGTAAGCGCCAAGAATCTACGCTGTGTGAGTGTGGAGCCATACCTTAAGCGAACATGTGGAATGATAACTTGTTGTGTTTTTTAAATGTTTTTTGTTCAAGCCGGACACACTATTCCCAATTACATCTCCTGAAAGCCTGAATCAACAGCGGCTACCAACAGGAAAGCGCCGAGAAAATGAAGCTCGACGACGCGCGAGAAATGTCTCCTCACCATAGTTGACGCCCATTTTTAGGGTTCCGTAGTCAACTAGGAACCCTTATAGTTTCGCCATGTCTGTCTGTCTGTCCGTCCTCGCTTAATCTCTGTGACCGTTAGCACTAGAAAGCTGAAATTTGGTACCAATATGTGTATCAATCACGCCGACAAAGTGCTAAAATAAAAATTGGAAAAAAATGTTTTATTAGGGTAGCCCCCCTATATGTAAAGTGGGAAGTGATTTTTTTTTTAATTTTAACCCTAACGTGTGATATATTGTTGGAAAGGTATTTAAAAATGAATAGGGGTTTACTAAAATCATTTTTTGATAATGTCAATAATTTCGGAAATAATCGCTCCAAAAGTAAAAAACAAATCGTCCCCCCCCCTCTAACTTTTGAACCATAAGTTTAGAAAATACGAAAAAAATCTGAAAAGTAGAACTTTATAAGGACTTTCTAGGAAAATTATTTTGAACTTGGATGGAAACAACAGATGGAAACTGCAGTTAACCAATATAATTTGGTCCCTGAATCGTATGAGCGCCTATACAATCCAGAGGTCAAGTTTCATTGGCCCGTATTTCAAACAAAAAAAGAATTATTACTACGGAACCCTACACTGAGCGTGGCCCGACACGCTCTTGGCCGGTTTTTTTAATCTATTGCATAGATTCTATCGCGGGCCTTGAGTTGAGTTGAGCGTGGAGCGAATCCAGAGATTTCCTAACAAAAATATTCAGCATTCAAGATTCAACCAGGTTGCTATGGTTACGGAAAATAACAAGGTTGTCAACTGAGGTTGTCAAATTAAATAATTGTTTGTCTCTCTGCTTTCTCCTTCTAAAATATTCTTACTCGTATAATTTGTGTACAAAGTGTTTTAAATATGAATAAACAAAGTGCATTTATTAATGAAGAAAGTCACGAAAAAATAGTGAAAGAAAATGAGTGAGGAGTGAGTACTCTATAAACATTCATTTTATTATTAGTATACGCATCTATCATAAGTTGTATTGGTTTTTAAACGGTTTTTTAAACGGTTTTATTTAGCTCACCCCGTTTGTTTTATTCTTGGATCAAATTTAGTAATTAAAATTTCACCCTCTTCCTGTCAACCGATTAATCTGAAATTTTGTATACACTTTGGATTTTGGTGACAATACAATTATGTTTATTCATTATCATTATAAATTCAAGATGGCCGCCGCTACAAAATGGCGGATAATTTATGTTTTATTAATCCCATCAATATGGGTATCAAATGAAAGGGCTCAACAAGCAGAATACAATATACTATATAAAATTAAAATCCAAGATGGCGGCTAAAAACTAGAAAATAAAAATAAGTAAAAAAACTTTTTAAGTTAAACGGTTTTATGTTAAACATACATTGCAATGTTTAAGATAAATGTACTAAAAACCAAAAAATAATAAAATAGATACAGTCGTGGGAAAAAACCGTGGGGCACGTCAATTGTAATTTCCGCAGCACGACAGTTCCGAATTGACGTGCCCCACGGTTTTTTCCCACGACTGTATCTATTTTATTATTTTTTGGTTTTTAGTACATTTATCTTAAACATTGCAATGTATGTTTAACATAAAACCGTTTAACTTAAAAAGTTTTTTACTTATTTTTTGCATTACTATTCTGCGAATCGGTCTAAAACGATTCGTTTTCTTATAAAATATCTAAAATAAAATAAATAATTTTTTATATTTTTCAATGATAAGACATTGTTATGACACTTACGTCAGGCTGTCAATACTTTTTCTTTTAAATTTTCTATCATAGAGTTTCTTACTAGCTTAGTTAGTCTATGAAGGTTAGTTTTGATTTATATAATGTACATCGCGCGAAATTCGAAGATCAAACTCAATATCGTTATTTTTGTTCAAATTTTTTGAATGAATAATTATTTTGGTGTGTAATTACACTAATAATACCTAATTATTTATACCTATTATTGCATAAGTTGATAAAAAAATGCTATGCAATAGATTTACCGCGGCGGTCTCCGAGTGCCACACGTTTTTTTTTTTTTTTGGAGGGTGGGAAATCATCAAAATGAGTCCTCCCGCTCTGGGCGAAGCTCCTTCTTAGCCCTTTGTTTCCAGGACAACGGTAACTCTTTCGAACAACCCGCTGCACCGACGGGATAGTTGACACCCGCAAATTCCCTTTATGTTATAAGTATCAAGGTTTTAATCAGATATTTCTCAGAAAATTCTCATTAATATCTGAAACTAAACGTTCATTCTAACCGCGAATTTATTCAATACACCACACACACGTATTGACCTATGAAATTGATTACGTTCATTGAGGCTGATATCTTGATATCAGCCTCAATAAACGAACAACAAGACCTCATGCATGACACGCGCCCGCCATTTTAAAGCCCCAACACTCGAAGTTCAAACATGAATGCTAGCTTCATTCTAAATCACACGGAAGCCCGTTTGAGCTGCTGCCAACCTTACTAAACTAAATCGGATTTAAGCCTTTTGGACGCTAACGAATTTTAAATATGGGTAGTTAGCTCCCTGGTTTGTTAAAGAGGATTTCAATAGATCATATTGATTCACAGAGTAGGTACAGGGAACTCGGAACTCATTAAGAGTTCGTTCTGTGTGAATATTTTATGGAAGACTAGCTGATGTCCGCGGCTTCAGTCCAACCCTTGGGATGCGAAAACTTGACCAATTATATACCTACTAAAACCTTCCTCGAAAAGGAAAACCCCTTTATCCATTGGTGAAAACTGCATGAAAATCTTCAGTCCGGTATGATTCAAGTCTCTCAATCTTCCGGGATTAAGAAAATTAGGGTTCGAACTCTATTAGGCTATTTTCCGAATCGATACTTGCATCAACTTGGAAATTCACATAAAATACTGATTATTCTTTATCCTTTCAGCCTCGCAACAAAAATTTGCCACATCTGCAGAAACAAAAAACTGGTGACCCCAAAAGATACAGAATTTAATAAAAAGATAAAGACAATAAAATATTGTGGAGTAGAAAAAAACAAATATCAGGAGTACAATATCAGAAAGATATCGTTTAGAATAATCGAATTTGGCAAAAAAGTTTTGAGGTCTGACGGTGGGTTCGAAAAATATGTAAATATGGGATGCGATAACAGGCTATGTCCGACCCCGAAATCAAAGGATGGGTTTACCGACATAAAAAAGTTAGTATATGTTAAGTATAGTTATTCCTTGAGAATTTATTAAGATATGTAGATAGTACTGTTTTCCTTTTGTTTTGGACAAATGCCCTGACATGGATGAACAAGTTTTATTATAGAACTTTCGTGAAACTTCAAATGTACTTATGTGTCTCATGGTGACCTAATAGAAAATCTTTTGTCATTTAGATAACAAACTTTCATAACCTTTGTATAGATTACTTAAGTCTGGAAAAAATAAATCGAAGTCTGAAAATATTTTATATTTTGGAGAAACTTTTGTTTTTGGAAACAGCCCAATTAATTCATTACGATATGTCTGACAGGTATTGTTTTTGGAGTCTGCATGTCTATTCACGACTGAGTGGCGAATTATGTCCCTCATCTCCCTCTTATAGAGAAGAGCCCACGTCCCAGCTGTGGGAACCATATACCAATCAGCTCTGAAATCACCAAACGCATGCAGCACTTCCACTCAATCACAATCTCATCATCCAATGTACGCAAATCTACAAAAAAAAGCTGTAAAAAACGTTTCAGGACAGTAACGATGTTTTCGCCAAGTCAGTATTTATAGGGCGGTCCTAACGTGCAGTCCAATTCATTAATGTTGCCCTAGGGGTGTGCACGTCTATTTTTCTTCACACCTTCGCTAAGAATGTCTTATTTACGGGACCGCGGGGTGAAATTCTATTCCACATTGTCACAGTACGTGTTTTATAGAGAAACAAGTGGGTAATATATATGTTTGTTTCTGTTTTAAATAAAACTTTTCTTTGTCCCAGTACGTTCTAATATAAAAAAGATAGGTAAATGTAAAAATCTCCATCTAGAAAATCTTAAGCACAGACAGACTACTACAAAATTCCCTCAGCTTAAATAGCAGTAGAACGGCAATAGCTTTATGAAAGGGATTCCCTTCTAGGCTTCATTTCCCCGGCAGTACAATCTAGGGGTTTAACGGTCTAATGTCCGATCACGGCTATCGATTTCAGCTCATGGAAGTCGGAGCTGATGTAATTGAAATGAGCAAGAGGTTTTAATAAGATGAATTGGAAATAAATTGTATTTTGTGGGCAGTGTGTAACTTCTAAATCCGTTTGGATTTAGAAGTTTTTTTTTGTGATTGGAAGAACTTTTTAAGTTAATACCTATTGTTAGTTATTTTAACTCTTTTTTTTTTGGAGGGTGGGATATCATCAAATGACTCCTCCCGCTCTAGGCGGAGCGGAAGGGAGTGTCAGACTTATTCTGACTAAAAACCACCCACGTTCCTTCTTAGTCTTTTGTGTTCGAAGCTGCGGTATCTCTTTCGAACAACCCGCAGCCCGACAGGGTGGTTGATACCTTCCTACATACAATTAATTGTTCAATAAAGGACCTAGATAAGGACTGACCTAGAATGTACTGCCGGCGCCCTAAACAATTGCAAACTATAATTTAAATTGAACTTTATACATGTTTACTTTACCCGGAACACTGATAACAGGGAATATGTGACCCGAACGCATACTAACCCCCGTATTTATAGTCAAGTCAAAGTAATTACTAGGACTTAAGAAATTACTTATGCAAATATTTCTATGCAATGGGCAAGAATTTAAACGAAGTTAGAACCGTCAAAGAAAGCAAAACTAAGAGTTCTAACGTTTGATAGTTCTAACATTAAGGACAAACTACAGGGGAAAAATCGTATCTTAAACAATGACATTACTCAAGTAATAGAAATTATTGTTTATAGGGGTTATTCGAAATACTGCCACTCCTACGCCCTAAGACCTAAAATAGTTTATAGTCATTATAGTGTGATGGTTGACAGAGGAGAATGGAAGAAGAAAACGTGTTGCGGCGACCCCAAGTAACATGGAACAAGGGCAGGAAGATGATGAATTCTATATACAAATAAACAATATAACCAGCCTTCCCATAGTAGGGATCAAAGAGCTTTAAAAGACTTTATTTGAAATTTGAATGTCAAATACATTGGCGTTGGGACCAATATCCACCACGCGGATACAGTCTTTTTTTGATTCTAAGTCACGCAGTCTCCCAATTCTTCATGAGATGCACTTTACTAATAACATAGCATCTAACAACACAACCAGGCCCACTAACAACCATTACATTTTTTTTTTCATCATCAGCATCTCATTATACACAGGCGTCTAGAAGCGCGCGATCATTAGGCGTACCTGTAGAGTGTAGATAAACGCACACTTTTGGACAATGATCGCCTCGAAATACGTATGCTGTGCCCACATAGGCGCTTTAGAAAGAAAGAAAGAAAAAATATTTATTTGGGACAAGCACAGGAACTACAAAAAATAATAATTACAAAAAAAAAGAATATAAAACTAAATAATAAAAGAGAAAACCTGTGCGAGGTCTTTACCAACCAGTGAATAATAGTCTCGTCTCTAGTTCCATTTGATTTACTGTTTCCCCACGCACTATCCCGTGCCTAGTAGCGTAAGCCTATTTATCTGGATAATGTTGCAATGATGCTGTACATTTTCTTGAGAACATTTCAAGCCATATCGTCTCATATTCAGATGTTAATAAAGTGTACATTCAGATGAATACTTCCATTACTTTGGGGATAGCATTTTTAAGTATGGGTTGGCTTAGGTTTAAAAATACTTTATGATCTTATTTCTTTATATAAATAATATACATACATAACATTACGCCATCGATAAGACCCTGAAGGGTAAGTCAGAGACGTTCCTAATATCACACCAGGTCTGCAGATAGCGGGTAAACCCGATAGGCTAAAAGTTGATGTTACCGTGTGATTCTAACCTTCAGACCCTCAGAGTCCAGTTGATCTTGATTTTCAAATCCTGCACGATTTCTTGCGCTTAAGCTGAGAGGCCTCTCTCAAGCAACACATCACTAGTTAGGTACACTTAATAACTTCAAGATGACAATAACATCACCAATTCCAATTCGAAAAATTAAGGCGGGGTTGCAGTCATTTTAAGATTTTTGAACCTATAAAAATCGAACTAAATACGAGTTTTTTAATAAATAAAAATCATTACTTACATAAAAATTGAACATACTCTCTAATAAATCGTAAAGATAGAAACGCGATTTAGAATGATCGGCTCGATACTTTTTTTTATCAAACATGACTCTAAATCACAATTTCAAACGTGTAGGTACTGTGTGCTAAGACATTTCATCATGAATTTATATAAAAGTTATATCAATAGATAGAACTTTTTATTTTGAAGTAAATGTTGAAAACATTTTGTATAATTTCTTTATAGTTTTTCTCCAAGAAGCAAAAAACAGTCAAAATTTAGGCATTATATCGCTCGCGCGGCAGGGCGGGGGGCGAGGTCGTGCGTACATAAAAACAAAGTACTTACTGCAACCTCGCCTTAAGTATTATTTTATATGAAAGGATATACTTTCCGATTGGTTCCATAGAAAGTAGTTTGATTTCTAGCACGTTCATTGCCGTATTACGAGACGTCGCGTCGCCGACCCAGAAAAAGGTGGCGTAAAATGAAATGAAATAGGTAACACTTATAGGGAAATTAGTTATAGATAGTAAAAACTTAAAGCAAAGTGCCATGAATTTCTTAAACGTAGAAATATATACCCAGTTTTTAACCCACCCACAGTTAACACCTCCATTCCCTGAGGAGTCCTTACAATTTCTTCGATTCGGTTCAATAAGAAGTGGAGGCAAAACCGCGGGAACTCAGTTGTTTTAGTGGTTAAGTTGCTGGTACCGTTTTTCTGCGTCCCTAGAGTGAGGTTTAGGATATGTGATCATTAAAAGCGATGCGATGCGATGTTTTTTTTTTAGTTTTGGTATGGCAACAGAACATTTAGGCATGTGGTGTTCCTAATAGTCACCCACATTTCGCCAATTATGTTTTAATCCCACGTAATAAAAGGCGAGCCTATTGCTATCAGCTGGGCAAAAATACAGGCTCCGTGGCTTCTACTGAGAAATTCCTGACAGAAACACTCAATAGCACTATACCCGACCAATCCGATCCAACTCAGGGGCTGCAGTCTCTACACTAATAACGACGCTACGAATGTCGCTAAGTCGTAAAATCGTAAACTTTCTTTAATAGATTTTCAATCTTATGCTGTTGAGATAAAGCTAAAGCAAGTAAAGCAAGTCTCTACATCCAAGATGCGTTTCTCGCAAGCATCATTATTGCAACCGAATTTATTCGTTGGTAATTAGCAATCGAAAGTTAGCGATTTTGTCGTTATCTCTGTAGAGACTGTCGGCCCTGGACCATAGCATGCTCAGCATTCGCACTTGCGCGAGACGAACGTGGTAATCTACGCTTTTACACTTTTCTGGGCAATACGACTTCTAGCTGAAACTAATTATAGTCATAACCATGTCATAACACTCTAACAATCTTTACGATATTACGAGTTTTAATTTAAAACATTATTCCGCCAGTGAATGGTTTTTCCCAAGTCGTCACTACAATACGACACTTTGAAAATGCTGCATATTTCGAACTACCCTAACGTATCGCTTCCACTGGGGTGTACTAGCACACCTAAATGTACACTAACTTGCTCCTTTTACGATACGAGTAAGTAATGGTTAAGTTGGAAGACACTAGTATCGATGACATGTTTATCACCCCTTTTTTTTTTTTTTGGTGGGTGGAAAATCATCAAATTACCCCCCCCCCCCCCCCCGCTCTTGGGCAGAGCGAAGGGGAGTGTCAGACTTTTACTGACTAAAAACCGAACCCATGTTCCTTCTTTGCCCTTGTGCCGAGGCCACGTCATCTAGTACTAAAATCCGCGGCCATGTTTATCACCCCAGGGTTATAATGCCTGCCCGGATTTTTGTACTAGATGACGTGGCCTCGGCGCAAGGGCAAAGAAGGAGCATGGGTTCGGTTTTTAGTCAGTAGAAGTCTGACACTCCCCTTCGCTCTGCCCAAGAGCGGGGGGGGTCATTTGATGATTTTCCACCCACCAAAAAAAAAAAAAAGGGTTATATTGCCCAACAGTATGTAACTACTATGACATAGATATGGCTAACCTGTTCCCTACTATGTTAGAATCGGCTTACTTAAGTCATACGGGATGCAACTGAATACCAGTATTTTACATCGGTGACTGCCTCGAATTTCCAGAACCCAGTTAGTACTGAAAAATATAAGTAAGACAGGTTGTCAGACTTTCCGGCCACGGGAACAGCGGTTTAACATACTCTCCCTCCGAGGAACAGGAGAAACTAGGTACCTATGTAATGGAGTGGTCACGCATCCACGGACCTATGTAAGCAAGCGCGGCTTAATCTATAGACTGATCCGAGCAGCTGTTATGATTAAGTAACGAACTCCTCTTGGCTACAACATATTAAGGACAAAGAAATGTCTATTATCTTAACCAGGAAAACTAGTTTATTTGTTACATTTTAAAACGTTATACAACACCTTTGACGATGCAGCCAACTATCTCCTCTTCCTTGGAATATAGTCTGCCATCCCTAGAGACTAGTCGATACTAAATCGAGTGAAAAATACATTTCCAGAGCTTGAGGGTCATATAACGGGTTAACAAGTAACTCGATGCGATGCATAGCAGTTTATAAGCACTATAACGTTCTAATAGGTTATACGAGCAGTTCTGAACGAGTAAACCCTTTAGATTTTCTTTTTAAAAGTAATCCCATAGATAACAGAAACAAGAGGTAATTTCTGTTGTTTCTGTTATCTATGAGTAATCCCCTTCGTACACAAGGCTTATACTCAAATCTTAGATACTAGACTAAAGTCGTTGAGTATCTAAATCTATAAGATTTGAGTAGCCTTGTGTACGAAGGGGCTAAGTGTTGTCTTCTACCTCAGTCTACATAATTTAAAGTCCTACTTTTGCGTTTTATTGATGTTACCAAGATCTTGAAAAAAATGGATTTTAAAAAGTGTCCATGGACTTTCTTACCCGTTTTTCTCCATAGATACGCTTCGGAATGGCCAAATAGAGTACTTTCATAAGTTATTAAGCCTTGTTACTGTAGTGATTTGAGCTTTTACAAGAGGTATAATTACACAAATACCTACGCCCGTCGAACGAAAATTAATTACGAACTGAAATAAATGTTTGTTGAATGATTAAAAGCTAGGTATATATTTAAAACCCGCTCGGTTGAAAAAGTGGAGATCAAAGGAGAATGCTATAATATAACAGGCATTGAATGAGCGTTATAAGATGAAGTCGTTGGAAATGATTAATGTTTCTTTTGCAAACCTTTTGAGTATGCCACGCTAAGGCTTTGGCTAGTGCATAAATAAGTAGATCGTATTTTTTTTATTTTTTACTCATAATAATATGTGCTCTTCGCGATGCAGCATGTGCCAACTCACTCAAAGATGATATTTACTTAATTATTTTATTTTATTCCCACAGAAATGTTATGCAAACTACAACTACCTCAACATATATAAGCGGTAAGGATGCGTATCGCCGCCATTTTTACGTTCCAAGTTATTTCAATTTTAACAACCCACCGATATCGATATGCACAATTTTATGGCAATGTGTGGAGTATCGATTAAATATTTAGTATCGATGTGTTACTCGATTTATGTTTGTTGGTTACCTACATAATACCGTCGTTCTGTAGTGCGCTGGATCAAGTTCGAATGGGACTCAAAAACAGCAGCATTGAAGGGACGTCACCAAAAATAATTCCCATGGGGTCGATTAACGTTTCAGTCTTGACTCTTGACTCCAAAAGTTTCGAGTTTTGGTTCTGATTCATTGGTTTCTGGTTAAGATAGAGGACCAAAAAAGCTCAGTCGCCCACAATACTTCCAAATAAGTAACTTTAAATCAAAATAAATAAATCAAATAACAACTATTTCAAATAACATAGGTTGGTACTTGGTTGGTACTATTCTTTGATTGTATAAAATCAATAGGCACTATTATCGTACCTATGCATAAAAAATCCTTTCACAGAATATTTTTTTCATATTCATTTATTTAAATTTCGAACAAAATTCGTTCTAAAAAACTACAGAGATGTAACCGTACTTCAATCCACCCGACCTTAAACAATTCGATTTCAATAACGCATTGTAATCGATTCAAACCACGACCGAACAGTCAATTTGCATGAATGAAATCGATTGGGAATGTCTAAAGTCCTGTCCGATGGATGTCGGGGTGAAAATGGTGCGAAAAAGAAACTGCTACCTAGACTTGTAGTGTTGCTAGATTTCACGATTTGTGAGAAGCTATGGGAATTAAGGAACTTAAAAGTGAAACTTGTCATTTTTGTTTTCTTTTTTATTTATTTAGGATCTCCAACAAAGAATATACTTACAATCACGTGAAATATATAGTGAAAGACAAACGTATTAAGTAAGTGTACTCCTTCACTCAGGAGACCACAGCATGGCCAATAAAGTTTTAATCTAAGCTAACAGTACCATTTTTTTTAAAGACTGTATTTTTAAATTGTGTAGGTATCAAAAAATATAAAATCTCTATTTTTAGAAAAAACCTGGATATCGAAATGTCAGCCTACCCATATCAAATTACAATGAATTGACATTTAGAAATGCCTAAACAGCCCATCAGAAAGAGAATCGCAACTCCCAATTTATTTCAACCCAAGGAAAATAGTAGACATGTACATTTTAGGTTATTTCAAAATTCGATGCGTTAACCCTCAGCCGTCCAATGGTCGGACATTTAGACAGATCCCTGATTGGGTTCTCTGTATTTTCTGCTTTGTACAGACGGACAAAAGCGGCACGAAGAAAACTGGAACTGCCAGGTATATCGGCGTGAAGCGTTTCAATGGAAATTGTGTTTCTATTCTCTCGGGAGTGGCGTACTAATTTCAATGGTTCGTGCCATGTTCGTGCTTACATTGGCAGTAACGTTTGATGTAGACGGGGCATTTTGTTTAGTATTCTTATTTCGTTCTGTCTGGGAACCTGTCAGTGTATGTGGGATTGCGATCTTTTTGTGAGTGTGGTTTTAAAAAATTTGCAAGAAGGCACATACGCTTTTAGGGAGATACTTGAAAAATACGTGCTAAGGCTTGAAAGACAAAACATTCTTAAATACTTAATTCATGAACAATTGCGTCATTGTGGGACTGGTGCCTTATTAGATACCTAGTCGTTCTTTGTCTTTTTTCTGTAAAAAGGGGAACTCTATTACCTGTCTCTTTAAAAGTAAGCTACCATTTCTTACACTCATCGCTCAAGTAAACCACCTAAAAGCCTCCTTCTCATTTTTAAAGATTTGTTCTATTGTATTTACTTTAAAACAAAGGAATGTCTCATACATCACACAAAGGACCGTAAGTCCGTAACATTAAAGAAATGAAACTCGTTAATTACAGGATAATGGAGTGGTCCTTAATTATTAATTAATTATCGGTACACGTCGTTTGCAGGGCTGGGACACAATGGCTCAGTCATTTGTGATGAGTGTTCATTGTTGTTGCTGAAAAGATTTCCGCGCCCGAAAGAGAGGGAAATGATTAATAGTTCCCGATAATTGAACTATTCGAGTGGTATCGATTAGGAAGGATCGATTAGCGATTGTTTCCCCGCACTATGGGGACAATTGCAACGAACAATGGTTTTTTACTTTTTTGTTGTAAATGTCGTGACCTTTGCGGACAATGGTTTTTTGTTTTGGTAAATGACAGCGGTTTTGGTTTTTCTAGGTGTTTATGAATCGTTAATCATAATAATTGTGTATTGATAGAAATACGTTGTGCTAGTTGTACTTTTGGCAATTTCCTGGACGAGACGGGCACAAGAACATGGAGATTAGCACAAGCAAAAGAGCAGTGGGTGTCATAGACTTATATTACTGCGTAAGGACTGGGCGGACCGCATGATAAAATGACGCCTCGAACATGGTTCCAAAATGGTTCCATGGTTCCAAACGTGATCTAGTTCACGATCGGCTATCTTCGGGTGCGTCCGTAAAGTGAAAATGCCAAGTTGTGTAGTGAAAGGTTGCGTGAACTACCACGCAAAGCACAACAAAAAAAATATAACATTTCATACCACCGTTATGTCAAAAATATGTCAGTAAATCAACTTAGAACATTAAATAAAACAGTTTTCTTCCCAACTTATTTGTCTTGACGTTTGGCAAAGACGACGCGAGGCCCGCCCCCACGCGCCGTACGGCTATACGACATAACTTTGCAGCGGCGTGCGTTGTAGGCTTGTAGCCGATGAAATGAAAAGATTTAATTAATTACAATAATATTTAATTACAAACAAAACCAATTATTATTGTTTTTGTTTATTAGAAGCAAATTATAATGTGAATGAATCCAAAATAGAAAATATGTCAAAAATAACAAAAAAGCAAAAGTTTAAAAAAATAGTTTTATTTGAAGGCCAATAAAAATGTTATTATTATTATTAATATGTATAAAAAACTGCAATAAACATACTTTTTTTTAAATTGAAAGCTTTATTTAATTTCTTTATACCTCGATAATACCACGCCACGCCGCTCATACAAGGTTACGTTTACGAGCAGCCTGAGTAGTTCTTAAAGATGGCGTCGGTGTTTCTCTGTATGGGGAACGCATCGAGCAAAATGTTCGGACGACCCTATCTTTAGTTCTATATCAATGGTGGGTGTTTATTATAGCTAGACCCAAGTCGGGCTGTGGATGAATCATCATCCATCAATAACGATGATAGGATGTCTTTTTGATATCCTATCATCGTTATTGAGATGAAAAAGTATGAAATGTAGATAGGTACTGAAAAGAAAAGCGAAAAATTATGTCAATCCTAATGAAGTAATGGAAGTCGTTGTAGAAATCGAAAATCATAGCCTGTAATAAATAATTGTTAGGTAGATTTAAATGACACTGCCTTCTCCCACTGCACTACCCGTAAACGGATTGATATTATTCAGTAGGTAGGTACCCCTACTACAGTTCTGTACGAACAGCCCACAATCGCATTTAACTTTTTCCATCTACATCGAGAAATCTACCCAGAATCTACCAAGGGTAATAAACAGATCCAAATTTCAGAACTGCCAACATAACAAATCGAAAACTTCCAAATTCAAATTCTATAATAAGCCCGCCATTATTATAACGGAGTTAGTCACACACCCCCGCCGAGTATTATCCTGGACCGAAACATTTCACGGGCCACCACACACAGTAATGTAAACCCCGAAAACTTATTGAATAGGAAATCAGGGATCCAATAAAATGCTGTCAAACCCAACGTATGTGATGAGACAGGTGTACAAACGTAATCTTTACTTTTCTGTTGGTATGAGATGGGTGAGGATTATTATTGTTATGTTGGTATACCTAATTGATAGCGATGAATCGATGATTTGTATTTTGAAAAAAACCGGCCAAGAGCGTGTCGGGCCACGCTCAGTGTAGGGTTCCGTAAAATAATTCTTTTTTTGTTTGAAATACGGGCCAATGAAACTTGACCTCTGGATTGTATAGGCGCTCATACGATTCAGGGACCAAATTATATTGGTTAACTGCAGTTTCCATCTGTTGTTTCCATCCAAGTTCAAAATAATTTTCCTAGAAAGTCCTTATAAAGTTCTACTTTTCAGATTTTTTTCGTATTTTCTAAACTTATGGTTCAAAAGTTAGAGGGGGGGGGACGCTTTGTTTTTTACTTTTGGAGCGATTATTTCCGAAATTATTGACATTATCAAAAAATGATTTTAGTAAACCCCTATTCATTTTTAAATACCTTTCCAACAATATATCACACGTTAGGGTTAAAATTAAAAAAAAAATCACTTCCCACTTTACATATAGGGGGGCTACCCTAATAAAACATTTTTTTCCAATTTTTATTTTAGCACTTTGTCGGCGTGATTGATACACATATTGGTACCAAATTTCAGCTTTCTAGTGCTAACGGTCACAGAGATTAAGCGAGGACGGACAGACAGACAGACAGACATGGCGAAACTATAAGGGTTCCTAGTTGACTACGGAACCCTAAAAAGGAGAACGTTCTTAATTAGCATCTAAAGGTACAAGTTGGTAGCCGACTGCACGCAGCATTAGCAGACGACATGTCGCAGCGAAACTACTGGTTTCGACGTATTTCTATGAAATTCCCTCCGTAGTCAGCGACATGAAGCTAGCGACGCGTCGTCGAGCGGCAGACGGTAGTGTCGTCCGACCGCAGATCAGTAGTGCCCATAGTTAACAGAAACAACAGGAGAATAATATGCCCTTTGTGAAACGACATGACGCAACGACGTGTCGTGACAACATGAAGCGACGACATGTCGTCTGCTGCTGCTGCGTGCAGTCGGCTATCGACTTGTACCTGGTATTTTAATATTTCGCTTTTCAGTTCGTTTTTTCGTCGGTTCAATTTTTTGTTAGGTAAAAAAACTTTTATTTTTCGTTTTTTGTTGCTGAAACCCACCTCTTGCCTCTTTAGTTGTTATTTAATGGCAAGGCAAAGGCGCAAAGGTGTTAGGAGAAAAAATCAAGGTTGGTGCTAGACATACCATGTAACATCACGCCTGTGATCCTCGAAGGGTTAGGTAGAGATGGAATAGTACAGTACACTTACGCCAGTACCTAATGCAGTAGTGGCAAGAAGCCTAATGCCATCAACCGGGCATAAATCCAGACTCCGTGGCTGCTAATGGAAAAACCCAATCACACTTTTCCCGACCTGGGAAACGAACCCAGGACCTCCTGCTCAGCAGTTCAGCACAACGAGGTAGTCGAGGATAGTGTTCTGAACATCTGATACGAATTGCCCCTTCCGTCAAACAGAGACGATTACAATTATAGTAAGATGATTTTCATGTACTTATCTGAAACAATTACCCTATTATTATACCAACCCTGTACTTGTTCCGCAGCTTCCGGCCTCAGCCACTGCGGTGGTCGTTAAAACCATCTGCGATGATAAGCTCGCGTGGGACCGCCGCGCGCCGCCGCCGAAGCCCCGTGGCGCCACGCCGGAGCCGTGACACAAGTCATAGGTCTACCTGCCGCATGTTGCATGCTTCTCACAGGGAAATGAAAAACCACTTAATAATAAAAAAAGCAAAATTAAAAATTAATTGAAAAAAGGATAAAATAACATAAAACACCCGCCTTAAAAAAAACCCAAAAATGTCCGTCGGGGGCTGCCATTAAATGAACTAGTTTTGCAATGTTCAGCTCCCGACGAACATTCTTGGATTTTTTTAAGGCGGGTGTTTTATGTTATTTTATCCTTTTTTCAATTAATTTTTAACCGTCGTGGGTTTTTTCAAAATTTTTAATTTTGCTTTTTATTTTAAACTTTTTACTTTTATTTTATTTTTTTATCTAAGAACATGCACCAATCAAACCCGAACCCATAACTAAAAACTGCATCAAAATCGGACTAGTAGTTTTGGAGAAAAATGGCAACATGTAGGTATTTGCACAAACACACAAACAACCCCAAACGCATATATACCGTCTCCGTTCCGTCGTGGGTAATAAAATATGAGTGTTAACCAAAATATTTTCGGCGAAATTAAGTTTATGCTATCCGCTGATAAGTATGCTAAATTAATAATATTACGACTTAAAGTTCTGCTACTTGCTAGACCCAAGTTATACCCACTTGGCGTAAAACACATGACCGATAATGTTGTTAGAATAAAATAATTGTAGTAGGTAATAATGCTTTAGTAGTTTATTTTCAGAACCTGTAGTAGTATTTATTCTAAACTCAATTAATGAAATAATATATTAAAAAAACGATTTGAATTTCATGAGTGTTTCATCATCATAAACATACTGACTAAAATATTCCATTTATTCATACAGCTACAAACTTTTTTTTACTAACGACGACGTACTGTCTAAAAACTTGAAATTGTGAAAAGACAATCTTTATGCACATTTCTACCGAATGCGTTTGTATTAATTTATACACTATTGTTTGTACTTTCATGATTTAAAGTTTATATCATCAGGGGTGCGTTTAAGATGGCCGGCGAAATTTTCGCCGGATAAAAATTAAACTAGCGAGGGTTCGCTGAACGGAGTCATAGGTTTATGTCAATTTTATCTGTCAAATTCAATTGACAGCTCATTTTGTCAAACAAGTAGTAAACAATCTAGATTGTAATCTCGATTTTGCTTGTGATCTCGAAATTATTAGTCAGTAAAAATGGACCGGAACATGAGGAATCAATTTGCCGATATAATATTTGTTTAAAGTATTTTATAATATTATATTTCTACAACAATTTGTATTATTACTTCATCCATGATAATCCACAAATAAAATTGACGGAGAGTCGGAGACGTTTAATACTCGTTTCAGAAATATTCGTAAATATGGCGCGATTCTAGCAAATTAAACAACAAACAGCTCAATGACAAAGTCAATCTGACAGCGGGATAAAATTTAGCGAGCTAAAAAGGTCGCTAAAAATTATCCTAGTTAGGCGAAAACTTATACCGGAAGACGGCCGTGAACGGGGCAGATTAAATTTTAGTCAGGTTAATTTTTCGCCTCGCGGTGTGCTTGAACGGGGTGTTTAACGTTCAGTCAGGTTAAATTTTAGCCTGGATAAGCATCTTAAACGCACCCCTGGCAACTACACATTCTGCTGTCTTGAATCAGATTGTCAAAAGCAGCTGGCAGCTGTCACTGTCAAAAGCACGCAAAAGATTCTGCTGAACCCAAGAATGTAGAGCAACGAAAGTTAAAATGATTGGATACCCCGTTAGATCTTGTATTCGTGTCTTAGAAGTGTTTACAATCACCGCACGTACAGACCACTGCCTTTTATAACAAACATTAAACATGGACGACTATATTAACGTTATAGATTTTATATTTCTGAACCTTGCATTCGCAGTCACATTTACCGGTGTTATTATTAATAATTTTGAGAAATATGTACCTGCTTTTATTATAAAAGGATACAGGTATGGCAGCTTCGCCTACCAAGGCGATGACGCCAATTTCCTGCAAGTTATCGAAATACCAAAGGCATATTATAGACATTTTTATTCATTTTCGACACTATTTAGTGCTTCGATGTTGTCCTACATGTTTGTGGTGTATTTCTTTGGGGTAACTGTTTGTTTTCCTGTTCATTTTATGTTGAAGGTGTTGCTACAAGAAAATGAGCCGTCTGGTGAGTGATCTTAGTGTTATTTTGCTAAATAAAACATTTAGTTAAGTATTGCTAAGTCTAGTGTTTATTTTTAGAGCAACATTTGTAGACAGATGTGAAAGGAAACCATGTCAAATCCATTCACTAATCAAATATGTCAAGACCAGTTAGGATTTAAGTGTTTATAAACACTAGGTACAAGCTTAGTAATTAATTTATTTATTTTTGTACCTAATTACTAGCTTTTACAACCAGTGATCCACTTTAGCCTTTAGTTAGAGGGAGAGGGAAGTCAGTACCTCAGCAGTTTTGTGATGCAGACTAACAGTAATTCTAAGCATAACTCATTAAAACAAAAGTTATTCACTCATTTAAATTAACTGTACTTAATTTATAATTTATTCAAAAAACTTTTACTGTCATTTGAATCTAAAATTAAACAGTTAAGACTCTTCTAATCTTTAGTTTTGAATTTAATCCATGACTTGTTTATTTTGAATCAAAATTTCTCAGTAGTCGCCGTCTGGGTTAGTGCACGGTTGGCAGCCATAGGATTGCCCCTATTCATCATCAGCCTATTAATGTTCCCACTACAGAGACTCAGGCCTCTTCTGTTTTAGAGGGAATGGGCTATAATCTACCACGCGGGCCCAGTGCGGATTGGTAGATGTCACATGTCTTCGAATTTTTTGGTTCTAAGACATGCCAGTTTCCTCACAATGTTTTCCTCCACCGTTTTGAGAGCAGCGGTGATGAAATAAATTACACAAAGTAATGCGCCATCCTGGGTTTGAACCCACAACCTACTGTACGTAAGTCGGGGCTGCCACCACTGGGCCACCGCTGCTCCCCCTATTACAAGGAATTTAAAACCTGTGTGTACTATTAGGTACACCTCTGCCTACCCCTTTGGGGATTACAAGCATAATATTATGTGATCTCAAGAATACTTATTTGGAGTCCTCCTCTGGTCAACCGTTGTTATGGCACATCCCTCTGCAAATAAAGTTTGACTTGCAACTTTTAGTAACTAGGTACTACTCAACATTTAGCACATGGACATGGAAATCTTCAAAGTTACAACAGACTTATTAATATGTAAAGCTTGTAGTTTAAACCGTTTGTATTCAATGACAGTTGGGCCCTAAAGGCTTGACATAATAAACAATACTATGCCGCAACCATCCTCATTGCCCATGTGATGTTTTAGGTACTTACATTAACAAAATATGAGTATACTCAAATGAAGTTTTTATTATGGCTCTCCCTAATGATCAAATATAAGCCTCAGAATAAAGAAGTAATAAACATATGGTTTAGTATGGGTTTGCAATGACTCATAATTTATTCAAATTCTTTGTTTACTGTTTAAAAAATACCTCTCTATTGCTGACTTGTTACTCAAGTAGTATAAAAATATTTAAATAAATCAATTTAATACAAATAATACAATCAAATACATAAATTGTACATTTGAGTAATTCTTTCATATAACATAGCTTGGCCTAAAGAAATATTGTATGACAGATAGACAAATTGTATATACTAACCCGAATGGATTCCTAAATAAAAGCCAAGAAATCCCAACAGTACTATAATATTTAAACTCAACATTCTATGTCAATAATTTAGGTGTTACTTTGACTTAATTAAAGTGGACATAACAAATTTGTTATGTCCACTTTAATTAAGTCAAAGCTCTGCTAAAACTGTCCCACTAAATTCCACCCTCACTTATGACTCGCACTGCCTCGAGCCCGGCTGTCGTGGCATCTGCCTACTCCTACGACGATATTCAACTAATTAATTTTATCATTCTTCTTTTCCAGTATCAGTAACAGCAGCCCTAATAGCAATGACTCTGCTCACAATACAATGTACACGCAGGCTGTATGAGACGTATTATTTGCAAGTCTTCGCGAAAGCCAGCAGGATGAACCTGAGTCACTACCTCGCAGGGATCATACATTACTTCGCCTGCATCATTGCTGTTGTTGGGCAGGCACCTCTGTTTTGTGGTGAGGATAATAGGCTAAGTTGAATAGGTACTGCAGAATTCGGAATTAACATAGTTCAAGCTTTAGTAATGTATAAATCACGTACAGTGGTCTACTTGAAGGATGAAGTGCGGAAATCAAATCCCTAAGATAGAATATAGAAAGTATAAGTCTCTAACGTGACTGAGGGTTCCCAGTGTCCGCTAGTGCTGGATAATGTACTGCCGCTCTTGAAGGTCGCCTCTATTCATAACATGGTCCACTCTTGGTCCATGTCTTGAACTATAGTTAGTCATTATCAGCCTTTTAATGCAGAGTATTTTTTTTTACCAACGTTTGGCGATAACGTTCTTTATGTTCTGTGGCGATAACCATATTTTGATGTGTCCTTGTGTGATCGATTTCTCAGTTTTAAATAATAAATTAGGTATATTATATGCAGTAAATTTATTTACTGTTTGTCATTTCAGGCAACCAGCACCCCGACACGATAAAATGGAACGACCTCCGCACAACCATCCTAGCTGTTCCGTGCACAGTCATATTCCTGGTCACGTGGTACGAGCAGTTGAAGACGAACATTATCTTCGCGAACTTGCGCAAAGACAAGAAGACTGGCGAGGTCGTATCTGAAGAACATAAGATACCTCATGGTAGAATGTTCGAATATGTTTCAAGCCCACATAGAATGTGCGAGATTGTACTGTACACAGTTTTACTGATACTGGTGCCTACGAAGACATTCTTTTGCATCTATTTATGGGTTTTGGGTAACCAGGTAAGTTTTATTTTTGACCTACTTCAAAAAAGAGAGAGGTTCTCACTTCACTTCGTATTAATTAATGTTATTTATTTCCATTTCAGATCCAAACCGCGATCCAAGCCCACTCATGGTACAAGAAGTCTTTTGAAAAGTACCCCACCAACAGATTTGCGGTTTTCCCGCGTATATTGTAGTTTGGCGCGCGATTTCAAATTGAGAAGACTGAGCATTTTTTTTTAAACTATTTATTGGAGTAGAAATTAAGAGAAAAGTATCAGATTATTGTATCTATTGCATTTATTAATTAAAGAGGCAATGGGTAAACCACGTTTTCGTTGTATTGTTGGTTCTAGACCTAAGCCGGAAATAAAAACGTTGTAATTTTAATGACAAATTGAAATATATTTTGAATACTTACTTAGTTATTTGGCAGTTTCATTCACTTCTATAGGTACTGCAGAGGCATACTGAATTTCAATTAATAGTCATTCTAAATTTTACCAAAAGTAAATTAAACACATAGTAATAAATAGAAACAAGTTTATTGACCAACTGAGCAACAAATACTGACACTCATAAGTAAAAATAATTACACGCACACACACTTCGACTTGATACGTTGGTCTTACTTACTAATATTTGAGTTCCTCACTTGAAAAGGAAGCTGTAACCAAGAGAAAATATATATTTAGTTTCACATTTTATAGATAAAAAGTACTTGAGAAAATCGGCCCTAGGCGCGTCTCATTCTCATTCGAGTTTTATGCATGTAGACTAGAGTACAGATAGCGCGCGAGTTGAATGCAGAGCTTAGGAATGCGGTAGTGCTGTGACAGCACTACCGCATTACACTAGTGTGAATAGCACAGCACTACACTGCAGGCGCGTGAGGTGGGGCGTGCGGATAGCGGGGGGAGGTGCTCCCGCTCTTTACCTCAGACCCCGACTGCATTCAACTCGCGCGCTATCTGTAGGTGATCATCAACAGTGGCGTCCTCCTCTAGTATCATGTTTCCCTGGCCTGTGCGAGTCTCAATCTTATACCCCATAACGATATGGATTTTTAAACAATTGCATATACCTAACGCAAGCAAAAAATGGCTGACCCCTTGAAAACCGGGCGATCTCTTTGCCCAATTCGTCGTTAGATGGATTGCTTTATAGATTCGAGCTCAGTATTTTTTTCAGCTGTCTTTCACAACACCTGATAATTATGATGGGTAACAATAATTGACAATTTGTACAATATTTTTCTCGCACATCCACAAAATATGCAATTAGACAACCTAAAAGTACATACCTATAAGGATACCCTTGCGTCTTCGCTCTGAACACGGACAGCAGCAAAGAGAAGAACACGCAGACCAGGACCAGACCCACGATGGACTGGAAGCGCCGACGCTTGCCCTCAGCCGCAGTGCGCACGATCTCTGTGTTCTTGACACCACCAGCCGCTTCAATCATAAGGATCATGCCCACAACCACTGCGCCATCTGATACAGTCGTTCAGGAAAATATCGCATTTATTGAGACATATACGATCTTTTGAAAACCACTAAGTAGGTACTTAGAATAAGCTTCGCAGTGAACGCATGACAACGGGAAATAACCATCGTCAACTTTATATGAATGGCATAAAATTGATCGTCTTGATTGATCAGGTGTGTCGCAAGGATCAATACTAGATGTGGCTCTGGTCCGCTGGACAAAACTTCAAAACTGCTCCCATTTACAATAGGGCACTTTATGTGACGGCTAAACACCCTTATTTCAGAATAGGTGACGCTACAGAATCTTAGATAATCGATCGAAAGCGTGTCCAGCCAGCTTGAAAAACCACTTTTCGCTGGTCTCTCAATCTCGGTAACGGAAGTGATTTTGACGACTTTTTGCATATCAACGGGCGTCACATAAATATGTGACAGGCATCAAGCTAAAAGTTTTGTGATACGTACAGTGGTTTAGTAGAAAAATGCAAAAAACTGTGTCCAGCCATCTTGAATTTACGTAAAAAACTTTTGGCTGGCACTTCCGAATCCCACATAACGGGAGCGTTTTCGATTATGGTTCCTTTACTAATACTTGGTGACGCAATGTGTGACAGTAATAACGTTTGATTTATGGCGTCACATGTAAGGGTTTACGAGATATCAATGAAAACTTAATGTATACTTGTGTCCAGCCATCTTGAACTCAGGCTGGCTGGACACGTGTATCTCCGCTGCCTGATGATCTACGACCTTCAAAATGTTATCAAAATGTTGTGACGGGGACGATAATGATAACCTGAATTAGTGACGGAGAAACTTTGGGTAGTTTCAAAGATATTGATCATTTAAATTAAAAACACTAACAAAAAAAAACAAAGTGCATTGCACTCGTGATGCCAATTTAGCATAAACTTTATTATTGTAATTTGTGTTTATATTTGTTATTGTATGTGTGTAATAAAGAATAAGAATAATAAGAATAGCATTTTTTCATGTTGTTTAGCAAACTTATTAGTTGTTTAGCATTAGCATATAAAATTATTTTAAAATAAAATACATTAATGCGTAAGCAATTATTTCCATTTAGAAAAAAAATCCCTTTACTAAGTATAATATTGTTGGCGCTCCTGATGCTAATGCTGATGATAATGGAAAGGGTATTTGAGAACATAGTCGATTAAAACAGTATGTATATTTTGTTAAATAATAAAAAAAAGTTAAAACTATGTTACGTTTCATTTGACACTGAAAAATGTTAGCAGATTTTTTAGCATTTCTATAAAGCAATTGGCATAATTTTAGCAGATTCTATATCGGTCTTGTTGGCAACACTCAATACTCAATATATTTATTGCTTCCACAAGTTTACTTAGATGGTAGGTTTTACAAAGTTATGATCATTGTGGACCCTGTCGGGCACTGCAATAGTAGGAGAGAGGAAGAGGGCTTTTATTTGACTATACCTATATTAGAATTATCCTAAATTATAATCTAAATCATTTATAATGCAATCTAATTATCTATTAAAATATTTATTTATGTAATTTAAAATTTATCATTAAAGTATTCATTCAGATTATAATAGCATTTAATTAATAGAAATTGTTTTAATTTATTTATGAATATATTATTCTTTTCTATGTCTTTAATTTTATCGGGTAATTTATTATATATTTTGATTGACATCACACACAAGGGCACTCGTTGAGTGCATTTTTAGTTTAGAGCTTGGTATGTTTAACCTATTTTTATGGCGCAGTGTAAATTTCGACTGTATGTCCTCCCTTGTCGTGTACAGGTGTGGGTAGTTTCGCACGAATTTACATAACTCCAAAATGTATAGGCAGGGGAGGGTCAGTATTTTTTGGTCTTGAAAATGGGGTCTGCAGCTGTCAGTGTCTTCTATATTTACTAGTATTCTTAAAAGTCTTTTTTGTAGGGTGAATAGTCTCGGTGCATCCGTGCTGTTTCCCCACAAAATCACGCCGTAACTGAGCCACGCATGTGCGTAGGCATAATAGGTGACTAGTGCGGTTTTAAGGTTAGTGGTCTTTTTCACTTCATTAAGGGCGTATGCAAATTTAGACAATTTTGATTTTATCTTTTGGATGTGCGATTTCCAGTTAATGTTCGTATCTATAGACAGGCCAAGCAGGGTAAACTCATGAACGACTTCTATTGCTGTGCCATTATAAGTGAAGTTGATGTTTAATGGGGTTTTTTGACGGGGGTGGAATGGTATAATTCTAGTCTTGGAGAAGTTTATTTCTAGATTATGGTCTTTCATCCAAGTTATTGACTTATTTAGTGTGTCTGTTAGGTCCTCGTTCAATCCAACATTGTCCCTGCATGAAGTAAGAAATGAAACATCATCAGCAAACAAGACGCATGGCCCTGCTATGGTTCTCGGAAGGTCGTTAATGTAGATAAGAAAGAGGAGGCATCCAATTACAGTTCCTTGGGGGATTGAGGCATTAATTATTTTGTTGTCAGACCGAATGCTTTGAATCTCTTTGGTGTTTTTATTATAAAATTCTATTTCAACTTGTTGTTCTCTATTTGTTAGATAGGATTTAAACCATTCGTGAGCCTTCCCGCGGATCCCTATATTTTGTAATTTATTAAGCAAAATGTTATATTGTACTTTGTCATAAGCTTTGGACATATCTAACAATAAGCCTACAGCGTATTTCTTGTCATTTATTATATTTAATACTTCCTGCATGTATTTAAAAACTGCAAGCACAGTAGACCGGTTTCTGCGAAATCCGTTTTGACATTCGTTAAATATTTTGTATTTTTCACAAAAGGAGTAAACACGATTGTACATTGCCTTCTCAAAAATTTTTGAGGCCGTTGGTAGAAGAGCTATTGGGCGGTAATTATTTGGATCCGTTTTCGCGTTTTTTTTGTGGATAGGTTTTATTATAGCTTTTTTTAGATAGTCTGGGAAAATGGCGTCATCGAAAGATTGATTTACAAGCAAGAAGAATGGTAACGTAAGTTCGTTTGCACATTGTCGTATTAGCATTGGTGGCAATTCGTCTATTCCATGACTTTTCTTGCTTTTTAGATTTTTTAATAGGGAATTAATTTCACCGGGGTCCACCGGGCTAAGGAACATGCTATTTTCAGTGGGGCAAAGCACTGGGGTACCTCTCGGCTCATTGCCGGGTGTTTTGTTGCTATCCTCGCCAATAGACGCAAAGAAGTCATTAAAATGGTTTGCTAACAGTTTAGGTTCAGTGACATTTATTCCATTTAAATGTAATTTAATATTATTTTTTTCCCTTTTTATTTTCTTATTTGTTCTTTCATTTATAATACTCCACATAGTCTTAACTTTGTTATTTGATTTTTTAATTTTGTTGATGTAGTGTAATTTCTTTGCAGTTATAATTGTTTTCTTTAGTATTTTTTCATATTTCTTATAGTTTTGTTTAATTAATGAATTATTAGTTTTTAGTGTAAGTATCTTTTCAAGCCTTTTATTTTTGCATGCAACTTTGATTCCTGGAGTCAGCCAATATTTTCTATAGTTTGTTTTTAAGTTTATGTTTAATTTTGGTATACATTGGTTTAAAATGTTTGTCAATGTTTTATTAAATGTGTCATAGTTTTAATTTATGTTATTATTTTTGCTGATGCACTGATGCACTGATACTGAGTTTGTTTTGTACACAGAGGCTGTGAGTGCTGTGTTTAATCGTTTAAAGTATACATAATGGTATTTAGAGCCTTCCGTCGATTTGCAAGGAATACGTGCAATATTTGCTAAGTGCGTTGTCATTTAACGAGGTCCTTGGTAAGTAACGTGAATTACATTATTTTTTCATTTAAATACCTTAGACTTAGAGCATTAGTCTGTTATCCTGACACAATATCTACATACGTACTTATCATAAAAAACACCTATAATTATCTACTAAAAAGAGTAGATAGGTATCTACACGTAAATAATCAATAACATTAAACCCCCTTCTACACTTTTGTCTTCTATTGATTTAAATATCTACAGTTGTTCGTATTAGTATCACCAATACGCGGATTTTCGTCCATTAAAGAAAACACCTTAAAATATACTTTGTCCTACATAAAACCTACAATATTGGTAACCCTACTACAGTGTTTGTATGGGAAAATTTAAATGATCAATATCTTTGAAACTACCCAAAGTTTCTCCGTCACTAATTCAGGTTATCATTATCGTCCCCGTCACAACATTTTGATAACATTTTGAAGGTCGTAGATCATCAGGCAGCGGAGATACACGTGTCCAGCCAGCCTGAGTTCAAGATGGCTGGACACAAGTATACATTAAGTTTTCATTGATATCTCGTAAACCCTTACATGTGACGCCATAAATCAAACGTTATTACTGTCACACATTGCGTCACCAAGTATTAGTAAAGGAACCATATTCGAAAACGCTCCCGTTAAGTGGGATTCGGAAGTGCCAGCCAAAAATTTTTTACGTAAATTCAAGATGGCTGGACACAGTGTTTTGCATTTTTCTACTAAACCACTGTACGTATCACAAAACTTTTAGCTTGATGCCTGTCACATATTTATGTGACGCCCGTTGATAAGCAAAAAGTCGTCAAAATCACTTCCGTTACCGAGATTGAGAGACCAGCGAAAAGTGGTTTTTCAAGCTGGCTGGACACGCTTTCGATCGATTATCTAAGATTCTGTAGCGTCACCTATTCTGAAATAAGGGTGTTTAGCCGTCACATAAAGTGCCCTATTGCCCTATTGTAAATGCGAGCAGTTTTGAAGTTTTGTCCAGCGGACCAGAGCCACATAATACTAGGTCTCTTTCTATTCTTGATTTTATACAACAAACTATTTACCATTTTATTTATTGTGTATGTACCCCAATAATAACAGATGTGTATTTTATTATTTTTATATTAAGTTACAATGTTAAGTCTGTATTTCGCCAAGTTCGTTTAGATCCATATGGGGGTCGGGAGGCTGATCATGATCATCATTGCGGAATCGACCATTATCCCATACTCCTAACATTATGGAATCCACTGGAGCTGTAAATGTTTTCATTCGTCCTGATATTCGCTTCTGCGACGTTTTTGTTTCAACGACCGTTGGTTCCGAAGTCGTCGTGAGTTCATTGAAAGTGTTCGTCCTATTAAACGTGATTAATATTAATTACCACTACGGTCTAAACATTACAATTCATGGCTCCCGAGAGCGGTAAAGGCATGGCTCTATCTTTTGGGATTTATTCTTATCTGGATTTTTAACGACCTGAAATTTTAACAGAAGGACACAATTTCCGCACTAAACTGACTATTACTTACTATTTATTATGGTAAATGCGACAAGGTAGCCCGCGAAATTCGAACTTTCTTGCTACCTTGTCGCATTCACCTTATAACAATTTCTTTCAGTGAGAACTTCTCACTAAAAAAAACTTACAACTGGTACTTTTAAAAAGGATACTCAAAACAGCCACAATATAACTTTCCAGAACAAACTGGCCATGTGAGCCTCCATTAATATAAACGGGTCCATTCTTAGTCCTATGGAAGAATGGTGGGCCTCTGATGTGATTCCACATCTGGCCAGAGACTAAAGCGAAACAGAAGAAGACTGCACAAACTGCCCACATTTGTTTGTTGTATAGGAACTCGAGGTTGTTTCTGCGAAGGTACAGGAAGCCGGCAATCAAAATGAATAGCATCGAGAATGCTACGAAACCGGAGTAGTTTGGTGGACGGAACACTCTGATCTGTAATTAAATAAATTAAAATTCAAACAGTTCTTGCAACATTAGTCAGGCCATTGGACGCTTAAGGCTATTGGATAGACACGCGAAAGCGTCTTTAATATTAGTATAAAATAGTATCTTTATTAGTATTATTTATATCTATATTGTTTGTAATTACCAATGACATTATCTTCGATTTTTTTATTTAGGATTTATACACAAATGAAGCTCGATGAGTAGGCTGCAGTATGTTTTGTCATCACAATAAATGATTGTAGGTAATGGCCTTACAATCTACTATTAAATTCAGCAATAATTGAAATGAACGGAAATTATTTCATTAATTACAGATAAATTGCTGAGTACATAATTTAATGAATAATTCGGCAGATATCTCAGAGTGCATAAAAGATTACTTAAAACAGTATGTAAGAAAGTAATTTTATTTTGAGAGATCAGGGGCATATAATAACATGTTCGCGACTAAAGAGATGGTGCTATACAGTACATGATAGAGTTCTATGTCACCATGAATTCCACAACATAATAACACATAATTATGGACTCGGGCCTCCTCTCTCGGTAGGGATGGGGTATAAACCACCATGCGGGCCCAGTGCGGGTTGGTAGGTGTCACATGTCTTTGAATATTTTGGATCTAGACAGGCCGGTTTCCACACAATGTTTTCCTTCACCATGCGCCTGCCTGGGTTTGAACCCACAACTTACTGTTCGTAAGTCGGGCCGCCACCACTGGGCCACCGCTGCTCTCTGCATTGTGATGCCTTCGTAATATAAGATAAAATAAAACATATGTATATATCTACCTGAACATCAGTTCTATCTTGAATCCATTTAGATATAGCCTCAGCATGAATTCCAGCTCTCTCAAAGTCCATGGAGTCAGCTGGTTTCGGCTTCCCTTTGGCTGGGAAGTGCATGATAACAGGTGCTGTGTTTAGACGAAGCTGAAAATAGGGATTATAAAACATGATTAAATACAACTGTTTGTTATTTCTCAAGAAAGACTTATCAAGCCATAATCTATATACATATTTGGAGGGATGATTTTGTTCCTCAGATTAGTTAGATTTATATGTTTGTATGTTGTGCTTTTGATTGAATTCATTAGAATCCACCATGTCTAGCAGACCTTTTATTCAAAGCAAGGCCGGAATTCTTCTATTTGTTTAGCATAAGAAAAAAAAGCTAAAAGTAATGAAATGAAGTACTCACCATTTGGAAAATTTCAGAACCCTCATCGAAATCCACCATACCAAAGAACAGTTTATTATTAGAAACTGGCGCAAACCTGAATGAGTTAGCCACGATCAGGTACTCATCATACACATGCTGGCAGATGGCACATCGTCGGGACGGTGCCATTGCGGTAAACATCACAACGAAGGAGTAATCTCTCGGTGGTGATTTCACATATTCCTTGAATTTATTTAAGTTAAGGGATACTATTGACTTTTTGGCTGTTAGGTCTGTTAACTGTTGGACTTTATCTTCGAGCTGAAATGAGAATAAGAAACATTAAGTAGTTAGTTTTCTTATAACAAAAGGACATTAATTTTTTTAACTATAATTAACTGAACAAAATCATATTATGATTGGTGATCATATTTAAATTTTCCTTATAGCCTTTATTCAGACAATGTTACATTGCTAATATTAAAATAATATAATAATCAGTTACAGCAATCAATTATCCTGATTTTAGATTATACGGAATACCCCTGGTTTTAATTGATACAGATAATAAGGATTCTACTGAGTACTAATAGCACAAACATACAGGTGCTTTAGTTGATGATTGGCTATTAAAACTAATGATGTTTTGTTCATGAAGGGTCCAGATCTAGTGCTTCATTATACACCTACAGAGATGACCTAAATCTAATTTTAGGGTTGAATTACCATTTTGCAGTTTAGCAAAGCATGGCACAGAAAAGTAACTAGCTAGGTATATAATACGTACATACAAATTAAATTCCTTTCATGATATTCCTAACAATACGATGTATTTACTTTACAGCCCTGACCACTGTTTGTGGAGATTAAGGTGACAGAAAGATAAAGTTTCACCACACTGATAAAACCATAGTTCATAAAGAGGGATTCAATAAGCTCCTTATCGAGCCTTTAAAATTAAATTATTTCACATGAATTGCCTCCTAGAATTGAAAAGATAACATGAAAACACCGGTATGGTTTTCACAAAGAATACTCTAACTTACCCCTTTTCCTCGCGTTTGAGCTGATCCTTCATAGTAAGTAAGGATTGTTGTTAGAAATAAAAGCAGTTTGAACTTCATTATTTTAACTTAATAGTAAAATTAACCCCAAAGTTCTTAATTATTGCTATTGAAATCAGTAAATGTTTGACGTTTGCCACCTCGAAGTCCTCGAATTAAACGTCAACGTCAGAATCAAAAAGAATGACGTGTGCCTAGCCCATTGTCTGCATGAAGAAATAGATAAATATGGAGGCCACACTTAGAACAAAAGTTTGAGTCAAATACCTACGATTCTCTATCTCACTCTCTGTGGGCTTACCTCTCTTTCTAAGGTGGACGATAGTATTGCTATCTCGTTATTAAAATCTCCTTATTCATTTTTAAAAAGAGTCACCACACAAATGTAATCAGAAGTTAAATACTGTCAAATAATGTGCTAATAAATAAAAAGCTAAACTAAGATTACTGAAATTAAAATTCCAAAATAGTATGTCGCGAATGCTTGACAAGGTTGGCGAATCAGTGAATTATTTTCCCATTTCCTAAGGATGTGGTAATGTGGCAACATTGGCCCCACATGTCAACATAAATCGTACCAATATGGCGGTTGTTTACTTTGCGGTTCACAGTTTCGTTTGAGATATTTGCCTGTAATCAAAGTTATAATTGAGAAAATGGTGCAAACTTGTGTAGTGCGTGGTTGTGGTAGTACGTGGTGTCCAGGAGGTGATATAAGATTTCACGCGTAAGTGTTTAAATCGGGATTTTTGACACTGAATAATTGTAAACATATTTTCTGCATATTTCTTTGTATTTTTAATTAATTACTTCATAAAAGCTTGACCTATGATTTAGTCAATGATAACTTAGATAACTATGTAAAGACCAAACAGTTTTACATTGAATTTCATGGACTTTCTGCAATTTTATTTGTTTTTGTTTTTATGGAGTCATACTGAAGTAGTGTGACCATATTGGGGATATATCTGGGACTTTCCGTGGGACCTTCATTAATTATATAGTCATTATCATACTCGCTTTATTACATTTTATTACTTTTTTCACACACCGTGTTATTTCTGTTAGTTCTTTGGAATAACATAACATTTTCGTGAATTTTTAACAGTAGTCAAATAGCCAATTACTATTTAAATAATACAGTAAATGTAATGAATAATAAAAAATTATGTTCTGATTTCACACTCTTCTGGTTTTAGGTCAACAGCGAAGCCCAGGTCTCTACGAAGATTGATAGGGGCGTACAGGTGTAAATAAAATCAACTGAAGAAAAAATACTGCAGAAGAAATCTAAGATTCTTAAGCAAAGAGTTTTACGACAGACTAAAAAAATCAGGACATGTCTTCGTAATATAATAAAATGATTTTAATTTAGAAAGTGTTTTTGTTTCTTTTTGAGGTTTTATACATATGTATTACCGTTCCTATTATAGCCCCGTATTTAGATGAAAATACATAATATTAAAAATTCCACAGTGGTAAAAAACCTTAACACTGACTTACCCAGAAATCTTTAAAAAAAAATATCATTTTCATTAGTCTACAAAATAAAAGAAACATCTAAGTAATTTCTTTTTTGTGATTTCATGATTTTATAGTAAGAGTTGTACTGGGCAAAAATCTCTCCCAAATCCTTCCAGATTCATTATCTTGAGCCACCCCACCAGCCCTTGCGGTAGGCAACCACCGTGGTCGTGTCACCACCTCTTCTGTCATTATGATTTACTAGCTTTTGCCAGCGGCTTCGCCCACGTGAAAATGGCGATTTTCCATACAAACTTTCATCCGCTATTTAACTCCCTTAGGGGTTGAATTTCAAAAAATCCTTCCTTATTCCTTGTCTAGATTATAAAGGGAACGTCTGTGCAAAGTTTCAGCTTTCTAGGTCCAAGGGTTTGGGCTGGGCGTTGATGAGTCAGTCTGTCAGGACTTCTCTTTTTATTTATATAGATAGATAGAAGATCATTAATTTCGTATTGCTACAGGAACTAAAGTTTTATACTGGCCATGGTCTATATTCTATTTCTGTGCAAAATTACATATGACGAAAATGACAAACTGCCAAAAAAAAATCAGGAACTTTCACACTGTAAGCAAACAGCTTCTTTCGTAATTTATCATTGGCATCTTTCATCAATCTAGAAGTGAACAGAGATGTAGATATATTAATTTAATCAAACACAAGTTATGAAAAGGAACTACGTAATGTCCTAGGTAAAATAAAATAAAGGTTACCCTACTTAGAAAGAGAGGGTCAGCCCACAGAGAGCGAGATAGCGATGCATAAGTTTTGCTTCAAGTAGGTATTCGAAGTGTGGTCTCCATATTTATCTATAACTTCATGATTGTCTGTACGTTTCATTCCAATTTAAATCGTGAGAAAATTCGAATTTCGCAGGCATCAAACTTATTATTCGATGCATAACATGGAATCCCAGAATTGATGCGTAGATATCATTTGAAAATATTAAATTATAAATATAAATATTATATTTGTGGTGAGATGAATGAAATGAGAACCAGGCCCAGGGGAATGCCGGATGCGCGTTGTGTTCCATGCGCGCCTCTATGAGTTGTCAGCATAGTAGACGGGGGTCGGGGCCCACTGCCTGGGGTCAGTGCCTGCCAGAGTTGCGGAATTTTTGAGAAAGAGCAGATAACACGGATGAGTTTTAATAAGTAAGAGTCTGACATTCCCTTCTGCTCCGCTCAGAGCAGGAGGGGTTATCTGATGGTTTCTCACATCCCAAAAAAAAGTATTTTCGGTGGTTTGATGGTGCTGATGATGATGATTGTGCTGATGTAAAATTTTATGGCTGATTTAATGTCTATCAATGTTACCAACTTGGGGGCTTCCCCCTAAAAAGGGGTTAAAAATCAATTATGATTTATAATAAATAATATTTTCAGGGATTTATTCAATTTTAAAAACCGTTGCCGATTTGCACCCAAAGGTCGCTACATTTCAAGCAAAACCAAGCATTTCAAATAACACCAATATGTCTTTTTAATCACCACATGTGATTAAAAAGACAGAATTAGAAGAAAATGAACTCCTATTCGAAGTAATAAATGATGTAGAAATAATAAAAATAATAAAACAATCTTTTTTGGGGGGATTTTTTTGGGATTATTAATTATTTTTGGAGTTGGCAGCACTGCGACTGGAGTAAAAGCGCCCACACACGGCCCTAAAATCAGAGGCAATATCGGGAGAGTGGTGGTGGGGATGAAATCGGCCACTACTCTACACACGTCCCTGCCAGTTAGTTCGTAACCCACCGTGCAGCAAAGTACTCGTCGATCCAATATGCCGCCTATTATCTCAAAAAAAAAAAAAATGCCAAATCAATAATTTTCTTACAGACGGCCGTCGTCGTAGTGTCTTTACCGAAGACCTTTTCATTGCACACTTGTAATAGCATTTTATAGGCCTCCTGCCTTACTATACTATATAATACTCTTTATGTTTTTATCCCATAAATACGACAAATTCTTAAAAATATAATTTTTTTCGTCCAGGCCTCTCACTCCTCCTTCGTCATATCTCCGCACGAAATAAAAAATGGATTTACAAAAACACGTCATGTTGCCACTACAGTCGCACGCGCATTGCAGTGAAATCGGTTCCGATTTCGCTACACACGCACCGACAACGCTCCCTAGATGATAATCGGCCCTAAATCGTAAGCTCGCCCGAACCAATTTCTGAGTTAGGGGTAATAATAATAATAATGATTACAATTTGCCTACTCACGAGGCGATCAAGGGAGCGATCTAGGGCGCTCCCCACCACTCTCCCGATATTGCCTCTGATTTTAGGGCCGTGTGTAGGCGCTTTAAGCCAGTTAGTGGCATAGCCACAAAATATTAAAAAAAACCAAAGACAGTACTTTTATTTGACATCTTTGTTTGACACCACGAACTTCCTTGAAGTCTAGACGGTTGAATAAATTATTACTCTGTCTACGTTATTACTGGACAATGAATACTGATTAATCAGCTATCAGCAGCAGTATCAATTTTAATCACAAAACTGTGATAAGTTGATATTTTCAGTGAAGGAACTAAAAAAAAACGATACCAGAAAAATAATCATAACAATGGACGACTTGAAAAAGAGTTGTCCGAGTTGCAGTCAACTTTATTATATACAATGTAAGTATTATTGTAGCCGCAAGTACTGAAAATCCTGTCGTAGTTAGTCATTAGAACCGATATTGGTCGCACTATATATACTCCATGATAATGCTAATTATATACCCATTTCTTACCTACCGGCATTTTTCGCTTAGTTGTTGTTGTGTAGCGTTGTTATCTTCATGTTAATAAAATCCGCCCCTAAGACGACCCACTGACCAAACAAGTAGGTACAGTGAAAATTGGTTAAGTGGGACCTGGATAAATGAGAAACCTCCTTAGCTGGAACTTATGATAAGATCCCATGAGACAGATATTTATTTATACTTGGATATCTGAGACACTGGGTGTGAAATAGTGAGACAAATTTCCAGGTCCCTTGAGGTCCCACTTAACCAGGTTTCACTGTATCTTACCTTCTCTGGTTAAAATATAAACAACCATCACAATGATTCATTTGTATTTCATGCTCATCGAAATTATACTTTAGATTCTAGTAATAATCTTCCTACTGGCTTCTTCGAATTTCTAAACCTTTATTTTGGCAAGAGGAAAATTTATAGAAATATTGAGTTCTGTGTATATTTTTCTTATCAATTTTGATGATGTCATAACCCACTTACAACACACACACACTTATAGGTATGTACCTACTAACATCTATAATTCTAGATCATAAGAAAATTGTTACTAACATTCATATGAATTCTGTCTGAAATATATGGTTAATAACAATAACTATTAGCTGCGGAACTTTTTAGACTGACAAAAGACTGAATAGGATATGCGGAGCTGACTGCCAACCTTCACTAGTTGGAAAGGCACCTGAAGAGAGAGAGAGAGAATAATAACTATTTTATTTTTGGTCCTACAACTAAAATTTACTTGACAAAAGTTGTAGTAAATCATATTAGCAACAAACAATGTTAACAATTTTACTTTGTACCTTTAGTTCGTCAGAAAAACCATTTGAACTACCCCTTTTTCTAAGATGGTGGCCATGTGACAAGGGTTGCGAACCCACAAACTTAATTTATCTTTAAAACGTGTCCTCTAATAAATGCAAACCTAAATGTAATTTTTCAATGGACTAAATCAATCAATCCATCAATCTGGATCTTTTGATAGGATTCAGGATTTACACTTTTCAAGAACATGATTTTCAGAAAGTGATTTTGGAGATACATTGTATAAGCATTCATCATCATCATTCTATAATGTTCCCACTGCTGGGACACAGGCCTCCTCTCTATGAGAAGCAATGTGCTATAATCCACCACGCGGGCACAATGAGGGCTGTCTTGTGTCAAAGCAAATGCAGGTGCCAAGTTTAGGCTGTGGGCTTTTCGAAAGAGATACCGCAGCCCCAGAGACAAAGGCTAACAAGGAACATGGGTGGTTTTTAGTCAGTAGAACTCCCTTCCGCTCAGCCCAGAGAGCGGGGAGTCATTTGACGATTTCCCACCCTGCAAATAAAAAACGATTCCATGTTTATATATTATGTGAATCTTTCACCAGTATTGTTACTCAAACAACATCTCATTTTCTACAATGTAATCTAGCAATAATTTTTTATTTTTCTCAGTAACATCATCCCAGGTAAAAGGGAACTTGCCATTATTTCTACCATGTGGCCATACAACGTGCGAAAATTGCATTGTCAATATTATCAAATGCTCGGAGCCGATCGAGTGCAAGGTTTGCTCTCGTGATGCAGATGCCAAGATCACTGATCCAAATGAGTTCATTCAAGATAAAATAAAGTTCTACCAAAAGTTTCCGGTGAATAATCAGATGGTCGGTGAATTAACTGTGAATTTGATGAAGGTAAAATTCATACTTATGTTATAAATGCAAAGATACTCTGTTTATCTGTGTTAAAATTATAAAAAATAGATCTACAGTAGGTAGGCAACAATTTGGTATTAGGTAACTGTAATGAAAATAGATCTACACTCTACAGTAAATAGGCAACAATTTGGTATTAACTGTAATGAAAATAGATCTACAGTAAATAGGCAACAATTTGGTATTTAACTGTAATTAATTCAAAATGTACTAGGTTTTTTTTTTAATTTTTAGGCCCCTGTTGCAACACCAAAGAAAACTGAAGAAGACACTTTCATTGATCTTGACACTTTGTTAAAAAGTGATGCTGCTCAAGGTAATTAGATGACTTTATGTACTCAGCCTTGTCATTCATTTTATGGGAGGGTGTGGGTATTGGGTCAAGCATGCTGTACAAGATGAGGTCCTGGGTGCAATTCCAAGGTCAGCAAAGTGTTTTTCTATCAGGAGTTTCACAGTAGCCGCCTCGGAGTCTGGATTTGTGCTTGATAGATGACAATAGGTTCGCCCCTTATTACGGACCTTAAAAGTAACTAGTGGAATGTGAGTATACCTCTGGTTAGCCCTTTGAGGATTACAAGTGTGATGTTTTGTTATGTGAGTGTACCTCTGGTAAGCCCTTTGAGGATTACAAGTGTGATGTTTTGTTATGTGAGTGTACCTCTGGTAAGCCCTTTGAGGATTACAAGTGTGATGTTTTGTTATGTGAGTGTACCTCTGGTAAGCCCTTTGAGGATTACAAGTGTGATGTTTTGTTATGTGAGTGTACCTCTGGTAAGCCCTTTGAGGATTACAAGTGTGGTGTTTTGTTATATGGGTGTACCTCTGGTAAGCCCTTTGAGGATTACAAGTGTGATATTTTGTTATGTGAGTGTACCTCTGGTTAGCCCTTTGAGGATTACAAGTGTGATGTTTTGTTATGTGAGTGTACCTCTGGTAAGCCCTTTGAGGATTACAAGTGTGATGTTTTGTTATGTGAGTGTACCTCTGGTAAGCCCTTTGAGGATTACAAGTGTGATGTTTTGTTATGTGAGTGTACCTCTGGTAAGCCCTTTGAGGATTACAAGTGTGATGTTTTGTTATGTGAGTGTACCTCTGGTAAGCCCTTTGAGGATTACAAGTGTGATGTTTTGTTATGTGAGTGTACCTCTGGTAAGCCCTTTGAGGATTACAAGTGTGATGTTTTGTTATGTGAGTGTACCTCTGGTAAGCCCTTTGAGGATTACAAGTGTGATGTTTTGTTATGTGAGTGTACCTCTGGTAAGCCCTTTGAGGATTACAAGTGTGATGTTTTGTTATGTGAGTGTACCTCTGGTAAGCCCTTTGAGGATTACAAGTGTGATGTTTTGTTATGTGAGTGTACCTCTGGTAAGCCCTTTGAGGATTACAAGTGTGATGTTTTGTTATGTGAGTGTACCTCTGGTAAGCCCTTTGAGGATTACAAGTGTGATGTTTTGTTATGTGAGTGTACCTCTGGTAAGCCCTTTGAGGATTACAAGTGTGATGTTTTGTTATGTGAGTGTACCTCTGGTAAGCCCTTTGAGGATTACAAGTGTGATGTTTTGTTATGTGAGTGTACCTCTGGTAAGCCCTTTGAGGATTACAAGTGTGATGTTTTGTTATGTGAGTGTACCTCTGGTAAGCCCTTTGAGGATTACAAGTGTGATGTTTTGTTATGTGAGTGTACCTCTGGTAAGCCCTTTGAGGATTACAAGTGTGATGTTTTGTTATGTGAGTGTACCTCTGGTAAGCCCTGTGAGGATTACAAGTGTGATGTTTTGTTATGTTATGTAGACAACTAATTTAAGAGAAATAAATCAATAAGAATGAAATAATGAATAGAATCAGATAACACTTAGTCCTTAGGTGCAGATTTGTTAAAAAAGGATAAAATATATCATTATCAGTTGGTAAAGATAAGGGGTTCCGTGCAAAAAGACGACTCTTAAGACAATTAAAATGGTTAACTAAACAAATAGAGAATAATGTTTTTATAATAGTTCATATTAAATGTGTTTGTTTATTAAGCTCGAAAATATGTTATCCTCTTGAGTTATTATTTAATTGTTGAATTTTTTATATTTTATTTTTAGTATTTGTTGTTATAGCGGCAACAGATATACATAATTCGTGAACATTTCAACTGTCTAGCTGTCGCGGTTCTTTAAACACAGCCTTGTGACAGACAGGCGGACGGACAGACAGCGAAATTGTAGTACATAATAGGGTCCCGTTTTTACCCTTTGGGTTCGGAACCCTTAAAAGATGTAGTGACATAAATTGAAGAGTATGCTCAGATGGTTTGGTCATGTGGAGAGGATGATTGAAAGTCGCTTAACGAAAGGCTTTTACAAGGCAGATGTGAGTACACTGACCTTATTGGCGAGGTTCTTCAGAAAGGACATGTGCGTAGTACTCGCGTGCGTGTATGATCAGAGCTAGGACTGGTGAGGAGGCAAAAGGAATTCGACGACGACGACGATCGTAACAGAGGTGGCGTTCTGTGGTTTCTGCCTTCCCCCATGGGAAAAGGGCGTGAGTTTATGTACCTATGTATGCCATCATTTTTCATTTCCATAATAAAAAGGAATCTTGCATTTTATATCGCTGAAAAAAATATTGTTTAGTCATTTTTATCTAAAACTTGTATTTTTTACAGGCATTTGTTTAGAATGTAATGCGACTACATCAAAAAAATGTAAAGATTGTGCTATCAATTTGTGTGAGGCCTGCTTCAACAAGACCCATAAGAATTTCGTTATATTCAAGAACCATGTACTGCAGAATATAGGTTTGTATACTTGTTTAATTGACTAACAATCATATAAGAACACCGGCCGAGGAATAACCATGAGGAAATGCTGTCGTCTATTAATTAACAGATACAATATCTTGTAGGAAATGCTTAAAATAAAGAATAAGGTCCTGTAACTTAAGAGGAAACGCGAGTGGTCTTTTCTCCATACAAACGCTCTCGCCTGTTTTCTTTTTGGTTAATGACCCTAGAGCAATGGTTTTTTACAGAATAATAAATATTAACTATTTCTATGCCCCTATGTTTTCCTTTTTGGTGATAAATTATTTTTATAAGCACTAGAACCCTCAAAAAATGCTCAAAATTGCTTGTTTAGATCGCTGTTAACAGAGTTCTAGTGTACAAATTTGACAACTATTAACGAAAAAAGAAAAAAATAGCGGCGTAGTATATAACCTCCTTATTCATTGTCTAAAATATCTTTTAAATTGGTTCAATATTGGAGGAGGAAATAGGCGAGAGCCAAACCTCGAATTCTAACTTTTTTCTATAGTTGTCCTTATCGCACGAATTTGAGGGCAGGAGGACGGAGAGAGACAGCGATAGTAGAAAGAGACAGCACTCGCATTTCCTCTTAACTACTGGATATATTCAATTAAATTTTTGTATGCTAACTAGGAGCGTCATTCATGAATTAGTCCTACCTCATCATGAGGTATACGAAGTTTTATTTACTGTCGTATTGTCATCTGCACGATGTGTTTAAGAAACCCTGTCAAATCCGAAAGGGGCATTTAATAATAAACCTAGGACATAACCTAATTGAAACCAACGTTTGAAACGTGACACCACCATCTTCGGCATAAGTATGTTCGACCGTGAATTGTTTTTTGTATGACGACATTCTCGGATAGTGTCGCGACACTCGACCGTTTGCACCCGTGTGTTGCCATATAAGCACAGATGACAGAAACAACAGGAGATATGGCAAGGAGGCGTGGTACATGCGAACTCATGTGGCCACGACGGGGCCTTATGCCACTTTCAATAATAAGTCGAATGTCAACTTGCGACGTCTTCACTGCTCGTGATTTTTTTACAAAATGCCGCGGTGTTCAGTGAATGTTTGTAAAAATAATAGCTGTATTGTGAATTACACGAAAGATGGTATCTCATTTCACACGTAAGTACTACAAAAATAATGTTTTTCATATTAAATTCATTAAAACATTACGTCGTGGTACGAGAAACATGATGAAAAACCAAACCAATTGTTTTCATTAGGAACAAAAACCATTGCTTGTTTGTACAAATCGACCAGTGAATCGGCTGATCTAATAGCGCAATGGATAGGTATTTTACTGATGCTCTCACTCACACAATATTTTCGAAAAGCTGCTGCTGTCAGTCTTTGTGAGCTAGAGATGTCTAATTGTGATGTTTGTAGTTGTCGATATTTTATACGATGATTCTGCGTATACGTACGAATGATTATACATATTATGCATTATACAATTAATTACTCTACACAATTGTTACTGCAGTATAAGGCGTATTTTATGGCGTTACTGAGCGTTGCCGTAAATGGAGATAAGAAAAACCAATATTCTGTACTATGTATTTACTAATAAAGTATAAATTTATTTTTAGTTTAAACAACAAATTATAAATATAGGTAGGTACACACGGCTACACATCAAGCTATACAAAACCAGTATAATCTGATCGTTCATTGTGCGAAAAGATCTAGTAAAGTGAGGCCAAGATTAACTGGTTTTGTATAGCTTGATGTGTAGCCGTGTGTACTAATAACAACGTTTATATTATCACGCTTTCTTATTTTTGCAAGCAATACTGAAAATAGAAAGTGCTTTTTATTGCTTAATATTGACTGAATAAATAGTATTCATTGGTTGCTCAAGTTATCTATCTATCTATATCTATATTCTATATCTATACTAATATTATAAAGAGGTAAAGTTTGTGTGTTTGTATATTTGTTAAATTGTAAGGGGTAATCTCGGGATCTACTGAACCGATTTAAAAAATTTTTTCACCAATAGAAAACCACATTATTGCTGAGTGTCATAGGCTATATAAAAAACCGAAAAATAAAAAGGCTTTTACGTGGTAGTCCGTTTTGCAAAGTGAATCGGAGAAAAAAGCAAAGCAACGGCGGGCGCGGGATGGTTTCGGGTTTAATTCGGTTCGCGTTCGTGCCCGCTTCGGGAGAAAGGGGCGTGGCCTTTTACATCTGATCTGAGAGGTAGGTACCCGCGCGGCTCAGTCGCGTGGTCGGCTCCTTACGCAGCGGACGTCCCCGAAATTGAATTTTTCGAAACGTAATTAGCTTACTTTCGACTAATTATGCCCAACGAAGTGGGCACGGGTCAGCTAGTACTTAAATAAAAAGAGAAGTCCTGACTGACTGACTGACTCATCAACGCCCAGCCCAAACCCTTGAACCTAGAAAGCTGAAATTTTGCACAGAGGTTCCCTTTATAATGTAGACAAGGAATAAAGAAGGATTTATTTTTTGAAATTCAACCCCCAAGGGACTTAAACTAACAGACAGACAAAACGTCAAAATCTGTTGCAACACATCTGTGGTGTAAGTTAATAATTATTACGATTTACTACAGACACAAATCAATATATTTTTTTTAATCAACCTGTTTTGAATAAATGACTTTTTTTATTTTGAATGATTTCTGGACATATTGTTTTTTATTTATAATATATTATTTTCAGGACCCCAAAAGAACTTTAATACAATATAATAATAAATAGAAGAATCGATAACTTTTCGATTTAGTCAATCACTAGCGTCGAAGTAAAACAAAATGTATTAAGTAAATTGTGCGGTGCATGGTAAATACACGCTGTGACTGAAGGGATAAGGTTTATAATTGATTGTGTAGTACGTAATGTTTTAAGAAATGCGGATGTGTTTGCGAATGCGTATATCTATTGTTTTTACTGCTCTGCGTGTGTGAACTGACGACACAGGTCCCCATACATTTTCGGCTAAAGGGCATATCTCCTGTTGTTTCTGTCATCTGTGCATATAAGTGTCCTTATTTTAGTAAATTTTAATTATAATTTTTTCAATCATAGTAATATTTCCTTTTTTTTTTCAGAATCTAATGTGCCACCCAGCACTTGTAAATTGCATATTGAAAAACCACTTGATTACTATTGCAATGATTGTGAAAAGTCAATATGTACTGACTGCATGATGCTTAGTGGTGAAACTTGCAGAAGCCATGATGTGAAATCTTTTAAGGATGTTGTAAGTAATATGGACACTCGTAGTCCATGCCTTTCTCAAAAAACTATGGAATAGAAAAAAAAATATTTTTCTTTTTTTTTTTCAGATTGATACCCTTTTGGGGGCCTTGACTGACATATCTCCACAAGTAGAGGAAACCTTCAAGAGACTCACGAAAACAGCTGTTGTATGTATCCTCACCACTTTAACAAATAATTTATGTCTTGTATCCGTTCATCGATTATTCTTATGTCTGATACATGTTCTTTAGGACATTGGATATTTGCTGCATAACTACGAAAATGACACTGGATCCTCTAAAGAGCTTTCTAAAAAAATTGACAATGTTGAACAGCACTTTTCGAAGCTATTTTCTGTAATGCAAAAACAAAAGGACGAAGTCATAAACAAAGTTTTGGATTTAAAGTCCTCTGAAAAGGACTCTCTACAAAAAGCTCGATCTGAAGTTGCAAATTCTATCAAGACAGCTAAAAATGTCTTGGACATGATAACAATTGCTACAGAAACCAATAACATCAAAAAGGTTCGTAATTCCTTAATTTAATGATAAAAACAAATCTAAATGTGTATATTAAACCCTAGGTCCTAGTACTTAGAGTTACTTGGTCAGTTTGTCCTGAAAACTGTGGTTCCACTGGGGTGGAGCGGCGAACGAGAGAGAGACGAGCTGTGCCAATCACGCCAATCATATGACACCTCTGACACACGACAATGACCATGTGATTGGTCGACTCGTCTCCACTCTGCTCCGCTCCGCCTCACTGGAACCGCAGCCTTAATTAAACTGCCTCAAAGCCTTCTTAAAGATGCATTAATATAATTTAACAGTTCGTTCAGTAATGAATTATGATGCAGTTTAAGTTTTACCGGCCTCGAAGTTATTTGAATGTATGATATCTGATCTATACATAACAGTCACTCAAACAAAAAATTTACAAATTTTCGCTGTAATAAATAATATTCAAAACTTCCAGATTTTAAATTCTCAAAGTTTTAGGATGATCTGAAATGATTTTGTTTTCTTTAGATTAATTTGCCAGATCTTATGGAAGAAGCCAAAAAAGTTGCAAACACGCCCTGGTTTTTAAGTAACACTGGAACAAACAAGGAATCTCTGAAGTAAGTTATTGTTACGAAATGTTGAGAAGTTTCTCCTTATTCTTAATTTACAAGAATATAATTATATACACTTTCTTAATAACATTTCTTTCATTACTAACAGGGTGATAGTAAATGAGAATCTGTCCTCATTGATCACCGAATATGTGCAATTGGATGGGAATGTGAAGTCTGAATACAAGCTGTTCTCTACGTCAGAACTGGGTGCTGATGTAGAGATACCACCAGCGCCTAAGTCGGTCATATATCCACCCGAACTACCTAAAGGTATGCCATCGGTTTTTGCAGAGGTGTTTTCGTAACGCAATACAAATTGAATCTCTCTTTTTAATAAAAGCTTTTCTTATTTTTTTAATACAAGCTTTTCTTATTTTTTTTATAAACTCTTTTCTTATGTTTTAATTCTTTTATATTTTGTTATGCACTTTGTAGAACTACAAGAGCAGCAAACAGAACATATCCCTTTGCGTCGGGGGGCGAAGCAAGGCGTTCCAATTCCCCCGAAATTGTTTACGAACGCACTGGAAGATTTGTTCCGAAATAAGGACCCTTCGAAAAGTAGCGAATTTTTCGTCACTGTCTATATTCTATGCTTGATTCTCTTTTAGCCCTCGTCATACTTTCAATGTTTTGTCGTGATTCTTTTTGCGAACTTACAACAAATATATTTTAATAAGTGCTTAACTAAACCGGTTCCTTTTTAATAGCATTGTTCGCCTTTAAAAATCTACATTGCCTTCTAAATTACTAAGTCAGCCACTATTAACGAGCGTCTAAATATTACTATCTTAGCCACTAGTTATCTTCTATCTGAGCCACTCTAAATATAACTCAGCAATGTGGTTATTTTTTTGCATCTAAATTTGTAACATGCCTTCAAACAATCTTCAGAAATATTAACATTTGTTTGTATATTTTAACACCATAATTATGTTTAAAATTTAACTCATTCCCAATTAATTCATCGTCAATTTTATTTTTTAATTATCATCAAATAGTAAATAATGGCCACTAATAATACGTAGAAACGAGTCTCGCGCGCTCGCGCCATATCTTGCAGTTGCTATTTCCACGATAAAAGAATATGATTTAACATGCAAAGTTATAATAAATCATATTGTCTATGGTCGCTTGAATTGTATTTTTCTGAGGACCAAATGTTGAAGCTATAAAATGTAAAATGGTGATGAATAAATTCCGTGGCTGAGTTAGTAAATTAGGTGGCTATGTACAAATAGTATTTTTTGTTCTTAGATGCAAGAGAATCTATAGTTAAAAAAGAAAAGCCTCCAGGTTTAAACAAGAGTGGTTCATCAGTAATATCCTCTAATTGCAGTGACAACTCGAGCAAGCGTGCACAGAGTAAGTACTTTTATCTGTATTAAACTTGACTTAAAAACAAGTCTACTTACTTGAAAGCAATAATAAGGGAAGATTTTTACCTCTGTGGTAGAAGACTGTGACTGTAGCTAAGCTTTCTTTATTTTTCTGACATTTAAAAGTGCCTGCAAAGGTCTTATTGAAATAACGCTTCGAGTTTGAGAAGATTAAAAAAAAGAACTGGCTCTTGTATCTACAACACTCCAGTGGTTTTCTACAATAAATAAATACTTGTTAGTCATACCTTTTAAAATGTTTTAGCTTTGTTTCGTCTATCCATTTCAATTATGTATAGTTGCCAACCGAAGGTCGACTTTTGGCCGAAGTCGAACGTCTTATTATGACCCTAAGAAATTCAGTCAAGTTAGGCTAAAACTTAATAATATTGTCTTTTTTTTAACCGACTTCCCAAAAAGGAGGAGGTTCTCAATTCGATTGGTATGTTTTTTTTTCAATGTATGTACACCGATTACGCTGCGATTTATGATCCAATTTATGTGATTCTTTTTTAGTTTTATGCGGAATAGTTGCCATCTGGTCCCATAAAAATTTAGCATGGTTTGGCTCAGTACTTTTCATTTTATGATCATTTTTTTATAATTTACTAGCTGTTCCCGGCAAACGTTGTTTTGCCATTTTCAGAAAAAAAAAAAAAAAAGATGAAAAATAGATGTTGGCCGATTCTCATAGATACCCGATACGCACAAAAAATTTCATCAAAATCGGTCAAGCCGTTTCGGAGGAGTTTGGCATCGAAAACTGTGACACGAGAATTTTATATATTAGATGAACATTTTTCGTTCGTTTTTTTATGTGTGTTCGCGAATAACTTCGTCGTTTATGAACCAATTTTGTTGATTCTTTTTTTTTAATTTCTTTACTGTATAAACAACTAAGCAAAATATTAATACTTTTGATTTCGACGCTTGCTAGAAAGCGGACACTAACTATTATACAAAACTTTTACTCTGTATGTATTTAATTTTCTATAGTTTATCATTATGTATATTTTTAGATAACTATATGCAACAGTCTGTAGTTCAACAGGGGAATTCGATGACACCATTTATAGTAAACCCACAGCAGTTAATTGAAGGTAGGTAATTCAATGATTATAAATAATAAATCATCATTATTTATAAAAAAGAACAATAATAATATATGGGTCATTTAAATTCTAGGTTCCCAAGAGTTGATTTACATTTCATATATTGTGAATCCAAATAATTTCTTTGTGCAAAGAGCGTGCTTCCAAGCTGTGTTCCAAGAAATGGTACACGAATTTCAAAATGCAATGTCGTTCAACAAACCGCTTCTGAATCGAATTAGGATTGGTAAGCGTTTTGAAAAATATTATTATGTAAAGACAATTTAGCATTTTAAGTTATAATTAAATTACTTATTAGTCTATATACAAGGCTAGATTGTAATAAAATTAGGGTCCATCATTTTGATGAACACTAGGTCAAGGGGAAAAAAAAAATGTAAAATAGGTAGGTACTGGTATTCAGTTGATCCGGTAAGACTGGAAGAATATCCCAACATAGTTGGGAAAAAGCTTGGCAGATGATGAGTCAGCCAGAGAAACACTATCCTTTTTTTGGGGGTCTGGGAAATCATCAAATAAACCCTCCCACTCTGGGCAGAGCGGAAGGGAGTGTCAGACTTCTACTGACTAAAAACCACCCATGTTCCTTCTTAGCCCTTGTGCCAAGACCGCGATATCTCTTTCGAACAATCCGCAGCCCCGACGGACGTCGGCCCTTGCGGGCCTTTCCCATGTTGCTGACATCTCTTTGAGGCGCGCGTGTAACACTAGCCTGAAATACACATGCTACTAGAAAAGCATGCTCGTTTGCTACTAGGTAGTATTGTCATTTGTAGCATGCTTTCCGAGTGTGCACATTTGCTCTAAAGCACAGACCTCAAAAGCATACTTTTTACGATCAAACTTCTTTTTAACACGTCTAAGTGACATTATCTTAAGCCGCGTCCCCACTAGAGTCGGGCAGCCGTGCCACATGAGTGTGGACGTAAGCGAGGCCTGAGCCGCGTGGCCTAACAGGAACGTTTGTCCGCATCCCCAATTAGGCCGCGCGGCTCCGTGAGGCCGAGACGCGCCCTAACAGGAACGTTTCGGATGACTTTAGTGGGGACGCGGCTTTACAGTCTTTTATTGGAGACACTGACAGACAACAACAAAAAGGTATCAACACGATAAAAAAAACATAAAAATAGTAAAACCAAAGAATATCAAAAAAGAGGTTTTATGCGTCGTGCTAGTTAGCACGAAAAATAGACCGGCTTGCGATTAGGTAGCATGCCTTGAAACAAGCTATGCTCTTATCGTATACACGTGCTACTTGTATGCTACTAGGTGACAGCTGCTCGAAACTAGCACGATTTCGTGCTACTACGTAGCATGTGTATTCCAGCTTTAACGCGCCGTCGACACGGTCTGTTGCCGTCATAAGACGGACGGACGGCGAGCTAGCCCATTAAGGCGCAGTTAACGGGGGAACCGTAAAAACGACCTGTTTTTCGTCGCAGAGTTAGCCGTATTGCTACTTATTACAATAGTAGTATATAATTGGGGCATCTGGATCAAAGGAGATCCAGACACCCCAATTATGTCTATTCAAATAGATAAAAAACATATATTCAAATAGAAAAAATCTTGTTTGTTGAAATGATGGTCTATTAGAATATACTGTTTAATTCATTGGAACATATCTACTCAAATAGATGAAATTTTGTTTATTGAATAGATTGTCTAACCAAATACACTATTAAAATCAAATTGAAATGATATAAACTTTTCTATTCAAAATGATTAGAGGGTGGCAAATTTATGAATTTAATAATTCATTAGCTTTATTTAAGTAATCTTGTTTGTTGAAATGATGGTCTATTAGAATATACTGTTTAATTCATTGGAACATAATTATCTACTCAAATAGATGAAATTTTGTTTATTGAATAGATTGTCTAATCAAATACACTATTGAAATTATATAAACTTTTCTATTCAAATAGGCAAATGTTTAGTTAATAAATAGTTGTTCTTTTTGAGTCTATATGATTAGAGGGTGGCAAATTGGTGGATAGCTATAAGAAAATTATAATTTATTAATTAATAATATATTATTAATCTATTCAAATAGGCAAATCTTTATTTATTAAATAGTTGTTCTTCTTGAGTTTAAATGATTAGAGGGTGGCAAATTGGTGGATAGCTATAGGAAAATTATAATGTGCTATTCAAATTGCTGGAATCTTCTACTGACATCATTATTATTTTTGACAACCACTTGGTGTTCTTTGCAAAGCAAAAGTCAGACTAGGGCTAGAACACAAATTCTACTTAGCTTTAGCATCGTGATATCACTGTCTGACAGATGGAAAGCGAAACGATATATTATGATGCTTATGTGACGATTATAACTGAATTACCTATTGAAACATGGGTTTCAAAAAACATTTTTGAACAAGCGTTTTAATACATGTCTGATTTGAACCCGCAAACTCAATCGGACTAGAAATTACTTGACTTAGTAACGTCGTCGGATAAGCGAAACTATTTAATTCATTACCATATCTGTCAAGCTATCTGACACCTGCGACTGCATGGCGCCCGGCATGCATTGTTTACTATAGTTATTATTACCCGACTACGGCGAAGCCAAAGGAAGGGTTATGGTTTTAGCAGTCTATGTATCCATGTATCTATTTACGTATGTTCCTCCGTAGTGCCTAAACTGTTCATCCGATTTGTATGAATAAGTCGTCAATCGATTTGTTATTATGACCCGGGTAACATAGGCTACATTTTATTCAGTAGTCGGGTTTTTTTAGTTGTAGTATACCACACAAATTTTTATTTTAACAGTTTAACTGTCTCTTTGATAAAACTCATTCACACTTTACAAGTGAAAATGCCAAACATGAGGTTCTGGGTTCGATTCCATCCTGGTCAGGCAAAGCGTTATTAATACTTATAATAACAGGATGTGTTCTTTTTTCCATATTTGAATTAAAAAGCAAAATATTATTTACTTGGCTATTAACAATAAAACAAATTGTTATTTATATATTTTTTTATTCTAACATAGTCTAGTTATCTAATTTGACAAACAAGAGGTATTTATTAATAAAAGTAGTATCTACAGTTAACATATAAAAGTAAGTACCTTATTATTATTATTATAACATATTTTGTCTGTTACTTATAAAATAGTAACAATATAAATTCTAGTAAATGGATAGTAGATTTTTATGATTTATTTTACTTATCATTTCTTAAGAACTGGTATACATGTTATCTTAGATCATATTACATTAGACTTAATACTTAGGTAAACAATATTATTTAATTTACATATTGTGTTCCTTTCACTTATCTTTTACAACGATTGATAGAAAGTATTATTTAAATATGGTAGCAAGTCTTTGACACGTAAGTATATGCCATCATTGTTAATGTCCTTCACAATATGTTGGACACATATTTCCGCACTGCACTGACACATAGAATTATTTTCAAATTGGTTTGCGTCGTAGATTTCGATCCGTATAACTTTAGCACCACCGATGGAAATTGTTTTGTAAAAACTTATTAACTCTTTCTTGCTATTATAAGTTGTATTTAGAGTAGGCTGGGTTCGGCATGGTTCTTCCATCTCCAAATAATTTATGGCTCTCTCAACCACATCAGGATTCAATGATGGAGGTGAAATTGGTGAATAAACCCAGTCTGGTACCTGAAACAGGACATATTATTGTTGTACTACTACTACTGGTATTATCATTAAAGCTATAACATAATTAAAAGTACTTATTTTTTTTTTGGGCACTTACCGACATTGTAGATTTAATATAAAACAGTAGCACACTAAAAGAAATAAAGAACTAAAGTGAAGTTGTATCTTTTTTATACCCGATTTATATATGAAATTTAGTGTAGTTGATAGAGTTCAAAATAATGCAATAATAATTATGTAGAATATTCTTATGACTAGTGGTTGCCTGCGGTTTTACTCACGGCTTTGTTTTCGTAGTAAAGTTAACCGACATTTTTCTCTAAACAAAATAAAACAATGATATTAGTATATATTGCAGAACAAAACCATAGGATATTATTAGTATGTTACACTTGAATTGCGTTTACACTAGCATCCGAAATGATTCTACGCTTAATTTAATACAATAACACATGATTAAAATAAAATATTGTTGACAGTGTACCACAACCTTAATTTTGTTTATTACATTTGGATAAAATGCTGTCGGAATTCTATTATTACTTGATGCTTAATTAACAAGCAAACCCGCGATATTTCCATTGTATGTGCAATTGCATCTCTTGTTAGGAAGTTTAGCTGAATAAACAGTTTTAAAATCGTGAGCTCTCTCCATATTTGGGATTGTGACGTATAGTTATGAAAAGTATTTAAGTCGTTGGGCTGGAAGCTGGATCAACATTAGCTCTCCTGAAGGTGGTGACCTCACATCTTCTAATTAATTAACTAAATAATCTAGTGAAAAGTGAACAACGGCTTAAAATGTAAGTACCTATCTTTAATTATTATTTTATTGTCTATTTTAAATGTATCATCAACTCTTTATTGTTACGTGAGGCTTTATTATTATGAATAGAACAGCAAGTGTGTTGCTGAGCGTTAGACCCGGGTTCGATTCCTGGTCGATACTAGATAGTGTCCATTATATATTTGATGTCTATATTTGTGAGGTGAACATGTTGTGATCAGACTAGCAAGTGTGACTGCTGAGCGTTAGACCCCGGGTTCGATTCCTTAGGTCAACGTTTTTTTTCGTACTAAATAATGTCTATTATATACTTGGTGTCTATTTTAAAGCAAGAAATTGGGTAGTTCTTTGCGTCTCTTCTTGTTCTTTGTATCTGCTCGGAGATAGTTTCTTATCGCAGTTATTGAATCGAATCGAATAGAATGAAAATTAAATATGCTATGAATAGAATACTTAACTACTTGGCAAGTGCGACTGCTGAGCGTTACACCCTGGGTTCAATTCCCTAGATCAGTAAACAGTTTATTATCATACTATTTAATGTCTGTTAAATTAGACGGTTCTTTTATATGTATCTGCTCATAAACGGAATCTAATCGCAGTTATTTATATTATTTCAGGTCCAGACTTGCTGAGGACCTCTTTCTGTCAGATGACGATACGAGTTCTGTGCAAGATGTGGCGATCAGCGAAAAAAACAAGAAACGATCGAAACCGTCAAGTTCGGATTCGAGATCAACCCATCGGCCACCAAAAACTACTCCGTCTACATCGTCATCTTCAAAAAAGGTGAAAATTAATCCAGTCAGCAAGCCTCATCTCACCGCAACAGATTTATTCGGCACCGACAGCGATGAACAAGACGGGGACACGCATGAAACCACTGGTAAAAAACCCAATACTGTTCTTAGTTCGTCGATAACTCGAAGGCTGGCAACGGGCCACGCTCGCCAAACCTTACTTACCAAAGCGGGTACGCATTACATCGAACTAAAGGTTTATCGGTGTGATGAAATCGAAAATGTAGCACCGATGAATCGGTGGCGTCAGGCCGTTGTAGCTGTTAAAAACCGGACGGATGAGGGGACTGAGGCTTGGGGTCATCTAACTAAATTTATATGCGCAACGCGCAAAGAATTTAAATCTAGCCCTCAGACCTTTTTGAGTTCTTATTTTTAGATAGGTTCACTTAAATATTTGGGCACACTCATCGTATACCTCGCGATGTTATTTTGTATGTTATTATGCAGTATTTACTAAACATGTTAATCAAGTCACTCATATATTTATATGAGTATTACTTAGGTATAGGTTCTACCTACATTTATAATCCCAATAGGTAGTTACTAGTTAAGCTATTCATGTAATCAAGTTTGTTATTCTTATAATTATAATTAAACTTTATTAAACATTCATCATACTTATACAATTTGTTTTTTTTTTCCAGTTACACCAACCACCAACACAATTATAAAAGATATTATAGTTAAATGTGATAAATGTCAAATCGAATTACCGAAACAGCAATATAAATATCATGTGAGAACTAATATGCATAAATCAAACTGTTTACTTAAAACTGAATTGAGAAACATTGAAATAATTGCAACTGCTTTTCGAAACAGAATAAACACGTATCGCTTAAATCCAGCACCAGATGCCGAGTATTTAACACCAGAGGCTTTTCTGATTGAGAATCAAAGCGATATTCTGAAACTAATTAAAATACTTTTATTGAAACATAATTGTATAAAAGTAAATTTTGAGCTATTTGCTTACTTCTTATTACCAAAAACCGGTGAGCAGCAGCTAAAATCTTTTAATACAAAGTATGCTAATGTTTACCTAAATACTGATTTAAATGAATTATACATGAATGCTAAAGAGACTTTTCAGGGAAAAATGTCTGAATTTAACCAACGTGATTCCGGTTGGTCTTTTATCTCTATTAGTCACTTAGAAATTAATATTAACAAATATTGTCCAATGAAAGGTGGTACGTATATCGAGCTTCCTCCAGCTATAAGGAATACGAAAAGTTGTTTAAACATACAGAACAATGACAACCATTGCTTTTTATGGAGTATTATTGCTTCCCTATTTCCATCAAAGGATAATGTTTGTAGAACAAAATCATATCCTCACTATACCGATGTTTTTAATATTGAAGGAATAACATTTCCACCTACCTCGGTTGATATAAAAATGTTTGAAAAAAATAACCCTAATATCAGTGTTAATATATATGGTTTAGATAAAAAATGCCATGTGACCGGACCTCTATACATGACAAGCTCAAAGAAAAACAAACATGTAAATTTGTTGTATTTCGAGCGTAATGGTTCAGGACACTACTGTCTAATTAAAGACCTAGCTAAACTTATCCGCCGTCAAGTTACTCATCACAAAGGCAATTTTTTACTTTGCGATGCTTGTTTGCAATTTTTTTCTAGTGAATCAAAATATAGCTCACACGATTGTTCTAAAGTGTTAACTGTATTACCGGAAAAAAATAGTATTATACAATTTAAAAATTATGAGAGACAACAAAGAATACATTTTATTATCTATGCTGATTTTGAAAGTATATTGCTAAACTGTTCTGAAAATGGATCTAAAAATACTCAGAACTTAAAAGTGCATGAACCATCCTGTTTTGCATATTACGTTTGTTGTTCACACGATCCAGATTTGAATAAATTTGTTACCTATAGAGGTTTGGATTGTGTAGAAGTGTTTATAAAACGTTTAATTGAAGATGTCACTTACATAAATTCTATACTGTCTAAAAATCGACCCATGAGACCTTTGTCAGTCAAACAACAAATAGAGTACGAAGAGGCTACTCGTTGCCATATTTGTAAACATTTGTTATTGGGTGACAAAGTTCGAGATCACGATCATGTTACATCGGAATACAGAGGAGCTGCACACTCTCGCTGCAATTTAACGTTTAAAATATGTCCGTTTATACCTGTTGTTTTCCATAATTTATCTGGATATGATTCTCATTTATTTATTAAAGAACTGGTTAAGTACGATGGTCCTATTAAAATAATTCCTAAATCAAAAGAAAAATACACTTGTATTATGAAAAACCTCGCATCTAAGAATAAGTCTCGTTCTGTTCAAATAAAGTTTATAGACTCTTATCAATTTTTAAGTTCGAGTTTATATGAATTATCTAAGAATTTACATGTAGAAGATTTCATAAATCTTTCAAGAGAATTTGACGATGAAACCGATGTATGCTTATTGAGGCAAAAGGGTATATATCCATACGAATATATTGATGCATGGTCTAAGTATGACGAAACTTGTTTGCCACCTAGAGAGTATTTTTATAACACAATGAAGCTGGAGCATATTTCTGACGATGAATATACACATGCACAAAAAGTTTGGTATACTTTCAAAATCAATTCTCTTGGTGAATATACTGATCTTTACTTAAAATGTGATGTATTACTATTATGCGACATATTTGAACATTTTAGAAACACAAGTTTAGAATATTATAATCTCGATCCAGCATATTATGTTTCTGCGCCAAGTTTAAGCTGGGACGCAATGCTTTTGTGTACTGGCGTTAAATTAGAGTTGATTCATGACTTGGAAATGTATAACCTACTTGAAAAAGGAATACGCGGAGGATTAGCACAGTGTTCCCTACGACATGTCAAAGCAAATAATAAATTTCTTCCTTATTTCAATGATGATAAGCCATCATCTTTTTTAATATATCTTGATTGTAACAATCTTTACGGATATGCTATGAGAAAAAGAATGCCTGTATCGGAATTTCAATTCTTATCAGAAAATGAAAGTGCTAACTTTGATGTTTTGAATATATCTGATGATTCTGAATACGGATATATTCTAGAAGTCGATTTGGCCTATCCAGAAATATTGCATAGTTCACATAGTGACTTACCATTTGCACCAGAAAAGTTTGTACCTCCTGGTGGGAAAACTACAAAATTAATTGCGAATTTGTATGACAAATATAATTACATCATTCACTACGTACATTTAAAACAATGCTTGAACAATGGGTTGATTTTAAGCCGAATACATCGCATTCTCAGATTTAGACAAGACCATTTTTTACAAAAGTACATAGATTTAAATACTCGTTTGCGTCAAGCTTCTACATCAGCCTTCGATAAAGATTTTTTCAAACTTTTGAATAATGCTGTGTTTGGAAAAACAATAGAAAATAAACGCAAGCAAGTAAATGTAAAGTTAGTAACAAAGTGGGAAGATTCTAATAATAAAACAAATAAATATATAGGTGCTGAAAAACTTATTGTACAACCCAACCTGAAAAGTATTTCAATCTTTTCAGAAAACTTTGTGGCTGTTCAGTTAAGCCCTGAAAAATTAATTTTGGATAGACCCATTTACATTGGTTTTACTGTATTGGAGTATGCCAAACAACACTTATATAAATTCCACTATGGTTATATCAAAAACAGATATGGTACGAAAGCTAAACTATGTTACACTGACACTGATAGCCTACTTTACTTGGTAGAAACGGATAATTTTTATAAGGATATGGTTGATAATATATCGGTATTTGACACCAGTAATTTTGCTGAGGATAATCCATATGGAATACCTAAAATAAATGAAAAAATACCAGGCCTGTTTAAAGATGAACTCGGAGGCTCGGTAATTTCTGAATTCATTGGCCTAAGGGCTAAACTTTATTGTTTGAAAAGTGTAAAGACAACATTAAAGAAGGCAAAAGGTATAACGAAACCCGTAACAAATCAATTAAAGCTTTCTGATTATAATGCTGCTCTACACAATAACACAATTATCAAACGTAAAATGAATGTAATAAAATCAATTAAACATGTTCTCTATTCACAACAACTGAATAAAATTGCATTAAATAGGAGTGACGACAAACGACAAATACTTCCAAATCAAATTGAAACCTTACCATGGGGTCATTGTGATACAATTTCTTAAAATGTATTATTTAGCTATACTGTACTCGTATATTTATAAATACATCTACCAAAGTGTTAAATTATAGATGTGTATTCTCCTGTTTATATTATTCGTCAAAGTAGAAATATGATTATATTGAAATTGTGTCTATCTATAAACAAATTGGGTATGATTTTATTTAATAAAATAGTTTATTAAATGCATTTTTTTGTTTTATTTATCCATAAGCTTCCAAAACCTTCAGGAAACAAGGTGTGATGTTATGTTATGCTGTCCAAGCATTTCGTTAAAGTTGTAAAAATAGTATAGGTAATCTTCACCTCAAATATTGCTTCGATCAATAACTCTGATAAGAATTATAAATACTAGAGCCCGAATTGTTTTCTTATTAGATACAAACATGAAGTGGGTCAAGCAACAAGTATCATTGGATGTTAAAAATATTGATGTAAAGGAAAATTCACTACGCCCGAAACACAGCATACTTCTCCCAAATAATATTCGGTGCATAATATGTGGACCCTCGAATTGTGGGAAAACGAATGTTATGATTAGTTTATTAATTCATACAAACGGATTAAAGTTTAACAATGTTTATCTGTATTCCAAGACCAGTTTTCAGCCGAAATACAATTTTCTAAAACAAGTTTTGCAAAGAGTTCCAGATGTAAAACTTTTTGTTTTTAATTTTGATGACGATGTTATTCATCCTAACGATGCCTTGTTGAACTCTGTTATCATATTCGATGACGTAGTTTGTGAAAAACAAATAAACATACGAAATTATTTTACAATGGGTAGACATAGAGGTATAGATTGCTTTTATTTATCTCAGACTTATTCTAAAATACCAAAGCAGCTATTACGTGATAATGTTAACTTTTTGATCATTTTCAAGCAAGATGAAGTTAACATGAAACATATATATGATGAACATGTTAGTTCTGATATGGAGTGGTCTGGGTTTAAAGATATGTGTACTAAAATCTGGATACATCCTTATGATTTTTTAACAATTAATAAGGATTGTGAGTTAAACAAAGGAAGATATAGACAGTCCTTCGACAACTTTATTTATTTTGATTAATGGTTATATAAATAATGAATAAAAACAAAAAAAAAATCATTTGAGTATAAATACTTCTGCGTACAAGTCGTATAATGGACCACAGCATTACAAATCAGTTAATACAGTCTGCGGACGCTATAAAGCAAAAGGTGAAACAAATGAAAGATCATGAATTTAATACCGACACTCATCTGAAGTATTTTTTTAAGCCTCTTGCTGACCCTCTCAATGCTATAGCGGCTAACAAGCAAATTTCTATAATAAAAAATGAAGATACTTATGTTGACCAAACTAAGAACACTGGTTTAGGTTCAAAAATGTTTTTGCATGATAAATCACTTGATATGTGCATACATGAATCATCTGAATCAGAAACATTTTATTCAGAAGACGAAGAAGGTAACACATCTGAATCAGGAAAAGATAATAATGTGTCGCTGACAAAAGAAGATGTCTTTGAAATATACGATGATATGAATATACCATTTGGCGTACGTAGTGAAAATGATAAGCATATGATTGGAAATACAATAGTTAATTTCTCTACAGTTTCCAAGAACTCGGATAAAGTGTATTTAATTCGTGTAGCTAATAAACAGTATAAAATAACACCTGGTCTAAAAGAATTATTGCTTCGCAAGAAGCCTGATTTAAGTTTGGTCAATTTAAAGGATAAATTAGTTTACAAAGAAATACTTATTACAACTAATGCTCATAAAAGAGACTTTGATCCTGCAGGCCAAGTTAAAGGTGATAAGGGTTTAAAATATTCTCAAGTGATCAAACCGTTATTTCCCGAGTCTAGTAAACGCTTACAAGAACCTGCAGAAGTTAAATCTAAACTTAAACGAGGTGCCGGTCTGCCGTATCTTAAAAAGTACAAAAAAAACACCGAACTTGTTTATTGGGATGATCCTAATGAATTAGTGGACAGGCTTAAACTTTTGATCGCATCTAAAACTGCGGGTAATACCAATCTTGACAACGAAATCTTGTCAATTATTGAAGAGTTAAAAGAAGCGGGTATTATAAAAGAATAAAAAGACTCGTCCTAAAAACTGAATACCATTATAATTTTGTAATTCAGAAGTGACAGTTGAAAGAATGAGCAAAGTGAAAAGAACTATTATAAATGAAATTCATAGAAGTGCAAGAATAAATTTTCCTCGAAGGCATGTAATATTAAAAGATATTGATGATCTGTGGCAAGCTGATTTAATGGATATGCAAAGTTTCTCCAAATTCAACAACAACAACAAATTCATTTTAGCTGTCATTGATGGATTCTCTAAGTACGCTTGGGCTATTCCACTTAAACAAAAAAACAAAGAAGCTGTATCTGAAGCTTTTATTACATTATTGAGTAAAGTAAAACGCATTCCTAGAAACTTGCAAACAGATCTTGGAAAAGAATTTTACAATAAAAAATTTCAAAAAATGTTAGTAAAGAATTCTATCAACCACTACTGCACTTATTCAACGAAAAAGGCTTCAATTGTAGAACGATTAATAAGGACGATAAAGAATAAGCTTTTCAAGGAATTTAGTTTCAAGGGGAATTATAAATGGACTGACGGGACACTTGCGAAAATCATGAATAGATATAATAATACAATACATAGAACAATTGGTTTACCACCTGCTCAAGTTAATCATAGCAATAAAACTAAAGTACTTCAGAGATTTTACAATCAAAATCGAACGAAAACAAAATATCCTAAGTTTAATACGGGTGATTTTGTTCGAATAAGTAAATATAAAGGTTGTTTTGAAAAAGGTTACACTCCTAATTGGTCAACAGAGATATTCAAGATCAGTAAAGTTCAAAACACAAATCCTGTTACATATTTATTACAAGATGTTAAACAGCAACCTATTTTAGGAGCATTTTACGATCAAGAATTACAAAAAACTAAACATCCTGACATTTACCTTGTTGAAAAAGTTTTAAAACGAAAAGGCAGAAAAGTTTTCGTGAAATGGTTGGGGTTATCATCCTGCGAAAATAGTTGGATTGATGATACCAACGTTTTATGAGTGGTTTAACGATATAACATCATGGTGTATGATGGTGTTCTCATTCTGTTTATATACATGAAAGGAGAAGGACTTATCAATAATTTAATTAATAATTTACCATTTGAGCTCCATTTGCCAGGATATAATTATTGCGGTCCAGGAACTAAATTACGTGAAAGATTAGCTCGAGGCGATAAAGGTGTAAACAAATTAGACGACTATTGTAAACATCACGATATTGCATATAGGGATTACAAAAGTTTGAAAGATCGCCACAAAGCAGATATAATTTTATTAAAAATGGCAAAAAAGCGTGCTTTGTCTTCCGATGCAAGCACAGGAGAAAAACTTGCTGCCAATTTAGTTAATAATATAATGTTAACCAAAGTAAGTTCTGGAGCTGGGCTCAAAAAAACCTTTAAAAATTTAGTAACCAATACTAAAAAATGCATTAAAAAAGTTAAACCGAAGTGTAGGAAAAAACTTATAGAAATGGCCTACGCTGCTGCTAGAGAATTGAATCGTGATTCATCTGCCAGGATTCCACGTGTAATACCAATTCCTAAGTCTGGAGGGGTTCTACCTTTAATACCAATATTCGCTGGTTTGTCTGCTGCTGGCAGTATTGCAAGCGGAATTGCTGGAATCGTCAAAACCATAAATGAATATAGAGTTGCAAAAAAGCGTTTAGAAGAAATGAAAAGACATAACAAGAATGTGGAAGGTGTATGTATTGGAAACGGACTGCGGTTAAACCGTTACAAGGATGGACTTGGAATATATACAAATTTAAAGAAAAAAAACTAAGTCATAGGCTACCTAATCATGCACTTACTAATATAGATATCATACATTTTACTAAAAACGTTCCATATTTTCGCGGAGTGTATATGAGAGATACCTTACCGAAGTCTCCGTTTTCTAAAGAGTGCGGAATCATAAATTTAGATCATTCAAAAAATTCAGGTACACATTGGGTAGCCTATATAATTTTTAATGAATACGTTGAGTACTTTGACAGTTACGGCAACTTGAAACCTCCAATAGAATTTGTTCGCTATGTAGGTTCTAATAATATTAATTATAATTACATTAATTTGCAAAATAATAACTTATTCAATTGCGGACATTTATGCATAAAATTCCTTAAAGAGTTTTGGAAAAAGCAAGGTTTTATCAAATCTTCAGTTAAAAAAGGTTTAAATGTTAGTTGTCGTCTACATTAAACAACACTTTGACATTATCCGTCACAAGAGTTGAATGTGGATAAGATTAGAGAGAAAATAAAATGATAGTTTACAATATAAAATCACCTGACAAAGTTAATAGTTTTACTCGTTCTCGTACCTTCAAAAGACGAAGACATATTACACAAACTTTAAAAAAAATAACTAAAGAAAATAAATTATTTCTTCGAGCTTTGGGATTTAAATTATGAGTATTCTTCAAGTGAATGATTTACCACAATTCGATAACTCTATAGTGAGTTATGAAATTCATACCTATAATCCATATAGCACCTCTTTTAATGAAAATGATGAAATACGTATACCCATAAATCAACAAGATTTGTACGTATTACCTTCAGCCAGCTACATTTACGTGGAAGGCCGAGCCACCACGGTTTCGAAAGATGGAGCAGGAAAACTAACAAGAAAGGTGGTTAATTTTACCAATAATCACATATCCTTTCTATTTCAAGACATTCGATATGAAATTAATGGTGTAGAGATAGATCGAATAAAAAATGCAGGTGTTTCTGCAACCCTAAAATCATATGTGTCAATGAGCGAGGGAGAAAGTAGGGCTGCTGCTATTTGGGGTTGGAATTTGAATGGGGTTAAAGATAACGATGGTATTTTTAGTGCCCTTATACCTTTGAATAAAGTTTTAGGATTTGCGGAAGATTATAATAAAATTGTCATTAACTGTAAACATGAACTTATACTTAAAAGGAGCAGTTCGAATCTTAATAGTGTTATACTTGATAATAATGACTCTATTGAAGTAAATATAGAGAGACTGCAATGGCGTATGCCTCATATAAAAGTTTCAGATCGGGAAAGATTAACTTTACTTAAACATTTAGAAAAGGATCGTCCTATTCAAATAGCTTTCAGAAATTGGGACTTGTACGAATACCCTTTATTACCTAAAACTACAAAACATTCCTGGGTTGTTAAAACTGCTTCACAACTCGAAAAACCAAGGTATGTGATCTTTGGTTTGCAGACAAATAGAAAAAATATGAAAAGTAAAGACTGCTCAATATTTGACCATTGCAAATTAACTAATGTTACTCTTTATTTAAATTCTCAATATTATCCATACGAATCGGTGAATGCAAAATTTTCTGAAGATAAGTATTATATATTATATGAAATGTTCACCAAATTTCGCCAGTCTTATTATAACACTCGGTCTGAACCAATGCTTAGTTTGAGCGAATTTAAAGAAAAGGCTCCTTTATTTGTAATTGATTGCTCAAGACAGAACGAAGCCTTGAAAACTGGGGTTGTAGATGTGAGGCTGGAAATTGAAAGTTCTGAAGACATACCAGAAAATACATCTGCCTATTGTCTAATCATCAACGATCGTCTATTCGAATATAAACCTTTAAGTGGTATTGTAAAGAAATTATTATGAACGCTATAGTCGATGTGCAAGGGTTTAAGACGGAAAGTAACGAGTTTATCGTTAAAGAAATGGCAATAACATGCGGAAATCAAATTATGGTATTACTAATCAAACCACCGTTCCCATTTTACAATCTTACAAACAAAGAAAGATTGCAAGTAAGTTGGATAGAGAGAAACAGAAAAATTTTTTGGAGGGAGGGTTTTATACCATACTTGAACTTACATCGATATATTGTACCTTATCTGGAAGATAAAATCATTTATGTTAAAGGAAGTGAAAAAGTGTCTTGGTTGAAAAACATTGTAAAACATGATAAAATATATAATTTAGAAGATAAGAATTGTCCTCGTTTACAAAAATTATTTGATGATTATAGAACGTCTAATGAAATATTTAATTGTGTGTATCATTCGAATGTATGTGCTTTAAAAACTGTAATGTGTTTGAGAAAATGGTGTACAGATGAGAATAAACTTTTTTGATTGTTTTTTGCTTGTTTTATTTCATTACAAAATAAAATACATAAGATATAGGTACATTACTTACATAGCACCAGCTATAATTTTAAAATATTAAAAAATAAAACTAAAGGTTAGTCCTATCCATAATGACACGCAGAACCACATCTTTATAAATGAACAACACTAGATATAATACTGCATTATGCTTACACACATACCCGTATCAAGACCTTTAAAAAATGATTCAAAATTACTTTGGCCCACGATATGAAATATATAACGAATTTCAAATTCGATTATGTTCATTCAGACATTATTGGGCTACAGTAGATTCAAAACGAAGATTGGTGAGGCAAATGGCTGATGCAGGTTTTTTTTACTGCGGAAGTGGTTTAAACGATAAAGTTATGTGTTTTTCGTGCGGAGGTGATATCAAAGATTGGGAGTATTACGATGATCCTTGGATGCAGCATGCTATACTTTTTCCTGCTTGCTTTTATTTAAATGCTGTAAAAGGAACAGATTATGTTGATAAACTCAAACGACAATTTATTAAAGAAACAGAAGTATAAAATGGTTCTGAAGTGGAGGAGGAACATTATAATTATGATATCAGATTCTGCCTGAAGATGAAATTGCTTGACTTGAAATCGTTTTTATCCCATCCATTCAGAATATAAAAATGTGAATAAAAATGTTTAAATTATCATTATTTTTAGTTTTATTTAATAAAAGACTTGTGACACCTCTAAGACCAATCATACAGATCTGTTCCTTGGATCAATTTAGAATGTTATGCAGAATCTATTTGAATTTTTATTTTCCGATGAAATAGTAGGTAGACCACTAATGCAACGAACATGATTTCATCTATTTGAAAATACATTTTTTTTTCATCTCAATTTGCCACCCTCTAGTCATTTTGAATAGAAAAGTTTATATCATTTCAATAGTGTATTTGATTAGACAATCTAGTCAATAAATAAAATTTCATCTATTTGAGTAGATATGTTCCAATGAATTAAACAGTATATTCTAATAGACCATCATTTCAACAAACAAGATCTCTTCTATTTGAATATATGTTTTTTATCTATTTGAATAGACATAATTGGGGTGTCTGGATCTCCTTTGATCCAGATGCCCCAATTATATACTACTTACAATTCCAAAAAAAATACAGTGTATAGTCAAATGTATAGGTAAAAGACTTATGCAAAAATATTTTCTAAAAGTAATCAAGAACCTCGAAAAAAAAAATCACAAAAAAATCACACGAAAAAACTTTTTCGTCTCGAAAATTCGAAATGCTCAATATTTTGAGTGACAACAGTTATTTATTTTTTTACTATCAGAAAGGAAATTTAACCAACTAAAGACATATGTAAAAATATTTTAACATTACAGCGTATTTTTTTTTTAAATAAATTAAATCTGCGAACTATCGTTCATTTTGGCAGTCACGAGCATCAAACGCATCGCCATTTTCAACCTTAGGTCGCGGGCAGCTAAGGCGACATATTACCTGCCCGCGACCTTGAGCGCGCGTTTAACTCATCGCCTAAACAAATAAGGTTGAAAATGGCGATGCGTTTGATTCTCGTGACTGCCAAAATGAACGGATAGTTCGCAGATTTAATTTATTAAAAAAAAAAATACGCTGTAATGTTAAAATATTTTTACATATGTCTTTAGTTGGTTAAATTTCCTTTCTGATAGTAAAAAAAAATATAACAGTTGTCACTCAAAATATTGAGCATTTCGAGACGAAAAAGTTTTTTCGTGTGATTTTTTTGTGATTTTGTGATTTTTTTTTTCGAGGTTCTTGATTACTTTTAGAAAATATTTTTGCATAAGTCTTTTACCTATACATTTGACTATACCCTGTATTTTTTTTTGGAATTGTAATAAGTAGCAATACGGCTAACTCTGCGACGAAAAACAGGTCGTTTTTACGGTGCCCCTTTAACTGCGCCTTAATCACTGTCCACAGGCCCACGTCTACGTCTACGTTGGCCAGAAGCCGGGAAAACCACCTTCAGTAGAAAGCTATCCTTCAGTAGCCAATGTAGCAAAGTTATGATATTGTAATGACCAACGTATTTTTTTCTGTTTTCAGGTGAAACATATTTGGTTTTTAATGAGGCATGTCATCATGTGTGGCAAAGATGTCGCGTTGTGAATGTAGACAGGACACATAAGGATCCAATCATTCAAGTTTTCTGTTTTGATTTCGGAAACATGGAATTTGTTACCGTTGATAGGTAAGTCTTACTATACAGTACAGTTATTTTACAATCGTTCATAAAAAAACCCTTTTTCGATCTAACGAATTGTGTGATTGTATTTCTTGATAATTATAACGAAATAGTATTTTCTCTATTTTAGGTTGCGTCTTTTGCCTCCATCGAAATTACAGAGCTTTCATCCGTTCGCCATCAATTGTTCTTTGTTCAATTGTAATCCCAAAATGGGCGAGTGGACCAGTAAAGACACATACCTCATTCAAAATGTCATAGAAAAGTAAGTTTATATTAAGGTGGTACCCTGAGCAAATAACCTTGAGCATTTGCTCCCTCTTTGCCGCACCCCACCTCTACAATACTTCGTAAACTATTACTTGCGCCACCTGGCGAACTTCATACGAATACAAGTAAAATTCACAGATCTAAGAAGTAATAGATATGGCATTCAAAGAAATATTTTTTTATGAAATGTTATTATGAATTCAGTTACTATACTCACGTCGATAAATAGGTAGGTACTTTCAACTTTTACAGTGATACAAATATTACGATTACGAAAATGAGCTCAAAATTAAAATCCAAGATGGCGCCGATGAAAGTTTTTGGTTTATTCGTCATGGGTGTCGTTTTCATGGTTTTCGGGGTCGCTGATTACGAAAATGAGGTCAAAATGAAAATCCAAGATGGCGCTGACGAAGATCTTTGGTTTTTCCGTCATGGGTGTCGTTTTCATGGTTTTTGGGGTCGCTGATTACGAAAATGAGATCAAAATGAAAATCCAAGATGGCGCCGACGAAAATTTTTGGTTTTTCCGTCATGGGTGTCGTTTCCATGGTTTTTGGGGTCGCTGATTACGAAAATGAGGTCAAAATAAAAATCAAAGATGGCGCCGACGAAAATTTTTGGTTTTTCCGTCATGGGTGTCGTTTTCATAGTTTTTGGGGTCGCTGATTACGAAAATAAGCTCAAAATGAAAATCCAAGATGGCGCCGACGAAAATTTTGGTTTTTCAACTATGTATAAAACGACAGCCATAACGGAAAAATCAAAAATTTACCTGGCCGCCATCTTGGATTTTCATTTTGACCTCAAAAACCATGAAAACGACACCCGTGAAAGAAAAACCAAACATTTTCCTGACCGCCACCTAGGGTTTTCATTTTGACCTCTTTTCGTAATCAGCGACCCCAAAAACCATGAAAACGACACCCATGACGGAAAAACCTAAAATTTTCGTCGGCGCCATCTTGGATTTTCATTTTGACCTCATTTTCGTAATCAGCGTCCCCAAAAACCATGAAAACGACACCCATGACGGAAAAATCAAAAATTTTCGTCGGCGCCATCTTGGATTTTCATTTTGACCTCATTTTCGTAATCAGCGACCCCAAAAACCATGAAAACGACACCCATGACGGACAATCCAAAAATTTTCGTCGGCGCCATCTTGGATTTTCATTTTGATCTCATTTTCGTAATCAGCGATCCCAAAAACCATGAAAACGACACCCATGACGGAAAAACCTAAAAAATCTTTACCGCCATCTTGGATTTTCATTTTGATCTCATTTTCGTAATCAGCGACCCCAAAAACCATGAAAACGACACCCATGACGGAAAAACCTAAAAGTTTCCTAGCCGCCATCTTGGATTTTCATTTTGACCTCATTTTCGTAATCAGCGTCCCCAAAAACCATGAAAACGACACCCATGACGGAAAAACCAAAAATCTTCGTCGGCGCCATTTTGGATTTTCATTTTGACCTCATTTTCGTAATCAGCGACCATAAAAACCATGAAAACGACACCCATGACGGAAAAACCAAAAATTTTCGTCGGCGCCATCTTGGATTTTAATTTTGAGCTCATTTTCGTAATCGTGCCAATATTATTTTGTATCACAGTAAAAGTTGAAAGTACCTACCTTTATCGACGTGAGTATAATAACTGAATTCATAAATTGACCAAAAGTATTTGGACGCACCAATAAATATTTCATAAAAAAATATGGTTTAGGCGCAAAATGCCAAATTCTCAAAATGGCAACAGAGTCGCAAAAGGACAAATTCTCAAAATGGACAATTCTCAGAATGGCAAATTCTCAGAATGGCAAATTCTCAAAATGGCAAATTCTCAAAATGGACAATTCTCAAAAAGCCTAATTCTCAGAATGGCAAATTCTCAAAATGGAAAATTCTCATAATGGCAAATTTTCTACAATTGGCAGTATTCCTATAAAAAATTGATTTCTTGGTTAATGCGGTCTAACTAGATAGAGCAACAGAAATTGCAATGGCGGGTAGAACAAGTGCCTTTCGGTTTATGGGTCTTGTTACACCCTTTAGATTGTGTTTTTATTACTCACTTGTTATTTTGCAACTCACTTGATAAGCAGTGATTCTATTCTATCCTACCTCATAGGTGGCGAGGAAACGAGTGCATCATCATAATATTGTCGCTTTCTCAGCGCTCTACTCATTTTACAGAAAAATGCCAGAGAATTTTTTTGTAGAAAATATTATTGGGAACAATATTATATTACTATTATTTCGCGCTATTGACCTCCGAGCAATAGGTCGCGAAATATTTGCGAAAAACTGATTTTCGTAACCTTTTGACCTTGAAAACTCCTTGGCCGACACGATATCAATGTCGATTTTTCACATCTTCATTACAATGTAGTAAAGGTAAGGTACAAAAATTCAGCCCACTAGGAATTATTCCGCAGATTGGGGTTTAAAATGCATAAAGCTTATACTCTGTCCGTACTCTGTGTTAGTACCAAGCAAAACACTGTCTTCACTTCTCCGAGTTGCGACCAATCAAAAGAAAAAATCAAGTACCAACATTTTTTCACTACCGATTATATTATAACTACCCTCACTTTTTATAATATTCCTCAAAATAATAAGTGAGTAATAAAAACGCAATCTAAAGGGTGTAACAAGACCCATAAACCGAAAGGCACTTGTTCTACCCGCCATTGCAATTTCTGTTGTTCTATCTAGTTAGACCGTAATAATTAAGAAATCTATTTTTTTATAGGAATACTGCCAATTGTAGAAAATTTGCCATTATGAGAATTTTCCATTTTGAGAATTTGCCATTCTGAGAATTAGGCTTTTTGAGAATTGTCCATTTTGAGAATTTGCCATTTTGAGAATTTGCCATTCTGAGAATTTGGCTTTTTGAGAATTGTCCATTTTGAGAATTTGTCCTTTTGCGACTCTGTTGCCATTTTGAGAATTTGGCATTTTGCGCCTAAACCTTCATTGAATGCCATATCTATTACTTGAAATTACTTCTTAGATCTGTTGAAAATGTGACGTAAGCGAGCGAGCGCATGAGCCGACGCGGCGCGGTGACGAGCGACACGGGTTCCCCCTTCGAGGCCTGGCGGCATACTGAATGTCAATACATACGGTTGCGAATACGCTCAGAATTTTGCATAAAAATCTTTATAAAATCAAATTTTGGGTTTTTGAAAAAAAAAATCGTACCATAATGTTCATTATGAAATTGCTTATCCATTAGTGTAAAAACAAAATAAAAACAATTGTTAGTTTTGGAGAAGTAGCATGTTTTCAATAATTATTTCTCATTTCTGTGGTTTCGTTGTGAGGGGATTAATTAAATATTTTACTTAAAAAAGAAAAAAACAAAACGTACCATTTTGAAGGTAAGAGTATGTAGAAATTTAATGTATTTTTTGTTGGTTGATATATCTTTTTTTTTTAAAGTTATAAGCTCCAGAAAACTGCATAAAAAACGGCTAGAGCTACGTTTTGCTGGGGGACGCGCCTTAATTAAGTTAGCCGAGGCGAACGAAGCTATGTTGAGAAGCTACATTGACAGGCACAATTAACCGCTCACCTATAGTTCTTGATTTTTAACCGACTTCTAAAAAAGAAGGAGGTTCTCAATTCGGATGTTAGTATTTTTTTTTTTTTTTTTTATGTTTGTTCGGGCATAACTCCGTCACTTGCTAACCGATTTGAAAAATTCTTTCTTTGTTGGAAAGGGTATACTTCCGAAATGGTCCCATAATTTTTTTTTTCAAAATCGGACAAGCGGTTTTTGAAAAATCAATTAAACTCAAAAAAAACTACATTGTCCACATTGACCCATGAACATGTGAACCACTAAAAAGTGAAAAATAAAAACTTTTTAACAAAAAAATAAAACCGACTTCAAAAAAAAAACACAAAAAAGTGAAAAATAAACTTTAGAAGAAAAACCAGTCTCTGAAGTCGGTGGCAAAAAAATGAAATCAAACAAACAAAAGTCACCGACTTCAGAGACTGGTTTTTCTTCTAAAGTTTATTTTTCACTTTTTTGTGTTTTTTTTTTGAAGTCGGTTTTATTTTTTTGTTAAAAAGTTTTAGCAGACTGTAATTATTTAACCACACAATCAGCATGTGATTACTAATAAACTACATTCCTTTCTAAATAAAACATGTTTATTGCCTAGTTTATAACATGATGCACTATTTTTTGTACTTGTTATCCACCTATCTTCACAAACTTTTCCATTTTATATAATGGTAGTAAGAAAAGATAAACTAAACATTCCAGCAAGCTATAAATTACATTCTCCGTAAATGTAATCCGAGATTTTTATATTATCAACGCTCCAGGCGCTCCACCAATAGGTTCGGGTTACATGAAATGTACATTCGAACAAGCTAATAAGTATACATCCAGCTAAGTTGCTGTGAGTATACAGCAGAGCAGCTAACTTTTAAAATTATACAGATACATTACATTTAGACTGATTTCAAACGATACTGCGTTTGCGATCACTCGCTTAATGCAAAACACTCAATAAAACAAAATTTCAATCAATATTTCAGTGTTCTATAATTATAAAGATCTCAACCTGTATACTTATTAGCTTGTTTGACTGTACCGTTATAGTTATTGTACCTGCTATCTGCAAACAGTGCAAATAAAAGTAGAGCAGTACTTCATTCTGCATCGAAACCTAGATCTCGTCTAAGTAGAATTAGAACTTAAAACAAGAAATCGAAATTATGATAACCTTTAAACTTGTTTATTTAGTCGTTATTTCTCTTCATCATTCTATTATCATCAGCATTTCAGCCGAAACACGTCCACTGCTGGACATAAACCTCCCCTAAGTGTCGCACTGTCGCCACATCTCGCGGTCCCGTGCGTCTCGCATCCACCGTATCCCCGCAACCTTCACCAGGTGCACGCTCCACCTAGTGGTAAGAGGCCGCACAACGCAACGTCTTACGGTTCGCGGTCGCCACTCCACAAATTTTTGGCCCCATCCGTTCTGCGAGCAATGTATCCTGCCCAGTCTCGCAATTCTTCGGGTTACGTCGGTAACCTTGTTTCTCATGCGGATGTCTATTATAATAAAGCGTTATTTTATTTTAGCAAACAAACTGTGATGCATATCCACCGTATTATATCATCTAACGTGGAGATCAAAGTAGAGTGTGACGTCACCACATACGAAACTGGGGTCAGTCTTGCTCATGCATTGGAGTTCCATGAACGTGCCATTATGCCTAACCCAAGTGCACCGGTAATTCCTTTTACGATATTAACATTTTATGAAAGTTTATGTTATGTAAAATTGGATACTTGACTATTTTTTTTTACGGATCCAGAAACAGTAAATAAAAAGATAGGCAAAAGAAAAAAACCAGTGTAATATCTTTAAAAATGGCCACAGTTTTAACCGATTTAAAATGACTTGCTAGACCAAGACAGCGCTATGGAGATGTGACATCATAACTCATACCACCATAGATATGTAGTAAAAATGGCCGTTTCGCGCAATAAGGATAGAAAGAGCCCCCACCAAAAACTTCTAAAGCGTGTAGCTATTCCATTTTTTGATCGATTTTATTGCTTTTTATAATCGTATTATTTCTGTTAGTTTTTTGAAATAACATAACATTTTCACAATTTTTTAACAGTAGTCAAGTACCCAATTTCAAACCTTTACTTATTCGTTTTTTTATTTCAGTATACATTAATCAGGGGTGTCAGAGAGAAACTGAAGCTGCACACAAGTAATAATGACTATTTTGATAAAAAAACGGAATTAGTGTCTATAGTACACATTGTCAGCCCTGACAAATTTTACGTAAGAAAAGTAAGTTTTATTTTTTATAATTTACTAGCTGATGCCCTCGGCTTTGCCCGCGTGGATGTCGGAAATATCAAAAATGACGATTTTCCATACAAACTTTCATCCCCTGTTTCACCACCTTGGGGGTTGAATTTTGAAAAAATCTTTCTTAGTGGATGCCTACGTCATAAGAGAATTACGTGTGCGAAATTTTAAGTTTGTAGCCTGAAAGGTTTGGCCTGTGCGTTGATCCTAAGTCAATCAGCTTTGCAGCCTTTTATATAAACAGATTACAATTTATTGTACCTTAATGATATTTATAATCCTTTCCAGCATCATCTCCGAAGCATTTATAGGAAACTCTCGGAAGATTTGGAACAAGAGTATAGTCTGGCTTCTCATGCTGAACTTGTGTATTTACCAGAAATAGGTAAGTACAAAGGGGAAAATTATACTGAGCTCTTTATCAATCATTTTTCGTTATATAGAAATATAACGACTAGATTTCGACGGTCACCTGTGCCTAAATGTCAGTCTTAATATAGTTTTAATTCTACTGCACTTAATGCTAAAATTTCTAGTTTAGTTTCTTAGTTTTTAACCGACTTCCCAAAAAGGAGGAGGTTCTCAACGATTTATGATCCGATTTACATGTGCGTGTGAACTGAGGGACCAAAAATAAATCCGCAAAATGAATATCCTAGGATTTAGTAGTACACTTAAAACAATTGTAGAAGGAATCTGGGAATTTGTAAACAAATATATCGAAAACTACGACCCATAAAGTGTGGTCCCTCAGTTCTCACAGACGGTTAGCCAGATCTCGGAAAGTATCTTAAAGAACAAGATTTTGTGAATACAGACATTTAGTAGAGAATTTGAAAAGATATTTACAAAATAACAGACCACACAGCATTAAAGATAAAAAAAATATAACGTCTGAACTGTGGTCCCTCAGTCCACATAACAAAGATAAACATTTTAGCGAATCTTACTGAATAAAACCGTTCTTTTTCTACATAAAGTTTTAGTAGAAGTCTTAAAACATATTGTAAAAAAAAATTGAGCTTAAATATTGAAGCATTTTGAAGATAGCAATGATTAATACTGGTCCCTCAATCCTCACATCCACTGACATATGTGCGTGTCCTAGCTGCTTGACGAGAGGAATATCAGAAAGTCTAGTGTACTTAACTTTTAGTAGTAAGTTTCTTCTAAAAAATAGGTATCTAAAATTGTGTATTTCTTACTTCTTAACTGAGATAATACTATTTTTTTAATCCTATGAAAATGTATAGAGAAGTGTGACCACACAATTACACAAAATGAAGACAGTACTATTATACTTTATTTAACACTAGCTTTTGCCAGCGGCTTCGCCCGCGTGAAAATGACGATTTTCCATACAAACTTTCATCCCCTATTTAACTCCCTTAGGAGTTGAATTTCGAAAAATCCTTCCTTATTCCTTGTCTACATTACAGGGAATCTCTGCAAAATTTCAGTTTTCTAGGTGTTGGGTTGGGCGTTGATGAATCAGTCAGTCAGTCAGGACTTTTCTTTTTATTTATATAGATAGAAGATAGATAGATATCATTTTTTAGACGAAACGAAAACAAGGTTGTATGGTTCCCGTCGGGGCTGCGGGTTGTTCGAAAGAGATACCGCAGTCTCGGCACAAAGCGCTAAGAATAATAATAATAATAATAAAAATCTTTATTTATCTCCACAAATTACATATCAACGTAAACATGAAACAGTCAGACACAGAAATTTCGACAAAGTGTAATTTGTAGGAGATCTGGAGTCCAAACTAAGCCAAGGCCTGTATTTTAGAGCTCCAGGCCCCTATTCAAAATATGTTACTCAGACTGTCAACGTCGTGAACGCAGATACGTGAGTGGATGAATGAGCTAATATGTGCATGTGTATATGTTCGTGTTTGTGTGTGTGTGTATGTGGGTGTATACGTGTATGTATTCGTTGTTGTGTGTTTACGTGTACCTATTTGTGTGTGTGTGTGTATATATATATATATATATATGTTAATGTGTGTTTGCATGTGTTGAAAAATCTAAAGAATTACTAAAATATCTCTACTTATTAAAAAATCATCTCAATCAATTTTTCAGTGTCAGTGTAGTTTAATTGAAGTAACCTCTTTCTAAGTCTATTTTTGCATTCAGTTTTGCGACAGTCAGATATATCAATTTCTTTATTGATTTTATTGAATAATACTCCTCCACGGAATGAGAAAAATCTTTGTGCAAAAGCGGTCCGAACAGCTGTTGAGTCAAAAAGTGCATAACGTCTTCTAGTGAGGGCTTTGCGCTTTCATAATTCTGCGGATAAATAGGAACGTTGGCGAAGTATGGTTAGCATTATGTACAGTTGTCGGACAGACAAAACTTGAGTTTCCTCATAGAGTTTGGAAGTAGGGAAACGTCGTGGCTTTGATAAGCTCACCTTTAGGATCATCCTCTGGGCTCTCTCAAGCATTATCATTTTTGTTTTGCATGCTCCTCCCCACGTGGTTATGCAGTAACTAATGATGGACTGTACCAAGGCCTCGTACACCATCCTCATGGTCTGTTTTTCTGCAACATCCCGGAGATCCTTAAAAATGTAGGTGAGCTTACGGATTCTTTTGGATACGGAAAGCAAATGGTTTTCAAATGTCAGGTTAGCATCAAGTTCAATTCCGAGATATTTAATACAGGTGGTTGAAATTATTTTGGGACAAGTGCATTTTGGAGTAGGAGGATAATTGCATTTATGTGCATAAATCTGGCCTAGATGGTTAGGGGGCTTGCTTCGCTTTGTCATTGAGAAGATAATATATTTAGTTTTATCCTCATTCAAGGAGAGAGAGTTGGACAGTAACCAGTGACATATTGTATTGAACCCGCTTTGTGCGTATTTATAAAGTTCATCCCACGAGTCAGAGAAAAAAGTGAGGGCAGTGTCATCAGCATAAGCAGATATGCGACAGTTTGGGAGTTTAAGACTGCAAAGTTCATTGATGTAGCATAGAAAAAGGGTAGGGCCCAATATGCTGCCTTGCGGCACGCCAAAGTCGACTGGTAGTTCATCGCTGATATAATTTCCGATTTTTACGCATTGGGTTCTATTTTTTAAATAGTCAGTTAGCAATGCCAGAATGAACATGGGTGGTTTTTAGTCAGTAGAAGTCTAACATGGCCTATACCGCTCGATGATGATTGATGCTTTCCCATGCCCCAAAAAGAAAAAAACAGGTTGTACGGTTAATTTAATGCATAAGTCTATTACAAAATAAAAACCAAACAAAAACAACAACAAAAATGCACAATTTGTTCACAAAAAGAGATTTTGTGAAAAACATGGAACAAATAGTGTTTTATTAGTTACTAATAAGAATTACGATAAAACTACAAATCTTAATAGATACATCCTGTCGGGGCTCGGTTTGTTCGCAAGAGATACCGTGGCCTCGACATAAAGGCCTTATTAAGCCATTTTGACGGCACGGTTGGCGCAGTGGCTGAGCGATTGGACTGCTGCGCTGCGTGTCGCGGGTTCGATCCCCGCACGGAACAAATATTTGTATGGCCTACAGATAGTTGTTTCGGGTCTGGGTATTTGTATGAGTTTAAATGTTTGTGATCATCCACGATATAGGAGAAATTCCTAGTGTGGGGCAACGTTTAAAAAAAAAAAGGGCTAAGAAGGAACATAGGTGGTTTTTAGTCTGGTAGAAGTCTGACACTCCCTTTCGCTCTGCCCAAGAGCGGGAGGGGTTATTTGATGATATCCCACCCAACAAAAAACAAATACCTAGGCGAGTTTTATGAAACAGATAGTGAAAAATAATAATTCATTTTTAATGCGCAAGCACATCTTTGGTCAAGACACTCGCTCGTCTTCGGTCAAGATATCATACTCCATTTTATTTGTCGACGATTGTGGCAACACTGCGTAGGATATTATTTAAACTTCCTCTGTGATCAAATGTATTATTCTCGTATTTCAAATCCGACAACATGACGCCATCGTCTGCGGGTGTGGAAAGCTTTTTCAAAACAGTGAAGCATTAATTGACCTTCAAAACAAAAACACAGAAATACAGAATTGATGAATTCATTCAGATTTTTGCACAATTTGTAGAATAAAGTTACTAATAAAGTTGTGAACAAAACAAGTTTTAAAAGAAGAATAAGGAAACATATTCAGATAAAACAAATCACAATAAACTGGCCAAGTACAAGTCGGACTTGCACATGAAGGGTACCGTACCATTGCAGTCGGGAAAAAAAAACAAGGAAAAGGTAAAGGTCAAGTATAAAAAAAAAATAAAAAAAAAATAAACAGTAATAAAACACGTATGGATTTTAGAGTAGGTAAGGATTTATACAAGTCCTACTTAAAAGTTACTCTCGAATACCTTTCTGGAAAGGTATTCGAGAGTACGTGATATCACAGCCTCATAAATACCCTTAAATTAATAATCATCGTAAATCTTGAGAACAGAAAGGTTCTTATTTCTTTTAAGGGTTCCGTACCTCAAAAGGAAAAAATGTTGCCTATAGGATCACTCGACCACCGCCATTTTGATTTGAAAAAAAATCATAATGGCGGTGGGTCCCTATGCCAGCTCCCATACAAAAAAGTTCAAACCCCTTTCAACTTAATCGGTTCATTAGACTCGGAGCAAATTGGCTGTGACAGACGGTCAGACAGACCGACACACGAGTGATCCTATAAGGGCACCATTACTTCCTTTTGAGGTACGGAACCCTTAAAAGAAATAAGAACCTTTCTGTTCTCAAGATTTACGATGATTATTAATTTAAAGCTATTTATGAGGCTATGATATCACACGCAAATTCTGAGGCGAAAATCAATTTCAAAATCACCTTGCTACTTTTTAATCTCCGTGAAAATCAACCTATTATAATTAACGAAAATGATATAAGTACCTGTGCTGAACAAGATAATTATATAATTAATATGTATTATTTATCTCACGTTATTTTCAACAGGGAAATGACTAACATTGACAACTGATTTATGTCACTAATATCACAAACTGTAATGTTCGTTTTTTATTGTTGTTTTAAAGTGTAATCCCACCTATTTTCAGTTTCCTGTCTTATTTATCATCAAAAACACTCTGAGTACGTTAAAAACAATAAGCATAAGCATCAATCATCATCGAGCGGTATAGGCCATGTCAGATTTCTACTGACTAAAAACCACCCATGTTCATTTTTAGCGCTTTGTGCCGAGACTGCGGTATCTCTTTCGAACAACCCGCAGCCCCGACGGGAACCATACAACCTTGTTTTCGTTTCGTCTAAAAAATGATATCTATCTATCTTCTATCTATATAAATAAAAAGACAAGTCCTGACTGACTGACTGATTCATCAACGCCCAACCCAAACCCTTGGACCTAGAAAGCTGAAATTTTGCAGAGATTCCCTGTAATGTAGACAAGGAATAAGGAAGGATTTTTCGAAATTCAACTCCTAAGGGAGTTAAATAGGGGATGAAAGTTTGAATGGAAAATCGTCATTTTCACGCGGGCGAAGCCGCTGGCAAAAGCTAGTGTTAAATAAAGTATAATAGTACTGTCTTCATTTTGTTTAATTGTGTGGTCACACTTCTCTATACATTTTCATAGGATTAAAAAAAATAGTATTATCTCAGTTAAGAAGTAAGAAATACACAATTTTAGATACCTATTATTTAGAAGAAACTTACTACTAAAAGTTAAGTACACTAGACTTTCTGATATTCCTCTCGTCAAGCAGCTAGGACACGCACATATGTCAGTGGATGTGAGGATTGAGGGACCAGTATTAATCATTGCTATCTTCAAAATGCTTCAATATTTAAGCTCAATTTTTTTTTACAATATGTTTTAAGACTTCTACTAAAACTTTATGTAGAAAAAGAACGGTTTTATTCAGTAAGATTCGCTAAAATGTTTATCTTTGTTATGTGGACTGAGGGACCACAGTTCAGACGTTATATTTTTTTTATCTTTAATGCTGTGTGGTCTGTTATTTTGTAAATATCTTTTCAAATTCTCTACTAAATGTCTGTATTCACAAAATCTTGTTCTTTAAGATACTTTCCGAGATCTGGCTAACCGTCTGTGAGAACTGAGGGACCACACTTTATGGGTCGTAGTTTTCGATATATTTGTTTACAAATTCCCAGATTCCTTCTACAATTGTTTTAAGTGTACTACTAAATCCTAGGATATTCATTTTGCGGATTTATTTTTGGTCCCTCAGTTCACACGCACATCGATTTACGTGATTCTTTTTTAGTTTGATGCGGAATAGTTGCCATTTGGTCCCATAAAAATTTTGAATGGTTTGGCCCAGTACTTTTCATTATATGACAATTTTTTTATAATTTATAAACATTTTTCGTTCGTTTTTTTATACGTGTTCGCGAATAACTTCGTCGTTTATGAACCAATTTTGATGATTCTTTTTTGATTAATAATAATATTCCACAACTATCACACAACGCCATCTAGTCCCAAGCTAAGCAGAGCTTGTGTTATGGGTACTAGACAACTGATAAACATACTTATATATATTTCTAAATACATACATATTATAGATAAATTACACCCAGACACAGAACAAATGATCGTGCTCATCACACAAACATTTGTCCTGGGTGGGAATCGAACCCACGACCTCCGGCATAGCAGTTAGGGTCACTAACCACTAGACCAACAGGCCAGTCAACGGAGATATTTCAAGAGTGGTATCATGTTATGGAAACCAGATCCTGGTGATGGAATCCCAGAGAAATCGAGGGCAACCCTCAAACATAGGCACGTATTACGTGTTTCGTGCTTTTTCTGACGCTATACAAGCATAGGTTTCATAGTAAATATTTCTATAAGATACCTACACAACTAAAAATGAAAAAATAAAAAAACTTTTTTGCAAAAAAAAACAACCGACTTCAAAAACACCAAAAAGTGAAAAATAAACTTCAAAAGAAAAATCAGCTTCTGAAGTCGGTGGCAAAAAAAGCCAAATCAAACAAACAAATGTCACCGACTTCAGAAGCTGTTTTTTCTTTTGAAGTTTATTTTTCACTTTTTGGTGTTTTTGAAGTCGGTTGTTTTTTTTTTTTATTTCTTCAAAAATGTTATTAAAAACGTCGTTTGATACACGTAAGCATTTGTTAATGCCGTTCTCGGAGCTGCCTTCGGCTCGGTTGTGAATTCCACTTGGAGTGCAATAACAAAATTTTCCCACGTATATATCCAAACTAGCTGATGCCCGTTGCTTCGCCCGCGTGGATGGTGGAACTTGGCAAATCACTACATAGTATAAAACAAAGTCGCTTTCTCTGTTTCATGTCCCTTTGTATGCTTAAATCTTTAAAACTACGCAATGGATTTTGATGCGGTTTTTTTTTAATAGATAGAGTGATTCAAGAGGAAGGTTTAAATACCTTTTTTGCACCCGTGCGAAGCCGGGGCGGGTCACTAGTTGAGTTATATACTAAAACCTTCCTCGAGCACCACTATCTATTGTTGAATTAAGAATGAAAATCGGTGCGGTACCTAGTTTTTGAGTTTATTTTTAACCATAATAGGTAGGCACTTAAAATTTTCACTGTTTATTTTAACGATGAATTCTGTATTTTTCTAAAATAGGCATGGCGTGCGTAGTGAACCTGGTGAACTGCCGCGCTGTGGCGCTTGGTGCCACGTGGGCGCGCGGTGAGGTGACCGAGCTGCCCGGTCGGGGACACGCGCGGGTCAGCTTGCCCGACCTGGGGCTACAGGAGCTGGTGCACTGGACCGCGCTGCGCTATATGCACCCAAACTACACCAGAATCAGTGCCCTTGTGAGTCTTTTTTTTTTTTGGTGGGTGGAAAATCATCGAATGACCCCCCCCCCTGCTCTGGGCAGAGCGAAGGGGAGTGTCAGACTTCTACTGACTAAAAACCGAACCCATGTTCCTTCTTTGCCCTTGCGCCAAGGCCACGGCATCTAGAAAATCCGCGGCCCCGACGGGAATCCACGGCCCCGACGGGAGCCCTTGTGAGTCTACCACTCATTTATGCTGTTCTAACATATTTGGCTAATAAACTGCTGTTAAAAATACATGAAAATGTTCTGTTATTTCAAAGAACTAACAGAAATAACAGAGTGTGAAAAAAGAAATAAAATCGATAAGAAAGTGGACTAGGTACATGCTTTAGAAGTTTTTAGTGGGGGTACTTTCTATTCTTGTCGCGCGAATCGGCGATTTGTACTACGTAACTATGGCAATATGACGTCACATTTCTGTCGCGCTGTCTTTGTCTAGCCCGTCATTTGAAATCAGTTATAACTAAGCCATTTTTTGATCGATTTTATCACTTTTTTCACAGATAGTGTTATTTCTGTTAGTTCTTTGACATAAACAGTAGTCAAATAGCCAATTCAAACTAGCTTCGACTTCAGGAAGGTCACTTTACCTAAGTAACCTAGTAGCACCCTAGTCTAAGTAGTCAACATGTACTGCAAAAATGTTGGGAAACTCCTTTGCTTCGAGAGAATCATTCAAGGATACATTTCTTTAAACTTTTGACCGCCACAGACGACAAGCCAAAAAGTCGACAGACTTAAGGTACTTTTTTGCTTGTTCGGCTTGTCGTCTATACGTGACTGTGGCGCTCAAAAGGTGAATAAAAACAATCATCTTTTTAATGTACCTACATTATAATGTGAAGTCAATTTTTTTTTTATTTAGACCGGAAAGTTAGTAACCATGATGTCGTAATAACTAAGTAATCTATTTACTGATTAACAGGCGACAGAGTGCCACCTAGCTGGTATTACACCATGCAATAATAAGTGGAACCCAGCGTCCGTGGAGCTTCTGCGGAAATATGAGGGCTATGTACTTGAACTACGATTAGAGGACAAGCGCAATAGGTCTCACCGCAGTCAAGGATCCATTGGCGTGACTCTGTGCTACAAACCACCCAATGACAAGGTGGTTAATATTAACAATGAGATGGTTCAGCATAAGTTTGCTATTCCGTTTGGGTAAGGATTTTCTATTTTTTCTAAATCAAATACAAAAAAGTCATCATCGTCATTCTCCTGCCCTTTTTTTTTTTGGTGGGTGTAAAATCATCAAATGACCCCCCCCCCCCGCTCTTGGGCAGAGCGAAGGGGAGTGTCAGACTTCTACTGACTAAAAACCGAACCCATGTTCCTTCTTTGCCCTTGCGCCGAGGCCACGTCATCTATATAGTACAAAAATCCGCGGCCCTTGCGGGCCCCTCCTTGCTGACATCAGCTTGCAGCTTCTCCTGCCCTTATCCCAATTTATTTGGGGTTGGCACAACATGTTTCCTTTTTCCATTCTTCCCTGTTAGACGTCACGGTGGCATTTACTCCTTTCTCATTCATATCATTCCTCACACAATCCATCCATCTTTTCTTTGGCCTTCCGCTCCCAACATCTATCAACATTTATATCCATCACCTTTTTAGTCACATGCGATTCGTCCATGTCTTCTTCTTCCATACTTCTCTATTTCTCCTCAAATACAAAAAATACCGTTACAAAATGTATAGTGATGGATATCCGTCACGTTTCATCGCGAGCAAGGGTTAAATTTATTACAATAATCGTGTGTACCTATATTGTCCTCATCATCAGCCATAAGACGTCTACTGCTGGACAAAGGCCTCCCCCATAGAACGCCATACAGAACGGCACCTGCCGTTTGCACGCGACTGTCACGATGTCGTCGGTCCACCTGGTGGGAGGCCTACCAAGCCAACGCTGCGCAATATTGTCCTACATACAAAAATTCAAAATTATCTTTTTTTTACAGCGTAAACATGTTTAACAACAGTCCAGTTGAGGGACAGGCTTTAACTAATAAGTCGCCGAGTGCGAAACCAAAACCTTCTACCCCTTCGAAATCTAAACAAACTATTATGAAGAGAAAGATTAACGAAGAAATGCCTGAAAAGTTAAACGAAAAAATGCCTGAAAAGTTAAATGAAAATGATTTGCAGGTTAAAGATAAGGCTCCTCTTAGATTAGAAGTAAAAGTTCTCAATTGCGAGTCACCGTCACTGATTTACGTTTCATTAAATCATCAACAACAGATTTTTAAAGATTTGTTCGATAAAATACAAAAAACATATTCTAAAATGAATAAAAACAAAATTAAACTAAACTGGCAGGTCGGCGACAGATGCGTCGCATTATGTAAACAATCACAGACGTGGCGTCGTGCTGTGATAACAGAAATGGAAAATGATAACGCCAAACTGTTTTACACTGATTTCGCCTGCATTGAAACTATTCCCAAGCCTGCTTTAAAAGAATTGACACCTGAACTTTCCAAGTTCGGCGACGCGGCTATAAAGTGCCATCTATGTGGCATTATGCCCGCTGTGGGTGAAGTCTGGCCTTCAATCACAAAGGAGTGTTTAAAAGAATTTATCGATGAGTACAAAAGATTTTTCATCACTAAACTAGGCAACTTTAAAGATAAAAGTATGCCTATCCAACTGTGGGTGTACCACACGGAAGCAGGAGGTGCTTTGGAACCTAATGTATCGACCTGGCGTTGTTTGAATGATAAAATACTGGAACGAGGTCTTTGTGTTTCTGATAGAAAGCAAGTGGTAAGTTTCATTTAGCAAGTACTAGCTTTTGCGCGCGGCTTCACCCGCGTGGAAGTCGAGTAATATCCCAATAAACTTTCATCCCCTATTTATTCCCTTAGGGCAACTGAATTTAGAAAAAAAGTAATATACTTACTAAAAACATTCCTCGAGAACCACTCTATCCACTGGTGAAAACAGCATGAAAATCGGTGCAGTCGTTTTTTAGCTTATCGCAAACAGACAGACAGGCGCGGCTGAGGACTTTTAATAATATGTAGTGATTTAACTTTCAGCGCATCTTGCGTCAATTGTTGCTGGCCCTTAAACTGAATATTTAATTTGGTGTTAACATTTATTTTCCTTTCTGCAGGTTACAGCTGAAGACAATGCAGAGGATGCTGGCTTATCATTATCTTTTCTCAACATCACAGGATCTGTCAATGATTGGTTACAGTTAGACCCAATGCCTATGGCACCCTTGAACCTAAGCCAATCGGATGACGATATGAACGTAAAGTCGCCCTCATCGATCCTCGAGAATGAAGATATCAATCCTTTGCCCAGAGAGGGCCGAAAGACAAGTGGTCCGTATGTAACCGACTGGTTACCACCAGAACCCCTGTCAAACACGGAGTTTACTGCACGGCCAATGTAAGCACTTTTACCTAATTTAAACTACTACGCGGTTACATTAAATTGACGCATCTCTGCGTCTAGTGTCAAGCGTCTCAAGCGTCAAGTTAAGATAAGACTGTATAATTATGTGAAAATTAAATTAAATTTTAAAGAGACGAAAAGACAAACGAAAAAAATAATTTTGAAAATCAATTCATTGGTCACGGAGATCTTTGTAGTCGTGTTCTTCATTACTGAAGGTCGTGTCCCTGATGAAAGTCCTTCATAGTTCGTACCAGGGATGTTGCGAATATTCGAATCCGCATCCGCAAATGCGGAGCTTCCGCATAGATTTGAACATCCGCATTCGCAATAATCAATGCTGATATTCATGCGGATGCGAATGTCATACAAGTTGCGGCAAGAAAGAAATTGGGCGAGGCCGGCCGGCAAATGGCGCGTGCCGTTTCGCATGTGACAAATGACAATGACCAATGGGAGCGAAGAAATTGGTGACAAGATACGACGCGTTTGTTGTAGTCAACGACCATACAGCCACTAGACGCCTAATAACAGGCGACCAATGTCTGTCAACACATTAGGGCTATAAATCTTATAGCCGTCGTCACTCACAAAGTTCGCATTAGTTTCAACCACTCCTGTGGCCGTAAAAATGCAATGACCTTGAAAGGGCCAATACCCCGTTCCCCCGCACCTCAGCGAGTTGACAGAATTTGTTTCGTGCGTTAGATTGAGTAATAGGCGTCTAGTGGCTGTATGGTCGTTGGTTGTAGTGCATCATTTGTTTCTTATCTATACTAATATTATAAAGCTGAAGAGTTTGTTTGTTTGTTTGTTTGTTTGAACGCGGTAAACTCAGAAACTACTGGTTGGAATTGAAAAATTATTTTTGTGTTAGATAGTCCATTTATCGAGGAAGGCTTTAGGCTATATAACATCACGCTATGGCTAATAGGAACAGAGCATAAATGAAAAATGTTACAAGAACGGGAAAAGGTATTTCCTTTTTGAGAGCTTCCGCTGCGTGCGCTGCGAAAACGGTTAAAGTTACGTAAATATCATGTATGAAGGAATTGTTTCTCCTTAAAAGTTCTAAAAAAAAGTCCGCGACAGCATATGTCTATCTTTTAAGATTGTCTCACTGTAACCCTTTTTTACTGTTAAAATGTTAGGTTAAGGCGCTGACAAGAGCCAAATAGGCTTGTATTGAACAATTTTTTAGCCAAATCTATACAGTTTGACACGGCGGAAAAAATATATGTTAATCTTGAACATATTTCTGATAATTTCGTTGTATTCAAAACGCGTTTTTGAAAAGTTTTCTCGATACAAAAAAATGGTAAACTAACCTCTTATAATGATCTTCCAACAAAAATATCTGTATTATTGATCAACGTACGTTGGTAAAATTTATAACAATAACGTATCATATTTAAATACAAAATTTCGTTGTTTTTAATTTTTGATTATGTAATAAATTATTTTTATATAATTAAATATTATATGGTTTATAAGAAGTTCGAGCGTTGCGTCATCGCGCTCTCTTTCTTACGTATGCAATCCGACAGTGAGCGCTTAGGCGCGGTGCTAGACGGACGTATGTCACTTTGCGCCCCACTGACAGCTATCCGTTCATCTTTAGATTATTATTGACCGCGTCACAATGTTAGTCCAGGATCCACGGTACATTTTTTCACTTGATTACTATCAAGCTAATTTTCCGTGAGCAGCTGCATTTTGATGAGACGCCAACATTACCCTATACGAAAACTCTCGATTGTGGTAGGCAATAGGGGCAGCAGGGATAAAATATATATTGATTATAAATATATATTGATTATAAATATATTTATTTGATGATTTTCAAAAATCTAAGTACTAACAATTTTTTTTTTTGTTAAATCTGATGATCATTATCTAAATCTAAATCCAACATGTATTGATAACGAGCTCATCAAAAATTATTACAAACCAGCTGTTTTTTAGGGGTCCGTAGCCGAATGGCAAAAAACGGAACCCTTATAGATTCGTCATGTCTGTTTGTCCGTCTGTCCACCCGTATGTCACAGCCACTTCATTCGGAAACTATTGAGACTACTGATCGCGCCAGGACTCAGCCGAACCTTATCTCGGGCCCATGGGAGACAGGTCTCAGAACAGCCGCCGTCCTAACGTGATCAAATAGACGCGATACGCGCCTCCGAACAATATTACAATTTCTGAACTTACAGCTACCCTTACCTCATTTCTTCGAGCCGGTCTCACTTCCTTGACCCCTCGCAAGTTGTGTAACTGTGTATGTGTATAATGAGTGTATATGACCTTGCGATGGTTTGCTGGTAGTTCCGGACGATTCTTCCACGTCGCTGCAAGCCACGCCGTTAACGCGAGCCACCACACTCACTCCGTATTAGTCTAACCACACAAGCCTCGGTGCGTTCCCAATAGCACTCCCGTGACAAGGCAAACCAATGATATTATCAATAACCCGTTCGACATTCACAGCGTCGCTAACCGTACTGCTTAACTAGTATAATTGGGTGCCGCGAAATGACTCCACAAGTCGATTTAATCAATGCGCGTGCGCTTTCACCCGTGATTCTATGGCTACTATAATATTCGTTCGACGCCCAGCACGTCTCAATACGAACTACTATTCACGCCGAGCCCAGCGCTCGACCTCTACCTCCGCCCCTTCGCCTCTGTCGCACCGAGGCGGAGAAAATCAAAAATCTGAAGGTAGATTATAAACAATCACCCCCCCCGGACCGACCCGTTGTCGGTCCGCTCAAACTCCCGGGAGTCGAGATAAAGTTGAAACTGCCCGTCTAAGGATCGAGTCCCTCACCTGGACGTCTGCGATCCTTGGAAACCCATCCTTGCCCGTAATCAGGTTAACAATGCGCCCCCGTCGCCAACACAACGGTGATAGGTTAGCATCCTTAACCAGAACGAGGTCTCCAACGCAGGGTGGGGTCGTCCTGTCCGTCCACTTAACGCGTTGCTGTAGAATATGCAAATACTCCAGCGACCATCGCTTCCAAAAATTTTGGCTCATTTGCCGTAACATCTGATACCGTGACAACCGGTACAACTTGACATCAGTATACGGATATTCCGGCAAGGCGTTAAGTGGTTGGCCAATCAAAAAATGACCTGGGGTCATGGCCTCAAGGTCATTCGGGTCAGCGCTCAACGGGCACAAAGGTCGCGAGTTTAAGACCGCCTCAATTCTGCAAAACACCGTTGACAACTCCTCAAAGGTGAGAATCGTTGAGCCGATGACCCGATACAAGTGAGTCTTGGAAGACTTGACTACTGCCTCGAAAATTCCACCCCAGTGGGGGCATCCAGGTGGACTAAAATACCACGAAATGCCCCGACTGGCGAGGCCCGTGCCAATCTCTCGCTCATTCTGACTTAAAAACAATACAATTTCCTTTAAGCACCGGTCGGCGCCCTTGAAGTTGGTACCACAGTCCGACCGAATCAGTGACGGTACTCCCCGTCTAGAAACAAATCGATCTAACGCCGCCAGAAAGGCCTCCGTAGAGAGATCGGCCACCAATTCCAAATGAACGGCCTTGGTCGCCAGACACACGAAGACACACAGATATGCCTTAACCGACTTCGCGTTGCGAAGGTGCGATGTCTTGACCATGAAAGGCCCCGCGAAATCTGTCCCTACGCCAGCAAATGGCCGAGCCTCCGTGACTCGATCGGCCGGGAGATCTCCCATTTGTGGCTGCATTGTGGCTGCCTTGAGTCGGTAACAAGGCAAGCAACGAAACACAACGCTCCGTATGATTCTGCGGGCCGATAAAATCCAAAATTCACGCTGCAAAATGCCCAGAAGGGTGTTACAGCCTGCGTGTGAATTCTTGGTGTGACGGTCCCTAACCAACAACTCCACCAAAGCTCCCTTCTTGGGGAGAATTAGAGGATGTCGCGCTGCATAGGGCAAGTCGGCATTCCGTAATCGTCCTCCCACCCGGAGCATTCCATGCTCATCAATGAACGGGTTGAGGCGGACAAGACCTTTTTTCAATCGACCTGCGCCAGTCTTCAAGACCCTAATTTCGTCCTGGAACTCATTCCTCTGAACGACTCTCACCCAGAGTGAGAGAGCCTTTCGCTGTTCTTCAGGTCCCATTATAGGCGACATGTTTCGCTGCGCGACAGGACAACGACAATTTTGACAAAATCTCATTACCCATCCCGTTACTCTAAGTAACTTCCCTAACGAACTATATCGTTCCAAGAGGGTGTGGTCTACGGTGGCGGGTTCCACTGTAGTCACATTCAGCCTCAAGCCTTGGTCTGGGGGTAATGAATGTCGACCGCACTCATTAAATGGCCACTCCGCATGTGGCTGTTCCAGCCATTGTGGCCCCCACCAAAGAGAATGTTCAACCAAAGCAGGCGCCGGACAGCCGCGTGAAGCGCAGTCAGCCGGATTAATCTCACCTGGAACATGTCTCCAGACCAGAGGAGTCTCTGAGCTATTTATTTGTGAGACTCGGTTGGCCACAAATACCTCGAGCGTGTGGACCGAAGTCTGCAACCAGCATAACACGATTCGGCTGTCAGTCCATGCATAGACCGTCTCGTTCAGAGCCACCGTACCACGCAAATTCCGCACCACATGGTTCAAGAGCCGCGTCAGAAGGGCTGCACCTGCCAGTTCCATCTTCGGAATCGTCCAACGAGTCCGAACAGGTGCAACCTTGCTCTTGGCCAGTACCAAGCGTACCGTTCCCCTACCAGCGGTCTCACCTGTTCTCAGGTAGACTGCGGCCGCGTACCCCTTCTCCGACGCATCACAAAACCCGTGCAGGGTGACCTTGACTCCTGCCTGCGGGAGCAGTTTACGCGGGATCTCAATCTCTGAGATCTGTGGTAAGGTGGTGACGAATGCCGACCACTCCCGAGCCAGCTCCTCCGTGAGCTGATCATCCCAACCTAGTTGAGCCAACCAAAGCTTCTGAATGAAGCACTTTCCCATGAACGTGACCGGCGCGATCCAACCGGTTGGGTCGAACGTTCGTGCGATAGTCGAAAGGACCGATCGCTTGGTCCAGGTCTTCGACAGCAACTCGGCCTCACAACTGTATGTGAAGGCATCCTGACTCGGTCGATACTGGACCCCTAAAATGGCCAACGCATGAAGATTCTCCGAATCCTCAAACAAATGCGGGTCTTGTTGATACTCAGTTGGCAGTCCTGCCAGTACCTCTGGGCAGTTCGACAGCCATTTCCTGAGTTCATAGCCACCGGAGGCCATGAGCGCCACCAATTCATCCCTTAAGATGAGCGCCTGCTCAATACTGTCTGAGCCCGTACAAATGTCGTCTACATAGACGTCCCTATCAATGACAGCAGCCGCGCGGGGAAAGCGGAGCCGTTCTTGATCAGCCAGTTCTCGTAGCGTACGCATGGCTACATATGGGCTGGGCTTTAATCCGTACGTGTTTGTGTTGAGCTCGTACGTGACCATCGGTTCTTCTGGGCTCTCTCGCCACAATATCAGCTGGAACCGACGGTCGTCTGGATGAATCTCAGTTTGACGAAACATCATCCGTACGTCCGTAACGAAGACAACCTGGTGTCTCCTGAAGTCCGTGAGAATGTCTGCAATGTCTCTGGTCAGCTTAGGACCAGCATGGAGACATTGATTCAGGGACACCCCGCTAGACGTCTCCGCGCTCCCGTCGAACACGACCCTAATCTTTGAGTCAGGTGTCTTCAAAACAGCATGATGAGGCAACACATAATGCTCCTCATGACGATAGTCAACCCTGGACACCGACATGTGACCCAACGTCAGGTATTCGCGCATGAACTCCACATACTTCTGTCGGAAGTTGGAGTCCCGCTTCATGCGCCTTTCCATTGCCACTAACCGCTTTTCTGCCAGACTCCATGAGCTCCCCAGCGGAGGTCGAATTGACAGAAATGGCAACCTTGTCATAAATCTACCCGATGGGAGGCGCACCGTGTTAAATCGATAGAATGTTTCGCACTCCTCATCACGTGGGTTATTTCTAAGAGCGGTGGGTGGCTCTTCCGTTGCCCAGAACCGTTGCAGGACGTCGGATAACACGCTGCCATAATATATGGAGCTATAATCCGTTGAGTGCTGTGGTTCCCGTACTGGGCCCAATAACGCGTAACCACCTGCGGTACGCATGGCCACAACCCCGTTTGGTTGCAGCTCCCGTTTGCCGCTTCGGAGCAGCTTCCCGAGGACGTCAGACCCAAGCAAGACGTCCACCCGTCCGGGGATCGCGAAGTGGGGATCGGCTAACTCCAATCCATTGGTCAACCCTTTTACCGCAGACGGTAACCGAGTCTGAGGGAGGACCCCAACCACTTCGTCCAAAACGATCGCCGTGGCATTCACCCGCGTGACCGATGCCGTGTCACCCATCTCGAACAGGAATGTCGTCTGACCCCTGAGGTGAGGCACCCGATTGCCACCTATACCTACGGCGCCATCCCGTGATGGCTCTAATGTAAGGCCCAGCTTTTTCACTAAACAGCTGGACACAATACAACCTTGTGCCCCTGAATCTAACAGTGCTCGCACGTGCACCGGCTGTCCGTCAGTACCCCTGACAGTAATCCTAGCCGTCGGTAATAATACCGTTACTGTCGGGGTGGGCACCACTGACGAACAGGCTGCTAGTTGCTAATAGGAGGCACCTCCCTCCTCCCCTGCCGGAGGGGGAGTAAATACTGTCCCAGTATACGGGTCCCAACCCGGGTAGTAACCCTCCCGACCCATCGGTGACATCCGTGCCGGTCGGAAGTAGCCTACTGGCATCCTTCCGAACGGTGGCGGGCGCGCCGTCAGCCGAGGGCGTTCTGCGAGAGGCGGGGAGAAGCGACTACTCGGGGGTGGCAACATGCCCCCCAACGCATTCGAGTACGCCGCGTAACCCGTCTGTACTACCTCCGGGCCCCTGCCCGAGTCTCGGTGCCTATCCCCCCCCCGCGGGGAAGACGACGGTATCGGGTTGTGCTCTGGATCAGCCCTTGGCCCACCCCCCCGAGGGGGCGGCGACCGCTGATTCCTGGCCGACCCACCCCCCCTAGGGGGGGGTGACCGACCACCCGAATCTGGCTTAGGAGAGGGGGGGTGACCTCCCGGCGAGGCTCCGTGCACCTCCCTACTCTCCGCCAGGCATAGCAACTCGTGATGGGCTCCTCCGCAGGTTCCACAGTTAGTGGTCCTGTGGCACTCACGTACAAAGTGAGTCCCCAAGCAGCGGAAGCACAAATAGCGCTGCTTGACCACCCCTCTTCGTCTATGCACCCGCTGCGCCTTAAAGTCCGCGCATGCGGCGAGACCGTGCCCTTCCTTCCGACAGAAGGCGCACACTTCCGATTGGAGGGCGTGGTATTTCTTCCCCCCCCGACGGGGCTCAACCGGCTTGGGCCCGCTCGTACGTCGGGTTGACGGAGGAGGGTGCGACGTGGATGCCCCTTGGCAATCCGCCCGCCGGCACTCGCCTTCTAAAAACACCCTCAAGTCATCGTAACTTGGGAGGTGGTCCGTCGATTCGCCACCATGTGACTGCTCAAAGCGCGCCACCACGTCGATCGGCAACTTCCGTAAAACCCTATTGACGATGATATATTTATTGTCCCCTAACGACAACTTAAGTCGATCTAACGTGTTCACCGCAACCGTGACCGGATTAAGGATTTTCGCCCTTATTTCGTACACGTTAGACACCTTCGGGATTTCAAAAAACTTATCGATGAGGCCATCAACTATTAATCGCCGATTATCATATCGGTCGATTAATAGGCCCCATGCCGTCTCATAACTGGCGTCCGTAATCTCCAGGTGGGTCAAGATGTCGTGCGGCTCACCGTTAAGCCTACCCATTAATTGAGCCATCTTGTACGCGGGCGAGAGATCTGTACGCGAATGCACGACACTATTAAAAATATCGCGGAATCGCGGCCAATCGGCATACTCGCCGCTAAACTCGGGTACATGTACTGGTGGCAACGGCGCCTGAATCCCTACGCCTGCTGGCCGACATGAATCCCTGACGTCACCCTTGCGCGATCGCTCAATGTCGGCCGCCGCCTGGATTATGCTCATGGACATTTCCCCACACTGGTCCACATTGCCCCGTACCACCTGAGCATCCTTGTCCACCGACGACAGATCCGTCGATTCGAGACATGCTAAATACTCAGCGTGACACTTTAACACGGCGTCATATCGTTCGTCAACTTGCCGAGCGCGTGACAATAACGCATCTTCACGATCGGTGCGACCTACCAACGTAACAACCGATGAAAACCATCTCAATTCAGCTTCGATTCTGGCTGCGATAGTTTTCGTTACTGACGGAGCCATAGTACCAACTTCAATACGCGATTATGCAATAATAAATAACAATAACCAAAAAAAATAACAATTATTGTATCCGGAACTAACAATAATAATATATTCGTTGAGTGAATAAATCTACGACGCTATGCCAACTCTTGAACTTATTCCTCTACGTGCTCTAGAGGTTATTCCTCTATGTCTCAAATGTTGACAATCATAACACGATTTGTGATGAGGTTATATTTGTGCGTAACCGAACGTAAATAACAAATTATTTTATCAACGAATATTCACATTCCATTTATGTACTTATTATTAATAATTCCAAACTCAACTTGAGGTGTACACTGGTATGTAGGTCAATGTACTACTACCTACAAGTTGAATTTGTACATGAACACAATTTTTACAAAGTAAATTGGTACCAAGTACCTACTAATTTTTACAAAGTGGGTTTAAATAAACCAAGCTCTGCTACCAGATTTTGATCGCGCCAGGACTCAGCCGAACCTTATCTCGGGCCCATGGGAGACAGGTCTCAGAACAGCCGCCGTCCTAACGTGATCAAATAGACGCGATACGCGCCTCCGAACAATATTACAATTTCTGAACTTACAGCTACCCTTACCTCATTTCTTCGAGCCGGTCTCACTTCCTTGACCCCTCGCAAGTTGTGTAACTGTGTATGTGTATAATGAGTGTATATGACCTTGCGATGGTTTGCTGGTAGTTCCGGACGATTCTTCCACGTCGCTGCAAGCCACGCCGTTAACGCGAGCCACCACACTCACTCCGTATTAGTCTAACCACACAAGCCTCGGTGCGTTCCCAATAGCACTCCCGTGACAAGGCAAACCAATGATATTATCAATAACCCGTTCGACATTCACAGCGTCGCTAACCGTACTGCTTAACTAGTATAATTGGGTGCCGCGAAATGACTCCACAAGTCGATTTAATCAATGCGCGTGCGCTTTCACCCGTGATTCTATGGCTACTATAATATTCGTTCGACGCCCAGCACGTCTCAATACGAACTACTATTCACGCCGAGCCCAGCGCTCGACCTCTACCTCCGCCCCTTCGCCTCTGTCGCACCGAGGCGGAGAAAATCAAAAATCTGAAGGTAGATTATAAACAACTACACTGTTGAAACTCGGTAGGTAGATGTATTCTGTGAACTGCTTTACGATTTTTAAACAAAAATAAAAAAAAGTATTTATGGGGACATAAATGGAACTGAAACTATTTTTTTTTTTTCAACAAACCTATACCTACGCGTAGACATTAGACAGGTCTTTAAAAATGACATTGAGGTTTCACAAACAATTTTTTCTCAAAGCCAATCGTTTGGAAGACAGACACTTCAAAATTGGTAAAATGGCGACCGGCCTCGCGGTCGCTTGCTTTCGGTATTGCCAACAATGACCAGCTTTTCAAGGCTGCTATCTCCTCTTTGCATTATGTGGCCGAAATAAGACAAAATACGCTGTAGGCAAACTGTTGACAATCGAGTCTTGATATCGAGTTGGTAAAGGATAGACACATTTGTGCGTTTGGCCGTCCATGGAATTCGGAGAATCCGCCTAAAACACCACATTTCGAATGCATCTATCCTCTGTCTTACTCTTGTTTGGATTGTTGTGAGAGTGTTGTGAGGAAAATCAGGAAAACTAGTGGTCTGACCAAACGGGCCTTCGTTTTAAAACTTATACCACGTTTTTCCCAGATGTTCTGGGGGCGTAATATAGCATCTTTAGCCATAGCTATCCGCCGTTTTATTTCTGGGACGCAGCTACCTTCATTACTTATATTGGAGCCCAGTTAATGAAGCTGTCCACAGTATAGATGCCTTAGATGTTATAGGCGCCCGATAGCTTTCCCGCGCGATCTACCACCATAAGCTTGGTTTTCTGTCTATTTATTGCAAACCCTACTTTGCCACTTTCTACTTCCAATCTGTGCAGTATCTCTTTCATGTTGCCAAAAGTTGTAGCAAGGAGAACGGTGTCGTCAGTGTACCTCAGATTGGAAATCCACTTTCCACCAACAGTAAACCCCTTGTCCCAGCCCTCAAGAGTCTTGAATGATATTACTCTTCATACACATTGAAGAGCAGAGGTGAGAGGATGCATCCCTGCCTAACGCATTTGAGCAGTCGGTGTCGATTTTGACGAAAGAGCGGTTGTTGAGGCATCGGACTAGGTCAATAAGATGTTGAGGCGTTCCCATTGCCTTTAAGAACCCCCCACAGCTTGCCCCACTCCACGCAATCAAATGCTTTGGTATAATGTATGAAACATATCAATACAGGGCTGTTAAATTCCCGGCTTTTCTCTATAATTTGGCGAACGTTCAGGATTTGTTCCCGCGTGCCTTTGCCTTTAACAAAACCTGCTTGCTCTTCTGGAATTTGTGGCTCCAGAAAGTGTATTAGCCTGTTGTTTATGATGTACAGGAGTATTGATGGTGCGTGGAGTAAACCAAACACTTATTATAATTTTAGGAATTTTGTAGGTAACTTGTAAAGAGTGGGTCTAATAGAAAATATCCAATCCCCAAAACCCAGTTAGTAATCATTTTTAATGACTTCGTTATCGATACATATTGGAAGGAAGGAAGGGGACTCTTTGATCAAACCATACATTTTGTAGGACAAATATTTTTTCAAATAATTTAGATAATTATCATCAGGTTTATCAAAAAAAAACCCAGCTGATGATTCTCAAAAGTGTTTGTAGGTGCTAACACTTTTGAGAATCATCAAACCAACATATTTTATCCCTGCTCCCCCTATTACTTACCACAATCGAGAATTCGAGAGTTTTCGTGCAGGAAATTCTTAGGCGTCTCGCCGTCTCATCAAAATTAGCTTGATAGTAATCAAGTGCAAAAATGGACCGCGGATCCTGGACTATTTGTTTCTTACTTGGTAGTATGGCGCTAGGGTATCGGAAAAATTGTGGGCGTGTCCATAAATACTGAAACATCAGAAGTCAATAGCTATTGTCATCGTCTTAAAATGAATTATTTTTGCGAAGCTTATTTAACCCATATGGTATTAATCTATATCTAAATAAATGTGTTTGTTAGAACAGAAATTTAATATAGAATATTTGTGCCCTTTACTCTATACAGTTTAATTATATATCTTAGAAGATATCGCAATGTAAAAATATCCGCGCGGCAAAATAATTCGCGCGTCGCAATGTAGGTACGGGGGATCTGGCTGGCCTACGGGAAATTCAAATTCAAAATATTTACTGCATCATAATGTTTACAAGTACAGGGTGTTATCTGAGATACCTATTAGTAATTCTCACTTTAATACAATCTAAGCTAATCTAAACCATCTAAACTAATATTATAAAGAGGAAAGATAAGATTTTTTGATTGTTACGATTTAGCTTAATTTCTGTTGGATAGTCGAATTATCGAGAAAGGATAAAAGCTATATTTATGTGACGCAGACGAAGTTGCGTGGGTCAGCTAGTTGTAAATAAATCATTACGTGGTTGTTTGCGCTGCGCTGTAGATTACCTACTTATCTTATAGATTGATATTTCGAGTGTTGTCGTGAGCTGTGATTGTGATACAGTGATCATTGCGTGTAAATAATCGTTTATGGGAAATCTTTATATTAGTTACACTAATCGAAGACTACTTTAATTAGTCCTAGCTCAGCTTATTTCAATCGTCAGGTCAATTCCATTATGTTACACCGCTAATACATTTTATTGTAGGTAAAGTTTATTATTACTACAAAATTCTTTATTTTTCAGCGTGGTTCCCATTAATGATAGATTACCTTAACAAAATTCTTTATTTTTCAGCGTGGTTCCCGTTATTGATAGATTACCTAACTATAACTAGTTTAAAAGAAAAAGTTAACTAACAATGTCACCACCGACGCAAAGTACTTAATCTAGGAAATGTTTTAATAATTCTTCATTCATATAGGTAGATAGATACCTAATCCTTTTTTTTTACTTTTTTTTTCTTCGTTTAAAATATAGTATCTTAAACATTCGCATCCGCATCCGCATCCGCGGATGTGAGCCTTCAAAACTCCGCATCCGCATCCGCGGATGTAAAAAAATCGGCATCCGCAACATCCCTGGTTCGTACAATATGTCTCCATTCCTCTCGATGTTCGGCTTTCCTTAGAGCAGTTGTAACAGAGAGTCCAGTGAGTGCAGTAACTTGGTCACACCAACGGTTACACCGCGGTTACACCGCGGGGTCTCTTTCCTTCGATCTTGCCCACTACGATTAATTTGTCTAGGTCATCTGGTTGACGACGGGCAATGTGACCAAAATACCCAAGAATACGCTGGAAGCACATCGTTGATAGTCTACTTTTTATGTGGAGCCGAGCGAGTATAAACTTATTTGTTACTTTCGCGGTCCATGGTACCTATGCGGAGCATTCTTCTCCAACACCACATCTCAAAAGCGTCAATTTTTCCCCGGTCTTTTGCTCTAATAGTCCATGTCTCTGATGCGTATAGAAATATTGAGAAAACCAATGTCCGGACTAGTCTCACTTTGGTGACATTAGAAACTTTCCGATTTTGCCAGATGCGAGTTAATTTGCTCATTGCATTTTTGGACATCTGTGTCCTTCTTCTGAGTTCCTGTTCACATCGTCCTTGATTAGACAGTAAAGCTCCCAGGTAAATAAAATCACTGACATATTCGAGATCCGAGAGTTCTCCAGTTTTTGAAAATTGACCAGTTCTATCAATCACCATTACTTTGGTTTTCGATTTGTTGACAGTGAGTCCAACCAGTTCACTCTCATACTCCATTCTACGGAATAAGTCAGCGAGTTCTGCCTCAGTTGACGCAAAAAGAGTGGTCACGGAGATATCCGTTAACAAACATACAAAAAAAACATACAGATAAATTGAGAACCTCCTCCTTTTTGGAAGTCGGTTGACAAACACACAATCATTCCGAACATTGCTACAAATGTGTAATACCTACTGCCAGAAAGGAATGGCTTGTTTGAATTTATTTAAAAATAAAATCGTCATCTACCTAACCCAACTATCTACGATGGGGTCCGTTAGTACTTGTTTATAGTCGCCTAAATGTTAAAGCGGTTTAAAACACGACCAACGTGCCCGTCTGCGGCGAAAAAATACGCAGTGTATCTATGCCCTTAGAATTGTTGCTGTGGAGGTGTTCACGGTTGTTTTCCACTCTCTGCAATAAGTAAACTTTATTCAGTGTTTATTAGTATGGTTTACTTTATACAATGCTTTTTTTGTAGGTACATAGACTACGAGGCTGTGATCTTCTTACATGACGTACGCCAACAAGAAACGTTAGACTACATTCGTGAGGAGCTTAATAATCGCTACAAAGATCCCGATCCTAGAGCTAAATTCAACAAATGGAATGTGGGAGAGCCTTGTGTTGCGTTATACGATTTAGACAACTGCTATTATAGAGGCACAGTAATAAAAGTAAACGAAGAATTATCCTCATGTTTAATCCATTACATTGACTACGGATGTGATGAAACTTGTGAATTTGAAAATATGAGAAAAGGTTTTCCTCTCCACGAGTTACCAACCCAAGCGCATAAATGTAGCTTGGATCGTATACGTCCCGTGGACGGAAAGTGGATTAGAAACACATTGGACTACATACATAAAGTTATTGTTGAAAAACAATGTTATGTCAAGGTAACAGGTGAACCTGTAAACGGAGTTGTACCTATAGACTTGAAATGTGACAAAATGTGGATAAATGATCATTTAGTAGACGTTACCTTGGCGGAGTATACAGAGGGCAGTAAGCGCCATGGCACGTCATACGCATCCATTGATGTATCAAACAACGAGGAAGAAGAAATAGAACAGGATATTATTGTATCAGATTCTGGTCCCGACTACATTGTGGTTGATGATGAAGATAGTGACAGTAGTTCCGTAAAGAGTGCAGACTGGGTTACATTGAAGGAACAAGATCAATTGCCCCTCGATGGAAATTTTATCACATATGCAAGTGATGTAGACGATGAATTCTGTTGTAATATCACAACAATTAATGATATTCATACATTAGAACTTACTTTAATTTTTGACGATGACACCACTAATGTGTACAATCTAATGGACGAAGAACTGCAGTCTGAAGGTATGAATATGCCACCACTAAGCGGCTTATTCGAGAATAAAGCGTGTGTAGCAATCTTTCCTGAAGACAATCGTTGGTATCGTGCATCTATTTTGCAGTTTTGCGAAAAGACTAATCAAGTTAAAGTTAAGTATGTTGATTATGGCAACGTGAGTGTCATTCCTTTAGCTGATATAAGAGAAATTACTGATGAATTGGCAGCACTACAACCTGCTACTATAACAGCCAAACTATTTGGAGTGGAACTAAATCCAGATATAGATATATTAAGTGTAAGAAAAGAATACACTGAATTATTCTTAAATCGTGGGCCTTTCAATGTGAAGGTTATAAGCAATGACGGCCCTGTACCATTAGTAGAGATAAGAAATAAGGAGAATGAGTTGGTCTATAACAAACTCATCGAAAATAACATGTTTATCCAATGTTAATGAAAACTCTTCAAATGAAAAGAAAAAAGGCTTCTCTTATTATCGCAAGAATAATAAAATTCAGTATGTTGTGTGAAATACTGAAATCTTCTTAACGTGTCACTCTGAGTAGCTTCCATCAGGGCCCCGAGTCTGCTATTCAATAGTGTCAGAATGGTCGATCATTGATCTCATAATGGTTGATTGACGACAAGCCAAAAAGTATCTTAAGTCGACAGGCATAAGGTACTTTTTGGCTTGTCATCAATCAACCATTATGAGATCAATGATCGACCATTCTGACACTATTGAATAGCAGACTCGGGGCCCAGCTCCTGTGATATGCAAATAACAGGACAGGCAGGACACTGTATCAAGTGCCCCATAGTTTGTGGGGACACCACATTTAGCTTCAGGGCAGAGTCAACTATGAATCTCCACCTGAACAGGAATTCCTTGCTTCGGCCTTACTGTGTCTGGAGTATATTTAGAGACTTCCATACTGAAATATTCTTGGGTCAAAGAAAGACCAATGTGAAGGTAGTCATGGCGTCTCAATGCTATTCCATTAGTAGAGTTATGAAATAAATCGCCTAGAGTTGAAAATTGGTGGAGGTCGCCTAAGTACAATTTTGGTCCGAACTATTTTTGCGATAACGCTTACCGTTAACCACTAAAGTTCGAAAAAAAATATTTTTGACCTTCAACTTTTTTGAACACACGGTATTTGGTGGAGACTTTTAACATTTCATTTTTATTGGTGTATTCAATCCAGCACCAACAATTTTCAGGTATAATGTGAATTATTGCTTTTTACCATATTTTCTATGCTTATTTTGACTGGACTAATAAGTATTATGTTTATCAAATGTAATGAAAAACTCTACTTCTCTCGTCTCTTTTATTATTTATTGTCGATGTTCTAAGTAGTCTTACTATTTATATTTTTGTAGGTATTAAGTGCCAAAATGGTTTTATCTAAATAAACCTACTTGAACTTAAAAATATATTTCATTTAAAGTTCTCTATCCCTAATTTCTGCAAATAATCGTGTGCGTCAGAATGTAAGAACCGTAATCTGTGCCAATATGTGTATCAATCAGGCCGACAAAGTGGTAAAATAAAAATTGGAAAAAAATGTTTTATATGTAAAGTGGGAAGAGTTTTTTTTAATTTCAACCCTAACGTGTGATAAATTGTTGGAAAGGTATTTAAAAATGAATAGGGGTTTACTCAAATCATTTTTTGATAATGTCAATAATTTCGGAAATAATCGCTCCAAAAGTAAAAAACAAAGTGTGCCCCCCCCCTCTAACTTTTGAACCATAAGTTTAGAAAATATGAAAAAAATCTGAAAAGTAGAACTTTTTAAGGACTTTCTAGGAAAATTATTTTGAACTTTGATGGAAACAGTTTTTGTACAGAAAAGGCAAAAAGTTGTACAAAATTATTTCTGGACTAAGTTTGTAGTATAATCGTATAAGCAAGCATTTTTTTTTAGCTTCGTTTACATATTTTATTATCCTGAACGTATCTTTTTTCAAACAAAAAAAGAATTATTACTACGGAACCCTACACTGAGCGTGGCCCGACACGCTCTTGGCCGGTTTTCTCAGGAACGTGTAGAGGTATCAAGTTGAAATACTGTCCCCCTTAAAACTGTGAAAAAATCAAACTTCTAAGCCAACGATGCCGCAAATTTTCTCGGCACTCGCAAGGGAATCAAACAAACCTACAGGGTACCTACTTCTCGTGAACTCTCAGAATCTTTGAATTCTTTTTTCTCTGAATCTTGAAATTCGTGTGTCAGAATGGCTGGTTGCCTGTGGTTTTTTGGTCTATGAGAGTTGATTAGAAAATAAAAAAATTGCAAACACCGTTATTTTTTTTAATACGGAACCTTCGGTGCGCGAGTGCGACTCGCACTTGGCCGGCTTTTTTTTCTTTTTACTAAGCAGTCAAAAAAATGCCTACACGCATACCGCACCGTCCGGAGCTGGTTTGGAATTGTGGGGCTTGCAATTTTGCAAACACACCGCTGTAAGGCCATGTGTCGCCTTGGCGGATGGGCCACGAGAACTGCTACGCATGACGTTCGCGACCCATCCAGCGCACAGCTCGCCTCCGAGCTCCACTCTTTTGGCGATGTCCGGGCTCACATAACATCGCCACTACTCGTGAGGGCCGTGCAATGCGACGATAGATTCCCCGATCTATCGCCCGCCGGCACCTAGGGCGGCATATCAGGTCACCATGGCGCCTTCTCCGTCGGCCTGTCCTCCAGCGACGGATCGCGTCAAGCGATAAAGCGAGAGATGACATCCTCGCAGAGACGCCACTGCCTCCCTATTGTCGAGACCATGGCCACGGCCGGCAAAGAGAAGTTGACCCCAATTATAGCTGGAGGTTGTGAATCGCCTCCCGTGTAGCCACACTTTGTGCAGGTATTTGTCAAACCAGTCATGCACTAGACGGAAGGTCAGCGTCCCGTGTCACCTCCGTACCCACTCCTCCAGAATAATAATACCCCCACGGTCCAGTGACCTCACTGGGCACCTCGCGCCTCTAGTCTCACCCGACATCCCGCAGGGTATGGGTTTGGACGATGTGCATGTGGATTGAGTGATCCTCTCTTCAATCTTAATGAAAATCGAGGTGGATTTTGTTAAAAATTGTAGAAACACTAAGACCAAGTTAAAAAATTTGTTAAACCCGAGATAAAAATGATATGGTCAATAAAGAGGATCACTCACACCGCATGCTTTGAGAAAACGTCATATTGATATCTCAGAATATATTGCCTTTGTAATTCTTATTTCGACATTGAAAAATTGTAAAAAATTGTTAGAAACTATTAACAATTTGAGAATTCAGTTGCAAGTCCCGTTTCGAAGTTATTACGATTAATTTGGATCACTCACACCGCATGCTTTTTCAAAACGTCATAATGTAAATCTCAGAATATATAGCCTTTGCAGTATTTATTTCGTTATTGATAAATTGAGGAAAATTGTTAGAAGCTACTAACAATTTAAGAATTCAATTGCAAGTCCCGTTTTAAAGTTATTAACCTTTTTATTTTCCTCCAATATGCCGTCTGAGTGATCCATACTTCGACCTCTATCTACTTTTATATACATCGTAGGCAAACTGTGATTGTATCCAAAATTGTTAATTGTTTTCTTCTAAAACTTTGCATATCTTCTGCTTTTATAAGGGTCATACTTTAAGATATAGCATGGTTCGTTCATTCCTAAAGGAACTGACTGAGTAGGGTACATATGATTTTTGATTTTGCGAGACTGTAAAAGTAAGAATTGATGAGGGTAGTTGCTCCACAACAGAACTGCCCTCATGAATTGTTATTTTTTAACGTTAGAAACGAACGTAGTGAGGGATTCTGTAGTAGAATCCTGAACGTAGCGAGGGATTCAAAGTACGTCGCCCGAGCCAAAAATATATTTTACGCCCGAGTGATACACTCTACTTTTCATAACTCTCTATGAGAAAATAAAAGGCGCCTCATATTATATTGTAATATTATTATTTAATAAAACATGAGTAACGACACGTATAAATCCATCAGACATCCTCTTCAGATACGCTATTAATTACGATTATGTGTCCAGTTTTACGTTGTTATTAGCTGACTGTTGATTTTAGCATTGAGTTGGTACTCCAAAGAGTAAAAGGTTGTTTAGTTTTGGCTATATAATGAAAGTAGGCCAAAAACGCAGATTCTGAAAAATTCTTGGTGCCTCTTACATTTCTCCATTCAATAAAATTAGCATAGGCTTTCATAATTATATTTCTCCCGCGATTTTGCAGGTCTGTTCACATACTTTCAGGAGTTAATTCTATACTTTCACTGTCACTTGAAGAATTCATTTTTCAAAACAAAACCATGAATTTCTAGAAATCTGTGAAAATTGACAAAAACTTGGGCTGTAGCTCCCGTGTTTCAAATTCGATTTCTTTTTTAGGGTTCCGTAGTCAACTAGGAACCCTTATAGTTTCGCCATGTCTGTCTGTCTGTCTGTCTGTCTGTCTGTCCGTCTGTCCGTCCTCGCTTAATCTCTGTGACCGTTAGCACTAGAAAGCTGAAATTTGGGACCAATATGTGTATCAATCACGCCGACAAAGTGCTAAAATAAAAATTGGAAAAAAATGTTTTATTAGGGTAGCCCCCCTATATGTAAAGTGGGAAGTGTTTTTTTTTTAATTTTAACCCTAATGTGTGATATATTGTTGGAAAGGTATTTAAAAATGAATAGGGGTTTACTAAAATCATTTTTTGATAATGTCAATAATTTCGGAAATAATCGCTCCAAAAGTAAAAAACAAAGCGTCCCCCCCCCCTCTAACTTTTGAACCATAAGTTTAGAAAATACGAAAAAAATCTGAAAAGTAGAACTTTATAAGGACTTTCTAGGAAAATTATTTTGAACTTGGATGGAAACAACAGATGGAAACTGCAGTTAACCAATATAATTTGGTCCCTGAATCGTATGAGCGCCTATACAATCCAGAGGTCAAGTTTCATTGGCCCGTATTTCAAACAAAAAAAGAATTATTACTACGGAACCCTACACTGAGCGTGGCCCGACACGCTCTTGGCCGGTTTTTATTAATCAGCCGTCGCGGCGGTGCGACTATGGGCCTTCGTACTACACCAGTCTTTATTCAAACAATATTTGCGTTCGATTTCTTTGGCGCTGAACACCAAGATGTTCCAAATTCAAAAAGTGCAATAAAGATGTCATAGACACAATTATAATACTCGTACTAGAAATATTGACCAATAAGTTCAGCCAGGCTTCAGATTTGCTGAAGTAGACATCGTCAGTTATCTTGCATGGGCTATGTACTGTTTGAGACGCTATAATAAAATTTCTCAAAGTATTCTGGATCTGAATGAGACGAAATTTAAAACATGCACACTGTGTGTAAGGAAGCACATTACAATTTGGACCAAAAATCATTGATAAAAATGCTTGGTTCAATGCCGGTCCTGCTCCACAAGGACAGCGCTTAAATTGACTTTATAGCATTCATTAGCACTGGTTTGTAATGCATATATTTTTTTTCACACAATGTACTCGAAGAACGTGTTTGGAATTTTTGTTTTTCTTTTACAGTCTCGCAAAATCAAAAATCATATGTACCCTACTCAGTCAGTTCCTTTAGGAATGAACGAACCATGCTATATCTTAAAGTATGACCCTTATAAAAGCAGAAGATATGCAAAGTTTTAGAAGAAAACAATTAACAATTTTGGATACAATCACAGTTTGCCTACGATGTATATAAAAGTAGATAGAGGTCGAAGTATGGATCACTCAGACGGCATATTGGAGGAAAATAAAAAGGTTAATATCTTTGAAACGGGACTTGCAATTGAATTCTTAAATTGTTAGTAGCTTCTAACAATTTTCCTCAATTTATCAATAACGAAATAAATACTGCAAAGGCTATATATTCTGAGATTTACATTATGACGTTTTGAAAAAGCATGCGGTGTGAGTGATCCAAATTAATCGTAATAACTTCGAAACGGGACTTGCAACTGAATTCTCAAATTGTTAATAGTTTCTAACAATTTTTTACAATTTTTCAATGTCGAAATAAGAATTACAAAGGCAATATATTCTGAGATATCAATATGACGTTTTCTCAAAGCATGCGGTGTGAGTGATCCTCTTTATTGACCATATCATTTTTATCTCGGGTTTAACAAATTTTTTAACTTGGTCTTAGTGTTTCTACAATTTTTAACAAAATTCACCTCGATTTTCGTTAAGATTGAAGAGAGGATCACTCAATCCACATGCACATGTTTGGACGTCCCTCATACCTTCGCATCACATGTCCACACCACGATAACCAATTATCACACAACTTTTCATTCACCGGCTCTACTTTCAGACTTTCTCCAATGTACTCATTCGTTATTTTATTTTAACCATTCGCGCATTACACCACACGCTCCCATAGCATTCTCAACTCGGCCACTTACAACTGTGCCTTTCATTTATCCCTGTTTTGTGGCCCAAAATGCGACGACCCCGATACCTCCTACCAAAATATTGATTTCAGTACCTATGGATACTTTGTGTGTGGTAGTCAGTGTTTGATTGACACTGTGTGATTGTGTAGTAGGTCAATGGCCCAATCCCATTGCATATCAAATAAAAGAATGAGGCTACTTTGAAATCGCAGATTTACTACTTCTTAAAATAATGGTTTTCTAAAACCTATGAAATAAGTCTCATTAATGATTTTCATCTACTGGTGTCAAAAGTAAGAAAGTGAAAGTTAAATATTGATTTCAAAGCAGCATTGTACCGGTTCAAGGATGAATGTTTTCAAAAGAAGCAAACAATTGATTCATAATTTACATTAATTGTTTTCAAAATATTTTATTAACACAATTCATTCAATAACACCAAAGATTATAACATTCTCTAACATGAAACCTAAAATAAAATACAATTTTACCTAAATGTATTTTACTTACCAATTTATAATCATTCAAACATCATTTCGACTATGAGGTATACAGAATAAATATATTTTGAAATATTTTTTCACATTATAATAAGTCGTCAGAAATGTAATAATACTATTTAAATATTTATTATTATATAGTTATAATTTGAATGCGATAGTTGCTTTATAATGTCATGAAAGCAACCGCCTTCGAATACTTAATTTTATTGTTCGCATGAAGACCAAAAAGGAAAATAAAACACAGTATAATCAAGTAGAAACAAAATAATATGGAATGTACAAACCATGTTTATTTACTGATTCCTGGCAATACAATGTTTGTGACTCGCTTTTGAATTTATCAACAGCCACTCTAAAGAGGATAACATTTACAGGCCCATTACAGTATGATAAAGGATACATCCACTATAACACTGAAAGCTATATAGCATGGTACTTAAGCCAGGTTTTACCTTAACAGCGATAGACATCGGTACACAGTACCCTGGGGTTTAAATGTTTCATAAATTATTAAGATAACTTGTTTGGACTTAAATTTCTACTCTAACTGTACATTAGTTTCGCCTTAATGCTAAAATAATCTAAAAGTGATATCGTCGGATGATACGAAGATACGTTCGCGAGGGGGTGTTTAACGCGCAAATAATCTGATATGTCGATAGGTGAAATAAAGTGATCTCCTGTCACCGAAAATCAAAATAAAATGCGGTAATAAATTAAGAAATAAATTACGCCATCATCGCACGGTAGCAATTAAATGTAAACCATGATTGGGATTCGAAAATAGTAATCGTTATATTTATAAAATTGAAATAGAAAATATATTTATACAATTCGCGTCTCTAGGCGCGGTGCGGCCGCAGCATCAAGGCTGCACCGGGCCGGAGATATGCGAAAACATATAAATGATTGACGTCCAAGTAACCAACAAGTACTATACAAGGTGTTTAGTGGTGCTCCGAGGCACTATGCGGGTCTTTTTGCTACCGGCGACGACTTCCATGTGCGCGACTGAGTGACTGAGCAGATTCTGTGGCATAGAAACTCGGAGCACGGGCGACGGGAGTAAGAGTGTGCTTGTTGCGTTTATTGTTTCGTGTAAAGGTAGATGGCGACGATAAGACCGTATAGACCCAATACTTCAGCGAAAATGAGGATAAGAATCATGCCGACGAATAACCTGGGCTGTTGCGCGGTACCACGTACACCAGCATCACCGACGATACCTATGGCGAAACCAGCCGCAAGACCAGAGAAACCTACAGCGAGACCAGCTCCCAGGTGGATGAACCCTCTGAAAACAAACAGACATCACTTCATTAATACAAGTGTTTTCACTCAGGAGAGAAAGTAGCAGTGGTGTTATCCTATTTAGAAAAACTCTTTATTATGCACTTAACAACGTTTAGGTGCAATTTTAGCTTACTGCCGTACACCATCATCAACAGCCTAGTAACCTATATTCTGGAAAGATGTTACACATTTTAAAATAACTAAGTCAGTTAATAATACATTTTGATACAATTTCGGAATGTGGGTGGTAAATGCTTTTTCCGCCCTTGGTTGCGATAAATGAAACTAAAGCACACGTGTGAAATACATTGCTAATCGTAGTGCCATAAGAGCTAGTTTTCAAGTAAGTGTACTTAAAAGTTAATTTCTACACGTGACAAGTCATTATACAAAAAAACTAGTGTCGAGGTCAATAGCATGAAACATGCTCGCATTGTTACTTATAAGTCGACGGCAATTATGAAACGAAAATGTCCAAATAATTTCACTCGTGCGTGGCTACCATGGGTGTAATTATACATATCAGTACTAACATTAATGAGCCTTGAACATGATGATGGATTGTTGGTATCAAAATAGTATAAAAGATTTACAAAGGGTGTAAAATTAAACTACCCATAATGAAGCTGAAAGCTTGTCTTTGTTTTGGACCACACCTGGGACCTTCTGATTTATTGGAAGTCAAAGTTCCGAAATTATTATTTAGTTCGATGTACATAATGCTTGGTTGACGGATTCGTTAACAGCCTCAGGATAAACTGAATATATTAAGTGATGGCGTCAGCCTGACGAAGTAGGTCAGTAAGTAATGAATAAGAAATCTGTCGGGAATATTAATGTTATACAGAGAAAAATGAGCCTTGAAAAACAAAATGAAATCTCTTCGTGATTTAATTGAATACAAAAAAAAAGAATAAAGCCGTTAAAAGATTACAACCTTTTTTTGTTCGGTGGGTTACCATCATGACTCTTCCCGCTCTGGGCGGACCGGAAAGAAGTGTCAGACTTCTACTCACTAAAAACCAAGCATGTTCCTTCTTAGCCCTTTGTTCCGGGGCCGCGGTATCTCTCCCGGGAAAGATTACAACCTTCATCTAAGTTATGCTGATATATTTTGTGTTATTAATTTGATGTATCGCTTCTTATCTAGTTATTTTACCGGCGAAATTTCCGTTATGTTAGTATCGAAATCAAATTATAAGCTTTGCTAGTCATGATCTTTTATTCTATTGACTAGATTCAGATGAACTCTGTAATCCGCTGTCGTGGCTGAATACTTCAATAAACGCGTTACAATAGTTTGCAGTAAATATAGCCTTGCTTATGTAACCTTGTCCATTGTCCATTGTCCAAGTCTAGCTATTAGGAAAACAATGAACATAAAGTGAATAAAACGAAAATCTAGATGTTACTGTTACCATATTTTCACTGACCCCTTCCTTGATAAGACAATTTAACTATATAGTATAAAACTATTAACTAAATAGAACACCATTTGTAAATATGGATTCAATAATCTTAGATATAATTTGTATCTGTATATAAAAGAGATTGGCAAAGGTTTTTGAAGTACATAGTGAGTTAGCAACTTGTGTATAATGCTGATACCGATGAAGAGTCTTTACCCTGTTAGTTTTAACAATTATTGTCTGGCAGTTTGAGTACATAGGCGATCCACCCAAAATAATGTCCTTTCTTTGGAAATGTTCATCGTAACATTGAGCTCCTTGAGTCTCAAGTCGAGCTCCATCATAACTGATAAATGCTTGCACTGACTGGATGGATTCAAATCTGTGTGGTGCTTTCTTCAAAACAACATCTCAAATCTGCATACTGTGTAATTGTGTGTATACCAAGATTATTCTGGAGCATAACTTTCTTCTCAGAGTAGTCAGGTACGAAACACTGGCCCATCTAGTTTTTAAAAAAATACCATGACATGATCATCATCAGCCTGTAATGTTTTCCCACTGCTGGGACAGGTTTCAATATGAGAGGGAATGGGCTATGATCCACCACGCAGGCCCAGTGCGGATTGGTAAATGTCACATGTCTTTGAATTTTTGGTTCTAGGACATGTCGGTTTCCTCACGATGTTTTCCTTCAACGTACCATGACATGATAGTCGAGTCCTATTATGGCTTGTGATCCAGACAATCAAAAGGTAAGATAATTTCAACTTACTTGTAAAGGGAGTATTCGGCGGGTGCCGCCAGTTGTCCAGCAATCAGGACAGCCACTACCAGCCCGTAGATGGCAATGATACCCGCCATGACAACGGGAATGATGGACTTCATGATCAGCTCAGGCCGCATCACCGACATGGCGGCAATACCTGTGCCTGACTTGGCAGTTCCATAGGCAGCTCCCAGCGCTGAAATCATACAAATTAAAAGATTTAGTAAGATACTACAAATGATAATGATGATGAGATTAATGAAGAGAAGCTCGCAGAAATCTCTACCGAACAACTGGTGAGCTTCTGCAAGGCAACAGGAAGATTCGTGATGCCGACCAGCAGTAACCCATGAAGGGGATCCACCAAAATGGGGAACTGGGCGAAATAATCCACAACGAAAGGACTGATCGCCCGTCTGGTGTCTGCCGGCGTCCCCGAAGATAAATAAAAATAGAAGATACTACAAAACTAGCAAGCCAAGGGGAAGAGCTATGAAGGCTTTTATGTAAAGCTTGTTTCAATACTAATTGAAGTGGATATTGATTTTCATTCAAATTGTTTTAAGTATCTTTTTAATGAGGGTGGACTAAAAAAATCCTGTTCAAAAGTTTAATTATGCTAATGTTAAGCAAGTGATAGATAGACAACACTATCTTTGCAAAATTCTTCACCCCTAGTAGGTGTTGACCTTTTCAGTTATAGTTCACTTTGTTGATTATAATGCCACACCCCTTTTAGTGATATGGTTATTTATCTCAACTTGGGGTAGTTTTAATTCATTGCATATGTTTGATTTATCACAGCTGTGAGTCATGGGGATTTTAGGTGAGTCAATTCTGTTTGGATCTTTCCACACTGGTTGAAGGTACTTTTGTTGGTAATTGACAAATCAGTGTTTTCTTGTAGTAATAGACAGACCAGTAGATTACCATAATATTATCCTTATTACCCAAGGTACCATTTGCAATGAGAAGGTACTTGTGTATCAGAACATAGATATCGCATGTCAGAACCTCTTTGATAAAAGTTGTAAAGTCTTTACATTCACATGACATAGCCTAATGTTTTAGGTACACAAGGAGTCATGTGATTCTATAATTTATGATTTAAATGAATGCTGTTCTAGAATCCTAATTTTATTCCAGTTTTTCATTGTTACTGGCATTGTAATTATGCTGCTGATTGGATCTTTAGTACCTTTATAGTATCGTATCCTGTAAGCACTTCATGTACTTGAGTGGTCATGTGATGACTTGAAATCATGTTTTGTCCGATTAGTTTCTGAATGTTTAGTGTGATTAGGATCACCTCAAGAAAACGTTAGTAGTAGAATACATTGGGGAGTAGTAATAGTAGTGTGGATTAGTAGTTGTAACTTAAGTTAACAGCTGACTTAATCACATGATTAGTAAGTTGGTCATGTGATGATCAAAACCATAGACTTTTTTTTATTAATTTCCTTGTAATGAGGGGATTTTCCTATGCATTAAGACTCCAGAAATGTATGGGAGTGTATTCAATGATTCAAGTTATTGAATGCCAATAGTGCATTATCACATGGAATGGGATTACCCCATGAAAGAACATTTTGTTTCCTAGAACAATCAAATTCACTAAATTATAGGGTAGTGACATCAAAAGAGTCACCATGCATGTACAAGCTCTTTTGTTGCCGATGCAGATACTTCAGTGACACCAACCGAAAGGTATCAGCAATCAATCACCACCCATTTTCCCGCAAAATACTCTATAGTTCTATCAATATCAAATTGTCCTCATACCGCCATGCATAAGTATCTATATATTTGTATAGGGATAACGTAAAGCACAAGGTGCGGCTACTACTATAATTAGTGCTCTTAAAATAACCAGATTCGGACTGATTGAATAGAGCAAGATTGTTATGAATGTTTTCCATTTCCACAAACATTAGCAACTTAAAACACTGGTTTCTGAACTTCTGAAACCCATTTGGTGAAATCGATAATATTCAAGACGGCCATTTGTAAGGTAATGAACCACAAAATACATACCGCTAAAGATGATAGCAGACGCCGCCCCCATAACTCCAAAGAAGGGTCCATAGATTGGGTTGGTGTCGGAACTCATTTTGTAGGATGATTGAGGGAGTATTTACAGGTCCCAAAAAACTGTGATGACTATCTGCACACACTCACTCGACGGAACTACTTTTGCACAGACAAATATGGCCCAAGCTTTGCAGACTCGATAGAATGGGTCATATGACGATTGATGTTCAAGGCAGTGCTCGATATGACCTAAGTTCTGATTGGTTTTCATACGACACTTCCGAAATGCGCAGCCAATCCTAAGCTGTAGATTCGGCTGCGTTATGACGTAGTTCATTGATGTGGATCGCTGGCCAGCACTTTTCTTGTGCGCATGTACTGTTTGATTGTTTCAATACTTTTAAGTAATCTAACTTCTTTTATAGAATTTCTATTATAAAAATAAAATAAACGTAAATTAAGTTAGAATTAATCGTCAAAGTAAATTACATCAATTAATTTTGTTTAGTGGGAAATTATTAACTTAAAATTAAAAGTAATTCTGTATTGATTTACTTGGAATGATACCATGTTTTGAAACCTACCATCTAGTAATATTCGAGCAATATTTGAATAGTTGAAAATATTGTTTGTTTCTTGGGCATGCCGGTTTCCTCACGATGTTTTCCTTCACCGTTCTTATTATATCATTCTTACCATTTCATCCACCCTGACTCGATTTGGAGATACCTTGTTACGTCTCGGTCTACTCACCATCCCTTGAAACTAGTGACCCGAAAATGAAGAAAATTGGATCAGATCGGATTATATCGGTATGAGCGTTCCGGTTTTTGAAATTTTCCTATTATTATGATAGCCTAATTTGTCCCACTGCTGGGCAAAGACCTGATCGTGGTTTTCAATATCCTTCAGTCTTTGACACCACGTCTCTAATCTGCACTTTTAGGCCACTCTCAGAATCTAGCTTAATGAATAATGACATCGGTAAACCAGCATATACCTGTGACCATTTTCAACAAACAGGGAGAGGTAATGGCTGGAGCCGACTCTTGGAGCAAGCTAACTTCTTTATACGATTTGTCGCTTTGAATTTCATTTAAACATATAGGTACATACCTAAGTTGTAATTTTGATTATTTTATTTGTTAATAAAATTAAAATACAAAAATAGTAAAACTGAAAACTAATACTTACATATTATAGGTATACAACGACCACTGAGGCGTCCTAGTAGGTACTCCTCCGCATAGCAGGTTACTTTACAGGTACTACATATTGGTTATTATTTATTTTTTTAAGTGGTAAGTATACCTATATTTTTGTAATCTCCTTTTCAACCCCTTTAAGTTGATACCCTACTCGATGGTAGGCCTGCAAAATCCACAATTTGTCTGTTTTTTTTAAATTTTATGCAGCTAGTGACACTCGCGCCTCCAAGACGAATCTAACGGCGTAGGTATATCCTATCCAAATCCGTTCATCCGTTAAGGAGGGAACAAAGAAACGGACATACCTACATACAAACATACACAGGTCAAACACATAACCTTCCTTTTGGGCTTCACCACAGTTGGGTAAAACAGGAGGTGTCTAATGAGATGACGAGAAACAGAGAAGTAAAGAAGAAGACATGCAGCGCCGACCCCAAAAAGGGCAAGAGAATGATGATGATGACTTAGGCGAGACTTTGTAAGCACAAAATCATTGACATATAAATATCAATGCTGAGGCACAAACATTGATATTTATACTACTTTTGGGTATTAAAATGACAATTTAAATATAGAAGAAATCTTGTTTTCTGCATATGGTATCATTTAGCGTGCCAAAAATAACTTAACTTTAAAATGTTTGGATACACATCCAGGCACACTTTGAAATTACCGGTTACCCAAGATTGTATCCGAATTTTTGCATAGTTTTTGCTAGATCACGTGATTGTCAGTTAAATTTTTCTCTTTTCCTCTTGAAGTAAAATATATAACGCCCTCTCGCTTTAGTGCTGAAAATAAAGTTATTCAAGGAAATTGTTAGGTGTTCTCGCATGCTGTTGATCTTATTGTCAGTGTCACGTAAACGTCATGTCAAAAACATCACAACGCGGCCTGGCGCTTTACCCATGCTTTTTCAAAGTTTTAGTTACGTTTGCGTAATTAATATTTCTTAAATATACGTGAAAAGATATGCGTGACTAAATTTTCAACTTAACTGATTTATGCGTAATTAATTCCAAGTCAACAAAATGAAGTTTCATTACAAGGTAACTAATAAATATGAATATTTATACTTTGGACTTGTTATGGTCTTTGTTTACAATATTTTAAATAGTTAAAGACAAGTATGTTTGATAAAACTGACATTAAGTAATATTATCAGTGTATCCAATAATATGTATTTTCATATAATCACCCAAGTTTCTAATACAAATTCTTTCAAAATCGTTTAAATACCATTAATTTATAGTCAATGAACTTAACCTTTTTGAATGTTTCAGTTCCAAAATTTATTGGGTACAGTTTATCGGAGAGGTGATGTTTTGTTTACTGGCGATGGAAACTGTGTCATAAGCCCTGTCGGAAACAAAATAACTGCATATAACTTAAAACAGTAAGTAACAAAAAGGGTTTATTTTTTTACCCGCTCGTTGGGTTAGTTGTTGTAGCAAATACTTGGTTTGAAAAGTGTTATTAAATTTTTATAACAAGAGTTGTTTGGACTAGGGTTTTGTATGTGTCTGGCTGAAGGCAATAGTTTCCCCTAATAAAATATGAGACTTACACATAACTGCAGTGTGTTGCCGTCTTTGTGGTGTTTATCATTACCCTCAGAACATAGTACTACCACAAATACAAATAACAATTTAATTTTGATTTTAGAAACAAAAGCAACACACTGTCTTTTGAGAGCTACTACAACTACACAGCAATTGATGTTTCACCCAATGGATCAACTTTGTTGGCGGTCAATGAGAGTATGTATTATAGCCTTGTATTTTATGTCTTAACACTCAGTGCCACCCAACAAGCACCAGCAAATGTTGTGGACAACCGACTTTGCTCACGTATAACCATCCACGTAAGCCACAGTGTTAACATTTACGTTTATTAACTTTTATGTCTATGGGCTAAATTGATTGGCAAATATTCATTACAACCCGACAACAACGATTAACAGGCTTAGGGCGACCCAAAACATAAAACAGATACTTAAAAAAATAAACAATATAACTAGAAAGTAGGTGATGAGTAATAGTACACTTTCGGTGCCAAACACCCAGCATAACATGCTGGGTGTAGGCCTGTCAAACTCATACAACGCACCATATAGTCGTCGTAACAATCTCGAAAAGTTCTGACCTGCTATCGTACTGCATGGCAGTGAGACCTTTCTCTTTAATCTACTGTGGCACTCATGCTTGCATTTGGAAACTACAATAATGTGGATATCTTATAATTCATACTCTTAGAAAATTTGAAAAGTTCTAAAAAGCCATACTTTTAAAGATGATATATTAATGATAATAATTGAATGCGACCATAGGTCGTGGTGGAGCAAAATAAAAACGTGTATAAAAATATAATAATGATGTAGAATAAAAAATACAACGTTCGATTGGAATTGAACAAAAATATTAAAGCAATGCGTAAGCGCAGCCGTGCGTGGAGACGTGCAACAGCTGACTGGCGAGGTGCGGGGGCCCGCGGTCGGCCGTGGTCGGTGCGCGGTAGCTGGTTGACTCCCGCTTCCCGCGAATGTTGAGCGGAACGTCTCAACAATAATAATCTTTATTTCAAAAAGCCAGATACAATTTGTCCATCTCAATCAAAACAGGAAAAACGTTCTTATATGAATATATAGTTGTGGCCATAGTCATGTAGAAACATTTCCTGGGCCAATCTCTGGACTTTATAAATTGGAGTTTTTGTAGAGTTATGAAATGGAACAACAAGAATTAGACAAATTTAATAAATCTTTGGTGTTTGTGTCCCACTTTGGGATTTCACTGTGTGAAAGAAACCTTATCTAATACAAGGACTTTTTATTTACAGAGGGTGAAGCTCAGATGATCAGTCTACTGACCTGTACTGTCATTCACAAGTACAAGTTTAAGCAACAGGTGAATACGGTCAAGTTCAGTCCAGACGGAAAATACTTTGCAGCTTGCTGTGACGATATAGGTATAGTGGTGATTTTACTCAAACAATTACTTTCCTAAAAAGCTTTTCATTGATGAATTACCTAGGTTACGTGGCCACAAGATACCTGCTTAAGTGAAACTAGTGTAGTAGCAGCGGCAGCGGTCACTGTCAAAATAAAGATATTTCATACACGCGCGCATTTCATAGACTATTCGCAGGTGTAGCATGAGTCTGCAATGTAACAAACAAAACAATAATATAATTCTTATATTTATTTTATTCCAGTATTCATAATGACAGCACCATGCACGTTCACTGGAGAATTCCGTTCATTTGTCATGAAACGAGTCTTCAAGAAAGCAAGAGATGAAGTAACCTGCCTGGACTGGTCTTCTTGCTCCAAGCTCTTAGCAGTTGGTTCCAAAGACACAACCACCAAAATCTATACCATAGATTACTTAGATAACCTAAGCATGTACTCGTTAAGCGGTCATACAGATAAAATAGTCAGGGTGTTCTTTGAGAAGAAGAGCTTGGATTTGATAACTGTTAGTAGGAATGGTCAGGTTTGTTTGTGGGAGGCTAACATTGATATGGATGATCTGGTAGTGTCTGATGTTCAGATATCTCACCGCAAGAAACGTAAAATGGCTAAGGATGAAGAGAGCGAAGACGAGGTTGATGAAAAGGCTGTTATCGAGAAGGATAAGGAATATGTAAGTAATATTTTTTTTTAAATATGTTGCCCCACACTAGGAATTTCTCCTGTACCGTAGGTGCGTTTACAAACATCAAAACTCACATACATAAACTAAACACCCAGACCCGAAACAACTATCTGTAGGCCATACAAATATTTGTTCCGTGCGGGGATCGAACCCGCGACATGGCGCAGCAGTTCAATCGCTCAGCCACTGCGCCAACCGTGCCATATTGATTGTATAATTTCATTAGTCTGAAATTGTGTGTTGAAACTGTAAGATTTCCTGGATAATGGCGATTAATATTTTGTCTTTTCGTCGATAATCTGTTTTATTCCAGTCCCAGATACCTTTGCTAGTTGTTGCAACGGCAGCCCTAAGTGAGAGCTCTAAGGTCTGGCTCTCAAATCAGGCAGTGTAGATGGTTGCACTTTGTATTTCTTTATAGCAGCTAATAACAATTCAGCCCATGAATAATTTTAATAATAATTTTCAGTCTTGCCCCTACAATCTACATGACGTATAGACACACAACTGATAAGAGCTCTTTTTTTAAATATCTTATTTAATAATTCAATATAATTTTTTACACACAAAAACACATTATTTTAGACCTTATCTAACGTTTTCAGGAAAGTGACAATGAACAAGACCCCACTGAAAAGGAAATTAAAACAGAAGATACGGTCAGTAAACGCTTACTATACAAGAAGTTAGGAAGACATTACATAGGAGATGACATTAGGAGAGCACATCACAAGGTCAAGTTGACTGCCGCACAGTATCACAGGGATACTAAGATGTTGGTCACTGGTATGTAAACTTATTCCTATACATTTCTTTTTAGGTTTCTAAATCATCAAATGACTCCTGCTCTGGGCAGAGCGGTAGGGTGTCGGACTTTTACTGACTAAAAACCACTCATGTTCCCTTTGTGTCGAGGCCGCGGTATCTATTACGAACAACCCGCAGCCCCGACGGTTTTCTAATACACTTGATGATCAATAACTTATAGGACGACTAACTTATAGAAAACAGAATTAGGTAACACCGCCCAAACAGACGAAAATATAGAGGAAGGATTTTACCCTAAAGTGCCCATCACTACATAATTATTATAAAAAAAAAAAACACAAAATGTGAAAAAAGTAAAACACAAAAAGTGAAAAAAGTTGATATACTTCAAAGAAAAATCAGCTTTTGAAGTCGTGAGACATTTGTTTGTTTGATTTCGTTTTTTTTGTCACCGACTTCAGAAGCTTATTTTTCCCGCCCCTGTAACGGATCATAACGTTTTACAAGACCCCTCCCTTCGCCCCAAATTTCGTTATGTAATATTTGAACGCTCCCTGACCTATAATAATACTAGTGTTTAAGGTGCAGGCCACATATATGGCGTCGGGCGCAGACATGGCGCGTGCGGTGAAATGCCGCGTCATATCCGCGCCCGATCTACGACATTCCGTGTATCCTAAATTGCGCTTTATTTCTATGCACTTGGTATAAAATTTTAATGGAATAGGAAGCCGCCGCGCCATGACCGCGCCCAACGCCATTTATGTGTGGCCTGCGCCTATGACCTGTGTGCATTACTAACAATTGGATTGTATGATCAGTTCAATAAACAATTATTATACATTTCTAGGTTTCTCCACGGGTATATTCTTCCTACACGAGATGCCAGACGTGAATCTCATCCACACACTCAGCATTTCAGAACACAGGATCAGCAGTATAGCCATATCATCACCCGGGGATTGGATAGCGTTCGGCTGTCCCAATGTCGGACAACTGTTGGTTTGGGAGTGGCAAAGTAAATAAAGTTTTATCTAATCTATCTATTAAATACCTTTAAACGAGCAATTCTTGCTTCTTACTTAGGTTTTACGGGCTAGAACTAGGTGTAGCCGGCCACATGCGGTTAAACCTAGGTGTATCCTACTTAACTTCGGTTAGAACTAAGTTTAGCCTTCATCATAGCGGCTAGAACTAGGTGCAGCCACACACTGGTAGTTAAACTTAGGTGTATCTTATTTATCATCGGCTAGAACTAGGTTTTCAGTGCAGTTAAGCATTTTGGTTTTGTTTTGAGATAGTTTTGCGTTTCCCGATTGATTAGATTGACAGTACACCTCTACCCAACCCTTCGGGGATTAAAGGCGTGATGTTATGTGTCTTAAATAAGTTATTTTCCAGGTGAACAATACGTAATGAAGCAACAAGGCCACTCGCTCGACATGACCTGCCTGGCCTACTCCCCGGACGGTCTATACATAGTCACGGGAGGTTACGACGGGAAGGTCAAAGTGTGGAACACGAGCAACGGCTTCTGTTTTGTGACCTTCAACGAACACAAGTCCACGGTGACTAGTATTACTTTTAGTGCTAATAAGAAGTTCTTCGTGTCTGCTAGTTTAGATGGGACCGTTAGGTGCTATGACTTGACTAGGTGAGTTCAAATTCTACTCCTAGCGGGAAGCGACTTAAGTTTATACTATGTAGTGAACATAGTATAAAATAAAGTCGCTTCTCGCTGTCTGCCCCTATGTATGCTTAGATCTTTAAAACTACGCAACGGATTTTGTTGCGGGTTTTTTTAATGGATAGATTCAAGAGGAAGGTTTTAATAACTTTTTTGCACCCGTGCGAAGCCGGGGCGGGTCACTAGTTATATATAATTCTACTGTACGTGTGTATGTCACTGAACTCCTCCTAAACGGCTGGACCGTTCTGGGGATATTTCAATGGGTTCTTCGATGGTTTGAAAACACAATTGGACCCGGTAGGTGGCGCTGCTGTCCGGGCAGGACGACGTCTGCTGGGTCCGCTAATCTATCTATTTCAATAAAAAGAGAAGTCCTGACTGACTGACTGGCTCATCAACGCCCAGCTCCAAGCCTTTTTTTTAGAGGGTTGAAAATCAAATGACTCTCCCAGGGAGGGGCGGAGCGAAAGGGAGTGTCAGACTCCTGCTGATAAAAACCACCCATGTTCCTTCTTAGCCCTTTGTGTTCCGGGGCCGCGGTATCTCTCGAACAACACGCAGCCCCAAACCTTGGACCTAGAAAGCTGAATTTTTGCTCAAAGGTTCCCTTTATAATGTAGACAAGGAATAAGGAAGTGTTTTTTGAAATCAACCCCTAAACGAGTTCAATAAGTGAAGAAAGTTTGTTTGGAATATCGCCGTCAGTTTCCCCAAGCTAGTTTATTAAATACGAACCTTACCCCAGTAAACATAGCGCTCACTTTCAGATACCGTAACTTCCGTACCCTGACGTCTCCGAGCTTGGTGCAGTTCAGTTGCGTGGCGTTAGACGCGAGCAGTGAGTTGTGTGCGGCGGGAGGACAGGATGTCTTCGAGATATTCTTGTGGTCCATCAAGTTTGGCAAGCTATTGGATGTAAGTATTAAGATTGTTGCGAATATTCGCATTCGCATTCGCATCCGCAATTCCGCTTCTGAAGTCGGTGACTTTTGTTTGTTTGATTTCGTTTTTTTTTGCCACCTACTTCAGATGCAGATTTTTCTTCTAAAGTTTATTTTTCACGGCTTTGTGTTTTATTTTTTGTTGAAGTCGGTTTTACTTTTTCAATTTTTAGTGATTCACATGTGCTTACCCCTTCACAACGTACCGGCGTGATGTTATGTTATAAACTGGTGTAAATGATAGACATACATGAAATTTCAGCAATCCCAGTCCATTTGCTGTCTTTTATTGAGGAGTTCCGTTGCCTATCTCCGAAGCTCTTCATCATATCTGCACCAAATTGAAACAGGACCACTCCGAAAAATTACTCTTCCAAAAACTTCCCAAATCACTTCAAATGTGCCTATAATATTCGAAGAGTTCTCTCTATTTCTCCAGGATCCCATCATCAGATCCTGACTTGATGATCATGGGACCACCTGGGAACTATACCCTTTCAAACAAAAACAAAAAAAAAACCTAATCGGTTTAGCCATCTTCGAGTAAACGGGGAACATAAAAAAAAGTTTCCGACGAATTGAGAACCTCCTCTTTTTTGAAGTCGGTTAAAAAAAAAAGTTTTCTAATATAATTCCGTCCGCAGGTACTAGGCGGGCATGAAGCGCCAGTATCTTGCGTCACGTTCAGTCCTACACTCGCGAGCTCGCGCCTCGTGTCGGCCAGCTGGGACAAGACCATCCGGATATGGAACTGCATCGAGAGCAGTGCCGACGCAGAGACGGTTCAGCTTACGTCGGACGCCCTGCAGGTTGCGTTTAGACCTGACGGTGAAGAGGTGAGTGGTTGTTTGTGGCTTTATAAACTAGTTAAAATTGTGCATCATATATTTTTTGCATGGAGTCCCTTGGGAACCACAGGATACCGCTTCTGTTCTGTCTCCTGCTGATATGGAGGGAAGTGGAAATTATGATTTTCTTACTCCTTCGCTATTCTTATTATGATTAATTTCGTTGCGGGATCCAAGACAGTTAAATTGTTTCTCTGGGCCTTAGTCGAGCTTCGTTGTCTCGGCGCTTTTCTGTTGGTCGCTACTGTTGATTCTGGCTTTTGGGTTGTCGCAATAAAAAAAAGGATACTGCTTGTTACAATCCTAATAGACTACGAAATTATAGAGGGTAATATTTTAAAATATATTCGTCTTCATCTTCTGCCTGGCCTGTTCCTAGCTATCAACATAGCTAGGAAACAAACCACAAAAAAAGCATAAATAAACCACAGAAAGCATAAATAAACCACAGGAACATGGCCACAGGAATAAATTTTAAAATATTATCAAAAACTCTCACTGAAACTAAATTTTACTCTATTTCTTCATTAGATAGCAGTTTCAACCCTAGACGGAAACATAACGTTGTTTAATACGACGACGGGAGACCAGACCGGCAGCATCGAAGGCAGAAACGACTTGGGATCCGGCAGAGCTGAGACTGACCTCATCACTCTTGAGAAGATGTTGAAGACTAAGTAAGGATGCAGATAACATTTTTTTTGGAGTGTGTGAAATCGCCAAATTCGCCTCCCGCTCTGGGCGAAGTGGAAAGGAGTATCCGATTTCTACTGAATAAATACCATCCATGCATACCTTCTTAAAACCTTCGTAAAATTAACTGACCGCATAAAAAACACCACACTGCGCTCCAGAACTCAAATTGCCGACGTAGCTTATAAAGCTGCGAGACTGAAATGGGACTGGGCAGGCCATGTCAGCCGGATGCCGCCGCAGCTGTGGGCCCGAATATCGCAGGACTGGAGCCCTGACACAGCTAGACGGGGTCGCGGTAGACCGAGGGGGAGATGGCGGGACGCCTTGGATGGCTTTCTAACCAACTGGCGAGAAGAAGCACACCATCGGAAGAAGTGGGAAGAATGGGGGGAGGCCTTTGCTCAGGAGTGGGACAATAACGGCTAAATAAAAAAAAAATCCTTCTTAGCCCTTTGTGTTCAGGGCCGCGGTATCTCTTTCGATCAACCCGCAGCCCTCACGGGCGTCGGTCGTTGGTACAATGTTGCTGACATCTCTTTGAGGCACGCTTGGAACACTAACGCGCCGTCGACAGGACAAGGGACGATCCCATAAACTTAACAAATCAGAGATTTAACCTAACAGACAGATGTGTGCTGGGGAGTTTGTTCCGCCACTTCTTCTTCCCAGCTAAACACTAGGAAGTGTCGATGGGTGGGCGTTTTGGGGGACTGTCTCTTTTAAATAAGTAAAGTAAATTTTGTCGTTCGAAAAGTGCTGATTATCAGTCTAGTTTGAATAAATGACTTTTGATTTTGATTTTATAAGACGACTAGCGGACGTCCCGCGGTTTCACCCGCGTAGATCCCGTTCCCGTGGGGATACAGGGATAAAAAGTAGCCTATGACACTCAGCAATAATGTGGCTTTCTATTGGTGAAAGAATTTTAAAATCGGTTCAGTAGATCCCGAGATTACCCCTTACAATTTAACAAATATACAAACACAAACTTTACTTCTTTATAATATTAGTATAGATGAATAAATTATTTTTCTAGGGCTTTCACAACAATATGCTACTCAGCCGATGGGTCGTGCATACTCGGCGGCGGTAACTCCAAACATGTGTGCCTGTACAGTGTGAAGGAATCTATACTTATCAAGAAGTTTGTGATCACGCAGAATAGATCTTTGGATGCTGTTAATGTGAGTATAGTGTTTGTAATTAATGGAATTATGATTAAGGGTGTGTGAAAGAAGGAATAAGGTAGGGCAGTGTTTGTTGCCTGCCTCGTGGTCGCAAAGCGTGACTGCTGTGCGTTGGTTCCTGGGTTCGATTCTCGGGTACAGTGCGATCAAATTATTTTGGCAGGTCTGAACATAGGCTCTGCGAACTTTTACGCATGTAAACTTGTGATGAAAACTGTTATTGCCAGATAAACCAATACTTAAACACTGTTTTAAGCTTTCACGGTTCATAACTATATTTAAAATGTCACTTACGGGATATCTTTCGTGATTGTTATTTGTTTTGAGTTCAATACAATACTTAAACGATCTGAAAATATCTAATTTAAACAGTGAGAAATACAAATAAAATAAATATCATAACACTTTTATACATTAGTTGTAACAAAATGACCTGCACGAAGTTCGGACCTGCCAAGATAATGTGATTGCATTGTAATCGGGTTGAGCTAAAATGCTATTGGGTTTTTCATTAGAAATTTCCCTGTAGTAGCCCGGAGTTTGGAAGTTTGAGGCATGATATACCCGTACCTCGGTGCGCACGTTAAGCCGATCTGGACTCGTTTGTGACTGATTGGCCAGAAAAGGCACAACACCGGGAGAGCTGGAAAGAAATAGGGGAGGCCTTTGCCCAGCAGTGGGACACAATAGGCTAATTAAAAAAAAACATTCAATTTTTTGGCGGCCCGGCATCGCATCATGCCGAAGCGACAGCTCAAGCTATCTTTTGTAAGAAGAACAGTAAGTAACAGGTACTTACTGACACTGTTAGCTTGTGTCATCCCACTCCTGTGCAAAGCCTCCCCACATAACTTTGATCCAGGGTCAATGTGGAACACTGGTCGTAGGTCCTGTCCAGTTCAAATTCAAATTGTTTATTGCAATCCATAATGTACATTTTTACAGGTGGTATAAAATAATTTCAGACGCAATTATAGACCCTGCCGGGCACAGCAATTTTCTATATAAAATAATTAGGGAGAGGAAGAGCGCTTTGCTTCTTTTAGAGAAATTAAATCCACTACTTGAAGAAAATCCCAAACTTAACAACGAGGTGATGACAATTAAAAACATAGTTGAGAACCTAGAAAAAGAAATGCGGAGAAACAATATTCAGCTACATGGGTCTAAGAAACAGAGACAAATAAGAATAAGAATAATTTATTTAATAAAAAAGATAATACAATAAGGTGTACATTTAGGCACAGTGTTGTTTCACATACAAAGTTATAATTAGTGCTTTTAATAACACTGAGCTCATGAATTTAGTTGTGGAATTAGTTGGTATTATTTCTATACCTATCTTATATCTATATTTATTTACTTATTCTATTAATATTATATCAGTCTATCTATTCTTTTATTAGTTCGTCGCGCCATCGCCTGCGTGGTCTACCACGACACCTTCTGGCTGTGTCAAGGCTCCACAACGTGGTTATTATTTCCGATAGCTTGCCTGGCATACGACAGACAGCCAGCCCAGTCCCACCTAAACTTAGCAGCTTTTTGAGCAACATCAGAAGAACCTGCAACATTTCAATGAAAATCTTTCTGTTACGTACCAGGACTTTATAAACCGTCGTCTGATGACGGAGTTCGGTAACATGGCGCTGGTAGAGGAACGCGGAGACCTGGAAGGTGGCGATGTTAACGTGCGGCTACCGGGAGTCAAGGACGGGGATATGGCTGACCGAAGAGTCAAACCAGAGGTGAGTCTGACTTAATAAACGGTACTACTTTTGTTTTGTAAATGCAATCATTAAATAATTACTATGTACTGCCTCGATGGTCTAGTGGTAAAAAGCGAGACTACTGAGCAAGAGGTCCTGGGTTCGATTCCCGGGCAAAGTGTTATTGGGTTTTTCCATCAGGAATTTTTCAGTAGCAGCCACGGAGTCTAGATTTATGCACTGTTGATGGCAATAGACTCGCCCCCTATTATATGGGACATAACTGCCGAAATGAGGGAGTACTGTTAGGTACACCCCTGCCTAACCTTTCAGGGATTACAGGCGTGATGTTATGTTATGTACCTTATGTACCTTATGCATTGATATAATAAAACCCTAGATGCACAGTCTCGAACAAAACAAACAGTCGAAGCTGTCGCCAAAAAACTCACAAACACACGCACTACTACATGTAGTTATCGTCACTATAAACATTTTTTTTTGGCAAATTCAACCTTACGCAGATTCCTTTTACAATGCAGTTATAAAAAGCAATATAAAAAGTATTTTCTACGACCGTGCAGAGACGCGAGCGACGCGAGACTATTTGAAATGAGTTCATTGTGAACTCATTTTAAGCGGACGGTTTTGAGACGCGGAGTGTGTATTCTTATTCTTTTTGTATCTTGGGTTTTATTATATCAATGACCTTATGTACTACTTACACCTTTTTTTTTTTTTGGTGGGTGGGAAATCATCAAATAACCCCCGCAGAGCAGAGCGGAAGGGAGTGTCAGACTTCTACTGACTAAAAACCACCCATGTTACTTCTTCGCCCTTGTACCGAGGCCACGTTATCTCTTTCGATAATCCGCAGCCCCGACTACGACTACATCTGCGTTTTAAAACATTGGTTGGTTACTTGTGACGTAATACTTATGACTTAGGTGCGCGTCCATTGCGTGAGGTTCTCGCCGACCGGGGACAGTTTCGCTGTGGCCGCTACGGAGGGACTTCTCATATACAGCCAGAACGCTGGTATCGACGGTACATTCAGGTAAGTTGTTATTTTTGTAATAGGGATGTCGCCTGACTAAAAAAAAACATGATTCTGTGTCAGCTCAGTTACTTTAGATTATCCAAAAATATTGGATACGTGTTTTTTGTTTTATCAAATTAATCAATATTGACGAAGATAAAACGGGTCTAAAATCAAAGACAAGCCTCCGCTTTTGACGTCACTCATAATCTTAGACGTCACTTTTTGTCTCAATTTACTGAAATGTGACGTCACACAAGTTTTCGAAATTCTGTATCGTCCGGGGCCGCGGTATCTCTTTCGAATAACCCGAATCCCCGTCAGGCGTCACGGCGGGGCCATAAGGGCCGACGCGTCGGCCCTTATGGCCCCGCCGTAGGTCCCCTGCAATGTTGCTGACATACTTAGGCCTGGGGGTCTAAAACGGCCACTTTTGCAGATCATAATGTGAATTGCGTTTAAAAGCGTAAAATGGACCTTTCACAATAAAAACTGCGTCTGTGACTATTTTACGAATGTTAACGAAATTAAACTTTTTAAACTTTCGCGATTCGTACACATTATAAAACACTATCGAAACGGGTCTTATCGCGATATTCTTTTTAACGAGGTAAACAGGTACCTACTTGTTTCCCGACGTTTCGACCGCCTTGCAGCGATCGTGGTCACGGGAGGACTGATGACAGCTCAGCGACGTCTTCGTAAAGTGCGGGTCTGTGCATCTACCCTCACTTGGTCTTCACAATTTTTATAAATGTCACTGTCGGTACTTCTACACACAACACTAAGGACGTCTACACACTGGCGGACCTCGTCGGACGACCGGCGTTGCTTGCACTTGCTTGCTGCAAGGCGGTCGAAACGTCGGGAAACAAGTAGGTACCTGTTTACCTCGTTAAAAAGAATATTGCGATAAGACCCGTTTCGATAGTGTTTTATAATGTGTTAACGAAATTCCTATTATGATGTATTTTACTAAATTGTTACAGACGCAGTTATTATAATGAAAGGTCCATTTTACGCTTTTTAACGCAATTCATATTATGATCTGCCAAAGTGGCCGTTTTAGACCCCCTGTGTCCCTACAGTGTCAACATTGCAGGCTATCACACTAATATTATAAAGGCGAAAGTTTGTGAGTGTGTATGCTTGTTACTTCTTCACGCAAAAACTACTGAACGGATTTGGATACAATTTGGTACACAAATAGTTTATAACCTGGATTAACATATAGGATAGTTTTTATCCCGATTTTATTTTCCCTTGGGATAATATTTGAGTTGTAGCGGGTGAAGCCGCTGGCAACACCTAGTATGCCGTGTATTCTAATTTAATAAATAAACCCCCAGGCCATACCGTCTCGAAGCAACATCGACTCCTTATGCAGTGAAGCAGTTATTGTTACGCGAAGCGTGGGGCTCTGCGCTAGTGGCCGCCATACAACTGAACGAGCATACCGTCATACGACAGTGCGTGGAGGCCGTTCCCGCCAATGATAGTGAGTACCTACTTAATTAGAGGAAATACTTCTATAAAGAGCGTATACGCTGTAGGACGTTTCATACAAATTTTCGAAAATAGAGCTACAGTTTAAATAAACTGATTTTTAATTTTCCATACAAACAGAAATAACTACTTCTATCTTTTTTACCCGACTGCGGCGAAGCCCAGAGTTATGTGTTTAATCAATATGTATGTAAGTACGTAACCGTGGCAATGGCAGTGATGGGGCGTTGTCACAGACGCCAATCATTGTGTCGTTACGGGACAACAACCGTGAATACTGGCTAGCTGCTTCTAAAACAAAAAACCTCAGTGAACAAGACGTGGGCAGTGGAAGTAATGAAAAGGTGTATATACGAGAGTCATTGACCCCAACAACAGCATTTCTTCTGTGGAAAGCTAAAACAATGTTAAAAAATCAACAACTGTGCAAATTTGTATGGTGCAAAAATGGGAGCGTGCTGGTACGTAAACAGGAAACTGAAAAAAAAGTCTACACAGTTCGTTCGATCGCCGACATAGAAAAAATTGCAAACGAACTGCAAAAAGCTGCAGGTATGACTGTTCCATAAAACTCACACTAATACCTATTGAGTAAAGTGTTTTAATATTATTAACAACATGTCATAACCTTTCCCCTGTTTATGGATAACAGTGATTTGTCGATAATTGAGACTGAACATATGTCATGGCATGATTTTACAACAGATATTCCCCCAGAAAATAATGAGTTATTATTATTGCACACAAATATAGGATCAATGGTTAAAAACCACTCCCACCTCGAATTTTTAGTATCCACTAGCCCAGTTATCATACATTTAATTGTTATTACGGAAGCAAACCTAAAAGACTCAACAAAAAACCTATTTCATCTAAAGGATTACTCAATGTACACGGAGCTACGTAAACATCGTAAAGGAGGAGGCATAATTGTTTATGCGCATAAAACTATAACATTCCTGGAATCAGACGTACCTACCTATAATTTCGAGAGCATAATTGGCGAGGTTGAAACATATAACGGCCACAAAACAACGTTATGTGCAGTGTACAAGCCCCCGTGTATAAATAAGTGTAAATTTGTGTGTGAACTGGCGCAGGTTCTATCTAACTTACAAAGAAATTGTAACTGTATAATAGTTGGAGACACTAATATAAATATTAAAGATACTAATCCCGTTACAAATAGATATATGAACAAGTTATGTGAGTTGGGGTTTGAGTGTTGTATTAAAAACTTTACTAGAATAGCTAAGAGTTCCAAAGGCATATCTAGAACATGTATTGATCATATATTTATCCGTGACGATTGTAAACCTATTCAAGTGCATAACAGACAGCTTTGTATTAGATCAGCAGTTGTTCAGTATGCGCTGGCGGATCACTTTATAACCGGTTTGGCAATAACAAGTGTTCGAGCAACGAGTCAATACCAAACGATTAGTAAATTGAATGACACTAAAATAAAAGAAGAACTGTTAGGTATTGACTGGTCACCCGTATATACTATGACTGATCCCAACGAAATATTCAATCACATAAGTCTTAGGTTCGAGTCTGTGTATAAGAAGTGTCGGGAAAACGTTAAAATTAAGGTAAACAGAAGAAATCAATGTAAATGGATAAGTGACAAATTAAATTATATGTCTAACAAAAAAAAAAGAATTATTAGAAATTTGGAAAACAGATGTAAACAACAAAAAAAATAGGCAGATTTATAATAGGTACAGAAATAAAACAAATAAATTAATGAATAAAGCTAAAAATAATTGTATTAAAAAAGAAATAATTAACAACTTCAAAAATTCAAAAAGAATATGGTCTATTATCAACAGGCTTACTGGCAGAATTATGAAAGCAGTGGACGATATTTTAATAAAATCATTTAGACTTAACCCTAAATTATTAGCCAACAAATTTGCGTGTGATTTTGAGTCGAATGTGAAAAAAGTGATATGTAATTGTGACGAGCCATTGCTTGATAGAGAGTCGTATATAAATGAACCTAATGTGACTTTATATATTAACAAAATAAAAGAAGAAACCTTACACAAAATATTAAAATCAATTGATGACCGAAAAAGCCCGGGCATTGACCAAATACGAGCAAGAGACATAAAATATATATCCAAAGAAATAACGCCCGTTCTCACTCACTTGGTAAATACTTGTTTATCTAGCCGTACCTATCCAGATAAACTTAAAATAGGTATAGTACGACCTATACATAAAAAAGGCAAATACACAGATACTAATAATTATAGACCTATTACTATACTTTCTTGCATTGACAAAATAATAGAAAAATACCTTGGTAAATCAATAAACGACTTTCTCTCAAGTAATGATATCATTCACGAAAAACAATTTGGCTTCCAAAAAAATAAAAGTACTTCACAGTTACTGTCGTTGTTCACTGATGAAATTTGTAACCACCTGGATGAAAAAAAACATGTTCTTGTTGTTATGGTTGATTTTAGCAAAGCATTTGATGTGCTCAATTACAAAACGCTTTTTGAAAAAATGCAGCAAAATGGTATACAGGGCCCACTGCTGGAATGGTTCCAAAACTATCATTCAAACAGATACAACACAGTAAAGATAGCAGGGCAACAAAGCAACAAAATACCAACCTTATACGGAACGGCACAAGGCTCAATTTTAGGGCCCACAGAATACCTACTTTATGTAAATGACATGTGTAAGATATTTCAGAATGGCTCTGTGTACCAGTTTGCTGATGATACATGTTTAATTGTAGCACACCGAAACCTTGAAATTGCAGAAAACCTGATACAAAAAGAATTTAACAATCTATGTAAGTGGGCACACGATGTCGGATTATCACTTAACTATCAGAAAACTAAGCTATTACATATTCACTCACCATACATTAAAGTAAATAGCATACCGAAAGTCGTGGCCCACGATCATGAGTGCATGCACCAGTGTCCACCAGTGTGTAATTGTAACCAACTTGAAGTAGTAAAGGAACATTTTTATCTAGGTCTTAAAATTGATAACAAATTTAATTGGGGTCCCCATGTTGATTATGTTTGTAACAAACTCAGGTCAATATTGGCAAAACTTAGCATATTAAGGCATAAATTACCATACAGAACCAAAAGACTAATGTACTTGGCCCTAGCAGATTCAATTATCGGATATGGTATAGCTAGCTATGGCAGAACATATAAAACATACTTACAAAAAATATATGACATACAAATTAGGATGTTAAAAATTATAGTTCCATATAAAATAAAGCTTAAATTTAAAGACAACTATCAACGATTATTTGAATATTGTAAAATAATAAATGTCTTTGACAAAGTAAAACTAGCTATAATATCTCAATATGCCAACGAAATTGATAATTTAAGTAAAAAAATAAGACCTAACAACTTAAGATGTTTAGAATACCTACCATTATATAATCTGCCAAAATGTAACAATGAATATGGAAGAAGGACCTGGAGGTACTTGTTACCTAACATATTGAATAAACTCCCTAAGCAATTAACTAATAAATTAAAATCAAAGAAAACCTTGCAAATTAAACGAATAATTAAATATTACCTCACTGTGGATCAATACAAAGTTCCTCCAGATCTTTCACAAATGAATAAATAATGTAATGTTATGTAAAAATAAATTTTAATGTAAACAAGCGAGACGCCTCACTCGCACATAATCTTTCAGATTTAAGATTAAGCGATGTGTGTATAATCAAAATTTATGAAGTGTTTTGGAAATAAAAAGTTTTAAATTTTTTTTTTTTTATTTTTTTTTATTTTTTACGTACTTATGTATGAACGTTTTGAAATAAGAAATTTCGCAAATGTATTCGACTAACTTTTTAGACCTATCTAACTGTGTGAAGTTTCATTAAAATCGGTTCAGGTATTTTGAAAAATAAGGACTGGAATATTTTTATGAAATGCTATGTAGCGGTAATGCTGCTAATTCTTATTTGAAAGCCGTAGCGGTGATTTGCAGTGAAACCCACTCTCTAAAAAGTGGTAGCTAATAGTTGGCAGCAGTAACTACTAGTACTACCTAGTCAGCTAGCTGTAGCCAAGAAAAGAAAAATGGTCTGTCTTTCGGACTGTCTATCTGGTTGTTCTGGCTAATCTCCAAAACGGCTGGACCAATTCACGGAACTTTTACGGGCAGGTAGCTAATGTTATAGGGTTTAACGTAAGCTACTTTTTAACCGACGAAAAAAAGAGAGGATCTCAATTCGACCCGAATAATATTTTGTTTTAAGGGGACGGTGAACGAACATTTCTCCATACAAACGTAATACCAAAATCATTCGCGATACGAACATATTACCACCTTAAAATTATGTTATTCGGATACAGACGATATTTATCTAGGTTCCTATTAAACTTTTTTTTTAAAACATTTACTATTTACGAAATGCAAGCGAATTGCATTTCGTCTAAAATTATGTTATTCGGATACAGACGATATTTATCTAAGTTACTATTAAACTTTTTTTTTAAAACATTTACTATTTACGAAATGCAAGCGAATTGCATTTCGTCAATAGTAAATAGCAATTCGCTTGCATTTCGTAAATAGTAAATGTTTAAAAAAAAAAGTTTAATAGGAACTTAGATAAATATCGTCTGTATCCGAATAACATAATTTTAAGTTGGTAATAGGTATGTTCGTATCGCGAATGATTTTGGTTTTACGTTTGTATGGAGAATGTTCGTTCACCGTCCCCTTAACAGCCAGTAAATCATAATCACAATTCACAATTATAATCTTTTCTCCACAGTAAACCTAACTATAGCCAACCTAGACGACGACTACGCAGATCGCCTGCTCAACTCAATAGCGCGTCTACTAGAAGACAGTAGACATTTAGAACATCTACTGCTGTGGGTGAAAGCTATAGTTAGCGTGAAGAAAAGGAAGTTCCCGCCCAGTGTACTGCTGGCCTTGGAGAAAGTACTCACTGTTAAGTACTCACAGATCAGTAAGATGTAAGTTGTTCTTTTTTATTTATGTACTAGCTTTTGCCAGCGGCTTCGCCCGCGTGAAAATGACGATTTTCCATACAAACTTTCATCCCCTATTTAACTCCCTTAGGGGTTGAATTTCGAAAAATCCTTCCTTATTACTTGTCTACATTATAAAGGGAACCTCTGTGCAAAATTTCAGCTTTCTAGGTCCAAGGGTTTGGGCTGGGCGTTGATGAGTCAGTCAGTCAGGGCTTCTCTTTTTATTTATATAGATTTTTCTTTTCTTTGGGAGCGGTGGCAGCCCCGACTTACAAGTAGTAAGCCGGACATTACTTTGTGTAATTTATTTCATCACCACTGCTCTCAAAACGGTGAAGGGAAACATCGTGAGGAAACTGGCGTTAGAACCAAAATTCGTAGACATGTGACATCTAGCTACCCGCACTGGGCCCGTGTGGTGGATTGTAGCCCATCCCTCTCCTAGAGAACCCAGCAGTGGGAACTTTATAGGCTGATGGTGATGATGATGGATCTATTTTACAAAGTCAACTGAGCTAGCGAGACTTTATAAACGTGATGGGTATTGATATCTAAAATACCTTCTACACATAATATGCTCAAACCTATTACCCATGGGGGAAGGCAGAAACTACAGCATACCATCTGCTGTATCCATATCTAATAGACAGAGATCCCGTGACTACAAGTGACAGGTCTACGTCATTTCATAAAAACTGAACGTTGTTCTTCCGGAAGTATAGTCGACCAAGAAATTGGTTTACCACTTTTGATGACATCTCCCAGTAACATAATTATTCGCTAAGGATGACAGATTGACAGATTCTGACGTGAAAATAGCACTTGATATTTGTACGTGCAAATGATATTCAACCTTAGAGTGGTAAACCAATTTCTTGGTCGACTATACATACCTTACTTCAGTTAGGAACGAATAGCTATTGAGGATTTTTTTTTGACGTGTCTTCGGCAACCGTCAGTCATCAATCGTTTGCGCACAAAGAAAGAAAGAAAGAATATGCATTTATTTGGCACATGCCACAAGTACCCACAATGTAAAACAAAAAAAAATAATGGAAAGAAAAAAAGAACTTGAAACTAAACAAATCGTGCCAACCGCTCACCCTAAACGCATATACCTTCTCCGTTCCGTCGTGGGTAAAACACGTCATACGCCTGGCGGCCGATTATATTGCTTGGTAACAACTTTACACTTGTCATGTCTGTGATAATTTAATTGAGCAGATGACGAGTCCAGACATTGTTGATAAATGTGATACGTTTTTAAAACGTGCTATAGAGTCGTTCATTACGAATTATGATACTGGATAACGAAAAGTTTTATCCTTTTCCAAACCGATAATAGTTCTTCTTCTTCTTATCGTGTGAGCAGTAAGGTCTCACGACCTCCACACACCCTAGTGTCAGTTTCTAAGCGGCCCAAGGGTCTCTGACATGGTTTGACGAACGGGACCACCGGCTTAAATACGTGCCTTCCGAAGCACGGAATCATCTTTTTTTCAGACAATCAGTTGATTCAAGCCTGCAATGTCCTAGCCAAACTAGAAACAACGTGACAGTAGCTATGTTGCTAAGCTATGTTTTACCGTGTGTTCGTGGCCCTAAAAGTTCGAGGCTAAACTGTTGTATTCCATTGTCTATGAATCATTACAGCACAGTTCAATGCTGAACTAGCGAATTTGTGTATAAATAGGCATTGTTAAAACTACTGCAAAAACTTGTTGACGAGCCATCCGGAACGATGCCGATGATGCGAGATAAAAACCTTTTAACATGACTACGCTGATTTAAGACTAGCACTTCGCCCGCGACTTCGTCCGCCAAAATAGGGTAGTTGACAAAAAAAAAACCAGATAGATTTCCAAAACACTTTTTTTCTTTTTTCACGTAAACAAAAAATGCATACATTTTTTACCAGAAAGTGAAGGCACCCCCATCTTTGATACGTTTTATTTTCGTCAATTTTAATTAATTTAATAGAACAAAAACACGTATCTGTGGCAACTAGCGACATCTATCGCAACACCTGCGTACTAACAACGATCTACAGAAAATCCTGCATCGCGCTATGAACATTATCCGCGAAATAAGCCTATATAGGAGTTCCCGACTTACAACTGTCGGGCAGTTAGCCCGCCGGACACAACACCCGTCCGGTCGGAGGATCCTCCCTTTTCTATGGGGGATGAGGAACTTTACACCCTGTTCCTCAGCCCCCCAAACTGGTGACCCCGAGCATGAACGTCAGCGCAGCCTTCGTGCAAGCACTTCATACGTCGTCATCACTTCCCCTTCGCCTTCGAGCAGCGAGTCATACCGTCAGCCAGCAGCCACGGCTTCATGGGGTATCCTGTCCACCAGCATGCAGCGGAAGCGCATTCCTGGACATCACCCCCAGCCTCATCAGCGACTTTGGGCACAGCACACTGCACTTCGGCCGGTCAGCAAGAGACGCATTTCTCTCCTGGTCGACGCAGCAGCCAGCCACTACGCAGCACTGCATCACTCCGACTCACTGGAGCTAATATGCAGCATCACGGCAAGCACTGCATCACTCCGACTCACTGGAGCTAATATGCAGCATCACGGCAAGCACTGCATCACTCCGACTCACTGGAGCTAATATGCAGCATCACGGCAAGCACTGCATCACTCCGACTCACTGGAGCTAATATGCAGCATCACGGCAAGCACTGCATCACTCCGACTCACTGGAGCTAATATGCAGCATCACGGCAAGCACTGCATCACTCCGACTCACTGGAGCTAATATGCAGCATCACGGCAAGCACTGCATCACTCCGACTCACTGGAGCTAATATGCAGCATCACGGCAAGCACTGCATCACTCCGACTCACTGGAGCTAATATGCAGCATCACGGCAAGCACTGCATCACTCCGACTCACTGGAGCTAATATGCAGCATCACGGCAAGCACTGCATCACTCCGACTCACTGGAGCTAATATGCAGCATCACGGCAAGCACTGCATCACTCCGACTCACTGGAGCTAATATGCAGCATCACGGCAAGCACTGCATCACTCCGACTCACTGGAGCTAATATGCAGCATCACGGCAAGCACTGCATCACTCCGACTCACTGGAGCTAATATGCAGCATCACGGCAAGCACTGCATCACTCCGACTCACTGGAGCTAATATGCAGCATCACGGCAAGCACTGCATCACTCCGACTCACTGGAGCTAATATGCAGCATCACGGCAAGCACTGCATCACTCCGACTCACTGGAGCTAATATGCAGCATCACGGCAAGCACTGCATCACTCCGGCTCACTGGAGCTAATATGCAGCATCCCGGCAAGCACTGCATCACTCCGACTCACTGGAGCTAATATGCAGCATCACGGCAAGCACTGCATCACTCCGACTCACTGGAGCTAATATGCAGCATCACGGCAAGCACTGCATCACTCCGACTCACTGGAGCTAATATGCAGCATCACGGCAAGCACTGCATCACTCCGACTCACTGGAGCTAATATGCAGCATCACGGCAAGCACTGCATCACTCCGACTCACTGGAGCTAATATGCAGCATCACGGCAAGCACTGCATCACTCCGACTCACTGGAGCTAATATGCAGCATCACGGCAAGCACTGCATCACTCCGACTCACTGGAGCTAATATGCAGCATCACGGCAAGCACTGCATCACTCCGACTCACTGGAGCTAATATGCAGCATCACGGCAAGCACTGCATCACTCCGACTCACTGGAGCTAATATGCAGCATCACGGCAAGCACTGCATCACTCCGACTCACTGGAGCTAATATGCAGCATCACGGCAAGCACTGCATCACTCCGACTCACTGGAGCTAATATGCAGCATCACGGCAAGCACTGCATCACTCCGACTCACTGGAGCTAATATGCAGCATCACGGCAAGCACTGCATCACTCCGACTCACTGGAGCTAATATGCAGCATCACGGCAAGCACTGCATCACTCCGACTCACTGGAGCTAATATGCAGCATCACGGCAAGCACTGCATCACTCCGACTCACTGGAGCTAATATGCAGCATCACGGCAAGCACTGCATCACTCCGACTCACTGGAGCTAATATGCAGCATCACGGCAAGCACTGCATCACTCCGACTCACTGGAGCTAATATGCAGCATCACCCCGACCCACTGGGGCATCACCGCAGACAGTTCCGACCGGCATCCGGTTCCGACTCACTGGAACCTTCCACTGGCTGACAAGCGCCGAGACTTAACCTGCTTTCGACCTCCGGTCTCGGAGGGGAGTGATGTGGCAACTAGCGACATCTATCGCAACACCTGCGTACTAACAACGATCTACAGAAAATCCTGCATCGCGCTATCAACATTATCCGCGACATAAGCCTATATAGGAGTTCCCGACTTACAACTGTCGGGCAGTTAGCCCACCGGACACAACACCCGTCCGGTCGGAGGATCCTCCCTTTTCTATGGGGGATGAGGAGCTTTACACCCTGTTCCTCATACCCCCCAAATATCCAATATTTTTCGATAATCTAACAGACGGACTAATTATATCTTTTTAATCAGGAAACATCCCTATTGTGGTCGCGCGGGGTATATGCATGATGTGAATATTATTTATAAGTCTATAGTAGGTACCCTTATACAATGTACCTTTATGCCAGTGAAAGAATTTTTATATAGCCTGTATACAAACAAAAAATAAATTACAAACGCAGAATACGACATACCTACATGAAAATATGTTCGAAAACTAAGACGTTATCCTTTTCCTACAAAATTAATGATGCAGAGAGAGTACTCAAGTTCTTAATGACCTAGATCGCATTAGGCTTTAAGAAACTTTGAAACCTAAACATACTGTGAACCACTACACACTACTCTATAGTCCCCAAATATTCTGAATAGTGAACGAGTTTGTAGTTTAGGTTTGAAACAACTGTTCTCAAATCACCTGTAACTCAGACGAGAGATATTTGTTTGCAGACGACTAAAGTCCCCTAAACATGATTGATGAGATATTGTTTTATATTGTATTCAATTTAATTAAGAAGTACTATTGCAATCCACTGCTGGATATAGGCCTCTTTAAGAAGTACCTACTTAATGGCAAATTTTACAAAAAAAAAGAATATTAAGTTATTATCATAGTTGGTTCCATAGCACACCTTTGCTAATAATTTTAAGTTTAAAAATGTCCAAAACTTTGACAAAGATCATTAATAAAAAAAATGTTTTTGTAAATATTTAGGTAGGTACTTCTTAAAAAAAATAAGTACAACGAAAAAAAATACCTAGAAAGCTAAAAATTTTGCACAGAGGTTCCCTTTATAATGAAGACAAGGAATAAGGAAGGATTTTTCGAAATACAATACGGGTGCCTTGTGCAAATAAATGAATATTTTTCTTTCTCACAACTATAAAAGTCTCTCGTCTGCGCAGGCCTGTGTAGTAAGATCACATGTTACATCGATAAATCACGCACGAAGCGAATCGTGACGGTTTCAAGGTCAAGTGTACGATAGGTAGTGCTCAGCGGTGAGTCTGAAGGCCTAAGAAAAACATTTGGGTGATTTTTCAATGAAGATCGGAGACATTGAAGGTCAAGTTGGTGCATTTTTAGGTGACCTATATCTTTGGTCAGGTTTGGACGTTTAAGGAGAGTTACTTTTATTGATTTGTCAATTTTTTATGTTACCCAACTAAATAAAATTATTTAAGTTGGGTAACATAAAATAACATCACGCCCGCAATCCCCGAAAGGTAAGGCAAAGGTGTAATAATAATAATCTTTATTGACAAAATAATTTCACACAAACATCAGTGTAGCTCTGGCTCTTGTACTAGGAATACCTGTATCACAAGAGCCAGACCTCTCAATTTACAAAGAACATAATAAAAAGGCGATAGACAAAATTGTGATACATTATAGGTTTCATGCATGCATTAAAATTGTTTACAATAAAAAAAAATTAAAGAGAAAGAGAGAGAGAGAGAAAAAAAAAAGACAACAAAAAGTAATAATAACATGGGAAAACACATTTAACAAATTCAATAAGATTTGAACGCAGTGGGCGTTCTGTGTAAAGTGTGGGTAAATGAGGTGTATGTGTATGTGAGGATGTGTGTGTGTGTGTGTGTGTGAGTGTGTATGTATGATAGGTGTAGGTATGCATCTGACAGGGTCTTATGTAATGCTGCCAAATAGATTTTCGGATTCGTCATAATCGTAATGTTCGAGCCAGTCAATAACAGCTTTTTTTAATTGGAAGTTGTTTAGTGTTTTTAGTTGTTTTATACCTTTTTCATGGCCGATTTTGTTGTAAAGACGTGGGGCAATGTAGTTATAGTGCGTGCTAGCGAAAACACTTTTGGTACCTTCAACTGGGCACCTGTCAATCCTCTTGGATGAGATAGGCAAACTCGGAATGGCATATCGGTGGTATCTTCGCAGGCATTCATAGAGAAATTGCTTGCGGACGCTAAGTACTTTGGCTTTTCCGTATACCTCGATCGTGGGCGGTGTACCTAATAGAAGTCCCACATTTCGCTCGTTATGTCTAAGGACTCGTTTACGGAGACGCGGGGCGTCGCGCGGCGCGTGCAGAAGGCTCGTCTCGTGTTATTTTATTAATTTACTGAGAGACGGGTCCACCGCAACAAACGCTGCATTTAAATTAACGACAGAAAAATGCTTCTCGTAAAATCGACGTTTGAAATCGTTAACTTTTTCATACATCGCCATGTGTTTGAATTAAAAACGCAGCACGCCCCGCCTGTATGTAAACATGCACTAACTCCCCTGTAATCGGGGGCGAGCCTAATTGCCATCAACCGGGCAAAAATCCAAACTCCGTGTGTAACTTTAGAAATATGGGTGTACTAACTAGAAAATCATCAGACGTCCAGTAGAGACGTCTTTAATGTTACTTAGTTTGATGTACCTACATAATGCTAAAGCGATGATGATGATGCGTGCAGGGTACGTTTACACCCTGATTATCAGTTAGAAAAGAACCAGAAAATAATATTAAAAAGAAGCCAGCAAGATAAATACCTAAATTTAAACAGACACATTAATCTTTCAGGCTTCCACTTGAAAAATTTCGGTCTACCTATATCGTAAATCATATTGATATATTGCCTAGATCCTTTTCTGTGTCCTAGTTTACATAAGGTACAGGTATTTGCGTATTACCTATGGATAAAGTTAGGTCTAGCACAAAATTTCTATGCTTTTTTAATATGTTAAAATTTCTCTGAGTACGGTCGTTTGTCACTTACTTTTTAACCGACTCCTAAAATAAAGAAGGAGGTTCTCAATTCGGATATTTGAATTTTTTTTTGTTTGTTCGGGCATAACTCCGTCACTTGCTAACCGATTTGAAAAATTCTTTTTTTGTTGGAAAGGGTATACTTCCCAAATGGTCCATAATTTTTTTATCGAAATCGGACATGCGGTTTTTGAAACATCAACAAAACTCAAAAAAAAACCAGGTACATTGTCCACATTATGACCCACGAACATGTGAACCACAAAAAGTGAAAAATAAAAACTTTTTACCAAAAAATAAAACCGACTCAAAAAAAAAAAACAAAAAATGAAAGAGAAAGAAGTAAATGATGCCGGGAAGACTGACAGCGGCACCCCAAATAGAATAGGACAAGAGCGGGAAGATGATGATGATGAAGAATGTAGCGGTATGGTTCCTCCGCCATATTGGATTTAGAATGACGTCATTTAGTAAGCTAACCATGCGTTGTCATCAAAACTAAACATGTGACATACAAAGTTCTAGCTCAATCGGAAACCGCGAAATGGGTCAAATTTTACTTTAAAGATTTTTTTACATAGTAAAGGTAAAGACGATTTGGACTCGTTCATGACTGATTGGCCAGAGGAGGCAAAATAACGGGAGAGTTAAAATGATAAGATGGAGGCCTTTGCCCAGCAGTCGACCAGAAACCTAATGAACGCCTAAAAAAAACGTTTATCGGCATGTTTGCGGCCATCGTTTACTAGAGTTAAGTTCACGTGTCTCAGTTGTCTCTTCCAATTAGCACGTGGTAAAATCAGCTGCTTCCGCATCACGCGACCTTAAGAAACGTATCTCAGCTGATTTATACAAAAAATTGACGATTGAAAAATTTCCAATCGTCCATTTTCATTTAGTATGGTTCAGTTTAAAAAGTTAATTCTGCAACATTTAAAATACTGCAATATGAAAGGCACTCTATTACATTTTCTACTTCGACTAGAACATGGTTTAGAAAGCAAGGATAGAAATAAGGATTTTTACATTTAAAACCAAAATTAAGAAATAACTGCGATCTCTTTCAAAAGCTGCATCCATTCTTAGTGGGTGAGGTAAAAGTCGAATGAGCGACAAAATATGAACGTAGAAAGAAATACTCGACGGCAAAGAGCTCTGGATGGGCGATGGGGCCGGAAGGTTCTGGAGTGGCGTCCGCGAACCGGAAGACGTTGCGTTGGAAGGCCTCCCACTAGGTGAACCGATGACCTGGTGAAGGTTGCGGGGATCCGCTGGATGCGAGACGCACGGGACCGCGAGATGTGGCGACACTTAGGGGAAAGACGTCCACTGCTGGACATAGGCCATCTCCAGCAGTGGCTGGACGTCTTTCGGCTGAAATGATGATGATGAAAGATCTCTGGGGGTCTGAAATGGCCACTTTAGCAGATCATAATAGTATCATAATATTATTATTTTATTATTATTACTAGCCATTTGTGTCCCACTGCAGGGCAAAGGCCTCCCTTCCCTCTTTCCACTTATCCCTATCCAATGCTGTTGATTGCCAATCCCTGCGAAAAGAGTCGAGTTCGTCTCGCCATCTTCTTCTGGGCCTACCGCGTTGCCGTTTACTGCTGTTTGGGACCCATTGTGTGGTTACTTTAGCCCATAGCTCCTCCGGCATGCGGCAGATGTGGCCAGCCCAGTTCCATTTAAGCTTGGCAGCCGTGTGACCTATGTCGGCAATTTGAGTTTTGGAACGCAGTATCGAATTTCTTATTTGGTCAGTAAGCTTGACTCCAAGGATACTACGCTCCATTGCTCGCTACGTATCATAATATGAATTGCGTAAAATTCGTCAAATGGTCAGAGACGTAGTTACTATTATGAATAGTCCATTTTAGTCAGACTAAGTAGAACAGTAGTTTTTCCTTGGTACAGCAAGAAAATAGGCCGGCGCGATAACGTGAGATACACAGCTGATGGTGTTGATCTCTACGTCAAAGAACTAAATCAAGGCCACTAGTAACCAAGCAATAAACCTGACAGCAATCTGTCATCTTGCTATCAGCAGTCTGATTTCACAAGTTCTGATTACGTGATATAACGTGTACCTAGTTATCTCACACTATGCGATTTCCTTAAAGAATAGTGCGCGAGATTCGCTTTATATTTATGCTGTTTTGGCTTTCGTACGTTTTTTTGCGGGGGACCACTGAAAACCAGCGCCGTGAATCATCATCATCAGCCTATAATGTTCCCACTGCAGGGACTCAGGTCTCCTCTCTAGGAGAAGGATGGGCTATTATAATCCACCACGCGTGCCCAGTGCGGGTTGGTAGATGTCACATGTCTTCGATTTTTTTGGTTCGAAGACCTACTGGTTTCCTCACGATTAGTCACGATGTTTTCCTTCACCGTTTTGAGAGCAGCATCATGCTGAGTGGTAACGTGCTTGTCGCAGTCACAACTTGAAAACTGTTAACTTTTTTTTTGTTATTCCGGCTTATTGTATTTTTACCCACGACGGAACTTAGCAGGTATATGCGTTTAGGGTGAGAGATGTTTGTGTGTGCGTTTGTGCAAAGTAACCTACGTAAGTTCCCACCTATCTTCTAAACTAATGATCCGATTTTGATGCGGTTTTTTAATATTTGTCATGCGTATGTGTATTTTTTTTGTCATTTTGTGTGCACGTCATGTATCTGCGACAAATAAATATTTTTTCTTTCTTTCTTGATTGGTACTCATAGATGTAATTTAATTTTAACCAATAATTAGATTGGAAAGTGGAAGGAATGGGGGGAGGCCTTTGCTCAGGAGTGGGAAAGATTAGGCTAACTAAAAAAAAAAAAAATAGATTGAGCACTCGTGGCATTTGTTTTTTTAGGGTTTGCAAATCAAATGACTCCTCCCGCTCTGGGCCGAGCGATAGGGAGTGTCAGAATTCTACTGACTCAAAACCACCTATTTTCTGCTTAGCTCTTTGTGTCGAGGAGCACTCGTGGCCTAATATCTGTAATGTCTGTGACCTAGTGCACATCATCATCAGCTCTGTAATTTTAATGAGTCATGCATTAATGCTTTGTTAATAGTAGTATTAATGTATGTTAAGCCTTTGTAATCAGGGGCAATATTTAAATGTTGCTCTGAATATTTAATGCAGTATGGTTTTAGCTAAATTCCGAAAGCCGTCAAATATTGTCCGTACCTACACATTTTAAGTTTGAGGAACTACCTTAGCCTTGAATCGTGTCATAAACGTGAACAGATGTCAATGATGTATCCTAATTGTAATTCGCACGACCGTCCTCCATGTTATCACGACATTGCGTTTTATTAGAACAGCATTCAATGTTTGGCTATTATTACCTGATGAAAGGTCATGAAGAAAGAAAGGGAAGGCTTTTACCCAACATTGGGTGATTCCGGGCTGAAATGATGACAACTTAGGACCCATTAATATTAATGACTAGCTTTTGCCAGCGGCTTCGCCAGCGTGAAAATGACGATTTTCCATACAAACTTTCATCCCCTATTTAGTATTTAACTCCCTTAGGGGTTGAATTTCAAAAAATCCCTCCTTATTCCTTGTCTACATTATAAAGGGAACCTCTGTGCAAAATTTCAGCTTTCTAGATCCAAGGGTTTGGGCTGGGCGTTGATGAGTCAGTCAGTCAGTCAGTCAGAACTTCTCTTTTTATTTATATAGATAGGATAGATAATAATATCCGTGGTGCTAGTGTAACACTATGTGTGATTTTAATAACTTTTATTTACATCAACGATTAACTTACTATGTTTTATTATTTTACCAAGCAGACTTACCTATAATAATTTAAACTATTTTACATTCACACTACTTTAAATCACTTTTAAACTATCAAACAATGAAATGAATGCCATTGTGACGTTGGTAGATGTCAACATTAAATACTAGAGGTAGATTTGAAAATAAAACTAATAAATAGGGTAAAATTAAAGAACAATGCACCAAAATGTATGGACACCGTCCCCACCCTTGTAGCACTTTAAAACCTATGTCAATCGAAGGGCCATAGTCATTTTAGCATTTTATTGTATGACAGCGAAACTGAAATCCACATCCGAAAAAAGTTATATCGATATGAAGAAACCGAAATCGGTCACAATAATGACTATGTTACCGACCACGATACTTTTCTTTTTGTAATTATTACTGTAGAATGATATCGTTCAGAGTTTTCAAACCTCTGAACCTACCCATCGGCAGCTAGGCGACTGCAACGAGACTACGGCGCGTCACACCCTCGAGCATTGCCCTGCTTGGGTGGTGCAGCGCCGTGCTCTCGTAGCAACAATTGGGGCAGACCGCTCTTTGCCGGCTGTGACCAAGGCCATGGTCGACAGTAGGGAGGCATGGACGGCAGTGGCGTCCTTCTGTGAGGATGTCATCTCACAGAAGGAGGTGGCGGAGGAAGACTCCCTCACTGACGCGATCCGTCGAAGGAGGACAGGTCGGTGGAGGAGGCACCAATGGTGACCTGATGCCACCCTAGGAGGTGCCAGCATGCGATAAATCGGGGAGTCTATCGTTGTCATATCGCACGGCCCTCATGAGTGGTTGCGATGTCTCAGGTGAGCCCGGACATCGCTGGATGGGTCGCGAAACTCATGCGTAGCAGTTCTTGTGGCTCATCCAACAAAGTGACAGTAGGTTCACGCCAGTGTTTTTAGTGGTTGCAAGCCGCGCCGTCTCCCGGGACGGTGCTGTATGCGTTAGGTATTTTTCACCACTCAACAAAAATAAAAAGGTGATGATGAAGATGACCTGGTGAAGGTTGCGGGGACCCGATAGATGCGAAATGCATGGGACTGGTGAAGTGGTGACCTCTTTCTCGAATTAAAACCTACTTAACTAGACCGTTTGTCCCAGGTAGACATAATTTGCGAGTTCCGATCTTGATAGGAGTGGGTGTTACATAGCTATTCAACATGATTATGGTTATGTTCATGTTCATTTTAAGATCCACTCTTTCGGAAACTCTACTGAGGTCATCGAGCATTGTTCTGAAGTCCTCCATGGTCTCAGCCACTATATAGTCAGCAAACGGAAGGGGACTGATGTACTCACCATTTACATTGGTGTTACATAGCTATTCAACATGATCATGGTTATGTTCATGTTCATTTTAAGATCCACTCTTTCGGAAACTCTACTGAGGTCATCGAGCATTGTTCTGAAGTCCTCCATGGTCTCAGCCACTATTTAGTCAGCAAACGGAAGGGGACTGATGTACTCACCATTTACATTGATGCCTAGTCCTTCCCGATTCAGAACCTTGAAAACATCCTCCAGTACAGCGATGAACAGCTTCGGAGATATGACGTCTCCATGTCTCACACCTCTCTACAGAAGGTCAAGTTCCGAGGTTTGAAAACTCCGAACGACATCATTCCACAGTAGTAATTACAAAAAGAAAAGTATCGTGGTCGGTAACATAATTATTATTGTGACTGATTTCGGTTTCTTCATAACGATATAACTTTTTTCGGATGTGGATTTCAGTTTCGCTGTCATACAATAAAATGATAAGTTGACTATAACCCTTCGATTGACATAGGTTTTAAAGTGCTACAAGGGTGGGGACGTTTTGGACATTGTTCTTTGTTATATTAAAAAACTGAAGTTTAGAAAAGAACCGGGTCGCGGGTACGTCAATTTAGCTGAGTTGATTCGGAGCGTTTTAAAAGGTAACCACTTCCCTGGCAGCAGTAGTGGTTGTCCGGAGCAGTTGTGGTAGTTGATGACGTCACGGATTGGCAGTTACAATAGTGTCGGCTTCAGGGACGTAGGCAGCAGGCAACATTAAAATTTAGGGCTCGAGTGTAGTCTCGTAGCGGGACCCTGGAATTCCGGGAAATTGGACATTTTAGAAAAAGTCCGATTTCGTGTATAATGTGACTGCAACATCGTTTCTCGACCCGGAACCGAAAGCGTCGATTTGGCGAAGTGGAACCAAAGCATGAAATAGTGATAAATGATGTTGCGATCACAAGCAAAATCAGCTAATAATTTTACATAAAATAACCGTAACACGGTTCAAAGTACAAAGCGCAGAAAGAAAACATTTGACCGACACATAAAGTATGGGTCGCCCAATATGTAATAATATAAATGTGAATAAATGACACATAGCACAAAAGCGTTACTAAATAAATGAAATAAAAACATATAAAATCAAATGTTCAACAATAATGAACATGTAGGTAGGTACTTTAAAAAACTACAATGGAACAATTTCTTAATAAAATAAGCAAGTTACATTTTATTCACCAATATCAAGATGTTCGCTAGAATTTAATAGATAATCTTCAGTTTTCTAATTTATTACTACTACACTAAATACAGACTAGGATTTCTACGTAGGTACTTAGGCACTACAATAATTAGGTACTACTATGCAACACTTACCCAATCGGGGTTACACAAATTCACTATTAATTATAATATACTTTGGTAGAACGATAGAACGTTTTGCAGTTATAGATTTTATAAAAATTTAGTAAAACCGTTAAAATGGTTTGGAGGGAAATCAGCGACAACGCAACGTATTCGCACGGCAAGTGATTCCGCTGGATTGCACGATCGACTCGAGGTCACCTTTAAACCGGCCGTTAGCCACGAGCCTAGCCGACAACATCCGAAGAGATACGAACGTCGCGCGCGCATAGAAATGTATCGGAAGCCCGTTCATTTCATTGTTTGATAGTTTAAGTGATTTAAAGTAGTGTGAATGTAAAATAGTTTAAATTATTATAGGTAAGTCTGCTTGGTAAAATAATAAAACAAGTAAGTTAATCGTTGATGTAAATAAAAGTTATTAAAATCACACATAGTGTTACAGTACCCCCTCTCCTAGGTTAGGATTTTCCTTAGATAAATCCGCTAACATTTCTTTTTCTCAACAGATACCCTTTCCAACATTCATAACTTCCTCTTACATACCTTCCTTCCTTTCTTCGCAAATCATCCATCAGTCTTTCTAATTAGCACACACATTTTTATGTATTACAATATGCTGCGCAACCTGACATACTGAGTATTTTGTTTAAGGGATTACAAGATACTCAAGGTTTTTCTATTAATTGATGTTAAAAAATTCATAATCTACTTGTTAGCAAATGGTTGTAGTTGAGATTGTAGTATCTACCTAGTTTATTCCTTACTGCTTTCATCCTAAAAACTGAACATTAGTAGTTAGTTTTTTAATAATGCAATGCGTTAGAGCCACTGCATTATATATATATTTTTTTTATGAGTAGGACATTTTAAAGGCAGGTAATTGTAGATTTATGTTATTTATTAATAGTTCATATTCCTAGTTGTATTTGCATTTCACAGTAGATTATGGCATATGAAATAGCCTTTAGTTTTAAGGCGCTGACAAGAGCCAAATAGGCTTGTATTGAACAATTTTTTAGCCAAATCTATACAGTTTGACACGGCGGAAAAAATATATGTTAATCTTGAACATATTTCTGATAATTTCGTTGTTTTCAAAACACGTTTTTGAAAAGTTTTCTGTTGTATTATCTATGCCATCAATATTGTCGATAGTACGAGAGTCTATTATAGTCTATGGTCCTAGCTCTCTGGGGCGGCCGGCCATCTTAAAAAATGCTGTACACTGGGCTCGGGAACATGGATAATGTATCTAACATAGTGCTTAGAAAAATATACGAATTCTGATTCAGCAAGAGTTTTATTACATGGTGGCAGCGGTAAAAATATAAAATGGATAAAGAAGATACGAAGACATCAGACAGTCTGGGTGGTGTAAAGGTATCTACTCCGGGCCCCTTCAATTTCATTCCAAATGAATGGGCGAAGTACAAAACCCGTTTTGAACGCTTCATGAGCTTAGCGGGCTATGACAAAAAGGCAGACCAGGACAAAATAAACTGCCTCATATACTGCATGGGAGAAAAGGCCGAAGATATAATTGTGCAATTCGGCGCCGAAGAAAATTATGGAAATTTAATGAAAAAGTTTGACGATTTTTTTGCGCCTAAACGAAACGTAATCTATGAGCGTTTTAAATTTAACGCCAGAGTTCAACTACATGGGGAAAGGTTTGATGACTTTGTTACAGAGGTACACAAGTTGGCAGAGCATTGTGAATATGGGGTAATCAAATCCGATCTGATACGCGACAGAATCGTAGTAGGCATGGAAGACAAAAACCAAAGTGACAGAATGCTACTAAAACCGAATTTAACACTAGAGGAAGCCATACAAATGGGCAAACAAGCTGAAATTCAAAGCGAAGAAACAAAGAAAATGAGGGCTGCAAGTGCTGCAACGACAGAAATAATGAAAATTGATAAAAGAAAACCTACAGGAAACTGCTGGTTCTGTGGAAAAGAGCGGCATCCGCGAGAAAAATGTCCAGCGGCAAAAGCTGTGTGTCATAAATGTCAACGAATGGGTCACTTTGCAAAAATGTGTCGGGCAAAGATGGTAAAAATGATTAATGATGAAGCTAAAGATTGTGAGGTTTGTATGGTACATAGTGGCAAATATATGGTAAATGTTAGTATATTTCATTCTGACAAATTTGTTGATAAAGTGGATTTTTTAATTGATACAGGAGCAGATATAAGTGCCATACCACAACATGTAGCAGTCAAGGCCAAACTTCCGCTGGTAAAATCTGTAGATTGCATAAAATGGCCAGATGGGACCAGATTGCAAGTTTTAGGGACAGTGCAACTAAAATTACAGTACAAAGACAGGATTTCTGAAGGTAAAGTTTATGTTATTAAAGATCTTAGTTCAGCTATATTGGGTAGGCCATCAATTGATAGTATGGATATATTAAAAGTTTGTGCTATTTCAATATCTTGTCAGAACAGTGAGTCATGCTCAAATGTGTTAGTGGAAGAAGAGTTCCCCAGCATTTTCAACGAATTAGGGGTTTTTAAAGATAAGTTTCACATAAAGTTGGTTAGTAATCCAAAGCCATATGTGCAAGCAACGCCTCGTAGTGTATCAATTCCTCTGTTACCCAAAGTGAAGGAAGAATTAGACAGATTGCAAAGATTAGGTATTATTAGTCAAATTGAGGAACCTACGGATTTTGTTTCACCCATTGTGGTAGTTTTTAGGAATGACAAACTTCGAATTTGTGGAGACTATACGCAGGTTAATAAAAATATTTTAAGGCCAGTTTTTCCAATTCCAAAGGTGCAAAATACTTTAAGTAGGTTAAAGGGAGCAAAATATTTTTCTAAAATCGATGCTACTTCAGGATTTCATCAGATTTGCCTTGATGAGGAGTCTAGAAAACTGACTACTATTATAACACCATTTGGTAGATACATATACAACCGTCTTCCCTTTGGACTTAATTGCGCTCCTGAATATTTCAGCATGAAGTTCTCAAATCTATTTAGTGATCTGAATGTAGCGATACATATGGATGATATTTTAATTTTCCAACCTTGTAAGGAATCCCATGACCAAATGCTCAGAGAAGTATTAAAAAGACTGCATAATGAAGGCATAACAATAAATAAAAGTAAATGTGTATTTGGGGTCAAAGAAGTTTGTTACTTAGGGCACATAATTAACCAGGAGGGAGTTAAAGTAGATCCAGACAGAATTACAGCCATCAGTGAGTTTAAAAGTCCATCAAATAAAAAAGAGCTACTTCAGTTTTTAGGCATGGTTAATTTTGTAGGTAGGTATATACCTAACAAATCTCACATACTTGCGCCATTACATGAACTTTTAAAAGAAGATCGAATGTTTATCTGGGGGCACCCTCAAATACAAGCATTTCAGTCTATAAAAGACAATCTCCAAATAGCTCCCACCTTAGCACATTTTGACCCCAGTTTAAATATAATTGTTTCAGCAGATAGTAGTTCATTTGGATTAGGAGCAGTTCTGCTGCAAGAAGATAAAAAAGGGCAAAAATCAGTAGTCATGTATGCTAGTAGAACCCTATCAGAAGCAGAAAAACATTATGCACAAATCGAAAAGGAATGCTTGGCTCTTACATGGGCGGCTGAAAAATTTAGGGATTATATAATAGGAATTCCAGTTACAATAGAAACGGACCATAAACCGTTATTGCAAATATTACATACAAAACAATTTGATGACCTAAGTCCACGACTTTTAAGACTCAGATTAAAATTAACCCGTTTTGATTATAAAGTCAAGTATATTCCAGGCAAAGAATTAGTGGTTGCAGATGCTTTGTCCAGGCGACCATTGCCTTTGTCTCCTAGTTCAAATAGTGGAAACGATTTACAATTTAATTTAAATGCACTTATTAGTGAAACTGTACCGGATGATATGTTAAACAAAATTATGACAGAGCAAAGATGTTGTAACATTTGCAATCAATTAAAACAATTTACAGCTCATGGTTGGCCTGCTAAACATCTGTTGGGTATACTTCAACCATATTATCAGTACAGAGACAACTTCTCAGTTGAAGGAGATCTTCTCTTACTTAATTCAAGGATAGTCATACCAGTAAAAATGCATAAAGAAATATTAAACAAAATTCACGAAGGTCATTTAAGGATCTCAAGATGTAGGGAACGAGCAAAACAGTCAGTTTGGTGGTTAGGGTTATCAAAACAAATTGAGGAAAAAGTAAAGACTTGCTCAAAATGCATAGAAACTTCACAAAATCATAAAGAAACCATGGTATTAGATCCCCCACCAGATAGACCTTGGCAGAAAATAGGTATTGACTTGTTTAAATATTTAAACCATTGGTATCTAGTTGCAATGGATTACTACTCTAGATATTTAGAAGTTTTTAAGTTGCATGATTTGACTGAAGATAGTGTAATAATTAAGTGCAAGGAAATGTTTTCTAGATATGGTATCCCAGAAGTAGTGCGCTCTGATTGTGGTACACAATTTAAAACAAAATTCAATTATTTTGCAAAGGAATATGGGTTCAAATCGATTACTAGTAGTCCATATTATGCTCAAAGTAATGGCCTAGCAGAATCTGCAGTAAAGATTGCAAAAAATCTTCTTACTAAAAATGAGGATATTTACCTGGCATTACTAGTTTACAGAAACACACCCTCTGAAACAGGTTACAGTCCAGCTGAATTAATGTTTAACCGAAAACTCAGAGATAATCTTCCTATAATACCAAGTAAACTTAACAACCCTGTAGTCCTGAGTCAAGAATTGAAACAAAAGCATTTATTAAAGAAACATAAGGAGATAAGTTATTATAATAGGAGACATAGAGCAATAGACTTGCCAGAATTGGAGGTAAATGATAGGGTATGGCTTACTGATCTGAAGATATACGGCACAATTATGTTTAAATGCAAAGAACCGCGATCATATATGGTGAAAACGGAAAGAGGGAACTTTAGAAGAAATAGATGGCATTTAAAGTTGGCACCTAACACAAATATTTTACCAGCGGAAGGAAGGTATGTTTCAAATGATGATGTTATTTCTTGGGAAGATTATTGTAAGGCCCCTACTGCTCTTTCAGATCCGATAGAAGGCAATTCCACAGAATTGGAGGAACGGTGCCATTCCAATGTTAGTAGTCCGGAAGGAATCAGATCTGAAAGCAATAGTGTAGCCAGACCTAGACGATTTGTAAGTAGGCCTAAACATCTAGATGATTATGTGTGTGAATAGTTTGTCGATTAAATGTGTGTTAGTAGTTTGTAAAACTAGATAATTTAGTACTTAAGTATAAGATTTTTTTTGCTTGTTTTGTATTAGAGGGGAGATGTTGTATTATCTATGCCATCAATATTGTCGATAGTACGAGAGTCTATTATAGTCTATGGTCCTAGTTCTCTGGGGCGGCCGGCCATCTTAAAAAATGCTGTACACTGGGCTCGGGAACATGGATAATGTATCTAACATAGTGCTTAGAAAAATATACGAATTCTGATTCAGCAAGAGTTTTATTACATTTTCTCGATACAAAAAAATGGTAAACTAACCTCTTAAAATGATCTTCCAACAAAAATATCTGTATTACTGATGAACGTACGTTGGTAAAATTTATAACAATAACGTATCATATTTAAATACAAAATTTGGTTGTTTTTAATTTTTGATTATTTAATAAATTATTATTTTATAATTAAGACGATGACAATAGCTATTGACTTCTGATGTTTCAGTATTTTTGGACACGCCCACAATTTTTCCGATACCCTAGCGCCATACTACCAAGTAAGAAACAAATAGTCCAGGATCCGCGGTCCATTTTTGCACTTGATTACTATCAAGCTAATTTTGATGAGACGGCGAGACGCCCAACAATTTCCTGCACGAAACTCTCGAATTCTCGATTGTGGTAAGTAATAGGGGTAGCAGGGATAAAATATGTTGGTTTGATGATTCTCAAAAGTGTTAAGTACAAACACTTTTGAGAATCATCAGCTGGGTTTTTTTTTTGTTAAATCTGATGATAATTATCTAAATTATTTGAAAAAATATTTGTCCTACAAAATGTATGGTTTGATCAAAGAGTCCCCTTCCTTCCTTCCAATATGTATCGATAACGAAGTCATTAAAAATGATTACTTACTAACTGGGTTTTGGGGATTGACTATTTTCTATTAAACCCACTCTTTACAAGTTGCCTACAAGATTCTAAAAATTATATTAAGTGTTTGGCACTTACTCCACGCACCATCAATACTCCTGTACATCATAAACAACAGGCTAATACACTTTCTGGAGCCACAAATTCCAGAAGAGCAAGCAGGTTTTGTTAAAGGCAAAGACACGCGGGAACAAATCCTGAACGTTCGCCAAATTATAGAGAAAAGTCGGGAATTTAACAGCCCTGTATTGATATGTTTCATAGATTATACCAAAGCATTTGATTGCGTGGAGTGGGGCAAGCTGTGGGGGGTTCTTAAAGACATGGGAACGCCTCAACATCTTATTGACATAGTCCGATGCCTCTACCTACACATCAACAACCGCTCTTTCGTCAAAATAGACACCGACTGTTCAAATGCGTTAGGCAGGGATGCATCCTCTCACCTCTGCTCTTCAATATGTACGAAGAGTAATATCATTCAAGACTCTTTAGGGCTGGGACAAGGGGTTTACTGTTGGTGGAAAGTGGATTTCCAATCTGAGGTACACTGATGACACCGTTCTCCTTGCTACAACATTTGGCAACATGAAAGAGATACGGCACAGATTGGAAGTGGAAAGTGGCAAAGTAGGGTTTGCAATAAATAGGCAGAAAACCAAGCTTATGGTGGTAGATCGTGCGGGAAACCTATCGGGCGCCTATAACATCTAAGGCATCTATACTGTGGACAGCTTCGATTAACTGGGCTCCAATATAAGTAATGAAGGTAGCTGCGCTGCGTCACAGAAATAAAACGGCGGATAGCCATGGCTAAAGATGCTATATTACGCCCCCGGAACATCTGGGAAAAACGTGGTATAAGTTTTAAAACGAAGGCCCGTTTGGTCAGAGCACTAGTTTTCCTGATTTTCCTCCATAGAGTTAATAATAATAATAAGAATATTTATTTATTTTCAGGCTACTTTGGCCCATAGATAAATACCTTACAGACTAACATACATACGATATAATTGACAGCTTGTGTTAGTAAACAAAACCTTAAAACTATATTAGTATCACTACAGTTGCAATACGTCACTGTGCGATCATGTGGCACTTGCCCGCGGAAGCGTCGAAACACCACCCCCTGCGGCCAAAAGTCCTCTTCCAACACGAGGTGCAGGTAGCATGTCGGTACTCGCACCACAAACGCCTTAAAGTTGACGTTGCGGCGCGACTCGAGCAGCTGCACTCTCGCCACGTACTTGATCTTCTGGCGCATGTACTCCACGATGTCCTCCGTCGTAGTGGTGTAATGTAGACGGGAGAGGTACAAAGGAGTGTTCGGCTTTGCGGCACGAATATGCACATTGGGCTCCGATGGAGCCGTGCTGCAGCGGTTCTTGATGGTTCGCTGACGGCGCTTCCTCCTCAACACCGTCACGAAACCATCATCAGCCTGGATCGGTTCCTTTTCAGGCACAGGCTTCTCGGAAGGAGCATTTCCCCACAAGTTAAGACATGTACAATCCAAACAAGAGTAAGACAGAGGATAGACGCATTCGAAATGTGGTGTTTTAGGCGGATTCTCCAAATTCCATGGACGGCCAAACGCACAAATGTGTCTAGCCTTTACCAACTCGATATCAAGACTTGATTGTCAACAGTTTGCCTACAGCGTATTTTGTCTTATTTCGGCCACATAATGCAAAGAGGAGATAGCAGCCTTGAAAAGCTGGTCATTGTTGGCAATACCGAAGGCAAGCGACCGCGAGGCCGGTCGCCATTTTACAAATTTGGAAGTGTCTGTCTTCCAAACGATTGGCTTTGAGAAAAAATTGTTTGTGGAACCTCAATGTCATTTTTAAAGACCTGTCTAATGTCTATAGACACCCCACACGTAGGTATAGGTTTGATGAAAAAAAAAATATAGTTTCAGTTCCATGTATGGGGCGACCCCCTAAATCCTTTTTTTTATTTTTGTATAAAAATCGTAAAGCGGTTCACAGAATACTTGTAGAGTTTCAACTGTGTAGTCTCAATAGTTTCCGAATGAAGTGGCTGTGACATACGGGTGGACAGACGGACAAACAGACATGACGAATCTATAAGGGTTCCGTTTTTTTGCCATTCGACTACGGACCCCTAAAAAACAGCTGGTTTGTAGTAATTTTTGATGAGCTCGTTATCAATACATGTTGGATTTAGATAATGATCATCAGATAAAAATAAAATAGTTAGTAATAGATTTTTGAAAATCATCAAATAAATAATTATAATATTATATAATCTATATATATTTTATCCCTGCTGCCCCTATTACCTACCACAATCGAGAGTTTTCGTATAGGGTAATGTTGGCTCACGGAAAATTAGCTTGATAGTAATCAAGTGAAAAAATGTACCGTGGATCCTGGACTAACATTGTGACGCGGTCAATAATAATTTATAGATGAACGGATAGCTGTCAGTGGGGCGCAAAGTGACATACGTCCGTCTAGCACCGCGCCTAAGCGCTCACTGTCGGATTGCATACGTAAGAAACAGAGCGCGATGACGCAACGCTCGAACTTCTTACAAACCATATAATGATTAATTATAAAATAATAATTTATTAAATAATCAAAAATTAAAAACAACCTTGTATTTAAATATGATACGTTATTGTTATAAATTTTAACAACGTACGTTCATCAGTAATACAGATATTTTGGTTGGAAGATCATTTTAAGAGGTTAGTTTACCATTTTTTTGTATCGAGAAAACTTTTCAAAAACGTGTTTTGAAAACAACGAAATTATCAGAAATGTGTTCAAGATTAACATATCTTTTTTCCGCCGTGTCAAACTGTATAGATTTGGCTAAAAAATTGTTCAATACAAGCCTATTTGGCTCTTGTCAGCGCCTTAATCATTATATGGTTTGTAAGAAGTTCGAGCGTTGCGTCATCGCGCTCTCTTTCTTACGTATGCAATCCGACAGTGAGCGCTTAGGCGCGGTGCTAGACGGACGTATGTCACTTTGCGCCCCACTGACAGCTATCCGTTCATCTATAAATTATTATTGACCGCGTCACAATGTTAGTCCAGGATCCACGGTACATTTTTTCACTTGATTACTATCAAGCTAATTTTCCGTGAGCCAACATTACCCTATACGAAAACTCTCGATTGTGGTAGGTAATAGGGGCAGCAGGGATAAAATATATATTGATTATATATTATTATAATTATTTATTTGATGATTTTCAAAAATCTATTACTAACTATTTTATTTTTATCTGATGATCATTATCTAAATCCAACATGTATTGATAACGAGCTCATCAAAAATTACTACAAACCAGGGGTCCGTAGCCGAATGGCAAAAAACGGAACCCTTATATATTCGTCATGTCTGTTTGTCCGTCTGTCCACCCGTATGTCACAGCCACTTCATTCGGAAACTATTGAGACTACACAGTTGAAACTCTACAAGTATTCTGTGAACCGCTTTACGATTTTTATACAAAAATAAAAAAAAGGATTTAGGGGGTCGCCCCATACATGGAACTGAAACTATATTTTTTTTTCATCAAACCTATATACCTACGTGTGGGGTGTCTATAGACATTAGACAGGTCTTTAAAAATGACATTGAGGTTCCACAAACAATTTTTTCTCAAAGCCAATCGTTTGGAAGACAGACACTTCCAAATTTGTAAAATGGCGACCGGCCTCGCGGTCGCTTGCCTTCGGTATTGCCAACAATGACCAGCAAGTTTCAAGGCTGCTATCTCCTCTTTGCATTATGTGGCCGAAATAAGACAAAATACGCTGTAGGCAAACTGTTGACATTCGAGTCTTGATATCGAGTTGGTAAAGGATAGACACATTTGTGCGTTTGGCCGTCCATGGAATTCGGAGAATCCGCCTAAAACACCACATTTCGAATGCGTCTATCCTCTGTCTTACTCTTGTTTGGATTGTCCATGTCTTAACTTGTGGGGAAAAATGCTCCTTCCGAGAAGCCTGTGCCTGAAAAGGAACCGATCCAGGCTGATGATGGTTTCGTGACGGTGTTGAGGAGGAAGCGCCGTCAGCGAACCATCAAGAACCGCTGCGGCACGGCTCCATCGGAGCCCAATGCGCATATTCGTGCCGCAAAGCCGAACACTCCTTTGTACCTCTCCCGTCTACATTACACCACTACGACGGAGGACATCGTGGAGTACGTGCGCCAGAAGATCAAGTCCGTGGCGAGAGTGCAGCTGCTCGAGTCGCGCCGCAACGTCAACTTTAAGGCGTTTGTGGTGCGAGTACCGACATGCTACCTGCACCTCGTCTTGGAAGAGGACTTTTGGCCGCAGGGGGTGGTGTTTCGACGCTTCCGCGGGCAAGTGCCACATGATCGCACAGTGACGTAGTGCAACTGTAGTGATACTAATATAGTTTTAAGGTTTTGTTTACTAACACAAGCTGTCAATTATATCGTATGTATGTTAGTCTGTAAGGTATTTATCTATGGGCCAAAGTAGCCTGAAAATAAATAAATATTATTATTATTATTATTAACTCTATGGAGGAAAATCAGGAAAACTAGTGCTCTGACCAAACGGGCCTTCGTTTTAAAACTTATACCACGTTTTTCCCAGATGTTCCGGGGGCGTAATATAGCATCTTTAGCCATGGCTATCCGCCGTTTTATTTCTGTGACGCAGCTACCTTCATTACTTATATTGGAGCCCAGTTAATCGAAGCTGTCCACAGTATAGATGCCTTAGATGTTATAGGCGCCCGATAGGTTTCCCGCACGATGTACCACCATAAGCTTGGTTTTCTGCCTATTTATTGCAAACCCTACTTTGCCACTTTCCACTTCCAATCTGTGCCGTATCTCTTTCATGTTGCCAAATGTTGTAGCAAGGAGAACGGTGTCATCAGTGTTCCTCAGATTGGAAATCCACTTTCCACCAACAGTAAACCCCTTGTCCCAGCCCAAAGAGTCTTGAATGATATTACTCTTCGTACATATTGAAGAGCAGAGGTGAGAGGATGCATCCCTTGATCCCTGCCTAACGCATTTGAACAGTCGGTGTCTATTTTGACGAAAGAGCGGTTGTTGATGTGTAGGTAGAGGCATCGGACTATGTCAATAAGATGTTGAGGCGTTCCCATGTCTTTAAGAACCCCCCACAGCTTGCCCCACTCCACGCAATCAAATGCTTTGGTATAATCTATGAAACATATCAATACAGGGCTGTTAAATTCCCGACTTTTCTCTATAATTTGGCGAACGTTCAGGATTTGTTCCCGCGTGTCTTTGCCTTTAACAAAACCTGCTTGCTCTTCTGGAATTTGTGGCTCCAGAAAGTGTATTAGCCTGTTGTTTATGATGTACAGGAGTATTGATGGTGCGTGGAGTAAGTGCCAAACACTTAATATAATTTTTAGAATCTTGTAGGCAACTTGTAAAGAGTGGGTTTAATAGAAAATATCCAATCCCCAAAACCCAGTTAGTAAGTAATCATTTTTAATGACTTCGTTATCGATACATATTGGAAGGAAGGAAGGGGACTCTTTGATCAAACCATACATTTTGTAGGACAAATATTTTTTCAAATAATTTAGATAATTATCATCAGATTTAACAAAAAAAACCCAGCTGATGATTCTCAAAAGTGTTTGTACTTAACACTTTTGAGTATCATCAAACCAACATATTTTATCCCTGCTACCCCTATTACTTACCACAATCGAGAATTCGAGAGTTTCGTGCAGGAAATTGTTGGGCGTCTCGCCGTCTCATCAAAATTAGCTTGATAGTAATCAAGTGCAAAAATGGACCGCGGATCCTGGACTATTTGTTTCTTACTTGGTAGTATGGCGCTAGGGTATCGGAAAAATTGTGGGCGTGTCCAAAAATACTGAAACATCAGAAGTCAATAGCTATTGTCATCGTCTTAATCAACATAATTATGGCATTGTATTTCGTTAGCGTATTTACTTTTACTGTTTATAGTTTGTAAGTTTAATATCTTTGATATGCCAGGTACCAAGGTTGTTGCCTTGCATATCTTCAAGGTCATACACTAATGGTGATTTTTTACCAATAATGCGACATTTTATGTATTTAGGGGCTAGCTTTTTAGTGAACCGGTTGTCTTTGTTGCTCTGGTAATATGTTCGCTTCCAAACTATATCATCAACATTGAACTCAGCAACCTTACGACGTAAATTATAATAATGACTATTTCTGGAATGAGCTCTAATCAAAGATGATTGAACTTTATCGAAGATTTTACGCAAGTGTCCTAAAGTTTCCGCGTACTCATCTCTAGGTGTAAATATTAGATCACTTTGCAGATCAGAGTCAAGGTAGTGCGATCCACAACTAACTAACTCTCGTCCATAGACAAGTGAGGCTGGAGTAAAGCCTGTAACCTCGTTAACTGAAGAGTTAATTGCAAATTGGATCTTAGTAATATTTGCGTCCCAAGAGCGATGATCGTCTTCAATGAAGGTTGAAATTGCAGTGATGATGGTTCTGTTATAACGCTCTACGGTGTTCATTTGTGGCGTATATTTAGGCGTTAAATGGACGTTAGGAACCTTGTATTTAGAAAACAGTTGTTTCATAGTACCGCTAACGAATTGTTTGCCGTTGTCCATGAGAACAGTACTAAGTACTCCATGGACTAGAAACACGTGATCCTCTACTATTTTAGCTATGATCTCAGTAGTAGCACGTTTGATTGGGAACAAGAGACAAAATTTAGAAAAACAACAGGTAACTACGAACAGGAAGGTGTTTTGCTTTCTTGTAGGAGGCAATGGTCCAACTAAATCCATGCTTAGCACTTGGAATGGCCTGCAACAATTCTTAGGTCGACCCATAGTTCCGAGGGTAGTTTGGTTAGGGTACTTGTAGGAAATGCACACATCGCAGTTAGCTACGAAGTTAGTAACGTCTCTATGCATATCCGGCCAGAAATATTTGAGAGAAAGACGCTTATAGGTTTTAAAGACACCAAAGTGTCCCGCAGTAGGATCACTATGATTATTTTGGATCATTTCATCCCTGAATTCAAGAGGTATCACTTTTTTCCATTGAAACTCATTAGTAAGTGGATTTAAACTCTTTTTAAAACGATAAAGTTCGTTAATAATGACCTGATAATCGACAAAAGAAGTCGGTGAGTTTTGACAGCCATTAAGAATGTTTAAATACCAAGAATCAGTGGTGGAGCGGTAAGGATTTGTTGAAGGAGTTTGGTTGTCGTCGATAGCAGAAACTGGAATGTTACGTGAAAGACTATCTGGTACGACATTGTCCACACCCCGACGATGTTTTATCTCAAAATTATAGGCAGACAACCGAACTCCCCAACGGGCTAAGCGACCAGTGGGATTATTGATATTCAAAAACCATTTCAGTGCGGAGTGGTCTGTATAAACAACAAAAGTCCGACCATTCTCCAGGTAGCAACGCCAGTGTTCTATTGCTGTAAGAACAGCCAAAGCCTCGCGTTCAGTAGCGCTGTAGTTTCTCTCCTGCTTCGATAGTGACTTGCTCATGTAAGCAATAACCTTCTCCTTACCGTCCAAGTATTTAGGCAACTGGGCTTATCCCAGTTGTATACGTCCCTATGTGCCTTGGACATTATGTTTTTCCTACTTACCTCATATCTGATTAATTTCGTTGCGGGATCCAAGTTTCACTGGGACTTCGTCGAGCTTCATTGTTTCGGCGCTTTCCTGGTGGTCGACGGTCGCCACTGTTGTTTGGCTTTCAAGAGTTACAGTGGTTTGGGAATAGTGTGGCGGGTTTATGAAATGAGGATGAAAAAGTCATCAATCTGTATATTTACTTTCAATCTACAATATAGTTTCCTTTTCCCAGTTGTGACTTCAACAAGTATACGATACGCTGCATCAAGACCGTTGGAGAGATGACTCCGAAGATGGAGGTGGATGAACCGATGGACAGTGACAATGAATCCAGTGGAAGAGGAACTGGATCTGATTCAGATTGATAACGAATAAAGTGATGATCTTGTATTTTGTGTATTTTATTTTATTGCTTGTTTCCCTGCCTGGGTTGGTTTTCCCGAGTTCATACAACCTCAATTAATTTAAGTCGCGAGTAAATAGGCTTCTTCTGGGTTAGCTCGATTCCATCGTCGACTTCATCTCTGCCACTGGGGCAAGATTGAGGTCAAGAGTACGCCCATAATATCATATAGAGAAAAAATCTGGAAACTTTTACCACAGGGCGAAATTGATTATTTTTTGCGATATTTATCGAATTATTTAATTTTGTGTGACTTTAATCACCAATTTTTTTTATATATTTCTTCCTATAAAAAACAATACAGTGGAGTATATAACCTTCTCCTTTTTTGAAGTCTTGCGGAAGGCTGTCCCTTTTATCCTGTATTGTCTTTAAAGTAAGTACTTTAAAACTATTGTATTCATCGTTCCGAAATAAGAAAAAAATTAAAACCAATCTTTCCATCAATTTCCTTTATTAACCATAGTAACGCTGGGTCCCGATATAAAATTAACAGAGTTACTGTTGCGTGGCCACGAGAGCAGCGCGTTGGCTCTGGCGACCGCTACCGCTGACGCTATGACCGCTACGATGGCGGCAGTCAGCAGGAGCCACCGAGCTACCTCCACGTAGCCAAGGAGCTTGTGTGAGTCGTGGAGCTGCTCCTGTATTGATGGTGGGATGGTTGCTCCCTGAAATAATGGAAAACATTTTTTTTTTCAGTAAAAATTATGTGCTTTGAATGTGGTTTTAATTAATTGTTCACATGTGGGTCTTGATGTAAACACTTTATTGTGAACTGCTCTAACAAATCTTTATCACTTCAGTCTCTATGTTACCGGCCAAACCCGATTTTAAGACAAATTAGTTTCGCCTAGCGTAAACTAGTTTTAAACTATACGCGATAGTGTGGGCCTGCTGACGGAATCGCTAACCCTAGACGGTCGACGTCAGGGGCATCCCGAGATTCGGTTAGTTAGGTGATTAGGTCCCTTTAAATCATGCAGACAGAAATAGGAGCCCCGCGCAGGGGAGATCCTTCGACCTGTTGACGGAAACGAAGAACTAGTTTAGCCTAGGCAAAACTAGTTTATCCTGAAATCGGGTTTGGCCGGTAACATCTACCTATATAAATATTGCTCATGCATCTAAAACTCATTCAGCAGGTAAATTGACTTATTATACGCAACATCCTATAACTCCGGATTTTCCCAAAGAACTCCACTCCATCATGTCATATTAATTAATCGCAGCAATATTTTATACCTACTTTTAAAACATCTGGTTTCCATCCAAGTTCCTCTAATAAGTCTAATAACTGTACTCTTGGCAATATGCCAGGAACTAAGATCCAACCTAATAAATGAAAAAGTTAAACTGAAAATATTTACGCGAAACGTTATAGATAAGATGCGGTAGGTAAGTAGATACTTCATATTTTATTTATGTTAGAAATTAAGATTTTATAGTCTATGCATTACATTGACAAATTGTGTTGTCTGTATACCTTACTCTATGTTTTTTGTCTCTGGCCGGCCTCTCTCTTCCTTGTTCCGTTCCAAGGCTGCCGTGTATTGTTTTTGTGCTGTCCAAATAATATTTTAATCCTATGACATCATACTGAATAATTGTATTGTGTAAAGTGTTATTGTTGCCGAGTAAATTAATTACGCAATCTTGAATCCCGACTTATTTATTTTAAATACATCTCTGCTCACGACATTCGACACGCGGCTGACAGTTCAAGATCCACACAACCTCTAACAGGTTCTGGTCCCAGTGTGCGGGTTCATTGGATTATAACCCAGGGTAATATCTCTGAGCTCCGGAATGCCGTTGGCTGATGAGATTCGTCGGAGTGATGTAGTGGATGGCGGCACAAGTTCCAATGCCAACAACATAACCTACAACAATATTGAAAAACTGCAAGGAATTGCGAACTATCTAAATTGGAAATTTTCTATTCGGATGCTGCTTACGCTGGATGGTGTATGGAATTGTGTCGATGGCACGGATAATGATGCTGCGCGCGATGGTCGTGCGCTGGCGCGTATTTGTCTTTCAATACAGCCAAACCTCTACCAGTTTGTCCGTGACGCGAAAACTTCAAAAGAAGCGTGGAAACGTTTGTCTGATACGTTCGAGGATAAAGGTCTTTACAGGAAAGTATTGCTTCTGAGACAGCTTCACAGGACTGAGTACAATCAATACCCCAATATGTCAGATTACATTGAGGGTGTCATGAGCCTTGTCGCACAACTATCCGACATAGGTAAAATCATAGAAGATGGTGAGATAGCTGAGATTTTACTTTCTGGCCTACCGGAACAATATGATGTGCTCGTCTCAAGTTTAGAAACTGCGAGCTTGACAAACAATTTAACCAGTGAAGTGGTGCGCACTCGACTGCTACAAGAGGATCATCGTCGTAACAGCAACAACATAGACGGTTCAGCTCACCTAGCTAACAAGAAGAAACCGAATAAGCTTACCTGCTCATACTGTAAGAAGAGTGGTCACATTGCCAAGCGGTGCTTCAAGAAGAAACGGGAAGAGAAAGGAGAAAAACAAGAGGAACACTCTTTGTTTGCTTCAGCCTACTCGGCCTGTAGTTCTGATGAGTTCATCGTGGACAGCGGCGCTACGGCTCATATGTGTGTAGACTCTAAGCTTGTTCAGAACGCTAAACAGAAGAAGTGCACTATTTCTGTTGCTAATGGAGAGCATTTGATGAGTGAAAGTCTTGGTAAGGTTTCTCTTAAGTCTAATGTTAGTTTAGAAAATGTATTGTTTGTTCCTTCTCTTTCTAATAATTTAATGTCAGTAAGTGCAATGACTGATAAAGGTTATGTTGTTTTGTTACCTTTCATAATAATGAATGTAAGATTTATAGTGACTGTAAAATCACAGGCAACCAGGTTTTATCCGCTAGGAAAAGTAATGGGCTATTTAAATTTAAAGTGCAAGGTCGGCCCACCTCCGAGGTAGGTTATTCTCCTTCCCTTCCATCCATGCAGGGAACAGAGAGTGCCAATGCTGCAGCGTGCGTACCTATGAGTGTATGGCACAAGCGTCTCGGTCATCTTAGTCAGAAAGGTATGTCTGTACTTGGTGGAGGGAATCAGTGTGTTGGTGTTGTTTTTCAGCAGGAAGACGGCGTGCCAGGCAGCTGTGTCTCTTGTCTTACGGGGAAGATGCATGAGTCATCGTTTCCCCGGGCAACTGCGAGGCGTGCTGCTGCTCCACTGGAACTGATCCACTCTGATGTCTGTGGCCCGATGCAAGTGAGCAGCTGGGGTGGAGCGCGCTACTTGTTAACTTTCACTGATGATAAAACGAGGAAGACGTTTGGCTTTCTTATGAAGAATAAATCAGAGGTTAGTTCCCATTTTGTTACCTTTAAAAACACGGTAGAAAAACAGACTGGTTTGCAAATTAAAATCTTGCGTACTGATAATGGTACTGAATATTGCAATAAGTATTTAACCCACTTCTTAAAACAAGAAGGCATTATTCACGAGGTATCTGTACCTTATTGCCCTCAGCAAAATGGCGTATCAGAGCGCGTCAATCGTACAGTTATTGAAAAAGCTAGAGCCATGTTGCAGGAATCGTGTCTGAGTAATCGCTTTTGGGGTGAAGCTGTGATGCTACTTCTGCGTTATCAGATAGAATACCTGAGTGTGAATGGACTGGGTCAAATATTGACCTCAGTCATCTGCGCGTTTTTGGTTGTGTTGCTTATTCACTCATACCTGCACAACGTAGACGCAAGCTTGATGCCAAGGCACGAAAGCTTATTTTTGTAGGCTATGGTGAAACATGCAAGGGGTACCGATTTATCGATCCACTTGATCCTCGAAAGGTGGTTTATTCTAGAACTGTTACCTTTCTTGAGGACAAGTTTATTGGAAAGGAGAGCAATTGTGAACGGGGCAAAAAGCATTTTATTTTTCATGACCAGATAAATTTTATTAATAATGATAATAATCAGAATGGTTCTATTGAAAATTTAAATAATAATGATATAAATGTATCAGCTGCTGATGATGGCAATGTACACTGTGATATTAGTTTTAATAGTAATGATAATGTTAAGTCTATAGATATTTCAAATGGGAATCTCTCAGTTTCAGATGTGGACAATACACCACCTACGGGGTCGCCACTGTCTGAGCTGTATCGTACTATTGAAGATGTCTCTGAGGATGTTGATGGTGATGAAGATGATGTCCCTTGTGGCACTGTTTCTTCTCTGCCAGCCTCTTCATCTCGAGGAGGAGAGCTGATTACGTTGGAAAGGTCCGACGCGTCTATCTCTCGTCCTTTGCGCAGTACTCGAGGTATTTTACCCATAAAATTAAGAGACTATGATTTGTCATCGTTATTGGCAGCTGCAAGTTCATTAGATGAACCACAAACGCTTCGTGATGCTATTAATTCACCAGAGAAGGATGAATGGTACGAAGCTATGAAGGGTGAGTACAACTCCTTGATCAAAAACAATGTATGGGAGTTGGTTGACCGACCTAAGGGTCTAAATGTAGTCAAAAATAAATGGGTCTTTAAGAAAAAGTTTGATGCTACAGGTCAATTCATAAAATATAAAGCTAGATTAGTTGCCTGTGGTTATAGTCAAAAGCAAGGCATAGATTATGCTGATACTTTTTCGCCTGTTGTTAGGCATTCGACTCTTAGAATATTATTCAGCATTTCAAATCAGTTGGATCTGCATATGGATCACATAGATGTCACCACAGCTTTTCTGAATGGTGAGTTAGATGAAGTTATCCATATGGAACAGCCCGCTGGTTTCGAATCTGATGATGCAAAGAATAAAGTTTGTTTACTGAAAAAGAGCATCTATGGCTTGAAGCAGGCAAGTCGCATGTGGAATATTAAAATCCATGATGTTTTATCTAAAAATGGGTTTATGCAGAGTAAATGTGAACCTTGTGTGTATTGTAAAAAGACCAAGAATGAATATATAATATTGGCCTTGTATGTTGATGATATTTATGTTTTTCATAATGGGTATATAGATAATATTCTGTTACTTTTAAAAGAACATTTTGAAATCCGTCACTTAGGAACATTGAAAAATTGTTTAGGCATGAATGTTTCGACTAGGAAAGGTGTAACTATTCTTGATCAATCTGATTACATAAGGCGATTATTGGCTAAGTACAATATGACTGAATGTAAAACTGTATGTACCCCACTACCAGTAAACTGCAAACTGGACAAATCAGACAAAGATTGTTTAGATGATAATATTTATCAGTATAGACAATTGTTAGGATCACTAATGTATCTATCTGTATGTACACGTCCAGATATCTCATACGCATGTAGTCAGTTAAGTCAGTACAGTACATGTTTCGATATGAGTCATTGGCGCGCTGCTAAGCGAGTATTACGCTATCTTGCAGGAACCATAAATTATGGTCTTCATTTTGTCAAAAGCAATGTTTTTGATATCATTGCTTATGCTGATGCAGATTGGGCCAATGATTTGTCCGACCGCAAATCATATACTGGATTTGTTGTAAAAATTGGTGAAAATGTCATCAATTGGGAGGCTAGAAAGCAACGTTGTACGGCTTTATCTAGCACTGAGGCAGAATATCTTGCTATTAGTGATGTATGCAAGGACATCTGTTTTGTTAGGAATTTCTTATCTGAAATTATTGACAAAAACTTCGATGTAACTGTATTTAACGATAACCAAAGTGCTCAAAAGCTTTTACTTGTTAAAGAATACTCCCATAAAAGAACTAAGCACATAGATTTGCGGTACCATTATGTAAAGGACTTAATACAGGGAAAACAAATTAATGTTAAATACCTGCCTACAGACCGGATGGTAGCTGATATATTAACCAAACCACTGTGTGGTCAAAAGCATGGTAATTTTGTCAGTAGTCTTAAGTTAGGGTGCATTGTTTAGATTTTGCAATGTACCTTCCTTACATAATTGTAGAGTGGGATTTATTCATAGGTATAGTGCTTTATTTAAATGTATAGAGTCATACTAAATAAGAATATAGAGTTGTTTTTTTTGTATAGAGTCATCCTTAGAGCATGTAGAGCCAATGTAAAGCCACTAGTTATCTCATGTAATGCATAAGGAGGAGTGTTAGAAATTAAGATTTTATAGTCTATGCATTACATTGACAAATTGTGTTGTCTGTATACCTTACTCTATGTTTTTTGTCTCTGGCCGGCCTCTCTCTTCCTTGTTCCGTTCCAAGGCTGCCGTGTATTGTTTTTGTGCTGTCCAAATAATATTTTAATCCTATGACATCATACTGAATAATTGTATTGTGTAAAGTGTTATTGTTGCCGAGTAAATTAATTACGCAATCTTGAATCCCGACTTATTTATTTTAAATACATCTCTGCTCACGACATTCGACACGCGGCTGACAGTTCAAGATCCACACAACCTCTAACAATTTATAACATAGATAACAGCTGTCAGTGACTGAATGTAACTAACTGTACCTATCTATCCCAGTTTTATACGTCCCTTTGTGCCTATTGGCTTTGTTCTATTCTGTCTCCTGCTGATGTGGAGGGAAAAATTTTAATTTTTTTCCTACAACCCGCAGCCCCGGATATACCATCCTAGATGCTAATCTGTATGGTCCTCACATGTCTGGAATTTGTTAGAGAGATGAGTGCAAAAGCACACAACACGCGTTTGGAACTCTAGACAGATCCAACTTTTCATTGAGGATAAATTTTAGACCCTATGCTTGATACGTTTTGAGTATTTAATTAATCGTGCATAGCTTACTCTCCCTCAGTGACAACTGTGGAATAATCATACATACCTCTTCAAGCCATAACATAGGGAACAATCCAGTGGGAACAGACTTCAGCTGCGGGACGTTTTCAATCTTGCGCAGTTCAATGTTGAATTGTAGCCGCTTGTAGCCGCTGAGAACTACCCCGGACGTCTGTAAACATATATTTTTTTATTCGAAATATTAACGTCATTGATTTTACTTGTTGCAACTAGATTACGCTAGAGAGCAGCGATGGCCCAGTGGTGGTGGCCTCGACTTACGACCAGTAAGTCGTGGGTTCAAGCCCAGGCAGGCGCATTACTTTGTGGATTTTATTTCATCACGGCTGCTCTCGCAACGGTGAAGGAAAACATCTTGAGACTTTCTTAGAACCAAACAATTCGAAAACATGTGACATAGATCTACCAATCCGCACTGGGCCGCGTGATAGATTATAGCCCATCCCTCTCCTAGAGAGGAGGCCTGAGTCCCGCACGTGGGAACATTATAGGTCAATGATGATGATGATATTACGCTTGCTCGACGTCAACTGCAGCCGCTCGAGGTGGTACTCTAGTATAGGTTACCAGGTATAGGTCTGGTAGAGGATCTTATGACAAAGAGCTCCTCTATGTCACACACAGGCACTGTACAATAATAAAGTTCGCGGGAAGTTGATCGGTGAATAAATAATTTTGGTTTGTAGGACATGTCGGTTTCCTTACGATATTTTCTTTCACCGCTTTGAGTGCTGTGATAATGAAAGTAACGACACATAAGCTGCTCATACTAGATCACGACTATTCACGACGTTGTTTTTCAAACAAACATTTCCTAGAATTAATAACCCTCCTTTTGGGCTTCGGCGCAGTCGGGTAAAAACTCGACACCAATTTTTGGTGGATTGCGAACTCATCAAATGACTCCTCCCTCTCGGCGGAGCGAAAGGTAGTGTCAGACTTCTACTGACTAAAAGACACCCATGTTCCTTCTTAGCCCTTTGTGTCCGGGGCCGCGGTATCTCTTTCGAACAACCCGTAGCCCCGACGGGGCCTGCTTGCACCTTCATTTGTTAACCATCTTATAACAACAACTCACGGGATCGATATAAACATAAGAGTTATGCTTCTCCTTATCGGGCTGGATGCCTGACGTGAAGAATTCGAGCAGTTCCTCTGAGCCGAGGTAGAAGTGCGGCAGGGACGCGATGGCGGGTGCGCCTTGGCAAGGCATGAGATTGAGAAGGCCCATCAGCAAGCAGCCGTCGTGGTTCGCGCTCCAGTTCCTGGAAGAACAAATAGTCATACAAAGGGGTCGATAATGGAGTAGAGGGGTCATAGGCTTGAGAAATAATAATATCTTTGTGTTCATGCAATAAAAGCGAATAGGACGTCATCTGCCTGTTACGGTTCGGGCGACGCTATTCGAAACTGCTTTAGGATATTTGCTTTCATTCCATGGACACTAAAGCTCTTCTTGACCCGCTCATTGCGCTCATTGCGTCATTCAAGGCGCAGAAATTGGTTCAAAATATTTAAAAATGTACAAACTTTTTACAAAAACATCTGTTGTCATGGTTCGCGCTCTTCGCTGCTAACGCTGACTCCGAGATCTCATAGTAATACGAGCTCATGTTGAACATTTCCCTCTTGCCGACAAGATCCACGTAAAGGGACCTGTGGAACAATGTTATGGACAAGTTTATTGTTTAATGCCATCGTTTGAAGGTCGTGAGTGCATTGAACACTTTGGAAGTTATAAAAGGCAGAAATTGGGTTAAGGGGCTGATCTGCACCTAAAACTGACGTAATTTGTCGTTTGGTACTTTTTGGGTTCTAGAAGAACTAGATCATAATCCTTGTTTGGGGCTATACAAAACCGAACCAAACCTGTTGAAGACTATTACCAAGTCCTTTAATATTCTTAAGCGTAAACAAGTTACGTTGTGGTCATAATCGACACTGATAAAGTGTGTCTTAAAACGTTAGCCAACGGTAGAAGTTTTTATAAATTTACCTGCAGATATCTGGTTCAAAAGTATAAAGCTTCTGAGGCACGTTACCCTCTTTGATGGGAGGGAATATGGAGGAGTCAGACCCGTTGATCTGGCCGCAGTACTTGTCGCCCCACACGGACACACTCTTCTGGCCCTTGTAGGTGACGATGTTACCGAGCTCGTAAACGTTCTCCCGACCCCTGTTCATCTCGTACGGGCCTGATTCTGAACGATTCATCTGGAATTTGTTTATGGACATTTTTACTTTCAAAAGGATAAGTAAGAAGACTATTATACGAACTGTGGAGTTACATTGACGCAGTTCCGGACTGGGACCCTAAACCGGCCCTGGCATTTTAGAGATGGTCGGCCCTCCATTCTCAAGAAAAGGAAAACTACTAATGTAAATTTCAAATCAACCGATGACTTTGATAAAGAAAATACTTTAAAGCAATTGCCTCGCTGTCGATCAAGAGCGTTTTGAAGAATGGATTTGTAGGTGTTAAGTTTACTATCTAGGGCTGCATTTGAACTCAAGTAAATACGCACATGAGAAAACATAGAGAAATAAAACCCATTTGCTCCTTCCGCTGGTCGCATGGTAGGCGGCATCTCTCCTTTTATTTTACCGCACACTAGTCCTGTAATGAAAACGAATGAAATCATTCAATAATGAATAGAAGTCCCAATAGTTTTGTAAAGTACACCGACCTAGGATCAACCTTGCTGAGGGCGTATTCAATTTGGCCCACGGGTAGGGTCACGTAAAACGTGCTGTGATAACTCCTACCCGGAATTTTATTCATCACACATGTTCCTTAGGACCTGGTTTGTACAAAGCCTCAAACTAAGCATGCGTTTGCTGAGCGATTTGAAGTATTTTTAGGACCTTTTCTGTATAATAGACTCAACAAGACACTAAACTGTAACTTCATTCAATGTATTAAACAACCTACACGAGTGACAGAAACCACTTCAACCTGCCTTGATCTAGTATTTGTAAACTTTTTATCTGAATTAATTATTACTCAGGTAAATGATTACGGTTTTTCTGATCACAAAGGAATTAAAGTAAACGTAAAAAAACTAGACGTCATGCCTACCAAACGCATAGCATGGAAAACAAAAAAACGAATTTTTAATTTAAACAATATGGACAATTTTAAACTTGCTTTAAAAAACATAAATTGGAACTTAATTATAACGCCGACTAAAACCATGGATGAAAACTACAGCTCATTTGAAACGCTTTTACTGAAAATATTAAACGATTGTATTCCCGTTAAAACTATCAAATTAAATCTAAACAAACGAAAGGATTGGTTGACAAGAGGCATAAAAATCTCATGTAAACACAAACGATTACTAAGAATTCTTACTTCGTACTCAAGTGATCCTGTATTAACAAAACATTATAAATTATATGAAAAAACATTAAAACAGATAGTCAATAAATCAAAAAAGCTACAGTTTATTACGGAAATTAGAAACTCCAACAATAAAACCAAATCGATGTGGAGAATAATTAAAGAGCGTACTAATAAAAAACTACCTAAGACACAACAAAATATTAAATTGACAATCCACAATAAACTAACGTCCGACCCAAAGCAAGTTTCTAACTCGTTCAATGATTTTTTTGCATCTGTAGGACAAACAAGCCAAAGTGGGGACGCCGAGCCGCGCGGTCGGCCTGTGCTCCGACCGACTGAGAACACTATGTTTTTACATCCACCCACACCACAAGAAATAAAAAATATAATAAAACAACTTAAAGGCAAATACAGTCACGGATTGGATGAACTACCTCCCATACTAATAAAAACATGTGCTGAAGAACTGACATTACCATTTTACTTATTAATCTGCCAATCATTTTCTGAAGGGGTATTCCCTAACGCGTTAAAAAAGTCAATTATTAAACCTATTCACAAGAAAAACTCCAAGACTGACCCAAACAATTACCGTCCAATTGCACTATTACCGACATCATCGAAAATCTTCGAAAAGGCAATGTGCAAACGCGTGTATAAGTTCTGTGAAAAATTTAATATTTTCGATGAATCACAAAATGGTTTTCGGGAAAAAAGATCCACAGTTTTAGCAACATATAAATTCACACAAAAAATACTAAATAATAAATTGGAATCTTACTTGATATGACAAAGGCCTACGATAAGGTACTATACAATATTCTACTTGACAAAATATACGGAATCGGCGTTAGAGGAATAGCTCATAAATGGTTCGCATCCTACCTACAAAACCGAGAACAATACGTAGAAATTGACCATTGGGATCATGACACAGGGCAACTCAGCCATATACGTTCGAATGCGCTGTGTGTTAAAAATTCAATTCCTCAAGGTAGTGTAGCAGGGTGTTTATTATTCTTAATTTATATTAACGACCTCCCTAAAATTATGACGGAATCGTGCGTTTTGTTCGCTGATGACATTTCATTATTGACTTCTTGTAATGACTCTCAACGCCTAAATGACACATTGAATGACGTTATGGTAAATATACAAGATTGGATGAAAGACCATAATTTAGAAATTAACTTCTTAAAAACCAAAATTATGCAATTTAGGCCTTATCAAAAAAAACCCTTAAATATAAATTTTACGTTCGAAGGTACTAAAGTAGAATGTGTGGATACTTTTACCCTATTGGGTCTGGAGCTAGATACTCATATGACGTGGAAAGCACACATTCAGAAAATTAAATCAAAATTATCTAGTTTTATATACGCACTACGTGAGCTGAAAAAAACAACAGATTTAAAAACTGCCCTATCCACTTACTATGCTTATGCACACGCGTGGCTAAAGTACGGAATAATCCTTTGGGGAAATAGTGTTGATATCAACGAGTTGTTCATACTCCAAAAAAAATGTATCAGGATATTGGTCCATATTGAAAACGACGAAAGTTGTAGACCTCATTTCAAGGAACTGGACATTTTAACTTTGACATCAATTTATATTCTAGAAATCTGTAAATTTGTAAGACAGTATCAGAACTTCTACGTTAAAATCTCTGACCAGCCTCGCCGATATGCACCGCGTTCACGATTTGAGAATACCCTCGTGTTACCCCAATCGAAACTAAAATTACACAGCACTAGCCCTTACGTTACATCAATTAAAATTTACAATAGAATTCCAAATGCGATAAGAATTGAACAAAATGACAAAATATTTATAAGACGAGTCAGAAAATTATTAATTGACAATTGCTATTACACACTGAATGATTTTTTTAATGATGACATCTTATTGGACTAACTTTGACTGCTTAGTTATTGAATTTTGATTTTTTATTGACATTTTATATTACAATGTTGTCTTTGACATTTTATTGACTGTATTTTGATTATTATTGTATTTTATTGACATCATGCATTTGACTATAATTATTGTATTCTATTTGCCGATTTTTATTATTTCACTTAATTGTTTTAATCTTTAATTTCGATATTTTTTAGTTTACATTAAAATGGCTTACTTATTTAAATGAATGAATGTCTAATTACTGTTTATAAATTTTTAATTACTGTTCCATAAATGCTACTACCTACTTGTAATTTATTATTGTACAAAATTGTTGTGCCCGACAGGGTCCATGTGAACTATTTTATTATTATTAACATCTTGTAAAACACATGTGATATGCAATAAACGATTGAATTTGAATTTGAATTTGAAACTTCTACCCCCTTATTAATAAAAAAAAGTTAAGCCTGCTTAAACTTACGCTTGGTTTATCTCGCATGCTGTCCCTTTCTTTTGAATATTTTTGAAGTGAGACGGCATGCGAGATAAACCAAGCGTCAGTTTAAGCAGGCTTAACTTTTTTTTATTAATAAGGCCGCTATAGCTTAATTAAGCTATAAAAAATGTAGTGTCATGATATCCGAACATTTGGCGTTACTCAACTACACAGACACAGAAAAACTTCTAGAAGTTGCCGTTTGATTATGTTTTACTTTGTATCTAATTGTACATATATATAGTTAAGCTAGTTTTAGTGTTTTTATTTTTTTGTATCATTTTGAGATTTCGTTCCTTTATTTGTTAAAAGATTTATTTTATTTAGTAATTTTATTGTATTAATTAAATTATGCGACGTAAAGTGATGGCCTGAAACACAGGTTTAAATAAACCTAGATCGGGCAGGTCGCTATAATAATATAAAGATTACCACTAAATTACCACTTTTTGTAACTCTTAAATATATTTTAGTAGTAGTTTACTTATAAGCACTAATTATAACTTTGTATGTGAAACAACACTGTGCCTAAATGTACACCTTATTGTATTATCTTTTTTTCTTAAATAAATTATTCTTATTCTTATATTCTTATTCTTAGGGGTTTTTGAAGGAAGGCCTACTTGAATGTTAATGTGTGCCCTAAACCAGTATCTTTTTTGTGCTATTTTCAAGACGGGCACTGAACTCCATTTTCGCTTCAATTTTTGTAGTAGAATATCAGTAAGGTCTGTGAACTACCTATGAAGAAGCCTGGATCAGACATAATAGTAAAAATTAACCAGCCCATTTCTATAGTTAGACAAAAAAGTTCCAAATCTCAACCACTAAATATCGTAATTATCTTAAGTATTTATTGTAACCTCACCAAGATACCTCGACATAGTGAGGTAACTTCTTTCAAATCGAAGGGCACGGTGGGTCGATACTTTTGCAAGTGTCTTTATTATTTTAGACCTCTTTTTCTTTCTTTTAAAGAAGGACCACCGTGTTGTTATTATTTAGACACGAGCTCCTCAAACTTGATAGCATATTGATAGATTACCTATAGCATACCTACTAGCTTGTGCCAGCGACTTCGCCCGCGTGGAGTTTGCTAATTATTTTCCCACGGGATCATACTACCCAGATAAGAAGTATCGTATGTGTTAATCCAGGTTATAAACTATCTGTGTTCTAAATTTCATCCACATCCGTTAAGTAGTTTTTGCGTGGAAGATTCAGTAACAAACAGTGCGAAAGTTTGTGACAATGTATCAATGGATGGGTCCATTGATACATCGTCACAAACTTTCGCATTTAAATAGAATACGGCTACATTTATCACGAAGTCTTACCCAAAGCCGCATTATCACCATCGCAGCTCAAGTAGATGCCGTCGAAGAACAGGTCTCTCACTTTGACCCTCAGGAAGGCGTCCTCGAGGCTCGGGAAGAACTGCTCCAACGCTTTGTTGATCACTCCCACCAAACTTGGCATCATGTCGTGAACTGTTAATAAGGCAGCCTGGAAGCAAAATATAGAAAACTAGCTGATGCCCGCGGCTTCACCCGCGTGGATGTCGTTCAAATTATATACTAAAACCTTCCTCTTGAATCACTCTATCTATTAAAAAAAACCGCATCAAAATCCGTTGCGTAGTTTTAAAGATTTAAGCATACAGACAAACAAACAAACAAACAGACGCGACTTTGTTTTATACTATGTAAGGAAGGAAGGATGTTATTTTCGTCTTTAATAACTTAACTTGGTCCTGGGTTCGATTCCCGGGTCGGGCGAAGTGTTATTGGGTTATTTCATCAGGAATTAATCAGTAAAAGCCACGGAGTCGGAGAATAGTCCCGGTTAATGCCTTTCCTCAAAATTGAGTCCCCGTCTAAGGTTCGAAACTTCGAACTATTCAGTTATGGTTCCCCTTAAGGTGATTATATTATACAGGTTCCCAGTACGGACAAGCAAAGTTGTGTCCATTCGTCCAGCATACTCACCATGGAATCCTGATATTTCATGAATGTCAAAAAACTGTTCTGAAATAGTGCTAAATAGTGCCCAAAGGAAAAAAATAGTGCTCTTGTACTTGCGAAGTTATAGCCATAGTTCGATGAGTATGCTGGACGAAGGTTTCGCCCAGCATACTCACCTCCGTCCGGAGAATCTGTATACGCTTCAAACATAATTCATACTTCAAAAAATAGTTCCCAAATAGTGCCAAACGGTGCCCAAAAAGAAAAAACAGTGCTCGAATAACTTCGGAGTTATAGGCTTCGTTCAGTGAGTATGCTGGGCGTAGGTTCTACGCCCAGCATACTCACCTCAGTGCGCGAATATCGAACGAGCTATAGGTACAATTTACGTCTCAAAAAATTGTGCTTGAAATAGTGCCCAATATCAGTCCAATTTTTGCTTGACTTTTGACCTAGAAAACCATTAAATTTGATTGTAAACTTCTACATACATTACATTGAGTACAGTCGAATACAATATTATTAACTTTCTTTCTAACAATTTTTGTCTTGTGTAAATTATTAATTGTCTATGTAAGGGAGTATTTACTTTAGAATCGCAATATTATTAATTACACATTATTTTAATAATACTTTATAATAATATGATTAAGCCTTCGCGCGTCGCATGGGACCCCGGTAGCTAGGAACAATGATTTTATATATTTTGTCTAGATCACGGCGCTTGAAGGATTAAGATATCAAATGAAGTAAATCATGCATGAAAAATAAAGTTGCTGTTATTAATGCTTACATTACAACTGACAAAATTATTCAAAATAATCATTTTCCGGATCAAGGACGGTACCACAACGTTTACGGAATTGACCTGTATTCCTCATGTGATAAAGTTCAATATAGTGTGGCAGTAATGGATGCACGTACGGTCAATAGGTATGGGGCTTACGACGCGCGGCGCCCGCGACGCAAATGAATATGTTTATGTTTAAATACTAGATGGCGCTGCCCTAACATCTTACGATTATTAGACAAGACTGATCTGTATTTTGAAGGTGATAAGGGTCCATTTTGTGTCACAAAGCGACGCGCGGCGCCCGCGACGCAAATGAATATGTTTATGTTTAAATACTAGATGGCGCTGCCCTAACATCTTACGATTATTAGACAAGACTGATCTGTATTTTGAAGGTGATAAGGGTCCATTTTGTGTCACAAAGCAATCGAAACGAACAAGCGCTTCTCAGTTTCTTTGTTTGTTTACTTCGTCGCACATCATTATAATAACGCCGGCTTTTGAGTTTGACTACATAGTGGGTTGCAAAACCAAACAATGTGTTGGTGATGTCATTATTTACCTATATAAAATTGTGTATCTAGTACGTAATCAATATAGGAGCTGCACCCAAATCAGTAAGTATATTTCAATTTATAATAGTGGCATTTAACTAAATTGATTTTACACTCATTCATTAATTGCACTGTAAAACTAGGTAGCAAGTTTGCCTGCAACATATATACAAAAAGAAACTGTATAATTTCCTTTTTACAATTTTTCAAGATATTAATTTTATTGGCTGCAAATGACTGTTTTTATTCAGACAAACACACAATGCAATGAAGTAATAGACTTCATTTACGCTTAAAGTTTCATTCATTTATTATTATTTATAAAATATATAATAATGCATTTAATCGAAAGTTTTTGACATGTGAGAAAATACCATAATTATTTCCAATAACACGAAGTCTACAATTAGAAAGTTTAATATTTTTGTCCAAAAACATGTGTCGACGACTGTACCCCATTTTACGTTAGTATGTAGAAGTTTACATTAAAATTTAATGGTTTTCTAAGTCAAAAGTCAAGCAAAAATTGGACTGATATTGGGCACTATTTCAAGCACAATTTTTTGAGACGTAAATTGTACCTATAGCTCGTTCGATATTCGCGCACTGAGGTGAGTATGCTGGGCGTAGAACCTACGCCCAGCATACTCACTGAACGAAGCCTATAACTCCGAAGTTATTCGAGCACTGTTTTTTCTTTTTGGGCACCGTTTGGCACTATTTGGGAACTATTTTTTGAAGTATGAATTATGTTTGAAGCGTATACAGATTCTCCGGACGGAGGTGAGTATGCTGGGCGAAACCTTCGTCCAGCATACTCATCGAACTATGGCTATAACTTCGCAAGTACAAGAGCACTATTTTTTTCCTTTGGGCACTATTTAGCACTATTTCAGAACAGTTTTTTGACATTCATGAAATATCAGGATTCCATGGTGAGTATGCTGGACGAAGGGACACGCAAAGTTTAGTCACCTAGTCTAGTGAAATACTTGGCTAGAAACAAAAAAAAACGGGTGCACACTGTAAATCACCTCATGCCTAGTCTTTTTCCAACAGCTGAATATCAGTATTTTTTGACATGGAGAGACTGCCTTCCTGATCTCCACAACCCAATTCGTATTGGGTACCCTTTGGTAAGACTGGTTGTCAGACTTTCGGGTCACTGACTACCTACAAGGGCTGCCAAAGATCTATAAATGACAGCCGGTAATAATAATAATACGTACCAAGTAAGAGAAGTGTATGACAGTGACTTCGTCATCCTCCGACAGGCCGCCAGACGCTTCAGCATCAAACTCGAAGCGCTTGTGCAGCATGTATTTGATTGTGTCGTTTTCACCATAACCCAGAATCGTTCTTTCCCTGTATTGTCTGTAAAGAGATAAAGTTTTTTTAAGTATAGGTACTACCTAGGAGTCAAAATTTCTGACCGGTTAAGGAACAGTATAGGTACTTCGATCCATACTGTACCCTACTTACAAATATTTACTCTGTGTAATTGTTTTGGTTACACTTGGATAAAATAATAACAAATAGTTTCCTCTCAAAGAGAGGATCAGGCTTGTGGGAACATTAATAGGCTGATGATGATGATGATGAAAATAGCTTTTCAAGCTCACATCATCATAATTAAAATTTCTGAAAGTTCACTACATTTTATAAAACAAAGTTCTCTGCCGCGTCTGTCTGTCTGTCTGTGTAGATAGACAGACAGACGAGACGGAGGACTTGTCTGTCTGGCTGCATGTGTCTGTTCGCGCTTAACTCAAAAACTACTGCACCAATTTTCATGCTGTTTTCACCAATGTATAGAGTCGTTCTCGAAGAAGGTTTTAGCACATCATTTGACCGACAACCGGGTGACGCGGGCGGGTAAAACCGCGGGCATCAGCTAGTGATAAATAAATGTAGAAACAATATTTTACAATGGACGAAGTTCATGTAGGTACCACCAAACACTAATTTCAGACCTTTGCACAAAACAGTTAAGTTTTTTTCAAGTCCATTTTCTCAAACACGGAAGTCAGAAGATCCCGAAGAAATCTCATCCAACTTAATATTTTTTGACAAATAGTTGGACTCCTGCTAATGGATCAAGATTGTAAGTCAAGGTTTTGAGTTAGAAGTTCGCTAATCTAATTGTTTCAACTCCGAGACAGTAAACAACGTGATTTTGAAATAACCCCCGATATAGGTACCTACTTCCTTGTTTATGAAACGGTTGAATTAATTTAAAAAAAAAATGGTATAATATAAATATATGCTATGATATAACTATAGATATATCTCTATCTAATAACGCAGCCTTTTTTATTCGCGGCATAGGCCTATCAATTTAGTACTTAGTATTAGTAGGTACTCAGGGTATTGTAAGCACAAAATTATGTGGAAATGAAAGTAATTTTAATTAAGCAACATCAGGCTGAAATATTCTACTGAAGGGACATAATAGGAGGTTTCCAGATCTACAAATAAGTTTTCCGATGAAAATTCCGGATATTCAGTTTTTTTCTTGGAAATGTGCAGTTTAATTTTTCTTCTGCTGTATAATTTTCTATATACTTTCTTCAAAGAGGTTTCGTACTACCCAGTGCAAACTGGGTGATGGCGGTCAAATAGGCAGACGGGCTATGTAAAGTACAGATAGCGCGCGATGTTGAATGCAGTCGGGGTCTGAGGTAAAGAGCGGGAGCACCTCCCCCCGCTTTCCGCACGCCCCACCTCACGCGCCTGCAGTGTAGTGCTGTGACAGCTTGTCAATTACTATCGTACCGCATTCCTAAGCTCTGCATTCAACTCGCGCGCTATCTGTACTAGTATTCAGCTGCATGCGGTTAGACTGGAAGCTGTCTCCAACATAGTTGGAAAGGCTAGGCAGATGATGAGCCACCTACTGAACTAGGTGATTTGCTGATAGATTTAAATTACCCGCCATGTTTTCATCATTGCTTGCTTTATTTTAGGGTTCCTTATGTTAATCAAAATATCTAATTAAGAAGACGAATGAGTCTTCAAGATTGATACCAACTTAAGTCCAGAAATCCAGTTACGGTATCTACGACAGGAGGCGTTGATTGATTGCTGGCAATTTACTTAGCATTTGGTTGAGTTTCTTATTCTTCGCAATTGAAGATTAAAGCGCCTATTTTGATTTGGGTTATATTTAAATGCACATCTGTTTAATTTTTCAGCGCACTAGGTAACTCCACTAATTAACTGAATGCATACCAAAAAAACCAATTGATTAACTAAACATGTCCTACAAAAATGTCTAAAAAATCACACAAAACGAAATTACCTTTTTTATCGAATTCACACCAAAAATGTAGTTAGTACATCGGATATATGGTTTGTAAAACAAAAATACTAACTTGCACTCTAAATTTATAATCTAATACGACCGTCTCGCGACAGTGTCCTTTATGGGCGGCATGGGCACCGGGCCGTAGGCCGACGAAGGAGGCCGGCGGAGGCCCGGCACTTCGGGGACTTCTGTCCCCGAAGTGCTATTATTGATATTAGTGCTATTATTGATATTAGTGTTATTTAATATGCGAGCGAAGCGAGCGCGCGTCATGGAGTACATGCGTTGCATGTATGAGTGACAGAGAGAACGAGAAAATGGCGCGCGGTGTTGTCAGTTAGAATAAACGATGTTCCTAAAAGTAAATCAGGTGTAGGTTTTCCAATGTTTTAAAAAGTTTTAAAATGTTTGTTAGAATAAAGAACTATTAGATATACTATTTTGATAATAGTTATTCGTTCAGTAAAAAAGTTCTGCAAATGCCATTAAAAAGGATACTAAATTTGATTTCTTTAGTGTGCATAATTTGAGATAATTTGTGTGCAAGTCAGTATTTTTGGTGTAACTTTAAAATATTTTGTTCGAAAAAAGGGAATATACAGATAACGGTTTAAATACATGCCTTTTGATTTTCTTTTAATGAGCCTTTTTTGGAAGTTTGGAAATCATCACACTCATGACTCATTCCACTCTGAGCGGAACGGAAGGGAGTGTAGAACTTCTACTGACTAAAAACCACCCATGTTCTGATGTTCCTTCTAAGCCCTTTGTGTACGGTGCCGCGGTATCTCTTCCTAAAAACCCGCAACTTTTAACGAGCGTTATGTTGGTTTTGGGACCACCTTATCCTTATTTCTCCCAGTTAATGGCAATAGTCTCCCCCCAATTATATGGTGGTGAAATAAGAATGTACAGGGCCTATAACTATAGAGGCATCTCTTTCTTATCCTTCGATTGAAAACGCTTGACTTTAAGTGTTTGAACCTTTTCAAAGGTTTTTAGGGTTCCGTACCTCAAAAGGAACACTCTTATGATTACTTTGTTGTACGTCTGTCTGTCTTTCTGCCAAGACCCTTTTTCTTGGGAACGTGTAGTAGTATCAAGCTGAAATCTCTAAATGTATCTGTACCAGGGATGTTGCGGATGCCGATTTTTTGACATCCGCGGATGCGGATGCGGATGCGGAGTTTTGAAGGCTCACATCCGCGGATGCGGATGCGGATGCGAATGTTTAAGATATTATATAAATGAAGTAAAAAAAAATGAAGTAAAATAAAAATGAAGTACCTAGGTATATGAATGAAGAATTATTAAAACATTCTTTAGATTATGTACTTTGTATCGGTGGTGATATTGTTAATTAACTAGACGCTGAAAAATACAGAATTTTGTTATATAATAATAATAAACTTTACCTACAATAAAAGGCATTACCGGTGTAACATACCTAATGGAATTGACCTAACGATTGAAATAAGCTGAGCTACGACTAAAGTAGTCTTAGATTAGTGTAACTATAAAGTTTTCCCATAAAGAATTATTTACACACAATGATCACAATCACAACTCACGACAACACTGGAAATATCGATCTATACGAAAAGTAATCAACAGCGCAAACAAACACGTAATGATTTATTTACAAGAAACAAAAGATGCACCACAACAAACGCGTCGGATCTTGTTACCAATTTCTTCGCTCCCATTGGTCATTGTCATTTGTCACAAGGGAAACGGCACGCGCCATTCGCCGGCCGGCCTCGCCCAATTTCTTTCTTGCCGCAACTTGTATGACATTCGCATCCGCATGAATATCCGCATTGATTAATGCGGATGCGGATGCGGATGCGGATGTTCAAATCTATGCGGAAGCTCCGCATTTGCGGATGCGGATTCGAATATTCGCAACATCCCTGATCTGTACCTATAATCTTAAAAGTAAATGCAAGTTAGCTGGCTGTATACTTATTAGGTAATAACTTGATGTTGGATTTTATTGCTATTTGGTTTCTCTGAAGTCCGTTAAATATTTCATGTATTTTGATGTATATTAAAGTGCAAGTTCAAAGTCTGGACCTGATACTAATTTTGTATGCATTAAAGGAAATTTTAGCTTTATTTTGATGCAGAATATTTTTACATAATATAAAAATGCGCCGTTAGAAAACCCTGTACAGCGGGAGGTAATTTAGTTTGAGAAATACGATTTATTTTGCTAAAATCCCGGACTTTCGGAAAGTTCGGGTTTTTTCCAGCCAGATTTTAGATTGCTTCAGGTATAGTAGTGTAAAATGGTTATTATATAATAGATAGGTAAGAGCAGCGGTGGCCCAGTGGTGGCGGCCCCGACTTACGAACAGTATGTCGTGGGTTCGAACACAGGCAGGCACATTACTTTGTGTAATTTATTTCATCACCGCTGCTCTCAAAACGGTGAAGGAAAACATCGTGAGGAAACCGGCATGTCTTAGAACCAAAAAATTCGAAGACATGTGACATCTACCAATCCGCACTGGGCCCGCTGGTAGATTATAGCCCATTCCCTCTCAAAGAGAGGAGACCTGTGTCCCAGCAGTGGGAACATTAATAGGCTGTTGATGAAGATGATGATATAGATAGGTATGAGGGAAACAACAAATCACCTAATTATGTAGCTTATAGTAAAAAAATGTTCATCATCTGCCTAGCCTTTTCTCAACTATATTGGGGTCAGCTTCCAGTCTAACCGGATGCAGCCGGATGATGTTAAAAAATGATCATTGGTTACAAATAGGTAGGTACATATTTTTGGGTATGAATGGGTAGCACTCGGTATTTAAACTCACCTATATTTACGTATCACCTTGAACCGAGATAAAAAGTGCCAAAACAATCTTAAGGTCCCTAGCCTGAATAATTTTTTGGACTTTTTTGCCCCACTCTACCTGAAGCTACCAAAACATAGGTATTAACCCAAAAAACAACGATTTCAAAATAATTGAGTGATAAACAAATCTAAGATAATTGCTGAGGCTGCTAGTGGCATACTTTGCATGTGATCGATGAACACATGCAAAAAGTCTTTAATGTTCTTTAAATACGGATGTGTTTGCTTTACATACATGAGTGGTTTTTGGTCAGTAGAAGTCTGATACTCCCACCCGCTCCGCCCAGGGGCCGTATTTTAGAATCAATAGAATTCCAAATCGTGTACGAAATCTCAGAATTCATCACGTCATTTCCGTCATTTCTACTGGTAGAATATCGGAAACGAGTGAGTCGGACCACTCGTTGCAAAATTCACGGGTATGAATATTCAAAAATAGCGATTTCGTACGGATTCGCATACGAATTCTGCGATTTCGTACACGATTTGGAATTCTATTGATTCAAAAATACGACCCCTGAGCGGGAGGAGTCATTGGATAATTTCCCACTCTGCAAAAACTGACAGCTGTTACAGTGGTTTGCTGTGATGTTTCTTTGGTGAAAACCGTTATTAATCTTATTTTAATGAATCAATTTTGTGACATACAAGTTTGTTTTACTTTGCAAATTCTTGTAATGTTAATGATTTGCTTTGTTAATGTTAGTCAATTAAAATACGATCTTCTTCTTAGCGTGTCGATGGCTAATAACAGTTAAAAAAACGATTACGTAATGATACTCATTAGTAGATAATTGCTTCTTCCACAATAATTTGATTTTTATTATTATTAGAAGAACATTAATGATAGTTTAATGGCATTGATGAAACTTTGACGAGTTATAGGGACAAGCCTATTCCGAATTCACTTCAACTCTTGAACGCCAGAATCAACAGTGGCAACCACCAGAAAACCGCCGAAACAATGAAGTTCGACGAAGTCCCAGAGGAAGCGAAATTCAAATTTTCTTACGTTTTTAGCGATTTGCAGGCCAGGTTGTATGTTAGTGAAAATATGATTCGCGGCTGTAAGACGTATGCAGTTACAGACTTATAAGAGAATGAGTATTTCATCAAAAGGTCATTCTTGAGAGTTACATGAACTTGGAGGGTTGTAATGATGATTTTGATGATTATAATTCTGTAACTGCATACGCCTTACAGCCGCGAATCATATTTTTACCCACGACGGAACGGAGACGGTATATGCGTTTGGGGTGAGAGGTTGTTTGTTTGTTTGTTTGTTTGTTTGTGTGTTTGTTTGTTTGTGTGTTTGTGCAAATACATGTTGCCATTTTTCTCCAAAACTACTAGTCCGATTTTGATGCAGTTTTCAGTTATGGGTTCGGGTTTGATTGGTGCATGTTCTTAGATAGGTGTTACGGTGACAACTCACCAGGGGGCGCTGCAGCAAACATTTTTGTGCAAATCAAAGTTGCCATTTTTCTCCAAAACTACAAGTCCGATTTTGATTCAGTTTTCAGTTATGGGTTTAAGTTTGATTGGTGCATGTTCTTAGATAAAAAAATAACAATAAAAGTAAAAAGTTTAAAATAAAAAGCAAAATTAAAAATTTTGAAAAAACCCACGACTGCTAAAAATTAATTGAAGAAAGGATAAAATAACATAAAACACCCACCTTAAAAAAACCCAAGAATGTCCGTCGGGAGCTGAACATTGCAAAACTAGTTCCTTTAATGGCAGCCCCCGACGGACATTCTTGGGTTTTTTTAAGGTGGGTGTTTTATGTTATTTTATCCTTTTTTCAATTAATTTTTAGCAGTCGTGGGTTTTTTCAAAATTTTTAATTTTGCTTTTTTCACTAACATACAACCTAGCACTGGCCTGCAAATCGCTAAAAACGTAAGAAAATTTGAATTTCGCGGGCTACCGTGAACATCCACCTTAACTGTCTTGGCCCCCACTACTAATATCAGTGGAGTTGGAGCGACATAATTTTCACTGACGATAGGTCATAGGTCCTGTAACGCAGTTTAGTCAAAACCGATTACTGTAATACTGGAAACCAATGACGTTTTCGTTCCCAGAAATGACACAAAAGAAGCCCAGAAGAAGCCTATTTACTCGGGTTAATTGACGACGTAGGTGGGAGTTTCAGTTTAGCATTATAAGGGTGCTTTTCCACCAGAGATGTGCTATGCAATCATATTCATTGGTGCACACAGCTTAGCACTGGTGGAAACGGACTTAGCTAAGCTATGTTTTTTATATGGAAAGATGTATGCTATGGATAAGTGCTGTGTTGCTATGCTATCTTCCCTACTATCGAAAAATAGCATAGCATCAGTGCAAACGGTCACATAGTTTCACAGCTTAGCTATTACATCTTCCCAGAATAGCTCCACCAGAGATGAGCTATGCAGCATATCTCTGGTGGAAAAGTACCTAAGTTTTGTTTATTTATTTTTTATATTCTTGAAGATATTTTTGTCTTTAATGCCAAATAATCACAATTTTCTTTCTCTCAGTTAGTTTGTCCTCAACACTTACTTGTAAACATAAGGACCAATCTCCTGCAGCATAGGTTTCTGTCCCCGGTTCACCTCATCCACGTTGGTGACGTTAAACACATACACCTTGAAGTCGAGCGGCATGGGTAACTTCAGCCATTTGTCGAACATCATTGAATTGTTCTCAAGTTGGACATTCTGGAACAAGTTGTACGTATAAAGGATGGTATTATATAATTAGACGATAGTGTTCCCACAGCTGGGACACAGTAAAAATACACAAAAAGTAAACACATTTTGTTTTCAGTGTTTATGATAGTGTTAATCACCATGTTAGTTTAAAAACTCTATAATCACATCTCAAAGTTGCGATCGTTCATTTACGAGAAATTCGCGTTTGAGCTTTGCCGTGTATATGTTACCGCCCGAACCTGATTTCAGGTCAAACTATGTAGTTGGTCCTAGGTCAAATTAGGACTCATCATAAAATGACGATCATAGAGTAAACCGTTTAAATGGGTTAGGTTAGAACCATAACCAAACACGGGCGGGCTGAGCGAGCGCAGCGAGCGTTGCCGCGGTAGCTGCTGGTGAGCGCTACCTCCGGGTTGGATGCAGTGAAATTGCGTTGTTTGGGTTAATATATCTTGATTCCTGATACGATATACATATTTTTGCTCGTAATTGTCAATGCGATTGTCGCTTCAGCTTGTAACTCCTGCTGGCTGAGCTGTATGGCGAAGGTCAGCAGTACAGTGCACTGAATAGAGAAATATCACTATAATAACAAATCCATTGTAATTATAGCTGGTAACACGTTCTATCGACGTCTGGGTGAATTGACGCTGATTGGTGCAAATAATGTTGTTTACAGAATATCAGTCTTTACAGAATAGCGAATAATTACACCGTAGATAATTTTATGTGAGTGTGAACGTGTTCTTTTTTATTTATTTCTCCTTAAAAGTGAAACATGTTGTACAGTATATAAATGCAGCTAAAATTAAGCACACGCGCCTGAGTAAGGCTGAGCCTGTATTTCAGGTCACACATTTTAAACCGATGATTCAATGATGCATTGAATTTTGATTTGATAACATGCGATTAGTATTCGGTCACGCTAGCTAATCAGAACTTAGCATATTAATACAAACCAGTAATGTTAAAAGAAACTCTTCTAAATCGTCACGTTTCCTAGAAAAAATGTTAATAAAAATGCCTAGGAACAAAATTATTATTTATCTTTATTGCCTAAATTAAATAAATTGAATATTATTTTTATTAAGGACACAGGTCAGGGTCACACACGTAAACACGCACACACATGCCACAGGTCATCACAATTTGAAGTCTAATGGTTTAATAATATTTGAATGTCTTTGGATTTAATAGAAAACACTAAAAAGTATCGATGAACTTCGAATGTCATAAGGATGTTGATGATAAGAGGACTAAAAGGATCTAATAACTACTGATTACCTACATAAAGTTTGAACCCTAATTTAACAGAATGTGTGTGTTTATTTTCAGACGATGCCTAAAAGGGTATAAGCACAATGACAGTGTTACAGTTAACGATTAATTAATTAAAATACATCTTTGTAAATAAGCAAGTAAAATAAATAGATCTTTGATGATCATCATTTTAATCTTTACAGGTACGTGTGACGACGACGACAACCACGACTGCTAGTGGAACCGCTTTCTCGGACCAACCTTTTACGGGAGGCGCCGCTGACGCGTGCACTTCGAAGTTCGAACGCTCAACCTCATAGCGAGCGAGACTGATTTATTCTGTTGTTCTCTGAGTGAATTCACAAGGAATGCTTTATTAGATATACATTCTGTGTACTAAGTATCGGGAATTTGTCAATAAAACAAAAAATACAAATTATTCATCTAAATTTATTTTATCGCCTTCAAAGTAGGCCTGCCCCATCGCTTGCAATACAACATCTCCACCGCTTCACCCAGTCTTCCATACATTTTTCATAGGCTATTTGCGGTATGGCCTTTAGCTCATTCAGCGAATTTTCTTTTATGGCTTCTATCGACTCAAAACGTTTTCCTCGAAGTGGTAATTTTAACTTGGGAAATAAAAAAAAGTCAGGTGAATACGGTGCTTGGTCGAGAACTTTTGTTGAATTTTTCACTAAAAACTCTTTCACTATAGGTAATGGCTGTGTGTGATGGTGCATTATCATGGTGCAGCATCCATGAGTTGTGTTGCCACAAATCTGGACGTTTTCAACGGATACTCTCACGCAAACGCTTCATGACGCCTAAATAATATTCTTTATTCACTGTTTCTCCCTCTGGAAGGAATTCGGAGTGAACCACACCACAGTAGTCAAAAAAAACTATCAGCATCACCTTGATTTTGGAGCGACTTTGGCGCTACTACTTCTCGGCCTTCTTTAAAAGCCTTATACCATTCATAAGTCCTTGTTTTCGATATACACGATTCGCCGTAGGTATTTCGCAACATTTTTAGTGATTCACCACATGAAATATCATTCGAAACACAAAATTTAAGGCACACTCTTTGTTCAACAATATTTTGCATTGTAAAAATCGCCGAGCACTCAAAACTATCACCAACAAAAAGTGTAGTTTAAAACAAATTAAATGACAGATCCCGCTCAAATTTTGCGCGCTTAATCAGTACAGTGCTACCAACATGCAGTAAAAAAATTAGAACGACCTCTTTTACACGGGTCTTTTTATTGACATATTCCCGATACTTCTTACACAGAGTAGTATGTATTAGTTACAAGTTAGAATTAAGTAATTAAGGCGCATTTATCGCATTGGGGGTTACCCTGTAATGGTAGATGTAAGTTGATAAATAAATAAATAAATAAAAATAAATAAATAACAGACGTTAAAAGTAGTCCGAAGGCTTGGAGCCTTTTTTTTTGTTGGGTGGAAAATCATCAAATAACCCCCCCCCCGCTCTTGAGCACAGCGGAAGGGAGTGTCAGACTTCTACTGACTAAAAACCAACCCATGTTCCTTCTTCTCCCTTGTGCCCAGGCCGCGATAAGCCTTTTCGATAATCCGCAGCCCCGGAGGCTTGGAGCCTTCGGACTACTTGTAAGTGCCTGCCTGAAAGTCTGTCATGACATTCGGTTCCACCTTGGGTTGTTGACAGTAAATACATGTTTCAAAGTGCTCGCAATAAATAATAACTTTTTAGTGTAAAAACTCGCTGAAACTCATAACTTTTTGTGTGACTGGGCAAATTAAGTGTTGTGCGAACTGTGGCAATATTGGTTGTATCGTTGATGCTGTGAATTCAAGGATAAATCACCCAAAACAATTACCGAGTGATTGGAATTTGCCTTAAATTTTTCGATTACCCACACCAAATCGAACAATCATTCCGAAACGCCTGCAGAAATTGCGTAGGCAAATAGTTATCAGACAGGCATTCTGCGATACTTATTCCTGCAACTTATTGCTATTACTTATCGCTGCAATTTATTATTACGACCGGTACAAGTGCGAGGACTGTCGACGTACTTTGCGACAAGCTCGATCATCGGCTACGTGTTGCGCAACTACAGCCTTATTAAATTCAATCGCGCGCTCCGCCACCAAGCCAGCTACGTTACTCACTGAGCGACGGCCGACGACGTACGAACCAGTTCAAGCGCAAGCTGCCGCGCGTTGACGTCATCAACAGATCCAGTCAGTGCTACGAGTGTTACGCCTGCGTCTACGAACTGCTACGAGGCACCCATCAGCTACGTCTGCTACGTGCACGCATTGCTTTCGCTCCTCACAAATACCCCAAACCAGTTTTAAACCACTGTACTACGATGCCCCGAGCTCAACGTTCTCCCTCTTCTTGCAAAACAAACCCGCCGACGGAAACTCTTTCCGATTCGGATATTCCATCTATTCAAAAGGAAAGTGTCTCAACGCCTTATATAACCATCAGGCAGCATAAACGAGCCCGTGTCGATGGTTCTCCTAAGCATTTCCTGGACGATTTTAGAAAAGAAATAATGGACATGCTCCATTCATGGAAAGCCGAACACGACTCGTTTTTATCAAAGCTGGCTCAAGACATAACTGACCTAAAATCACAGTGCAAAGACATTCAAAAATCGAACCTGGAAATCGAGCGATCAATGGACTTCATCAACAAATCGTATGAAACTATAAAAAACCGTGTTGAATTGCTCGAAACCGAAAATAAAGAAAATAAAAACTACCTACTCACCCTGGATATGAAGCTAAAAGAACTACAATACACAACCCGTAGCGCAGACATCGAGATACGAAATGTTCCGCAGAAAGACAATGAAAATGTGAAAGACCTTACCGCCATTGTGACAAAGATTGGAAACCTTCTCGAAACACCGCTGCAGTCTGGCGATCTTCGGGATATATACCGAGCCCCCGCAAAACCCGGCACCACCAGAAATATCGTCGTGGAATTCTCCAGCGTAAACAGGAAATATGACGTTCTATCCGCAGTTAGGAATTATAATAGGGCGCGCGATCTTGGTGAGAAACTTAACACCCACCTCATTGGCCTGCCCGGAAATAAACAACCGTTCTATGTAGACGAACGCCTCCCACCATCAGGAAAGAAACTCCTCTTCCAGACCCGCGAGTTCGCCAAACAGAACGGATTTAAATTCTGCTGGGTTAATAACTCTAAAATCTACTTACGTAAGGAAGGGTAATTGCTTCATACCCTGAAGCAATTACCTATCAACTCCGAACAAAACCTATTCGACATAAAAGATAATCAATGACTAGTCCATAACCTTTTTAATCCTTAATTTAACGTTGCCAGATCATTACTTTCACTCAAAGAGACATTTTCACTCAATCAAACATACACAATTTACACACTCCCTTCTAGAACTGTACACAAAACACATAAACATCACAACACTCACAACTCCCACTCACATCACCAAAATAAATAAAACCAAGCGCCATCGTACAAAACTCCTAACTCGTTTAAAAGTCCTCAACGTAATCCGAATCCCCCTTTCTTCGCCTCGTCACAAATTGACCCACGTTTATTGTCCAAAACATTTTAATGACTGATACAATTGATATAATATCTGAAATAGACTCCTTCAGTATAGCCAAATCATCTCTTATTCCTCCCGATCAGTGTACTATTTTACTCAAAAACCCAAATTTATACATAAAAATCATTCACCAAAACATAAGAAGTATCAAGAAAAACCTTAATCTGTTTATATCTACACTTGCACTTACGAACCTTGAATTCGATATCCTCGTACTAACAGAATGCTGGTTAAAGGTCGCTGGTCCGTTACCAAAAATAGATGGATACATTACCTTCGCCACAACAAATAACATTTCACAAAATGACGGAGTAGTGATTTACGCCAAAAGCCTTCTGAATGTTAAGGTTTCTGAACCACAATTTCTTGATGCCAATTGTTTGGTATGTCACGTTGGCAATGAGCTATGCCTTATTTCCCTCTACCGCTCCCCATCCCATAAAAATATCGACAACTTCCTTGACAGCTTATTTAATTTAGTGCATCCTCTACCTCTTAACACCGACGTAGCTCTAATTGGAGATATGAATATTGACATAAAGGCTAATAATGTGGATCGACTATCGGATCAATACCTTACTCTCACAGCGTCTCTCGGTTTACTACCGACGCACAACATACCTACCAGACAAAATAACTGCCTTGACCATATTCTCTTAAGAGCGAAACAAACGGCTGTAACAATGGTAATCGACTCCCCTGTGACGGACCATCTTCCGGTAATATTATGCCTCGACATGGAGAAACCCAAACACGACCCCCCAAGGTCCAGTAACAAAATTGACTATCCAGCTATTCTTGACACCTTCCAAAATACGGATTTTACACCAGTACTGCAATGTTCGGATACAAATAGGGCTACAGACATGTTTATTTCAACTGTATCATCTGTAATTGGACAGCACACAAGGCTAATTTGTGTCCCAAAAAGACAAAGGACCATTAAGCCCTGGATAACACCGGGCCTATTACGATGCATAAGGAACCGGGACAAAATGCACAATAATCTAACAAAATCCCCCGACAATACATTCCTCAAAATCACCTACCAACGTTACAGAAATTTTTGTAACCTACTGCTCCGCAAATTGAAACGGGAATACGAGAAACACGAATTTATAAAGGCTAAAGGCAACTCAAAAGCAACGTGGAACGTCATAAAAACAATCACGCATACCCGAAATGACAGACAACCCGCTCGCCAGCTCTTGAAACTCAAAGATGATCCCTCTGCATCCGCCAATGAGGTCAATAGCTTCTTCGTCAATATAGGCAAAAAACTGGCTTCGCAAATTACACCGAACTACAACATTCCATTGTCCGAACACCCCAAATCGCAACCCAATTCTCTAGTCATCGTAGAAGTCAACCACGAAGAAGTGGACCGTATTATTATGTCTCTTAAAGGGGAGTGTGCAGTCGGATGGGACGGCATCTCCTCAAAAATCATAAAAATGTGTAAAAACACATTGATACCGCCAATCACGCACATATGCAACCTCGCGATAAATACAGGCATCTTCCCACGTGCATTTAAGAAGGCCCTCGTTCACCCTATCCATAAGGACGGGAATAGAGACGTCGTAACAAACTACAGGCCCATATCTGTACTCACAACTCTTTCCAAAATTTTAGAACGCATCTTAAACAACAATTTAGTTAATTTTTTTCGCAAATACAATATATTAGCAGCAAACCAATACGGTTTTCGGCCTGGAATTTCCACATAGGATGCCGTTGCAAGCTTTACCGATCAAGTCACAAAAAAAATGGACTCCGGGATGAAAAGTTTTGCCATCTTTCTGGACCTTTCCAAGGCCTTCGATACCGTCTCTATTCCCATCCTTATACGCAAAATGGAAGCCGCCGGCATACGTGGAAATGCACTGAAAATATTTCGTGATTTCCTCACAGATCGTAGACAGTGCGTCAAAATTGATTCGGTCATCAGCAGCGAGGAAAATATAACTTATGGCGTCCCGCAGGGTAGTATTATTTCGCCATCACTTTTCCTGTTATATGTTAACGATCTATGCAATCTGAAACTACAATACTGTGACACATTTATGTATGCCGACGATACGGTACTACTAGCCTGCGGTGCCAACTGGGAAGCAGCCAAACTCAACGCTGAAGCCTCACTTAGAACAGTAATGGCCTGGCTTTCTGTTAACTTGTTGACCCTCAATTTATCCAAGACTAAAGCGATTGCCTTCAGAATCACTGCTAAATCCGCACCCCGGGCTGTGGATTCTACTTTAACTGCACACGTATGCCAGGATTCCTCCTTCCCTTGTACATGTCTCCCTCTCGCGTTGGTATCCAATACCAAATACCTGGGTGTTCATATAGATGAGAGACTGGACTGGCACGCGCATTTAGGAATATTAAAAACCCGACTAAGGCGACTCATTTACATTTTCAAAAACCTCCGCGATGTGGCCGATATGGGCACGATGAGACTGGTATACCTCGCCTTGTGCCAGTCTATTCTCTCCTATTGCATCCCCGTTTGGGGTGGCACTGACAAAACCGCGGTGTTGGGCCTCGAAAGAGCGCAAAGGGCTTTATTAAAAGTCATGACCCACAAACCTCGACGATACCCAACTCTGACGCTGTATAAAGACTGCAATTGTCTCACTGTAAGGAAACTCTTCATCCTACGAACAATAGTCAGAAAACATGCCTCTCTTCCACTCGCTAAAAATAGAACAGCGCGTAGCGCGAAACCCATTTGTAACTATACCCAAACTAAAACAGGCTTCGCGACACGCCAATACGCTTTTTTAGCATCCAAACTATATAACAGCTTGAACAAATCAATAAATATACACACATTAAACCAATTTAACCTAAAAAAAAAAGTTACCAATCACTTGCTAAATTTGACATACGACGAAACGGAAAAATTACTAAGGCGCATAACATAACACATCACCTTCTATTACAGCCTCACATAATACCTGTACATACATTCTCACGAATTTACCCCCCTCCACCCCCACACACACACACACACCCAGGAACACAAACACACACACACAGACACACACTTACATACACGAGTACTCTCACACACTCATGACAACACCTCTTTTTCATACATCTTTTGATTTATAATTATACTATTCAGTACCTAGGATAACCCTTTTACATTTTTATGATTTGTATAACTTTCCTATAAATTTTATTTTTTGTTTACCTAACTGCCTAACATTGTAAAAGCTGATAAGAGCCCAAGAAGGAACCACTGGCTCTGAAGATACAGGCTTTGCCTAGTTTCGGAGTCAGGGATACTTATACATATTTGTTAAGCCCTAGCTACAGTACCTACGTAATTAAACCAGAAATTGTTGATCCGATGTCCAATCTTCCTGTTATGTCACTTTATGTTTATGTACACCTTAGAATAAGACCAAAATTGTAAAAAGGGTTGTGAATAAAACTTTTATTATTTATATTATTATTATTATTACATTTGGCTCATCAACGAGTTTCGGGTTACCTATAGTCATGTTTTATGTTTTATTTTTGGAATTTGGGAAATCATCAAATGACTTCTCCCGACCTTAGCTGGATTCTTCTTTCTTAACTCTTTATGTCCGGGGCCACGGTATCTCTTTCAAACAACCCGCAGCCCGATGATTCAAAGACCTCAAAATGACAGTAAGGTGGGTAATTTATGCATATTCTGATAAAAACATGTTGGTTGTCTTTTATGATGCTTAAAACAAAAGGAATATTGATACATGTCAATATATTAAGTTTCTAAGGTCGTCGCATCAGGTCGTCAACCTGTAGTGAATAAGGATAAAGTGGTTCAAATACCTTATCCGTTTTATTTGTGACTATGAAGTTATAGCGTGTGTTTTTGCATTTAACGCCCTCATGCACTAGGCACTTGTTTACTTGATGTAACCTCTGGTCGGACTACCTACTGATGAGGTACCGAAGTCAATCGGATTCAATCTTGAACCTCGTTGAAGTCTGATAGATACATAAAACAATCAACGTAATATTATATAAAAATTTTGTACTTTATTGGAACTTTGTACTTAAACTTGATCCGCCTTATTAATAAAAATAGTTAAACCTGGTTTTACTTAGACTTGGTTTATCTCGCATGCCTCTCACTTCAAAAATATTCAAAAGAAAGTGACGGCATGCGAGATAAACCAAGTCGTAAGTTAAAACAGGTTTAACTATTTTTATAAATAAGGCGTTAAGTGTCTTAGCATCCTGTGTCTAACGGATAACTGAATAACTACAACTGTCTGATAATGATAATTGAAATGCCCAATTTTCTTCTTCTTGCTAGTCTATCTAAAAATTACGCTCACTACAGAGAATTCAACGAGATTTCCCACACACTGGCATTTTTTGCTCGTATAAATCCGTCAGGCGCGGGCTGGCGGGCTAATAGCGCTATGTCACATTGTCCTGGTTTTTAAATGGAATATGTATGTAATGGCCAGTATGTCAAACTAGGCTTGCGCCTGGCATGTTTTCAGGGATCGATATTGAACAGTTCATGAACTTATGCCAAAATAACTTGCCAAGATTCTTGGCAAAAGTTGTATTTAAAAATAGACTAGACTTAATGATGCAACTTTTACCCCCTTATTAATAAAAAAAAGTTAAGCCTGCTTAAACTTACGCTTGGTTTATCTCGCATGCCGTCCCTTTCTTTTGAATATTTTTGAAGTGAGACGGCATGCGAGATAAACTAAGCGTAAGTTTAAGCAGGCTTAACTTTTTTTTATTAATAAGGCCGCTATAGTTTCGCCATGTCATGTCTGTCCGTCCGTCCGTCTGTCCGTCCTCGCTTAATCTCTATGACCGTAAGCACGAGAAAGCTGAAATTTGGTACCAATATGTGTATCAATCACGGCGACAAAGTGGTAAAATAAAAATTGGAAAAAAATGTTTTATTAGGGTAGCCCCCCTATATGTAAAGTGGGAAGTGTTTTTTTTTAAATTTCAACCCTAACGTGTGATATATTGTTGGAAAGGTATTTAAAAATAAATAGGGGTTTACTAAAATCATTTTTTGATAATGTCAATAATTTCGGAAATAATCGCTCCAAAATAAAAAAAAACAATGTGTCCCCCCCTCTAACTTTTGAACCATAAGTTTAGAAAAATCTGAAAAAAATCTGAAAAGTAGAACTTCATAAGGACTTTCTAGCTACGGAACCCTACACTGAGCGTGGCCCGACACGCTCTTGGCCGGTTGTAAATTTTTAAATGCACATAAGAACTGCATTAGAGTTTCTGAACAAAAAGAAATATTTACAAAATGTCGGCCATTTACTACTAATCGCATATTATTGATAGTTTCTCGATAGTAATTTAATGTCACTGGTCATTGACAACCATTATTCATGTTCGTTAGTCATGTATAATTAATATGCTACTGATAAAGTTGGAAAAGTTACGACAAAAGGGGAATTCACCGATAATTGAGTTTGAATTGTGAATATTGTTGAACAGGGAAGACAATTTTCATTGAACATTCCAAAGTACCTATGTATTTAATAAGTAGGAACTTCAAAGAGAATCGCTTATTCAACCAAATATTTGTATGGCCTACAGTTGTGTTTTTTTGCTAAAGAGATTTTAAGAACGTCCTCTCAAGATTATCGCTAAAAGTAGATAGGTACTAATCCTTGATTACTGTCCTAGAAATGTTATAATTCAATATTAGTTGCAACTTTAACTGTAACAAAAGTACTAAGGTAATCCTAGAATAAGATATATGATATAAAATAATTTATTAAGTACCTACCTACGCTTTGTTATTCTATAGTTTTTATGGTATTTGATAGATTTATTTTATTTATTTTTTATTTTTTAAAAACGTTGCCCCACACTAGGAATTTCTCCTGTATCGTGGGTGATGCGTTCACAAACATATAAACTCACATACACAAATACCCAGACCCGAAACAACTATCTGCAGGTCATACAAATATTTGTTCCGTGCGGGAATCGAACCCGCGACACGTAGCGCAGCAGTCCAATCGCTTAGCCACTGCGCCAACCGTGTCGTATTTAGACTTTGTGCATTATCATTATGGTGTGAGGAAAATAAAATAAATTGTTAAGATAAGCTAAAAATTAATGAAGAACTTAAAACCAGTTTACAGAACTATAGAATAATTTGCTTGTTTTTCAGGAGCTCACTTTTATTTGTTGTGAGCATTTATTACACTTTTGTCCATTACTTACAACTTACTAAAATAACTCGTTACTTCACTTATCAATCAAAGTGCAAAATTGCATTTTCAAATAAAACTTTGAACATTAATTTATCACAATCACTCCGAGTTACTTTAATTGGGAATTGTAATGGACGTATATTATAACGTTTTAAACTTATATTCGTTTTTCAGTTTTAGTTTTGAACACAATGAAACTTTGTAAAATGAAATTTTTAACCGACTTAAAAAAGGGAGGTTCACAATTCGGTTGTTTTTTTGATCTTTGTAACTCCGTCAATTACAAAACGATTTGATTTTTTTTTCTTTTATTCAAAAACATATTATACGACTATTAGGTATTTAAAATTTGATCAAAACTTTTATTTTGGCCTAAAATCTCAATAAAACCAACACAATTTAATGTAATCTTATTTTAGACTCTTTTGTGTGTTGGAAGTCAATTTATTTTTTAGGAAGTTGTATGTAGGTACTTATTACATGTATTTCAAATATTGTCTTTTTACAGTTCGTGAACTTAACTATACCTATTAATTTGTTTTAAACGGTACTTATTTGTTTTCCAATTGTTTGTTTGTTGATGGCAAAAAAACAAAAACAATTCAAAACAATAGACAGCTCCCAAAGGGTCGCGGGTTCAAGTCCGTCGATGGATGAGGTTGTTTCGAACAACAAACAATGTTTGGTCTTTGTTCAAAAGGACAATATATCTTTCCCAGTGATGTATACACAGTTGAAGGTAAAAAATATACGAATATATTTCTTTTACTGATATATTTTCTAACCTACGTGTATTATAGATTTATGAGTTCATTGCCTTTCCATTGTATTTATTTTTAAGCGACAGATGACTTTTAAAATCTGGAAAATTTAAAAGAAATATTGTGGCATACAGTTTTAATAAAAAAGATAAAGGTAAAAAACGTAACAAACAGCTGTAACCTTTAAACTTCTAAAACCTTTTTATTTTTTTTGGTGGGTGGAAAATCATCGAATAACCCGCTCTTGGGCAGAGCGAAGGGGAGTGTCAGACTTCTACTGACTAAAAACCAAACCCATGTTCCTCCTTCGCCCTTGTGTCGGAGCCGTGTTAACCTTTCGATAATCCACAGCCCCGACAGGCGTTGGCCCTTGCGGGCCCGTTCCATGTTGCTGACATCTCTTTGAGGCGCGCGTGGAACACGAACGCGCCGCCGACACGGTCTGTTGCCGTCATGACGACGGCCGGACGGCGAGCTAGCCCGTTACTCACCGTCCAAAGGCCCGCGTCTACGGTGGCCGGAGGTTATCGCGTGACCCCCGACGCCCGGAGCGTCTTTCGCGGCGGCTGGGACGTTGATAGGTTCTCTCCCTCTCTCGTTCCGCCACCTCCTTCGCTAGCACCACTGCTTCGCAGAAGGAGGCGACGGCATCCCATTCCTCCTCGCCCCGGACCATGGCTTGCACCAGGGCCGGACGCGAGAGGTCGCCGCCGCCGATCGCCGCTACCAGAACACGGCGGGGCTCTGCCCAAGCAGGGCACACCTCCACAGTGTGCTCCACCGTGTCCTCCGGTCGATCCTCGCAGTGGAAGCATCCGGGCGTCTCCTCCCGCCTGATTCGGTACCGAAACACCCGTGTCCGGTGAGGACCTGCGTCAGACGGTAGGTGAGGGCGCCGTGGCGCCTCTCCAGCCACTCCTCAAAGAGGGGACTTACCGCCACTATCGTGGCGTGCCCTAACTTCTAAAACCTTCAGATAACTTGTATTATAAGGAAAATATCTAGAATTGATACACATTTATGGTTATGACATCGCATTGAGTGTGAAGGCGCGTTCACATTGAGTGGTATAGTTTTATGATTTTGGTTATTATTAAGATAAACTATGTATGACTAGTATGAATGTGGTTGGGTATAAGAGTAGAGAAAGACCAATGAAACGATGACTGTGTAAAGGATGATATGGGTAAAAAGGAAGTGTCTGATGAGATGACGAATACTAGAGAAGTATATGGAAGAAGAAGAGACGCGGCGCTGACCCCAAATAAATTGGATGAGGGCAGGAGAATCGAACCCGGACACATAGTGTACTGTAAATTGGGGGTATTTTTTATTTTATTTTTTATGTTAAATGGGCTTACTCTTGACCTCAATCTTGCCCTAAGGGCAGAGATGAGGTCGACGATGGAACGAGCTTACCCAGAAGAAGCCTATTTACTCGCGACTTAAATAGATTGGGGTATTTCACCCTTTTAACAGGATCACCTCGGATTCGGTTACTGGCAAGGGCAACAGGCTAGCTCCCTATTAAAAGGGGCATAAAATAAAACTGACAAAATGTGGGTGTACCAAGGACCCTAATTCTTCAGAAATAACAGGTGTAGTTTTTTAGGGTTCCGTAGTCAACTAGGAACCCTTATAGTTTCGCCATGTCTGTCTGTCTGTCTGTCTGTCTGTCTGTCTGTCTGTCCGTCTGTCCGTCCTCGCTTAATCTCTGTGACCGTTAGCACTAGAAAGCTGAAATTTGGTACCAATATGTGTATCAATCACGCCGACAAAGTGCTAAAATAAAAATTGAAAAAAAATGTTTTATTAGGGTAGCCCCCCTATATGTAAAGTGGGAAGTGATTTTTTTTTTAATTTTAACCCTAACGTGTGATATATTGTTGGAAAGGTATTTAAAAATGAATAGGGGTTTACTAAAATCGTTTTTTGATAATGTCAATAATTTCGGAAATAATCGCTCCAAAAGTAAAAAACAAAGCGTCCCCCCCCCTCTAACTTTTGAACCATAAGTTTAGAAAATACGAAAAAAATCTGAAAAGTAGAACTTTATAAGGACTTTCTAGGAAAATTATTTTGAACTTGGATGGAAACAACAGATGGAAACTGCAGTTAACCAATATAATTTGGTCCCTGAATCGTATGAGCGCCTATACAATCCAGAGGTCAAGTTTCATTGGCCTGTATTTCAAACAAAAAAAGAATTATTACTACGGAACCCTACACTGAGCGTGGCCCGACACGCTCTTGGCCGGTTTTTTTTAAATCAAGGCAAGCGAGCAAAAAAATACTTTTCAAACTGTTGCTATGTAAAAAATATTAGGTACCTGGTGCACGTTAAGGAATGCTTACATGACAAGTTTATAAAACCTATTACTTTTAAGCTAGATTAATTGACTTCTCTCTAATTGTAAAGACCCCATGTTTTGGCAAGATAATATACTGAAATAAAACTGTAACATCATGTACCATATTCTAACAAATAAAATATTTTGATTTGATTTAAGCCAATTGGTTTTTCCGATATAAACTAACCCTTATAACATTATCGCTGGTTGAGCAAGGATGCTACTCGTTCAAGGATATCAAGTAAGTAGTTAATCAATTGAAGTAAGAAGCTATCGATAATTCTTACACATAGCGAATTAATATCTTTACAATTACCTACTACAGTGAAACTTGGTTAAGTGAGACCTCAAGGGACCTGATTTATCTCACTTATAGAGGTATTCCACTTACCCAGTGTCTCAGATATCCAGGGCAAAGTGTTGGGACCTCAGCATGAGTTCCAGCTATGCAGGTTTCTCACTTATCCAGGTCCCAATTAACCAAGTTTCACTGTACTTATAAAGTAATGATATTTTTATGTAGGTATTTTATTTTAGACTGCATCGTTGTTCTAATTGTCGCAAGCGCGACTGCTGAGCATGGGGTCTTGGATTCGATTCCCGGGTCGGACGAAGTGTTTTTGGGTTTTTCTATCAGAAATTTCTCAGTAACAGCTACTGAGCCTGATTATGTGCCCAGTTGATGGCAATAGGCTCGTATTACGTGGAACTAAAGATTACTGGTGAAATGTGGGGAGTACTATTAAAAACACCTCTGGGTAACCCTTCAGGGATTACAGGTATGATGATAAAAAAACCGGCCAAGAGCGTGTCGGGCCACGCTCAGTGTAGGGTTCCGTAGTTTCCCGTCCGTCACAATAAGTGTTCCAAATTCATTTTCATCCCTTCAATTCGAAAAGTGTCGTTTTGTTCCTCTATAAGTGCGAGCAAAGTAGCTCTTTTCTCCATTAGACTTTTTAGCGGGCAGTAATGAGATTTGAATTTAGAACATGAATCGTTCATTGAAATTGAACGCAAATTGTATTGTGTTGGCTGTACGGTGCGAGGAGACGCGGTAACTAAATTAAAAAAAAAAACAAAAGCGCGCGATTTACTTCCTTGTTCTAATAATCGGTACGGACTTTGTTGTATTTTGTGCAAAAAAAATGAGCTCTACGTCGAGTTCTGAAAGTGATAGTGCATTAACTCCTGAAACAATAAAAATAGAAGCTAATAACGTCATACAAAACTTAATCCCTACGAAATCCCGGGAGAAATATTTAAAGGTACGACAATTTCTTAATATGAAGTAGAAGGTTGTTTAGTAACGTGTTGTCTTAATAAGGACGTAAAACTGGACACATATTCGTAATTAATATGTCTGATGGATTTAAAGGTGTCGTCACTCTATTTTTATTAAATAATAATATTACAATAAAATATGAGGCGCCTCTTATTTTCTCATAGAGGGTGATGAAAAGTCGAGTGTATCACTCGGGTGCAAAATATATTTTGGGCTCGGGCGACGTACTTTGAATCCCTCGCTACGTTCAGGATTCTACTAAAGAATCCCTCACTACGTTCGGGATTCTACTCTAGAATCCCTCACTTCGCTCTGGATTCAAAAAAGCGCCCTCGCCGTAAAAATATTATTTTGCTCCCTTATGATACAATCTACTATTTCATCCCTTCAATTCGAAAAGTGTCGTTTTGTTCCTCTTTAAGTGCGAGCAAAGTAGCTCTTTTCTCCATTAGACTTTTTAGCGGGCAGTAATGAGATTTGAATTTAGAACATGAATCGTTCATTGAAATCGAACGCAAATTGTATTTTACTGGCTGTAAGTGTTGGCTGTGCGGTGCGAGGAGGCGCGGTAATTTAAAAAAAAAACAAAAGCGCGCGATTTACTTCCCTGTTCTTAGTTCTTATAATCTACGGACTTTATTGTATTTTGTGCAAAAAAAAAATGAGTTCTACGTCGAGTTCTGAAAGAGACAGTGCATTAACTCCTGAAACAATAAAAATAGAAGCTAATAACGTCATACAAAACTTAACCCATACGAAATCCCGGGAGAAATATTTAAAGGCATACGACAATAATAATTTCGTAATAAGGAAAAAAATAGAAAAGGAGCGAAGACATTTTCAGAAAGTGTATTTTGGCCTATTTTCAAGAATTTGCCAAAACAAAACAACCTTCTACTCTTTGGAGTAGAAGGCTGTTTAGTAACGTGTTGTCTTAATAACAACGTAAAACTGGACACATATTCGTAATTAATAGCGTATCTGAAGAGGATGTCTGATGGATTTAAACGTGTCGTTACTTTATGTTTTATTAAATAATAATATTACAATATAATATGAGATGAGGTGCCTTTTATTTTCTCATAGAGCGTGATGAAAAGTTGAGTGTATCACTTGGGAGTAAAATATATTTTTGGCTCGGGCGACGTACTTTGAATCCCTCGCTACGTTCAGGATTCTACTAAAGAATCCCTCACTACGTTCGGGATTCTACTCTAGAATCCCTCACTTCGCTCTGGATTCAAAAAAGCGCCCTCGCCGTAAAAATATTATTTTGCTCCCTTATGATACAATCTACTATTTTAAATACCTTTCCAACAATGTATCACACGTTAGGGTTGAAATTAAAAAAAAACCACTTTCCACTTTACATATAGGGGGGCTACCTTAATAAAACATTTTTTTCCAATTTTTATTTTACCATTTTGTCGGCGTGAATGATACACATATTGGTACCAAATTTCAGCTGTCTAGTGCTAACGGTCGGACGGACGGACAGACAGACATGGCGAAACTATAAGGGTTTCTAGTTGACTACGGAACCCTAAAAATGATATCATTGGTAGTTGTAGTACAAAAGTGCAGGTGGACAAAAAACTGTTAAATAAATTCCTACCTTTCTTTATTATTCTCCAGTAAAATGGTTTTAAAGATAATGCAACTTAATACTCAGTCTAACATATAGATTTATTTATTTAAAACTTCCACTATTTAAGTTGTTTGTAAATAAGCATTGTTTTTGAACTTTGCACGGCAATCTTGACCTCTGAACTTAATATAAAAAGAGGGGTTTTCGACTTAAATCTATTAAAACAATTCCACGAATATGAACGTTGTAGTGGAATTCTACAAGTTTTTTTCAAGACACTATGTATTATGATATTGAGAGCAGCGGTGGTCCAGTGGTGGCGGCCCCGACTTACGAACAGTAGGTCGTGAGTTCGAACCCAGGCAGGCACATTACTTTGTGTTATTTATTTCATCACCGCTGCTCTCAAAACGGTGAAGGAAAACATCGTGAGGAAACCGGCATGTCTTAGAACCAAAAAATTCGAAGACATATTGTGACATCTACAAATCCGCATTGGGCCCGCGTGGTAGATTATAGCCATTCCCTCTCAAAGAGAGGAGGCCTGTGTCCCAGCAGTGGGAACATTAATAGGTTGTTGATGATGATGATGTATGATATTTCCTGTTGTTGGCGAATTTGTCTTGTCTGTGTATTTTCACCCGAAGCCCTAAAGGTTATGTAGGTATTAGGTCTTTACCTATGAAATTGCCGTTCTGCAGTAGGTACTGGCCATTTCAAATCAAAATTATTTTTGTTAAAGAAGCTGATGATACACAATCTACGGCTGAATTAGCAGCAGCTTTCGACGTTAGCGTTAAAACAATATTGGTCCATTTGCGTCAAATTGGCAAGGTAAAAAAGCTTGACAAATGGGTGCCCCGCACGAACTCAATGATCGCCAGCGCGAAGTACGCGTCGAGACGTGCCTTGCACTGCTCAACAGACACACAAATGAAGGAATTTTGAACCGCATTGTTACCTGCGATGAAAAATGGATCCTGTAAGATAACCGTAAGCGCTCAGCAAGTTGGTTGGATCCTGGTTCAGCACCTAAACAATGCCCTAAACGAAAACTTACCCCTAGAAAAGTGATGGTCACTGTTTGGTGGTCTAGCGCCGGTGTGATTCATCACAGCTTCTTACCAAACGGGGTGAGCATTACTGCAGATGTGTGCTGTGAAGAACTGAACACAATGATGGAGAAGCTGGCACATCTCCAACCAGCATTGGTCAATCGCTCGTCTCCGCTGCTCCTGCACGACAACGCGCGACCTCATACTGCACAGCAGACGGTCTCCAAGTTGCAAGAACTGGGGTTGGAAGCTCTCCGTCATCCGCCCTACTCACCAGACCTTGCGCCTACAGACTACTACTTTTTCCAGAATTTGGATAACTTCTTGGCGGGAAAAAAATTCAATACCCGAGAGGCAGTACAAAATGCCTTTGAAGAATTTGTTGCCTCCCGACCAGCTGATTTCTTTAAGAAAGGCATCAATAAACTGCCACTGCGTTAGCAAAGATGCATTGATTGCATGGGTGATTACTTCGATTAATACAAATAAAAAATACATGAAAAAAATACGTTTAAATTTTTTCAAACAAAACGGCAATTTCATAGGTAAAGACCTATTATTTGATAATTTACATATAAACTGACATACATAATTATCATGATGCCTTTAATCCGCGAAGGGTTTGGTAAACATATATAAGTACCTACTACACCCACCCACACATAGACAGTCTTTTTTTAAAACAAATATCTAGGATTAAAAGTATAGCCTACCTCCTTTTCTGAAGTCCCAGGCTAATTACCTACCAGAGTGGCAGAGAGGCTTCGGTATTTTTAATGTTTAGTATGGATTATGAGTTACAGATTTATAGTATAAGAAATGAACTTTATTCGCTAGAATTGTAATACAGTCTTGATGGTCAGGTTTTGTAAGAGTAGCTCACACAATTCGCTAAAACTAGCATGCAAAATTAAATACTTAATACATTAAAAGTGAATTTATTAATCTATACTAATATTCTAAAGAGGTACAGTTTGTGTGTTTGTATATTTGTTAAATTGTAAGGGGTAATCTCGGGATCTACTGAACCGATTTAAAAAATTCTTTCACCAATAGAAAGCCACATTATTGCTGAGTGTCATAGGCTACTTTTTATCCATGTATTCCCACGGGAACGGGATCTACGCGGGTGAAACCGCGGGACGTCCGCTAGTTGGTAATAATTGGTATGTTGTAAAATTAAGGATGTCAATAGTGATATATCAATAGTAAAATGTCAATAAGTTTGCATCAATTAGAATAGGAAAATGTCAACGTAAAACTTTTAGGTTAAGGTACTCATTCACAGAATAAAATGTCTTATCGATAAGCCATCTGAATAATGCCGTTTTATAGCGATTTGTTGGCAGTTCCCTATATGATTTTGGTAGTTTATTAAATAATCTTACAACCATAGTCGTTAACTTTTTCATGTTTCTGTTAAAACTAGAAGGTAAACGTCAAATGTGCAACTGTTTGGCAACTCGATTGCCATTAGATCGATACATTATTATGACAGTGGTTAATACGGTGATTTAATTAACAAAAATATTAAAACGACATTGCATATAAACTTAATCTAGAACTATAGAACAAAGTTTATTTTCGTGTACCTATGTTTCTATTTGAGATAAGATCTTCTATTTAGAATGGATATTACGAGAATGTTTGTGGTTCTGTGAGAAGATGAAGTAAAAGGATTCTTAATATTATTTAGTATAAATGGCTCATGCTGTACTTAAATGTATTCAATAAATAATTATATACCATCAGCGTTTAAAACATTCTTTCCGAAAGATTATTCCAGAAGCGAGCTCATATTTAGTACTTCTTTAAGGTTAAGGTAAGGCTCCAAGATAGCCCGCGAAATTCGAATACTCTTACGTTTTTTTCCTTATTCATCAAATAGTCATTCATGAAAGTAATATGAACTGAGAGGGTTGTATTTGCGATTTTAATCATCATTACACAGTAAAGTCACACTTGTTACTGTCGCGAGACCTATTTTATCTATCTATCTATATAAATAAAAAGAGAAGTCCTGACTGACTGACTGACTCATCATCAACACCCAGCCCAAACCCTTGGACCTAGAAAGCTGAAATTTTGTACAGAGGTTCCCTCTAAAATGTAGACAAGGAATAAGGAAGGATTTTTCGAAATTCAACCCCTAAGGGAGTTAAATAGGGGATGAAATTTTGTATGGAAAATCATAATTTTCACGCGGGCGAAGCCGCTGGCAAAATCTAGTTTAACATATAACCTGACACTGACCGGCAAATTGCACAAAACGTAAGAAAATTCGAATTTCGCAGGCTACCCTGGAGCATCAACCTTAAAAGTCGCCTAGCCTCCCGTCCGCTAATAAATCTCCAGGAAATTTATAACAATAGCTTTTTAATTGTGTCTATAATAAGGCGTATGAGCTCCTTTAAAACAGGAAATTTCTTTTCTGCATTACACTTTTCCTCAAAGTTAGGATGACCTAATTTTAAGACCACGAAGTCTTGTAATCTGATGTAAACAATAACCCGGATTTCATTGTTGCTAGTGTAAGCAGTGCGATTGTTCTGCACTCTTAAGCAATCCTTGATTCAAGTTCAATTTGTACTTGTTTAGAATGCAGTCTCATAACATCACGCCTGTAATCTGTGAAGGGTTAGGCAGAGGTGTACCTTATAGTGCACCCACATTTTTACCCGACTACGGCAAAGCCAAAGGAGGGTTATGATTTTGACTGGCTATGTATGTGAGTATCTTCATCTGTTCCCTTATAGCTCCTAATCTACTAATCGGAACTCGACATAATTATGAGGTATCGTTATAACCGTCTTAATTGTTAAAAATTAAAATGGAGATATTAATAGGTACGCCGTGTTTGGTATCATTCAAAAGAGCCTCACTTGATACATTTCCAAAATATTGCTCAAATTTAAATTGACGCCCTCTAGCGGACAAAAAGTCAAGTGTAAAAAAAAATGATTTAACACCAAAATTGCTTAAATAAAATAAAATAAAAACTAAAACTCACAGTCACAGTTATAAAAGTGTTTAGGTTGGTACCTATAACGTGTGACTACGGCTTTTCTTTTTGTTCTTTCCTGAAAATCTTGTTTTATACTTTTTATTTTTTATTATTGATAGGTTCGCGTTTGACCACTATCTCACCTGATAGAAACTGATGATGCGGTCGACGATGGAGCACGCTTACCTAGAAGTAACCTATTCACTCTTGACTTAAAGACCCCCTAGGTTATAGCTATCAGGAAATACAGACTCTGGCAGGGAATTCCTTTTTCAGCGTAGTTTTTTTTGTCGTAGTCGGGTTTTAATTTTTACTTTATTTTTGATTCACAAGATTTGTTTAAGTCACAACCATTATTCAGACTTCATAAAGCCTGCTACTGCGAAAATTAAATGTGTGATAAGAAAACCGAATAACACTACTTACCTGACCAGGGAATCAAACTTAGGAGAGAAATTAATGTATTCTGCAATTTGCAGGTCAATGTCACGTTCTATGATGATTTAAACATGAATCGCGAAAGACAACCCTCCAAGCGCATTTAAACCCTTTGAATGAGTTTTTCATAAATAAAATAGTCATTTAATAACGTAAGGTACGTTTGTATTGAGATTTTAATTATTATAAGTCTGTGTTAGATACGTGTTATGGCCGTAGTTGCAATTCATATTTCGTTCGATGCAACTAAATGCAAACATCCCATTCAATGACTATTTATCTGAATGAGAAAATTTGAATTTTGCGGACTACCTTGATACTTTCCTGGTGCATTCTTGCTGGTGCTTTCGGATGCATTTAAACATCATATTACAAAGAGCGACTGCCTATCTGATATTGAAATCTCTGTCACTGGGAAATACGATAGCAGTACTTACACTAATAACAATTAAAATTAGTAACTAAGAAGAAAAATTAAAATTATTTTTTCTTGACGACAGACGGGTGATGTGCTGTTAAAATATAATAATAGGTAGGTATTTAATATCCCGAAGGTTTTGGCAGAGGTGTAACTCATTCATAGTACACACGGCTACACATCAAGCTATACATTTCCAGTTTACGCTGATCTCGCATTGTACGGAAATCCTATACAATGCAAGATCAACTTATACTGGAAATGTATAGCTTGATATGTAGCCGTGTGTACATCCACATTTCGGCAGTTATGCTTAAGTCCCATGTAATAGGGGGTGAGCCTATTGCCATCAACCGGGCACAAATCCTACCACCACATACCGTGGCTGTTACTGAGAAATTTTCCTATTGAAAAACACAACCAAAATTAATATTTCTTCCAAGTTTGTTCTTAATCTTACTGGTTAGTACACTTCAAGCAATGGTATTGTTTCCAATTTTAATGTTTATTTTACAACTCTATTCAGAGCACAGCTGTTCAATTGGAACACCATTAAATATGTACCTAACATGTGTGAACTGTTTTGCAATATGATAACAAAAAAACTTGTTTTTATTTATTTAAACTTCATGCACAATGGTACATTGCCACAAGACATTCTCTAGCAGTTAACCTTTGGGTTAAATAGGACAAATTTGTGATAGGTCAAAAAAAACATTTCAAAATAAAAATCATCTGGATTTAGAAAATGTAAATACTTGTTTGGGATATTTCTTTAGTTAAAGTTCTTTTTCTTTATTAATGCAAAAATACTTATGTGAGCATGTTTAAAGTAATTTAATAAAAATAATAATGTCGATCATAACAAACTCTTCTATAGTACAACTACAAGAGTCAGAGTTAACACTGATGTTTGAGTATAATCACTTAACAATAAAAGTTTTAATAATACCTAATCTAAAATGCAATTCTTTTTGGTATTTTATGATCTCGGCTACGAAATTTTAGTGTTAATTTCCTGATTATTCAAAGTAAAATGGTATGAGAACTGTGTATAGATTGTGTTAAATTAATGTAAAGTTGTGAAAAGAGTATTATGATATTCAGTAGTGTGTTAACATACAAAATAACTACTTACACATTTAATGTCCATGCTTCATTAATTTTCCCAGTAAGTAAAATAAAATTACGATGTTAATACCAAACCACAAAAATAAAACACACAGTTATATGTAAATTGCGAAGAGAATTTGAAGTAAACTCACTTTTTGTATCTGATTGTCTACAATTTTCTGGAAACCCCACGACACCATTACAATCGCGACCACCAAAAAGCCTAACGACACAGTGAAAATCTTTTTCGAATGTTTTCCCAACATTTTTAACACTTTTGTCCTTTTTGTTTAACACTTTTTGTTCCGTAAATTTTATTTTAGTTTTTACAGTTTTTGTTTGTAATTTTTTTTAAATTTTATTTCTTTAGCGTCGCGGCATCAGTCCGTCGGCATCACCACCTGAACTATAATTGTTAAAGGATTTATATTCTCACACAGTTTTCCTTGCGACGAGTTTTTTTTTTGTAAACAAACGACAAGGTCTCAAGAGTCCAGTTTTAGACGCAAATGGGTTAAGATTTTTAGTGTTTTTTTTAAGTTTCCTGGTAAGATATTTTAGCATTGAATTATTGATTAATATTTTTTTTATTCAACTGAAGTACATTTTTTTTTAAATACACTTCCTCCAAAATCAAGCCCTCGGCTCGGGTGGTCATTCCACCTCAAATGCCAGAACACACTTTCCACACTTGTATCAAAATGTACTAGATACGCAAGTTTATTGACATTGTTTTAACTGTTTCAATAAAAACGACTTGTATTTTATCATGAAATATTACGTGATTTTATATGGGTACTTATTTCCGATTAAATGGTGAGTATTATGTACAGTTTACACAATTTTTTCTCCTAACGGCTGAACAATGCTTTAAGACATCTCCTAAACAAAACACCTCAACATAGCTCGACTCAAGAGGCACTGAGTGATGAATGTTATTGATTAGTACCTGTTCTATAATTAAGATCGTTTTACCACCTAAGAAATCCTGTTTTTTTTTCTATCAAGAAACGAATTAATTATAATGCAAAAAAAATGGCATAAACCAGTTTTGCAGTCAATTTAACTAGTTATTAGTAAGTAACTAAATAAAATGTTGTTATTTTCGTAGTCATCATCATTATCATTTGCTTAACATCAGGCGTGGTCGACTTCCAGTCTAACAGGATGCAGCTGAATATAGCACTCGGCACGTAAGTTGAAACAAAATGGCGGTCGTTCGCGAAGCTACAATCATGAAAATAAGTCGACTGAGACCCGCTAATGTATTACAGATTGCATCCCGTAAGTTGAATTATGATCTTGAATGCTCAGTTGTACATTTTCGTTCGAATCTCAGTCTATTTTTGTCATTTTACCTACCTATGCGGACGACCGCCATTTTGTTTCAACTTACGTGCCGAGTGGTATGCGACTGCATATCTGACCCTCACAAACGAGTTAGTTGTTTATTCCTAGTATGTATCTATAAAAATATTAGCTTTTTGAGAATTGCAGTGACGTATGTATGTAATAGATTTACCTGCATACGCTATAATAGTCATAGTCAGCCTATATCGATCCCACTGCTGGGAAGCAGTTGGATTGATATAGGCTGACTATGACTACTATAGCGTGAGAGAAGAGGCATGTGTCCCCACAGGCCTCTTCTCTAAAAAGGGAATGGACTGCGGTCTTCAGGCGCGTTAATTTGTATAATTTATTTCATCACCACTACTCTCAAAACGGAAAAGGAAAATATCGTGAGGAAACCGGCATGTCTTAGAACCAACAAAGAAGCCATGTGATATATACCAACCCGCACTGGGCCCGTGGTCCAAACCTCTCCTAGAGAGGAGTGAGTCCCTGCAGTGGGAACATTATGGCTGATGATGATGGAATTCATGTTAAAATAATATATAATGTAAGGTAGATCGACACGCAATGTAAGTGTAACGTAATTTCGAACGATTTTATAATTCACTTTTCGCGCATAGTATTACCAAATTAAAGTTACGACAAAACTTGTACAAATGATAACACATAAAGGTATATACATTTCCAGTATAACATGGCCTCGCTTTTCCGGATGCTTTCCCGTACAATGCGAGATCCGAATAAACTGGTTTTGTGTAGTTTGTTTGGTGATGTTACATATTAATTCCGCAAGAATCGTCATAAATATCAAGCCTATAATCCCTGAATGAAAAGGCAGTGGTTTACCTAATAGAACAGCATCATTTCAGCGGTTACGTTATAGTCCCGTGTAATAAGGGCTGATTCGATTGGCCTAGGCTCAAATCCAGGCTCAGTGACTGCTACTAAGAAGTTCCTGATGGAAAATGCTAGCAACAAGTTGCCCGACTTGGTAATCGACCCGACGACTACAAACGTACTAACTTCTAACGAAGCCAAAAAGACAGAAGGAGAATAAACAAAGATGCAAAAATCTAAACCAAAGTTCCACAGAAAAATACGTACTTAATTGGTTTTCAAAATTTACGTTTACATCGCGCGTGTGTGTCAGGAAGGTTAATTAAATGATTTAAACCTGACATTTTGCAAAAAGCCCTACAATGTAATTTGCATTAACTTAATAGTCATGTATTTCTCACGCCATTGTTTGCTAAACAGTAGTAATTGTACGTGCGACTCTTAGACTACAAGTCTGTGTTATCCATATAAATATAGTGTTCTCATTCTAGTATTTACTATTGGGAAATAAATATTTGAAATGCACATTTTCCCCTATAATACAAAAACGGTATACCACCTAAAAACTTTTTTACAAAAAATAAAACCGACTTCGACAAAAATAAAACACAAAAAAGTGAAAAATAAACTAAGAAGAAAAATCAGCTTCTGAAGTCGGTGACTTTTGTTTGTTTGATTTCATGTTTTTGCCACCGACTTCAGAAGCAGATTTTTCTTCTTATGATTATTTTTCACTTTTTTGTGTTTTATTTTTAAGAATCATGAAAATCGGTTCACCCAGTCGCAAGTTATGAGATATGAGGTAACAAACATAAAAAAAAATACAGTCGAATTGATAACCTCCTCGTTTTTTTGAAGTCGGTTAAAAAATGAGGACGAATTACTAACAACCTTCCCGTGCCCAATGGGCCTTTTTTTAGTAGCAGCCACGAAGTCTGGATTTGTGCCCGGTTTATGGCAATAGGCTCGCCTCTTATTACATGGGGCTCAAACATATATAACTGTTGAAAAGTGGGTGTACTGTACAATAGATACATCACTGCCTAACGCTTCGCGGATTGCAGGCGTGATGTTGTCTTCTAATAAATAAAGAGAGAAGTCCTGACTGACTGACTGACTCATCAACGCCCAGCCCAAACGCTTGGACCTAGAAAGCTGAAATTTTGCACAGAGGTTCCCTTTATAATGTAGACAAGGAATAAGGAAGGATTTTTCGAAATTCAACCCCTAAGGGATTTAAATAGGGGATGAAAGTTTGTATGGAAAACCTTAATTTTCACGCGGGCGAAGCCGCTGGCAAAAGCTAGTGTTATATATTTTATCCGAAGGACCAAAAAAATGTTGATGGTTCAAGCGAATATTAGAAGCCGTTTTAAAACTCAGCTAAAATGTACCCAATGTTTATATTTTTTTCGCTTGTATTGACACAAAAAAAATTCCGGTAGTTTTTAACTTATGACGTAAAAATAATTTTAATTACCTAATACAAGTTTACGGAACTGTCCATTGTCTCTTCCAAATTATGATTTCATTTATCTCATCAACACCATTGTATGGTAATTATTTGGGACTAGAAATAGATTTAATTTGAACATTTTAATTACTGATTACAATTTTTAAGCCATTTGAATAAATCGTACTTTTGACATCAAGAGAATATGCAACTAAGAAGATTTGGCACAAAAATATTTCCTGTAATTTTAAAAAGTTTTTATTTTATTTATTTTTTATATTTTCTTATTTTTAACACAATCACTGTCACTCGTACCAAAGGACCACGGTTTCCAAAGACGTTAGAGCCAAACACTAGATCGTATGGCTACTGAGCTGTAGCACAACAGTCACGCGATTGTCACACATAATTGCAAACACACACTACCGTGCATGAAGCTTTAATAGTGTTGTACTCGTAATGGATATTAGTCGGATCATTAGGAATATTTTCCAACTCGTTTGTTCCATCATACTATTAGGTATATGTGACTGGCGACTCTATGTGACCTCCCGAATTATCATTAGATTACATTTATCACTCAAAAGTAGTTTTTTTGTTAACAAACCCGCACTATTCGGTTACCAAGAGAGAAGAAAGAGAGACAATGAAGTTCGACAAAGTCCCAGGGAAACAATTTAACTGTCTTGTGTCCCACGATGAAATCAATCAGAAAAGAACAGCGGATGAGTGGAAAAAGGATGATTTCCACCGCTCAAAATTATATGACTACTAGCTGTGCCCTGCATAGCACGTTTTTCTACCTACCCTATCCTCGGGTGGGGTTAGCAGGATGAAAAGTACTTTACAACCTGGGCCTGCAGTCTCTACACTAATATCGTTAAAAATCTGTCGCAAAGACAGACGGTCGGTTTGCGACAGATTTTTAACGATATTTAGTGTAGAGACTGCAGGCCCTGTTCACATACGTACGGAATATACACACAAAATTTGACAAAGGTCTGCCGCAACAGCTTCTTAAGATTCTCAATAATATGACGCCTGTTCTCTCCAAAGGTTTAGGCAGCGGTGTGTTTAAATTCCATTTAATAAGGGGCAAGCCTATACCTCTTTTTCTAACGTTAATACATCTCTATCCATAACGGACTTAGATAAGCTAAATATGCCTTTAGGAATAGAACAGTTACAAATACAACAAATTAAATTAACCCTTTATAAACCCAAATATACCCATGGGCACAATTTGTCATTTAGATAATGTGATACAAAGTAAAGACAATCATAATTTTGAAATGAATGAAAGCGTTCTTGAATAAATTATAATGTGGCTTTTTAACCGACTGCGTCGAAGCCCAAAAGGAGGTTTATTTTCAAGATATAATAATTATGTGGCACAATATGTAACTGATGCACATCAAAGTAAGGTTATTTTACCTAATAACATCACGCCTTGCAGCAGCTCCCGAAGATTATGAAGTAAGAAGACACCCCATTTCGCCAGTTATGTTATTAAGTCCCAAGCAATAGTATTTCGACAGTTATGTTATTAAATCCCAAGCAATAGTATTTCGCGACCGGACGGTGAGCTAGTCCATTACTCACCGTCCACAGGCCCGCGTCTACGGTGGCCGGAAGCCATCACGTGACCCCCGACGCCTGGAGCGTGTCCCGCGGCGTCTGGGACGAGAGGTTCTCTCCCTTTCACGTTCCGCCACCTCCTTCGCTAGCACCACTGCTTCGCAGAAGGAGGCGACGGCGTCCCATTCCTCCTCGCCCCGGACCATTGCTTGCACCAGGGCCGGACGCGAGAGGTCGCCGCCGCCGATCGCCGCTACGAGAACACGGCGGGGCTCCGCCCAGGCAGGGCACACCTCCACAGTGTGCTCCACCGTGTCCTCCGGTTGATCCTCGCAGTGAAAGCATCCGGGCGTTTCCTCCTGCCTGATTCGGTACAGGTACCTCCCGAAACATCCGTGTCCGGTGAGGACCTGCGTCAGACGGAATGTGAGGGCGCCGTGGCTCCTCTCTAGCCACTCCTCAAAGATAGGCTCGCCTCTCCTATTGCCATCAACGGGCACAAAAGCAGACTGCGTGGCTGCTACTGAGAAATTCATGATGGAAAAACCCAATAGTAATTTGCCCTACTCGGGATCCAGTCAGATTTTTCAGAAGTTCAGAGGAAAAACTCAATCAGACAATGTGCGCCTCGGGAATCGAATCTATATCTGCCTCTTTTTTGTTAGGTGGGAAATCATCAAATGACTCCTCCCGCTCTGGGTCGAGTGGAAGGGAGTATCAGACTGGTTAATACATAACTTATTATTAACCTTTATTTTGTATAATAATAATCTTTTATCAACACAATTTATTTTTTTAGGTCTGAAATATTTCCCCTATTAGTTTGTAAAATAAACAAGCTTATTAGTCTCTATAGTTCAAGGTTCATATTTTTCTTCTCAGTTCAAAGTGCTTACTTTCAATCATAGACAAAGGGTGTGGAGCGACTGTCAGCGGGCCTATCAGAGACGAGTGTACGAAAGAGCAAATTAAACGCCAAGAAGTTCTAAAGATTTTTGATTCGTTTACTATCAAAAATTATTATACCGTATTTAGGCTGAACGCCAAGATATACATTTTTCAACGACAGAACCGTTCCACTACGAACGTTTCCCATGGAGTAGGCAGAAATCACAAAATGCCACCTGCTACGATCCTTACATACTACTTTTGTCTCGTCCACATACATACATCTGGTCATACACTCGTAATTCACACGATGAGAACCTCACCAATAAAGACAGTGTAGGTATGTCTTTCTAGGGCGTGAGACTTAAAATTTAATAAAATTAAATATTACGTGCAAAAATACTTATTATTTAAATGTTTGTCTTGTAACCTTATTTTGTCAAAAATACAGATTACTTTCATTTGGACAGTGATAACAAACATAGTTAAAGAAAATACCTATGAATGGAGTTTTTTAGTGCACCCTCATCGCTCGCTGATATTTGAACCTTACCTCTGTTTATATAGAGCCCGACTTAGGACAGCTTATTGAAAAATTTAATTATTTATTTATAACCTTGAACTTTTCTCAATGACATTATATTTTTTTTTCTGAAATAGGTGTATTAATGTTAGGTATATTGATTTAATTAAAAAACCTTGCGAGAGTATTCAGATTTGCCTGCTGCCATAAATAAAGATCTTTGGCAGTCGTTTCAGGTAGTCAGTGGCCTGAAAGTCACAAAACCAGTCTTACCAACGGGTATAGTATTACCTAGTATTAACTGGGTTGTGAAGGTTAGATAGGCAGTCGCTCCATGTAAAATACTGGTATTCACCTGCATCCGGTTAGACTGGAAGCCGAACTCAACATAGTTGAGAAAAGACTAAGCAGATTATGATAACCGATGAAAAATGTGTGTGTGTGTGTGAGTGATGAACTATTATCGTGGTGTCCCTTTCACCTTGTATTATCAATCCTCGAACATTATAATAAAATTAACATTGACAATACATGAAACAAATTTTTAATGTAACGTCCAAAACATTAGAGACATAAGTATTGTCATTCAAGTACCAAATATTACAAAATTGCCCAATCAGCCACGGACCAAATGACAACGAGATTACTTCCTGTAATATTAATTTTATGACAAAAAATATTAGTGAATTACCTACATTTATCTGATGATTTTAAATGAACGTGGTATTGTACACAACCTTTGACCAGCAATACTGTATCGACAAATAACAAAACCTCACGGCTGCAATCAGCCATTAAGCCATTGTAAGCAAAGCACATAACATAGCATCGCACGGCGCACCTGAGTAGGATACGTTCCCGTAGGGTTAGGCAGAGGGCAGAGGCGTACCCATTAGTAGTATATACATTTCGCCAGTTATGTTTAGTCCCATGTAATATGGGGTAATCCCATTGCCATCAATTGTGCAAAAATTCAGACTCTGTGGCTGGTACTGAGAAGTTCCTGATGGAAAAACCCAATAAAACTTGACCCGGCCTGGGAATGGAGAAAAAAAAATTAAATAAAAATGTTAAAAAAAAAATAATAAAAAAAAAAAAAATGTTAAATAGTTGCACCATCAGATTGAGGCATGGTGGCTATAAAGTGCATAAATATGTAGTCATCATCATCTTCCCTACCCTTGTCCCATTCTATTTGGGGTCGGCGCAACACCTTTTCTTCTTCAATTTTCCCCTCGTATACGTCACGGCATCATTTACTTTTCTCTCTTTCAATTCTCCACACCCATCAATTCATTTCTTCTTTCCTCTAATAGGGATGTTTCCTGACTAAAAAAATAATTATGATTCTTTTTAGTCCGTCAGTTAGATTATCGAAAAATATTGGATACGTGTTTTTTGTTTTTATCAAATTAATAAAAATTGACGAAGTTATAACGCGTCAAAGATCAAGACTGGGGGCTTGTGACGTCACCTTCCGGTAAAACTTGTACTGCAATGTGACGACACACGAGTTTTCGAAGCACTGTATCGTCTTAATTTTTTGTTTACATGAAAAAAGAAAAAATAAGTAACCAATATTTTTTGGAAAATCTGATGGATTAATTAGATTTTTTTTCAAGTATTCTAATAAAGGTAAAAGGAATAATTTTAATCACGTTAGCATGCAGTATACTATTTTCAATGCTAAATTGCTAACCAATCGATAGTTCACCGCGCAGTGTGTAAGTAATTAAAATGAACTACCTAGCTAGGTATACGTGTTTAATAATTCTAACGGTGGTTCTGTTGTAATTTAAATATGAAAATTGATCGTATCGTAATTTAATGAGCAAAGGCTGAATTATGGACTGTATAAATAAATAAATAAAAAAAATATTATGGAAAAATATTAGAAATAAATAACATATTATGGAATGTATAGGTAATATGTGTGTATAATGTGGTGCCTGTAATCTGCAAAGCGATAGGCAGAGGTGTAATGCATTATTTTTACTAGCTGTTGCTAGCGGTTTCACCCGCTACAAGTCGAAAATTATCCCACGGGAAGATAAAATCGGGATAAAAACTATCCTATAAGTTAGTCCAGGTTATAAACTATCTGTGTGCCAAATTTTATCAAAATTCGTTCAGTATTTTTTGCGTGATGTACTAACAAATATCCATACTTACAAACTTTCACGTTTATTATATTAGTAGGATAGTAGGATTTCGTGTTTATTAATAGCGTGAGTTTAATAATTTAACGTATTCGTGAGTGACATTCGTTTCACACAGTAAGTAAGCAGCAGCACCATGAAATTGCATTTCGATCTGATTAGAACCTTAATAGCTTGAACATATAGATTAGAACTGTAATGTCAAGGTAATGCTCATCATTGTTTCATAGCCATTTATTGCTTGCGTTTAAATTATTATTTTTTGGTCCAAAGGGACGCATTTAGTCGCTATTATTTGTTGATTCTATGAGAGGGATTTTGATTGATAATAAATAGTCTCATGGTGGAATTTTCCTAATTTACATTAGGAAAATTCCTTTGATACTCAAAAGTCAAAACATTTATTACGAACCAAGTGTACAATGTGGTGTTATATTTTGGCCTCGTTGGTCTAGTGGTCGTAAGCGCGACTGCTGTGCATGAGGTCCTGGGCTCAATTCCCGGGTCGGACAAAAAGTACTATTGGGTTTTTCATTAAAAATTTCCCAGTAGTAGCCCGGAGTTTGGAAGTTGGCGGTTTAGTACCCCCGTGCCTCGGAAAGCACGTTAAGCCGTTGGTCCTGCGCCTGATCTCTTCTTCTTCTTCTTCTTTATGGGTTTTAGGTTTCCGCACTTTATCCTTAAAGTGGACCATTGTGCGTGAGCCATGGCGGCCGATTATTCCAACCAGCCCACCTCCCTCCAGAAGCAGATCAGACTTCCCGGTCTCCTCAGGGCATCCGCAAGAGATCGTGGTGTTCCCAGGGTCTCCTCACGAATCTTGGTAACGCCTGTGCACTCGAGGAGCACATGCGCCACAGTTTCCTCCGCCTCCATGCATGCCCTGCACAGGGGACTGTCAGTGATTCCTAGGGTGTGAAAGTGTTTATTCAGTGAACAATGTCCGGTGATGGTCCCCGCCACCAGGCGCAGGCTATCTCTGTCCAGGCGCAGAAGGCGCCTGGTCAGTTTTATATCCAGGGATGGCATAGCCTCCTTGGATTGCCTACAGCCTGGTGTCGAGCTCCACCATTTCTCTGCTTGTATTCGAGTATGTTCTTTTAGCCAGCTTCTTAGCTGCTTGAAAGGGATGGGCACAATGGGTTCGGGTCCGTAAGGCCTTGTGCTGGATCCTCTTCTGGCAAGTTCGTCGGCCGCATCGTTTCCAAGCGATCCGCTGTGACCTCTAATCCATTGCAGCGTTACCTTGTTGTGATTTATTACCGTTATTCGTTCCAGGGCTTTGTGGCATTCCAGTATCAGTCTCGACGTGAACTGATTACTCTTCAGGGATTGAAGAACTGAGGCACTGTCGAAGAGTATTCGAATATTGGTATCCGTAACCTCCCTGGCCTCTATAGCGTGTGCCGCTTGGATGATACCTACACACTCTGCTTGGTAAACAGAGTTAAGTTTTCCAAGTGGTTTGGATATCTTGATGTTTAGTCGTCGGAGAACACCCCGACGCCTGTCCCATAGGTAGTCGGTTTTTGATCCATCGGTGTAAATCCTTAGCTCATTTGATAGCGCCTGATCTCTCTCCAGTCGTGTCGGATTGCCGTCCCATCGGACTATGAGAGAAAAGGGAACAGAGAGTGCACCTGTGCCTGCGCACACACTTGTGCACTATAATATCTCCCGCGCAGTTGGCTAATCTCTGCTAAGATTGGCCGCCGTGACCGAAAACGGTCAGGAGGACTATTATACATATTTTGGTTAGTACTTATAACTTGGTAGCCTTTTGCAAAGTTTAATCTATTATTCGCCTGTCCTTAGTCGAGTGATGTGACCGTCGATCTGCCAAATCATAGTCTTTTTTTTTGGGCGTTGGAAATCATCATATAACCCCTTCCGCTCTGGGCATTGCGGAAGGGAGTGTCAGACTTCTACTGACTAAAAACCACCCATTGTCCTTCTTAGCCCTTTATGTCAAGGCCGCGGTATCTTTGTGACCAACCCGCAGCAAGTAGTAGAGGTCTTAGGGCAGGTTAAAAACTCTGACACCAGTTTATGAAATTATTAAATCACACAATAAAGAAGAAGCATTGTAGATCTTTGAGAGTCGTTAAGTAGTCTACAGAAGTCTGACAACCAGCCCTGCCTCTCAGTTTCGATTACCCGATACTAAATGGGTTGTGGAGGTCAGATAGGTAGTCTCTCTATGTAAAATACTGGTATTCAGCTGCATCCGGTTGAACTGGAAGCCGACCACAACATAGTTGGGAAAACGATTGGCAGACGATGACGATTCGTTAATCAAAAAACATAATTATACCTAGACTTATTTTTGTTTTGATAATATCACTGTAATTGAACCCTGCCCAAACAGTATGAGATCCTTTTAAGTATTCTTAGTTTATAATAACCATTAATTCTAATTGCATATCAAATGGTAGGACTATGATTTCGTTTCATTGATCATGTTTCTTTAGCAAATTATTTCCAGCCTTTAGATCATTAATTACCACAGAGGTGCTAATTGAATAAATTATCGTGACGTCACAATTATTGGAAGACGTCAGGGTATTGCATAATGTTTATCGAAAGGAAAATTACATGGTGGTTGAAGGTCAATGATGAAGGATAGTGATTGTTACGGTAAATAGAAGTTGTCATGGGGATAGTAATTCTATAGGATTGAGATCATCGTCATCATTTTCCTGCTTATCTTGGGAGAAGAAGATGGCTCGAAAGCATCTTCTTGTATGAAACGCCGGTTTCATACAAGATGTCAGATGTCAAGATGTCGCATGTCTTAGAACCAAAAAATTCGAAGACATGTGACATCTGCCAATCCGCACTGGGCCCGCGTGGTGTAGCCCATCCCTCTCCTAGAGAGGAGGCCTGAGTCCCTGCAGTGGGAACATTATAGGCTGATGATGAACCATTGTTGATGATTTTCTGAACAAAGGGACCAGCCTGTCAAAATATCTAGAGTAACAAAATACTAAAATGAAAGTCCTGTCTTCTCCTTTTTATGTGTTTATGGTACTTTGTTTTGACTTAATTGATTATAAGGCCTGAGACTGTTTAATTTGATAAACGCTAAAAAAAGGTTATCTCACTAAAAGAAAGATGACAAAATCTAATAGTTTTGTTGAGCAGGAGTTTAATAGAAAGAACTGCATTCAGTATTTCGACTGACATAATCGAGTCATGCGTTAGACCCACGACCTTGTTGGAGTGACCGGAAAGGACTGGATGCGAAAGGTGCTTAACCGGGAAGAATGGCGTGCATTAAAAGAAAGGTTGAAGAAGAAGAAGAAGAATCAAGTCATGACTGCCTGATTGGTCCAGTGGTCGCAATAGCCACGCTGAGCATGACGTCCTGGGTTCGATTCCCGGGTCGGGCAAAGCATTCTTGGGTTTTTCATTAGGAATTTCACAGTAGCAGCCACGAAGTCTGGATTTTGACCCGGTTGATGGCAATGGGATACCAATACCCGTATTACATGGGACTTAAACATTATTGGTGAAATATGGGTCTACTTTAAGGTACACCTCTGCCGAACCCTTCGGGGATCTCATACATGATGTTATGAAATAATCTAGCTATTCAAGGCACATGAGAACTGTGCAAAGAACGACTGCAGTATATGCCTGCTCATCTTCGAAATAAAACCAGTGGCTCCCTCTAGCTTCACTCCAAAATATCACGTGCTTTCGAGCCACAAAGGAAAGTACCTGATCATATGATAAGAATGACGTCATCACAAGGAAAAGTCTATACGATACAAATTTCTCTCACCCGGATTTAGGATGCGTGGTCACGGTCGTATATCGCTTACAACGAGTCAGTCATGGTATAAGGTTAAGCGCACATTTGCGATTTGTGGACAGAAGGACCACGACTATAAATTCCTTCAACATATTATAAAGCAAAGTCCTCCGCCGTATTTGTCTGCCTGTTCGCGATAATCTCAAAAAAACTACTGCACCGATTTTCATGCTGTTTTCACGAATGGATAGAGTGGTTCTCGAGGAAGGTTTTAGTATACAATTTACACGCGGACGAAGTCGCGGGCGAAGTGCTAGTTAAACATATTTAACTAGAAAATTAAAATTATACTAATATGCCTCGATGGAAGATTTTGTCATATTTATGTGTCATATTCTGTTAGGCTTGGTAATATTAAACGGATCGGCGAACGAGATTTAGGTTTAGACATGTGTAGTCCAACAAAAAGGATTTCGCAAGGGTAAATCTATTAACGTTGCTATTTATGACTTAATCAAAACCGTTCTGACTGATATGGACAAAAAAAATCCAATATGTGCTATCTTCATGGACATGAGCAAAGCATTTGACTGTGTTGACCACAAAGTATTGCTTCGAAAATTATACTTGTACGGGATAAGAGGTAAAGCGCTCGACCTAATTGCTTCATATATTTCTAACAGAAAGCAAGTAACAGAAATTACACAAATATGCCAGAGGACACGTAAGGAGATCAAATATAGATCCCACACCAGAACTATTGAATTGGGAGTCCCACAAGGTACTGTTCTGGGTCCCCTATTCTTCCTAGTATACATTAATGATCTCCCTAGACACGTCGAGCAACCAATGGTCCTGTTTGCGGACGATAGCACAGTAGTTATAAAATTTGACAAACAAAATGATTATGAATATGAAATAAATAAAACACTTAACACAATAATTCAATGGTTAATTAAAAATAATCTTAAAATAAATATGGACAAAACCAAAATAATGCACTTTTACCAAAGAATCCAACCTAAAAGTATTAATGTTAATTATGACGGACAGATAGTACAGTCTGTAACAAGCACTAAATTCCTGGGAATTGATATAGATCATAATTTTTCATGGAAAACACATTTAAATAATCTCTCTAAAAGAATTAACAAATCCTCATTCGCTCTCTACAAACTTTCAAAAATTGTTAACAAAGAAGCCGTCTTAACAGCATATCACGGACTTGTAGCACCGATATTAAGATATGGAGTAATATTTTGGGGCAACTCGGTAGACAAGGAATTTGTATTCAAAGCCCAGAAGAAATGTATTAGAGCTATGTGCCATCTAGATAATACTACAAGTTGTCAACCTTACTTTAAAGATTTAAAAATTCTTACATTACCTTCCCTGTACATATACGAATTAAATATATTTGTGAAATCGAATCCAAGCTATTATAAGACTGCCTTTAAAAGCTATTACAGACAATTACGTGACAAAAAAAAGTTGGATGTAGAAATACCATATGGGGAAACGGCACTACTCAATAAAAGTATAATTTGTATGGCATCACTGATTTATAACAAACTGCCCGATGACATTAGGAAGTTGCCTACCCCTTTATTTAAAAAGAAATTACACACTTTCCTAATAAAAAAGTGTTATTATAATGTAAAAGAATATTTAGAAGATACCAACATTGTATTTTAATTATAGAATTTATTTGTAAATTGACTAAATGTGACGAATATTAAAATTACTATGACATTATTAATTTCCATGACATTTACTTACATTAATTTTTATTTAACATTACTATTTCGAATCCAATTTAAACAATCAATAGACTATTTATATTTTGAATGACATAGTAATTTAATAAAATCTGATTTTGATTCTGTCATAAATTCTTAACAATTATATTTGCACACCTCGTATGGTTATAATACAGTGAACCATAAAAACGTTTGTAACATCCTCACTACCTGTTTTATGCAAATAAATGATTTGTATTTGTATTTGTCCAATTTCAAAGGCGCTGTATATGGTCCAAGGCTCTTTAGTTCTACATGGTATACGCAGTTTTTGTATTTGTTTGAACAAAACCCTGGTTTTATTTATTTCTATTAAAAACTTTCAAAGTGTTCAAATTGTTTAAAATGGGACAACTATTTCGATTTCAGTTAAACTATTAATTTGATTGTTTTAAACATCTCGACCCAGTCATGGGGATCGGAATTGGAAAGATCTTGTCTCACCCATGTCAAGAAATGCACCCACCCCGTCAACCGGGTATATATCCTGATATTGGACGACTACTGAGAAATACCTGATGAAACAAACCTAAGGCCGGGGCTCCAGGACACGTGATGGCTTCCGGCCACCGTAGACGCGGGCCTGTGGATGGTGAGTAATGGGCTAGCTCGCCGTCCGGCCGTCGTCATGACGGCAACAGACCGTGTCGGCGGCGCGTTCGTGTTCCACGCGCGCCTCAAAGAGATGTCAGCAAGGAGGGGCCCGCAAGGGCCGACGCCCGTCGGGGCTGCGGATTATCGAAAGAGATGACGTGGCCTCGGCACAAGGGCGAAGAAGGAACATGGGTTTGGTTTTTAGTCAGTAGAAGTCTGACACTCCCCTTCGCTCTGCCCAAGAGCGGGGGAGGGGGTCATTTGATGATTTTCCACCCACCAAAAAAAAAAAGGCTGGGGCTCCACCAAAGCGGAGAAGAGACGTGCGGAAATCGACCAATCACATTAGTTACAATTTACATCTGGTCTTTTGCCCTTCCTGTGATTTTCGAATTTGGCACATCTCTCCGTTTCGCTCGTCTCCACTTTGGTGGAGCCCCGTCCTAATGACACTACCCGCCCGCGTCTTAGGAATGTAACCCAAGACCTCACTTTTGGCATCGCATACGAGTAGCGAACGTCGCAATTTGAATTATTGTCTACAGTATGCGTCTAACGTAACATAGCTTTAGCTAAATATTCAAGGCACAGTATTCCACGATCGACAAATGTTTCCATTATTTATTAGTGTAACGGTGTACTCGTCTTACGTTCGTGCAGACTTGCGACTAATTTGTCGCATACCTATTAGTAACACGCGTAGTTCCTATGTGTTTAAGTATCTGATAGGTATCTAAATACTTAAGAATATTACAAAGATTGTTTGCACCACAGGTAGACAAGTTAATAGGCATTGTAAACATATTGAAGTAAGGTTTGCTATTCAATTAAATTGGATTAGCAGTTACTTCTAGCAATTAATCTTCTTAGATCATTGAGCCTCACAGTTTTGAGAATAGTAGCTTGACATAGAATGAACCCTGATCTTATAAATTCGTCTGATTTGGTTTGTAAAATTTTTCAGTAATGGCCACGTCCATGTATCATCTTTATTACGATGTTGATACTGACGAAGTTTCCATTTCTTCTTATTCTTCTTTTCGTGTCGATGTAACTTAAATTGTGTTAGATCAGTATGTGGCTACCTGTATTGAACTGTTAGCCTGTGTCCTCCTGACCTCCAAATATTTCGTTCCACTATGGACCACTCATGGTCGTTGCTCCTGTCCAGCTCGTCCCACCATCTCCTGCGAGGTCACAGCTCAAAAATGACCAGTTCTGCTTTCAGCCATTATGTTTATTCTTATTTTAAACTAGCTGATGCCCGCGGCTCCACCCGCTTTGATGTCAAATTGAGTATAAAACCTTCTTCTCTATCCATTGGTGAAAACAGTATGAAAATAGGTGCAGTAGTTTTTGAGTGTATCGCAAACAAACAGATAGACAGACGCGGAGAACTTTGTTTTGTAATAATTATGTAGTGATGCGACTAATCGTAGACCTGTCCAGTCGCAAGTCTGCCCCAAAACTATCACACCAGTACATTAGGCCGGGCACATACGTGAGCTAAAGCCCCGAAGGCTATCCCTATCTGCTGTTATGACAGTAAAACAATTATACTATATGTGGGTGATTTGTATACCGTTTCTAATGAACAGATAAAAGTGCCCTATAAAACCAAGAGTGAATAGTGAGCCCTTATTTTGTGAAAAAATTGTGAAGCACTAACAATGTTTAGTTTGCAACTAGTTTTAGTTTTAGCGTTCAGTTTTTTGAGTTCAGGTGAGTGAGTTTTTGAATTTCAGTCGTGCAATCTAGGTTTTATTTAGTGGGTCGGCTATACACAGTTTTGGATTTAAATAATATGCTTATTTACGTCATTCTATAAAATATTAGTGTAATTCTATTGATGAAAATAATGAATTGACGATTATCCATTCGTCCGTGCCTAGGGAAGTTCGTTTAGCCGCGTTTCTGTTGTCATTCATAGATCTTTTATAGGCATTAGGGGTACTGAGGCGTCCCAAAGTCTTCTATCTATAGTGTTTCCAAGAGGTATCATCTGACACAGTATTAATTGGGAAGTGAAGGTCAGATAAGCAGTCACTCTATGTAAAGTACTGGCACTCAACTGCATCCCGATTGGCTGGAAGTCGACCCCTACGCAATAGGGTAGTTGACTGACAAAAAAAGTATATGATTTTGTTTAGTCCGTCTGTTAGATTATTGAAAAATATTGGATACGTGTTTTTTAATTTATTAAATTGGAACGTGTCAAAGATCGTCACTTTCTGGTAAAAATTGTACCAAACTATGACATCGCGCGACTTTTCGAAGCACTGCATCGTCTTCATTTATTATCCGACTTCAAAAAAAAGGAGGAGGTTATCAATTCGACTGTATTTTTTTTTAATGTTTGTTAGCTCATAACTCTCGACTGGGTGAACTGATTTTCATGATTCTTTTTTCATTTGAAAACTGGTGCTTCCCGTGTGGTCCCATTGTCACCATTTCAATATCTGATGATGGGATCTTGTAGAAATCGGGGGAACTCTTCAATAAATAACATCAGATTAACCGCGATTGTTGCTATAGCATATCTAAGCATTGTTTACGCCATCACACAACATAATATCATCCTGTACTCACTACAAAGGTTATAAAAGCTATTTGGTGAAAATATTCTGATGAAGAACTTCGGAGAAAGACAACGGAACTCCTCAATAAATGATAGCAAATGGACTGGGATTGCTGAAATCTCTTGTGAAGATACTAGGGCAGGGTAAAGGGGCGTCATTGATAATGTAAATATATTCATCCTGTGTTCTTTTCTAGGTTTCTATAATAAGTGACTTCCAAAATGTATTTCAACATCGGTTTCTTCCTATTCCAGTATCTCCATTCGACTTCGGCTTCCCCTATGTACCCACAGTGGAAGACTTCCTGTACGGTCCAACGCCCTTTGACGACAGAATCGTAGGAGGCAAACCGGCCAGCATAGAGGACCATCCATACCAGGTGTCCTTCATCGTGAACAACTCCTACTTCTGCGGAGGATTCATCGTCAGCGAGAATTATATACTGACGGCGGCACATTGTGCGCAGAAGTAAGTCACTATCATTTTCATGGTTGAATGACTTCTATTTAATTGCTATCCTACGCGACCCTTTTACATGGGTTTTACTTACTTACCTTTAAAAGTTAAGTTATGATAAGATAATCATAATTAACTTTAGACTTCTTGTAGCAAAATCGCGGACGTACAACATTTGCTGATGAAGTGTGTTAAAAATAAGAAAGAGAGAGAATATTTAGAAAGTGAGCATTCCTTGAACAGATTAGACATGGGTTTTTAGAAGATTTTGTCACGTCCCGAATTGAATCTAGCAAATCCACTATGTAGTTTGGAAGTAACGAATCCCTAATATTGTTTTTCTAGTTTATTATATTCTATTTAGCCACCCACCCACCAAATAAAAAAAAACATAACAAATACAAACAAAAAATAAAGATACAAAGTGGGTTTTTATAAACCCGTATCCTTGTGGGTAAAACCTCTACAAACAAACAAGAAAAAAAACGGAATAACAATTAACTTTAGACCTCTATCTCTCTTTCCACAGAGATAATGAATTTTAAGGGCCGGTTTCACCACTTGCTGATAAGTCCCTGATAGCCTATCCGGAACTTATCTGCCAGATAAACTACAACTTTTGATAGCATTATCTGTCAGATAACTGTCAGATAACTATCTGACACTTTATCCGTAACCGGTGAAACTGGCCCTAATACTTCTTAGTTAGCACGTGAGGTATAATTCCCATGCAAAGATTCCGTTAATATTATATTTTTGTTGGCAACCGAACTGCCTATTACCTAGACAAACATTGTAAGTCTCCTCATTATACGTGTCTTGAAACGATGGGTACAAGAGGAAAATTATAGGACTATGCATAGCATTATTTCTAGTGTTGGTATTTGTTCACATAATTGATGATACATTGTTTTCATATATACCAATTATGGTATATATGCATGGGTCGGCGCAGCATGTCTTCCCCTTCCATACCTCTCTGTTTCTCATCATCTCATTAGACACTAGATACCATAAATGCTTTTCATAAGGCCTTTGCCCAGCAGTGGTATCCATCATTTAAGGCACTGATACTGATTAGTACCGTAAATGCTGAAAGATACTCCGACGCACATAGTACATCATTCCAAACCTCCCTATAGTATTAACCGTTTTTGCGACGATGTCCATAACATCAAGTTTAAGATGATAGCAAAGACAGCTAGCCACTCATTGACAGAACATCAAGCCTGCTATCTCCAAAGAGTGACGCAGAGGTGTACCTAATAGTGCATCCACATTTCTCCAGTTATGATTTAAGTCCCATGCAATAAGGAGTGATTATTGTCTAGAGTGTCTATTGGTATCAATCAAACAAATTCAGACGATGTGGCTGCTACTGAGAAACTCCTGATTTAAGGCGGGGTTACCCCGATAAACGTCGTCAACAATAGCGTTTTATTCGTACATGGAACGGATTTAAATTTTGAAAAAAATGTATTACATAGTTCACTCTTCGACCATGATATGTCGGGCATGCGATACACGATTACTTACACTTCACTGCATCCAATTAAATCGCAAAGACATGTCCAAATGATGGCTAAATAATCGTTTTACTTGAGTTATATTATAGTCTAGGCAACAAACGCCTTTTTGATGAAGTTTTTTCAGCAGTCTCCGAAAATTATGATTGAGGTGTCATTCGATTCGGAATGGCATCCAGATGATTTTCGAAGAAAAATGAAGTTCCGTTTGCAAAAATTGCAAAAGTTATTAACAATTAACTAAAAAAATTAAAATGGGTTTAGTGTTTTGCAAATATCTCAAAACCTAATTAAATTTTTTCAAATTTGAAATAAGATTCAAAAAGGGGAGGAAATTTCCTAAAGAATGTTCTAACTTTCGGAATTGTAGGACCAATATTAATAACTTTCCGATCGGGTTGAAAATACGCCCGAAAACTGGTACTCCGTCTTGCGCAAGCTACGCTCCATTCGGACCTTTAATGAATAAATGTTATTTAAACTTATTAAATATGAAAATTAAAAATTGAAAAAATTCAGGCGCATGCAGGATAGATCAATACACAATAATCTGTGATCTAAAAATTTTAATCGCGAATTTTCAATAAGTTATCCATTAATTAATTAACAATTTTTTGTAGCACGAACACTGACATTGCAAGTGCGATAACTATTACACTATTCATCTGAGATTTTTTTCCTTTCGTGGAGCTATTTTTCAAAGGTCTTAGAATAGGCTCTCGTTGGAAAAATTAAAAAAAATGTTAATTTTCGTTTTTTAATTAACAATTTACTGAAATGAAAAATTTCAAACCTTCATTAGACATTAAAAAATTCTTTTTTTTTATTATATTATTATTGAACCGTTTTTGTATGATCAGAAGCTACTTAAAAATGATTTTTTATATTTTTTATATCCTGTTTTTTAAAATATTTTTATAAACAAATGCGTTGTTTATGAGATAATTTAATGTTTTTTTTTTAATATCGTAATCTTTGATAATAATCATGATTTTTAAAAAAAAAACCGTTTCTTAAAAAAAATGTTTTATTGCTTAAAAACGCATTTGTTGATTAACAATTATTTTCTCCCACTTCTAATTAATATTAAGGTATCATTTTTTTAAAATCACCATTATTTGTTTTTTCTTTTCGATATATAAAAAAAAATATTGTTTTATTTAACCTTTCATTGTTTATGTAATAAACAATTTGTTAAAAACAAATAAATTTTCACTTTATATTTTTTTTCTCGTTTTACTTATTGTCACAAAAACAGAATGATTCTTTTTTTTTCATTTAATTTTTTTTACAACTTTTTTTTTAATTTGAAAAAAAAACAAAATCATATCTGTTTTTGTGACAATATTAACTTATTGTCACAAAAACAGATATGATTTTGTTTTTTTCATTTAATTTTTTTTTCAACTTTTTTTTTAATTTGAAAAAACAAAATCATATCTGTTTTTGTGACAATAAGTAAAACAAGAAAAAAAATATAAAATAAAAATTTATTTGTGTTTAACAAATTGTTTATTACATAAACAATGAAAGTTTTAATAAAACAATTTTTTTTTTATTATATATCGAAAAGAAAAAACAAATAATGGTGATTTAAAAATAATGATACCTTAATATTAATTAGAAGTGGGAGAAAATAATTGTTAATCAACAAATGCATTTTTAAGCAATAAAACATTTTTTTTAAGAAACGGTTTTTAAAAAAAAAATCATGATTATTATCAAAGATTACGATATTTAAAAAAAACATTAAATTATCTCATAAACAACGCATTTGTTTATAAAAATATTTTAAAAAACAGGATATAAAAATATAAAAAATCATTTTTAAGTAGCTTCTGATCATACATAAACGGTTCAATAATAATATAATAAAAAAAAAGAATTTTTTAATGTCTAATGAAGGTTTGAAATTTTTCATTTCAGTAAATTGTTAATAAAAAAACGAAAATTAACATTTTTTTAATTTTTCCAACGAGAGCCTATTCTAAGACCTTTGAAAAATAGCTCTACGAAAGGAAAAAAATCTCAGATGAATAGTATAATAATTATCGCACTTGCAATGTCAGTGTTCGTGCTACAAAAAATTGTTAATTAATTAATGGATAACTTATTGAAAATTTGCGATAAAAATTTTTAGATCACAGATTATTGTGTATTGATCTATCCTGCAGGCGCCTGAATTTTTTCAATTTTTAATTTTCATATTTAATAAGTTTAAATAACATTTATTCATTAAAGGTCCGAATGGAGCGTAGCTTGCGCAAGACGGAGTACCAGTTTTCGGGCGTATTTTCAACCCGATCGGAAAGTTATTAATATTGGTCCTACAATTCCGAAAGTTAGAAAAATTTCCTCCCCTTTTTGAATCTTATTTCAAATTTGAAAAAATTTAATTAGGTTTTGAGATATTTGCAAAACACTAAACCCATTTTAATTTTTTTAGTTAATTGTTAATAACTTTTGCAATTTTTGCAAGCGGAACTTCATTTTTCTTCGAAAATCATCTGGATGCCATTCCGAATCGAATGACACCTCAATCATAATTTTCGGAGACTGCTGAAAAAACTTCATCAAAAAGGCGTTTGTTGCCTAGACTATTAATAGGCTTTGAAAAATAAAACTTATATCATAATAAAGGTCGTAAAAAATGTGTATTATCTCGGGTCACATAATGTATAATTTCTTTATCATTTTTCTCCAAGAGAGAAAAAACAGTCAAAATTTAGGCATTATATCGCTCGCGCGGCAGGGCGGGGGGTGAGGTCGTGCGTACATAAAAACAAAGTAGTGCAACCTCGCCTTAAACCCCATCACACTTTGCCCAACTCGGGAATGGGCCCTAGGCCCTCATGTTCAGCAGTGGCAATTACGACCACTAAACTAACGAAGCGGTCACACACACACGCACACAAAAAAGCCCTCATTCATAATATAATCTATCAAATCAAAATCCGATCAAAACAAAGACAGATGATGACAGCAATTTAAAATACAATGAAGACCTTGTCTTTGTATACAGACAAATTATAATTTTATTGTATTTTGTATACCGGGGATAATTATAGCGTACTTAATGATGTCAACTTGTTTGTAATATCAACTTTGTATTCACGCATCCAATTATATCTTTATACATGGTTTGTAGGTTGTAATTATTAATTAATTACATTAAATCTACAGCGTGCCAAGGATCGCACATACAGTATAATCCCGATTATCAGACAGAATATCCGATTATCAAGACTCATATCCGGATTTTCGATTATACGAGGATTACCCCTGGTTTTAATTGAATCGGTTATATAGTCGCGATTCTACTGTACTTATTTATAAATAGCTGAACCTGAAGGGAAATCAATTAATTCGGCTGCTGTGATTTGTTTTTAGCCGCCCTTGTAACGTATCTAATGGTCGCCAATGTGTCTATGCCAACTGGATGTCTACCATGTTCGGAGTTTCTTGCTGGTTTTTCAGAGATTTACGATAGAACGGGCTATAGTTGTTGCCAATTAAGATCACAAAAGCGGTCATTGCCCTTTCCCTAATATCTCTTCGTACAAATGAACCACGTATCGTTTTACATTAGAAATTTTTTTAAAGATCACGATAGATGACGATTCAAGACATGAACAAGCTTATTCAAGCTTATTTTTGGAGTTCAAAGTTAAGAACTTTAATAAAAAATGTAGGTAGGTCAATGACCGCTATTGCGATCTGAACTGGCAGCAACTATACAATAAATAATCTGACTTACTGCTTATCAGTTATTGAAAGAAGTACCTAGTTTAATTGTTTCATAGTCATATCCAGTCTTACCAAAAAGATTTCGTATTATTCGGTACTAACTGGGTTGAGGAGGTCAGATAGGCAGTCGCTCATTTTAAAATACTGGTATTCAGCTGCATCCGGTTAGACTGGAAATCGACCCCAACATACTTGGGAAAAGGTTAGTCAGATGAACAGTGCTAGAAGGATCTTTTTTGAATGACATTGACTAAGGTCTTCTCTACATTGTCGCCAGAAAATACTTCTAATATTATGAAGAGAAAAGATTTGCATTTTTGTATGTAACGACGAAACTTCGAAACTACTAGACCGATTTGAAAAATTCTTTCATCGTTAGGAAGCTACACTATCCCGGGTGACAAAAGCTAATTTTTATCCCTGTATTCCCACGGGAACAGGAACTACGCGAGTGAAACCGCATGACGTCCGCTAGTAACTAATATTTATTCTAAACCTTACAGCGTAGACCCATCAACAGTGGTCCTTCGAGCCGGCAGCACCTGGAGGAAGAACGGCACCATCATACCGATAGCAGAAGTGATTCCACACCCAGAGTACGATAACCCCAGGTTCGACAAGGATGTGGCGGTGATGAAGACAGCGGAACCCATAGAGTTCACTGATGTTATCCAGCCGGTCAAGCTGCCCGCCAAGGGGAGGCCTTTGAAGGATAATTCTATCATTATGGTCAGTGGGTGGGGGAGGACTGAGGTAAGAAATACATATTTATGTACATACTTAAACTCACACCTATAATCCCTGAAGAGATGGGCAGAGAGACCCACATTTTATTCGTGTTCGTTTATTAATACAACTACATTTCGCTGGTCAAGAAGTCGGCGAGCTCATTGTGGGTACAAATTCAGACTCCGGGCTACTAAATTAGAAATACCTAAATCATTAGCCGCTAAATTATCATAGTTGCTAAATTATTTACGTAAATGGAGTACTGCTTACAGAGAATGTAACCCTAACTGAAATAACGACAAAAAATGTTCCGCATAAGAAATCCGGTGATTTTTAATAAGGAGCTGAATGCGCCCTATCAGTTTCAGGCGTGTTGTCACTTTCACCCTGTATAGAACATATACAACAAGTATAATAATAAATCTGCTAACCTAATATACTCTCAAAGTCTGATACAGATTCTAACAATAACAAAAAACTTACGAAAACAATTTATTTGAGTTATTGTTAGGTACACCCACACACATAAGGGCTCGTTTACGGAGACGCGGGGCGTCGCGGTCGCGCGGCGCGTGCAGAAGGCTCGTCTCGTGTTTTTTTATTAATTTACTGAGAGACGGGTCCACCGCAACAAACGCTGAATTTTAAACAACGAGCGAAAAATCGCTTCTCGTGAAATTGACGTTTGAAATCGTTAACTTTTTCATACATCGCCATGTGTTTGAATTAAAATGCACGCAGCACGCGCCGCGCGACGCCCCGCCTGTACGTAAATATGCATTAGGCCAGCCGGCTCAATACCCAATGTATTGAGCTACGACTGTGTGGTCGTTGGCTACGACAAATGAACTCTCTCAAGTGTGTTTTTCTAGAAAACACAATATTGCGTTCCTACCTGAAATGATACTCGGAAGATATATTATTATGTTTTCCAAACTTGATATGTCGAGATGACTACGACATGATGACACACTTGACGACCAAAGTTACGAGTACATCAATATAAGATCAAATATTATGTGACATAAATAGATAGGAAAGATCACGAAAAGTAGGGAGGAAAGGGAGACCTTTGCCCTGCAGTGGGTCAATACAGGCTTATTATAATAACATAACATTTATTATACCTAAGTTTTGTTAGAGACTCAAGAAAATTTGGTTCGTAGTATTGGCATTGCGTGCATGAATGTGAAACTAACAAAATAATTTTGCAACGCGAAAATAGAAAAGAAAACTTATTTAGGTAAGTTTTTTGTTTACTGCTAAACCTTGGATTGACTCGATGGCAGACATTCATTTATCGTTTAACTAGTCAGTACTAAAAGGCACAGTAGTTCAGTCTTCTTCTTATCGTGTGGGCAGTAAGGTCTAACGACCCCACACACCCTAGTGTCAGAGTTTCTAAACCGCCTCAAGGGCCTCTGACATGGTTTGACGACCGCCATTTGGCGGCCGAGACCACCGGCTTATACGTGCCTTCCGAAGCACGGAACCATCTTTTTATCAGACAATCAGGTGATTCAAGCCTGCAATGTCCTAGCCAAACTGGAAGCAACTTCACAAAGTATGCATCCCGTGGGAATCGAACCCACGACCACCGGGTCACAAGGCAACGCCTAAACCACTCGAACACGGAGTCAGTAATATTAACAATCAGATAGGTATAGGTTCTAGACACACATGTCATGAAAAAAAACATACCTAAAACATTAGTGTTCAGTTACAAAACAGAAGTAATAAAAGCGATACTTGCTCTTTTTTATAAAATATGCACAAACACGCGCCTGCCTGTTTCAGGGCCAAAGCTTTATTGAATCCCTAAAGTTAATAATAATGCTTAGACGCATAATTTTTTACTAGCCCCAGGGGCTAAGTGGTAAAAATTAATAACTTCTCCGGTATAAAACTTCATAACTTTGTTCGGGCAAAATTGTAGGAACTACTTTTTCTTGTGAATAATTTTGGAACAACTTATAAGCCATAGAACAAGGTATTGAAGTCAAGTCTGCAAAGCTTTTACGAATTAAAAATTAATGGGACGAAACTTCTGCTTCATTGCGCTTGGTTCCATGTTCGATTCTTTTATTTCATTTTTAAATGCATTGTTTAAATAAGTTTATGTTGTTATCTTGTGAGGACCATAATCTTCTAAGTCATCGTAAGACTTCTTCTTACGAAAGTTTATTGACGTCTAGTTCCAAATTATTAATGTTATTTACGCCTTGTTTAAATTAATACGACCTTGTTGATTAAAGTCGGTTAGTATGTAATTTGAAAGTGTAGACTTACTAATTAAACACTACATGGTATCGTGGCAGACCTAGACAATAATCCGTCATTATCGTCTAGGTCTCCCACAATGACGGGGAGCATAAGATGGAATTGAATGGATTCGGGAGAGTAGTGTCACTCTACAGGGCCAAGGCTTCCCTATGCCAGGCTATGTTATGGTCTAGTTAGCTAGCCCTACTAGACGATAATATAGGACAAAACATGACATACAAAACTGTTTATTAAAAAGGACGGCTATGTTATGGTCTAGTTAGATAGCCCTACTAGACGATAATATAGGACAAAACATACAAAACTGTTTATTAAAAGGACTGTTAACTAAAATGACAACGGACTGTTTACTATTTAAAAAGTCTAAATGTCTTCGCTAAAAAAATAACATTCGACATTTTCTTGTCCTATTCTCAATTTATTAGGGGTTGACACAGCATGTCTTCTCTTTCCGTACTTCTCCATTAGTCGTAATTCCAGAACTCACCTCCTTTCTAGCCTTATCAGCCATTACATCTTATCCAGAAACTTATAAAACGTTATTCCAGCAAGGAGCCAGCTCGATCCCGGAACATCTGATGGATGTGGAGATCCCAGTGGTGCCGTACTGGCAATGCTTGGCCGTGTACTTCACCGTGCTGACCAGGAACATGTGGTGTGGAGGGAACTTCGTGCTCGGCGGGAAAGGGACTTGTCAGGTACTGGACGGTTAATTTTGTTATGTATTATTTTGTTAGTGGTGTCGGCCCCGACTTACGAACAGTAGGTCGTGGGTTCGAACCCAGGCAGGCGCATTACTTTGTGTAATTTATTTCATCACCGCTGCTCTCAAAACGGTGAAGGAAAAACCGGCATATTATCTTAAAACCAAAAAATTCGAAGACATGTGACATCTTTTAGGATCTTTGCCCCGGCACTCGTACGGTCAACATGGGTGTTTATTTACTCTGAGTTCAAATATCGATAATACTGCCTAATTCGAATACAAGTTAAAATAAACTACATTTCCGTGATAAATAGTGATAATAGAACATCAGTGGACTGAATTTGTTAAAGAAATACACGTATTATAGTGCATAAACTTGACTTAAAAAGTGTAAATAGTAAAAAGTTATAATTGACAATTGATCAGCTGGTGGGTAAGTGACAAGACACTTTACGCGCAGTGCACAGAATTCTCACAGTTCGGTAGCGCGCAGAAGTCACATAACCGCTTGCGCCGACGCGCGGTGACGCAAGCGACGGCCGGCACCAAAGACTAAACGACACTGATCGCGCAACGTTTTGTACCTTCACTGCGTTGCCTCTGGGAGGACGATTGCAAAACAAAAAAAAACTGGTCTGCTAATTTGAGTTTTTGGAGCCGTTACGTGTATACCTATCGTCGTTGGTAAACAAGTGCCAATACCATGCCGAGGACTGCGCGCTCACCTCCTGCCACTCCTGCCCGAGAGACGGAAAATCCTCCTATTTTCTCAACTCCGGAAATTTTTAGCAACCCTAATGAACCCGAAGTTTCAAACATCACCTCACGGTCCAAGCGACATCGACCAAACTTCTCTCCGGAGTGCGAATGGAAGAATTTCGAGGAAAAAATAATGAAGTTATTTACTTCCTGGAAAAGTGACCAAGAGGCCCTGCTTGGGAAATTAACATCAGAGTTGACGGCTATTAAACTTCAAAATGCAGAGATTCAAAAAACTAATGCGGACACCTTAAAAACTGTTGAGTTTCTGAGCCAGGATTACGACTGCATTAAAAAATCACTGCAGAAACTAGAAAGAGAAAACGGTGAACAGCGTAACTATATTCTGGATCTAGAAAAGAAAGTAGAAGACTTACAGCTGAGCTCCCGATCATCTTGTATCGAAATAAGGAATGTCCCTGCAATTGAAAAGGAAACACCCAGAGACTTAACGTCGATTGTATTGAAAACTTGCGAGACCATCAAACCGTCGAATAACCCACCACAACTACGTGATGTATATCGTCTGCCTGGGAAAAAAGGCTCAAACAGACCGATAATTGCAGAGTTTCTGACAGTCCCCTCGAAGAATCAAATACTGGATGCCTGCCGTACGTTCAATAAGGGTCTGCCATCAAATGAAAAACTAAACACGGGACACATTGGTGTTCCCGGTGAAGTGAAGCCAGTCTATATCGCCGACCACCTGCCCCGCACTCAGCGACAACTATTCTTCGAGGCTCGCTCATTTGCTAAAACGAACAAATATTCGTTTTGTTGGTCGCAAAATGGTAAAATTTTTCTTCGTGAACGTGAAGGAATGGACTCCGTTGTTATCAGCTCAACCTCGTGTCTTAAGAAACTTCTTACCCCTGCCAAATAAACGCAAGGCAACTTATTTTTATTCGTATTGCATGCTTTTAGGATATATTCGAACCTCACTTTTTTATTTACTTAAAAATCGAGTACTAACTTCTTACAAATCAATTTTTCACTATTTTATCACTGTATCATATCTTACATTAAAACCATTAAGATTATTAACTTTATATAATGCATCTTCTATAAACCAATTTCTATATTACACATTGTACCTTTTTAGACCACTCAAAAATAATTATCACTTAAAAACTTGTTTTTACACATACACAACTTATAACACACCTACGTTTATGTACATTATGACTTTATTATTTCTACTTAAATTAGCTGTAACATCAAAAACAGAATTAATAAATACCCACAAAACTAAAATACACATATTTAAGGTTGAAAACATTTTACACATAACATCAAACATCAATTTTCGATTCAGACACTTTAAATGATTTTGACTCCTTTGGTACGAGTGATTCACATATTTGTGTACCTGATTCGTGCAGTCGATTCATCAATGACGATAACAAGTCTCTTAATATAATACACCTAAATATACGTAGTGTAAATTGTAATTTTGATAGCTTTCTTGTGCTCCTGGCTAGAATAAAAATTTCATGTGATATTTTAATACTATCGGAATGCTGGCTCAGGACGGCAATGGTCCCACCTCTGGATGGGTATGTTTCTTATCACACGAGCAAACTTTCTAATCAGAATGATGGTGTTATAATATATGTAAAAACACAATTACCTCATATCGTCACCGAACCTTCTATATCTGGTGCTAGTTGTCTGATCTGCAATATAAAATCTCACAATATCTCACTTTTAGCATTATATCGCTCTCCCTCCACACGAAACCTTGACAACTTTATCGATGGATTAGACACCATCCTTACTCAGATGTCAGTCCATAAAAATTTTGTGATAATGGGTGATATCAATATTGACATCACTCCGGATGCTACCTCCGCCTCCCAACAAGTGAATCAGTACCTTAACCTTATTGCTTCACATGGTCTCCTCCCTACACATCTATTCCCAACCCGTATTAACTCCTGCATTGATCACGTAATGTTAAGATCAGACTATAAAAATACGACTCTGGTACTCGATACTTATATTACCGATCATAGGCCTACGATTCTCAGCATCCAACGTGTAATATCACTACCTGTCCCTAAACTTAGTCGCATAGTTGTTGATTATACAGCTGTTATCAATGACATCTTATCAACGGACTTTAGTGAGATAATGAATATTCAAGACCCAAACAATGCAGCCGAGTCCCTGGTTTCCATCTTTAGGTCTGTCATCGCCAATCACTCGAAATCGATGCATATGTCTTCAAAAAGGCGAATTCTCAAACCTTGGATTACAAGTGGATTGCTTCGTTGTATCCGAAATAGAGATAGCATGGCTCATACGCTAAAGGCAGATCCTGAAAACCTCATTCTCATGATAACGTATAAGCGATACCGTAACTTCTGTAACAAGCTTCTTAAAAATTTAAAACACTCTTATGAAAGGAACGAGTTCGAAGTGGCAAAGAACAACCCTAAAGCTACTTGGAAGGTTGTTAAAAGTGTTACTGGAACTAGTATCAATGCTAAATCCCCAAACGAGCTACTCAGAATATCCTCAGATGAAAAGTCCTCGGTAAATCTAGTCAACAATTTTTTTGCCAATGTTGGCAAAAACTTGGCTGACAAATTCTTGTCCACCTCATATTCCACGGATTATTGTCTCGATGCGCTGCCCTCTAACTCGCTAGTACTTCTTCCGACAGATGAAGTTGAGGTCTCGAATCTCATTATTGGGTTACGAAGTGATGCTGCGATTGGTTGGGATGGCATTTCATCGAGAATGTTAAAATCCTGTCTGCCCGCGATTGTCCCAGTCATTACTCATATCTGCAATCGCTCTATTTCCACAGGCTGTTTTCCCAGGGTTTTCAAAAGAGCTGTAGTTCACCCAATCTTCAAGAATGGGGACAGACACAGTGTGGATAATTATAGACCGATCTCAGTCTTGCCTGCCATCTCTAAAATATTAGAAAAGATCCTTAATAATCGTTTGGTAGACTATCTTGAGTCATACAATTTACTAAGTGATAACCAGTATGGTTTTAGACGTGGTAGGTCAACTGAGAGTGCTGTTGCTGCCTTGGTAGACCATGTAGTATCTAAATTGGACAGTAAATTGAAATGTTTGGCTGTCTTCTTGGATCTTTCTAAGGCATTCGACACTGTGTCTGTTCCCCACCTCTTATCTAAGCTCGAAGCTACGGGCATTCGCGGACATACTTTGAAAGTTTTCCAGGATTACCTGTGTGATAGAACTCAATGCGTTAAAATTAATGATGTTGTTAGTGACACCGTTTCATTGAGTTTTGGTGTTCCCCAGGGCTCAATCTTGGGTCCTACCTTGTTTCTTGTCTATATTAATAACTTATGCAAGATGTCTCTCACGAATTGTTCAATCTTCACTTACGCAGATGATACGGCTCTATTAATTCACGGTAGTGACTGGCCTGAAACACTAAAATACGCGGAACTTGCACTAAACTCAGTGATGAAATGGCTGTCAAAAAACATCCTTACCTTAAATCTGAACAAAACGGTATACCTACCTTTCTCCTTAGTATCCACCTACCTCCCTTCTCCGGATTCAATGGGGCTTAAAGCTCATACTTGCTCACTCGGTCTATCTACTTCACAATGTGACTGTCTTCAACTTAAAAGGTGTGACTCTGTCAAGTATCTCGGAGTCTATGTGGATAGTTCTTTAAGCTGGAAACCTCACCTTAGTAATCTCATATCACGAGTCCGTAAGTGTATATTTATTTTTAAAAAACTAAGACACTCCGCGGATCACCGTACTATTAAGACTGTCTATTATGCCCTCTGTCAAAGCATAATAAGCTACTGTATCACAGTGTGGGGTGGAACTCCTAAGACAATCTTCCTGCCTCTGGAACGAGCGCAGAGAGCGGTTCTCAAGGTTATGACGTCGAAACCTTTCAGGTATCCCACCACGGCTCTTTACACCGAATGTCAGGTCCTAACTGTGAGACAGCTCTTTGTGCTTGGTACTATTCTCCGCAAACATCGCCTTGTGGTCTACGATCCGAATGCTACCAAAAAACGTAGACACTTCGAGGTATGTACAACTCACGGCTGTAGAACAGCCCTGGCTCAGCGTCATTTTGGTATACTGTCAAACCATTTATATAATAAAATAAATAAACTCTGTTCCATTGCTCCCATGTGTCTAAATGAATGCAAAACCAGGATCACAAGGTGGCTCATGACACTAACCTATGATAAGACTGAAGATTTACTACAGATGTCGACCGCCTAATTTAGTCAATAAAGTAGTAGGTATGTTCATATTTATATTAACAATCTCAATCTATATACAATCATACATAAACGCAATTTTTCACTATATTTATCTCCCCCTCACACATACACACACACACACATAGACACACACACACTCACACACACACACACTCACACAAACAAAGACAAACACATTCATAGGTACCTACATAAATAGAATACATCATAGTTGCATTAGCTAGTAAACATATTGTAATTTAAAGATTATGTACTGTGCTCACCCTACAACTACTGTCGCAGGTTCAAATCATAGGCGAGGACGCTGGCACCCTAAACACAAGTTAAATCTTACATTGGGTGCCAGAGTTCATCGAAAACACCCGTTTCCTAGTTGTAAAACTCTGTAATATTGTTAAATAAGTGTTTGTTGTACAATTGATGATAATAAATATACTTTTTTTTTTTTTTTTTTTTTTTTTATCTGCCAATCCGCACTGGGCCCGCGTGGTGGATTATAGCCCATCCCTCTCCTAGAGAGGAGGCCTGAGTCCCTGCAGTGGGAAGTTTGGGAACATTATAGGCTGATGATGATGATGATGATTACAGGCCTATCGATTAACAAGTTAAGTGCAAAAAAAAATATCAAAGTGGTGACAAGTGCTGGGTAATGGCACAGTATAAATATCTACAGTAGTGTGACTCGGCCGTGTCCTTGAAATAAATGCCTACAGCCGCGCGGTACGTAAACATGCGAAAGGGCTGCCCGCCTCCAGTATTTTAATTACATGTGGCTACTTTGTGTTTCCATTTAGTTTTGTGATCGTAAAATATACTTTTTAAAACAAATAAAATACTTTGTGAATTGAATAGAAAGTGTTCAATAAACATGCGTGTTGTTTTTTGATAGATATATTTAATTAAAAAAACCATGTTTTTTTTCGGGACATCTAAAGAAATACTTATCCATTAAAAAGACACACATTATAAGCCTACCTACTAGTAAGTGAAATTGTTTTATAGTCTTATCTTTCAAAGTTTCCAGGTAATTTAAAAAAAGTTATCTCTGGATACGTTATTAACGAATTCATAAAACCAAAACCAACACAATATATCCCACTCGTCATAATAAATATGTACTTGTTTTATTTTTAGAGAAAACATCGCGCATTTATTGTTAAAAAACAACACACCGTCCGTTCGTCACTGCGGCACAGTCGCGACTGTCTGCATCCCAGGCGCATCCCATAATCGAGGCGCGTAGGTATAGCTCGCGCTTCGTCCGTTTCTATGAAGTCGAACTACTGTATGATAATATTACCGTGGTAATGGGTTCAATGCCCAAATCGGGCACATTTTTATGATGCGGATTGACTTCGCCAACCCTTTTCAACCTCTATTGAACGCACTGATCGTTGCGCTCAGTAATACTCGTGTCGGCAGCCATGTTGATGACGTGTGTGTCAATAACCTAAGTTATGCTGATGACATGGTGTTGCTGAGCGCTTCGGTCTGTGGCTTGAGGAAGCTAATGGAAATCTGTGAAGAGTACGCGAGTGGACACGGCCTAAAATATAATGTGACCAAAAGTCAGTGCATGGTTTTTGAGACGAGTATTGCCAAATGTCCAGATAGTATACCACCAGTTTGTCTCAATGATGTTCCCCTAGACTGGGTGAAACAATTTAAATACTTGGGACATTTGGTCACGGCTGACCTCAGGGATCACGCGGATATCGAACGGGAGCGGAGGGCATTGTCAACAAGGGCGAATATGCTGGCACGCAGGTTTGCGCGCGGTTCCGATCAAGTTAAGATCACACTTTTTAAAGCATATTGCACATCTTTGTACACGTGCAGCCTGTGGGCGAGTTATACACAGGCCAGTTACAGTGCCCTCCGCGTCCAGTACAACAACGCGTTCAGGGCGGTATTGGGGCTGCCCCGCTTCTGTAGTGCCTCGGGCATGTTTGCGGAAGCGCGCACCGACTGTTTTCACACCACAATGCGCAAGCGGTGCGCGTCCTTGGTGCGCAGGGTGCGGGTCAGCTCCAATGCGGTCCTGGCGATGATTGCTGGACGATTGGACTGCCCTTATATTAGGAAGTGTTGCAGTAGGCATGTAGCCCGAGCAGGTTAACGACCCAGTTGTCATTATTGTGGCGTTTTTTAATCAATATAATTATTCTTTGTGTTAATCCAATATAATTTTTGATTATTTTTTATGTAACATTGACTTTAATTTAATTATATAAATTGACATTGTATTTCTGATTTGTGGACATTGTATTTATTACTTATTTAATTTTTATTTTCACTATTGTTTATTTTATTTCATTTTTATTTTCAAATTTTAATTGTTTTTATGGACTTATATTTATATCGTGTAAATTGAATATGGGGAAACCTGAAATAAATTATTATTATTATTTTTATTTTTTTTTATTGGGTTTCACCAAATTTAACGTGTAACGATGCATGGTTACATATGGGAATTTCTGAGTAACTGCCACGGACTCTGGACTTGTGGTCGGCTAATGGCAATATGCTTAAAATAACTGACAAATTGTGGAATTACGGATGTACTATTAGGTACGGCTCTGAACAACCCTTCGGGAATTTCAGGCGATAGGTTATTTTATGTTTCTCAGAATTTAATTTATTCTTTATTCTACAGGGTGACTCCGGTGGTGCGGCAGTCCAAGATGGTCAAGCTATAGGCATCGTCTCCTTCGGTCGCGGTTGTGGGCAGTCGTTCTCACCAAGCGTGTTCGCTGACATGGCCGCGCCCCCCATACGGGACTTCATAACGGAACATACAGGGTTGTGAGATCCAAAGAACAGATGGCGAGACAAATTGGATGATTCGTTTTTAAGTTTATTTATATTAGTTTTAAGAAAAACGTACCTAGTATACAACAAGAAATAAAGGGTATAAATAAAATACCCCTAACGAATATGTAAAGCACTCGTTCTCTTCGTCAGTAAAATTTTTTTGGAAACTGTTTCCAACTTGTAAAAACAAATTATTTATGTTATACTTTTAATCTTACGAGGCACCTCCACAAACTTTTAATGTAAGTATACATCAGTAAAATGAAAAGACTTGATTTTTCACCCAAAAAATAAATTCGTTTACCATTTGTATTTTTTGCGTATACTCGTAGAGTTACATAGTTTGATTACAGAATGCTTGGTTCGCAGCTTTGTTGAGGGTCCGTTTACACCCTGTATACCGTAATAGTTTAATTAAACGTAGAATTAAAGCCACAATAAATGCTTTGAATCGCACCTCAAATTGCTGATTAACGAACCGTACAAATCTTTATGCATTTTTCATAATTGTGTCAAATTAATTTAATAAGTAGGTACCTAATTTATTATTCACAAAATAAACAATTTACAGCATTTCAATTTTCGTTCTAACTTATTTACGTACGTCTATTACAATAGATTAAATTAATTATTTACACAGATACTTTCATACTCATAGGTATCTGTTGTGGCCCTGTGGTGGCGGCCCCGACTTACGAGCAGTCAGGTTGCCGCTGCTTACAAAACGGTGAAGGAAACCATATCGTGAGGAAACATCGTATTTCGTAGAACCAAAAAATTAAGACAATTGTGACATGTAGGTACTAACCCGCAACCCCCTAGGCTCACGCGCTGGATTCGCCCATTCCCTCTTATAGAGAGGAGACCTGTATCCCACATTTGGGAACATTATAGGTTGATATGATATAGCCGATAGTCGACACAGAAGCAATTTGTATTGAAGAATAAACGGAGTATTTACAGCCCCTTTTTTTGGAGGGTGGGAAATCTTCATATGACTCCTCCACCTCTGTGCAGAGCGGTAGGGAGTGTCAGACTTCTACTGATTACAAAACCACCTATGTTCCTTCTGAGGCCGCGGTATCTCTTTTTAACAACCCGTAGCCGCGGCGGGCAACCCTACCATCGTCATGTAGCGTCAAAAGCCCTAAAAGAATATAAAGTCAGTATTAACAGCCCTGAAACTTCTAGGAAATGGAAAAATCTTCAGTCATCGTCACATGCAAAGAGACCAATCGGGTAGTCATCAAATCATTTCTAATCACACATGAAGCAGGATGTTTTGACTCCTCAAGGTAAAACTTAACTGCTGGTCATCATGACTTTAAATACATGTAGTTGCTAGATCATGCTATAGTTTGAGTATGATTAGGGATCCCTATTTGGTCAGTCAGTTGAAAATTGTTACTGACAAAACGTTTGGATTAGTAAAAAAAAACGATTATTTTAATTTGTTAAAGTAATCAAAGTTGCTATGATGACCTAGTGAAGGTTGTGGACCCGCTGGATGCGAGACTCATGGGACCGGTCAATGTGGCGACACTTGGGGGAGGCCTATGTCCAGCAGTGGACGTCTTTTGGCTGAAATGATGATGACGAATCAAAGTTACCTAAGTATTTATTATATTTCGCGTTGGAGCAGGAGTGTCGCACTTCAGTAAAATCGTTGTTGTCCCAGAAACGTCGGTGGGATACTCGTACCATACATATCTGCCGGTTTAACGCTAATTGTTTAAACTGGAAAAAGCGCCTCTTACTAATATTACTGTGTCATACTAATATTCTTGTACAACCCTTTTTAAAGTAAAACCTTCTTTGGGCGCACCGCACACAGTTTTACGCTACGTCACGCTCTGGCGTGACGGATCAGCCTAACTTACTACCAACCCCAGAAACTCAGTCGGTGAAAGGCTCGAGCGGGTGAACTCGGGTCTGGTGAGGACCTGCGTCAAACGGAAGGTGAGAGTGCCTTGGCGCCTGTCAAGCAACTCCTCAAAGAGGGGACTTACCATAGGCAGTCGCTCCATGTAAATTACTGTCATTCAGCTGCATCCGGTTAGACTGGAAGCCGACCCTAACATGCTTAGGAAAAAGTTAGGCAGATGAAGAGATCTCGTCTAAGATAAAGTCTGTACAATACAATGATGACACACATTTTCCCCACGTAAAATGTCGCTATAATCTATAGCCATGTAATTGCAGTGTATTACCACAATTATGTCCACGGTCCAGTGAACTTTGGTATACACGTTTCTGACATATCATTAGATAAGACCTTGATAGAAATAGCTGGGTATCATCACATGTGATCAACGTAGAGTCGTGATTATGCGATTTCGACGATACCGTGCATTACTGCTGCAGGTAATCTTAATAATATATGGAGTTTGATTTACGATGTTTTTACAGTTGAGATTCGTAGAGCAATCAAAAACGAATGCTAGGATTGGACTTTGTTTCCTAAATCACTCACGTGGAATGAAGCGAAATGGGTAGAGGATATTGTTGCCATCAAACTTGAATGAGGCTGGCAAAGGAACATGGGAAATGGCTAATGTCCAAGTCGGGCTGTGGATGATGTTTTTTGTCTGTACAAGCTTATATCCTAATCTTAGTATCGTGGATGCGTTTACAAATATTTAAAATCACATAGAGTCCGTACCGGAACAACTACTTGTAGATAAAATTTTTGTTCAGCAGTACAGCCTGCTGTAGCCGATCTCTCAACCACTGCGCCAACACTGCTATCAAAGGCTACTGTTCCTGTCATTCGTTTTTTGTTAGATTTTTGAATAAGTGTCCTGTACACGTTCGAAAAGTGCTGATTATCAGCCTAGTTTGAATAAATGACTTTTGATTTTGATTTTTACACTTACAACCAGATCTTTACTCGCTTTTTTGGCTTGCGAGATCATAATATCTTTGTTATCAACTGGTAATCTAGATCCAATAACTTTCGTAAAGGTTTGGAATAAAATATATTAGTAAACCTCGGCTTAATATAATGTAGAACACAGGGAAATGGGTGAATGTGCCACAAGACTTAATTAACAAAGATAGTAATAAAGATATACACCCACTTCCTAGCTTCCTAGTATTTATTGCTTCGTAGTCTTCAAACACGTTATAATTAACTGAAAACACCGTAAACATTAATTAAAACACAGTACATGTTGTGAATATGCGGGTACTATGATGACGTAATTCTAAATTATTGCCGTATGTTATGAACGCTCATAATTTTCTTAGAATATTAAGTGTGTCGCCCTCTATATAAGATAATTAAACTGTGTAATTTTAATTAAGGTTATCTAGGCTAGGAGGAGGAGGGAAGGAGGCTAGGCTACATGCCGATTTTCCTCCGTGCCTCAGAAATGTTAAGCCATTGGCCTCGGCTGTAATGAGTAAATCTTTAAATAGTCAGCGGCACAAAAATCTGTCAACCAGTCTCCCGCTCTTGGGTAGAGAAAAGTTCCTCCTTAGCCATTTATGTCGATGCCGCGGTTTCTCTTGTGAACAACCCCGACGGGCACCCGCAGTTCCGACGGACAAGTCCAGGCTCCTAACTGTTATTGAAAAAATACTGATGGAAAAAACCCAATAACACGTTATACGACCCGGGTATCGATCCCAGGACCCAATGCTCAGCGGTCACCCTAGAAACCAATACACCAACGGGGCAACAATAGGAAAAAAGTTAAATTACTTACATCTTTATTAAATTATTTACAACAAAGCACAATAAAATTATAATCATCACATTTACATTAAATAATAAGTCAAGTTATCTCTATCACAAATCACAGTTCTTTTACAATCGCCATGATTGCATAGGTCACTCCGGAGACCATAGCAATCAAGGCAAATATTCCTATGACCACATTCTTCCATACAACGAAAGAGTATGGGGTAATGTCTTTATTCCACCTGAAGACGGTTTCCGTGATGGCTGGTAGCAAGAGCCCCATGACGGACAAACAGATGGCTCCGACTAGCTCCATGAAGAGCTCCAGTCTTGGTACGGCACTGGCGATACCAACTGTGAAAGACGAAAAAAATTGTGAGTTTTGTATGTCAGTTTTCACGGTAGTATAGGGACAACCAATCGGTGATCTGGAGGGGTTTATCCTGTGTCCCAGCCCAAGTTCGTTCCTTTGACACTGATTTGTACGGAAATCACGAGCGTGTTCGTTTTGGTTAGGAGACGGAACAATAACAGAAAATAATTGTTTTTTAATTTATTTTTTCACAGACATTTAAACTCACATAAGACAAATACCCAGACCCGGAACAACTACCTGTATAGGCTATACAAATATTTGTTCCGTGCGGGGATCGAACCCGCTACACAGTATGTAGGTAGATGGGTTACCATTTACGTAATACATACTGTAGAACCATAAATTATGGTTCCTCATTTTATGTTCACTGTTGGGATTGTGACGAGGTACGTTTAACAAAATGCCTTTCATTGCTTAATTACACAAACTTATCGTAAGCATACTGAAGCTTATAGAAATAACAATGAACAAAACACTTAAACAATTCACTACTACGTAATTAATTCGACGCATAAATAAACTGCAGTTAAAACGCCTGATATGAGTCGTAGAGCAACGTGCAGCGTTCCAGCGTCAGTCAGGCGGTTAATGCACAAGTTACGTTGTCGTTAGAGTGTTGTCACACTGCAACTGTTATAATGCTTGTTTTCAGCGAGACAATTATTTTGTGAATGGCCTTTTCGTGGGTGAGAAAGGAGATAGCTGCGACTACGCAACTCTGCAGGATTTTACAATATTGTACGGTAGTTTATCTCGCTCTCTCTCGTACTGTCATATTTTTTCCCTCAACCTTGAACCTTTAGTCTATTAGTGATAAAGTTGAAATTCTATAAAAGAAATTTGACAGCTTGTAGTAGCTTGAAGTGCAGCGATTGTAAACTCATGTCAATCGCTCTCGTCACGCGAACGTGACGAAGATGTTTGCTCGCTATGCAGCAAATGCGCAAATGCAAATGCGCAGTGAATGCTTTTAACAATTGCCTCGTTGGAAACCCGCCAGCAAGTCGCCTTTGTTACAACGCCCTTTTGAATTTTTCCAAGTGGGGTACCATCAATGACCCCGTCCCGGGCGGAGTGGAAGGAAGTGTCAGACTTGTACTACCTATCCTTTTTAGCCCTTTGTGAGGGTTCTCTTTCGAACAGTCCCGCAGCTCCGAGTGTGACAAGGCCCTAAGTTCTACGTTTAGCGCGAATACAGTCGACCTCGCCTCGGCTCTTAAGTCTAAGTAAAATATTGTGTGGAGGGAACACTTTGTGAATGTCAACTCTTGCTCTTAAGCCACATGTTTAGGTACTTGAGTGGTTGTTGATTCGGTGAAACTTGTTCAAAGGAAACGAAACACGTACATTTGGTAGTTTTCTAGAAATACAGTTACGGCTTTTGGCATTTAAAGTACTTAAAAAAATATAATTACAGGGAAATGTGAAGTCAGATACAGCGTGCATTATATAAGTTTCACCCACGCACGGAACGCCTGCAATAATTAGTATAGCAATCTATACTAATTATTGCAGGCGTTCCACATTACGCATTATAATAAAGCTGGTAGTATTTTAATACTGTTGTATGTTATTTATTGCGAATATCCCTTTGTATATTTTGTAATTTAAATTCAATCAGTATTTTCGTTTGTGATTCCAATACACTATAACATAAAAAAATAACACAGTTGCTTGACTTAGGGTTTACCACCATGAAAGACAGGGACAGAATCGGAGGATGTAGTAAGGTTCCTCATCTTCTAGTGAAAAGGTAGAATATACCTCCTTCCTACTTCTGTTCTCCTGGTAGTTTGTGGGACTTTACAACCTATTCTTTTTTTTTATCTAATAGAACCTACACAAATATTTTGTTGCTAACTGTCCTAAAAATGTGTCAGGGTGTCCGATTCTTTTACGGGGGATCAGACCGGAATAACTCGACCAGACGGGTAACGTCACTTTGGTCTACTGTGCAGCTTCTGTTTTCGGGCTATTGAAATATCTTGTTTCCTTCGCTGATAATTACTATACTAAGGCGATCTCAGATCAAATAAGGCGATGTAGAATTTCTCAAGATGTTCGAATGTGACTTAAGGCGAGGTTGCAGTACTTTGTTTTTATGTACGCACGACCTCGCCCCCCGCCCTGCCGCGGCCGCGTGTGCGATATAATGCCTAAATTTTGACTGTTTTTTGCTTCTTAGAGAAAAACTATAAAGAAATTATACAAAATGTTTTCAACATTTACTTCAAAATAAAAAGTTCTATCTATTGATATAACTTTTATATAAAGTCGTGATGATATGTCTTAGCAGTACACGTTTGAAATTGTGATTTAGAGTCATGTTTGATAAAAAAAAGTATCGAGCCGATCATTCTAAATCGCGTTTCTATCTTTACGATTTAGTATAGAGTATGTTCAATTTTTATGTAATGATTTTTATTTATTAAAAAACTCGTATTTAGTTCGATTTTTATAGGTTCAAAAATCTTAAAATTACTGCAACCCCGCCTTAATAGGCTTGGCTTGAAAAATTGTATAGATTGTAGAGGAGCTATACAATTTTTTCAAGCCATAGCGAGAGAAGATGAAAGTATTAAAATGGTTCTGACATTAGCTTACCTAGCAACAAAGTCCCAGCGAACCGGACTCCAGCGAGGGCCCAGGGGTGTCCCCTGGCTGGTATCCTGTCCTGCAGCCGCCGCCACACCACGTCAACCGGCACGTAGTAGACCAGGGTGAAGGACAGCAGCATCACGCAAGCTACCAGGAGCTTTGCAGTTTGGGCGAGACTGGAAAATAAGGAGATGGTTATTTTCGATAATATTATTCATAGGCTCATAATGTGGTCTTCAATTTTTAAGGCTTAATAAAAGTTTTGAATAATGGTCCAATGGTCATGCTCTCAGGACAAGACATACAAACTTTACTTAACGCCAAAACGTTTAGAGCCTTATTTCTGATCACAACTATCAAACTACAAGTGAAAACATGCTCCAAGTAACTCTTTCTAAGACCTTAGGCGGCTGATAGAAGCTGCAAGCAGTAATCTTAATCATTACTGAGATCAAAATCATATTTTCTATCCTAAAGTTATGTGTTTTCAACAAAAGAAAGCTGTTGATGATTTGGTACTGCTTATACGAAATTTACAACAAGAAATCAGCCTCATCATCATCATCATTTCAGTCAAAAGACGTTCAGTGCTGGACATAGGCCTCCCTAAAGTATCACCACATTGACCGGTCCCATGCGTCTCGGATCCAGCGGATTCCCGCAACCTTCTCCAGGTCATCGGCGTATCCTTCACCAGGTCACAGTAATATAGTTTAGGTCTTTATTATCTAACTTACACTTCCTCCTGCGGCAAGTTGAGGGTCAAGCTCCCTCTGACTTCATCACCATACTTCAGGTAGCCGATGAACCCAACGAATCCGTACAACACAGCTATAGCCGACATGGCTGCATTGAGCACCCCTGGACAGCCGAGGAAGTCCTGGGGCTTCTTCATCTCGTTCTCAATCGGCATCACCACGCCGATGCCTTCCATCGCGAATAGACTTGTGCTGTAAAAGGAGAATAGGTGAATTTAGTGATTGTGAGACGTCTGTTCAGAGCTGCGAGCTGCTCCGATACCGTGGCCCCGGATATAAAGGGCTAAGAAGGAACATGAGTGGTTTTTAGTCAGTAGAAGTCTGACACTCCCTTCCGCTGTTCAGAGCTGCGAGCTGCTCAAAAGAGATACCGTAGCCCCGGATATAAAGGGCTAAGAAGAAACATGAGTGGTTTTTAGTCAGTAGAAGTCTGACACTCCCTTCTGCTCCACCCAGAGAGAGGAGTCATTGATGTCGAATATGTCCTGTGTCTATTCGGAGTCCGTTCTGTATCGGTTCAACCACAAATTGTAAACCAAGCACAATCATTAACAAATCACATTGTATGTTTGCTAATAATAAACTCAAAACATACATTACTGTTCCGATTTCAAAAATTCTTCCACCATTAGAATGCTAAGTACATTATCCCTGAGTAAATTACAAGCCGGGACGAATCGCTAGTGAACTATAAAACGCCTATATTGATTGAATTAGCCTGCTTTCGTGCCACACTCATTAGTTATGCTGGGCTCTTTGATGCGACCAGCTCAAAGAGAATAACTTATGTCGTTATGGAGTAGGTAGAACAGTGCTAAAAATTGCATACGATTGATACGGGTGTAAAAGAATCCTTCACGAAGCCGTCAACCAAACATTATGAACATTATGACTGGCCTGTTGGTCTAGTGGTTAGTGACCCTAACTGCTATGCCGGAGGTCGTGGGTTCGATTCCCACCCAGGACAAATGTTTGTGTGATGAGCACGATCATTTGTTCTGTGTCTGGGTGTAATTTATCTATAATATGTATGTATTTAGAAATATATAAGTATGTTTATCAGTTGTCTAGTACCCAAAACACAAGCTCTGCTTAGCTTGGGACTAGATGGCGTTGTGTGATAGTTGTGGAATATTATTATTATTATTATTATCAAAATAAGTACCCCTACGCAGAAATTATTGATGGGACATTATTATTTTTTTGGGGTGAAAAATCACATTTTACCGTAGCACTCTTAAAACATTGTGCTGGTGGATGCGTTGAATAGTAAACGCGTCATGGAGGTAACTTTAGTAAAGTAGTATTTAAAAAACAGCTGTGAATAATTTGGAACTGTGAAAATGTATGTCGTGCTCATATCACTTATCATATTTTTATGGTTATAATATATGCGTCCATCGAATATAAATCAAGCCAGAAACTTTTGCAATATACAGCAATTTATCATTTTTATGCAAAATTAATTGCCGATTTCGAAGGATTTTTATTAGAGTTTTTGTGATAGATTTGCTTCTACTTGTATGCCTATTTTTTACTAATTCAAAGCGACATCTGGATGGTCGGGTAAAGCCGACAAGAAAACAATATTTTTTATGCTTTGCAACTACTGTTTACAAAAATGAATCAAATAAATAAAATACTGCATGAATAATGGACGAAAGACAAATTAATTGATTATCGATAAGATGTTGAAATAAAATTTTGAAGGTTTTTTGGGTTTGGCGTGGGAGGCGGATCAAATTCCAATTAGAAATTTCGACTTCGAGTCGAGCATGAATAACGTCCGTAAATCCTCGTTTTCTTTTTGTTTACCAATTTGTCCCGATTTTATGTTTGATGCCTTGCGATGACAGCATTGGCTCAAAACGTAAAAATACTGTGACATTTCAGAATTCGTTACGCAATTCCTAGACTGAAAAGTTCCATAGAAAAGAGGAATGGAAATCTAAGGCACTTGCACTTCGGAGACGGGTATTAAAACATTGTTTAAGGAAAACTCGATTCGTAAAGTATTAAAGAAACTCAGTCTAGACTAGGAATCCAGGTAAAGTTGGGTCTAGACCGGTAAGCTGAGGTATTTTGTGGGTTCGCCGCACCTCCTTACTACCATTTTCTATCAGTGTTTTGTTCAGTTGCTGGAAGAGTGAGTTTGGTCCTTATAACTTGGTTTTAAATTCCTAATCTATATCTATAAAAGCGAAAGGTCACTCACTCACTCACTGATTCATCACGAAATCTCGAAAACCGCTGGACGTACAAAGATGATTTTTGGCAGGGAGGTAGTTTATGGTTAGTAGATGTCCGCTAAGAACGGATTTTGCGACAGGGCCGGATTAGGGTGGTCTAAGGGCCCTCGCAAGTTTGTATGAAACTCCTTCATTTTTTGTGCTACAATCTAGATTTTTGGCAAAGGCGTAGTTTATAGTCAGTGGGCGTCTGCTATGAATTAATTTTGCGACAGGGCCGGATTAGGGTGGTCTAAGGGCCCTCACAAGTTTGTATGAAAGTCCTTAATTTTTCGTGCTATAATCTTGATTTTTGGCAGAGACGTAGTTTATAGTCAGTAGGCATCCGCTATAAATTAGTTTTGCGACAGGGCCGGAATAGGGTGGTCTAAGGGCCCTCGCAAGTTTGTATGAAAGTCCTTCATTTTTTGTGCCACAATCTTCATTTTTGGCAGAGACGTAGTTTAAAGTTAGTAGACGTCTGCTTAGAACCGATTTTGAGACAGGGCCGGATTAGGGAGGTCTAAGGGCTCTCGCCAGTTTGTATGAAAGTCCTTCATTTTTTGAGCTATAAACTTGATTTTTGAGACGGACGTAGTTTATAGTTAGTAGACGTCTGGTAAGAACAGATTTTGTGACAGGGCCGGATTAGGGAGGTCTAAGGGTTCTTGCAAGTTCGTAAGAAAATCCTTAATATTTTGTGCTACAAACTTGATTTTTGGCAGGCACGTAGTTTATAGTTAGTAGAACTCTGCTAAGTACAGGTTTTGTGGCAGGGCCGGATTAGAGAGGTTTAAGGGAGCTCGCAAGTTTGTTTAAAAGTCCATCGTTTTGTGTGCTACTAACTTGAATTTTGGCAGGGACGTAGTAGGTGAGTAGAAGTTTGGTAAGAACCGATTTTGCGACAGGGCCGGACTAGGGAGGTCTAAGGGCTCACGCGAGTTTGTATGACAGTCCTTCCTTTTTTTGTGCTACAATTTTGGCATGAAGGTCTTTATAGTTAGTAGACGTTGACTAAGAACAGATTTAGCGAGTTTAGCAACATGACCAGAATAAGGAGGTCTGAGGGCTTTCACATGTTTGTAAAAATGTACTGTTTTTTTTTGTACTAACAACCTGAAATTTAACAAGTCTAGAGTTCAGGAGTAGGAGATCTAAGCTAAGAAATTTGTAAGGAAGACCTGGACTAAGGGCTCCCGTAAGTCCATATGAAATCCTTGGCTTTTTGTACCTGAAAATTGGCAGAGAGATAGAATATAGTTAAGACATTTCAGGTAGGAATAGATTTTTCGACAGGGCTGGTTTAAGGGAATATAATCGCTTCGATTGGCATTTGGCATTCGATTTGACATAGTACCATCCACAGGCAGTCCAGACAAGAGAGTCAAAATTTCTACGCGAACGAAGTCGCGGGCAACTGCTAGTATCCACATAATTCTAATTAATTTAGATTTTTTTAATATTGAGTTCGGCGCGTTTTGAGTGGCGTTGTGTCAAATTTCGAAGTTTTGTCTAGAACGGCGCCCTCGAAGACTAACTATAGGTACTGTCGGCTACATAAGTTGTATAATACAGCCAAACTTTTAAAGCTCCGCTGCACTGAAGTTTCGCAGTAAATAACTGGTCAAAGTTATTGCTTCACACGAACATTGAGAATAGTGAAGTTGAGAAAATGATCCGAAATTGCTATAACAGCGCTATTAACAGCGTTCTTATTTGAACAAATAAAAAGTTGAATCAATTTAATTCTCGGCTGCCCCTTTCCATGCATTTGCAAATAAATAAAACAAGAAACCGCAGTCTCATTTCTTATTCCTTAAACCTTTGTCGTCCCTACAAAACATTCTATTATTAATACGGAGATAGGAATTTTCGGATTAAGTGCCCGGGTTTTTGCCTCTTGTATTCTCTATAAGGTCCTGTTCACAGCCTCGGTCGATGTGACTTGCGATTGCGACGCGATATGAGTCAAACTAAACGCACGCATGACTGCAACCAGCGACGTTCAACTTTCCATATAAATAGGATGTTCGCATGCACGGTTGCAGTAAAGTTAGATGCGGTATGCTATCAGTAGTGTCTGACGTCTTAAAGTGATGCTAGCTCAGGGTTCAATGATCTATGATTTCTTACCCAGTTACTGAATTTTATTAGTTTTGTCTAACTTTTATTTTGTCATCAACTGTTCGTTTTATTCTCATTATTGGAATTTCCGGACGTATTGGAATATCCTCACATTCCGGACAATGAGCTGAAATTCCTAAATTGTCCGGAAAATTCCATACCGAAACTAGCTTCATTTGTTTTCTTCAAATGAGCACAGACGTCGCAGTCACTTGCGGCATGCGACTTCATTCATTTATTTTCTCCACAGTCACTGTCGCAACACGCGTGTCAGTGACTGCAGTGTCACTCGACTGTGTAGGTCGTGGCCAAGCCTTTACATTTTCTATTAGAAATATTAGCATATCTACAAAATATTCATATTACACAAAAAAATTATCTTAAAAACCTTATAGAAGACATCTACGTGAAAACGATGAATATTTATGATGGATAAGTAACGCAGATGGGTGTAATGACAAGCCATTCGATTTGAAAGTATTTTTGAAGGAGTTTAGAAAAATGAGGCAAAGTAAAAAAAAGTTAATCTTCATTCGAGTATTACCTATTTTATACTTTTGTTACTTTTTGATTTTCAACTTTATCGCAAAAGAATTAGGTTCAAGGTTGATTGGGAAAATTTACAGTTACAGCATCGGGTAGCTTGATATTCTGGCGTCTGTACTATTTACAAAATACCATGTGTCTTTGATAAAAAATAATGTTTTATGATAGTAAAGAAAAACAGAACTTGCTTTGTACAAAACAAGGTTTATTTTTGTATGTTTTATTATTTTCTCAAATTTATTATTTACGACGATGTTAAATTGTATAGTCATTTAACAATAGAACCTTATTTTGGTACAACAAAGGTGTAGGCTCTTTAATTATTTTACGGTCTAGAGATCAATACTTAAGTGAAATACTTAAGTTCATAGAAAACTCTTTGACACGCAAATAAACAACAATTCAGAGAAGTTTGTAAATACTTGTAATTTAAATTACTGCTTTCTCTTTATGTCTTGAGTAGGTATTAAATTAGAGCTCAAATTAGACATTTTATTGTGAAATTGAAAGCCAGAGAACAATAAATGTTCTTCTGTTTAGCGAATAGTACTACAAGTAAGTATAATAGTACAGTCTGTGCCCAACATTATCTGACCCCTTTTCTCACACCACTTGTCCTCTTTTTTTTTACGACGAGTCAGGTAATACTGGCTACTATGCTTTGTCGTACTAAGTCTGTGGTCAAGATTTTGTTAAAATCGGAATGTTAATTTAAAAGAGTATCCGTGGAGCTTCTTGCCCATGCTTCTCCATAAAGATCTATTATGGAACGAGCAACTACAGTACTTCACAAGTTATTATGCCCTTTTGTTTTTTTTAGAGGGTGGGAAATCATCCAATTTTAATGTCTTCTCCCTCTCTGGGCGGAGCGAAAGGGAGTGTAAGACTTCTATTGACTCAAAACCAACCATGTTCATTCTAAGCCCTTTGTATTCGGGGCCACGGTATCTCTTTTGAACAACCCACAGCCCCGGCAGGCCCTTGCAAAAGTTATTATGCCTTGTGACTATAATAATAATAATAATAATTTATTTTCTCTAAAAACTTAGTAATATTGTACAGAAAATATTTTGGCAGGAGTAATGTCTAATAAATGGATGTAGCCACTGTAACCGAACTAGGCAATGCCTGTATTTCGGTTTCCAGTGCCGTTACCCTCGATATTTAAAAAGTATGCCAACAAAACAAAAATATGGTTGGTTGTAATAGTGATTGACTGACTTAAAACTAACTCAATTTTTTTTTTTTTTTTTTTTATTATTGATAGGTTCGCGTTTGACCACTATCTCACCTGATGGAAAGTGATGATGCGGTCGACGATGGAGCACGCTTACCTAGAAGTAACCTATTCACTCTTGACTTAAAGACCTCTAGGTTATAGCTATCCGGAAATACAGACTCTGGCAGGGAATTCCACTCCTTAGCTGTACGCACAATGAAAGTATTCCCAAACCGTTTAGTGCGTATGGGTGGGATGTCCACCATATAACGGTGGCGCATCGCCGTACGTCTTGTAGTCCGATGATGGAACGGGCTTGGCGGAATTAGATCGTGCAATTCCCTCGCACACTCTCCGAAATGTAACCGATAGAAAACCGAAAGGCTAGCTACTCGTCGACGATGTTCAAGGCTCTGGAGCTTTGACTTGACAAGCGCGTCATTGCCGATGAGCCTCTTGGCTCGTTTCTCAATTGACTCTAGCGCATCAAGCTGGTATTTAGCGGATCCATCCCAGAGATGAGAGCAGTACTCCACACACGATCGGACTTGCGCTTGATATAAGTTGAGCAGCTGTTTCGGTGTGAAATACTGTCTCACCTTTGCTAGGATTCCCAGCTTCTTGGCAGCCAGTTTAGCCTTAGCCTCGATGAACGGACCGAAATTGAGGGTTGACGTAAACGTAACGCCAAGAAGCTCAATGTGATCGGTTATCGGCACGGTTACACCACGGAAAGTAGGAGACTGTTGGAAATCGCTCCTTTTTGCGGAAAAGAGACACGCCTGGGTTTTAGCAGCATTGAACTTGACCAGGTTGGCGTCGCCCCATTCGGAGACAGCCTTCAAGGACAAGTTCAACCGCTCCACCATCAATGATACATTTTAAATTGATTATGTTTATAACGTGTGTGAATTGTTTATGAGCATGTGTGTACTGTGTAGTAGGTGGTGTATGTAGAGTTTAAGTGGAAATGGTGGTGTGTGTGTGTGTGTGTGTGTGTGTGTGTGTGTGTGTGTGGAGGTATGTGAGGGTTTGCAAGTGTAGGGGTGTGTGTGCGTGATTGTGAGTGCATGAGCATGTTTATATCTAAGATTATTTTGGCTAATTGAAATACCAAACACTCCAATTACTGTACAACGTGTAATAATAACTCCGTCTCTTCATAATTTAGTTGTTGCAGGTATTCAATTACTCTTTGTCTACTATAGCCTTGTGTTCTTTGTTTTTTTCTGACATTCAAAAGTGCTTTAATGATCTAATTGAAATCAATACTTTAAGTTTGAGTTAGTATCTTTCGAAAACAGGCAAGAAAGGGAAATCGATCGCCGAGTCGAAAACGCCTGGAAAAGCTACTGGTCCATGAAGACGCTAATGAAGGGCGATCTTCCGGTTTCCCTGAAGCGCAAACTCATCGACATGTGCATTCTGCCCGTCCTAACCTACGGTGCTCAGACATGGTCACACACAGAAGTTCCGCCTTGGAGTATGCCAAAGGGCAATATTTTGGAGCGCAGTATTTTGGATGTCAAAAGGCAAGACAGGATACGAAACACCACGCTGCGCTCCAAAACGGGTATAGTGGACGTGGGCAAGAAGGCTTCTAAATTAAAGTGGGATTGGGCGAGTCACGTCACCCGCATGCACGATGACCGCTGGGCAAAAGCCTCAACACGATGGATGCCGGAAGACGGACGGCGCCGCCGAGGCCGGCTGGTTCGAAGCGGCACAAGATAAGAGCTCTTGGAAGGAATTGGGGGAGGCCTTTGCCCAGCAGTGGGACAATGCAGGATAAATAAATAAAAAAAAAGTTTACACACACACACACACTAACCTTATAAACGTAGGCAGTCCACTGACAGACGTAACCAGGCTCTTGTCAGAGAAGTTAGGAGTCTCCCTCAAGCAGTAGTACAGGCAGATACATATGGAGCCGAGCCAGACGAAGTTCGCTAGTGCCGAGAATGGTACCAGGTACTTTAGTGTCGTAATCTGCGTTAGTGGCAGAAGCACTACTAGTGTCAAGCCACAGAAGACCGTCACTGACCAGTCGGGGCCGCCATATACGATTGATACCTGGAAAAGAGAATTAGATTATGGTTATTTCTAAGTTGTAATTCGGAGAGATACGGAGAAACACGTGGCTTAAAAAAATTACAGATTTTCGGGTAGATCTTCAGGTTAAGCGTAGGTGGATCCGTGAATGAGTGACCACCAATTATATTATGCTGAGTTTCTTCCGTGTTTCAGGAACTACGTTCAGCCGTTGGTCCCAGATGTTATTTGAAAAGCTTTGACAGTCGTTACAGGTAGCCAGTGGCCCAAAAAATATTCCCGTCGGGGCTGCGAGTTGTTCGAAAGGTTTATTAGTTATACCACGGCCTCGGTACAAAGGATTATTCCCAATAGTCCCCTCTAGCCCTGTCCTCCGGGGTGACAGCTGGGAATTGTCTTCCCAGTTGTCACCGGGGTGACAATTTGTGCCGACTGTTCCCTTTGAAAACTGACTAGAGGGGACAAGTGGGAAGTCTTTTTCTCAGTTGTCACCGGGGGGGAGGGCTAAAAAGGAACATGGGTGGTTTCTAGTCAGTAGAAGTCTGACACTTCCTACCGCTTTGCCTAGAGCGCGACACGGTCGTACATGTGTGTCCAGTTGGCGAAAACATAAAAGTGATTTAATTTTAGTTTTACTATGTGGATACGCGTAAAAGCCATTTAGAGTGCAGATGACGAAATAATTTTGAGCTTCACCAACTGGACTCACGTGTGTCCAGTTGGTGAATAACCCATATTTTGACTGGTTAGTGTTTTGGATATACGTAGCCTGGGCAAATTACTGAAAATACACTGAAAATGAGATATTCCCTATAGTTTACTAGTTAGTTACGTTACTGTTTGTATTGAGTTCCCGATATACCTGATACCTGGTATTCCTGGTATTTCGGCGTTATTGCAAGCACCGATATAAACTGGTCACGGTTAAATTGAAGTTATTGCGAATGGGTGTTTGCAAACAGTTAACATGGTAGAATAATATCTCGTTTTCAGTGTTAATGATATTATTAGTGACCATGCTAATCTACACTAATAATATCATCATTCATCATCATCATTTCAGCCGAAAGACGTCCACTGCTGGACATAGGCCTCCCCTAAGTGTCGCCACATTGACCGGTCCCGTGCGTCTCGCATCCAGCGGATCCCCGCAACCTTCACCAGACAATCCAATCATCAACTAATGTAAGAAATATTGTTTTACGCAAATAAATATTTTGTATTTTTTTTTTTGTATTTTTTTTTTTTTCACCAGGTCATCGGTCCACCTAGTGGGAGGCCTTCCAACGCAACGTCTTCCGGTTCGCGGTCGCCACTCCAGAACCTTCCGGCCCCATCGGCCATCCGTCCTGCGAGCAATGTGCCCTGCCCACTGCCACTTATGCTTGGCAATTCTTCGGGCTATGTCGGCAACCTTGGTTCTCATGCGGATGTCCTCATTTCTGATTCGATCACGCAAGGAAACTCCGAGCATAGCCCTCTCCATTGCTCTTTGGGTGACCTTAAGCCTTCTGATGAGGCCCATTGTGAGCGACCACGTTTCGGTCCCATATGTAATCACTGGCAACACACACTAGTCATAGACTTTCGTCTTGAGACACTGGGGTAAGTTGGACGAGAAGATACTTCTCAACTTCCCAAACGCTGCCCAGCCGAGTCGGATTCGACGATTGACCTCTTTTTCAAAGTTGGACCTACCTAACTCGACTGTTTGTCCCAGGTAGACATACTCGTCTACAACTTCGAGTGTAGAGTCTCCGATCTTTATAGTAGTGGGTGTAACATGGGCATTCAACATGACCTTGGTTTTGTCCATGTTCATTTTAAGACCCACTCTTTCGGAAGCTCTACTGAGGTCATCGAGCATTGTACTGAGGTCCTCCATGGTCTCAGCCATGACCACTATACAAATACAAATATACAAATAATTTATTTTCATTCACAAGATACGTACTACATCTAGTGTTAGAAGTGACCTTTTAGACAAAAAATGCCTGTGTTAGGTCACTTCGCTCTTCCAAATCTTTAATTTACGTGGTGTACCAACAATTTTGGACCTTATTATCTAATGAAAACATTTCAAAAAACTATAATAAAAAAAGTTAAACAAAATGCCTGTTATGAAACTACATATTTAAAAATAATTTACAACAATAAACTATCTAATTTAGCAGCTAATAGTTATAATATATTGTACATCATCATCATCATTTCAGCCCGTAATCACCCACTGTTGGGTATAGGCCTCCCCTTTCTTCTGCCAGTCTTCCCTGCTTTGTGCGTCTCTCATCCATCCATTTCCCGAGCTCCTGACGATATCGTCCACCCAACGCGCTTTAGGGCGACCCTGGTTTCTCACGCCCAACCTTGGCCACCATTCGGTCAGAATCTTACTCCATCGGCCATATTGTACATATAAATAAAAAACAAGTTCCGTAGTGGTGTGCATGTATATTATTGTGGTAGATGAGATAATTGAGTGGGGTGTGTTGTGTGATGTATGTGTGTGTGTGAGTGAGATGTGTGTTTGTGTGAGTGACTGGTTGGTGTATGACAGAGTTACGATGCATGTTGCAAGAGGGCCTCGGTTTCCTCATAGGTGAGAAGTTTAATCCATTCAGTTATAATCTTTTTGCATTCATACATTGTTTTGGTGTGTAAATGTAGTTCCTTATTTAATTTGTTGTACAGGTGAGATGCACGACTGTCATATTGCATACTACAGAAATTAGTTTTAGTTTGTGGAATATTCGCCACAAGGTCTTTCCTCCTCCTTGTTAGATTGCTAGCATCATAAGGCAGTGTCTTGTGTTTTTTCAAAACAATTTGAGCAATATACAGTTTTCTCACTGAAAGCAGATCACTTATCTGATATAGCCTATAAGTGGGGTATCTTGTTTTCTTAAAATGCATAATTTTGATCAGGTATCTTTGAGCTCGTTCTACTTGTATTAATTTGGTCTTAGCTGCACCTCCCCAGACAGGAATACAATACACCAATACAGATTGTACCAAGGCGACATAAATTTCCCTTAAAAGGTTTCTAGAGGAGTCATTGCTATTAGTAGTAGGAACAATGTGTCTTAGTGTCTTGAATATCCAACTCAAATTTCTAACCCTTTTTACGACTTGTTCGAGATGGGGATACCAGGTTAAATTCTGGTCAAGAATAACACCTAAGTATTTGGTATGTGAGATCTTGGCTATACTTTGACACGAACAGTTTTGGTTTTGAGGGTCGCCACATACGTGAACTTTGATAGTAAAGTCATTTTTAGGTTGTGTACGATTGCTGATTGTAAAACATATATAATTTGTTTTTGAGGTGTTTAGAGTGAGTAAGTTGTTATTTAACCATTTACTAATTTGAGCCATACCTGTGGAGGCACTTCTTTTAACGTCATCCCAGGATTTTCCATGAAATACAATAGCTGTGTCATCAGCATATGAGAAGACTCTAGCATTACATAAATTCATGTTACATAAGTCATTTATATATACTAAGAATAAGGTGGGACCCAAAACGCTACCCTGAGGCACGCCATACGACACCATTTCATCATCACTACTGTATTGTCCCAGCCTTACCCTCTGCTTCCTATTTGAAAGATAGTCTTTCAGAAGATCGAGTGGAGTTCCTCTTATTCCCATCCTTTCAAGCTTGCTCACCAAGAGTGGGACAGAGACGGTGTCAAATGCCTTTTTAAGGTCTAAGAAAATGGTCAGACATTTGTCCCCATTATCAAGATGATTACTTATGAGTGAGCTAAGAGCAGTTACAGCATCTTCAGTAGACATATTTTGCCTGAAACCATATTGCGTCGGGGAAAGTATATTAAAAGTATTTAGATATTTAAGAAGCCTAATGTTTAGTAATTTTTCTAGTATTTTGGAAATAGCTGGTAGGACAGATATGGGTCTGTAATTGTTGACATCGTCTCTGTCCCCACCCTTGTGAACCGGAGTTATAGTCGATTGTTTAAGAGGGTCTGGAAAGATGCCGTCTCTAAAGCAGAGGTTTGTAAGATGGGTAATAACGGGAACACACTCCTTGCTTACGAATTTTAAAAATCTTGTCGAAATATTGTCACAGCCAGAAGCACTATCTGATTTTAGGGTCATCAAAGTCCTTTCCACTTCATTGGGGTCAGTGTCCAGAAGTACAAATGAATTGACTTGTGTTGGTAGTGGGTGAGCTGAGTGGTCATCATTATTTAAGATTGGCTGTATTTGCTGGGCGAGTTGTTTACCGATATTTACAAAAAAATTATTAACGAAATTTGCCGATTCAATGGGGGAGGGTTTATTATTTATCAGTTCGATGTTTCCACTTTTAGATTTGTTACTGTACGTTATGGTTTTAATGTTTTTCCAAAGTAATTTGCTGTTTGAAATTGAGTTTGCAAGTAAATCCCTATCGTATTTTCTTTTAAGTTTCTTAGTGAGGTTATTACAGTGATACTATATCGTCGGCAAATCGAAGGTGAGTGATGTACTCGCCATTGATGTTGATGCCTAGTCCTCTCCAGTCCAGAACCTTGAAGATATCCTCCAGTACAGCGGTGAACAGCTTCGGAGATATGACGTCTCCCTGTCTCACACCTCGCTGCAGAAGGATAGGTTTCGTGGTCTGGTCCTGAAGCCGGACTGACATGGTGGCGTTTTTGTATAAACACTTCAACACCTCGATGTACCGGTAGTCAATTTGGCACCTTTGGAGAGACTGCAATACGGCCCAAGTTTCGATCGAATCGAAGGCTTTCTCGTAGTCCACAAACGCTAAACAGAGAGGCAGATTATACTCTTCGGTCTTCTGTATAACCTGCCGCAGCGTATGTGGTCTACGGTGCTAAAGCCTTTTCGGAATCCGGCTTGTTCGGGAGGCTGAAAGTCGTCGAACCTGCGCGCGAGACGATTCGTAATGACTCTGGAAAACAACTTATAGACATGACTCAGAAGTGAGATGGACCTATAATTCTTCAGTCGGGCATTGTCGCCCTTCTTGAAGAAGACCACACTTCTGCACCATGCCTGCGGCGTTTTTCCCTCGAGTATGACGGAATCGAACAGCTTCTGAAGTGCCTTACTAATAATATATAATATATAATTGTGTCTGTTTCGGTTTTCCGATACTCGACCTTACGTCGGTTTTGGAATAGATATCCCGTCCCGCATCCCGCAGGAAAAAAGATATCTATTTCTCCCTATCTTCTTCTTCGCGTGCGGATTGTATTTTGTGTGGTTGATGGATGACTTTGTGTATTTGGTGTGTGTGAGGTACTGACGGATGATTGCAGAGAGTATTATAATATATATATAATATATATATAATATAATATATATAATATAATATTATAAAGAGGAAAACTTTGTTTGTTTGGTTGTAATGAATAGGCTTAAAACTACTGGACCGTTTTTAAAAATTCTTTCACCATTCGAAAGCTACATTATCCACGAAACATATAGGCTAAATTTTATTTTGGAAATAATAGGGTCCCGTAAGATATTTGGGTTTTTCGGAGACAAGGTGTAAAAAATCAACCAGAATTTTGCGTACGCTGCCTAAACTATAAAAGATAGAACCATAAAATGTTCTAATTAATTGTAGATCTTATAAATATCTACAAAAAAGTCCGCAAAACACTATACCTATCTATGTCGAGTGAGGCACAACAACCATTTTTTTAACTAAAAATCTTGAATTTTTTTCGGACTACATTTATACGCATATATTTTACTCATGCTATTAATCCTTATCAATATAAATTATTTCATCACTAAGTACAGTTTATGTAGATAATATTTGGTCTTTTAATGATTAAAATTGGACGTTTGGTTTTGAAGTTTTGGCGAAATTAAAATATTAAGGCCGGTGCGCGTGCGGGAGTTTTTTAGATTTCGTTCTTAAAACTACACCTACGCAAAAGTTCTTCTCAGAGCTAAACAACAGTTCTTCTCAGAGCTAATCAACAGTTATTTTCAGGGCTAACCAACAAACAGTTCTTTTCAGGGGTAACCAACAGTTCTTTTCAGGGCTAACCAACAGTTCTTTTCAGGGCTAAATAAGAGTTCTTTTCAGGGCTAAACAACAGTTATTTTCAGGGCTAAACAACAGTTCTTTTCAGAGCTAGAATATTAGGGTGCGCCAAAGTTCACCTAAATTTTCAACTCCGATAATTGGAAATCCGAAAATGTTCTTCCTATTCGGAATTCAATCTCGGGTAAAGAACTTTAGGTGAGCAATTAGGGACCCAGAATATTACACGCTATTAACATTTTCTTAAACATTTGAAAATGCCTAAGAGAGCCAGGTCTCAACTTTCTAAACATAGTTCTCAAGCACGGGCAGCAAGAATACGTCGTATGGGAGTATCTTCACCTGAACGTTCACAACGCCTTGCTGAACAAAATCAGAGAAACTTTCAGGTACGCGCACGATTGTCGAGTGTCGAACGTTCGCAACGCCTTGCACAACAAAATCTGAGAACCTCAGATTTTGTCGTGTAGACGTGCACGAGAGTCGAGGCTGGAGCGTTCCCAACGTCTTCATGAACAAAATGTAAGGACCTCTGACTTACGCGAACGAGAGTCAAGTGTCGAGCGTTCGCAGCGACTTAGAGCTCAGGCAGAGAGACAGCAGTTGTCCACAAATAGAGTTTGCAATCGAATTTTAGCTAACAGCAACAGACTGGCTTTCAGATATGATCTGATAACTAAGCGAAAAACCCAAATTCTGCCGGAAGTCATTATTCCACGCGGACGAAGTCGCGGGCAAAAGCTAGTTTTGGAATAAAGTGACTGTAAAAATACGGACGGACAGACAGATAATTAGTACGAATCTATAGGTAAGGGTTCCGTTTTTATGTAATTCGGCTACGGAACCCTAAAAAGGGGTTCTTTAGACTGCCTGGCCACTGAAGCGGAGCGAGGCTGCGAAGCAGAGAAACGGAGATATATTGACCAAGGATTGCATAAAATCTGCTCTCTGTTCCAGTGTGCAATCCTAATTGCAATTAAGCTAATAAAACAGCCTCAACGATGAGTATAAGCATTATCTCAACAATTGCTTAGGCCTTGAAGACTTCTCTTGATTTTTGATTCCTGCCAGTCTACAAGGATCGATAAGGGTCGACAGTTATCTCTAGTCAACAGTTTTAGTTTTAATTTCTTTCTCACGAAACGAACATTATAGGCTGGTTAAGCTATGTTATGTTATGGAGATAGAAAATACTCACTTGTCTGAATGACTCTGCTATGACTACAACGTAGACGCAGCAAGCACCCATGTGTGTTAGTGCTAACGCCCAGTCTGCTAGCTCTCTGGAAATATAAAAAGTTTGATGTTACGCAATGCATTGCTTCATGTGGAGATTCTGAGATTTTTCTCTGAAGAAAAATGTATTTCTGAACGATTTGATTTGATTTTGGGGCAGAATTTAACTGGTTATTGCTTGTGTTTTGTAAATAAGTTCTATGTAATAGACGGCGAGCCTGTTGCCATCAAACAGGCACAAATCCAGACTCCGTCGCTGCTACTGAGAGTTTTCTGATTGAAAAAACAATTCCACTATGCCTAACCCGGGAATAGGGGATCGGACTGACTCAAAAAAATATGACTCTGTTTAGTCCGTCAGTTAGATTATCGAAACATATTTAGGGCCGATTTTTCAATAATCGAATAACTCGACGAATAACTACCTAGCGAATTAACTTATCTGACTGGTAAAAAGACAAATAAACTTGTTGTATTTTTCAATGGCCAGATAGCAGGCGAGTAGTTATCTGAGGATTTTTGTTGCCAACTTCACTGTAATATTGTGTGAGCGCGAAGCACGCATACGGTGTAAAGCGTGTTAGAAAAGGATAGCAAATGCTTCGACATTCGTTTATTACCTCTACATCTGGTGGTGCATCTTTTATTTCTCTTTCTCGTGTGCCGTGTTTTTGTAGTTTGGTTTATTGTCAGTGACTTGTTAATAAATAAACTTATTGCTAGTAATATTGTCTGTACTTAATAGTAATTATATTTGTGGCTTATCCGGGTTTCATGTTGGAACTTAATGTAATGAAACACATGGATGCAATTAAGAGTTTGAGTTTATTATTTTTATAATAATGGAATCAAAGAAAAGAGAGCACGACGCTAATTTAAATACTGCTGAAGTAGAATTACTAATTAGTCTAGTCGACAAACACAAATGTATTGTGAAAAATGAGAGTAGGTAGGTACTTAATATAGCTAAGGAAATTAAAATTTACAACTGTATTCTTTAGAAAGAAATCCCACATAGCAAACTGGTCGGGCCTTGGTCTGATTACTCTTTGTTTCCTTTCAGTATTTAAATATTCAAACATATAGCCTCTTCTTTAATTGGCATATCGTCAATAGCCCGAAAATTTCCATAATTTTAATATTTCTTTGAGAAAAGAAGAAATTACCTCAAACTAAACTTCAACGGATCTAGTTTTATCTATTGAATAGACGTTTATCTGGCCGTCGAAGGAGCAGATAGATTTATTCGTCAGTTAGGGCCGTTAACGGCCAGATGGAGCATATCTGACGATTGATAAATGCAATATTTTGTTATCTGTCGAATAAACTCTATCTGACTGTTTATCTGGGTATTGAAAAATCGGCCCTTAGTGGAGTGCCGTAAGACTTATACCTCGGAATCCAGGACCGGTCAATGAATTTTCATAAAAACTTTTGGAATGCATTGCTAAATGCTCAAACAAGAAAGTTAAAAGAAAAAAATTGCGCGCTCGTCATTTTTTTTTTTTTAGTACCACAATGTACTGAAAAACTAGCTTGTGCCAGCGGCTTAACCCGGTACAACTCGAAAATTATCCCACGTAAAGATAAAATCGGGATAAAAACTATCCTATGTATTAATCCAGGTTATGAACTATCTGTACACCAAATTTTATCCAAATCCGTTCTGTAATTTTTGCGTGTAAGAGTAACAAACATACACCCTCACAAACTTTCGCCTCTACAATATTACTAGCTGTTGCCAGCGGCTTCATCCGCTACAACTCGAAAATTATCCCACGTGAAGATAAAATCGGGATAAAAACTATCCTATGTGTTAATAAAAAGTGTCAGCTAACTGCATACCAAATTTTATTAAAATCGCTCCAGCCGTTTAGACGTGAAGAAGTAACAAACATACACACTCACACACAAACTTTCGCATTTTTTTTACATTTTTTTTTTGGATATAACTCGTTATTTTTTGCGAAATATTAATAAATTAACATTAAAGTTACTATGCAAATATTATTTATTAGCTTCAAACATTTTTTTCTCTTGTCCCTCTCATCACATCACACAATTTTAGTTTTTTGGGTTGGTGGAAAGTGATCAAATAACCCCTCCTGCTCTTGGGCAGATCGAAAGGGAGTGTCAGACTTCAACTGACAAAAAACCACCCATGTTCCTTCTTAGCCTTTTATGTCGAGGCCGCGGTATCTTTGTGTCCAACTTGCAGCCCTGGCGGGCCCCTCCCATGTTGCTGACATCTCTTTGAGGCGCGCGTGTAACACGAACGCGCCGTCGACACGGCCTGATGTCGTCGTCATAAGACGGACAGACGGCGGGCTAGCCCATTACTCACCGTCCACAGGCCCGCATCTACGGTGGCTGGAAGCCGTCACGTGGCCCCCGAAGCCCGGAGCGTCTCCCACGACGGCTAGGTCGAAATGTTCTCTCCCTCACACATTCCGCCACCTCCTTCGCTATTAGCATCACTGCTTCGCAGAAGGAGGCGGCGTCCCATTACTCCTCGCCTTAGACCATGGCTTGCACCAGGGCGCGACACGGCGGGGCTCCGCCCGAGCGGGGCAGACCTCCGCAGTGTGCTCCACCGTGTCCTCCGGCCGATCCTCACAATGGCGACCTCCGGTCGTTTCCTCCCGCCTGATTTGGTGCACGTACCTCCTGAAGCAACGTGTCCGGTGAGGACTGCGTCATTTCCAGCAACTCCTCAAAGAGGGGACTTACCGCCACTGTCGTGGCGCGCCCTGATCACATCACACTTCACACTAATATTATAAAGTACTAATATTTGTGAGGGTGTATGTTTGTTACTCTTTCACACAAAAACTACTGAACGGATTTGGATAAAATTTGGTGTACAGATAGTTCATAACCTGGATTAACACATAGGATAGTTTTTATCCCGATTTTATCTTTTCGTGGGATAATTTTCGAGTTGTAGCGGGTTAAGCCGCTGGCACAAGCTAGTTTTTCAGTACATTGTGGTACTAAAAAAAAAAATGACGAGCGCGTAATTTTTTTTTTTTAACTTTTTTATTTGGGCTTTTAGCAATACAGTCCAATAGTTTTTATGAAGATTCATTGACCGGTCCTGGATTCCGAGATTTTACAATATTTACGTCTTACGGCACTCCACTAATTGTATAAGTATGTGTTTTTTGTTTTATCAAATCAATAAAAATTGACAAAGTTAAAGCTCGTCATCATGAAGTGGGGCTTGAAAAGTCACTTGAAGGTACCTACGAAATGTATTAGCATATGACGTCACACGAGTTTTCGAAGCACTGTATCATCTTAATTTTTAGTTTACGTGAAAAAATAAAACATAATTATGTAGTCAATATTTTTTGGAAATCTATCTGACGGACTAATTAGTTTTTTTTTGTCCGATCCCGTATTGAACCCAGGTCCTCATGCTCAGAACGGTAAAAATTGCAACCACTAAACTAATAATAATAATAATTTAATTAACACAAAAAAAGACGGGTTGCACTCCGGGAGTGCCGGCAGAAGTGAAAACTTGATTATTAACGTTGAGCATGTTTGATATTTTGGAATGGTTAGGGAATAATTTTGCACCAATTGCTTTAACAGTATAAAAGTACTATCATTTATGTGGTAGAATACAATATTGATTTATTGCGCTATCGTACACAAACATGACAATTTATATTACATTAAAAATTTAACACTTTAAAACTATTACAATTATTTTACATTAAAAAGTTTATCTCTCCGAAAAATCAACTTTCATCCATAATTTCAACGACTTTTTCACCATCATCATTACCAGAACTATCATCGCCAATCTCTAAAACTGATACGATAGGTTTATGGTAGCTGAAGTAAGAAACGAACAGTTTTGATTCGAACCTATTTAAATGTCTAATAAAGACCGCATCAATAGTAGTTTTGTATTTCGTTGTGCTAAGATTGCGATCATTCGACATAGTTAAACCAAATTCATTATTTAAAAATTCAATTATTCCGCCATAACTATGCTAACCCATTTATTTTGTCTTTCCCTGTCCTCCGATCGGAACTCCGATTGGTAGGAGGAGCGGGAATATTTTTTCCCATGCCTCCGATTAAGCATCATAAAAACATTGTACAGTCTAGTTCAAAATAAATTATTTTTGTATTTTATTGACTGTACAGTCGACATCGTTAACGTTCAGGGTCAAAATGTCCAACTCCCACACGACTAGTCTAAGATCGATAGTTTCCGAGATATAGCCGTTTCAATTTTGACAGCTGTCATCCGAAATGTAGATCTCATTGAGATCTATCACTTGTCCCTACACACAACTAGTCTAAGGTCGATAGTTTCCGAGATATAGCTGTTTCAATTTTGACAGCTGTCATCCGAAATGTAGATCTCATTGAGACCTATCACTTGTCCCTACACACAACTAGTCTAAGGTCGATAGTTTCCGAGATATAGCCGTTTCAATTTTGACAGCTGTCATCTGAAATGTAGATCTCATTGAGACCTATCACTTGTCCCTACACACAACTAGTCTAAGGTCGATAGTTTCCGAGATATAGCCGTTTCAATTTTGACAGCTGTCATCCGAAATGTAGATCTCATTGAGACCTATCACTTGTCCCTACACACAACTAGTCTTAGGTCGATAGTTTCCGAGATATAGCCGTTTCAATTTTGACAGCTGTCATCCGAAATGTAGATCTCATTGAGACCTATCACTTGTCCCTACACACAACTAGTCTAAGGTCGATAGTTTCCGAGATATAGCTGTTTCAATTTTGACAGCTGTCATCCGAAATGTAGATCTCATTCCATCTTATTATAAAAACTTGCGTAATGCAAGGTTTAAACCAGAACTAAAAGGTCTAGGTTTGTTACCGTACTAGCAAATCGTATTACAAATCGTAGACCTACAAAGGACTATTTAGTACCAAAGAACGTCCATAAACTAAACATTTTCATTCATTCATTCGTTCAGTGTTCTATGCGCCGTTCCATTTTACAAAATGTTGATACGAAATTAAAAGAAAAAATTGTTTTTTAAATTGATTTTTGTAGTGGTAAAATATAACATTGTGTTATTTAAAGGTATTTAAATATTGCGATTTGATTTCTTTGAATGCATGTTAACAATTCAATAATTATTGTACTGTTTTGTAACAACTATCGAGCTATCACGTATAACGGAGTGAACACGCGTAATACGAGTAATGTCATCGAAATGTTTATGTTACAACATAGTAATAAACTAATTATTAATTTAAAACAAGTTAAAGAACAGTATTCTTGGTGGTGAGATAGTGTGTGGTGTGTGCATTAAAATAAGAAAATGGAATAACCAAAGAAAAAAAGGAGTGTAAATAATTGGATTTCAGAATAAAAGATTAGTGATAAATGATGTACACGCAGTATTTGATGCACTAAACTATGTACAAGTGGAAATTTACGCAATATAACCTACAGTTCGGCTCAAATACTAAGATAAATCGACGAAAACAATCGTTTTACAATTTAGTACGATAGTTAAACTAGGGGCCTCGATGGTTTAGTTTTGGTACCAGAGGTAGTTCTAGGACTAGCCTTAAACTTCTTTTTGTAATAACGTTTAGTCAAGGTCATGGATTAAAGCTTGTACTAAACCTGGTACTGGGTTTAGACCACGTTTTATAATAACACGGATTGAGACCTATCACTTGTCCCTACACACAACTAGTCTAAGGTCGATAGTTTCCGAGATATAGCCGTTTCAATTTTGACAGCTGTCATCTGAAATGTAGATCTCATTGAGACCTATCACTTGTCCCTACACACAACTAGTCTAAGGTCGATAGTTTCCGAGATATAGCCGTTTCAATTTTGACAGCTGTCATCCGAAATGTAGATCTCATTGAGACCTATCAATTGTCCCTACACACAACTAGTCTAAGGTCGATAGTTTCCGAGATATAGCTGTTTCAATTTTGACAGCTGTCATCATTATTATTATTATTAATTATTATTATTATTATTATTAATTATTATTATTATTATTAATTATATTATTATTATTAATAATTTTATTATTATTATTATTAATTATATTATTATTAATAATAATTATTATTATTATTAAGCGCCCTGCGCTGCCTAAACGAAACAGTAGGCCCAGGCATACATTTTCGCCGCGCCGTAGAGAGGGGATAGCTGTCTACTCTCCATCCGTCTTACGCTTTTTCGATCAGGGTCACGTGGTCACGTGTCCTGACGAATTTTCGATCAGGGTCACGTGGTCACTTGTCCTGACGCGAGTTTAAGATTTTATACCCATCACAGAACAATTTCCCAAAGTGCTCAACGCCGCTAAAGAAGTTTTCACTTCAAAAAGTACACAAATAAATGGCAGATACTTACATAATCAGTGTTCACATAAAAGCAAATAAATGATCAATGACCCTCGTGTTAGGTAAAACCTGTGTTATAGGGGTGAAACTAACAAGGCAGTTACAAACTCCTTCGATGGCTGTACTACAACTACAAAGATAACTCATATACTGCCTCATCTCGTAACTCACCTGGAAAAGGGCGCAAATTTTCTGATGGGTTTAGGTCCATGTTGGAACACAAGGTCGCATGTGTCTGCATATCCTAGGCTCGGCTTTTTGAGGTCTATGCACAGCTGCTGTGATGTTTTTACCTGAAATTGCAAGAAAGGAATCGTTAATTTATGTAAGCTATTATAATATAGTAACATTATAAAAGAGGAATCCAGCATACCTAATATTCGAAGACATTGGCAGTACACGACAAAGCGCTGTGGCAACAACACTATGTCGAGTAGGTACTGTTTTTTTGATAAACGTCTTTTGGGGGGATATAAGGAACAGGGTGTAAAGCTCCTCATCCCCCATTGAAAAGGGAGGATCCTCCGACCGCTCGGGTGTTGTGTCCGGTGGGCTAACTGCCCGACATATGTATGTCGGGAACTCCTATATAGGCTTATGTCGCGGATAATGTTGATAGCGCGATGTAGGATTTCTGTCGATCGTTGTTAGTACGCAGGTGTTGCGATAGATGTCGCCAGTCGCCACAGTCTTCTACTCCTTGGATAGATGAAGTGGGTTGCCGTTGTAGGATGACTAAAAAGTCACGTTGTATATTGTGTGTATCTATGCATTATGAAAAACAGGGTGTAACGTTCCTCAATATTCTATTAAAAAGAGAGGAAACCTCCGACCAGATAGGTGTTGTGGCCGTTGGGTCACCGCTGCCTCACCTAAATTGGTCAATAGCCCGTCTACTTGAAATTACAAAAGCCAAAGGTTTGTATAAACTATTTGTTATTACCTATTACACAATTCCTTTCTCTATTACTTGTAAGTTGATCGCATAAGAACGTGATGTGGGTCATGGTGGTCTAAATCATTTAGGTTATTATTTTGTCGACGCTTTATGGAGGTCCATTGACTTTCAAATACTTGAATGAGTATTTGAAAGTGGTGGAATTCGAGACGTAAACATAACTGGCGAAATGAGGGTGTACTAATTGGTACACCTCTGCCTAAGCTTTTTTTTTGGTTGCTGGAAAATCATCAAATAACCCGTCCCGCTCTTGGGCAGAGCAAAAGGGAGTGTCAGACTTCTACTGACTAAAACCAGCCATGTTTCTTCTTAGCCCTTTATGTCGAGGCCGCGGTTTCTCTTGTGAACAACCCGCAGCCCCGACGGGACCCGCAGTCCCATTGAGACCCACAGCCTCGACATGACCCGCAGCCCCGACGGGGCCTCTGCCTAACCCTTTAGGGATAACAAGCGTACGTGTTGTGTTGAAAGTAAATGGACTTTCGGGTTAGGTGCTTATGAACAGTTTTTCTGTAATCGTGATTTGCCGTCAAATAAACTACTCGTATTAGAAAATGCTTACCTGCTATCATTTATGAAACAAGTTTCGGCGCTTGCAAATATTAGTTCAATTTGATTGCACGATTTTGCGGGATTACTCTACCTTGTTTAAGTAAACAGAAGAGCATTTTGTCTGATTCCCGAATAGCAAGTAGTCTTATTAAAGGGTCTCTTATTACTTACAACTGAGTTATGGAGGAGTCACTCTATGTAAAATACCGGTAAGGTAAGACTAGGCGCCGATCCTAACACAGTTGGGAGATGGCTAGGCAAATCATGATATTAGTAACATAAAATAATATACCATGTAATATATTATATTTGAACGTTTATAAAACAATTCGTTTCTTCATAGGGACACGGTAAAATAGCTCTGATGTTACATAAGATATTGAAGGTGTAATAACTATTGACAACTCGATGCCATAAGATCAAATACAATCATTAGAAAGTGTCATGGAATCAATTACCCAAAACGCCATGGATAATGGGAACCACGAAGTTAACGTTACGTAACGTAATGGTTGTATCTAACGCGTAATACCACGTTTACGTTCGCGGTTACCGTTTGATGAGATTGCGTTGTGGGCAAGAATGTTCTTGAGTACAATAATAATATAGAAGCGTTTCTCATGAGACAAAACAATTAAATAACTTGATTTAACTTTTGGATTGTTTGTGCAATTTTGGTTCAAAGTTTTGAAAGTATGAATTTAGAAATAGTCATCTGAGTCACAATTAAAACTGGTAATTGATCAAAAGCAAAGGAGTGCGGTGGGGAGAAACTAAAGAATGCCAGCTGAATTTTCTCTATCATGTACTGGCTGGAGACTTAAACATAACTACAGAATACCTTACTTAGACGACATTAGGTACACCTCTGCCTAACCCTTCGGGGATTACAAGCGCGATATTATGTCTTATCCACAAAAAAAAAAACATAAGTTAAATAAAGTAATTGTTATTTGCTGATTCATAGTTTCTGTCGGCAAATCTTTCTAAAGCTCACTCCTATTTAGTGAACTTCATTGCAATGTCTTGTATAACAGAGATACGTGTTTTGTTTTCTATTTATAATAACTCTTTTAAACCACTAGGTACATGTAAATGTGACTGAACTCAAATTATTTTCAAAGTATGAGCTTAGTACACAAAACAAAAAAGTCGAGGCGATTGCTAAATTTACTCATGCTAGTTGGCATTGGACGCAAAACCTTTTCTCTCTAAAGTGAACCGATTTGTTTACCAGACGGTTATGCAAATATAGACAAAAGTTTACTCAAGGCCGTTTGTATCATGGGTGTGAAAAGTAGGGGTGCCAACTTGCAGCGTAATGAAGCTGTAAGTTTCCCCCTGCTGGGAAACAGAGAGAGAGCAAGAAGTATGGAGGGTGCTGACACAGTAATCCTCTATGTTTTCTCTGGAATGATCAGTTGGGGTATTGCGTATCTTTTTTATGTCAGTGCAACAAGTTGCACACGACAAGACACAAGTGACAAGTGTCCCTAAATTAACTGTAAATTGGTTATGGTTTGGTACATTTTTTTTAAACTAACCATTGACAGTTATTTGATAGACACTATATGTTAGCCACTGTTATTAAAAGATACGCAATAGCCCTGCAGTGATGTTATCAACCACGCTGATCCAGTGTTAGTTGGTGGTCATTACATATCTTTGAATTACCTGGTTTCCATGACGTTTTCGATCCCCGTTTTGAGATCAATATTTTCAAAATAAGATTTTTGCCTGGGATTCAACCCACTAACTACGAGACGTAGGTCGGGGCCAATACTACAGAGCCACCACCGCTACCAACTCGATGACTCGGTTGTAAAATTAAATTATTGAACAGAACAAAGAAATTCCACGTAAAGTCTAAAAACCAGGACTTTGACACCGAAATCTGACGGATTTCGGTGTCAAAGTGTGAATTTATTCGTGCACCGAGTGTCGCATCATTTTTGTTACACATACTATCCAAATAATTCAACACTATTTTATAAATCCTCTCTCTCTTTAATAACTTTTTCCACGAATTTATTCTATTTTCCGGAGTATCCAGACACATTTTCGGGGAACTCCGACAATTCGCAGCCCTATTCAGGAGTATCCATGGCAGACACATTTTCGGGGAACTTCAACAAGTCGCATCCCTATTCAAATGTAACATTGTCGCGAGTACCCCTTTATCTGTTTTTGACATACTTTTACGTTTTCGACGACAAAAACGTGCTGTTGTGTCGTAAAGTTTATCTGTTGCAATAAAAAGAACACACTCATAAAGTGTCGGAAGAAAATCTGACCGAACACCGAAATCCGTCAGATTTCGGTGTCAAAGTGTGAATTTATTCGTGCACCGAGTGTCGCATCATTTTTGTTACACATACTATCCAAATAATTCAACACTATTTTATAAATCCTCTCTCTCTTTAATAACTTTTTCCACGAATTTATTCTATTTTCCGGAGTATCCAGACACATTTTCGGGGAACTCCGACAATTCGCAGCCCTATTCAGGAGTATCCATGGCAGACACATTTTCGGGGAACTTCAACAAGTCGCATCCCTATTCAAATGTAACATTGTCGCGAGTACCCCTTTATCTGTTTTTGACATACTTTTACGTTTTCGACGACAAAAACGTGCTGTTGTGTCGTAAAGTTTATCTGTTGCAATAAAAAGAACACACTCATAAAGTGTCGGAAGAAAATCTGCTGGAAGGATTTGCCTTTTTCTGCCAGAGTTTATTGTACGGTACAGTTTACATTGCGCTGGTTAAGATTTTTTAACAAGCTTTAACAATTTTTAACGTTTCACAAGTTTTAAATTTTAAATCACTGTAAATTAAACTTAACGGAAAGTGCACTATGATAATTATTTGCTCGCTACCAGGGAGCCTTGTTTCAAGATATTACATCTTTCACCGTTTTGAGAGCAGCGGTGATGAAATACATTACACAACGTAATGCGCCTGTCTGGGTTCGAACCAAAGATTTACTGTTCGTAAGTCGGGGCCGCCATCACTGGGCCACCGCTCCTTTCAGTAGGACAATAATTATGGGCAACAATAATCCGGTCTCTACAAAGGACAATGACTTACCAGCACATGTATAGTGTGACAGCAAACAAATCCAATGAGTAGTGTACCGAGGCTGCCTATCACTAGACCAGCAGAACTGAAGGCGAGGGGCATCGCCAGCACTCCTGAGCCCAAAGATGCCTTTAAAAGATGTGCTAGTGCGCCAAAACTCCTGGAAATTGAAGAGAATTGTTTCTATTAATAAAATGGAACATTAATAAAAGAGGAAGTGTCTCACTAATCCAGCCAGAAATTCGCAATTCTATTTTTTTTTTCATAAACTTTTTATATAAATTATGTCTCTGAATTAATTAATAGGTACTGGTACAGTTGTTTACTAGCATACACAATTATATAAATCAACATATAATATATTTAGAAACCTGACTTAACACTGTATAAATCCCACGGTCTAGATATAGAATCTAGATCGTGGGATTTATATAATTGTCAGCGTAAAACCACCAAATATCACAGTTCATTAACATTTTGGTATCGCTTTTCTAATGATACAGTATAATGAATCTCTTCCAAGTTATCTTCGTTGACTAGTTTTTATGTGTGATATACACAGGAGCTTTGTGTAGTGCGTTCCGCTCTCGCTTAGGTTGGTCTGTGAATCGCTGACCACCCTTTACATAAGTACTGTGTTTCCTACGTACCTCAGAAAATACGTGTACCAGATCTTTCACAGGCGTTAATAGGGATGTTAACAAAAAAAAATCTAGTTAGTCCGTCAGATAGATTTCCAAAAAATATTGGACACATATTTTTTCTTTTTTCACGTAAACAAACAATGAAGACGATACAGTGCTTTGAAAACTCGTGTGACGTCATATTCTAAGGCATTAGTATGACATTTCTTAGCGAGCAGTGACGTCACGACCTCCCACTCAAATCTTTGACGCGTTTTATCTTCGTCAATTTTTATTGATTTGATAAAACAAAAAATACGTATCCAATATTTTTCGATAATCTAACAGACGGACTAATTAGAATCATATTTTTTTTAGTCAGTAAACATCCCTATTAAAGGTACCTAGTCAGCGGACCGAATGTCTGGCAACTAGTTTTACAAAGGGATTACCCAGTAATAACTGGTTTGTGCAGGTCAAAGAGGCAGTCGCTCCATGTAAAATACTGGATATATCCAGTTAGACTGAAAGGTCAGTGACCTGTGATATAGTTGGGAAAAAGCTAGGCTTGATTGATTGCTGTTAAGATGTCCTACCCGCTTTCAGTTTTTGATAAATTAGTAACTCTTAATAATTTACTCTTACTTTTCAACTCTTTTAAACAAATAAAACAGTTGAAAAGTAGCAGGAGTATTGAAACTAGCTTTTGCCCGCGGCTTCGCCCGCGTGGATGTCGACAAATACTCGATAAGTACTCGATATCTATTTATTGTAAGCATTTATTTACATAATATGTTTGAAACTGTTTTCTGTCTGTCACTTACCCCCTCAAGGTTCATTGGAAGACCAGCGTCAGACAGCATCACCTGTCTGGCATGAATGCTGAAATGAACCCTTTTGGCGCAGCCGTGAGGCACACTGCACATAGTATTTCCATTTTTGTAATCTTTTTTTTTTGTTTTGTTTATTATTAATGTGTGTGTGCTTGATGTACTGACGTCAAATAAACATTTTTTCTTTCTTCTTTCTTTCTTTCTTTCCAACAAACTTTCATACCCTATTTAACTCCCTTAGGGGTTGAATTTCGATTTTTTTATATCCTGAAACCTTCTATCCATTGTTGGAAACAGCATGAAAATCGGTGCAGTATTTTTTGACTTTATCGCGAACAGACAGACAGTCGCGGCGGAGGACTTTGTTTTATAATGTGTTTAAAATTATGAGATCGGAAAATGTTATTTCCAGAGCTTATCCATACTTCCATACTAATATACTAATCCATACTTCCATACTATAGACTATACTATATATTAATATTATAAATGCGAAAGTAACTCTGTCTGTCCGTCTGTCTGTCTGTCTGTTACTCTTTCACGCCTAAACGGCTGAACGGATTTTGATGAAATTTGGTACAGACATAGTTTGGAACTTGAGAAAGGACATAGGATAGTTTTTTTTTTTTTTCGCGAGATAAACCAAAAATATAATAAAACCACGCGAACGAAGTCGCGGGCAAAAGCTAGTTCTATTATAATTATATTAGTATATTAAAACGCCTGGCATAGCCCAACATATTTCCCCTGGCTAGTTCCTTTATGCAAATCTCAAATATTACCGAAACCTTTCTCTCTATTTTTCCCTTGTGCACAATATTTATCTCAACACAAGTTAGAATGATTGTTTGCTGTTGTATTCTCAGACAACCTTTCTCTGCTTGAAGTTACAAAAGGTTATTATTGGATTACCTGTTTCGGAGATAAAGAGTGGTGACAGACAGACGGACAAGAAAGTGATCTTAAAAGGGTTCCGTTTTTTTTTTCGTACGGAACCCTAAAAAGGTGAAAATGTTCATCCTAAATTAATTCTCAATTCAATTCTCAATTCTTTACTGCGTACCATAATGTATACAGGATATTAGGGAAACAGTTTCATAAGTCACAATTATGGACCCTGTCGGGCACAGCACAGATAAAAGTAGTAGAGAGGAGGAAGAACGCTCGGCGTTTAATAATATACAAGTATCTATATAATTAGTAACATTGTAACCAATTACTTTAAAAATAAATATTAACTATAGTTTCTTAAATTTATTATTATTTTTATTTAATATGTACGTTATTTATTTATTATTAATTAATAGGTGAGAAAGCACTTACGTAAGTTTAAGTTTAATCCATGTTTAAGTTCACCGGTACTGGGCCCAAAGCCCGTTTCTTTCTCAGTAAGACTTTTCTACAATGTTCACTAGTTTATGTCTCTATACAAAGCCAACTAATATTTTAATTGCTTTTAGAGTACGAATGTTAACTAGTGTTAGAAAAACTTTAGTTAACATTCGTACTCTAAAAGCAATTAAATTATTATTCAATTATAAATTATTATTTTACGTAATCCCCTAGTTAGGATTACGTAGCTATTTCTTATCTTTTTTTTTTTTTGGTGGGTGGAAAATCATCGAATGACCCCCCCGCTCTTGGGCAGAGCGAAGGGGAGTGTCAGACTTCTACTGACTAAAAACCAAACCCATGTTCCTTCTTCGCCCTTGTGTCGGAGCCGCGTTATCCTTTCGACAAGCCACAGCCCCGACGGGCGTCGGCCCTTGCGGGCCCCTCCTTGCTGACATCTCTTTGAGGCGCGCTTGGAACACGTACGCGCCGCCGACACGGTCTGTTGCCGTCATGACGACGGCCGGACGGCGATCTAGCCCGTTACTCACCGTCCACAGGCCCGCGTCTACGGTGGCCGGAGGTCATCGCATGCCCCCCGGCGCCCGGAGCGCCTTCCGCGGCGGCTGGGACGTTGAGAGGTTCTCTCCCTCTCTCGTTCCGCCACCTCCTTCGCTAGCATCACTGCTTCGCAGAAGGAGGCGACGGCGTCCCATTCCTCCTCGCCCCGGACCATGGCTTGCACCAGGGCCGGACGCGAGAGGTCGCCGCCGCCGATCGCCGCTACGAGAACACGGCGGGGCTCCGCCCAAGCAGGGCACACCTAGCTATTTCTTATCTTAGGGTCTTTTGCACTTTAAAAACAACGATAGAAGGTTTATAGTCACATAACAATACAACACACAAAAAATATGACAAGCTTTTGTCACTGTTCCTTGGTTTTTAGATTTTTTGTCTTGTCAGTCATTTGTTTCGTCATCATTCAGCCTATAATGTTCCCACTGCAGAGACGGGTCTTTCGTCGTTTCGCACCACGGAGACACAGGCCTCCTCTGTAGGAGAGGGTTGGGCTAAAATGAGCTTGAGCTCACCACGCGGACCCAGTGCGGGTTGGTAGATGTCACATGTCTTCGAACTTTTGTTGTTCTAAGATATGACAGTTTTCTCACAATGTTTTCCTTCACCATTTTGAAAGATTCGTTTTGTTTAGATTCTGAATATTTAGAAATGGTATTTCTGAATCTACTCTTTATCATGTGAGAACCAACAATTTATTGCTTCCGCAATTCCAGGAAATCGTTTCTTTAATTAAATCGGATAGAATTATTGGCTCATCAAGATTGTTAAGGGAACCGAAAAATGGTCTGTCAAAGCGTTTTTTCAGCTGAACTAACAATGTTAATAAATCTTTAATAGACCTTCCAGTAAAAAAAATAAAGAATGATATGACGAGAAATCCTAGATACAAATTATATAGCCGTTTTATCTGATTCTTATTGTAAAAGGATTCTTCAGTACATCATTTCGACGCACCTTATTAGAAATAAGACCTGTTACCAGCATTGCTGTCTAGATGGCATACTCGTACTTCGGGGCTTCGGATTTTCTCTATAGTCTCTCAAGGGATGTGCCCGACGAATAGGCGTTGGAAATAGAGGGCATCGGACTGGTCCGGACAAGTATTTTAAGAGGAAATGGTGCCTTCTTCCACATGTGGATTGTGACCATCTGTGTGGTTTCAGTGTATTCATCGACTTTAAAATGTATAAATGTATTAAATAAACATTACTTACGATGTATTTGATGCTATCGGTCTGTGTTGCGAAGGAATGTAGGGGTCCAAGTCTTCTCTAGATCCATTGTAAGCAAGCTCGATTCTGTAAAATTAATAAATAATGCATGAAAGATAAACCGTAACTTGGTCATTTTGCAAACGGATTTTCACACTTTTAAACATCAACAAAATATTAGGAGATCTAGATGAATTCGGTATTTCCTAATCTTACTTTGAGAAGAAATACCAAAATAGCTCAAAAGACACAGTTTCTTTTACATACAGATATAATCTTGATCAAGTCATATCCCCGGACACAAAGGGCTAAGAAGGAACATGGTTGTTTTTAGTCAGTAGAAGTCTGACACTCCCTTGTCATTTAATTTTGATGATTTACCACCCCCAAAAAAAAAGGATTGTCTTTTTTTTTTTTTGGTGGGTAGTAATTAAATCATCAAATAACCCTTCCCGCTCTGGGTAGAGCCGAAGGGAGTGTCAGACTTCTACTGACTAACTATCACCCATGTTCCTTCTTAGCCCTTGTGCCGAGGCCATGGTATCTCTTTTGAACAACCCGCAATAAGGTAAGGTAGGTATGTGCCTTTTTTTTTTTTGGTGGGTGGAAAATCATCAAATGACCCCCCCCCCCCCGCTCTTGGGCAGATCGAAGGGGAGTGTCAGACTTCTACTGACTAAAAACCCGAATCCATGTTCCTTCTTTGTCCTTGCGCCGAGGCCACGTCATCTAGTACTAAAATCCGCGGCCCCGACGGGAATCCGCAGCCCCGACGGGTAATATGTGCCTCACTTGGTCTTCGGAAGAAGAACACATTCAGACATAAGTAGACCCGTCTAGTCTGTGCACGCATTTATTAGCAAGTAATCTTGTAGGTACCTCAGCTTAGAACACAGAGAGTTTGAGTTTAAAATTAAAATATAAATAAACAAATGAAAAGGTAGGACAAGGCTACACAATAAACGTTGGTAATCAAGCATAAAGATTATCTTTTTATCTATGGCAATTTAAATTGTATGTTAAGGTTGAGAGCAGAGAGTTTATCTACATGTGGCATACAGAGGGTTGATTAAAATTGTGGTTTTATCTAATGAAGGTAGGCATTTAATTTAATCACAGATTAAATTTAAATAAATGAGGAAGTTAAATTAAAACAGCGATGTCTTTTCACAGAAAAACTTTGAAAATAATCTGAAAAATACGGTTAATTAATTTATATTATCCTCCTCCTCCCAAATACCTAGACAGTTAAAAATTAGAGGTAAAAAAACCGTTAATTTTTTTGGAGTATGTGAATTCATCAAATGACTCCTTCTGTTAAAAGCGGAAGGGTGTGTCAGACTTCTACTGACTAAAACCACCCAAGTTCCTTCTTAGCCCTCTTTGTCCGGGGCTGCGGCAGGAGTAGAAAACATTTACGTAGGTTTCAATTGATTTGACATTACGCAAATAAAATTATATTTAGCGCTAAGAAGCAAGGGGTCATCATGGGCAACCAATTGCCCAAGGCAAAAAAAAAAAACCGGATAATATTCTGGGAATATACCCAACGGACGCTAAAACACTGGGCAGTAGCCCGGAAAAGCACGTCATTGCCTGGGTTAACACCCAACCTTGCTTCAAAAAAAACTGGGTAAAAATATACGTACAATTTCCTTACCCAAGTCCACAAAAATTCGTCACTTCATCACAGAAATCACCATACATTTTCAAAGCACGACTATACCATTTCGACATATCAGCTCGTGTTGGTTCGCAAAGCAGTGTCTCTCGAATATAACCCGAACAATATATTAGGTTGTTAGCAAATTGACAGGAATCACAATGTATTAACCCCAATGTACAGGCGTCAATCGTTGTATTGATGAAATACTTATTTACTATTGCATCATGCAATGGAAGGAGTTTGTTCATTGATTTTATATTAGTTTATTTTCTTATTTACATGGTAATGAATTGGTTGTTTAAGTTTTCTTTGTTTGTTTACTTTGAGACGTATTGGCGTTGTAATATTAGGTACACTTCTGCCTAAAGCTTCGGGGAATACACGTTGTTGTGTTTATGATATGTTAATATAGTATTATTAAACTATTGAATGATGAATTATATTATTGAGGAGCTCGTGGCTTAACAATAACAGCCGCTCGGGTCAATCAGCGTCAAGAACGTTAAACTGTTGGCCCCAGCTGCCATTTGTTACTGTCATTACAGATGGCCTGAAAGTCTGACAACCAGTCAAGGGGTATCGTTCACCCAGTACTCCAGTTAGGATTGTAGAGGTGAGATAGGCAGTCTGCCTCCCTATCTATGGGTTAGGGGGAAACTGGCCTCTGGTCCGCGGCTCCGATTACACGGAGTGGGAACAGTAGTGGAAAACTCGGCCGAATGCGTGGGCCAGAATACCACGGTAAAAAATTATCGTAGTTAAATCGACCCGTTTGGATTTAATTTCATTAAATTGAAAAAAGGTGCGAAATAAAATGTAAGTATCAAAGTCCCACAAACTACCAGGAGAACAGAAGTAGGAAGGAGGATAGCTTTATGTAAAATACTGGCATTCAACTGCATTCGGTTAGACTGCCATGAAAGCCAGCCCCAACATCATTATGTAGTTGCTACAAGGCATGGCAGATTATGATGATAATCATAAATTAAATGAAAAGGCTTTTCGTAATCAACGTTCAATAGGTAATTGTTTCGTAATTAAATCGTTACATATTATTATACTGAAACTTCATAAAGTTATTTTTAATAGGTGATTATTTTTTAACAGTCTTGACGGCAGAAAAATGGTTGAATACAATTTAATTATTCAGTTTAGGAAGCCAAGCCAGAATACATTTATTTATTCAAGTGAATGAAATACACAAATATTTAGTCAAGAGTTTACTTCGAATATTTTAGTTTAAATCAAATATATTGAAAAGAATTTCAATATCACAAAACGAAATGTCAATGTTATGTGGTCGCTTTAAGGCAGAGTTTTATTCAAATAAGCTTTTGCGTTATTTATACAAGGTGTTTTTTTATATGTTATTGTTCCAGGGTAAAATTGAGACCTTATCAAAGAATCAACTGGCTTGTGAATTTTTTTTTTAAATATATCTTTAGTTTGTTTTTTAATTTTGCAAAATTATTCGATAAAGTCACTAACTAGTTAAGTTTAAAAAAAAAGGTAAAATTCTTAATTTAACAAAGTAACATCCAAAAGTAAGTTAATATTTTTTAGAAACTTAATATAAATATAACTAACATTTGTAATGTAAATAAGAGTATGCCATTGATTTGTTGTAGATCATATATTTATATATTCTGTGATCATATACATCAGGGGATACATTGTAATGTTTTGCGCAAAATGTCCATGTACGGCGGCGCGGCGGAGGTACGATTATGCGAGAGATGAAATTATGTATAATATTGTTTATGGTAATTTATCGTGTACGCCTTACATAATAATGGTAAGGAAAAAAAGAAGTATAAAAAAACTACAAATCATCATCACGCCTATAATCTCCGAAGGCAGACAGGACACCCACATTTGGTCAACCAACCAATTCATCATCATCATCATCATCATTTCAGCCAAAAGACGTCCACTGCTGGACATAGGCCTCCCCCAGGCGTCGCCACATTGACCGGTCCCGTGCGTCTCTCATCCAGCGGGTTCCTGCAACCTTGACCAGGTCTTCGGTCCACCTAGTGGGAGGCCTTCCAACGCAACGTCTTCCGGTTCGCGGTCGCCATTCCAGAACTTTTCGGCACCATCGGCCATCCGTTCTGCGAGCAATGTGCCCTGCCCATTGCCACTTAAGGCGACATTAGCTGCCCGCGACCTTGAGCGCGCGTTTAACTCATCGCCTAAACAAATAAGGTTGAAAATGGCGATGCGTTTGATGCTCGTGACTGCCAAAATGAACGATAGTTCGCAGATTTAATTTATTAAAAAAAAAATACGCTGTAATGTTAAAATATTTTTACATATGTCTTTAGTTGGTTAAATTTGCTTTCTGATAGTAAAAAAATAAATAACAGTTGTCACTCAAAATATTGAGCATTTCGAGACGAAAAAGTTTTTTCGTGTGATTTTTTTGTGATTTTGTGATTTTTTTTTTCGAGGTTCTTGATTACTTTTAGCAAATATTTTTGCATAAGTCTTTTACCTATACATTTGACTATACACTGTATTTTTTTTGGAATTGTAATAAGTAGCAATACGGCTAACTCTGCGACGAAAAACAGGTCGTTTTTACGGTTCCCCCGTTAACTGCACCTTAAGTCTGGCGATTCTTTGGGCTACGTCGGTAACCTTGGTTCTCATGCGGATGTCAATCAATCAATTCCTGATGGCAAAATTCAATAGCAGTGTGGTAATCGAATCCAGCACCTCATACTCAGCTGTCGCCCTTGGGATCACACAGGACCAACATGAAAACTTTCTTACATCCACACCCTTTAGAAATACACGCCTAAATGTCATTTTCTACTTCAATCAAATGAAAGTTGTTTCTTATTAGTCAAAGGTAAACACATCAGCTGTTGATGTATCGTGAAAATTGGCCAAGTCAACTGAGATCAATGTTTTTCACTGACACACTAATCGACCTTGAACTAGTAATCTCTTACAGTTTATTGTCATCATCTGCCTAGAGCATCATCATCATCTCTTGCCATCCTACTTGGAGTCGGCGCAACACGTTGTTTTCTTCCATTCTTCTCAGGTGCTCCGTTAGTATGTTTGTCCGGCAGCATAGGGGGTCAATAAAGGACCCCTCATTTGCTATCTCTCCTGTTGCCGCACTAGTTCAGAGTATGCAGATCTATATCTATCTATCGGATCACCTTTACGTATTTATGGATGTCCCCACCTCCTCTGGTCATTGTTCAAACTTGGCTGCCCTCACCGCTTGCAGCAGAGGGAATCGACATCGAGGCTGACCACTTTCGCGACGCAATGGTGGCTATGTGCGATGCAGTCATGCCTCAAGCAGGCGGTCTACCGATGATCCCAGGAGATAGCTGACCTTCTCGTGGTCTGTATAAGCCTGGAGAACCTGCTCACAGGACCAAAACTCACGCGGCCGCGATAAAGAGCTAGAGATCTCTCCGTCCCAACTTCATGAGTCATACAGTTATGTTTTTAAAGGCCCATTTAGATGGAGAGAGTTTCTCGAATCGAAGATACAATTATCGAAAGAACATAAAAGTATCTTCGTCTAAACATTCACGTTTGTCACCCTTCCCCTTGGGCGACAATTGCCTCGCAATAGAATATTATCTATCTCCGTGTAAACAGAAGCTGTTTCGAGAATTGTATTTCGAGATTTTGTAAATACTGACTTCTCATATTTTTTGTTTTTGTTGTTATTTCTTTTGGGCCAAATTCCTCAACTCCTAATTCTCTTGCAAATGCATTAAGAGCTGCATTTCTTGCATCACGATTTTTGTAATGCACATTCTCCGTCATCCCACAAACACTCGTAATTTCTATAAATATCAATAAACTTAATAACATTATCAGCCGTACCAAATTTAAATGATTTTTGTGTCATTTTGAGAACAGTACGGTACTTACTGTAGTCATCAGTGAACTCGAAGGGCAAATCTCGCGCTCAAAACGGTTCAAACCGATTTGTACGATACTCGTATGAACTTGAAAAAATGTCATACGAGATCGTGTTTATACGAGTCGAGAACTCGTAAGCAAGAATCATCTAACTATAATCTTCCCTGTGTAAACAGTCGCAGTAATTTATCGCTAGGCGATACTTACTTGCGAATCTCGGATGACATAATCGTAGGCGAGAATTTAGTTCTTGCTTGTATGTAAACATTGTGATACGATAATCTTATGGCGATTAATTGCTTGCGATAGTAGCGTACGATTTATCGCCAAGAGACGTTCGAGAAACTCTCTCCGTCTAAATGGGCCTTAAGTCTCATTTAACGCGGGCCTATGGCCATCACGGCGGGCATATTGCCATCACGGCGGGCATTAATTTAGACTCCATTGCTAATACTGAAAACTTCCGAATGGAAAAACCCAATACCACTTTGCCCGATTTGGGTTTTAATATATGAAATGGGCCTACTCTTGACGATGGAACGAGCTAACCCAGAAAAGCCTATTCAACTCAGGACCTCATCATACTTAGTAGTCAGGCCTGCGACCTCCCCGTCGGGGCTGTGGTTTGTCGAAAGGTTAACGCGGCTCCGACACAAGGGCGAAGAAGGAACTTGGGTTTGGTTTTTAGTCAGTAGAAGTCTGACACTCCCCTTCGCTCTGCCCAAGAGCGGGAGGGGGGGGGGGGGGGTAATTCGATGATTTTCAACCCACAAAAAAAAAAGGCCTGCGACCTCTATCGCAACAAGGCACTCGATTCGACAGTAGATTTTCATCTATATTTTAAGGAAAACATGGCTGAACTTTGTGTCCTTGTTACGATAGAGCATTACCTACATAAAATCTTAATCAGTTGCAACAATCTATAATCCTATTATGTCATACCGAACAAAAATATAATTGCGATGAGTTAATCTATTGTCAGGTGTTAACAATGGGTTATAAAGAATTTGACAACAGTTTCATTCTTCTTCGTGACGTCATTATCATTGTGTCACCGAGTGTGTGTTCCTAATTATTTGTATAGGGTCGGTGCAGCCATGTCTTCTTCCATACTCGCTACTGATTTTCATCTAAGTAGTCCAAGTGAACCTCCTTGTAGCCATCGCTACATATTATTTATAAAAAAAAAGTCCTCCGCCACGTCTGACTGCCTGTTCGTGATAAACTCAAAAACTCCAGCACCGAATTTTATACTTCTTTCCACATACCAATGGATAGAGTGGTTCTCGAGAAAGGTTTTAGAATAATATATACAATACCGAAGGGAGTTAAATATGGGATGAAAATTTGTTGGGCTATTTTTCGATATCCACACAGGCGAAACCGCGGGCAAAAGCTAGTATAGGATCAAAACTACTTTCAAATGTTGCTGCGTGTATGCATAATTAGTGCTCATGACTGTACGTACATAAAGTATTAGTACTCCTTTTTCCCATGGTGGTTGGTGTAATGTAATGTAGGTAGATTAATATAATTGTTAAGAATAAGTAGGTAGGTCAGGTGCCGGCCGCTGCCGGCAGTCCGCAATATACTATGTTACTGAGAGCCAGCGTTTCATTTACTCCGCCCGTACAAACATCACAGTGGCGACGAGGATTAATTACCGATACCTTTGTGCGCGTGCGTAATTGGAACAATAGTCAAGATGTCGATTGGAAAGTTAAGCGAATTTGACGTGAAAACGGGACAGTGGTCATCATATGTGGATAGGTTGGACATGTACTTTTTAGTAAATAAAGTGGCGGAAGAATTAAAGTTACCTACTTTAATTTCTACCACAGAAGAGATAAAAGAGGTTAGAAAGGCCATGTGGGCGGGGCACGCGCGCCGCTTATATGATCAGACGATCATATGTCGACAAAATTTGATTTACTGACCAACAATCGCGCTCATATTGTGACAGCGAACGGAGCTCCGCGAAAAAAAAAGAATTATGCTGTGTTGCGCGATTATTACGTGTCGTAAAAGAAGCCAGGTGTGCAGTGTGGCTCGAGAAGGGATTTCTCTTCATCGGTAAGTCTAAAAACCTTAAAATACAAGTGATATTTGTAATTATTACAATAGTATTATGTAGTTCGCAGACAAAAATGATACAATCGCAAGCAGAAACGAAATTATGTACATTGCTTGCAATACGTGGGCGTACCATCTTGTACTACGTGGGCGATTGCGCAATGTATTTCGTTCACTGCGAACGTCGCGTGCGACGAGCCAAAGCTTAAATTCTGCCTACTCTTTGCGTTTCGATAGTGTTGTACCAAGTTGTCAATAATGTAGATATTTAGTATGTGTGAATGCATTCAAATGATTATTATGTTATGATTAAAATAACTTTTGTTTATCCCATACTATCAATACCTTATTATTGTTTATTGATTGTTATTCATCTAAAATTTGTTTTGAGGTTAGCCATTTTATAAATCGAAACATACATTTTAAATTTTATTTTTAGGTTTCCAACAGATCCAGATATGTTACAGACCTGACTAAAGCTATTATAGAAAAATATTAGTGTGAGATTGCATTTTATTCTGAAAAATTCGAATTTGAAAGATAGCAAGCGCATGCTATTGCTACTTAAAAAATACGTTTTATTTCAAGACAATAATAAAATCTGAATTGAAATTTAATTTCAAGTACCGTAACCTGGTCCTACTTTGCACCAAAATTTGCTCCAACTGTTTTACTTAGTACAATATTTTTTCAATTTTGCGTAAATTAGTACTGCGGTGTATTATACGAACAAAAGCATTATTGAAGTTTAACTTAACATTAAAACATTATTGTCTACAGCAACCAATTTTTTTATTTTTTTTATTTCTTTTGGAGCAAAGTAGTTCTTTTGCAGATGGTAACTTTGCTCCGCAATTTCTTTGCACAAGTTTGTCGTATATTTTTCAATGGAGTATAGTTTTAATTTGAACTTTTTACTTTGCTCCGATAGAAGAGTGTAATAAAAAGCTGACATGTTAGAAAATAACCTTTATTTACGAGAGATCAATTGAAAAATCACAGTTTGGTTTGCAATAGGAATATTTTTTCATAATTAGTAAAGTAATTATCATAAACATTTCGTAAATGTATTAAATTTTTTTGGTGGGTTTAATGCCGCCAAGTACGTCATTCCATGTGTAGTATAGTTCGTCTTTAGGAAGAGGCCATTTCCAGTTCCTCAAAGAACGCTTCATTGATGATATAACAGCCCCATTTTTATTGGTTTTCGTAATCACTCCGGAAAACTGCTCACCTTCGTATTTAAAAACTACATAACTACATACATATACAGGCGCATTATAACCTCAAAATTAGGCGCAAAATATACCCATGTTAAAAAAAAATATACAGGAAATACAATGTCTGCGATAAACACAAAATATCACCTAAATCAGATAGTTTATAAAGCACATTAAACTAATCATATTCAATTGTCATGGTTTTAATTACAAATTTAGGAGATGCAGGTACATTTACTGTACTTTTAAATTATTACCCTAAGGAGCGTTGCGGTTCTCCCTCACACAAAAAAATTAAATGGATGACTATGACATCTGTCAAGTCTGATCTTGCTAGATCAGGAAAAGTTATATTAGATAAAAATATTGCATTCACATAAAAGGTAAAGTATCAGTACGTAAAATCAGATACATTCTTTTTTGGGAAGTGGAGCATTTTTACCACCCCAGGAGCAAAATAGGACCAGGTTACGGTACTTAATGTTCAATATTTGAAAAAAATCTTTTCTGTTTTCTTTTTATCTTTAATTTTTTATGTGTGAGAGACCAATAAATATTTTTGCTTTCTTATTTTCTTTCTTTCTGTCCCGTCCCGAAATTAAAGCAAAAACTGCAAAACTTAAAGTAACAAAACTCAAGTAATTTTATCGATATACATTATCGACCTTTTGGTCACCGTAACATGTATGAGAAATATACGCAAGTGTGAGTGTACGTCAAACGCAATGTTTGCGCTAGTGTGACAACCAGTAGCAAGCTCGCGATCTAAGTGAGTGCGGTTTATTTGTGTGCATAATTCGCGTACTTATTATCGTCTTGCATGTAGTGGATATAGAGAGTGGGAGACAAGCGGCGACACGCGTTCTAATACAAATCAGGAACTATTTCCTTTCTAACCTCTTTTATCTCTTCTGTGATTTCTACATTAGGTGATGAAGCGTACGAGTTACTCGTCAACCTATCGAGTCCAAAGAAACCGTCGGAGTTAAAGTACGGTGAAGCTATTGGTATAATGCGTCAGCACCTTCAGCCGACGCCGTCTTCATTGGCGGAAAGATACCGTTTTCGACAGAAAAGGCAGGGACTGGACGAAAACGTGGCAACCTACGTCACAGAGTTAAAAAGATTAGCTCGACACTGTAAATTTGCAGAAAATTTAAGCGAGAGCTTGCGTGACCAGTTTATATGCGGACTCAAGAGTGACGTCATCAGGCAGCGACTGTTTGCGGAGGATGACTCAATAACATTTTCACAAGCCGTGAAGATAGCGAACGCAATGGAAGCGGCAGAAAGAGACTCAGCGGTAGTGGATGGAGCATCCACATCCAGTCCTAAGGCCGAAGCGGTACATTCGGTCGCATCAAATAAGGTGGACAGCAGCAGTGCGAGTCACAGCAGGAGCGGTGGCAGCATGCGGCCACGCGGCCGCCGCGGATCGAGCGGCGCTGGGAGCGCGGGCGGCGGCGGCGGCGGCGGCGGCGGGCAAGCCGCGAGCCGCGTGGCGCGCGCGACTTTCACGAGTTCTGCATCGGGGCGCAGCAACAACTGCACAGCTTGCGGAGCCACTAACCATAGTGTGGCAAGCTGTCGCTACAGGGAGTTTGTTTGCAGCAGATGCCAGCGTGCGGGGCATTTACGTCGGGTGTGTCCGGAGAATGTCGAACAATCGTCGCAACGAACTTCATATCGTCGCGATCGACGCAATGGGAATATGTATTCCGCGGAGATCGTAAACGAGTCCGACGTGGAGGACATCGAAGAAGGTTTAAACCTGATTGGTCTCAATAATTATAAGCCAGTAAGTTTACCAATTTTTGTAGATGATATCCTGATAAATATGGAAGTAGATACAGGGACAGCGATTTCGTGTATAAATGATTGTACCTACGTACGTTATTTTTTACATCTGTGTCTCAGGAAGGACGATACAATTCTAAAATTTTATGATGGTACTAAAATAAAACCATTGGGTATAATTCGCCCACGAGTTCGATTCCAAGGGCAGGAAAAACAGCTGGAATTGTTCGTAATAAAAAATGGTACTACTTCTTTGATAGGTAGGCAATGGTTGGCAGACTTACAAATAAAAATACCTCTGCTTACATGTACCCGCAAAAGTATAAGTAGTATGAATTGTGTGCAAATTAATGAAGGAATTAAAAATATTCTCGACAGATATAAGGAGTTATTCAGCGGCGGACTGGGTCGGTACAGGAGCGGCAAGGCTACGCTGCGAGTGCGGTCGGGGGCGACGCCGGTGTTCCAGCGCGCGCGGCCTGTGCCATACGCGTTGCGCGAGCGCATCGACGCTGAGCTGGACGCCATGCTGCGCGACGGCGTCATCGAGCCCGTCGACTGCTCCGACTGGGCCTCACCTTTGGTGCCGGTGACAAAAGCAGACGGTACGTTGCGGATTTGTGCGGACTATAAAGCGACTCTGAATCCCGCCTTGCTGATCGATCGATACCCGCTTCCTAAGATTGAAGATGTGCTCGTAGGCCTAAACGGGGCACAGTTTTTTAGTAAAATTGACCTTTCACGTGCGTACAACCAAGTAGAACTAGATGATTCAAAAAAATACACTGTTATTAATACACATCGGGGCCTCTTTCAGTATAACAGGTTAGTTTACGGTTTGTCGTCGAGTGTAGGTATTTTCCAACGTATAATGACGAATTTGTTAGGTAACATACCGAATGTGCAAGTGTTTCTCGATGACGTTATAATTGGCGGGAAAAATAAAATTGAGCATTTACATGCATTGGAACAAGTCTTACAGCGGCTATCGGAGAGTGGGCTAAAGCTAAAGCAAGAAAAATGTGTTTTCTTGGTTGATGAAGTGACTTATTTAGGCTATGTTGTTTCAAAAGAAGGGGTCAAAGCGGACAAATCAAAAATAAAAGCAATAAGTAAACTAGAAGCTCCTAATAATATTAGTGAGTTACGTTCGTTTATAGGTATGGTAAATTTTTTTTCAAAGTTTATCAAGAATTTTAGTTCCATGTTAGGACCATTACACAGACTATTACGAAAAGGTGTAGACTGGAACTGGGATAAACAGTGCGAGCGTGCGTTCACACAGATAAAACAAGCATTAATGGGTACCGAAGTATTAGCACACTACGATCCCAACAAACCTCTAATCGTGACGTGTGACGCGAGCGCGCGGGGCGTGGGGGGCGTGCTCGCGCAGCCCGGCCCGAAGGGCGAGCGCCCGATAGCTTACGCGTCACGTTCGCTTACCGTCGCGGAGAAAAACTACTCGCAAATACATCGCGAAGCACTTGCGATTATATTCAGCATACGTAAATTTCATCAATATATTTACGGAAGAAAGTTCATTTTACGCACTGATCACAAACCCCTAGTATCAATGTTAGGCCCGCAAACGGGGATACCTACAATGACGGCTAGTAGGATGCAACGATGGGCAGTGATATTATCAGCATACAATTACGACATAGAATATATTCGCACTAATGAAAATTGTGCTGACGGCTTATCGCGTCTGCCGGAGAATAATAGCGCTAAAAACGTGAAGGAGGAATCAATTCCAGAACAAACATACCTGCACTTTGCACAAGACGGGTTGTTGCTTGATTATACCGAGATAAAAAAACAAACAGAGAGGGATCCGTTATTAAGTAGAATTTTAAACTACCTACGAGACGGTTGGTCAGATAGGTGTGAAATCGTGAACTTACAACCGTATTTCAATAGAAAAGCGGAACTGTACGAGGAGTTAGGTTGCGTCATGTGGGGTCACCGGGTGGTAATACCGGAAAAATGCCGCGATAAGATTTTAAAAATCATCCACGAGCCACATATGGGCATCGTTAAGTCAAAGGCGTTGGCACGCAGCTACGTATGGTGGCCGGGCATCGACGAGGCGGTGGAGCGCGAGTGCCGCGCATGCACCGTGTGCGCCGCGTACGCGGACGACCCCCCGCGCGCTGCGCCCTGCCCTTGGCCCTGGCCCGCCAGGCCGTGGTCTCGCCTGCATCTAGACTTCATGGGGCCTATATGTGGGAAAACTTATTTAGTGATAGTAGACTCAACATCCAAGTGGCTGGAGGTATTTCAAGTTGCCAGTACTGCAGCGAGTCATACGATGGTCAGGTTGCGCGAGCTGTGGAGTAGGTGGGGAGTCCCCAGGCAGATAGTGACGGATAATGGACCGCCGTTCACTAGTAGTGAATTTGCACAATTCGTACAAAGTGACGGAATCCAGCATATATTCACAGCCCCCTATCATCCATCATCCAATGGCGCCGCGGAAAATGCTGTTAAGACTCTAAAAAGAGTTATTAAAAAAGCTAATTTAGATAATAAAAGTGTAGAACAGGCTCTGAACACATTTTTGTTATATTATAGGAATACGGAACACTGCACCACGGGAATAAGCCCATCAGTTGCACTTATAGGGAGACGGTTGCGAACCAAGTTAGACGTGCTAAAACCCGATATGGAAGTTAGAGTACTAAAAACGCAGCAAGGGCAGGTTGATAGTGCGGGAGGGACGGAAAGGAGGGTGAAAGTAGGAGACGACATTTGGTATCGACAATATCTAAAGGGGGAGAAATGGCTGCCCGGTACTATAATTAACTCGACAGGGCCAAGCAACTATAAGGTACTAGACAGTAGTGGTAAACAGGTGCATAGACATATCGATCAGCTTAGGCGTAGGACAAGGAGTTCTCTGGTAGTCCCCACAGATTGGTCACGTTCGCCGGAAGCTTCAGCTACTAGAGTAGCACCTACGTCGCCCAGCGAAGGCCGGTCGGAGCGGCCGGAGACCTCGGTGGCGTCGTCGTCGCCTGCGCGGGAGCCTGCGTCGTCACCGCCTCAGAAAAACGATCAGACCGATCGAGATACAGTGACAGAAGAGTTCTCGACACCACCGTCTTTACCTGTACCGCCCCAGTCTCGTCCCATTAGGAAATGTAGGTTAAATAAAGATGTTAATCTTAAGATTTAATTAAGAATTTAGTTAAGAGTTATTGTTATGTGTACGTTAAGTATTAAGTTAGTCTAAGGATGATTGTGTTATCATTAAGTATAGAATAAGTTAGTTAGATAACAGTTATGGTATATACGGTATATATATATATAATTAGTCACATGTTGTTAATTAGTGGTGGAGGGATGTAATGTAATGTAGGTAGATTAATATAATTGTTAAGAATAAGTAGGTAGGTCAGGTGCCGGCCGCTGCCGGCAGTCCGCAATATACTATGTTACTGAGAGCCCGCGTTTCATTTACTCCGCCCGTACAAACATCACAGTTGGCAGAAACTGCAGAACGCCTGCAACCTAATACTTTGGCTCATATTAATGAAATACATAAGTTAACCGTTGTTAAGGTTTTCACAAAGATTACCAAGCTGGGAGTTCGCACAAGCTGTTGCAAGTGCAGCACTTATGGTATAAAGTTACTTTAATGTCCACAGTTTTCCTCCATCTGAACTAATTTCAGAATGTGGTAACTTTGAAATCTAGCGCTTCAAACCAGCGTCAGGCATTTGGTACGGCTAAATGATGAAAATGGCAAGTAAAGTCTAGGTTTGTATGTAGAGGGTCATCTCCGGATCTACTGATCCGATTTCGTAAATTCTTTCAAGAAATACCGACGTTTATGTAACCTACATTATTTTTCAAAGTGTCTGGTTACATTTAAAACGTTCCCGTCGGTAAATTTCCGTGAATAACGGGAGTGACGCCGCGAGCAAGTTGGTGTAATGATAAAGTTCATCATAATCATCATCATCGGCCTATAATGTTCCCACTGCAGGGACTCAGGCCTCCTCTCTAGGAGAGGGATGGGCTATAATCCACCACACGCGGGCCCTGTGCAGGTTGGTAGATGTCACATAAATGTCCTCGAATTTTTTGGTTCTAAGACATGCCGGTTTCCTTACGAGCTTTTCCTTTTTTTTTTAGTAGCGGTGGCCCAGTGGTGGTGGCCCCGATTTACGAACAGTAAGTGGTTCGAACCCAGGCAGGTGCATTACTTTGTGTAATTTATTTCATCAGAGCTTCTCTCAAAACGGAGAATGATAAAGTTAGTGACTGAGAAATCAGAAGGGAAACCCTGCAAATGTTACAAAGGTGAAAGATAAAGTATTTACACAAATACAATACATATTACTAATACTATCTCATAAGGAATACTTGATACGTTTCGCCATGAAAACACAACAAAGTTTCTTAGGGTGCAACACAAATTGTTCTGTTAGGCACATTCCATTCAGTTCAGGAGTATTTGTTGATGCAACAAAACCGTGCCGAAGCACGTGGCATAAATATGTGCCGATCGGTACTGAGCGACTTTTCCAGTGACAACCACGCGGCGTAAATACCTCGTAAAATAAATAATGAGTGATTCATTTAGAGGTACTTTTTTGGTTAGGGATTTTTTGACAGATAATGCGTGACGCGTGTTAACATAACCTGGTATGTTTGTTTAGTATACTTTAACGTTTGAAAGTCTTAGGCTGAGTTGCACCAAAAAAGTCGTTAAAGTTAAGGTTTTTGTCAAATTTGACAGTACTTGGGGTATAGAAAAATTAATAATATACAAAAAATTTTTTGCAAGCATTCAAACAAAGTAAGTACCTATTATATTTATTGCTTTGTCTATTAATAGCACATATTATTTTTTGGTTGAACAATTACCTACGATGAATACAATCGTATAGTCAGCCACCAAGCTACGTTTTTAGAGACTCGAAATCTTGGCAAGAAACATTCGTCGTTCCATGTGGAAAAACGATCTGCTCTAGGTAATCACACTTTTCTTTTCATCGCATTCGTCATCAGAACTGGTTTCTGCGAGTATTTCTTGGAGCAGGGACATGATGTCTAAAGGTTATATTCAACGCGTTTGACAATAAAATTGACGGACAATTTAACACCCGCGAGCTACATAAAGTAGTTAGTGAACTCGCGACAAAAATCACTGCTCTCGAGTGCAAAATTGATGAGCAAAGCACTATTATAGTCAAGCAAGAGGAAACGTTGAAACTGTTAACGTTAGCGATTGAGGGTACACCGAAAACAGCCCCTCCGAAACTATTGGATGCCGACGGCGGACAAGAGAACCCAGCGATTCCGACTACTACGCAGCGACCGTTGCGGCAAGCGAGGGTTAACTCCAGTGCTAAAGCGAAAGGTGACTACGCAGCCGCTGCAAAAAAGTCAGCTGTTCCAAAACAAACGACCGATGGCGACACAAATAATTTGCCGAAGACGGGTATTTCAACAAATGTGAATCCCAATCTACCTACAAAAGCTCCTTTATCATCTTTGGAGTGTCCGGCCACGAACACAGCGGAAACGCGCGACGAAAACGTTACTTCCGATGAGGGGTGGCAACCGGTGCGCAAAACACGCAATTCTAAACGGCGAGTGATCACTGGCAGCGGACAAGAGGATGACGTGCTTAAATCGGTAGAAAAGCTAAAATATTTGCAGGCATGGTCTTTCAAGCCGGAGACGACGGAGCAGAACGTGCTCACTTATTTGAATAAGCTTCAAAATTGTGACCAGTATGTTGTGGAGAAGCGGTTAATTAAGACAACTAGACACGCTGCCTTCGTAATTGCTTTCCCGGAGAGCTTGAATGAGAGCATAAACACGCCAGCGGCGTGGCCCGCAGGAGTGAAGTTGTCCGACTGGTTTCCGAGGCACCCCCGCGGGCAGCGGGGGGACACGAGCTCCGAGCTTCTCACCGGCGACAGTGCACGCGCAGTCGTTGGATGTTCCCAGTGAACAACGTACTGTACGACGAAACAGGAATGAGTCACAGTGTCGGTATGCTAATATTAGTGTAAATAGTTCCCAATCGCGAACGTTAGGACGCTCGAATGGTGTGAATGTGGTCCAAGCTAGTGGCAAGAAACCTAAGTGCTCGTTAGATATATTTTATCAGAACGTTAGAGGCTTACGGACGAAGTTAAAATCATTTTATAACAACATTCTAGGGTCTATGGTTGATTTGGTAGCCATAACCGAGACTGGAATTAACGACTCGATACATGACGGTGAACTGGCTCCAAGCGGGTACACGATAATAAGATGTGACCGTACGGATGGCCGTAAGCACGGAGGTGTCATGCTAATCGCCACACCGCGCGGCGCTCTCGACTTACGCGTAGTACCGTTACCCGATAACACTAGCTTGAACCACCACCCGTTCGAAATCGTATGTGCGACGGTATACCGTCAAAATACTTTTTTGTTTTTGTGTTGTGTTGCGTATATTCCACCTAAGACTATTGAAAGGGAATATATGTTTATGTTCCATTTACTTGAGCAGTTATGTGTTAGTTATGATAAAGTCGTATTATTAGCGGATTTAAATATGTATTCAACAAACCAAGAAATACAATGTTATTATGAATACTTTGTCACCTTCTGTGGGTTTCGCCAAAGTAATAATATTCTTAATTGCAATAATCGCACGCTCGATGTAGTCCTAACTACTTTGCCCGTAGATGACATTGTCGTACATGAGGAACGTGAGGAGTGTTTGTCATGCATTGACCCGCAGCATCCGCCGCTACGAGTAAGTGTAAGTCGGACGCGGGTGACTTCTAGCCCTGGTTACTCTGTACCGAAGGCTTCCACTTCCCTACCACGATGGAATTATAGCAAGGCGGACTTCCATTATTTATACTCGGGACTTGCAGGGGTAGACTGGGGCTCCCTGTATGAAACGAGTAATGCCGACGAAGCATTTAGAATATTTTATGATATATTTTATAGTATTTTGGATGATAGCACTCCAAGAAAGAGCTCCAAGGGTAATTGCTTTCGTTACAACTACCCTGATTGGTTCACTGCTGACATAATAGGTCATATTAAGAAGAAGGCTTTGTGGCACAAATCTTTTAAGAAGACTGGTTCAGTCAGTGATTATAATAAATTTTCCCACTACCGTTCTCTTATCAAAGACAAAATCAGTACCGCATACCGTGATTATCAGAGTCGTACGGAGCAACAATTTGTCAAGGAACCGAGGTCTTTTTGGGGTTTTGTTGGACGCAAGCGCTCGAAGCGAAGTACAACAAGGATTACTAGGAATGGTGAGCCATTGCCAGAGCATGAGTGCGCTCAGGCGTTCGCTGATTATTTTCATTCGGTCTACGGGGCGGTGGCACCGCGGTTGGATGCGGCTGCCGCTGGGCAGGCGGCGCCCGAGCGCGGCGCTCGCGTTCACGTGGGACAGCTGTCTCTCGGCGAGGTGAGTGCCGCGCTCGCGCGCCTCAAGCCCAAGCGTTCGGTTGGTCCAGACGGGGTGCCACCCTTCGTGGTTAGGGATTGTCGGACAGTACTGGCCCGGCCGCTCATGCATTTATTTAATTGTTATTTACGAGAATGCTCGTACCCGGACGGCTGGAAATTGACTAGGGTTACTCCAGTACCTAAGGGGGCCCCAAGCTCGGATGTTAACGGATATAGACCAGTAGCAGTACTGTCAGCTTTTGCTAAAGTCTTCGAGTCCGCGTTGTGTTCAACTATCCACTCGCAAGTAGCCTCACAGCTCAGCGATGCGCAGCATGGTTTTCGGGCGGGCCGTAGCACTAATTCTAATTTAATGTGTTTTTTAAATCAGGCAACCACAGTGTTGGACTCGGAGACGGGTGCTCAACTGGATGTCGCTTACTTCGACTTCAGGAAGGCATTTGATAGTGTCGATAATGACATACTATTGAGTAAATTTGCGAGTGTGGGTTTTACCCCAGCTCTCTTGAAGTTCTTTGCTAGCTACTTGGGCAACCGCAAGCAAATAGTAGAATACGCAGGTTACATCTCGGAATCGTATTTCACGCTTACAGGAGTAAGTCAAGGGACAAATTTAGGGCCTTTAGAATTTATTATTATGGTTAATGACCTTCCTGAAGTCATTAAAGAAGCTAGCTGTTTATTATTTGCTGACGATCTCAAGCTATTCTTGCGTATCACAGACGAGTCGAGCTGCGAAATGCTCCAGCGGGACATTGATCGGGTGGTAGCTTGGAGTGAAGAAAATAAACTACACTTCAATGCGACGAAGTGTAATGTTATGTCATTCACGCGGGCCGTGGTACCCCGACGTCATGATTATCGTATGGACGGTCACATCATATCGCGGGTGGAGTCAGTGCGTGATCTCGGGGTTACTTTCACTGGGGATCTTACGTTTCGGGTTCATGTAGTGCAGGTCTGCAAAAAAGCGTTTAGAAACCTTGGTTTTGTCATGCGGGAAACCCGTGACTTCACTAATATGGCAGCAGTGAAAGCACTTTACAATGCGTTGGTGCGAAGCAACTTGGAAACTAGTGCTATCATCTGGAATCCTTATGAGCTGAAGTATTCTCAGATGCTAGAAAAAATGCAAAATAAATTTACCCGATACCTGTACTTCAGGCAGTTTGGAGTCTACCCTTTCTACCCGCTTATGTATCCGACGCTCTTTGTAATAGGGATGGTTGGGTACTATAAGTTGGAGGTAAGGCGCAACCTAGCTCTTGCGAAATATGTGTTTATGGTTTTTCGAGGAATATTAAATAATCCGCAAATATTAGAATCGTTGGGATTACTCGTTCCAGACAGGAGGCTACGGTTAGGACCGAGGGCGGGGCTGTTTAGAGTCCCGGCAACGCGTACCAACTTATTAAAGTTTGCACCTGTGATTCGTGCAATGAGAATACTGAATAGTGTGTCTCGGCGTTTGGACATATTTTCTTGTTCCTTGGCGGAATTCCAGAGGGAGACACTAAGTATGTTGTCCACTGTATAACTGTGTTATTTGGGACTGTAATTAACGACTACTTTTGTTAACTTGGGTCTTACCTGTCACAACAAATGTATGTGTAAATAAATAATAAATAAATAAATAAACACAAACTATAACACTAACCAGCGGAAAGTGAGCGGTTGCAGTTACCGTTAAAGTTATGACGTCATTTAACTATTTGTCAAATGGCGCAACTCATGGTTGGCATAACCGATACAAAACTGAAGTTTTGATGTTTGTTTGACGTGCCATTTGACACAAACTTTAACTTTAACTACTTTTTTAGTGCAACTCAGCCTTAGCCGGATAAAGCGTCTCAAAAATATTCAGTTTCTGTATTAAAATACGTACAGATCTTATGACATAACATAAAATAATGAAGTAATGGGGGGCCTGAATTTGATGTTACAAATGTTATGTAACTTGTTATAAAACAAAAGTTATACAACATGTAACGTTATCTGTACGCACCTTTACGAAAAACAAAGTTCGACGACGAGCTTCGAGTACTTTGAGCAATTAATGGCCAGTATAATCGGCCTACCGAACGTAAATACGCTACAAATCGAAACGTTTGAAAGCATAACTTGCCACAGAGTACGTGAAATTATGGGTTGATTGCGAGAACAATTTAGTGACCAGTAAATTTTGGATCGGTGATTTGGCCGTCTAGGTCCTGTGATATACCGCCCCTCGAGTTTTTATTTTGGGGAGTTAAGTCCAAAGTCTAAATGGATAAGCCGCGTAAGATTGAGCAACTGGAAGCCAACGTTACTCGCGTTATTCATCAGATACCAATCGAAATGCTCGAATACGCAGCTTTTATAAAATGATAGTATGTCTAGTGGTCACGGGATTCCCTCTATTTGGTGTTTTCTGTGTCACAATACTCACAACACGCATGTGGCCTGATAGTTGAAGCTTTTTTTTTTTTTTTTTTCTTAGCCTACCAGGTCCCACTGCTGGGCAAAGGCCTCCCCCATGGGGGAGTTGAAGCTACCGTGTTTTTTTTTTTTGCGAATGTCCTGTAAACAGACTGATATTATTGACCTTTGTCTTGATAATTTAATTAGAAACACGACGGTATTAGGTTGTCTAAATAATTTTACTTGGGTAGCAAATAGTCTGTCGTTATTTTAAATGAATAGTGTTGACTTAATTTCACCAGGTAACTTATTCGCAATATCTTTTTTTCGTGTATTAAGATTTCTAGAAAGTATATATCGTGCCCTTACTTCAAAACCCAACTAACTGCACAAAATGTAGTTTCGAGAAAATCGTGTTTAAAGGTTCGAATCGTAATTTTTTTATTAACATACTTGATAAAGAGGCGAGTACGTGTATTTTGATTTCTTATAATTCATTATTCGGGTGGTGAAGGAAAAATAGCTTAATTCTCAAACAAGTAGGAATAATGAAGGATTGGCTTGATAAATGCTACAGATTAGTGGTTTTTCCTGTAGTCGCTATGTTTTCTTATGTTTTGAAGAATAGAATTTAGACAGCAGTTTTTTTATGAATTTAATTAAACGAAATATTTATGTTCACCTAATGGGTAATTGCTAATACTAAGTAGAAATATTTAGTCTCAGTTATTGTTATTGTTAATTTAACGTGAATCATGACAAAACCACTTAAACGCAGTTAGAATGTTTTTCCTGGCGAGAAAAATTGCTTACAGTGCAAAAACATTGCTTTAACCGACACTTACTGGGTTTTGTCTGTTCTTTATTAAAAAAATCTCCTGATAAGCTACCTTAGCTAAAAGCTAAATCCAGAACGGAGCGTCACCTCGGAAAACGGGTTTTACCAGTATGTAGATCTTGAAAAGGAGATTCTAACGGTATTTGTAACTCATTTTTGCCCATAAGTGACTTTAGTTGGTTTTCGCTTTAAGGGCACGATATTTTTCATTTGGTAAACAGATGGGTGATGTCAATCTAAGTCGGGATTTTAGTATTAACAAAGTACCTCGACCCCAAGCAAATATTTGTACCTAATTTTCCCGATTTTATTCAGATATATATTTTAAGATAATAGAAAACGGATTGGTCTCTCCAGGCAGGCGAAGTGTCGGTAATATTGGCACATGTCTAGACATTCTGACATGAAGGACGTTTTTATACATGTCAGTACACCTGCGTCCACTAAGAAACAATAGAGGATTTCCATTTACAATAATGTTATTGCTCGTTTGTTGTATCACTTAGAGGGGAAAATATCTGCCCGTCGGGGCCGCGGATTGCCCGTCGGGGCCGCGGATTTTTGTACTAGATTACGTGGCCTCGGCGCAAGGGCAAAGAAGGAACATGGGTTCGGTTTTTAGTCAGTAGAAGTCTGACACTCCCCTTCGCTCTGCCCAAGAGCGGGGGGGGGGTCATTCGATGATTTTCCACACACGCAAAAAAAAAAAAGGAGAAAATATCTATTACATCCTGTTCTCATCAATAATGTTATAAATCTTATGTAACTAAAGTCCATAAAACGGGCACACAAAATAAAAACAAGCAAAATACGAAGTTATGTGACTTTAAGAGGCTAGGTGGTTTTTCATTTGTCCCAGCAATGGGAACAATATCGGTTGATTTATAGGTACACACCTAAATTCTGCCCTACCAAGAATAACTCCTTATCACGAATCCTATAATACCGACTTAGAGGATTTCTAAAATAAGTCTCTGTTTATTCTTATTTCTGAGATTTACATGGCTTACTTTACGATCACTTTTTTTAACCGACTTCCCAAAAAGGAGGAGGTTCTCAATTCGATCGGTATGTTTTTTTTTTTTTTTTTTTCAGCCATATGTTAGTCTTAAATCCTTTTCTCAGACGATCGATTGAACTCAAAAGATTTGAACTGGTAACTCTTTGATGTTTATACGTTGGTACGTTTATGCAGCTTAATATTAATAAAAGTACCTTACTCTGTCTGTTACCTATGAACACCTGAACGGCTGTGCCAGTATTAATGTTTTAAAACAAATTGTGTGTGCCAGTATTAATGGGTTAAATAACTGACTCACAATCTTACAATTTACACCATCATGGCCTCAGACCTTATAAACCATTCGCCTTTATCAATAAAGTAACTTACTTTGAACTGTAGTTGTCCGAAACCGTGTGAATTGGGGGCGCCGAAGGTTTTTGTTTCTCCATGTTGCCGGTCCAATTTGTGTCGTATTACCCAAAAGCGAAGGTTTATATTCTTGTGTCGTGTGCAGGTTCTGGATGCTGAATCATCAATCCATTGCCAAAGGTTATCTGTGAAAAGGAAAAAGGCAATTAATTTCAGCTGAGTATTAAGGCATTAATGAGGAGCTTGTGGGGCTTATATTTTTTTGAGGGCCTTGTGTTGAAGCTGTAAAATGTAAAATGGTGGTGAGATATAAATTCCGTGGCTGAGTTAGTAAATTAGGTGCCTATTATATAATTGTTGATCTTCACTATACGCTTTCTAAAGAATATTTAGTGGGTGTTGTAAAAAAGACGAATTAGTATATTAGAGGCTATATCAATTTCCCGTGGCTTAGTTATAAAATTAGAAGTTTGATCACGTGGTCAATAAAAAAAACTGTGGCTCGATTTATTATATCTTGTTTAATAATAACAACCGACCGGGTAGATATTATTTAAGTTTAGCCACGCTAGATTGGTCCGTGGAGGCGTGTTCTCCCTTTACTTATTATTCTTCCGCGTGCTTCGGAATGCACGGTAAGTCGTTAGACCTGGCTGTCATTTTCATCTTTGTCATCTTTGACAGTCGTTACCGGTAAAGGCCCTAAAGTATGACAACCAGTCTTACCGAGGTGTATCGTATTACGCAGTACGGACTAGTTTGTGAAACACTGGTATATAGTCGCGTTTAGACTGGAAGCTGACCCCAACATTGATGGGAGCTTTTGATAAATTTATGATTTTGTACAGGCAATATTAAAAGCAAGTTCTGTGCAACTGTTCTTTGGGTATTTGTGTATGTGAATTTAAATGTTTGTAAGCGCACCCACGATACAGGAGAAATTCCTAGTGTGGGGCAACGTTTAAAAAAAAAAAAAACTGCGTTATGAATTCATAGCGTTGCCGTGCGGTTTTTCCATTTTGTTTATATATTAAAAGCGTAACAGGATGCTATTTAAAATATTGCTGAGGATTTTTGTATATCTCAATGAACGTAGGTGTATCAAGAGGCATTATTAATTCTTCTAAAAATATAATTTTCACACTTTTCAGTTATTACGCTTGCTTCCATTCATTACTTATTACTCTGTTTTCATACTTTTCAATTATTATGATTGCTTTCTTGTCCATTCAACCTCATTACTCTCATTATCTTAAACCACAGTGGTGTTCTACAAGGAATTGTTACTAATTATAAAACCTAAATTACCATACAAAATAATTACATTGAAAAAAAAAAGTTTAATAACTCAGTGGAATTTATTTATAAGTTACTTCCATGTTGCAAAAAAACTGATAATATCCAAGTGTTTTTATAATCTAGAGATTGACAGTGCAGTGCGAAGTGTAACTCGTAGCTAAATAATAACAGACGCACGATTCGATCTTCAAGGAAAACCGCTCTTGCCAAAGGCTGGTTTGTGGATGGGTAACCACACTGAGTTTGCGTCCCGAAAGTCCGATTGTCAAGTAGTATTAACTGGGTTCATCATCTGCCTAGCCTTTACCCAACTATATTGGGGTCGGCTTCCAGTCTAACCGGATGCAGCTGAATACCAGTATTTTATATGGAGCGACTGCCTATCTGACCTCCACAACCCAGTTAATACTAGGTAATACAATACCCTTTGGTAAGACTGGATGTCAGAATTTCAGGTCACTGACTACCTGTAACGACTGCCAAAGATCTACATATATGGCGGCCGTGCTTTCCGAGGCACGGGGGAAACTCGGTATGTCGGGGGATCACCCACCAACAGACCGACCTAAGCAAGCACAGCTTTACCTAAAGATCGACCTGAGTGGCAGTTCTTATTAAGCCACGAGCTCCTGAACTGGGTTGTGGAGGTCAAATGCAATGCTGATATTTTGTTGCATCCGGTTAGATTGGAACCTGACGTAGTTGGGATAATATTTAAATAATAATAATAATAAATTGTTTATTTCTCACCACAATCATTCAGAACAACAGTTTTGAGACAGAAAATTATAATAGTTTAAGTCATATATTGTGGGAGACTGGTGCCTAAGCTAGGCTCGTAGCCTGTGTTTCAGGACACCAGTTGACAATACCTCAAACTTTTAATCATGTAAATTATTTTTATCTACCCAAATATCATAAACCCTCTCTAATGCGTTCAAAAACCATAGGCAATGACCAGCATTACCAACCAGCAGAAATTAACAGAACTGTAATGAGCTAACCTTCGCCTCCGGCTCGCCTTCGGCTCGTTTCTTAAACCCACACTTGTGTTGTAATGCCCTTCATTATGCACAGTCGCATAAACTACTATTTTGTTTATAAAAAATATTTTCAAGTGATGAAAATGCCTATCCTTTTCCATCATAGTTGTGGAAGGTCCACGTTCTGAATATTCGACAAATACATCTGTTATTAGCTTTATTTGCTTTTCTACGCGTAGACTGAATTTTCTGAGTAGTCATGTAATCACTTCAAATCTTATCAGTCAACGTTTTGACAAACAAACGAACATACAATAGATTTATCAAAAACTAGGTATCTACTCGGTGTCATCATTCTCGGTGTCATCATTCATTATAGAGGAGTAGTGTAATCAATCTTCAAGGTTAAGTCGCGTTTATTGAGGTTGGTCCGCAGATGGGTCATTTGTGAATCTTTGACCGTCGTTACAGGTAGTATTTAAACCGAAAGTTTGATCAGCCAGTCTTGCCATGAGGTATCGTATAGAATACACCCTTGTCTTAACATAGCCCGAACTGCTGTATCTAGGACGATGCAATTTCTAACAATAGTAAATTTCCATTCAAATACGAAAAGAGAGTTAAATATAATATTAAAAATTCACCCTTAAAAATAGACGAAAGTTTATCGTTGAGTGTTTATCATTTTTGACACCGTAACACCTCATAGCACGCGGCTTTTTATTGATAAACAAATAAAAGTATATAAAACAACATCACGCTTGTAATACCTAGATAGAGGTGCTTGTAGGCCTTGTAGTCCTGGCCTTGTAGAGGTGTACCTAATAGTATACCCCCAATTCACCGGTTACGTTTTACATGTAATAGAAGGCGACGAGCGTATGAGATTCTCGTGATTGAATAATCCGAAAACACAATACTCGACCTGGGACTCCAACCCAGAACGTCATGCTAAGCAATCGCGCTTGCAGCCAGTCGGTCAACGAGGCAACCAAAATTCTAAAACATATTATAAAGAGTTATTTTAGTACAGACCCTCAACCCGCTGAAGTTTTGTTTTCAGTTCACGTTTTGGTAATAAGAGATGAATTCCCTTCAGTATTGAGTAACTTAAGAGGTTATTAGAGGTATTCGTGAGGAGGTAAAATCAATTTCCTTTAACATAGGATGGGCTTGTAAGGTTTGGTCGTAAATTATAATGTAAAAGATGGTCAAGTTGGCGGTCCGTGCTCATAATTATTTTTATGCTGATTTTAATGTATTGTGGTGTTAATAATGATTATCTTTGATTATGATGTGTAACTGTTTTATGGCATAAAGTCAAAATCCAATAAAAGTTGATTAATTTAAATTCGTCACTGTTTTTAACTTATATGAAATTTTTTTTCTATGAGAGCAATATTTTTTTTTTAACTTTGCCCCACTCGAGGAATTTCACGTTTATCGTGGGTGCGTTCACAAACATTTAAGTAATGCATTCCTGTTGTATATTATACTCACATGCACAAATAACCAGACCCGAAACAACTATCAGTAGACCATACAGATATTTTGTTCCGTGCGGGGATAGAACCCGCGACATGCAGCCCAGCATTCTAATCGCTTAGCCACTGCGCCAACCGTGCGCCTTTGATTATGATGTATGAACTGTTTTATCGCATAGTCAAAATTCAATAAAAGTTGTTGTTTTTTTTTTAAAACGTTGCCCCACACTAGGAATTTCTCCTGTATCGTGGGTGCGTTTACAGACATTTAAACTCACATACACAAATACCCAGACCCGGAACAACTATCTGTAGGCTGTAGGTATACAAATATTTGTTCCGTGCGGGGATCGAACCCGCGACACGCAGCGCAGAAGTCCAATCGCTCAGCCACTGCGCCAACCGTGCCGTCTTCATTTAATTTTGCATAGCTTAATTGGTCGTATAGTGGGCATACTCTGAAATTCGTAACTGTTCTTTACCTAAATGACAAAATTTTCAATAAGAGCAATAAAAACACACCTCATATACTAAATAAAACGATCAAGGTGGTTGACCTTATCATCTGGTCAAAAATATCATAGACAGCTTCACTGAACCATTTCGCTCACGAACCAATTATTTTGTAGTACAATGTGACATTGACACACAAACACGAGTCTTAGTTAGTAATTTAGGTAGACCTTGAAACTTTCAACAAGTTATTAAAATTCTTTGTTACTGTTATATCTAAGCTGTGTTATTTATAAAGTATGTTGTGTGTAGTACTTGTAGTTTCAATTTAATATCATTTTATGAATGAAATGGCAACTGCCTCCGTGGTCGAGTGGTTAAGGCGTTTGCCTTGTGATCCATCAGTGGTAGTGGGTTCATATTAAATTCTCTATGAATATAATTTTTGTACCTTTAATTATATTATTAAAGTTTAAAATTAGTACATTTAGGGCCGGTTTCACCACTTGCTGATAAAGTCCCGGATAGCCTATCAGGAACTTATCTGCCAGATAAACTACAATTTTTGATAGCATTATCTGTCAGATAACTATCTGACACTTTATCCGTAACCGGTGAAACCGGCCCTTACAATTTCAAAATTAAAAGCTTGAACTGATGTCAGTTGCAGCTGATTAAAAATTATTTTAATATCTATACATAAACGTTTTTCATTTTAAATTTAAATAACCGTTGAATAATCGACGGTTGAAAGGCTAATTGATAAGCGACATTTACATTTTTTCGTCATTCTGGTACGTCTCGTGGGCTATTTTCACACATATACGCGGGCGAAGCCGCGGACAAAAGCCAGTAATTTGAATTATCATCCTTTTCTTCATCGTCCTCTTCCGACTACTAAGTATAGTATTTCAAAGTACTCTTCTTTATCGCCGTAAAGAAAATTATTGAATCACAAATTGTAGGGAATTTAATTTTCTACAATATTGATCATAAATACAAATAGCGATAAACCCATAGGGAACGAGATATTTGCAAAAACAACGACATTTTTGTGACCTTAGATTTTTAATAGATGCTGACATCCTACCATATGTAAATTTTGAGGCAACGTTTAGGATGTCAAAATACAACTTTATACAAGTTTGTAGCTGGGTATCTCAAATTCCGAGGTGAAACTCTAATTTCACTGGACTACATTGCCTCTCCTAGAGAGGAGGCCTGAGAGTTCCAGCAGTGGAAACATAATAGGCTGATGATGATGTTGAAGGTGATAACTGTTTTTTTAATAAAAGGGTGGAAGGAACACCGATGCACAGCCGGTTATTCAGGACCTCATTTTGACATTCTTATAAATAACAATTTTTCATCGGTAATTTAAAAACACATCCACTGTCATCATCATCATCAACAGCCTATTAATGTTCCCACTGCTGGGCCTGCAGTCTCTACATTAATAACGAACGCTACAAATTACGAAAAATCGTAAAATTTCTTTAATAGATTTTCAGCTTTATTTCAACAGCATAAGAAAATCTATTAAAGAAATTTGACATCGATACGACTTTGCGACCGATTTTTATCGTTATATAGTGTAGAGACTGCAGGCCCTGGGAGGCCTCCTCTCGAGAGGGAACCCTCTCAAAGAGAGGAAAGGAAAAATTAAAAAATGGAAAAGCAGTTTTCTTTTGTAATGACTGATAAAAATGTCTACGGTGGGAGGGGTGCGGGGGTTTCAGAATATGTACCTACTGAATCAATTGTAGCCGTTTTTCTGCGTTAGAGTAATGAAGACAGTTTTAATTGACTACTACTCTACTAATTTTGAAGAAAGCTTGCGTCTAGCTTCCTTGAAGCTACTGAAGACATGTTGAAATAAATTAAAACCCGGGTTCGTTTCGATTTTCCGGTTCCAAAACCGGGTTTCGGATACAAAATTCGTTTGAAAAACACACTATATTGAGATTTATGTGTGTCTTGCAGATTGCATTCGGACTAGTGATGTGCCTGGTGGGAATATTGGGGAAAATACCAAAATTGCCAGCAGCATTGGAAATATTGCCAAAGTTGCCGGTCAATGTAGATTAGGGCCTATAAATGCTAATTATAAGTGTATTACATAGTTTCCGTACTTAATTTGACTTATAATTAACAAATACTCTGCGAATATTCCCACTCCCGGCAATATTCCCGGGAATTTTGCCAATTTTGCCGGCTACGGCACATCTCTAATTCAGACAGTAACTGATTGTTATCCAGGTGATGTGTTATTTTTTTTCCAGGATGTAGGTACCCTTCGTGAAACTTGGTTTAAATTCAGATTTTATCATTATTTTTAAAGTATTCAAGGTTCAATGAACATATCCAAAATATACCTGTTTACTACGTATATACAAAATAACTAAAATAATAATTAAAAATCAAAACAAAGCTAACCTACAATTACATAAGTACAGTACGCTCAAATTATCTTGGCAGCTCCGAACTTCGTGCAGGTCATTTTGTTACAACGAATGTATTAAAGTGTTATGATATTTACTTTATTTGTATTTCTCACTGTTTAAATTAGATATTTTCTGATCGTTTAAGTATTGGTTTATCTGGCAATAACAGTTTTATTCCCAAGTTTACATGCGTAAAATTTCGCAAAGCCTATGTTCAGAGCTGCCAAGATAATTTGAGCGTACTGTAATTGCGTTTCCTTAAACAACAGTACCGTTAAACCAATAAATAATTAACTAGTACGTGTACGTACAACATTGCTAAAACACGTGAAACAGTTACGTCTAATCTTAATTATTGTCAACTGAGCATAAAATTAATGAAAGATTATACAGTTACGAACAAACACACGTGTCTTAAATTGGCTCATAAATAAACGTTTACTTGAAGGAACAAACGAACGACAAATCGTAATTATCTTCATTTCCATTAAGAGTTACATAGGTACTCAACAGAAAAAAACAAGAGCCTCCGTCCAGCAGTCGGACAGGAATAATAAAATATAGAATTCTAATTAATTTTTCAAAATTCTGGACCGCCCATCCCTTAATGACCTTGCAGTCTTCCTTACAGATACCTATATCTGCTTTTTTTTACTAAAACATGGTATGACCCAGACACAAGAAAAAATAACGAATTAAAAATGTAAATGTAAACAAATTATTAAAATTTTACCTTTTTCAAACGAAAATGTCACTGGCAACCACTATTCACGTCCATCGAGATAGCACAAAAGAAAGAAAAAAACTGCCGAGTATGAATGATTCTCACCTTCAATTGTTTTAGCAGTATTTACACTATTTTATCTCAAAAGATGTGCTTATCACAACGTGTACACTACTCTATAGCTACGAAACAAGTACTTTATTCGACAAGCAATCAACGTTCTATGAAAACCGCGCCGGGAAATAAATATACAGCATGTATTGTTAGATAACGCTTGTAAAGCCTGCCGTATTCATTAAATGGTTCAAATACCTGAATAAAAACTACCTCATATTTTAATCCAGGATATAGTTTTAAACTATGTTATAATTTTTATCCATTCCGTTCAGTTGTTATTACGTTGTAACTGTTAAAATTAACATAACAATTAGTTTAACATAGGTACAGTAATAATGGTGTATCAAGGTAAAAGAAGTGCGCTATGTTATGCCAGAAGCCGAATATTTAATAACTTATTAAAAAATCAAGCCAGGCAAGTCTTCATAATTAAATCAAATAAGCTTAGACAATATAAAAACAATTAAATGGATGATTTGGCAAGAAACGAGGTGTCTCATGAGATGACATGATATAGAAGAAGAAGACATGCTGCACCGACTCCAAATGAATTTGGATATGGACAAGAGAATGATTATGATGATGAATAAAAAAACCATTATGAAGAATGGCATAATATAAATTAACCAGTAACGTAAACATCGCGACATTTTTTCACATAACATCAGTATAATACTAGGTAAGGATTACATACCTAGCACACTTTTTATAACGTCACATCGTCGTCGTCGTTATGTATAACACTTGCATAAGTTACATACTGTGTCCACTAGTTACACGCTTGCTGGTATCACAAAGAATGGTTATATTGCAGCTACTTCCTTCCTTTTTATTTTATGAAGAAAATCTTCCTTACCGTGAGGTATCGAATATTTTGGTTCATACATTATGGCGTTGGCGGTAAACAAAGTCATAGAAATTCCAAAATAGTACACTCAAAAATTACCCTATGTAGAAAGATACTAGGTACTACCAACTTTATCAGAAATCATAACATTGAGTGTTAAACTGTTTACATAATGGTCGAAAAAACAGGAAAACATGCGTCATCGTCCTCATCGATATAACTGATTCTATTGGGTTTTTCTAATAATTTACAAAAACGGTACTTCTTGACGTAGTGGGTATGTGTTAACCATCATGCCCGTGATCCCCTAATGGCACACCTCACCCACAATTCGCCAGTTATTGGTTGCATTGGCATCAACCGGGCACAAATCCAGACTCCGTGGCCGCTGCTGAGTAATTCCGGATGGAAAAGTGTTCTATGAAACACTGCGTGTGCGTGCGTGCTGCGTGTGTGTTGTGTGGAAGCGTTGTGCGTCGCTCATGTAGCGCATGCAGGCCAGCTCGAACAGCCTTCTGAGCGTGTTCGTGGGCCGCAGGGACTCGCCTTTGTGACGGCACTGGATGCGAATACACACTGCGGGTGGTCGTGTCCAGGGCTTGCCATAGAGTGACATTCCGTGCGATGCCACTTTTATTTTATTTTTGTGGCTTTTTTGTATGTACTAACAATAGTTTTGTAAGGTTTTTGTGTTACTAACAGTATATGGACTACCTACGTCCGAAATAAACGTTTTATTTATTTATTTATAAGGTACCGATTTTTTCCTGTACCTGATTAAAATGAAGGATATTAATATTTGATGAGTTCGTTTCAATCATAATAATATATGATTTGAACAAAAATTAAAGGAAGGTAGCTACTACACCAACAAAATTTCATTTTTGATCTTTCAAAGGTTTTCATCATCATACATTTTTAAATACAAGATTAACTATGTCATTTTTATTTTATTAAGTATTTATTTTTTTCTTCTTTTTCATTTTTTTTTTGTCATTCTGTATTGTGTATACTTACTGGCTATATTAACACAACCTCACCTATTTTGAAATTCTTTCCAAAGTTTAAACAATTCTAGACACTTACCGCCTTATTCATAAAAATAGTTAAGAGTTGTTTAACTTAAGCTTGGTTTATCTCGCATGCCGTCTCACTTCAATAATATTCAAATGAAAGTGACGGCATGCGAGATAAACCAAGCTTAAGTTAAACAACTCTTAACTATTTTTATGAATAAGGCGGTTAAACAATAACATCACTGTTTAAACTTTCATTCACTTTAACGAAAACACGATCTTGCAACACAATTCAGATTTAAAACTTTTTATAACACAATTTTTCTATAAAATTTATCCGTGAAGCAAATCAGTGTACCTACCTCAGTCAAACGTCACTTTAACAACTAAAGAGTAGACAATGCCATTTGTTATTTAAGTTAGAAGAAAATGATGTAGTCTGTATTTTTTCCCGCCGCGAACAATAGCGATTGAAATTATTTTATTCTACAGAACAGTTTTATTTAAAATCATAGGCAATCGGAATTCAGAGGAATGACGTAATAACGCTCCGTTGGTCTTGTGGCTGTGGCTCATCACCTTTCTGCCCTTGTCCCGTGTTATTTTGGGGTCGGCGCAACACGTTTTTTTCTACCATACTCCCCTGATAATTGTCACGTTATCATTTACTTCTTTTTACCCGACTACGGCGAAGCCAAAAGGAAGGGTAATGATTTTGGCAGTCTATGTATGTATGTATGTTCCACCGTAGCGCCTAAAATACTGAACGGATTTTAATAAATGAGGTGTCAATAAAAATTAAAGAAAAATGAAAGTTAAATGTCAAAAACTTACCTCAAAAATATTAAATTGAGATAATCATATCATGTTTGGTATCAAATGAAAGGTCTTGGCGAGCAAAAACCAATATTTTATTCGTAGTCGGGTTTTAGATTTTTAAACATGTTTCTTCATATCTTTCGTCACACCCTTTTTTTTTTTTTTTGGTGGGTGGAAAATCATCGAATGACCCCCCCCCCCCCGCTCTTGGGCAGAGCGAAGGGGAGTGTCAGACTTCTACTGACTAAAAACCGAACCCATGTTCCTTCTTTGCCCTTGCGCCGAGGCCACGTAATCCACCACGCGGGCCCAGTGCGGATTGGTAGATGTCGCATATCTTCGAATTTTTGGTTCTTAGACATGCCGGTTTCCTCACGATGTTTTCCTTCACCGTTTTGAGAGTAGTGGTGATGAAATAAATTACTCAAAGTAATGCGCCTGCCTGGGTTCGAACCCACCACCAACTTCGTAAGTCGGGGCCGCCACCACTAGGCCACCACTGCTCTTCTCTCTGCTCTTACTCTTGGTATGGTTGTCTGAGTTTAAATAAATAATTATTATTAATCACATGCGATTTATTTGTGGATCTGATCTATGTTAAAACATAGACGTATTGCATCCGATCTCAGAAAACCCAAGTTATTCATTAAACGATGACATGGAACAATTAAAGGTAAAGTTAAGTTAGTCACGCCATATAGTGATGATGATGATGATGATGGTTTAGTCAATGGGGTCATTAGCAGGGCACAATTGAACAGGATGTGCCTTTCGAGAACATTTTTTTTGTCCATTATATTGTAAACCTCTTTCATAAAGTACGAAAACCCCATTATTTTTATGTCGCTGTTTTTTATTGTGAGTTTGGAGGTGATATCAGAGGAAAGGAAGCGATATTTCGTGACGGTTGACGAATGTGGACGGTGGAGAATGGAAGAAAAGAATCTGTTGCGTTGAACCCTGGTAATTTTAATATGAACCAAGCCCTCCACACTATTCCCAAACCACTGTAACTCCTGTTAGCCAGAATCAACAGTGGCGACCACAAGAAAAGCGCCGATACAATGAGGCTCGATGAAGTCCCAGAGAAATGATTCAACTGTCTTGGATCCCGCAACGAAATTAATCAGAAAACAATAGCGGAGGAGTAGGAAAAACCGTACCCCCTCAAACTAGCACAGACTCGCGATGCGCGTCTGGATCGTCTCGCCACCTTTTTCTGGGCCGGCCTCGGCGGCGCCAAAAGAGTTAGGTATTGAAAAGGATTATGATGTTTTATTTATACGCAAAGAAAAAAAGAAAGCTACTATTACTTAAAATATTTTTATTTTGTCCTTATATTTTTTATTTTGTCCAAAATAATTTATGTAAATGTCTCAGAGAAAAGGGTAATGAGACTGTCTGACAAATCCCCTAGGATTTCTGGAAATCCTAATTAGGTTCTGACTGAACTTTTCTTAAAGAATATCTTGGGAAATCATTTTTGATCCGATTTTGTTGCTTTATGTCTTGGTTTTAGTATTCCTTTTATTTCTTTGAGGTCTTAGGTTGAGCCGACTTGAGCTTCAGAGCTGATTTAGTATGTAGACAGATACCGAAACTAGACCTTTTTATTTTAATAAGATGTTTTTACTAGGGAACATCGAGTTTCGTCAGTTCACTTTATATTTCGTACTTTGTGATCTGAAACCTTTTTTTTTTGGAGAGTGGGAAGTTATCAAATGACTTCTCCAGCTATGGGCGGAGCTGAAGGGAGTGTCAGACTTCCACTGACGAAAAACCACCTATGTTCCTTCATAGCCCTTTGTGTCCGGGGCCGCGGTATCTCTTCGAACAACCTTAAAACGCAAATTTGTAGCCTCTAGTTATCCCAGCACGGTACCTACGTATTTTTTTACCATAAATATAACCTCTTCCCAGCTATACTGACGTCGACTTTCATTTTACCTGAATCATTTTGCATGGAGCTACTGCCTATCTGACTTCTATTAACCGAGATAGTCATTGCAGGTAAAGGTGAAATTGCTTTCCTGCAGGTAAAGTTCTAAATAGACTATTGTGTGCCGAAACATGGAAGTTTCAATTGTTTCGCCAAACAACAATTACAATTCTAGCTGAATAATGTAACTGCCGCATGCCATATAGGATATGTAAACCTTCCTTTAGGCCTTTCCATAGGCCTCTTAGGGGAGGCCTATGTCCAGCAGTGGACGTCTTTCGGCTGAAATGTTGATGATGATGATGAAACCTTCCTTTCACGAAGCTGGTAACAAAGCATTCTGTACATCAGACTTAGACCTCTAAGTCAAAAATTAATTATTGCTAAACGGGAACAGTAAGCGGGAAACAGTTTTTTTTTTAATCACGTTTTACGGTAGATCTCAAGGTAAAGCACTCACTCACTCACTCACTCACTCACTCACTCACTCACTCACTCACTGCTGATGGATGCATTGAATACTACGGGGGCCGTGGAGTTATTTAAGGTAGAGCTATAACATTAAAAACATGTGAATAAATTGGAACTTTGGCCCTCATTATCTCCGCAACTAGAAGGTGGCCCATGTATGGTCTAGCTGCTAGACCATTCTTTGTTCTAGCTAGAACAAAGTAATGATCGCAATGATGGTGTGAACAAGTGCCTATTAGCACCGTAAAGTGTACTTTTACAGTATTTTCATAGTGATTTCTCTAAGTAAATATTTCTCCAAGTACCTATTGTTTGGGTTTTAATGAATCACGAGAAAATTATTGATGAAGATTACTTCTTGTTATTTCCTCAAAGCGCATAATATTGATGGTTGTATCGATACACAAATTACATAGGTATCTTAGGAAAAATAGGAAATTGGTCGTAGGTACCTATATATATTTATTAATTACGTCATAGCTCAGTTATTCGCATTATTATTAATGATGAATCCGTATTGTAATTGTAAGAGTCAGTTGAAGTTGCATTATTTTGCAATACTTGACTGATTTCGTGACTAGTGTTAATACTGTATTAGGTAAACTGATGACTACAAAGGCGGCTAATAGGAAAATCAAAAATCTCTACAGATAAAAACATTAAAAATCTTCTTTATCGTTGAAAAGTCTACATTGGACTTACGTATGGACCAGACAAAAAACTGTGAACTTAAATCAACAGCACTCATAATCTTGCCTCAAAAAAAAGCTTTGTTTTGTATGTATTGTATGTAATATATTTTTAAGGCTTAGATTTTTTCTGATGGTTAACGAACTAAGCTGTATTTAAAGTTTAATAACTAAAAACTGCTTCCGTTGTCGAGTGGTTTAGGCGTTTGCCTTGTGACCCGGTGGTCGTGGGTTCGATTCCCACGGGAAGCATGCTTTGTGAAGTTGTTTCCAGTATGGTTAGGACATTGCAGACTTGAATCACCTGATTGTCTGATAAAAAGATGGTTCCGTGCTTCGGATGGCACGTATAAGCCGGTGGTCCCGGCCGCCAAATGGCGGTCGTCAAACCATGTCAGAGGCCCTTGGGGCGGTTTAGAAACTCTGACACTTGGGTGTGTGGGGTCGTTAGACCTTACTGCCCACACGATAAGAAGAAGAAGAAGAATAACTAAAATCTTTTTGTTTTTGGCCAATTGTTGGGGCTATTGTGTGGGCTCATTAACAAAAAAATTAAAAACCCTCAACACCTTCCGCGTACAATATAACAATGCCTTCAGGATGCTATTGCGTCTTCCACGTTTTTGCAGTGCATCTGGCATGTTCATGGAGGCTCGTACGGATGGATTTGCAGCTATCCTGCGCAAAAAAGTTGCTTCCTTGTTGAGCAGAGTCCGTGCTAGTAGCAATGGCATTCTGGGGGTTATTGCGGACAAATTTGACTGTCCTATTCTGTGTCATCACATTGGGGTGTTGACTAAAACTAAAATTACGTGACATAAAAATGATTTTAATAATTTATTATTAGTATTGTAGAAGGATTTTTCAATTGTATCTTGCTCATCAAATTTATTACTACTAACATAGTCTGTAAGTGTATTGTTTACTAACCCATATGGACCTGGTTGTTCGAAATAAAAATTATATTATTATTATTAACACTTAGGAACTGGTGGTCTTCCAAGTATTTGGCTTAAAACTATTAACTACCTTCTTCTTTGTGATGTGTTTAGTACCTACCTAACCTGATGAGTTTTTATGCCACTCATGGCCACTGACTTGACTTTACATACCGTGCATGCATGCTTTACTGGCTAATATCTACAGATGTTCAAGTTTTAAATCAATACCCGAACAACTCTTATGGATTCATTGTTTCCACTCATCATTGCGAATAAGTATAAGTGTGAAACCAAATGTAAAGTTGTGAAAAAAATCAAGACTTTTTTGCGATTACGTAAGCGGTTCATAATCATGATTACAACAACTCCATAATATAATAATAATAATAATAATAATAATATTCCACAACTATCACACAACGCCATCTAGTCCCAAGCTAAGCAGAGCTTGTGTTATGGGTACTAGACAACTGATAAACATACTTATATATTTCTAAATACATACATATTATAGATAAATTACACCCAGACACAGAACCAATGATCGTGCTCATCACACAAACATTTGTCCTGGGTGGGAATCGAACCCACGACCTCCGGCATAGCAGTTAGGGTCATTAACCACTAGACCAACAGGCCAGTCGATTATTATTATTATTTATTTACTTCAGACACAGTCCATACATGATATTAAAATTAGAATTAGAAGGAGGTTTTCTTATGAGGTTTTCATTTGTTTTAATTACATCTGAATTTCAGCAACTTCTCAGTAGCAGCCACGGAGTCTGGAGTCTGAATAAGTGCACAGTTGATGGCAATAGGATAGCCCTCTATTAAATGGAACCAATGAACCATATACATAACTGACGAAATATGTATGTACTGTTACACACGTACATCTTTGATTAGCCCTTCGCGGATAAAAGGCGTGATGTGATATCATAATAATAATTACACTTACATTTTTAAAACAACCTGTAACTAAACACTACCTACCCACCTATCTATGTTAAACAACACTTTGTTCAAATCGTTCGGGATTAGCATTGAAAGGTCTTTACGTAAAAGATAATGCCACTGCGGCATGCCTACCTCACTTTAAATTGACGTGTATTAAGTCGCTGCAATTGCTATGTGAAGGTTTATTGTTGATATGAAACATTAATTAGATAGGTAAGAGGTTTGTCGCGAATAAAATCATACAGGCAAATGTAAAAGACTGGGTGATAATTTATTACATATCGAGTTTCCTCCATGCCTCGGAAAGCATGATAAGTCATCGTTGGTAATGGCTGTCATATCTTTGACAGTAGTTACTGGCAGTCAAGGTCTAGAAAGTCAGACAAAAAAAAAGTCAGTCCTACCAAGGGGTATCTATCCAGTACTAACTGGGTTGTGGAGGTCAGAAAGGCAGTAAAATAATGGTATTCAGCTGCATCCGGTTAGACAAGAAAAGACCGGGGGTTATCATTCATTACATATAGTGTTTCCTCCATGCCTCGGAAAGCACGTTAAACCGTTGGTCCCAGCTGTTATTTTTTGATCTTTGACAGTAGTTACTGGTAGTCAATGGCCTGAAAGTGACAACCAGTCCTACCAAGAGATCATATTACTCAGTACTATCTGGGTTGTGGAGGTCAGATAGGCAGTCTCTCCATGTAAAATACTGGCATTCAGCTGCATCCGATTAGATTGGAAGCCGACCCCAACATAGTTGGGAAAAGGTTAGTCAGATGATAACCTTCTTTATTCGAAGTTGTAACTAAATCAACTCAATTACATAACTGGTGAAATGAGGACGACTATTAGGTACACCTCTGCTTTACACTTCGGAGATTACAGGCGTGATGTTTTGTTATGTAATTAAGAGGAAACGCGAGTGGTCTTTTCTCCATACAAACGCTCTCGTCTGTTTTCTTTTTGGTTAATGACCCTAGAGCAATGGTTTTTTACAGAATAATAAATATTAACTATTTCTATGCCCCTATGTTTTCCTTTTTGGTGATAAATTATTTTTATAAGCACTAGAACCCTCAAAAAATGCTCAAAATTGCTTGTTTAGATCGCTGTTAACAGAGTCCTAGTGTACAAATTTGACAACTATTAACGAAAAAAGAAAAAAAATAGCGGCGTAGTATATAACCTCCTTATTCATTGTCTAAAATATCTTTTAAATTGGTTCAATATTGGAGGAGGAAATAGGCGAGAGCCAAACCTCGAATTCTAACTTTTTTCTATAGTTGTCCTTATCGCACGAATTTGAGGGCAGGAGGATGGAGAGAGACAGCGATAGTAGAAAGAGACAGCACTCGCATTTCCTCTTAATGCATCATGAGCTGTATAAAATATGTAGGTGCACATCACTGCACGTGCACTCTTTGAAAAATATCATCTCGTACATGTGACCTGGATTAAGCTAATCTCGTGGGATTATAAAGACGATCCTGATGAGATTATCTTTAATCTCACGCTCGTATCACCATCGCCATAATTATATCATCTGCGAGGATCATGCTTGATAAGAAGATGTTGTTAAGATGAGATGATAACTGACACAAATCTATTTATTATCAATCAGATTTATCATATTCGTAGAGGACCTGCATGTTAAGTAGAGCAAGACATTGTTGAATTGGTTGAACAGGGGATGACATCGTATCGCACTTTACCGACGCGATGAAAAGTCCATCCTATTACGATATATCATGAAATAACAAAAAACAATAGGTATCACTGAATTGAGGAAATGATTCAATTACAATTTATTGATGGTGGATTTTTCCGAACACTCATGGAACAAGCTCGTCGTTAAAAATTTAAAGTCATGATTGCATTGTTGTCATAAAACTGACCTGCAGGGCTATTGTGTATCTTTTAATGACAGTGGATAACTTATAATGTCTATCAAATAACTGTCAAATGGTGAGTTTTTAAGAAAAAAATGTACCAAACCATAACCAATTTACAGTTAATCTATGGACATTTCTGATAGCCACTGACGTTAAAAAGATACGCAATAGGGGGGCAGAGACCACAGACTGTGGCAATGTGTCAATCATTAGTCATGCATGAGGTTCTCGTCATCATTGCTTATACTACAACCAACTTACCTGTGCAGACGGGAAAACACAGAAATATAATAAATGTAACAAGTTTGACATATCGATGCATTTATTCTTGACAAGCAGCGCCACCTCCAACTGCATACTTAAAGTTGTCAGAATAAGACATTACTAAGGGCCTAGAAAAGCGACCTTTTCTCAGAGAGAAATATGTATGAAACGTCAAAAAGTATCGGATTTTATACGGATTGTTTGTCACTTGCCCATGGGTTGTCACTCCAGTATGGAATGGAGACGGAGCTAAAGAGCGTCATCTCTTTCCTACCCTGGACCATTGAGGTACTACGTACCCTGGACTAAGGGTCATTGTAGGCCACTAGGCGTTCGTCCATAGTAAAACTAACACAATAACGGCAGCAAAATAGAGCTGTGTTGCAAACGATGTTCTACCTCCTATCCTGCTCTGTGCCCCAAAACCAACTGGCAAAATGACCTGTGCTGCCGACGACGATGCGACGCCGTGAATGTGGCGAGATTAGGCCAACAAACAAAATTTTATTACCGTGCTAGCGACATAGGAGAGGAATTACGGATTTTTACAGCTGTAAACCGCTAAGTACTTCGCAATAACAGCAAAACTATTTTTCGTCACACTTGCTCATAAAGTGGCTATAATTTCACCGCGATCAGGCACATAATGACACCTATAATCAAACTGTGACTTTTTCATTGCTATTATTCACTAATGAGTTATAAGGTTTTTGTTTTAAATTTTATTGGTTGAGTTGCTACGTTCATAAAAAAGTTTCGATACAAAAAAGATCGTGTTCAATAGTAAAAATAAATTAATGTACTTGCTTGTTTACACGTGCTTGCTCATTTCATGCAAATTTGAATTTAAATAGATAATTTCAACTTGTACGTTTTTATTAAATGAAACTTTCACTCAAATAATATAACTTTTATTTTTTCTGTAATAAAGAAAACTTTTTCCTCATTTTATACGTGGCTAAAACTCTATCGCGCTCATTCATTTAGTCTATGGTCGATAGCCATTGTTACAGTATGACCATTTTAAGTGTGAATTTCATGGTGGCGCCACTGGTCAAGAAAAAAATGCATCGCTACGTCAAACTCAGTACATTTATTTTAGTTCCGTGTTTTCCCGCATGCACAGGTAAGTTGGTAGAACTGTAGATGCGCGCGCATGAAAACCGATTGATTTTTCCCGCTATTGGGAGAAAAATCAGAACTCGTTTTAACTGTTGAAGATGACTTTTTAGTATTATTTTCTTCACAAGTGTGTTGAAAAACAAAAACGTCGTATGATACACGTGTGTATTGATGATTACCGTCCTCGGCTTTCTTAAGACCCTCACCTGACGGCTCGGGTCTCAATGGCGCCTCAGCGGTAATCACCAACGTTACACACTTGTACCATAATGTACTATTATTCAGTACTTTAACTTCATCGAATTGGTTTCCATTGCTTTATAGAACGTTTTATTGAATGGCTTTTATTTTACTTTCTCAAAACAAGGTTCAAACTACGTTGACGTTGTATTAGTTAATAAATATGTTTTCTTTATATCTTTCTTTCTTTGATTCTCGGCTAAGAATTTCACTTACAGATTGATTCACGAATGAATTGACACTACTGAAACTTTGGAAACATCGTATATATTTCACCCCCTTAGCGATTGAATTTTGAAAAATCCTTCCTTACCGGATGTTTACGTTATAAAAGGAATACGTGTGCGAAATTTTAAGCTTCTAGCCTTAAGGACTTGGCCTGTGCGTTGATCCTCAGACAGTCAGCTTTGCCTTTTATATATACAGATTTATAGTAATTTGGTTTAAGAGAGTGTCCATTAAGATATTAAGGGCATAAAAAACTACCACCACTACCACACGATAAAGAAAAAAATCAAATCAAAAGTGTCTGTTACTGAGTAGGTATATTGTGATATAACACAGAAATATAGAAATTCTGGACATGACTTTATACATACTTAAACCAGCTCACAATAATACGCTGACATTAAATACTCCTGATAAATTGTCAGTCATCTTTCTCACAAATGCCACGTTTCCGCGGCGTTTGTAATGGATTATCCGCATAAATCCTTCTGTTAAAGTTATTATACTTCAGGTGTACAGTCGGCAGCAACAATATGTATACACTTCATTGATATAAAAACTAAAGATACGGTCGTCCGAACATTTTGCTCGATGCGTTCCCCATGAAGAGAAACACTAACGTCATCTATAAGAACTAATCAGGCTGCTCGTAAACGTGGCGTGGTATTATCGAGGTATAAAGAAATTAAATAAAGCTTTCATTAAAATGTTAGTAAAAAAAAAATGTTAAATTTTAATTTTAAATTTTAATTTTCTTTTAAACTTCGGTTTAGTCAAGACCTATTTGGGACCAAATTCGAGGCATCATTTTATCATGCGGTCCGCCCAGTCCTTACGCAGTAATATATAAGTCAATGATACACTTAGTAACGTTTAGAAGCAATTTTCGCTCAGTGTTACGCCTTCATTGTCATGTTACGTAACGAAACTAATATTTTGGAACCCATAATAATATTATCATAAAGTCGGTCGTATCGCATAATTGTAATCGTTATTTCAAAAGAAATTCGCATTTGAAGGCTGCTTGTAACTTGTGGTTGTAGTTGTAAGTTATAAAGCATACAGGCAGAAATCTTAATCATTCTAGCTTAGTACATTGAAAATTTATGGTAGCATTTTTTTTTTAAAGCGTTTGGCATTTAGCTATTGATGTCAAATGCTGTATCGTTTGACATCAGACTCTAAATGTATCTGTGTAAAAAGTTAAACTTAAAAGTTAATGCAAGATAGCTGGCTGTATACTTAATAACTTGTTCGACCATACTTGTATTTATGCTACACCCACAACAAAGTGTTTCACTTACCTTTGTGGCGTTATGTTTTTGAGTGGGAGTAAAGTAACCTGCTTTTCATAAAATGTAAAATTTTTTGCTGTTATTTTTGGGTTTCCTGGTTAACCTTCAGCTCCTGTAGCAACAGGCTTGTTTTTTCACGGGATTTGGCAAAGTGTCTCTTTATTACATACTAGCTTTTGCCAGCGGCTTCGCCCGCGTGAAAATGACGATTTTCCCTACAAACTTTCATCCCCTATTTAACTCCCTTAGGGGTTGAATTTCAAAAAATCCTTCCTTAATCCTTGTCTACATTATAAAGGGAACCTCTGTGCAAAATTTCAGCTTTCTAGGTCTAAGGGTTTGGGCTGGGCGTTGATGAGTCAGTCAGTCCGGAGTCCGGACTTCTCTTTTTATTTATCTATATTCTCAAAATTAGTTTTAGCAATTAACAACATCTATCTATTACTTATTGAATGTTCGTAAATATCCTTAAAATGAAAATAAACTAAATTCGCAATGGTCAACAGTCTGCTTTTAGGAAAACATTACATTACTATACATTGATTTACATCAGAATACTCACTAAAATATTGGTTCAAGTTTGATGAATTTATGTAGGTACGCAATGTTCAAAAGTATGTATAGTTTCGCACTAACTACTGCCCGTGGCTTTGCTTGCACGGAGATCCGTACATTACTATTTAGGAACGTCCATAATATCTGCCTAGCCCAATGTTGTTGTGGGCTTCCAGCCTTACCGGATGTATTTGAATACCAGTATTTTACATGGTGCAATGAGGAAACTCTGTATGAAACTATAATATGAATGGAAGTTCACATTGTTCACCCATCCACAGACCGACCTAGGAAAGTGTGGCTTAATTTGAACATTGATCCGAGTGGGTTTTGTTGTTATTACGGATTTAAGTACATTGACGGAAGTGCTTTTGGAAAAGTTAGTAAAGAAAATTGTTTCAAGAAAATTCATCACTAGTATTCCACAGCTGATACTTGGAAGTTGGAACTATAAATCAAATCTAATAGTTCTTGAGGATAATCCTGAACGTTTTGTTATCGTTCAACGAACTAAGTTTTTGTTACATACGTGTGGTGTAGGTGTACTTTGACGACAGATATTCTATAGTGCAGAAGTTAGTGGCTAGACAAGAAACTTTAATATTGCTTGGGTATGAGTTTCTTGGCTGTGAAAAAGATAGATAAAAAAAATTGCATGTAGTGGTGATGAGAATGTTGAGGTGAATATTGTGGTGCAACAAGAATGGACAAAGTAAAGAATGATTATACTAGTGGTAGTTTGAAAATTGCGCCAGTTACGGAAACGTTGCAAGGGAATCGACTGTCGTGGTACGGGCATGTGATGAGGAGGGACGAATCATCATCATCATCATTTCAGCCAAAAGACGTCCACTGCTGGACATAGGCCTCCCCCAGGTGTCGCCACATTGACCGGTCCCGTGCGTCTCTCATCCAGCGGGTCCCTGCAACCTTGACCAGGTCGTCGGTCCACCTAGTGGGAGGCCTTCCAACGCAACGTCTTCCCGTTCGCGGTCACCATTTCAGAACTTTTCGGCCCCATCGGCCATCCGTTCTGCGAGCAATGATTATGTGCCCTGCCCATTGCCACTTAAGGTGAATCCTCCAACCAGCCCGCGAAATTCAAATTTTCTTAAGTTTTTTGCAATTTGCAGGCAAGTGATAGGTTGTATGTTGATGAACATTTGATTAGCGGCTGTAAGTTGTATTAATGATTTTGATGATTATAATTCTGTAACTTCATATGTCTTACAGCCGCGAATCAAATGTTCATCAACATACAACCTATCACTGGCCTGCAAATTGCAAAAAACTTAAGAAAATTTGAATTTCGCGGGCTACCCTGGAACATCAACCTTAAGTCTGGCGATTCTTCGGGCTACGTCGGTAACCTTGGTTGTCATGCGCATGTCCTCATTTCTGATTCGATCACGCAAGAAAACTCCGAGCATAGTCCTCTCCATTGCTCTTTGGGTGACTTTGAGCTTTCTGATGAGGCCCATTGTGAGCGAACACGTTAGGAACGAATCACATGTAACTAACAGAGTGATGAATATAAATGGGTTTGGATGGAAAGGGAGAGGAAGACCAAAGAAAAGAATGATGGATTGTGTGAGGAATCATATAAGGAAAAAGGACTAAATGATAGAGACCGACGATGGACAAGGGAGACTGTAAAAAACAAGTGTTATTTCAACTAAAATAACAACTTTAACAATAACGACTTTTAAAATCGTATTCGGAACCTGGTTCAAAATCTCATCATCATCATCAACAGCCTATTAATGTTCCCACTACTGGGACACAGGCCTCCACTCTTTGAGAGGGAAATGGGCTATAATCTACCACGCGGGCCCAGTGCGGATTGGTAGATGTCACATGTCTTCGAATTTTTGGTTCTAGGACATGCCGGTTTCCTCACGATGTTTTCCTTCACCGTTTTGAGAGCAGTAGTGATGAAATAAATTACACAAAGTAATGCGCCTGCCTGGGTTCGAACCCACGACGTACTGTTCGTAAGTCGGGGCTGCCACCACTGGGCCACCACTGCTCTCTCTCAAAATCTAATCTCTTCAAATTTTTAGCATCCTCTTCTTTTGCTATCATTTCACGTACAGCGATTAAACGGCATTTGCGCACAAACTGACTTGCAACAGATCTAATTCAATCGACATAGCACGTGTATCGGATCTATGCAGCTTGTGTTAATAATAATGATACACGGTAAAGATCTAATGAATGGAACTTTAATATTCACTTATCGTTGAATAGTTTTACTACTGACAATAAGTAATTGAAATTCCTAATAACTTGAGTTTTAATCCAGATTGTTGAAGTTTCATTGTATTTCGAAATGGTAGCAATCAAAGTTGCAGTCTTTCCTTTTTTTGTGCCAAATGGTGATGATATGCCATAAGGGATCATAAACGGCCTAAATTATAACGAACCACGGCAGCTTCCCATAGTTAGATTACAAATACATTGGTGCATTGGAAAAGGTAATATTACCTTTACAAATAGCACTGACGTATTTGGGGACATCCACCGCGCCCCACAGATTGGACCCGAGAACGCGGGCCTAACGGTAACGGGAAGTTTTACACCATAATTCCCTAGAACGTGGCCTGCAGGTCAAGAGGGTCGGTTCTAGTCCGGGGCAACGAAAGTCGCATTAAAGCCTGACAGACCCGTCCGTCTCCGTAGAGTGTAAACCCTCCCATCCATTGAAGATTTCCACAAGAGACTAGCCCTTTTTTTGTTTTCAAGGGTTGTTTATAATCTACCTTCAGATTTTTGATTTTCTCCGCCTCGGTGCGACAGGGGCGAAGGGGCGGAGGTAGAGGTCGAGCGCTGGGCTCGGCGTGGATAGGAGTTCGTATTGAGACGCGCTGGGCGTTGAACGAGTATTATAGTAGCCATAGAATCACGGGTGAAAACGCACGCGCATTGATTAAATCGACTTGTGGAGTCATTTCGCGGCACCCAATTATACTAGTTAAGCAGTACGGTTAGCGACGCTGTGAATGTCGAACGGGTTATTGATAATATCATTGGTTTGCCTTGTCACGGGAGTGCTAGTGGGAAAGCACCGAGGCTTTTGTGGTTAGACTAATACGGAGTGAGTGTGGTGGCTCGCGTTAACGGCGTGGCTTGCAGCGACGTGGAAGAATCGTCCGGAACTACCAGCAAACCATCGCAAGGTCATATACACTCATTATACACATACACAGTTACACAACTTGCGAGGGGTCAAGGAAGTGAGACCGGCTCGAAGAAATGAGGTAAGAGTAGCTGTAAGTTCAGAAATTGTAATATTGTTCGGAGGCGCGTATCGCGTCTATTTGATCCCGTTAGGACGGCAGCTGTTCTGAGACCTGTCTCCCATGGGCCCGAGATAAGGTTCGGCTGAGTCCTGGCGCGATCAAAATCTGGTAGCAGAGCGTGGTTTATTTAAACCCACTTTGTAAAAATTAGTAGGTACTTGGTACCAATTTACTTTGTAAAAATTGTGTTCATGTACAAATTCAACTTGTAGGTAGTGGTACATTGACCTACATACCAGTGTACGCCTCAAGTTGAGTTTGGCGTTATTAATAATAAGTACATGGAATGTGAATATTCGTTGATAAAATAATTTGTTATTTACGTTCGGTTACGCACAAATATAACCTCATCACAAATCGTGTTATGATTGTCAACATTTGAGACATAGAGGAATAACCTCTAGAGCACGTAGAGGAATAAGTTCAAGAGTTGGCATAGCGTCGTAGATTTATTCACTCAACGAATATATTATTATTGTTAGTTCCGGATACAATAATTGTTATTTTTTTTGGTTATTGTTATTTATTATTGCATAATCGCGTATTGAAGTTGGTACTATGGCTCCGTCAGTAACGAAAACTATCGCAGCCAGAATCGAAGCTGAATTGAGATGGTTTTCATCGGTTGTTACGTTGGTAGGTCGCACCGATCGTGAAGATGCGTTATTGTCACGCGCTCGGCAAGTTGACGAACGATATGACGCCGTGTTAAAGTGTCACGCTGAGTATTTAGCATGTCTCGAATCGACGGATCTGTCGTCGGTGGACAAGGATGCTCAGGTGGTACGGGGCAATGTGGACCAGTGTGGGGAAATGTCCATGAGCATAATCCAGGCGGCGGCCGACATTGAGCGATCGCGCAAGGGTGACGTCAGGGATTCATGTCGGCCAGCAGGCGTAGGGATTCAGGCGCCGTTGCCACCAGTTCAGGTACCCGAGTTTAGCGGCGAGTATGCCGATTGGCCGCGATTCCGCGATATATTTAATAGTGTCGTGCATTCGCGTACAGATCTCTCGCCCGCGTACAAGATGGCTCAATTAATGGGTAGGCTTAACGGTGAGCCGCACGACATCTTGACCCACCTGGAGATTACGGACGCCAGTTATGAGACGGCATGGGGCCTATTAATCGACCGATATGATAATCGGCGATTAATAGTTGATGGCCTCATTGATAAGATTTTTGAAATCCCGAAGGTGTCTAACGTGTACGAAATAAGGTCGAAAATCCTTAATCCGGTCACGGTTGCGGTGAACACGTTAGATCGACTTAAGTTGTCGTTAGGGGACAATAAATATATCATCGTCAATAGGGTTTTACGGAAGTTGCCGATCGACGTGGTGGCGCGCTTTGAGCAGTCACATGGTGGCGAAACGACGGACCACCTCCCAAGTTACGATGACTTGAGGGTGTTTTTAGAAGGCGAGTGCCGGCGGGCGGATTGCCAAGGGGCATCCACGTCGCACCCTCCTCCGTCAACCCGACGTACGAGCGGGCCCAAGCCGGTTGAGCCCCGTCGGGGGGGGAAGAAATACCACGCCCTCCAATCGGAAGTGTGCGCCTTCTGTCGGAAGGAAGGGCACGGTCTCGCCGCATGCGCGGACTTTAAGGCGCAGCGGGTGCATAGACGAAGAGGGGTGGTCAAGCAGCGCTATTTGTGCTTCCGCTGCTTGGGGACTCACTTTGTACGTGAGTGCCACAGGACCACTAACTGTGGAACCTGCGGAGGAGCCCATCACGAGTTGCTATGCCTGGCGGAGAGTAGGGAGGTGCACGGAGCCTCGCCGGGAGGTCACCCCCCCTCTCCTAAGCCAGATTCGGGTGGTCGGTCACCCCCCCCTAGGGGGGGTGGGTCGGCCAGGAATCAGCGGTCGCCGCCCCCTCGGGGGGGTGGGCCAAGGGCTGATCCAGAGCACAACCCGATACCGTCGTCTTCCCCGCGGGGGGGGGATAGGCACCGAGACTCGGGCAGGGGCCCGGAGGTAGTACAGACGGGTTACGCGGCGTACTCGAATGCGTTGGGGGGCATGTTGCCACCCCCGAGTAGTCGCTTCTCCCCGCCTCTCGCAGAACGCCCTCGGCTGACGGCGCGCCCGCCACCGTTCGGAAGGATGCCAGTAGGCTACTTCCGACCGGCACGGATGTCACCGATGGGTCGGGAGGGTTACTACCCGGGTTGGGACCCGTATACTGGGACAGTATTTACTCCCCCTCCGGCAGGGGAGGAGGGAGGTGCCTCCTATTAGCAACTAGCAGCCTGTTCGTCAGTGGTGCCCACCCCGACAGTAACGGTATTATTACCGACGGCTAGGATTACTGTCAGGGGTACTGACGGACAGCCGGTGCACGTGCGAGCACTGTTAGATTCAGGGGCACAAGGTTGTATTGTGTCCAGCTGTTTAGTGAAAAAGCTGGGCCTTACATTAGAGCCATCACGGGATGGCGCCGTAGGTATAGGTGGCAATCGGGTGCCTCACCTCAGGGGTCAGACGACATTCCTGTTCGAGATGGGTGACACGGCATCGGTCACGCGGGTGAATGCCACGGCGATCGTTTTGGACGAAGTGGTTGGGGTCCTCCCTCAGACTCGGTTACCGTCTGCGGTAAAAGGGTTGACCAATGGATTGGAGTTAGCCGATCCCCACTTCGCGATCCCCGGACGGGTGGACGTCTTGCTTGGGTCTGACGTCCTCGGGAAGCTGCTCCGAAGCGGCAAACGGGAGCTGCAACCAAACGGGGTTGTGGCCATGCGTACCGCAGGTGGTTACGCGTTATTGGGCCCAGTACGGGAACCACAGCACTCAACGGATTATAGCTCCATATATTATGGCAGCGTGTTATCCGACGTCCTGCAACGGTTCTGGGCAACGGAAGAGCCACCCACCGCTCTTAGAAATAACCCACGTGATGAGGAGTGCGAAACATTCTATCGATTTAACACGGTGCGCCTCCCATCGGGTAGATTTATGACCAGGTTGCCATTTCTGTCAATTCGACCTCCGCTGGGGAGCTCATGGAATCTGGCAGAAAAGCGGTTAGTGGCAATGGAAAGGCGCATGAAGCGGGACTCCAACTTCCGACAGAAGTATGTGGAGTTCATGCGCGAATACCTGACGTTGGGTCACATGTCGGTGTCCAGGGTTGACTATCGTCATGAGGAGCATTATGTGTTGCCTCATCATGCTGTTTTGAAGACACCTGACTCAAAGATTAGGGTCGTGTTCGACGGGAGCGCGGAGACGTCTAGCGGGGTGTCCCTGAATCAATGTCTCCATGCTGGTCCTAAGCTGACCAGAGACATTGCAGACATTCTCACGGACTTCAGGAGACACCAGGTTGTCTTCGTTACGGACGTACGGATGATGTTTCGTCAAACTGAGATTCATCCAGACGACCGTCGGTTCCAGCTGATATTGTGGCGAGAGAGCCCAGAAGAACCGATGGTCACGTACGAGCTCAACACAAACACGTACGGATTAAAGCCCAGCCCATATGTAGCCATGCGTACGCTACGAGAACTGGCTGATCAAGAACGGCTCCGCTTTCCCCGCGCGGCTGCTGTCATTGATAGGGACGTCTATGTAGACGACATTTGTACGGGCTCAGACAGTATTGAGCAGGCGCTCATCTTAAGGGATGAATTGGTGGCGCTCATGGCCTCCGGTGGCTATGAACTCAGGAAATGGCTGTCGAACTGCCCAGAGGTACTGGCAGGACTGCCAACTGAGTATCAACAAGACCCGCATTTGTTTGAGGATTCGGAGAATCTTCATGCGTTGGCCATTTTAGGGGTCCAGTATCGACCGAGTCAGGATGCCTTCACATACAGTTGTGAGGCCGAGTTGCTGTCGAAGACCTGGACCAAGCGATCGGTCCTTTCGACTATCGCACGAACGTTCGACCCAACCGGTTGGATCGCGCCGGTCACGTTCATGGGAAAGTGCTTCATTCAGAAGCTTTGGTTGGCTCAACTAGGTTGGGATGATCAGCTCACGGAGGAGCTGGCTCGGGAGTGGTCGGCATTCGTCACCACCTTACCACAGATCTCAGAGATTGAGATCCCGCGTAAACTGCTCCCGCAGGCAGGAGTCAAGGTCACCCTGCACGGGTTTTGTGATGCGTCGGAGAAGGGGTACGCGGCCGCAGTCTACCTGAGAACAGGTGAGACCGCTGGTAGGGGAACGGTACGCTTGGTACTGGCCAAGAGCAAGGTTGCACCTGTTCGGACTCGTTGGACGATTCCGAAGATGGAACTGGCAGGTGCAGCCCTTCTGACGCGGCTCTTGAACCATGTGGTGCGGAATTTGCGTGGTACGGTGGCTCTGAACGAGACGGTCTATGCATGGACTGACAGCCGAATCGTGTTATGCTGGTTGCAGACTTCGGTCCACACGCTCGAGGTATTTGTGGCCAACCGAGTCTCACAAATAAATAGCTCAGAGACTCCTCTGGTCTGGAGACATGTTCCAGGTGAGATTAATCCGGCTGACTGCGCTTCACGCGGCTGTCCGGCGCCTGCTTTGGTTGAACATTCTCTTTGGTGGGGGCCACAATGGCTGGAACAGCCACATGCGGAGTGGCCATTTAATGAGTGCGGTCGACATTCATTACCCCCAGACCAAGGCTTGAGGCTGAATGTGACTACAGTGGAACCCGCCACCGTAGACCACACCCTCTTGGAACGATATAGTTCGTTAGGGAAGTTACTTAGAGTAACGGGATGGGTAATGAGATTTTGTCAAAATTGTCGTTGTCCTGTCGCGCAGCGAAACATGTCGCCTATAATGGGACCTGAAGAACAGCGAAAGGCTCTCTCACTCTGGGTGAGAGTCGTTCAGCGGAATGAGTTCCAGGACGAAATTAGGGTCTTGAAGACTGGCGCAGGTCGATTGAAAAAGGGTCTTGTCCGCCTCAACCCGTTCATTGATGAGCATGGAATGCTCCGGGTGGGAGGACGATTACGGAATGCCGACTTGCCCTATGCAGCGCGACATCCTCTAATTCTCCCCAAGAAGGGAGCTTTGGTGGAGTTGTTGGTTAGGGACCGTCACACCAAGAATTCACACGCAGGCTGTAACACCCTTCTGGGCATTTTGCAGCGTGAATTTTGGATTTTATCGGCCCGCAGAATCATACGGAGCGTTGTGTTTCGTTGCTTGCCTTGTTACCGACTCAAGGCAGCCACAATGCAGCCACAAATGGGAGATCTCCCGGCCGATCGAGTCACGGAGGCTCGGCCATTTGCTGGCGTAGGGACAGATTTCGCGGGGCCTTTCATGGTCAAGACATCGCACCTTCGCAACGCGAAGTCGGTTAAGGCATATCTGTGTGTCTTCGTGTGTCTGGCGACCAAGGCCGTTCATTTGGAATTGGTGGCCGATCTCTCTACGGAGGCCTTTCTGGCGGCGTTAGATCGATTTGTTTCTAGACGGGGAGTACCGTCACTGATTCGGTCGGACTGTGGTACCAACTTCAAGGGCGCCGACCGGTGCTTAAAGGAAATTGTATTGTTTTTAAGTCAGAATGAGCGAGAGATTGGCACGGGCCTCGCCAGTCGGGGCATTTCGTGGTATTTTAGTCCACCTGGATGCCCCCACTGGGGTGGAATTTTCGAGGCAGTAGTCAAGTCTTCCAAGACTCACTTGTATCGGGTCATCGGCTCAACGATTCTCACCTTTGAGGAGTTGTCAACGGTGTTTTGCAGAATTGAGGCGGTCTTAAACTCGCGACCTTTGTGCCCGTTGAGCGCTGACCCGAATGACCTTGAGGCCATGACCCCAGGTCATTTTTTGATTGGCCAACCACTTAACGCCTTGCCGGAATATCCGTATACTGATGTCAAGTTGTACCGGTTGTCACGGTATCAGATGTTACGGCAAATGAGCCAAAATTTTTGGAAGCGATGGTCGCTGGAGTATTTGCATATTCTACAGCAACGCGTTAAGTGGACGGACAGGACGACCCCACCCTGCGTTGGAGACCTCGTTCTGGTTAAGGATGCTAACCTATCACCGTTGTGTTGGCGACGGGGGCGCATTGTTAACCTGATTACGGGCAAGGATGGGTTTCCAAGGATCGCAGACGTCCAGGTGAGGGACTCGATCCTTAGACGGGCAGTTTCAACTTTATCTCGACTCCCGGGAGTTTGAGCGGACCGACAACGGGTCGGTCCGGGGGGGGTGATTGTTTATAATCTACCTTCAGATTTTTGATTTTCTCCGCCTCGGTGCGACAGGGGCGAAGGGGCGGAGGTAGAGGTCGAGCGCTGGGCTCGGCGTGGATAGGAGTTCGTATTGAGACGCGCTGGGCGTTGAACGAGTATTATAGTAGCCATAGAATCACGGGTGAAAACGCACGCGCATTGATTAAATCGACTTGTGGAGTCATTTCGCGGCACCCAATTATACTAGTTAAGCAGTACGGTTAGCGACGCTGTGAATGTCGAACGGGTTATTGATAATATCATTGGTTTGCCTTGTCACGGGAGTGCTAGTGGGAAAGCACCGAGGCTTTTGTGGTTAGACTAATACGGAGTGAGTGTGGTGGCTCGCGTTAACGGCGTGGCTTGCAGCGACGTGGAAGAATCGTCCGGAACTACCAGCAAACCATCGCAAGGTCATATACACTCATTATACACATACACAGTTACACAACTTGCGAGGGGTCAAGGAAGTGAGACCGGCTCGAAGAAATGAGGTAAGAGTAGCTGTAAGTTCAGAAATTGTAATATTGTTCGGAGGCGCGTATCGCGTCTATTTGATCCCGTTAGGACGGCAGCTGTTCTGAGACCTGTCTCCCATGGGCCCGAGATAAGGTTCGGCTGAGTCCTGGCGCGATCAAGGGTAGGAAATCATCAAATTACTACTATAACACGATAGCGCGATGTAGGAATTTCTGTCAATCGTTGTTAGTACGCAGGTGCGCCACACTCCTCCCGCTCTGGGCGGAGTAGAAGGGAGTGTCAGACTTCTACTGACTAAAAACCACTCATGTTGCTTCTTAGTCCTTTGTGTCCGGGGCCGCGGTATCTCTTTCGAACAACCCGCAGACCCGGCAGGCGTCGTCGGCTCGACAAGCGCATAAGGCAAGTAGACTGTTCAGAAACTTTACTATCATGAAGAGTAGTCGTCCTTACTTATTTGTACGCTATTTCATACTAACACTAGCTTTTGCCAGCGGCTTCGCCCGCGTGAAAATTACGATTTTCCATACAAACTTTCATCCCCTATTTAACTCCCTTAGGGGTTGAATTTCGAAAAATCCTTCCTTATTCCTTGTCTACATTATAAAGGGAACCTCTGTGCAAAATTTCAGCTTTCTAGGTCCAAGGGTTTGGGCTGGGCGTTGATGAGTCAGTCAGTCAGTCAGCCAGGACTTCTCTCTTTATTTATTAGATTGTAAACTATGAAGTGTTTAGGTAGGTATACATTTCTATCATAAACTAAGCCTTTCCATGTACTTATCAGCCACTTACAAAGTAGCTATACTTGACTTGATCTAGATTACTTTCTTCACGTTGAAGTTAAATCTGAATATAATTCATATAAGTGGGTAACACGTTTTAGGATCTTCAGACGTGAAGTAACCAAGACACTTGTCTAGCAATGACGTCAGGAGGTGGTTGCTAAGGTCTTCGGTTACGTTGTACAACGGTTGCCAAGCTTATCAAACTACATAGTTGATTACAGTGCTAATTGCTGAAGGTCGGTCGTTGGACTGTGTTTGAAAATGTTGAGAATGTTGAATGTTGAGTTGATGAGTAATCTTTTGACAGCCATTACAGGTAAGTGACTAATGACTAGACTTACTAAAGGGTGATGTTTAGTTTCTTTTATTTGACACTGAGCGCATCTAAACTACGACGATTTCCAGCCTCCCGAACAAGCCGGATTCCGAAAAGGCTTCAGTACCGTAGACCACATACATACGCTGCGGCAAGTTATACAGAAGACCGAAGAGTATAACCTGCCTCTCTGTTTAGCGTTTGTGGACTACGAGAAAGCCTTCGATTCGATCGAGACTTGGGCTGTACTGCAGTCTCTCCAACGGTGCCAAATTGACTACCGGTACATCGAGGTGTTGAAGTGTTTGTACAAAACACTTCAACACCAGACCACGGAACCTATCCTTCTGCAGCGCGGTGTGAGACAGGGAGACGTCATATCTCCGAAACTGTTCACCGCTGCATTGGAGGATGTCTTCAAGGTTCTGGATTGGAAAGGACTTGGCATCAATGTCAACGGCGAGTACATCACTCACCTTCGGTTTGCCGACGATATAGTGGTCATGGCTGAGACCATGGAAGACCTCAGTAAAATGCTCGATGACCTCAGTAGAGCTTCTGAAAGAGTGGGTCTTAAAATGAACATGGACAAAACCAAGGTTATGTCGAATGTTCATGTAACACCCACTCCTATCAAGATCGGAGACTCTACGCTCGAAGTTGTGGACGATTATGTCTACCTGGGACAAACGGTCCAGTTGGGTAGATCTAACTTCGAGAAAGAGGTCAATCGTCGAATCCGACTCGGCTGGGCAGCGTTCGGGAAGCTGCGCGGTATCTTCTCGTCCAACTTACCCCAGTGTCTCAAGACGAAAGTCTATGACCAGTGTGTGTTGCCAGTGATTACATACGGGACCGAAACGTGGTCGCTCACAATGGGCCTTATCAGAAAGCTCAAAGTCACCCAAAGGGCAATGGAGAGGGCTATGCTCGGAGTTTCCTTGCGTAATCGAATCAGAAATGAGGACATCCGCATGAGAACCAAGGTTACCGACGTAGCCCGAAGAATCGCCAGACTTAAGTGGCAATGGGCAGGGCACATTGCTCGCAGAACGGATGGCCGATGGGGCCGAAAAGTTCTCGAATGGCGACCGCGAACCGGAAGACGTTGCGTTGGAAGGCCTCCCACTAGGTGGACCGATGACCTGGTCAAGGTTGCAGGAACCCGCTGGATGAGAGACGCACGGGACCGGTCAATGTGGCGACGCCTGGGGGAGGCCTATGTTCAGCAGTGGACGTCTTTTGGCTGAAATGATGATGATGATGATGATGCATCTAAACTACGTTTACCGTACCCGTTTGATGGCAATGAACTCGCCCCTATTCCATGGGACTTAAACTAACCCTATGTAGGATTTGGCACACAATGCCACATTCTCAAAATGACACACTGTTTCGCAAAATTCTCAAAATAACACATTCTCAAAATACCATTTCGCAAAATGCCACATTTGTAAAATGCCACATTCGCAAAGCAATGAACCTGCCTGTAACGTCTGGCAAAGATCTATAAATGTAAAGTTAATAGTTAAAACAAAATAAAAGTGTAAGGTCAATACTATCTGTATCTAAATCTGTGTAAAAATCTAATTTTGGACACACCTACTGATATTTGTGCATAAAATGTGTGTCAATAAGAAACATCTGAAACTGCGATGTCCAAAAATAAATATCATTACCGTTCTTTGACCTCAAAATTAATTGATATCTTTTTCGTAGTATATACCTACATACTTAAGTTCTATTTTAAGTAGATTGGGGATTAATTTTTACGTTTGTTTATTCTGCTTCGATAAAAACCAGCCAAGCGAGACTCGGACTCGAGTATGAAGGGTTCCGTACCATCGTAGTAGGGAAGGGGTCATGGGAAATCATCAAATAACCCCTCCCGCTCTGGGCAGAGCGGAAGGGAGTGTCAGACTTCTACTGACTAAAAACCACCCATGTTCCTTCTTTGCCCTTTGTGTCGAGGTCGCGGTACCTCTTTCGAATAACCCGCAGCCCCGACGGGACCCACAGCCACAGCTCTCGGTGAAAATGATTTTGACGTCATGAGTTTAAAGCATGTGAAGCAACTCAAACTGCGTAAAATACTTTGTATCACAATCCAAAGGAAGGTTCAATTCCCAATTCATTGTTTATTTTGTTTAGACAATATTTCGTTTGGACAAAAGCGTAAATTACGACAATGTATTATGAAATGACGACACAGATAGCACTGCTATTGCTATAGTAATACGCTATTACTATGTCTCTAACGACTTTCAGCACTAAAAAATTGATTGTTTTAAAAACACATCTCTGTTTCCTAATAATTATAATCTGGCAAGTGTGACCTATAACAGTTTATTAATTTATGTAGTCTGGTGTGCGAGTCTACAAAATATCTTTCACCAAAATCTACAAATATAAAGCAAGAACTTTGTGGTTTCGCATTCGACTACCATTATCATTTCTATTGCAATATAGTTAAGGTTGTTTAACGCGTTATGCAATAAATATTAACCAAGTTTTATTGTAAACTATCATTAAGTAATTAATTTAAATTACAAACAAGATGCATTAATTTTTATATCAGTAATTTCGAATATGGGTCAAATTTTGTTAACTTCTCAAATACGAGTATGACTGAAAATTGTGACTGGCGATCAATGCTTTTGAAAACAAAAAAAAAACTTTCGTGCTTAGTATGTCATGACAAACATAAATAACGGATGGGTTAAGAATTCTCGCTCAAAATCCACTGAATTATATGATACCAAATGTGTTATGCAAACGCAATCAGAGTGCAGAAACCCCAAACCATAACAACTAAAAGTGCAATAAAAATAAACAACCACAAAATACATTCGACTTTCACAAACACGGACTTGGGTCCCTTTAAGATGTCAATAACCTGTACGAAGCCTTAAAAAATGACATTAAGAAAAAGTGCAAGAGTATCGTTTTTTTTTTAATTTTAAGTTCACGGATGCGGGTGTCGTAACTTGTGGTCGTAACTCTAAAATGCATAATCAGATGTGCCGAATAATCATTACTTCATGTAAAGTCCAAAACGGTAAGGAACGGTTAAAAATAACCGTTACACACGTAAAACGTTAAATAACCGTTCTTAACGTACTTATGTACGTGTTGAAAATACTTAAAAAAATTAACGATGTTTGATGTGTTCGATGTTTTCCTTCACCGTTTTATGAGCAGTGGTGATGAAATAAGCTACACTAGGCAATGAGCCTGACTGCGTTCGAACCCATGACTCGCTGTTCGTAAGTCGGGGCCGCCAGCACTGGGCCACCACTGATCCGAAGGGTTAAGCAGAGGACACCATTAGAAGTACGTCTGCATAACACACAAGCACACACAATCTTGCTTTGTATACAATACAATGAAAGGTCTGCATAAACTCCCGTCGGGGCTGTGGATTATCGAAAGACAACGCGGCTCCGACACAAGGGCGAAGAAGGAACATGGGTTTGGTAGTCAGTAGAAGTCCGACACTCCCTTTCGCTCTGCCCAAGAGCGGGGGGGGGAGGGGGTTATTCGATGATTTTCCACCCACCAAAAAAAAAAAGGTCTGCATAAACTGGATTTGTATACCTTGATTGGTCGCCCTGAGTACTATGTTCACTCAATTTACGACACGTATAAGTAGTGCTCAGACAACCCTTGTAGTTTATATAACAATAGATTTCCAGCAATTTTGGCGTGTACCTACTAAACTTGACACAGGGATTTGCTTACGTAAGACCTTGTTAGGACGACACACGTGTTTCGAATAAATCATTTCAATTACACTAGTCTACCTCAAGCGAAGTATTATTCCCTTGGCAATTAGAGACAGGTCGAAACAGGACGAAATATCACGGTATTTTTTTTGTTGGACAAGCCCGTCACACTATTTCTAAATCACTGTAACTCCTGAAAACCAGAATCAACAGTGGAAACCACCAGAAAAGCACCGAGACATGAAGGTCGACTAAGTCCCAGAGAAACGATTTAACTGCCTTGGATCCCGCAACCAAATTAATCAAAAAAGAATAGCGGAGGAGTAGGAAAAACATAATTTCCACTTCCACTGCGGTATGGTTGCTTATGGTATAACTTTCTGAATATAACTCTTTGATAAAAGTATTAAATTCTTAACCGATGCACAGCCTAAATCCTGGGGGTCTATCATAAAGGAGATATCAAAGATTCAATAATTGGTTCCTGCATGACTTTATCGTAAAACCGGGTCTAAAAACCTGGGTCAAAATAAATGAAATCTTGCATGAAAGTTCATGTTTGCATACAGCTTGTCAGGATGAATAATTTAAAGGAAGATTCTGTCAAATCACCATGTACCACCTTCCTCATGTGACACACAAGAAAGTTCTACCAGGTATTAACCCAAGACCTGCGTCAATCTAATCCTGACTACACCAATAATAATTGACGGTCGACCACGTCAAACCGTCAATTAACTAACAAATTTTTCCTTAAACACACCTATCTAGTAGGCATTGAAAGCCGTCTTCAGTGTCACTATCCTTAAAAACGCCAAAAACGAGAAAAACCTTGAGACATAACAATAAGGAAAATTATTTCCTTACAAGGAGGCCTCTAAATGCAAAGGTTAGAATAACATGTGGTATTGTTTTGGCAAGATTTATGAGACAAGAATGAGGTCAAAGATATATCAAAGAGGAAGAATGATTTGGGAGCATGGTTAAAGTTACGCCTGAAGCTAGTCGGTAAAATATATTGAATGGGGAAGAGGGTCAGGGTAAATAGTGAAGTGTCTCAAAAAGGGACTTTTATTTATTGCGACCACAGATATAGATAAATCTAGATAAGGCAAGAGCAACTACTTCGCGTTCCACTTTTCGTGCCTAGCTTACGTACAACAATCGTAAGTGGCCACATTCGCGCTCACTTTGCATCAGTGTATAGAGCTAGTCGGACGTCGGCGCTGGTGCAAAAGTCAGGGGTTGGGGTGGAGGAGGCGTCTTTGAATCGATTTGATTTTCCGATTTATAGTGCTGGTGACGTCATTATAGGTAGTCAAAAAATGGCATGCTTGGTTTTCATACAGATCGTGATACTTGCATTATCTAGGTCTATCTATATCTGTGATTGCTACACATTGGGGACTTTATTTCTTTCTTAGACAAAGGGATGGTAGTGTTTGAGCTTTATGGTTGGGGAAACATTGAAAGAAATTAAGAAAGTAAGGAAGAACTGTGAAAAGGATGATATGGTAAGAAAGGAGGTGTCTGATGACGTGATGAATTATAGGGAAGTGAGCTTTGCATGATGATGATGGTTTGGGAAGCGTTGCAAAGTTTAGAGAGATAATAGTTACTAATACCGGATTATTTTAAGAAAGTTTAATTTAGAAATAAGCTCGAAAAAATGCATCATAAAACTTTAAATAACTACTACAAAATAATGTTTTCTTTTTAATTATTTTACTTCACATTGGCCCTGGATCGCAAAATTTGGAAATCATGGGGGGAGGCCTTTGCCCTGCAGTGGGATGACACAGACTAACAGTAACAGTAACAGTATTTTACTTCATCGACAAGATCGTAGGTATATTTGTTTTTTTGAAAACCGATTTATGCTCAAAATACAAGGTTTTTTTTTTAAATTCAGTTGCTAGATTTGACCAAAACAAACTACCTACAAACTAACAAGTTGTATAGTTAAATCAAAGATTATATTAACAGAATATAATAAGATGCCTAGGACTCTACCCTTATCTTAACTAATTTGAAATTTACGCAGTTCCTACGTCTTTTATAGACTGGCTTACAGCATTGTCGTTTCTATTCATAACAGCTTTCATACAAACCAATGTATCTTTGATCTGATATAACAGCTAAAAATAACAATCTTATCATTTTCAAATCACACCATTTTTTATCCAAAAATAAACATTCATAGTATTTGAGTAGTATTCTATATTTAGCGTAATTTATACATTCTTTAATAGTGATAAGCACTCGCTAGTGATGACTGCCTCCTTGGTCTAGTGATGGCAAGAGCGACTTCTGAGCATGAGGGCCTGGGTTCGATTCTCGGGTTGGACCAAGTGTCATTGAGTTTTTCCAGTAGAACATTTCTAAGTAGCAGCCATGGAGTCTGGATTTGTGCCCGGTCGAATGGCAATAGGCTCGCCCCCTATGACTTATACATAACTGGCGAAATGCCTCTCTGCCTAACCTTACGGGAATTACAGGCGTGATGTTGTGTAATGTCATCATTTCAAAATTACACCATATTTTTATTAAAAACTAGCTTTTGCCAGCGGCTTCGCCCGCGTGAAAATGACGATTTTCCATACAAACTTTCATCTCCTAAATTTAACTCCCATAAGGGTTGAATTTCGAAAAATCCTTCCTTATTCCTTGTCTACATTATAAAGGCAACCTCAGTGCAAAATTTCAGCTTTCTAGGCCCAAGGGTTTGGGCTGGGCGTTGATGAATCAGTCAGTCAATCAACCAGTCAGTCAGTCAGTCAGGACTTCTCTCTTTATTTATATAGATAGATATTTATATACATATTTGAGTAGTATTCTATATTTATCGTAATTTATACATAAGTATCTGTACTTCTGATAATTTGCAATACGTTAAGAATATAACAAATATTTGGCCCTCCACTTTTTCCTCCACATTGACATTGTATCATTAAGCCTTGTTCTACTTCGATAAGGTCAGCAGAGTGATGCATTCAACGCCTATTAAAGTACTTATTAATGCAAAAGTGTGATTAAAATTGTATTTTATTTATTGTGGTGTGAGGAATTAATGTTTTAACACTACCAGACTAGGCGGCAACCTCTAATGTTGTATGATTCAAAGCAAAGCCTATTTCAGTTTTCGTTTCCAATTAATTATATTTTTTCTTAAATAGTATAAACTTAGTACAAGTGTAGTTTTAGTTGATTTTAGAATGATAATTATTATTATTATTACTAGCCATTTGTGTCCCACTGCAGGGCAAAGGCCTCCCTTCCCTCTTTCCACTTATCCCTATCCAATGCTGTTGATTGCCAATCCCTGCGAAAAGAGTCGAGTTCGTCTCGCCATCTCTTTTAGTACGTTTAGAATGATAAACTTTAACTATTTTCCTTGAGTATTATTTTGCTAGCAGGGCTATCTTCTCATAATACGAGTATCAAATCCTTTCGATTAAGCTTTAATGTAGACCAATGATGGATACTGGGATTAAAAAAATCCTACAATTTGCGGCATTAAAGTAATTTTTCCAAGTACATGTTTACATTTTTGGAGAATTACATTTCTGATGCAGTTTGACAACAACTGCAGGAGTAAAAACATGAAATATTAACTAAATATTATAATAATTGAAGTTTCGTGAATATAACGGCACGCTCTTGAGCTCTCTATTATTTTTTATTTGAACTTATCACACTTTTAGTACGTTTACAGAACACAAAAAGTCGTAAAAGCCATTGCTTGTTACGACTTTTTGTATTCAAAGACTATGTACAAGTTAATTCTAATTATTAGAGTCATTAGGTACAAAGCTAGATGAGTACCACTTGAGTTTGTCGCGTGTTCCTATATCAGAGGATTAGTTGTCTGTCCATTGAAAAGAATACGTATCTCGAGTGGTTTGCGATAAACTTCTGATAGACTTTGTATGCACAAGATAGATATAATTATTTATATATCTCAGGTATTTTCCCTAGATATGTATTTTTTAAATTTGAGCATCAATGACTTGACGAAAGGTATTTACAAGGCAGATGTAAGTTGCAACGCCGGGAGGGGATTCGCGTGCGTGTATGACCAGATGTATGAATGTGGATGGGGCAAAAGGTGTATGTAAGGATCGTAGCAGGTGGCGTTCTCTGGTTTCTGCCTACCCCCATGGGAAGGGGTCGTGAGTTTATGTGTGTGCATCAATGACCTCATCATCATCATCAGCCTATAATGTTCCCACTGCAGGGACTCAGGCCTCCTCTCTAGGAGAGGGATGGGCTATAATCCACCACGCGGGCCCAGTGCGGATTGGCAGATATCACATGTCTTCGAATTTTTTGGTTCTAAGACGTGCCGGTTTCCTCACGATTTTTCCTTCATCGTTTTGAGAGCAGCGGTGATGAAATAAATTACACAAAGTAATGCGCGTGCCTGGGTTCGAACCCAAAACCTACTGTTCGTAAGTCGGGGCCAACACCACTGGCCACCAATGACCTGATGGCAATCAAATAGTTGGTTTTTATGGAGCTGCAATCATGACATTCGATGGCACTGTTTGCGCAGTGATAGAGCGATTGACCGCTGCTCTGCGTGTCGCGGGTTCATTCCCGCACGGCAAATATTTGTATGGCTAAAAGTAGTTGTGCCTGATCTAGCTCTTTGTGTATATTACCCTGAGATCAATTTATGTTTGAAAACGCATCGATACATACATCGAGAAATACTAAGCATAGAACGTTTAAAAAATGTACTAAATTCCGTTGCTCTTCTATATACTTTTTCGTTCTCTAATTTCGTGTATCTGTCTTTACCCATTCATGCCTTTACACCAAAACCTGATTTATGACATAGGATATTTTTATTCTGGTAGAACGTTTTCATAGGATAACTTCAAACCTGCAAGCGGGCTAGCGGGCTTAGCCAGTCTAACTTTTTGAAACATTTGTTCCCATGACTGTCTCATTAGGCTATAGTAAAGCTTGTACAAGCAAATTCCCTTATTTCTCCTTGGTCGTGTCAAGCAAGATAATTAGAAACTATGCAGACACATTTCAGTTAGGTACCTACCTAGTTTAAAACTGACTGAAATGTGTCTGGATAGTTCTGTTAGTTTAGCGTCAGTGTTTGAAAACCGCGGTAAAGGATTCTACCCGCTACATCGTAACTTACCGTGCTATGAATATATCAGACAAAAAATGGCAAAGAAAATTGCGTATCGGTACTATCAATTTTGACGCTCCGTGCATGTTACGCTTCGAACGGTGACATATTATACTCATTCCTTTCAATACAAATAATAACTAACTAAATACATAACTGGTGAAAAGTGGGTGTAGGTACACTACACCTCTACCCTATAACCTTCGGGGGTTACAGGCATGATGACCGTGATGTTATGCTATGACATGTATGTTTATAGACAAAGTCTCTCAGGATTGAGAGATTTTCGTCAAAACGAGAAGCCCTTACGATGTACTGAGGGATGACTTGGGGCATTCCATTTTATACTCACTGTGGTCCTTGACAGAGGAGAAAGAATTTAAAAAATGTGTTGTCGACCCCAAGTAACATGAAAAAAGCGCATAAAGATGATTATGTGGTCACTCCCCTATTAACTTAAGTCACGACAAGTACTAGCACTCGTAACTTCATCACATTAAGTTAAATATTTGTACATACGCCCTTGAATAGTGTATCATAATTCGAACACGAAGTACAATGTAAATGTTATTCGTCCACTTTTACGTGTACTCGTCAAATCTAAAGTGATTACTTGATGTACTTGATATGTAAAGAACTAATTTACATAAAATAATACTGGGGCACATAACTCAACATTTTGAAATAATTTTCGCAGAAATATGGCTTTGGTACTTGAGAACGAGCGAAGTTTTCTACCAGGAATCCTTGGCACCTTTTGCCAATAACATCACGCTTAAATTTCTTGAAAGGAAAGGCACAAAAATAGCACTTTTCAACAATGTTAAGGTTAAAGTATTAGGGGATGGACTTCGAAGTACACCTGAAATCTTCTTTTTTGGAGGGTGGGAAATTATGAAATCTAAACAAAGCGAGGTCATCTGCTGAGAATGCACATTTTGATGTGTCACTGTGTGTACTCCAGGATTTTAAATATACCTAATATTACTTAATGTTTTCATAAAGGTGCTTTGAATTTCAAACGGGAATTTCATAAATTATCATTTATATTACCTATGTAAATATTTTTAGGTAGCTATCTTTTTTATTTATAAATGAAACAAATACCAATAAATCTTTAACTATATTTCTTATTATATTTTCAGAGACCACGTAAGTTTGTCAATGTACAAATATTACAATTATTATTATTAAGTCAATGAGTAGTATTTTTAGTCTTTTCGTATTTACTAGATGCCAAGCTATTGTGACTGTATATTTGCGTGAAAACTACCAACGAGTATAATATAATTATAGTTAGGTACACAAAAATATCGTTTGTATTATGTGTGAACTGACAAGTTACTGTTAAAAATTTAAATAATTTTGTCACTATTTAGTTGTTAATACCATGAAATTCTTTTACGTGAACATGATACAAATACATTTTTTTAAATATTTTTCTGTTGATTAGGCTCTTAGCACAATAAATTTCAGATATTGATGTAACCAGTTTAAACTTTGGAATATATCCACCCGATGTAAAATATGCTGATGAATGTATTGAATGCTGCAATGGTCATTGAGGTATTTTAAGTAAAAATATTATGTTTTATACTAGGATTTTTTACTCGAGATAAAGATGGAACGTTGACCACCAATATCTCTGTTAATAGTCAAGTCCCATGAATGGTCCAGAAGATAAAAAAAATCGCAATGACGGAGAGAACAAACACCTTTCAAGATATTTACATCCGATCTTTTAGCCATAATCTTCAGTAGTTTAGATTGTATCGCTACTTTTGTAGTTAAGTTAAAAATATAAATATAATAATATAACACAGTTCCTACGCTTTTAAAAGTATACAAATGTTTTATAATCAGGGTTATCAAGGCGAAACTTGTCGTTTTAACCTTCGTCATTCCTTACTTTTCGCTTATAAAATGTAATTTAATAAAGGAAACCAGAGTTAAAAACTCGTTTTGTAAAGGACTATAGCCTTTGGGAAGGTTAATAATTGTGAGGACGTTTCATTGAGTTGGATTTCTCGTTCAGTGTTACGACTGACGTTCGATTTCCACTAATTTCCAGGTCAAAGAAAAGATTGTCTTTTCAACAACTTCCGTTCTTCTCCTTATTTATATTCGCTCGCCGCCGGCGACCTACGTAGCGTAACGAAGGTTGAGTGGGTGAAGCGTATAAGTAACTCTCATGAGTAGCTAAAAAGTGCAAAGCCTCCCCTTTTTGCCCCCTTTTCCCCTCCTACCGTTTTCAATGTTGCCCCATTTGCCCCCTTTCTCCCCTCTTTAGGCGGATCTCGGAAGTTGTACACACAAAATACAAAAAAGGATAAAAACATAAAAAAAAATAGAAGAGCAGAAAGGTACTGCTTATTTCATAATATATGAAATTTCTTCCAGCAGACCTGCGAGAGGAAAGTTGGATTAGACACGTAGACACAGTGTGTAGAAAAGACAAACAGGAAAATTTCAAATTCAATTTTTTTTTAAATGTGTCGATGACAATTTAAATTGAATCATCCCAAACGTAGGCGACGAGTTTGGGATTTTTAGTAGCGTCCATCAGGCCCTGTGATGTGCAAGCAACAGGACAAGAAGGACACGAGAACATTAGTGTCCACTCGTTTGTGGGGCAACACCACATTTACATTCCAGGGTGGAGTCATCTATGAAACTCTATCTGTCAAACTACAGGTAGGTATATCACTGGTATGCCTGTGGTAAGTCACAAGCGCAAACTGCTGAAAATAAGGTCCTGGGTTCGATTCCCAGGATGGTCAAAGTATATTTGGGTTTTTCCATCAGGAATTTCTCCATAGCAGCCATAGAGTTAAGACTTGTGCCCGTTTGATGGCAATGGGCACGTCTCCTATTACATGGGACTTAAAATATCTGCAGGGATTACAGGAGTGGAGCAAAGTTGTTTTACTTCAGCAGCAGCCTGGTTTCAGGAATAGAAAATCGTTGATGAAAAAGCTAATATAACTACCAAAATATAAGTATTGATACTGGGGCTGAATGACCTTCACCGGTAAGCCAGCACAGGTTGTCGAGGTTGGTCAGCGGATCGGTGACCATCATTACATATCGATTTTCCTTAGTGCCTCGAAAAACATACGCTATATAAGCCGTTGGCTGTCATTTTACCTTGACAGTCGTAACGAGAAGTTAGAAGCCAAAAATCCGACATCCAGTCTTCCCGAGGGGGTATTATACTGGGTTTTAGAGGTCAGATAGACAGTCGTTTCATGTAAAATACTGGTCCTTAGGTGCATCCGGTTAGACTGCAAGCCAACTCGAAGATAGTTTGGGGAAAACGCTAAACAGATGGTGACCTGCAAGTCCCTTTAAAGAAAACAAGAGTTGGTATTACGATTGACGAAAAAATTTACGATTGACGTCATAATCACAGTTTTAGTGATGCTTACGGATGCATTGTTGTATTATTCCGTATCGAATCTGACCACATTATTTGTCGTGATTGTGCTCACGAAGATTAAATGTAGTTTGTGGTGGATTGCATATTCCCATCACGTTTACTTAAAACATTATTGCTCATGTTTTGTTACTGAAATGACGGTATTATTTGAATAAATAAGATACTTATTTTGTTACACCTATTTTCCTTAAAGTAAGATATGAATAGGGGCCTAACGTTTTCCAAGCAACCACTACATACATAATTTTAATATATATTTTTGAAATTATCTGCCAAATAAGTTAACGGGAGCTTAATCGTAGGTAAGAGGCTAAATTAGCTAGTAGAAGTAATAAGATTTTAGTTCTTTTCGCCTTTCTAAGGTACGATCATACAAAGTAGACTGGACTAGATACAGACACCCCACGTGAAAGACAATTACACAGTGCATTATAAAATATGTCGGAGTTTGGTGTCCACATTAGGATCTGGAGGAGCTCGTGGCTCAATAAGAACTGCCACTCGGGTCGATCTTTAGGTAAAGCTGTCCTTGCCTAGTTCGGTCTGTGGATGGGTGACCGCCGGACATACCGGGTTTCCTCCGTGCCTCGGAAAGCACGTTAAACTGTTGGTTCCGGCTGCCATATATAGATCTTTCGTAGTCGTTACAGATAGTCAGTGACCTGAAATTCTGACATCCAGTCTTACCAAAGGGTATCGTATTACCTAGTATTAACTGGGTTGTGGAGGTCAGATAGGCAGTCGCTTCATGTAAAATACTGGTATTCAGCTGCATCCGGTTAGACAGGAAGCCGACCCCAAAATACCTACTTGGGAAAAGGCTAGGCAGATGATTATGGTCTGGACTAGAGTAAGGCGAATCGTTTGTAATTTTCAACAAGCTGATGTTTTCGCCACGGCAATTTCAAAACGCCTGTTAGTAAGTATTCATTTAAATCATTGTTGTAAAAAGGTAAGTGTCGTAGTAAGAAGTTAATTTGAAGAAACAAAAGTAGCCGTCATAGCAATTATTTTTCAGGCAACTGTAAAATAGAATGTAGCGTAGTAAACAATACTGTTAAATATAACAATTATATCTATTGAAATTAAAACAGACATGTACGTGACAAATACATTTTAACAGAAGCAAGTTAATATTGTATTTAGAAGAGTAATAATATACTTGAACATCTTTAGTAATAAACGTCAAATATGACTTAAAAAAATTGTTTGGATCTCTTCATAATCAGCCAAATGAGTAAGGACCAGTTGTGGACGGAACTCAGAACATTTACATACAAAAATATTTGCTGTGTCCGAATTTTTTCTGTCCGTTTAGCGGGATTCCTAACATGATTTTGTCGGAAAATATCGCCTGAAAACCTACATGAAAAATGCAAGCGAAATAAATGGGTATATTTGTTGTGTGTTTTATTCTGCAGGAAATGAAGTCTGTGTGTGAATTAGACCCCGTTATGACGTCACAGGAAATTCAAAATGGTGGACGTTAAACGTCAAAATGGTTTTTTTTACATTTCCGACCATTTTTCCGTTTTCATTTATTTTATCTGTAAAAGAGTAGAGGAAGGCCAAAGAAACGATGGATGGACTGAGTTAAGAATGATATTATGGCAAGAAAGGTGTCTCATGAGATGATGAGAAACAGAGAAGTATGGAAGAAGAAGACTGTATACTGCGCCGACCTGACGATTACTTTATTTTCTCTGCCATTATGTTCATCATCTCCATTTATGTAACCGTTATGCCGTATTTTTTCCCTTATTATTGTTTAACAATGCGCAATGATTGACGGTTTATTACTGTGTGCAGCGTATCATTTGTTTGAAACGGCCTTGAGTAGCGGGGCATTGGACGAGAACGTAATCGCTTGCAGTGACACTTGGGCTTTACAGCTGTACAGTTCATAATGTTTTTTTTAAACTTCACACGTTTTTGTTTTTTTATTTCTGTCACCTTTTTATTGGTCACTTTTTAATGTGCTGTCAACGGTAGTCTTGTGATCGAGACAAGATGTGTGTCGATTAAATGTTAAATGAAAAAAAAATTAAATGTCTTCGCATTTAAGGACGACGGACATTACGCCGACAGACTGAACGCCGACAAGACTTTACTTCGACGGGACTCTTCGCCGATAGGACACTTTGCCGACAGGACTCTTCGCCGACAGGGGCTGAACTTGATAGCGTTGGCGCAGTGGCCCAAGCAATGGACTGCCGCGCTGCATGTCGCGGGTTCGATCCCCGCACGGAACAAATATTTGTAAGACCCACAGATAGTTGTTCCGGGTCTGGGTATTTGTGTATGTGAGTTAAAATGTTTGTGAACACACCCACGATACAGGAGAAATTCCTAGTGTGGGGAAACGTCAAAAATTGACCGGTCTCTCAAGCACAAGAAAACATACAGACTCAATGAACTATCCTACGCTGTGTTCTTGACCGTTACCATGTGCCGCTTCGCCCGCTTCTATGTAAGTAATGAGAATAGACAGGTTGAGAGGTGATAGTACGCCCGCCCTGCAATGACAATCTCTATAACACATTCTTTATAATTATACAGCTGCTGAAATATAATATTATTTAATTTATTTTCATCTTGTTATTAAAAATAATACAATATAATAAAATAATGTAAATATGAAACGCTGAATTTTTTTTTTTGGGCGTGTGGGAAATCCTCAAATGACTCCCGCTCTGGGCAGAGCGGTAGGGAGTGTCAAACTACTACTGACTAAAAACCACCCATGTTCCTTCTTAGCCCTTGTGCCGAGGCCGCGGTATCTTTTTCGAACAACCCGCAGCCCCGAGGGTTCGTTGACCTTACACCTCCTTGACAGAACTATCAACAGAGATAAAACCCAACACCTTACATATCTCAATTATATATTTTTTACCCCGTTATAAGCATAATACAACATCCGTGACTTAATTTGGGTAAACCTTTTTTTTTTTATTACGTAAGAAACTGAGAACCATTCGATAAGTATTTTTAATTGTTGAGTACGTCGTGTACAAATTGTATCTAAATTCCACTTATTTACCTAATATAAACTTCAATATTATGTTTATTTTTATATACGACACTGTCATGTGTGCACGTACCTAGAGTAACTGAATTTAGTTTTATTTTATAGTAATTTTAGTACGGATATAAAATGAAGTAATCAGAAATTCATTCAGTATTTGACTTCGAACATTTTATATTTTTTTCAGAATTTTCTCTTCAAATATAATAATAATAAGTTTGATTTATTTTCTCTCACAATGGTTTTGGTGTATTATAAATTCACATTGTAAGAGATGTGCCTGCAGTATGTTTTGAAAAGAAAACAGTATTACAGGTCACAAGGCCCCACTTAATTGCATCAATAAATAAACAGGCAGGCAAAATGTATTTTGAGATAAGTGAACAAAAATATTTTAACGGTATCGATTTATTTCATAATTGCACTTATTGGTCGCGGTAGTTATATGCACAAAACCGAATAAACTCATTTCACTGTAATACCTCAAGATTTTAAAATAAAAAAAACCTCACCCAATTAACATTGATAATCGCTCTTTCAATTATGGTTTAACTGTAAATAATCGCAGCATTAATTAAACCAGTAAATCAGTTTAATTAGTAACGAACGCCTTTTGATAGTATTTTAAAACGTGACAACGTTTATTAATTCTATATTGAAGTAATTTATTAGTCTCAATATTAAAAAAAATATCAAGCGAAAACTGCTACAATGAAACTATTATAAACACCATAAATATTGTTTGTTATTATAATAAAAATAAATAACACTTACCCAACAAAAATAAAAACAAAATTCACTTAACGAACACACAATTCAAATCACGAACACAAAAAAAAAGTTTACGAACACTAAAAAAAATATTATTATTATTTTACGAGCGCAAAATTTACGCAGCGCACACGTGCTTACACTGTGTACATAAATTAGACATTAAGCCACTATGTGCGCTGTGGTGCAGGCAGAGGCTGTACTCTGTAGTACATCTAGCGTGCGTCACGTGCAAGGCCTTTCGAAATGGAGTGCGCAGGCGGCGGAAGTGTAAACAAAACAATATGGAAGTAGTATTGGTAACGTTCGTATGACTGTGAACTACTTTTTAGGGTTCCGTACCTCAAAAGGAAAAAAACGGAACCCTTATAGGATCACTCGTATGTCTGTCTGTCTGTCCGACCATTGAACTAATTATTAAGACTCCCCCCCTTACCTCCAAACTACAGAGCAATAAATAAATAAAAAAATACAAAAATTAGTTCAACACTTAGGTATGTATAGATTACAGGAAAACCTATAAATAAGAAGTCTGTGATGCTAAAAAACATGGAAAATCTCTCAATATCTTCATGTACAAATCCGACTTGCACTTGGCCAGTTTTTTTTATTTTTTTCCTTTAAGTGAGCAATGTACTGACGCCAGGGCATTATAAAATCACGCCTGTAATCCTCGACGGGATAGGCAGAGGCCTAATAGCCTGTTATGTTTAAGTCCCATGGTAACAGCGGGCGAGCCTATTGCCATATAGGTGACCGGGCACAAAATCAGACTACGTGGTTCAAAATCCAATAACACCTTTCCCGACTTGGAAATCGAACTCAGGATAGGACATCAGCTCTTCAATAGATTTTCAATTTTATCGTAAAAGTATTTAAGGTTCAAGGTTGATTTGGAAAATTTGAATAAATACAGAGGTGGCTTTAGGTATTTTCTACCAGTCAACCGCTGGGTGGTGCAAACAGTTAACAACAACAATTTATAATAGATATAATTTCTCTGAGAGCAATTATTATTGTATCTTAGTGGATACGACCAATGACTTACGAGGTGTATCCCAAAGGTGTCAAGGGCAAAGAAGGAACATGGGTTCGGTTTTTAGTCAGTAGAAATCTGACACTCCCCTTCGCTCTGCCCAAGAGCGGAGGGGGGGTCATTCGATGATTTTCCACCCACCAAAAATAAAAATAAAAAAGAGCTGCCGGGACTGCAGGTTTTTCGAAAGAGATACCGCGGTTCCGGACACAAAGGGCTAAGAAGGAACATGGGTGGTTTTAAGTCAGTAGAAGTCTGTCACTGCCTTCCGCTCCATCCAGAGCGGGAGTAGTCATTTGATGATTTAACACCAAATCGAATTCAGGTCATGATCAAGAAAATCTTGAGTAGGATTCCAGTCAATTCCCTATCACAGAAGACATCCGGGACTTTATAGGCTGATTCATCGTCATCTGCCTAGCCTTTTCCCAACTATGTTGGCTTCGGCTTCCAGTCTAACCGGATAAATCTGTGTGTGTCATAAGGAAAATAATAAAAAAATAGCATAACTAGCTTTTTTTTAATTTAGATATTTGAATGCAACAAACGGCGATTACCAAAAATGTTTTCTCACGATTTTTGTTAGTAAACTATTTACAAATGGTCTTACTTTCTATTTTCTCTCAGCATTTAGATTATTGCACTAATATGAGTTCAAATATTTCCCAACTTTCATTTTCGTTGACATAACAATTGTTGGACATAATATTTTCCCTCCAATTAGCGTATTGTCGTAGAGCTCATAATGCCAATATCAGACGCTTCACCGGAATGAACGATCACTCGGGCGACGGCCCATTTTTTTAATAGGTACTATGTTAATAAAAAACATTTGCATGCCCTAAACAGGTTAAATATGATTTGTGCACGCATCTCCAACTTTTATGTTTGGTAAGACCTGTTTTTATGCAAATAAATTATTCTTATTCTCAAAAAATCGGCTAAGTGCATGTCGGGCCACGTACAATGTAGAGTTCAGTAGTTGCACATCATAATATGCGGACTAACTAAACTGATTAACGATTTGCCTTCGAACGATGATTTATATTGTTATAATAAGAAACAAAGTTACATTTGTAGTTGAAAATTCTGTGCTCCCATACAGTATGTTTTGAAAAATATACAATCATCTTAGTACATTTTAAAAGTTGCCCGATTATTACTCGTGAACTTGTAAAGTCTACTGTGATAGTTTCTCTTTTAACCAGCATGTTTTTTTTTCAAATAGGTACCCAAATACACCCGTTTAGCTAGTAGAATGGGGACACTTTAGTCTTACAAAAATTAACACTTTAAGGTTTATATTTCACAAACAAATTCCCTACTTCAGGAAAAGTTCTCAATACTTTTCAAAAACCTATCCAACGACTTTCCACAACCATCGAATAACCCCCCCCCCCCCGCTCTTGGTCAGAGCGAAGAGGAGTGTCAGACTTCTACTGACTAAAAACCAAACCCATGCAGTTCCTTCTTCGCCCTTGTGTCGGAGCCGCGTTAACCTTTCGATAATCCACAGCCCCGACGGGCAAAGGAGATACCCTAAAAAATACTTATCGAGGTTTTGTTGGCATGAACAATCTGTGTATTCACACCAAGTTACAGCTGTCTAGTGCTAAGCGTCTTTGAGCTAAACGTGACAGACAGACAAAACGGATATTTCGAAAGTATTGGGGTTCCTTGTTGACTACGGAACCCTAATAAAAATAAAGAAAATCTTAAATTTTATTGAACACGACAGGATACGAATAAAAAAGAGCAAGCATAAACTTGCTATAAAGCTGATAATATTGATAAAGAAATGATTCTTTCGCTTCTTTCATTTAACTTTTTGATAATTTCATAAACAAGGGAAAACTGCCGATTGTCGAAATCCAATATTGTTGGATAGGGTCATGAATGAATTTGTTATTTAGTTTTAAGAGAAACATGCTGAATGAAAGCAAAATGAAGCGACTGGTATCGGCCTAAATAGAAGAAGTTAAATAAATAACCAGAGTAGGTACAGCTACAAATATTAACAAATCGCGTGGAAAATGTACGGTTTTCCGGAAGAAAAGTGTTTGTATATGAAGTTTGTTTATTTGTGGAAATACATTGTGAAGACGGAATTACAGGCATTGGAACTCTTATTATTGTATTCGATTAGTAAGATTAACGTTATTTCATTTTACAACATTTATATTTTGTATCTCATTCAGAATAGTTAACTGTCTCTCAATGACGTAAAGAAAGCATTAGCAGTCGATTTCCGGGTGGGGAAAATGTAATTGGGTTTTCCCTCGGGAATTCCTCATTGGCAACCACGGAGTCTGGATCCGTACCCGGTTGACGGCAATATGCTCACCCCCTATTACATGGGACTTAGGTTAACACAACTGGCAAAATTTGGGTGTACTATAGGTTACAATCTACTTCTTCTTTTTTTTTCTTTTTTTTACAATCATTCAAGGTTTGTAATTTTTTTTTATTTCTATATCGAAACTGGCTACGGGTTGTTCACAAGCGAAACCGCGGCCTCGTAAAGGGCTAAGAAGGAACATGGGTGGTTTTTAGTCAGTAGAAGCCTGACACTACCTTTCGCTCTGCCCAAGAGCGGGGGGGGGGGGGGGGGGGATTTTCCACCAAAAAAAAAAAGTAGAAACCGTTATTTAAAAAGAAAACTGCATTTGAATTTTGCTAAGTGTGTACATAGCTTTGCTCGTGACTGTACACCTCTGCCTTACCCTTCAAACATTACAAGTGTGATGTTATGGTTATGTAAATATAGCAATTGAGAGTACGCTGAGTAAATTTATAAACTTTAAACCGCATGAAGCAATATTCCAGTCGGCCGAAGGTCCGAACAATTTCGACACCCTATTGAATTGTGCATACAAATCTTGTCCATAACGCAAACCTTGTAATTTACATTGTCAACCAATAATTACAACGTAAATTATCAAAAATAACAATTGTAAACAAATCATGACGACATAATTAGCAACAATAAATACATAAAAGTGAATGAGAGCAAATTAAATTCTTTGCTTAACAAAGAAGTGTTAATAAGGTTTTTAAACCTCAAACCAGTTTGTAATGTATCATTTTTTGTTGTCAACATTGTGTTGGAACGTGTTCGCTAAATTGATTTATTAATTATACTATTAGGAATCAGAAGTGAAATACGTGAACAAAATAAACAATGTTTAATATCTTTTGAATTACACTTTTACAAAAATATCAAGACAAACGCTTTAAACAATAATCAAATAGAAAATGCACTAGCAAATGGAATAATCAGTACACGAGCAAAAACATAAACCAAAATTAGCGAAGCACACGATAATAGTCGGGTAGCAAGTCCTTTCCGAGCGCCGTCCAAGCAAAAAGTGACCGCTGCACCGCTGCTCGCCTCGTTTTATGAACTTCTGTCCGTTGCCGCACGTCGACCGGATGCAAACCGCACGGCTACTGGCTGATGGCGTGACTTTGAGCCAACACGGCCTCTCCTGACGCTCTGACGTCCTCGTCAGCTTCCAACAAGGCGGCTGAGTCTTCGCTGTCTCCTTGATAGCGTGTCTCACAACGCCAGTGGGGCGTGCTGGCACGGGGGAGTGCCACGCACAACTGCGCCTGTGGGGCGCGCTGGCACCGTGGAGTGCCGCACACAACTGCGCCTGTGGGGCGCGCTGGCACAGTGGAGTGCCGCACACAACTGCGCCTGTGGGGCGCGCTGGCACAGTGGAGTGCCGCACACAACTGCGCCTGTGGGGCGCGCTGGCACTGTGGAGTGCCGCACACAACTGCGCCTGTGGGGCGCGCTGGCACTGTGGAGTGCCGCACACAACTGCGCCTGTGGGGCGCGCTGGCACTGTGGAGTGCCGCACACAACTGCGCCTGTAGTAGGGATGGGTCTTAAATTAATAAGCTGCTAAATTAACAAAGCAAATTTTTTTTTTTAGTGTCAACACCTGTTAAATAAGTTCTGATATAGCTGTTAAATCTAGCAGTCACAACTGACAGTGACAAGTTCCGTTTCTATTGAATTGGTTTCAACACGAGTTATTTAGCAACTAGCGAGCGGGTTGATTTAACTCACCGCTAAGTGCTAACTGCTAATTCGGAAATATTACATTTAAAGAGAGTTAAATAAAGACTGATCTTCGTTACGAAGGTTTACGCGGGATAAGATAAAAAGGATTAGAAGAAAATTACAAATACAAAAATAACAGACATGAAAAAAAGAAATCGTTGTAAATAAATTGATTCTCATTACAAATACGCCAACAGAAAAAGTTAACAGTCCTAAGCCTGTGAAAAATATGAAGGAAATGAGAATTAATTGTTAAAAAATCTGTCTGTGACTAAATTTAACAGTTGCTAAAAATAACTGCTAATTTTAAGTGTTAATTATTTTTAGCATTAGCATTTAGCAGTGTTATTATTTTTTAACGCTTAAGCCCATCTCTAGCCTGTAGGGCGCGCTAGCACCGTGGAGTGCCGCACACAACTGCGCCTGTAGGGCGCGCTGGCACCGTGGAGTGACGCGCTTAACACGTCAGTAGCGCGCTGGCAGCCTGGAGCTACGCGCTTAACACGACAGTAGCGCGCTGGCAGCCCGGAGCCACGCGCTGTACACGCCAGTAGGGCGCGCAGTCGGCCTGCAGCGACGCGCTCGGCCTGCAGCGAGGCGCTGGGCTTCAGCGAGGCGCTCGGCCTGCAGCGAGGCGCTCGGCTTCAGCGAGGCGCTCGGCAACGTCAGAAGGCGCGCAGTCGCCTCGCAGCGACGCGCTCAGCAACGCCAGAAGGCGCGCTGGCACCCTGCAGTGACGTGCACGTTCACGGCGTCATTGTGGCAAAGCCCTGGCAACCACTGCTAAGGCCAAGCAGCGTTGCGTTGCGTCCATCCTTGTGTAATGGTTACTCTGCAAACAAAAACAAACAAGTTTACAACAGAATTTTGTTCCGCTCGATCAGTCCTGACCAAACTTTAGTTCCATTGGGTGGCACCAAATTCGACTCTCATTAATTAAATCAAATGTACTGGAAATTATCGAAAATACAACACTACTTTGACTCAACTACCTTGAGTCATATACCATAGTCCTTCACACCAACCTTAAAAATTCTATTGCAACAAAAACTGCTGAAATCATCGAGTAAAACCTTTAACACCAAGGCTCTCTAACCGAGTAGTACAACAAAAGAGTAATCTCATTCATTAAGGAACATTCAAGTCGAGAATCAAATTCAAAGAAACATTCACCAAACAAAACTTGTCAGACAAGAATACCAATAGGAACATAGGGATGTATAAGCACATTGTTAGCATATCACACAGACTTCTTCCACATCACTGTAGGCATAGGCTCCAAGTTTGCATACCCCTCAGATGTCGACTTCCACACACACTGTAGGCATAGGCTCCAAGTTTGCATACCCCTCAGATGTCGACTTCCACACACACTGTAGGCATAGGCTCCAAGTTTGCATACCCCTCAGATGTCGACTTCCACACACACTGTAGGCATAGGCTCCAAGTTTGCATACCCCTCAGTGGCTGTTGACATAGACACATTGTTAGCGTATCACACAGACTTTCACACACGCAGCTGAGGCCACGCGCTTGACCAAACCACACGTTCATAAGTAATGGTTACTATGCAAAGAGACAAATCTACGACAGAACCTGACCAAACATCCATTAGGTCCCACTCTCGTTGATAAAATCAAACGCGGCTAAACTGGAAATTATCGAAAATACAACAATCAACCACCCTGGGTCATGTACCTACCATTGTCGTTTAAATCAATCTTAAAAACATTATTGCGTCAAAAAAATGCCAGGTTCACAAAAATCATCGAGTAAAACCACAGATCACTAACTGACTAGTAAACAAGTCTATCTCCCGTGTGTATCACTATTTGACTTAACACTACGGTCTTTCCAGACCCTGACCTCAACCAAAGCTAAACGCACAACATACAACAAACACACCCACTGTCTACTCGAGTTTCCTCAAAAACCTTCAATTTTAATCGGACTATGACTACACAATATTTACTGGTACTGTCTAACACAATACAGCCGATAGAATCTCTTGGCTTGCAACCACAACTTTACATCATCAAAATCCTTATAAACATCAACTACCTATACGTAACTCATTGGCATCATTCTTAGCCTATCATGTGCAACTTACTTCTTTAATAAAGCAAAACTTATCAGACTTTACAGTGCACCTGTATACGGCCTACCTACGTCTTCACACGAAAAACAAGTCAACTGATCATATTGCGTAGGGGTTTGCATTTACGCAGACCATGATTATTCGAGTTTGATGTGCCAACAACTGCAATTTTTGGTTTCAAATATACGGAAAACGACTTTTGACTGTATTTTGTTTTGTTCATAATTGCGGCTTTTATTTGAGCATCAGATATCACAAATCACAACGTTGCCCCTCACCAGGAATTTCTCCTGTATCGTGGGTACCTTCACAAATATTTAAACTAACATACACAAGTACCCGACTTAAAAAAAAAACTATCTGTAGGTCATACAGATACTTGTATTCATAACGTCAATATAGCACAGTGACCATATCGACTTCACGCGGACACAATGACCGAAATTCGTGTTTAAAATGAGTCCACGTGCTGTTATTGGTCAACCAATCGTTAAGCGACGTATTAGCACCACCATGTAAATAACCACCAATGCGTCCGAGGCATTGCCAATCACCCCAGTGACCTTATAAACACACACATAACATCACGCCTGCAATCCCCGAAGGGTTAGGCAGAGGTACCCAGTATACCCACATTTCGCCAGTTATGTTAAGACATAAGCTTAACCATGTAATAGGGGTGAGCCCATTGTCACAAACAGGGCACAAATCCAGAAAATAACACTTTGCCCGACCCGGGAATCGAACCCAGAACCTTCATGCTCATAGTCGCGTTTACGACTACTAAACCAACGAAATATTAAAATGGTTCGATCTTACTTGTATCAGGAACGAAAGTAAACCAATCCTGTCCGGAGCGTCGCCTCAACCGCGAGAGCGGTTACACAGGACTTCGCGTCCTCACGCGGCTCCTACGACGACGATCTCGTTCGCGCTTGGAACGGCGATCGGATCCCGAAACTTGCTATACGTGACCTTCCACTCCACTTATGGTGGCTACGAGATCGCTTAGAACGCAAGGCACTAGTTTTTGAACGCGAACAACTCAATCTATCCATTGCTAACTACTACCCGCTTTTATCTAAAATTAAAAGCCTGAAAACTAGTTTTTAACTTGTGGGCGAAAAGAATCCACTATCCCACTTCTGATATTAGGAATCAGAAGTGAAATACGTGAACAAAATAAACAATGTTTAATATCTTTTGAATTACACTTTTACAAAAATATCAAGACAAACGCTTTAAACAATAATCAAATAGAAAATGCACTAGCAAATGGAATAATCAGTACACGAGCAAAAACATAAACCAAAATTAGCGAAGCACACGATAATAGTCGGGTAGCAAGTCCTTTCCGAGCGCCGTCCAAGCAAAAAGTGACCGCTGCACCGCTGCTCGCCTCGTTTTATGAACTTCTGTCCGTTGCCGCACGTCGACCGGATGCAAACCGCACGGCTACTGGCTGATGGCGTGACTTTGAGCCAACAATACCTATATTTAGCGTAGTCATGCCGTATATATTATAAGCCAATTAAACTCTACTGATGACTTAAGGGCGTTCCAATTACCGACTTATTCAAAATGTTGTTTTTTAGGGTTCCGTACCTCAAAAGGAAAAAACAGAACCCTTATAGGATCACTCGTGTGTCTGTCTGTCTGTCCGACCATTCCCCCTCTCATTATCTCCGAAACTACTGAGCCTAAAATTCTGAATAAATACAGAAATTAGTTCAACACGTCTAGATTACAGGAAAACCTCATGGTACGGAACCCTTCATGTGCAAGTCCGACTTGCACTTGGCCAGTTTTTTTTAACAGAGTCAAAGGAAGCCATAATTTCCCTATCGCCATTTAAAGCACTTGTTAAAAAAAGTCATAATACAGGGTGGAATGGTCATCGACGCAAAAAAGAATACCGTATTTAGTACATCTTTTGAAGAAATATTTTTTTAATTGGCCCCATACAAATATTTATGCGTCTCATACATCGAATTTATTTACGTATGCAAATAAATATCTGCATAGGCAACTGTTTACAGGATACAGTTGCATATTATTATGCAAATACATATTTGCTTAAAATCCAGTCTCTATTGATAACGAAGCTCGTTCTAGATTCCCTGATAAGCCGATCAGGAATTTAGTACATGATTCGAGCTGTTTTTATTTAATTGACCGCTTAAAAAAAACAACCGACTTCAAAAACACCAAAAAGTGAAAAATAAACTTCAGAAGAAAAATCAGCTTCTGAAGTCGGTGGCAAAAAAACCAAATAAAACAAAGAAATGTCACCGACTTCAGAAGCTGATTTTTGAAGTCGGTTGTTTTTTTTTGCAAAAAGTTTTTTATTTTTTCATTTTTAGTTGTAATATCTTATAGAAATACTCACTATGACACCTAACCCTTAACCTTCAAGATTCCCTGATTATTGCTTTCAACTCCTAACCATTGAGAAGTAGTACCTTCCATCATAAGCTCATCAACATGAAGTGATGACTGCTAGATGCGAATACTTGTATAGCGTCAGAAAAAGCACGAAACACGTAATATGTGCCTATGAAATTTGAGGGTTGCCCTCGATTTCTCTGGGATTCCATCATCAGGTCCTGGTTTCCATATCATGGTGGCCCTTGAAGTATCTCCGTTCCAATAAAAAAAGAATCATCAAAATTGGTTCATAAACGACGTAGATATTCGCGATACACAAAATCAGGTAACATACCTACTTACATAAAAAAATGTGTATTGTACACATCTGCATACCCCCTCAGAGCATACAGGCGTGATGTTACGTCATGATAATGTATATTCAATAAACAACTAAGCGATTCCAGCAATTACGACAGATTTGCCGTCTATTTTTGAAGAGTTCCATTGTATATCTCCGAAGATCAGCACCAGATCTTCACCAAATTAAAATGGGACCACCTCAGGAGTATACTCTTTCAAATAAAAAAAGAATTTTGAGAATCGGTCCACAAATAGGGCAGAAATCAGGTAACATACATAAAAAAAAAAAAAAAAATACATACACACGAACATATAACCTCCTCCTTTTTTGAAGTCGGTTAAAAATACGTCATACTTCGAAATGATGTACGTATACAAACATGTATTTGCCTATGATCCGGTCTCTACAAATGACGTAGCTTCGTCCCAGATATCCAGTGCTTTTCCTAATGGGTTTTTCTTGGGGGGATTACCGGCAACTTTACCTTTAACCGGGATATTGTATACTGTGGGAATTGTAGGAGTTACTTTTTCGGAAGTTTTTGTGACCTTTTTACATTACATTTGTAGGAACCCGAAGGAATTCAGGCAAGATGTTGTAATTTATGTTATGATCATTAAAGTATGACTAGCGAAAAATGGGTGTACAGAGTATATACAAATTATTGCTATGTAGTTATGTAAGAACAAATCCAAACTTCGGGTTGCAACTGTTATTAAAGCGATAAAAGCAGGCAACACTTCGAATCGTTTCAGAGGCATAAAGTATTGTGATCTTTCACTGGCTAGGCGATGTTTTCACAGAATCGGTTAACTACGCCAACACTACGGATCAAGTTTAATTCTGTCGATTATTCAATCATCATCACCTTCCATTGTCCCATTCTACTTTTGGTCCGCGCAACATGTTTATCCTTACATTCTCCCCTGTTATTACCTGATTATTCCATGTTCCTTAACAATTATTCAAAAATACCAACCTAACCAGTTTTAAGAGGTCATTGATTTTACAATCGAGATAATTTTAAAGGGACGGATACCGAAGAAGTTGCCCTCGACGTTGCTGAGAAAAGAAAACAAAACAAAGGAAGTCATGGTTACCATATTCAGTTTTTCGAGGTGGCCCAGTGCATTCGTTGTTAAATGTTTCGAATTCATAGACATACGGAGACGTGATATTAGGTGTTACACTTTTCTAAGTCACGTATCACACTCGTATATAGAAACTCTAACATGCTCTAGCATGCAATCCTTACTTAGTCCTGTTGTTTCGTTTCGTTCGCGTTCATATTATTATTATATTTGGTCAAACACGCTCTTTAATCTCACTAACAAAATAGAATACCTACAATCACTACCATTTAATTTAAACTAGGTAAAATCTTAACATGCATAGTCCTACTTCATTGAAAATGATCGAAAATGCAATAATTTGTACTTAAGATTGCTTTTAAGTTCTTAACAGATAATAGTACCTACCTATAAAGAAAAGAATGAGTGTGATGACCAAATCTATACTTATAATAAATCTGTAGAGAGGTCAATTCTGTACATGATATATTATATTTTCAAAATAACTATCAGGGGGTAATTAGTGATTGATACTGATGCCAAAAATGCAATCAGTAAAATTTTTGTCTGTCTGTCTGTCTGTATGTTCCTTATATAAACAAAAACTACTCAACGGATTTTAACGAAACTTGGTTCAATTATTTTTCATACTGCTGGGGAGGTTATAGTATACTTTTCATCACGCTACAATCAATAGGAGCAGAGCAGTGAAGGAAAATGTTGGGAAAACGGGAGAAGTTGCTCCATTTTTTAAGCTTCCGTCGCGTGTGCAGCCTTAATGGTTAAAGCTACATAGAAATCATTTATGACGGAAATGTTCTACATAAAATTATCTAAAAAATATCCCACAACAGCATATTATGTCTATCTTTTATGGTTGACTCACAATAACACGTGTAAGGCCCGTAATCCACCAAAGCGGAGATGTGCCAAGCGGAGAGGAGATTGCCAAATTCGACCAATCACAGGAAGGGCAAAAGACCAGATGTAACTGTGATTGGTCGAATTTGGCACATCTCCTCTCCGCTTCGCACATCTCCGCTTTGGTGGATTACGGGCCTAACTCCCGATAGCAGAGGTAGAAAGGGTAGACTTTTCGTGTTGCTGGAGTAGATCTCGGTGTCAGTTGTTTCTCGCATGGTCAGTTATATTTATGTCGCTCTTTCCCGGGTTAGCAGTTCTAGAAATCTTTATGTTCACGTGCCGGACGGGTCAACTTTCAACATAGTTTACCCGGAAGCTTTGCGCTGAAGTATTTCGTTCTATAGGTACTTAAGCCTCATGTGAAAGTGATCTAAACAATATTACCAATGCATTAACTTAATAACTTATAAGGAGTTACACGCTGACGGAATTGCGGGTACAGCTATTAATAATAATATTCTGCGGTTCCTTATTGCGATATTTTTCAACAGTATTGTGGATTGACATATTTATTATATTTCCCTACTAAAATACAAAAGTGAATCTGTCTGTTACATCAAAACCACTGAACCGTGAGGAAGGACATATGGTACTTTTATACGAAAAACGACGGAAACGCGGACGAAGTTTCGGGAAAAAGCTAGTATAATAATAATATGAACGCGAACGAAACGAAACAACAGGACTAAGTAAGGATTGCATGCTAGAGCATGTTAGAGTTTCTATATACTTAGAAACCTTATTAAAAAAATTAAACAATATGCTAAATACATTTCTTAATTTACATATTAGAACATGTAAATAAAGCTAAGTTCAAGTCCGGATGCACTAGTTCATATCATTAGAATATCAGACTGCAATCGCTCCCACGATACAAGGAAACTGACATAACTATGAATGTTAAGCGACTAATATATTAATGTTTTATAACTCAATTATTTCCTTAATTACTGTTTAAAGTGTTGCTTTGTTTGATTGAAACATACATTTATGAATGAACATTACATCATGACTCCATTTCTGTTTTCCTAGGAGTGTAAGGCAAATGTTTTATTTCGCCAGTATTGTTTAAATCTCATGCAATAAGGGGGGATCCAGGACCGGGTATTTCGGGATACGTCAGAGGAATTGAGTTCCTGGTGGTGAAATCCATTAATAGTGTGCTATAATAGTAGAGGAAGCAAAGTGTAAAATGTCGTGAAGAAAGTTTTGAGCATGTAACTGTAACTTACACCTCGAAAACTATGCAAGGATGTATTTTGATTTTACGAATAAACAACTAAGTACACATATGGATATGGAGGGGTATACGATATGTGGACGACCAAAAAAACTATGGATGGACTGTGTAAAGATTAATAATTATAAATTAAAGTTAGAATGGCGGTGACTTCTGAGATGACAAGGAGCAGAGAAATGTGGACGAAGAAGACAAGCTGCGCCAAGTTCCGATGAATGATCCGATGATGATGATGTATTTCGAAAATCCAGAGTGGAGGATGATATGTATCCCGTCGGGGCCGCGGATTATAGAACGAGATGGCGTGGCCTCGGCACAAGGGCAAAGAAGGAACATGAGTTCGGTTTTTTTAGTCCTTAATGGAGAAGTATGTAAGAAGAATACAAGCTGCTGTGACGCCAAAATTAATTGTAATGAGAATAGACGGATTTCTGCTTGGCGTTAAAATTTTCGTTTGCAACCACTAAACCGTAACGGTCAAAACGTCAGTTATTTCCTTAAATTAAACTTGATTGTTTAGCATTGGTCAAGTTAGTCACTACATGACTGAAATATTATCAAAACATATTATTGTTTACTTGCCTACATTGCGGTTTACATAAATTACGGAAGGCATACAGGTATTTTCTGGAATGATTAATTGAGGAGAATCAATTCATTAAAATTGTAGAAAACCCACTCCTATTAGTAATTGTTTAGTATGCTGGGCGACATCAATCATTGGAATTCTGAGTTATTGTTCATTTGTAGTGTCCTACTCCTTCACGGGGGTATAGGATTCCCCAGATTGTTCCAGGATTTTATTAGAGTGATTAATATTTGTTCTTTTGAATAACAATAAAGGTGTACAGCGAGTTGAGGCTTACAGCGGGCCCTTACTGGAGAAGGGTTGCACGAGATAGAACACAATGGAAATTGTTAGAGGAGGCCTTTGCCAAGAGGCACACTGAGCTTAGAGATATCCTCTAAAAGAGGAAAACAAACACTTAAAACAGACTGAAGTTCAGGATAAAGGGCTTATTATGATTGATGATATGATTGATTGATTGAAAGGTGTACAGGCAAAAATCTTCATCATCTGCCTATCCTTTTCTTAACTACGAGTATGCTGAGGTTGAATACCACAATTTTACATGGACCGACTGCCAATTTGACCTCCGCAACCCAGTTAGTACTGGGTTAAGGTACAAGTTGGTAGCCGACTGCACGCAGCAGCAGCAGACGACATGTCGTCGCTTCATGTCGTCACGACACGTCGTTGTGTCATGTCCTTTCACTAAATATATATCTCCTGTTGTTTCTGTTATCTATGGGCACTATACTGATCTGCGGTCGGACGACACTACCGTCTGCCGCTCGACAACGCGTCGCTAGCTTCATGTCGCTAACTACGGAGGGAATTTCATAGAAATACGTAGAAACCAGTAGTGTCGCTGCGACATGTCGTCTGCTGCTGCATCGTGCAGTCGGCTACCAACTTGTACCTTAATACTTAGGTTAAACTAGTTGTCAGACATCCACATGACAGTGGTCGTGGGTGAATTCGGTAGTATCGCCTTCAAACTTCGATAAAAAAAGCCAAAATCGCAGGTCTATTACACAATCAATTTCAGATTATAATTATTATCATTTAAATGTCTATAGCAAGGCTGGCCAATAGTTTTTCCAGGTGGGAAAAATTTCATAGACTGTGGTGTCGCCGGGCCAAATACCATATTCATAAGGTATTAATATACACAAAACGTACATTAAAAATTTGGTTTAATTTACTTTATTTGTAAATGAAATTAAGTAAGTAACATACATAATAACAACATTATTTCTATTTAATGAGAGCTGTGAAGAGGTTTTTGTGATAGTAATTTGTCGATATTTGGTTTTAAGTCTGATGTTGATAGTACAATCAAATCCGAAATGTGTTTTGCAGTGAGAGATGTGCGATATTTATTTTTGATGTATGATAGAGTTGAAAATGTTTTCTCACACACATAGGTGGAACCAAACCTGCTTAAAATTTGCATAGCAAGGTCGCGCAATGTTGGGAAATCTTCACTGGAAACGTTTTTCCAAAAACTTGCAAAACTTTCTGTTAGCTGCTCTGAAGATACATTTTCATAGAAAATTTGTTTCAGGGCAGTGTGGTTTTGAAGATCTGTTACTTCGAGCTGTATGTTTGCTGGATAATCAACCAAGTCAGTAGAACTGATAGCAAATGGATTTATAAACAGCTGAATATTTCTCTTGTCCGATTCAAAATCCTGGAATCTGTTTTCAAAAGACTCTTTTAAACATTTTATTTTTGATAGGTATTTAGGAATATCAAGGGCAGTGATCTCTAATTCTTCTTTTAAACTTGCAAGTGTGGAAAAATGGTCGACTTTATTTCTCTCTAAGTTTGCTGCGAACAAGTCCAACTTCCCTTTGAAACCATTGATCAAGTTGAACATTGTTGGAAGAGAACAATTTTTTCCTTGCAATTTAAGGTTCAGGACATTAAGGTGCTTCAATGTATCAACTAAAAATGCAAGATCGCACAGCCATAATGAATTTTCAAGCAGAGCTCTCTCTGCTGGCAATGCTTGTTTTTCTTTCAGAAATTCCAGAACATGTTCCCTCAAATCATAAAAATGTTTCAACATTTCGCCTTTAGATAACCAGCGAACAGCGCAATAAAGATGTAATTCGCCATATTCTTTTATTTCTTCTTCAAACAACGTTCTGAATTCTCGTCGGTTAAGTGCTCTGGCACGTATGAAATTAATGCAGCGTACTACTGGGTCAATCACGTCCTCGAACGTCATGTCTTTAGCGCACAAAGCTTCTTGATGTATAATACAATGATAAGAAAACAATTGTCGACCTATGTAATTTTGCAGCAAAGCTACAGCGCCATTGGTTTTCCCCATCATCGCAGGTGCTCCATCAGTGCAAACTGAATTGCATTTATCCCAGTTTAGGCTCTTACCCTCAATGCAATCTTTCAGTTTCATGAATATATCTTTTCCTGTGGTTGTAGTTTCCAGTTGACAGAGGTCCAATATATCTTGAAATATATTGAAATTGTCATCAATACAGCGTACAAAAACAGCTAATTGCGCCATACCAGTTAAATCGCAGGTTTCGTCCAATGCAAGTGAATAATATCTACATTTAGTTACAAACTCTGCAATTTGACTGTTAATGTCTGTTGACATATCTTCTACTCGCCTCATTACTGTGTTGCGCGACAGTGAAATACTAGCTGCCATGGCTTTAACCTTTTGATCATTGCAGTTCTGTGCAAAAATGGACAAACTCTGTTTGATAATTTCCCCATCAGAAAACGGCTTTTTCTTCTTAGCCAATAGTAAAGATATTTCATACGATGTTTTGACCATGGCTTCCAGTTCTTCGTGTCGTTTTACAAAAATATTTTGCTGTGAAAATAGTTCTTTCTTCTTTTTATTTATGAAATCAGTCCTTACAGCTGACCCCACTGGATACTCTTTGTCGAATTTTGTATGGTTTTGCTTAAAATGCCGCTCTAAATTATATTTTTTAGCAACAGCTACTGTTGCTGAGCAAATGAGACACACAGGTTTGCGGGCTTTGCTTTCGGTGAAAAGGTATTTTGTTTCCCATTCTTCATGAAACGTCCGAGGGTTATCCTTTATTCTTGATGTACTCGTACTAGGTTTGCTGAGGGCCATACTAAAACAATAAAATGTACATGTAAAACTACATGTAAATGTACATGTAAAACTACATGTAAATGTACATGTGTAAACTATGAAATGAAGGTAAGTACCTAAGTAAAATAAAATTATTAATTTGGACAGGCACCGCTCCACAATATCAACAAATATCTAATTAAGATTCGTAGGTACAAATCCTACATCTTGGGCAATAAGACCGCCGCGCCGCCTGCTGTGCAGGAAAGTATTTACAAACAAACAAACAAACTAATTGTAACACATGCAAATATTACACTTACCTGCAGAGAAGATGCAAAGTTTTGGTAGTATTCTTTCTAATTTATTAAACGAATTGTCACAAAACGAATTAGTAATTCAATATATTTGCATTCAAGTAAGATTGATAACGGTACTAAGATGCTCGCTAACCGTCCGTTTGTCTGGCTATTGGAGGACGGGACCGATATGCGTGCGGGGTGCGGGCGAAGTAGCGACAATACCCGAACGACGCGGATCGGTTGCGCTCGGCTGACCAATCAAGTGGAAGCAGTGCTATCGCACGCCGCGCTGCCGAAGTGCTAGCGGGAAAATTCAAATGCCTTGGCGCGAAGTGCTGGCGGGCAAATTCAAATGCCTTGGCGCAAAGTGCTGGCGGGCAAATTCAAATGCCTTGGCGGGCCACTATGTGGCCCGCGGGCCTGGGTTTGGCCAGCCTTGGTCTATAGTAATTGTTATGCGTAAACAATCACTGTTACGCACTGTAATTTTATCGTTAAAATGATGATTGCGGCATTGACACAAAACTTGTGAAGAGGATAATTTACTTGATGACTCAACATACCGTAGGTACAGTCAGCATCAGAATTAGCTGAACATTTCGGAATTTTAATTCTTATGTACAGGACTCTAGCTATATATATTATTTTTAATGTTTCAGAAGATTATTCGTTAAAATAGTCCTTATACTCCAATAACATTTAGTAACGAGTAATATCTAACAAGTTTTAATTAAAAAAACAGCTTCGAAACTTTGAGTAATGTTAATATACTTCTGATGCTGACTGTACTACCGAGTTCACTGACGGAATAATACTTTTCAACCTTACCTTTTTGCCTTACTGAGGCATAAGGGTGAAAACTGCACAGAAATTCGTTAGTACAACAAAATTGCATAGAACTGTAAAAGATTAATAAAATACAGGTAAATAAAATAACATCACACCTTATGATTTCCGAAGGGTAAGGAAGAGGCGAACTTTTTCTATTTTTAACAGGCGTTTGAGTATTATTTCGTATATTATACACAATTCGCCAATTATGTTTCAGTAATATGTAATAGTACAGTATATGCTATACTCGAAGGTATTACGCCAGAAGCATGGCACGGGAGTGTGGTGGTGCTCTTCTTCAAAAAAGGTGACAACACCCTATTGAAGAATTATAGACCCATCTCACTCCTGAGTCATGTGTACAAGCTGTTCTCGAGGGTCATTACGAACCGTCTCGAACGCAGGTTTGATGACTTCCAGCCTCCCGAACAAGCCGGTTTCCGAAAAGGCTTCAGCACCATGGACCACATCCATACGCTCCGCCAGATTATACAGAAGACTGAGGAGTATATTATAATAATCGGCCATTATGTCTAGCGTTCGTGGACTATGAAAAAGCCTTCGATTCGATCGAAACCTGGGCGGTGTTACAGTCTCTTCAGCGGTGCCGTATCGACTATAGGTATATCTAGAAAGTGTATATGTAGAAACGCCACTATGTCGATCCGATTACAGGACGAGAGCATGAAACCAATCCAATTGCAAAGAGGCGTGAGACAGGGAGACGTTATTTCTCCGAAACTGTTCACGAACGCATTGGAGGATGTTTTCAAACTCTTGGACTGGGATGGATTCGGCATCAACATCAACGGCAAATATATCACTCACCTTTGTTTTGCCGATGATATAGTCATCATGGCTGAATCGCTGGAGGATATGAACACAATGCTCAGAGACCTCAGTAACGTTTCTCAACAGGTGGGTCTTAAGATGAACATGGACAAGACGAAAGTTATGTTTAACGGCCGTGTTCCACCCGTACCGGTAATTGTTGGGAGCGATACTCTCGAAGTTTTTGATAGTTATGTTTACCTGGGACAAACTGTTAAACTGGGTAGATCGAACTTCGACAAAGAGGTCGCCCGAAGAATCCAACTCGGATGGGCAGCGTTCGGGAAACTACGCGACATCTTTTCGTCCAAAATTCCGCAGTGTCTCAAGACGAGGGTGTGTAACCAGTGTGTGTTGCCAGTGATGTTGAAGTGAAGTTGAAGTGGCAATGGGCCGGCCACATCGCTCGAAGAACGGACAACCGATGGGGAAGAAAGGTTCTCGAGTGGCGACCACGAACCTGAAGACGCAGCGTTGGCAGGCCTCCCACCAGGTGAACCGACGACATCGTGAGAGTCGCGGGCAACCGGTGGATGCAAACGGCAGGCTGCCGATCTTTATGGCGTTCTATGGGGGAGGCCTTTGTCCAGCAGTGGACGTCTAATGGCTGATGATGATGATGAATATGTAATAGGTGGCAAGCCTTTTGTCGTCACCTGGGCACTAATTCAAAATCCGTGGCCGATACAATTCTGTCTTTTAAAAATCCATTAACCAATATAACAAAAAACATCACTTTACCTGGGAATCATGGTCGGCAGTCTCGCATAGGACCACTAAGCCAACGAGGCAGTAAATAGAAATATCCCGAACTGAAATGTATGATGTTATGATATGAGTAAATACGGCTCCGAATATTTCACCTGAAAGAAATACACACGAGATATTCTCATACACGGAGATCTAATACAATTTTCGTGTGATCCGATCCATAATGATGTTACAGAATTTTCGCACTTATTTTATCTCTGATTTTTCTACACCTTCAGAATAACAGCGATATTTATTTTTGTTGCTAAAAAGTTCTTGTTCAGTTTCTAACATACCATCACGCCTGTATTTCCAGATGGGATATACAGAGGTGTACCCATCCATCAGTAGGCCTGCCTCCGTGGTCGAGTGGTTTAGGCGTTTGCCTTGTGACCCGGTGGTCGTGGGTTCGATTCCCACGGGAAACACACTTTGTAAAGTTGTTTCCAGTTTGGTTAGGACATTGAAGGCTAGAAACACCTGATTGTCTGATAAAAAGATGGTTACGTGCTTCGGAAGGCACGTATAAATCAATCAATCAATCAAGCCGGTGGTGCCGGCCGCCAAATGGCGGTCGTCAAACCATGTCAGAGGCCCTTGCGGCGGTTTAGAAACTCTGACACTAGGGTGTGTAGGGTCGTTAGACCTTACTACCCACACGATATGAAGAAGAAGTAGGTACTCACTGGTTCACATTTCATCAGTTATATTTAAGTCCCATGTAATAGGGGGCAAGCAAATTGCCATCAACCGGACACAGATTTGGACTGCACGGCTGCTAAACTGTTCTTATTTTTTCCATCAAGAATAGAAACATGGAAAAATCTAACAATACTTAGCCCGACCAGGGATTCGAACCCAGCACCCATGACCTCATACTAAGTAGTCGCGCTACTACACCAACGAGGCAGTTTAGTTTAAATATAACCTAAACTAAAATAAATTCGTTGTAAACGACACGGTAAATAGAGTTTTGGTCGAATAAATAATTATGTCAAGTCTGAGAAGGTCCTACAACTAATTTAAAATGGCCGCACAATGTAAGATGTATCAGTTTGGTTAACCAATTTCCGTGTCTATAAATAGAGCAAAGTTAATGATTAGTTACAACTATGTAGGTACCTACCTAGACTATTATTGTAGTGTTGGTGCATTGAAAACGGCATTCGTTCCCTTTCAATGTTCGGCCTTCGTCGGATGGTAGGCGGCCTTGCGTATACAATCATGTAATGCTGGTCGCCCAGCCACTGAGATGTTTTACTTAACTGCCGAACTCAGAGATGATAACTTAATGATAACTTAAGCCGTCACTATAGCGTGGTCACATTAACTTGACGCACATCTGCGTCTAGGTCAAGCGTCAAGTTTATGTGACCAAGATACAAAACCTTCACTAAACTGTCCAAATCTTTACTAAATGATGGCTTAAGTAATCAGTAAACGTCTCTGAGTGTGACAGTAAGAGTTGAATATTACTCAAACGGGGCTATTCATTTGGCTCATTACAAAACTAAATGAACACATGACTGTCAACTGCGAAATCTTTTGACTTAAATATTTTCTGTCTGTCATTGTGCAAGTGGAGATGACTCTTCTGTAAAATGTACGGCCGAACAAAGTATTAAGTTTATAGGCAGCTAAGTTTAATTTATTTTTAAGATTACACAGATACATTTTATTACAAAACGATACAGCGATTGACAGCAGTCGTTTAATACCAAACGCTTTAACTTTGTTTAAAAATACACTCAATCCACTGAACCGTTAAAAATACAAAGCTGCATTTGAAAAAATCGCACCTTCAAAACCGAACGAGCCGTGCGATTCATTAGGACGCATCCCGGAGCTGAAAAAAAACTGAAACAAGCACAAAAACATAAAAAGATGACCGCAGCTAGCGGAACTCTAAAAACGATAAAAATTTTATTCGTGCATGCATACCTGCATAAAATGGCGATGAAATATTCAACGGGCATTGCTATTTCGGAAAATTGCAATCAATATTGTCAATATACTAGATTTATCAAGATTTCTGCGTAAATTTGGTTTATTTAATAGCTTGTTCGTCTGTGCATAAGTGTAATTTCTTCACATGTACGTTTTAACTAAACTGTGTACTCGTTAGTTTTGGACGAAATGCATTAGGGAGGATCATCATCATCTGCTTAGCTATTTCATAACTATGTTGCGGCTGGCTTCCATTCTAACCGAATGCAGTTGTATACCATCATGATACATGGAGCGACTGCCTATCTGACCTCTACAACCCGGGTAGTACTGGATAACACGATACCTCTTCGTAAGATTGGTTGTCAGGCTTTTAAATCTGCTGCAGGTTGTTCGAAAGAGATACCACGGCCTCGGACACAAAGGGCTAAGAAGGAACACCTTCTGCTTCACCCAGAGCGGGCAGAGTAATTATTTGATGATTCTTACCTCAAAAAAAGACTTTTAGATCTACATGGATGTTGAATTAATAACCGTTGCATTAATTATAAATACTTACTATATAGCTACACAGACATATATACCGAAAGTGCTCGAATAACTTACAGTAATCTATTATTATATCTACCTGCCGTTATTTACTGCTGTTTTGCAACAGCAATCGAGTGCCCTAAACGTGACTGTAGTACTTATAAATAAATCTAGTAGAATCAGATTGTATATTCAAGTATCTATTCTATTTATTTGCGTACCTACTTACTGTAGTGTATCTAATAAACTAATGTTCTCCAATATTAATTAGGAAAATATAAAAAAATCACGGATTGAAAGATAGATTATTCATGGGTGCTATTGGCTACAAATTATATGTCATCATCATCATCAGTAATAAGACGTCCACTGCTAAACACAGGCCTCCCCCATAGATTTGCACAGTTTTCAGAACAGACAACCGATGGGCAAGAAAGGTTCTCTAGTGGCGACCACGAACATGAAGACGCTGCGTTGGTAGGCCTCCCACCAGGTGAACCGACGACATCGTGAGAGTCGCGGGCAACCAGTGGATGCAATTATATTATCCATATAAGACGAGCTATCACAATTTTGCTGACAAAGTCGCGGTCGATGTGCTAGTTGCACATATTACTTTACTTTTGAGAAAGGAGAACGTTTTAAACTTATTACCTACCTACTGGCTTTTGCCCGCAGCTGCGCTCTTGAGGACTACACATCACGCGGAATTGTTTTGTTTTTTTTTGACGTGACAACGTCTTATAATTCGATAGAGCCGGCTGCACGCACGAAAAAATTGGTTGTCTGTAAAGTCGGTTTACTGACGATAGTTGAACGTGACAACGTCTTAAGAAAATACTGATTTACATAAAATTCTTCATTCAGAAAATCATTTTAAATTTAAAAAATAAAAATACAACAAAATACTTGAATAAAATTTATTGTTTAAATTTCTACTCAATTGTTTAAATTAAAATTATGATTTTATTATTTTAATAATATAATTAATTTTTTTTCAATTAGTTACTTAATTATTTTAGCAAATTTAATTGTAATTAATTTGTTATAAGAAAGTAATAATTTTAAATAATTCATTATAAGAATAAACAATGATTAAATTATTGTTTATAAATCTAACATTTAAAATTTGGAAACATTAAAATTATCGTAAATCTAGTTTTTAAAAAGCCCGCCTCAATGTGTTTGATATAGGAGAAAATGTTCCCTTTGACGGATGGCTGGTCCAACCTGTCATTTCAGACACGTTGTTGTGATATGTGGAAGATTTAATATTTATGTTTTAATTTTTTTAAATCACAGCTACGCTCGATAATTATTTCGATTGAATAGTAAAACCATCGATTTTTTACTCATCGTGAAATAGTTCTGTTAACTTATTGTTTTAATTTTATCAATTATAGCATAACCTACAATCGCTGCACTAGCGGACCGATGCTATTCATTTTAATGATGAAAGCACGAATATTCGACAATATAATTATCACTGAATATATAATTAATATCGAAAGAATCATCGTTCATTCCTATTAGTTCGATTCATTAGTTCGATCGTCGAACTAGTGAGAATTTTTTTCTCATCTGTTCGACCGTCGAACTAGTCAGAACTTATTTTCTCATTTGTTCGACCGTCGAATTAATTAGATTTAATTCGTAATAGATAACACTCATACATGCAACGCATGTACTCCATGACGCGCGCTCGCTTTGCTCGCATATTAAATAACACTAATAAATATCTTCTGTCCCCGAAGAGCCGGGCCTCCGGCGGCCTCCTTCGTCGGCCTACGGCCCGGTGCCCATGCCGCCCATAAAGGATACTGTCGCGAAACGGTGATTCATCCACTTAGCGGACGACTAGCAACAGCCTATAATTTTGCGTTTTTTTTATTACGAAATTAGTAAAACATTTAAATGTAGTAGAACTATTTTTAAATCTAATTAATTCGACGGTCGAACAAATGAGAAAAAAGTTCTCACTAGTTCGACGATCGAACTAATGAATCGAACTAATGGGAATGAGCCAGAATCATTACCTTTATCGCTGTAATTATCGTTGCTATAAACAATTGACACCACATTCACTTTTCACTGCACTTGATACTCGATCAAAACATGTAAATGTACTATAGTATAGCAGCTGTCCACGCAGACGCATCGCTCACTCAAGTAGGAGAGAGACGGATGTCGAACGCTGCCGAACGCAAAGGCCGATTGTGCTTCTTTGTCGCTCGTTCCGCGCTCTCGCTTGCACTTCAAGCCTTACATGGAACGCCTCAGAGCGAGGTAACGCCTCAGAGGTAACGCCTCAGAGGTAACGCCTCAGAGGTAACGCCTCAGAGGTAACGCCTCAGAGGTAACGCCTCAAAGGTAACGCCTCAGAGGTAACGCCTCAGAGGTAACGCCTCATGAGTCATGTTTTTTCGTGCGTGCAGCCGGCTCTATCGAATTATAAGACGTTGTCACGTCAAAAAACATGACTCATGAGGCGTTACCTCTGAGGCGTTACCTCTGAGGCGTTACCTTTGAGGCGTTACCTCTGAGGCGTTACCTCTGAGGCGTTACCTCTGAGGCGTTACTTCTGAGGCGTTACCTCTGAGGCGTTACCTCTGAGGCGTTACCTCGCTCTGAGGCGTTCCATGTAAGGCTTGAAGTGCAAGCGAGAGCGCGGAACGAGCGACAAAGAAGCACAATCGGCCTTTGCGTTCGGCAGCGTTCGACATCCGTCTCTCTCCTACTTGAGTGAGCGATGCGTCTGCGTGGACAGCTGCTATACTATAGTACATTTACATGTTTTGATCGAGTATCAAGTGCAGTGAAAAGTGAATGTGGTGTAAATTGTTTATAGCAACGATAATTACAGCGATAAAGGTAATGATTCTGGCTCATTCCCATTAGTTCGATTCATTAGTTCGATCGTCGAACTAGTGAGAACTTTTTTCTCATTTGTTCGACCGTCGAATTAATTAGATTTAAAAATAGTTCTACTACATTTAAATGTTTTACTAATTTCGTAATAAAAAAAACGCAAAATTATAGGCTGTTGCTAGTCGTCCGCTAAGTGGATGAATCACCGTTTCGCGACAGTATCCTTTATGGGCGGCATGGGCACCGGGCCGTAGGCCGACGAAGGAGGCCGGCGGAGGCCCGGCACTTCGGGGACAGAAGATATTTATTAGTGTTATTTAATATGCGAGCAAAGCGAGCGCGCGTCATGGAGTACATGCGTTGCATGTATGAGTGTTATCTATTACGAATTAAATCTAATTAATTCGACGGTCGAACAAATGAGAAAATAAGTTCTGACTAGTTCGACGGTCGAACAGATGAGAAAAAAATTCTCACTAGTTCGACGATCGAACTAATGAATCGAACTAATAGGAATGAACGATGATTCTTTCGATATTAATTATATATTCAGTGATAATTATATTGTCGAATATTCGTGCTTTCATCATTAAAATGAATAGCATCGGTCCGCTAGTGCAGCGATTGTAGGTTATGCTATAATTGATAAAATTAAAACAATAAGTTAACAGAACTATTTCACGATGAGTAAAAAATCGATGGTTTTACTATTCAATCGAAATAATTATCGAGCGTAGCTGTGATTTAAAAAAATTAAAACATAAATATTAAATCTTCCACATATCACAACAACGTGTCTGAAATGACAGGTTGGACCAGCCATCCGTCAAAGGGAACATTTTCTCCTATATCAAACACATTGAGGCGGGCTTTTTAAAAACTAGATTTACGATAATTTTAATGTTTCCAAATTTTAAATGTTAGATTTATAAACAATAATTTAATCATTGTTTATTCTTATAATGAATTATTTAAAATTATTACTTTCTTATAACAAATTAATTACAATTAAATTTGCTAAAATAATTAAGTAACTAATTGAAAAAAAATTAATTATATTATTAAAATAATAAAATCATAATTTTAATTTAAACAATTGAGTAGAAATTTAAACAATAAATTTTATTCAAGTATTTTGTTGTATTTTTATTTTTTAAATTTAAAATGATTTTCTGAATGAAGAATTTTATGTAAATCAGTATTTTCTTAAGACGTTGTCACGTTCAACTATCGTCAGTAAACCGACTTTACAGACAACCAATTTTTTTATTATAAATGGGCTTGCTCTTGACTTCAATCTTGCCCTAAGGGCAGAGATGATGTCGACGATGGAACGAGCTTACCCAGTAGAAGCCTGGGTAAAAAATTCTGGGTAAAAAGCGCCCCATTTTCTAACTATGTGCCCCGTAAATAAGTAAACAAGACTTAGGGCTCCCATACATAAACACGATACGACGTCGCGTCGTGGAAATCTACGATGAGCATCGTATTAAAACACGACATCGTAACGTAATGTGCCACGCACGATACACGGCACGGTGCCGTCGATACAGTGGGGTGGTGTTTTAGTTCATTCCGAAAAATGGACCGCTCTAGACGCATTCTGAAAAGAATATTTAAATGTTTTTGAAATTAGAACCCAAATAAATGTTAATTTGTTCATTAAAGTAACAAGACAACTGCGCAGGATTGTATCGTAAGTTTCTAACGTCACGACGTCGTATCGTGAAACGACGCCGCATCGTTTTACGACGCGACGTCGTATCGTGTTTATGTGTGGGAGCCCTTACCTACTTTAGCATAAATAATATTAGTCTGAGAGTAACCCCAGTCGAGTCAACGCAAGTGCGAATGCTGAGCAAGACGTCGCGTCGTGTGTTTGATTCCCGGGTCGGGCAGAGTGTTATTGGGTTTTTCCATCAGGAATTTCTCTGTAGCAGTCACAGAGCCTGAATTTGTGCCCGGTTGATGCCAATAGGCTCGCCCCCTATTACGTAGCATTTAAAACGTAACTAGCGAAATATGACATTTCGAGTGTAAGAGTTCTGACGTTATGTTAAATAGGTACATACATTCCTTTAGATGTGTTTTTTGATGAAGGTTCTTTTTTGGTATTTGCCAATGTTAAATACTTACATTGACTAAATTCATCGAAATCAAGAAGTGCCAATTCTTAACGGTTTTACCAGAGGTACAAGGTGAGTTGGAGGTAAATAGGTGTCAATGTTATCATTGAGTAACTCCAATTGACAAATGAGGTCTCAGTCAAGTGGGGAAAAACCTGTATAATCTGAGTTGTCATTATCGAAACAATCACGATAAGAGTTCATTCCCGAGGAATAATTTCTTAATGATTGTGGAGCAATTTGCCGGAGTCATCGACATAGCTCGCAGGGTTGGCAAGCTGAAGTTGCAGTATTGTCCATGTCTGTCGAAGGTAGTCAAAGGGCCAACCGGTGGAGAAGATGAATCCTAGAGTACCTAGTCCGAGACCTAGAGGATCTAACGATCTTAGAAAGGTAGTTGGAACTGGTAGAACACGGAATGAGGAATACAGAGAATTGTGATACTGTTTGGGAGATGCCTATGTCCAACTGTGGACTACGACAGGCTGGGTTGATATAAGTGGGAGGCTGGAAATAAATGGATAGAAAATAAATTATTAAAAATATCAAAACACTAGCTTTTGCCAGCGGCTTCGCCCGCGTGAAAATGACGATTTTCCATACAAACGTTCATCCCCTATTTAAATCACTTAGGGGTTGAATTTTGAAAAATCCTTCCTTATTCCTTGTCTACATTATAAAGGGAACCTCTGTGCAAAATTTCAGCTTTCTAGGTCCAAGGGTTTGAGCTGGGCGTTGATGAGTCAGTCAGTCAGTCAGGACTTCTCATTTTACTTACCTATAAAGATAAAAATAAACTAAGTATATTACTATCCTAGAGGTCAAAAGTCCCAATTTCAGCATGGTGATGTGACATCAAAAGAATATTTCGTAGCGTTGCTATTCGGATGGGGAGTAAGATCATGCCTATCGCAAATTACGTATGATTCCCAAGGGGGAAGGCAGAAATCCCTGAACTCCACTTACTACTCATACTTACCTCGTCCACGTTCATACGTCTGGTCATACACGCACGCCTGGTTGCTAGTACTATAATATAATATACTTTTATTTTCAGACCAAGTTTGTCCATCCATAATTGTTAGTAACAAATTTCTTAAAACTACGTTAGTATACTTATTAAATATCAATTAAAATTCAATAATAATTCAATCTCTGGGGCAACAACAAAATACACATGTCATGTTAGTAACAAAGGTCTTAAAACTATGTTAGTATTATGTATTATCATTCACTAAAATTCAAATAATCAGAAATACAATAATTACAACAAAATACACAGTCATGTTAGTTATAAAGGTCTTAAAACAACGTTAGTATTACATCAAATCACATGTCAAGAATCAGTAGTCTACGTCACATGAAGCTGCATGAATCTCCCCAGCACTGCGGAATCTGGCCTCTCAGCATTTTTAGGATTTTGTTGGTGCTCCCTCGAATCCGGCGCATCAGAGAAGTTGTTTTTTTTACGCATTATTGCATAAAACATATACGACGCGCTGCAGAATCGAGGGCTCTATGCACCTGTCCTTTCTGAAGAACCTCACCAGTAAGGTCTGTATCCAACCAAATATTGCAATTCATTAGGTGCAATTCCTACACAGAACTCTTTCCGATAATTCACAATAACACTTCTGAGGGAACCTCAAGATTCAGTAGAAGTCTGACACTCCCCATCGCTCTGCCCAAGAGCGGGGGGGGGGGGGGGGGTTATTTAATGATTTTCCACCCACCAAAAAAAAAAGGGAACCTCAAGATTGAACTCAGCACAAAACAAATTATTGCTTTTAAATTGATCTCAATATGTAGTAAAGAATACGAACAAAACTATTTGCTAAATCAACAAACTGTATTGGGGCTAAGAACTGCAATTATTTAATTTACACTAATGATCGTAATTGGTCTGCAAGTAAAACAATTATTGTACATTTATTTGGTACATGGTTGTTTGGATACCTATTTCATTTTGCTTGCAGAGTAATGAAGTATAATATCACGCCTGGAATCTCTGAAGGGTTAAGCTGGGGTGTATTTACCTAATCATCATCAGCATCAGCCATAAGACGTCCACTGCTGGACAAAGGCCTCCCCCATAGAACGCCATAACTAACGGCAACCTGCCGTTTGCATCCACCGGTTGACTGCGACTCTCACGATGTCGTCGGTCCACCTGGTGGGAGGCCTACCAACGCTGCGTCTTCCGGTTCGTGGTCGCCACTCGAGAACTTTTCTTCCCCATTGCCACTTCAACTTGCATATTCTGAGAGCTATGTCGGTGACCCTGGTTCTTCCGCGAATTTACTAATTACGGATTTTGTCGCACAAAGATACTCCGAGCATAGCTCTCTCCATGGCATTTACCTAATAGTATTCATATTGTAATAGGGAGCGACCATATTATTATTGTTACGACGGTCATCTAGAATCTTCGACAAACCTCGCTAATAACTGTGTAGTACCTAGAAAAGACGAGTAGAGACGAGTTCATTTTTTTAGGTATAGTTACATTGTATTTCAAGGTCAGCCGACGCGCGGCGTCAGCGGCAAATGACATTGTAATTTCGACCGTATGCCAAGGGCGCAAAGTAACTTCTTCCTTGTCGGTTCTTTTATCTTTAAATTTATTTTTTTGTTAATGTTTTTTTTTTTGATGCTTTCTTGAATAATAGAGAATTATCTCGAATATCTTTTGTTTGCGTGGGTATAAAAGGACCGATTGAGGACGAAGTGAGTTAGTTCACTTTTAAGCGAGACAACGAAAGGTTCGAAGAGTTATCTAGTGCGACAAAGTGTTCAGTACTGTTGAAGTGATTGTTTATAATTGTTTTGCGAGTAATAAAGTTTATTCGTGTGTTTATTTGGTAGTGATTTTATTTATCCCATACCCAGCTCGTAACAATTTGGTGTCAGAAGCGGGGATAAATAATGCCGATTCTACCGAAGGACGACACGGATAGTATCCGTACGAGGAGTCAGCGGCAGCAAGGTATGGACCAAAGGCGATTTGGAGACTCTCCGACACAGACACCGGGCGGTGTCCAGCCTACGTCAGAGCCAGTCGCTGGCTCAGCTGGCGTTTCTCCAGTATCAGCAGTGCCAGACATGTCTGCCTTAATGGCGCTGCTGCAGGAACAGGGGCGCCAGTTACAGGAGCATTTGCAGCGGGATAAGGAGGAGCAGGCTCGACGTCAAGAGGACCAGGCTCGCCAGTTGCAGGAGCAGTTGCAACGGGACAAGGAGGAACAGACTCGACGTCAAGAGGATCAGGCTCGTCGGTTGGAAGAAAAGTTGCAACGCGATCAAGAGGAGCAGGTCCGGCGCCAAGAGGAACAGATGCTCCTGATAAAGGATCTTCACGCATCAGTTGGAAAAGAGCTGAGCGTGATGAAGGAGCAGGTACAGCAGCACGACAACCGTATCGCAAAGGCCGAAATTCAGATCGCCGATGTGAAGAAGGCCTTGAGTGAAATTAAGGTTGGAGACGGGACTGTGGTTCCGGTGATTGCTGCACCTTCAGTACGCGGGTTTAAAGTGCCGCCATTCGACGGAACATCATCGTGGTCGGCCTATAAAATCCAATTTGAGGCCGTTATGAAGGCGAATGGGTGGACCAAAGGGCAAGCCATGACCGCGCTCACTTTGGGTCTCCGAGACCAGGCTCTTACCATTCTTGAGGCACTCGGGAAGGATGTGACCTACGAACAGCTGCTGGAGGCATTAGAGTCCAGATACAGCGACGCGCACCTGGAGCACGTTTTTCGTGCTAAACTAAGGGATCGCGTTCAACGTAGTGCCGAGAACTTACAACAGTGGGCCCTGGAAGTTGAAAAGTTGGTTCGGAAAGCTTACCAGTCTGCCCCTGCACTTATTGACGGTAATCTGGTACAGGTGTTCATCGATGGAATTCGCGACTTGGAGGTTAGAGCCGCTGTGAGACTTGGGCATCATGAGACGCTGAAAGATGCCTTGGCCCATGCCTTAGAAGTAGAGGCAGTGAGGCAGGACCACTGTACGCACCGGGTCAGGGAGGTTGTAGCGTCACCTGCACGCGACCGCCCGCAAGGATACAGCCCTAGGTGCTACACTTGTGGAGAAAGGGGTCATCTTCGATCAAGCTGTCCTAAGCGCAGCTCACCAAGAGAAGACCAACCTCAGCAAGGAAAGGTGGCTGAAGTGGCTGCCCAACCACAGCAGGGAAACGAGTAAATGCCAGGACTGGGGGGCGGGTGCTGGCTGGTTTTGAAAGAGCCCCGAGGATCTCGATCTCACAAGTACATGACGGGAACAGCCTGACTATCAACGGCGAAGTCAACGGAACTCCATGCAAACTGACGTTGGATACTGGAGCTTCTCACACGGTCGTCAATTCTCACCTGGCGAATCGGTTTCTTGGGGGCTACTTCAACAACCGCGACCACCTTCAATTATTAACAGCTACCGGTCAGCACATAACCGTCCGAGGCAAGAAGGAGGTGGAGTTAAAATTGGGTGATAGAATTTACCGACACAATGTCATCGTGGCCGACATAGTCGACGATTGCATCTTGGGCTTGGACTTCATGCGGAAATATCGTTGTGAGATCGACATTGACCAAGGAGTGTTGAAATGTGGTTCAGAGGAAGTCTTCATGGAAGGTGCACCATCAGGGAAAGTGTACTGCCTGAAGGAAATTGTTCTTCCTAGCAGATCAGAAACGATCGTGCCAGTTAAGTTACCACAGAACTCTGGACACAAAGATCGAAGTGTTCTGATAGAAAGGGTGGACAATGAGTTTTCATGGAAGATTGCACGAACTCTGGTAAAGGCCAACAACATCTCAGCTGTACGAATCCTGAATCCAAGTAACAAGGAGCAAGTAATCAAGAAGGGCACCTTGATCGGCACTTGTGAGGAAGTAGCTTGGATGCGTCAATTGCAAGATCTACCTACCGGAAGCAAAATTAGTAGTGCCAAATTCGACGTGTCAACGCTTCTTGAAAACTGTCATTTAAGTGAAGGAGAAATGGACAAGGCTAAGAAGATGTTACTTCAGTACGCCGGTATTTTCTCTACGGGTGATGCTGACATAGGAAGAACTGGACTGGTTCAGCACAGAATTAATACAGGCAACGAGTTACCTATCCGTCAGCGACCAAGGAGACTGCCAGTTGCACGGGAAAAAGAAGTGGAAACCATGATTGAGGGTATGGTGAAGGATGGTGTCATAGAGCCTTCATCCAGTCCATGGTGTTCTCCTGTGGTCCTGGTAAAGAAAAAGGACGGCAGTATGCGCTTCTGTGTGGACTATCGACGACTGAACGACGTCACGAAAAAGGACAGCTATCCACTGCCTAGGATCGATGACACACTGGATACGCTGGCGGGAATGAAGTGGTTTACCACACTAGACCTGAAAAGTGGTTACTGGCAGGTAGAAATAGACCCCAGGGATAAGGAGAAGACTGCATTCTCAACAGGAAAAGGATTGTGGCAGTTTAAAGTTATGCCTTTCGGTTTATGTAATGCTCCTGCAACGTTTGAAAGGCTGATGGAGCAAGTACTTGCCGGGTTGATTGGGGATGCATGTCTTGTGTATCTAGACGACATAATCATTGTGGGCCGTACGTTTGAAGATCACCTTAGAAACCTCAACCGAGTGCTGTCGAAGATCCAAACAGCAAACCTGAAGTTGAGTCCGAAAAAGTGCTCGTTTTTCAGAAAACAAGTAAACTTTTTAGGACACATAGTTTCGGGGGAAGGTGTTCAAACAGACCCAGAGAAAGTAGTCGCCGTCAAGGATTGGCCAGTTCCGAAAGACAAGACACAGGTCAGAGCATTTTTGGGTTTGTGCTCCTACTATCGCCGGTTTGTGAAGAATTTTGCCGACATTGCGAAACCTCTACACAGACTCACTGAGGAAAAGCGACAATTCTGTTGGGATGAGAACTGCGACGCCGCATTTCAAGAATTAAAGGGACGTCTGTGCAATACCCCTATTTTGGGATATCCTGACACTGAAAATGACTTTATAGTTGACACAGACGCGAGTAATACTGGGATTGGGGGCGTGTTATCTCAACGGAAAGGAGATCAGGAGGTTGTTTTAGCTTACTTCAGCAAGTCTTTATCTAAACCGGAAAGGAATTACTGCGTAACGAGACGAGAGCTGCTCGCCGTAGTGAAGACATTGCAGCACTTCAGTAAGTATTTGTTGGGACGGAAATTCCAGCTACGAACTGACCATGCTGCATTGAAGTGGCTATTACAGTTCAAGAATCCAGAGGGACAAGTGGCGAGATGGATTGAACTACTGCAAGAGTTTGACTTCGTAACTGAACATCGCAGTGGGAAAACTCACGGTAACGCAGATGCCTTGTCAAGAAGACCTTGTCCTGAAGACTGCAAGCACTGTGCCAGGCAAGAGACTAAGGAAGTAGTGCCCGTGAGGATGCTTAGAACGGATCTCAGCGATGAATGGAAGGAGACTCTGCAACAGGCTCAACAAAATGACTCGGACATCAAGCCAATCTTCGACTGGATCAAAGCTGGTGCTCCGAAGCCCAAGTGGAGTGATGTGGCTGCAATGAGTTCCATCACGAAGAGTTATTGGGCACAATGGAACAGTTTGGAGATCCAGGATGGAGTCTTGTGCCGTAAATGGGAAAACGCTCGTGGGGACAGCTGTCATCTACAAATGGTTGTTCCTAAAGCTAAGGTACCGGATGTTTTACGGCTCTACCATGATGGATGCTCAGGAGGACATATGGGGGTGAAAAGGACTCTACTGAAGATCAGAGAGCGCTTTTACTGGATCCACTGTCGAGATGATGTGGAGGACTGGTGTCGCAAATGTACCAGCTGTGCGGCTGTGAAAGGACCGCACACGCGAAGCAGAGGTGCATTAAAAGTGTACAACGTGGGAGCCCCTTGGGAGCGGATAGCACTGGACGTTGCGGGACCATTTCCAGAAAGCGATAGCGGAAACAAGTACTTCATGGTTGTTATGGACTACTTCACAAAGTGGCCAGAAGTCTTCGCCATTCCTAACCAAGAAGCAACAACAGTCGCGGATAAATTGGTTCAGGAAGTCTTCTGTCGTTTTGGAGTACCCTTAGAAATTCACAGCGATCAAGGAAGGAATTTTGAATCGCAAGTTTTTCAGGAGACTTGTCGATTGATGGGTACACACAAAACCAGGACCACCTCTTACCACCCACAATCTGATGGAATGGTGGAACGATTCAACCAGACGTTGGAAAGATATCTGGCAAAAGTTGTGGAAAACAGGCAAAGGGATTGGGACAAGCACATACAGCCGTTTCTTCTGTCCTATCGGAGTGCAGTTCACGAAAGTACGACTGTAACTCCAGCCTTCGCGAACTTTGGAAGGGAATTACGGTTGCCTGCAGATTTAATTACTGGAACTCCCCCTGATATCCCACGCAGTGTAACGGATTACGCGAATGACCTGCGTAACAAGTTAAATGATGTGTATGAGCATATCAGGCAATCCGGACAACAGATGTCTGAGAAGATGAAGACTCGTTATGACCGGAAGGCAAACAGTCGTGGTTTCGACGAAAGTTCGCTGGTGTGGTTGCATAACCCAGTGCGGAGCAAGGGAAAGTCTCCGAAATTGCAAGCAAAATGGGATGGACCATACCGAGTTGTGACCAGGATCAACGATGTCACCTACAGAATACAGAAGGGTCCGCGAGGTGCGCCTAAGATTGTGCATGTAGACCGATTGGCGCGATATTACGGGACTAATGATGCTCGGGACGAGCATGTCTAAGGAGGGGGCAGTGTTACGACGGTCATCTAGAATCTTCGACAAACCTCGCTAATAACTGTGTAGTACCTAGAAAAGACGAGTAGAGACGAGTTCATTTTTTTAGGTATAGTTACATTGTATTTCAAGGTCAGCCGACGCGCGGCGTCAGCGGCAAATGACATTGTAATTTCGACCGTATGCCAAGGGCGCAAAGTAACTTCTTCCTTGTCGGTTCTTTTATCTTTAAATTTATTTTTTTGTTAATGTTTTTTTTTTTGATGCTTTCTTGAATAATAGAGAATTATCTCGAATATCTTTTGTTTGCGTGGGTATAAAAGGACCGATTGAGGACGAAGTGAGTTAGTTCACTTTTAAGCGAGACAACGAAAGGTTCGAAGAGTTATCTAGTGCGACAAAGTGTTCAGTACTGTTGAAGTGATTGTTTATAATTGTTTTGCGAGTAATAAAGTTTATTCGTGTGTTTATTTGGTAGTGATTTTATTTATCCCATACCCAGCTCGTAACATTATCATCATTCATTATTTCAGTCGAAAGACGTCCACTGCTGCGCATAGGCCTCCCCTAAGCCCCTAAGTGTCACCACATTGACCAGTTCCGTATGTCTCGCATCTAACAGATCCCCGCAACCTTCACCAGGTCATTGGTCCACCTAGTGAGGGCTTACCAACGCAACGTCTTCTGGTTCCCGGTCGCTACTCCAGAACTTTTCGGCCCCATCGGCCATACGTTCTGCGAACAATATGACTGAGTTCCTATTTCTTTGTAAGGGAGGTAATTCTGCTGGTTCTTTAAGTATTCAGTACTCATTTCTGTAAATTGCTACTCAGAAATATTGTTAGAACTATCGTAACTTATGGAGGTAGCCTTTGCAAATGCAAATGTTTTTAGAACATAAACATTTCGACACCTAGCTCTGAAATAATGTTGAAACTAAAAGTCACGTTACGGCAGGTTAATGACCTGTGATTGCAGTTAAGATTTAGCAATAACTTGCGGTGAGCGTAACAACAGAAACTCATACAAATGTTTGTGAGTCATTCATCATTAGAGTGTGTTATTAGATGTATGTGTGAGAAGAGAACGTCTCTTTCGGACAGCACGGAGACGTTTTCATTTTGACGTTTGAGGCCTCAATAGTGTTCACCGTGGTGCGAAACGACGAAACACCCTCGTGATCGCAACCGCGGCTTCTGAGCGTGGATTCGATTCTTGAGTCGGGCCAAAATTTATCCACTAATTTTAGCACGTTAACTCGTTGGCTCCTGATCTGTCTCTGTGTGATACAAAATTTAATTAATTTTGGTGGATCCGTGGAGACAACTCGCTGGGATCCGTGGTTAAACCAATCAGATCCCGAGATACGTGGAGACAACCCCATAATATCTCCCGCATCGAAGACGTATCTCTGCTAAGATTCGCCGGCGAGATTGAAGTCAGTCAGGAGGACTACAATGTTCACAAGGGGTTTGGTCCTGGTCTGGCAATGGTATTGGATTTTTCTTTGAGGAAATTCTTACGAGCAGTGAAATGTCTGGAAATGTAACCACTGTTTACCTAGTTTCAGTGCTACAAGGATTTCATGCCGCTTGATTAACATTCGTAAAGGGGACTTTTTGGTAAACATGTGTGAAACTGTTTTTAAAACACAAGATCGTGTCATTTGATAAGATTTTCGTTAGGCGCCAATATAATTATCCTTGTACAACTACTTATAGTTCGGACTGTAAAGTTGGCGCGGTGATTGGCTAATGCGCTGTATGTATAAGCGGGTTTGATCCGCAAGAAACAAATATTTGTATAAACTACAAGTTGTTGTCTCGAGTGTGGCTATGTAAACTCACATACAAACATTTAAATGTTTTGGTGCATTTACAAACATTAAAATTATAGTTCCCACGATCTACGGGGCGAGCATGTTACCACCAACCGGGCACAAATCTGGAAGGCTAAATGCTAATACTGAAAAAATCAGTAACGCTCGACCCAAGAATTGAACTCAGAATCTCGCACTCAGGAGTCATGCTTGCGACCACTATACCAATGACGATATTTTTATTTTACTTGGTATGGCCATTTTGTAACAATTAAATTCTAATTTAGACCACGTTATACAACTCAATTCTATCTAACAGCTCATATCCGTGTATTTGCCACTAATTCGGCAGTTACAATTGGTTACAAAACACATTAATATGCATCTACAGTTAACAGTTATGTAAGAGACAATTACATCTCACACTTTTAAATATTACATATTCGGTGGTGATTATCCATAGTTTTATTTGTATGCAGCCTCCATTTGTTATGTAATTTGTCTAGACGGACACCATCATCATCTGCCTAGCCTTTTCCCAACTATATTGGGGTCGGCTTCCAGTCTAACCATAAGCAGCTGAATACCAGTATTTTACGACCTCCACAACCCAGTTAATACTAGGTAATACAATACCCTTTGGTAAGACTGGATGTCAGAATTTCAGGTCACTGTAATGACTACCTCTAACGACTGCCAAAGATCTATATATATGGCAGCCGGTACCAACAGCTTAACGTGCTTTCCGAGGCACGGAGGAAACTCGGTGGGTATGTCGGGCGGTCACCCATCCACAGACCGACCTAGACAAGCACAGCTTTACCTAATTTCGTTTTGATTTTACTGACATACTTCCATCTGCCAAGCGCAGTGCTAGTCTATTATTGCGAACATAGGTACCTAAGAGATACTCGGAATGTAATTTATAAATTCATCTATTGAATTACCATTGTAATGATTGACGTGTTTTATAAATACAAAAATGTAAATGTTTGCATAACTAATGGTAATATATGACTGAGCTTTGATATTTTATAACAACTACTGTCTAATACCCATATTTGCAGAATAATATTATATTCTATTACAATGCATTATTATCATTAGCTACAGTCACGGTAGCAAGGCATAATAAATTGGAAAAGTACTGTAGTTCTAGTTACCCATTACAAAGCGTAGATCTCCATCCATGATTCATGTAGATGATATAGAACCTGATTCTTCTAACCCGACTGATCTCCTTGCAATACATCTGGTTGCTTGGAAGTTTGTTCCACCACGTCTTCTTCAGGAAGTGTCAAAGGGTGGGCGTTTTAGGGCACTGTCTCGTGTAAGTCATGACGTTCAATAGTGCTGATAAATGAATCAGCCTAATTTGAATAAATGATTTTTGAATAACCCATGCGGCTGTTATTATTATTTTAACCAAGTGGTACTAATTTTGACCATTATTTTTCTACTAACCCAATTCTTTAATTATTAAGTACCGAAGAAATCTGTCGACTATTATGAACATAGACGGGCTGCATTTTTCCATACAAATGTATTCCCCTATTCTCTTCCTGGATAATGCCTCTAGAGTAATCGTTTTTATTTATAAAAATCTAGGTCTATTGAAGGCATGCCCCTGTCATTTTTTTTTTTCAAAAAATTTATTACGAAAATAAATATGACTTACCAAAAACCTAAAAAAATACCCCGTTTTTACCTACGTAATCAGATGACTACCAAAGAAAATTGAAAAGTTTTTAAAATAAAAACAAGTAATAGGGGCATAGATCTATTCTTCCTTTAAATTTTGATACCAAATATAATTTAATTGGCTTAGGTTTCGAGGAGAAAACAGGAGAATACGAAACGTCGATCGGTCAAGGTTTTTATAGGTAAAATCGTTCTGAGCTGCAGTTGTCTCTATCGCACTCACATATTGATACCGCCCGGTTGCTAGAGCGCAGCGCGACGGCAATAGTTATATATACGTATATTATACGCAGCCCGTCTATGCTCTTAATTGCCATAATAATATATTTGCTATTTGAAACAAAATCGTGATATCCGTCCTTAATTTCCGCTAAAATTAAAGAACGACCCACTTCCCACGAATTCAAAACATTCATTCAAAATTGTTTTTAAAATAATAAATTAGGTTATTTTGTACTAGACTTATATTACCATTTGCAAACCAGCAAGATTTTGTTTGTTAATATTATTAGCCATTCGTGTTCAATTACAGGACAGAGGTTTCCCTTCCCTATCCACGTATCTAGTGCTTTCATTTGCCAGTTCCTGCAAAAAAGAGTTAAGTTCGTCCTGCCATCTCCTAAAAAGATCTAAAATAATAGTAAAACATTAAGACTTAAGTACCAACAAATCTACAGCAACGATACTCCGGGAACGTTCCCAGACGCGTACTTTTTGCTACATTTTAAAATTCTAAAAGTAGAATAAGGAACGACTTTAAATTGTCAGTCTGAAGAATTTGGTTCCAAGAAATAAATGAGAAATGAGCTTTTTGACTGAACCAGTGAAACCAAAGTCTTTTGTAAAAAGTTAGTAATTTGAGACGAAGCTCCTTAAAGTTGATCAAATAAAAAGACAGAAAGAACTTCATAGCATTTTATTAACTCGACGATTTTTAGTGTTACTTATAAACTAGTGTTAAAATTAATCATATCACATTTCTTTTTTCACAATAACAAAAACTTACTTAAATTAAAATAGATGTTTATTGTAAATATTATTGTACTCAACATTTTGTCTATTCTTGTAAGTTAAAAGTTTAAAGGAAAATTCAGACGAAACTAAAATAGAAGATAAAAAATGTCTTATTTTTATTATGTTGCGTTACTCCAAGGTTTTAAAGATCAATGCAAAGGAAACGATTTAATTTGGAAAAATGCTCGATAAAACTGATGTTGGACAATTTTTCATGATTTCGGCTTATATTAATTCGATAATAATATATAATTGCCTTTTGTAACAAACATGTTTTCTGAATATTTAGCTTCTATACTTTTGTAATTGACAGACTATTAGTTACCAATACTCATTTATTCAGCAATTTCGATAAACCCAGCTACTTACGATAATAACTTTAAAAGGATTCATGCCAGTAATAGCATTAAAAATGTACCTTAACATCTTATGTAATTAACTAAATCTAATCGTAAAGTAAGATACAAAATGGCATCTGAAGAAATAATATTATTGGTAACTACACTTTTAGATGTAGTAAGATAAAAACTAGAGGAAAGTCTATTACTAGGGAAAAAAGATAAAATACATAACAAAGACCTCACTGGAGTACTGGATAACGATAAAATTAAGTACCTACTAATTAGTCTAGGAGAGGGCGGTTTCGGGGAAAATCTAATTAAGTAGTCAAAGACAAAGAGTGTACATATTTTTTCTTTTGAATGGAAATACGATGATATTGCCTGCTTATAGGTATGATTACATTAGAATTGACTTAAGAATAACTTAAATTAAATTGGCAATTCATTTGTATACTTGTAGGTATAGTCTCTAAATAGGTATGAATATGTTATTACAACTGATTTTCAGTCTGTTTCTTTTATTTATGATTTTGATAGAACCTCATTTTATGAACAACTTGGTGTCGTCTTAATTTATAAAATAATATCGATTTATCACGTCATTTTTACAAAACAGTTCACATTTTTTGTGTATTCTTTTACCTACATCTAAACGTTGAAAGCAGGATACAATTTACATATTAAAAATTACTTAATATCATTTACAAGAGAGCCTGCCTGAGGTAATAGATTTCATAGTAATAGGTGTACAAAAAACCCTGAACGCAGCCAACAAAAGTCGTTTTTCGCAAAAGTTTTTCGTTGAAGTTACTTAGTTGGATTTACAGAATGTTTAATTGACGGCAATGGTTGGCGGCTTTCTAAAGGGTCCAATAACGCCTTGATCAACAACAAAAAGAAGTATCTAAGAGGATAATATTTGATATGAAACGACATGATTTACGTAATGGTAATGACAGAGTAAAATAGGTGTACAAAACATTAATAATTATAAAACATTAGTTAAGTTTTCAGACAGGCATCAATACCAAAAGGCCCTTTGTATCACAACCTTATTAGTGAGTTTATAGTCCAAGAGACTAACTTAATCATAACAACCTTAATAAGTAGTCCTATCAATTTAATGGAATGTCAACATCTCTTAGTTTTATTTTCGGACGGAATTTCCATTATAACAAAACTTTCGTAATTTCAATGATATTAATTTGTCTGTGATAGGTTTGACAGTTGTTTGACAAAACTATAATTTAATTAACTGAAAAAGTTTAACAATTAGTTTTAATTTAGCCCGGCAGCATGCAAAGAAACATTCTTTTACGGGTTGCTGGCATTCCTACGGAAAAATTTACATGAAGAGAAGTGATGATCAACCGAATATACGCATAGACAGTGAAGAAGATATTCTGAAACTTTCCCAAGCATGACTGTATAGTTTATATGTTCAAAATATAATATTGTTATTTCATAGTAGTAGAATTACGGACTTCTATCTGTTTGTTGCAGTCCTTGAATTGTATTTTCTCTGCGAATGTGTTTTTTCTCATGTTTTTACCGTTTACACGACCACACCATATACACACTTACTTACACACCCTCAAACTCAAACTGTACGCAATATCTTCAATATCCTGTATGATTCCGTTCATACAAATCTAATTTCTGTAAACACCCTTAGCTTGACATCTACCGCAATCAAAATTCGATAACATAAATAGTCATGATAATATCTCGACGGATGTAGACTCAATATCCGTGGCTAGTGCATCTACCTGTAGCATAGATGAATGCTCATCACTGATATCATCTTCTGGTAAAGCCTTCAAAATTCTAACCCAAAATATAAGAAGCATTAACTGTAATTTGCCTGGTATGCTCATTCTTTTGGCTAGATCCAGAGTCGATTGGGATGTGATAATATTAACCGAGTGCTGGTTGCTTGGTGTTCATAATCCTCCTATAATGGATGGTTTTGATTACTACGCAACTAATAACAACAAAACTCAAAACGAAGGAGTAGTGGTTTATGTCAGGAGGGGAATTAATGTTTGTGTAAAGGAGCCACCAATTATGGACTGTAACAGTCTGTTAATAACACTCGAGAATCATACTACCATTCTTGCTATTTACAGATCCCCCAGTGTTAGAAATATCGAAGTATTTATGCAAAGCATACATAACCTATTGCATGGCACTGTTTCAAAATCTAAAAACTTTGTTTTAACGGGTGATATTAACATCGATATCGCTGAGCACACATTGGATGTTCGAAAGCACAATTACTTAAATCTAATGGCTTCACATGGTATGTTACCGGCCCACCTTATTCCCACTCACTCTAAATCCTGCATCGATCATGTTATGCTGAAAACCAAGTTTCCAGCATCATGCTTTGTAGCTGAAACATCCCTTACTGACCATCACACTGTTATTCTTTCTATTGACATGTCAATCCCTACAAGGCAGAAATCAAGAACCCTAAAACAAATTGACTATATTTCTCTGGACTCAGCTGTCCCCAGCATCGACTTTTCACCCCTTTACTCTGTGACTGATGTTGATGATGCTGTAGCCTTTTTCACTGGATCTATTAACTCTGCTCTCCAATTGTGCACTAAAACTATAACTGTGTCCAAAAGGCAGAACATCTTAAAGCCATGGATTACACCAGGTCTCTTGAGATGCATGAGAAACAGAGATAAACTGCATCTGAACTCGAAAAATTCCCCTAATAATACAATTCTAAGAGTTACCTATACCAGGTACAGAAATTTTTGTAACGGATTATTAAAAAAACTTAAAAGACAACATGAAAGGCACGAAATCGATAAGGCAGGTAATAATTCCAAAAAGCTATGGACCGCTATAAAATCTATAACTTACACTACTCGTTCCGCAGAGGTCGCCTCTGAATTAATATCTCCTTCTAACCCCCAACTTTCTACTGACACCGTAAATGCTTATTTTGCAAACATGGGCAGGTCTCTGGCGGAGGAGCATGCATCTCATGATCCGTCGCTTGACCTACCTGTGTCTTTGCCTCCCAAATCGGCCTGCTCTTACTCCTTCGTAATGTTACCAACAGATGAAGATGAGATAAACAGCATTATCCTCAATCTGAGGGTTAACTGTGCAGTTGGACGCGATGGTATATCGGCAAGTTTTCTGTCTAGATATAGACCTATATTACTCTCTCCTCTGACCTACATTTGTAATTTGGCATTTCAAACGGGTTCCTTCCCACGAGATTTTAAAAAATCACAAATCACACCTATATTTAAGTCTGGTGACAGAGACTGTGTCAATAATTATAGACCAATATCAATATTGCCTACATTATCCAAAGTCCTGGAGAAGCTCATGAACAAAAGACTGAAACACTATTTGGAAAAGAATAAGCTACTTTCTGACACTCAATTTGGTTTTAGATGCAACAAAGCAACTAGTGATGCAGTTCATGAGGTTACGGACTTTGTTGTGAACAATATTGATAGCAAAAAGAAAGTAGTGGCAATATTTCTTGATTTAGCCAAAGCATTTGACACGGTCTCTGTTCCCAGACTGATAGATAAGCTTGAGAGATTGGGAGTCAGGGACTTGCCGCTTAAACTCTTCGCGGATTATCTCAGCAACAGGTCTCAGTGTGTGAGGGTTGGTGAGTGGATAAGTGGCGATCTTCCCATTTCCTATGGAGTTCCTCAAGGAAGCATCCTCGGACCTACCTTGTTTCTGATTTATATCAACGACCTCTGTGACCTGGAACTTCTAAACGGAAAGATTGTTGCATTTGCAGATGACACGGCCCTCATTTTTAGCGACGGTTCATGGGACAAGGCGTTTCAGCATGCGCAGCATGGATTCAACATTGTTACCCATTGGCTGAGATCAAATCTCCTTGCCCTGAATGTCGACAAAACCAAATATTTAACTTTTTCTCTCCGGAATGCCCCACAGCCGAGTCTTAATACAAAATCGCAAATTATCGCACACTCACACATATGCAGGGGCCTGTCGCCATGTAACTGTCCTCCACTCCAACAAGTGAATACAATAAAATATCTAGGCGTCCTGCTCGATAACAGATTAAGTTTTGCACCGCACATCGACCTCGTGTCATCTAGAGTCCGTAAATTAATATATATATTTAAAAATCTCAGACACATCGCAAACGCTAAAGTATTAAAGACAATCTACTTCGCTTTATGTCAATCTCTTTTAGTCTATTGTATAACGTCATGGGGTGGAGCTTGTAAAACCATCATCCTGAAGCTCGAGCGTGCTCAAAGAGCCTTACTTAAAGTTGGTGCATTTTTTCCCTTTTATCATCCCACTACCAGCGTTTATCAATACTGGGACGTTTTAACGGTGAGGCAACTGTTCATACTATCTTCTACCATTAAGATGCATGGTCGTCTGCCTTACAATCCCATTGCTCTGTTAAATAAACGGAGGAAACACACAGTTTGCGAGTCCAGAGCCTGCCGTACTCAATTTGCGCAGAGATTTTTCTCATTTTTGGGTGGCCATATTTATAATAAAATTAATCAGACACTATCAATTTATCCTCAAACTAAGGAAAAATGCAAACGAACTGTCACACGATGGCTCCTTGACCTTGATTATTCTCAAACGGAAAAAATTATAAATATTTCACGGTAATGCAACTTAATCAGAAATTGCGTACACACCAAAGATACACGTCATACTACATTAACACGCTCACAAAAGCACCCATAGACACACACACACTATACACTATCACACACAACACAACACACTATCATAATTCATACCCCGCACCAAACACATTCTTTAACTACTCATAACTAGATCCACAATTTCACAGTTAATTTATTCGCATGCTTTTATTTTTCTTAGCATGCTATTATTTGTTTTGTATAAAGTTTTATTTAATAGTCTAATTACTACCAGCGTTGGAAGTGTAACATTTTTCTTTCTCCATTTAATTTTGTCCATGGAAGTGAACTGATTTCCAAGATACAGGTTTTTTACCTAGTTTGGAAGTCAGGCGTCCGTATAGTTTATTGCAGCCTTTTTTTTTTGTATAGAATCCCCGATGAAATTGAAATTGTATTAGGCTATAAAAATTTTTAATTGAGACCAATAAACAATTATTATATAAACAATTATTATTAATATTTATTTATACAAAATGTCATCCGTGTCCATCATGCCTGATAGACAACGATGCATGTAGTTTTAGATGGAACGAGCATACCCAGAAGCTGGTGTGTGTTTACTTTTGCTTTGAAGGCAGACGTGTTTTATGTGTTATTTTCCTTCCTATTAAGTATTCAAAAATTCTATGTTATGACTTTATTTCTTGTCAAAAAGTTAAATGTCATGGTCCTTATACCAGAAGCCTCCAAATCAAATCATAGTATCATTCATAGAAATGCTAGTCACATTAGCTACCACCTCCAAAACTGGAGCATCATAGAACTTATCCAACATGCTTTTGATGGATGTAAAGGATCCTGCAAAGAGAGCTACGAGGGCTATCATGGCGATGAAGATGTTCTTCCAAAGGATCCAGTTGAGGGGTCCCAGTCCACGGTCCCACTTGTGGACGGTGTCGATGATGGCTGGAGTGAGGAGGCCAAGGGTTGAGAGGAAGATGGCACCGCTCAGGTTGATGAACAGCTCCAGGTCGGGGAAAGCGGCTGCGAGGGCAACTGAGAGAAACATAATAGAAATAGGTGAATTAAAGAAATCGAAGGCAGAATTTTTCAGAAATGATGATGTGGTGGTTTAAGATTACATGTTAGGTCATAATTGTAAAACCTAGTTTATTAAAAAACGGTTTTAAACCTGTGTTTTTTTACTAGCTTACAGAGTGTCCCACTGTTGGGCAACGGACTCCCCTTTCTCTTTCTATACCTCTCTATCCTGTGTGATCTCTGCCCATGTGGCAATGTTATCTATTATTTCAGAGATCAACTTTTTTTCTTTAAAAACAGTTTTTTTTACAGCAAGGTAGAATAGGTAGGCATTTAAGTACGTCCAAAGAATAAGTCATCCCTTCAACCAAAATATTAAAATATGTCTGCTTTTTTCATGAAATTAATTTATTAAGCTAACTTTTCCTAAGCAAGTGATCCATGAAAATTATCACGAACATAGGACGGTCCCGTACGGAGTAATAAAAAGGTTGCTAAAACATCCATAACAATTAATTACGAACTTTTTTTAGTCCTCAATTAGGCTCGTAATCTCTAGAGATTTTTTACGTGTTTCATTACATAGCGCTGGGGCACTTTTTAGTGCCTACCCTTTATTTTTTTATCAGTACCTACTTTACGTCAATTAAAATCATTTTCAGAAACAATTTTTATTTTAAAGAAATGCGAAGAATTCATCCAGACTATTGTTATGTAGTACTAACTACTTTCATTTACCCAAAAAAGATAGTTCAGAAAAAAAAATGTTTTAATAAATTCAACTGAATTATACCTAATTAGACCTCTACCTCCTTGGCAAAAGAGGAAACGGAAAAATACATTTTTATCCTTAGCCAAGGACGTCTGAACTAAACGCCACTTGCATTTCTACAAATACCTATCGTATTCAAAATTGGTCTTTAAGTACAATCAACAAGGTTACTTTCAGCTTACCTGAGCCAACGACAGCCGTGGTCCTGATAGCAATCTGCGTGATGTTCTGGTACCTCACGGAGACCTTGTTGTGCAGCTGTCTCCAGATCATCTCCATGGGCACGTAGAACTGCAGACTGTAGGTGAACAGGATTGCGAGTGCCATCAGGATCTTTGCGCTTTGAGCTAGACTGGAAACAAGATAAACGCGGTGTTGGTTAGGCTGCCTAAAGTGAGTTCTCAGTTAAAGGTTCTAGAACCTTTAAAATGATCAAAGCATAACATCACGCCTGTAAACTTCTTAGACGGTCGGTCATCTAATACTACACCAGCGCCAGTTATGAACATTTCGCATTAAAAAAATATATAAACTCTCAAGTGGATACAAATATTTTAGTTCTTGACTGTACATTCATTCATTCATTCATTCTTATTCTTTATTGCACACATAAAATAACAAATATAAACATAAATTACAAAGCTTATGTACAAAGGCGAGCTTAACCCAGAATTGGGTTTTCTTACAGCAAACCTAATCTCGAAAGTGAGATTTGCAATACCTTCCTTCCTTCCTTTTTTGTACCTTCCTTTAAAAGGTCAGTTGACAAAAAAAAATAGCCCGTCAGATTAAAAGACGATAAAGTGGTTCGAAAAGTCATGTGATGTCACAACTTGGTACACTTTTTACCACGAAGCCGGGGGGGCTTGTGAAGTCACTCATGATCTTTGACACGTTTTATTTCAAAACAAACATAATTATCTGATATTTTGCGATAACGTTACTGACGGACTAAACAGAATAATATTTTTTATTGTCAGGAAACATCCCTATTTAGAAGGAGTGACGATTTTCGTTGGGTGGCAACTGAATGAGAGTCCCCGAGAATTAAGTTAAATGAAAGAGGGCTATTTGTCCAGCAGTGGACTGCTGAGGCTAATGATGAATTTACAAATCATTCCTCACACAATCAAGGGTTTCATAGGAAGTATTATCCACATATTTCTTATTCCTTGAACTTTAGACAGTTAATAAACTCTCTAAATATTCAGATTTGTGGTGATACAGTTGCTCTTGCACTAGTTATTTGATTTTTTCACTACTTATCATAACTGCTATTATAGTGTTCCGAAAGTCTGACAACCAGTCAGACACAAGAAAAAAATTGTTTTCCAAAACAATACTCACACTTCATCTTGTGGCAGATTCAAGGTGACACTTCCCCTGACATCGTCTCCATACTTCATGTAGCCGAAGAACCCGACGAGGCCATACAGAGAGATCACGATGGTCATGGCTACATTCAGCACTCCAGGGCATCCGAGGAACTGCTGGGGCTTGGCCATCTCGTTCTCAACGGGCATCACGACGCCGATGCCTTCCATTGCGAAGATCACTGTGCTGGAATGAGATGGGTATATTTAGAGTTTTATTTTGAAAATGATATAAAACAAAGCATCACGCCTGTAATTCCTAAAGGGTTAGGCAGAGATACCCTATAGATATAGGATACCAAACACTTCGCTAGTGTTGTGTGTGCCTTATGTAAAAGTGTCCATGGAATTTTCTTCCCGTCTGCTCCATAGAGATCTATCAAGTAGACGACTTTCACAAGTTACTACGCCTCTTGACGGTGGGTGTAGTTTTGTTTTTTTTCTTTGGAATAAATACTATGAGTTTCGAGTTTGAATAGGGCCAAGCTTATATCCATCAAAAGAGCTGCAATGCGAAATTATTTACAGCAAGCGAATGCATTAAAGAACGCTATGTAGCGGTAATGATGGGCGAATTGTGGGTAGGGTTGGACCGTCGCAGGTGGTACAGACGTTTCAACGTGGTTCAAACATACACCTAATACTTTTAAATTAATTATTTGTGGCTGGATAGATGGATGGAAGATACTTGTTACTGGTACTGAGTAAGAGGTTAAGGTGTACGTAAATGAATAAATACTTATGTGCAGAGGTAAGTTATAAGCTGCCTTATTAATATTTTATTCGTTTTTTGATTGTGTGATTAAGTTAACAGTGCGTCGGTAATGCCATGATACTGACCAGCTCTAAATACAAGTCGTTAATCTAAGTTTATCAGGGCTGTTTCAAAAAGTCGTTTTGTTTCAAAACCTAATCAAACAACCTTTGTAATAATTATACTATTCTAGTAAGTTGCAATCAAAAGTTTTGGAGCCCTACAAATTCTAATAGTTTTATTAGTATTAAAAACAGGTCGGTCGTTACTTCTAATTATTGTTCTAGACTTTTCAGCTGAATTTTGATTACATTTCGTGAATTTAAAGTAAGTATTTAATGTTTTAGAAGTAATGTTGTTTTATTTGTTGAAAGTTTTGTTTTAGTGCAGGACTTTATAAAGTAGTCTGGGTTTGGTGACAACGATTTATGTTTTATTCTTACAATAAAAAGCAGATTTCGTCGCACCTTAGGTATTCAAACTCGGCATTAGCTTGCTTTAACTTTAGCACGTTTAGCCATAGACGTAACAGACTAAAAATAAATTCTTAAGAGGGAACATGGTGGTGCGATTATTCCCCTTATTTCTTCATGTTTTTTTTTTCATAAATTCAAGGTTTATTTTACCTGTCATTTATTATTTTCAGCAACTATTGCCCCATTTTCATTAACGGCCGTAATTAGAGTTAATTCGATAAGTTCAAAACATAAAAGAAATTGATAGGGTTTAATTTGACAAACTCTTTTTTAAAATTTTAGTGTTTGAAAGTAATTGTTTCAGTTCAAATTTTGAGAAAAAAGGGAAAACGAAACGTCAATTTTGTCATATTTGGTGATGTTATCGGTCTGAGCTGACCATCGCACTCTACGGGGGCAGCCAACTGCCTTCAAGCTAACCAAAAAAAAAAAATAGAGCCTCACCTGATAAACAAGGGCCACTGCGTCACGCTAGCCACCACCGCCTTACCCTCAGTTTTCGGCAGATCACTGAAGATGTAGTACATGGTGATAGCAAAACAAATCACCAAGAACACGTTGGCTATCGCCGAGAAAGGTACCAGCCACTTCAAGTTTCTGATCTGACAAATGAGGACTAGTGGCACAAGCGTAAGTGCGCAGTACGCTTCTACTGATAGTTTGTATTCTGGCATGTATTCGTCTAGGACCTGAAACAAAAGAAATATCAGATTTTGTCTTACTGTATAAAGGGACGAAAGTCTACGATGTCGGGGATCGGGCGGTGCGCCTCAAGTGGACCTGGGCAGGACATCTTGCTAGACGCACGTAAATTAGGAGCTCATACTCCTCATTATAGACACAATTAAAAAGCCATTGTTATAAATCTCCTGGAGATTTATTAGCGGACGGGAGGTTATAAGAACACAGGAAGTTGACTGCCTTGTTGGTCTAGCGGTCGCACGCCTCTAACCCCCGAAGGGTTAGGCAGTGGTGTACCTAACACAATTTCGCCAGTTATATATCAGTCCCATGTAATAGGGGGCGAGCCTAATGCTATCATCCTAGCAAAAATCTAGGCTCTGTGGATGCTATTTTTGATAGAAAAACCCAATAACACTTTGCCCAACCAGGGAATCGAATCCAGGGCCTCATATTCAGCAGTTGCTCACAAGACCGACGCGGCAGTCACGATCATTTCAAGACTGTTCATTGATGAAGGAAGCACTGTATTGTCAAAACGAAGATAATAATACATAATTATTGTACTACTCGTACTTTTTTTTTTTTTTTTTGGTGGGTGGAAAATCATCGAATGACCCCCCCCGCTCTTGGGCAGAGCGAAGGGGAGTGTCAGACTTCTACTGACTAAAAACCGAACCCATGTTCCTTCTATGCCCTTGCGCCGAGGCCACGTAATCTAGTACAAAAATCCGCGGCCCCGACGGGATACTACTCGTACTTAGCTAATATTGTGAAACCACATCATGAATACAAATAATTAAAGTTTTGTCAAAGCGCCTTGGAAAATTATTACAGCAAATAATAATAATCAAAACTTGGCTAAAGTTTTCCAAACATTACTCTCGATATTAGTCAGAAAATTAATTTAATTTTATCTTAATTAATTTGGTTTTCATTTAATTAATTTTATAGCCGTTTTTCAGAAGTTTTGCAATTTATTTTAAAAGCTTCAGAATGTTTCACGTTACGCATACTTAAAGGACTAAAGATCAAAGATCGTGGAAAGGAAAATTTTAACCTCGAAATACACAACAAACGTTACATAAATGAACGTCAAAATATCAAATGGAACACCTTTAACCTCTTTCCGCTTTATAACTTTAAAAAAAAATACCAAAAAAAAAAAATGTCTGTAAAGTCGGTTTGCTGACGATAGATTAACGTGACAACGTCATAACAAAACATTGATAAAAAAATTAAAGATGCGGAGCAAGCGTACAATAAGCGTCACGGGACAATGAGTCATCTTTTTTCGTGCATGCGGCGTTCATCGATTTATTAGATGTTGTCACGTCAAAAACTATACTTAATAAAAAAAATGATTTGCTAACCTCTTTGAAATTTTCAGCGATGAATACGATGTAAACACATAGCGCTGCTAAATATGTGCAGGTCATCGCATAGTCCACGAAAGTTCTGAAAAGAAAATAAAGTTTTACTTACAGCTTCAATCAAACAGAGTATTGATAAACGCACGGGTGTAGGAAATCAGAAAACGCCCCGTGATTCTACGTGTATACAGTATAATTAAGTATAAAATCTATACAGTAATTCCTAAATGCTAAAATTATCAATGTGTAAATCGTATAGATAACTTAAAATCTTGTATAAATTCTAGATTTTTTAACACGCTTGTTTTTGGCTTCACCTGTAACTAACTAAAGGGTGTCTCAGTAAGAGTGCACTTTTTCATTTTAAAATAAAAACAAGTATTTTACGACAGAGTTGTGATATTTTTATTGTATTGTATTGTAAAGAAGACATGTTCCAATTAATTATGGAATAAAATATCCGGCAAATGACCCCCACGGCTCCGATGACAGGCCATTACTCTTTTCATGAAATTTTCCGTGACTTTTGCACAGAGATGTGGCTGTATCTCACCGATAACGCGTTGGATTTCCGATTTGAGCTCAGGAATTGTTTCGGGTTTATTCGCATAAACCCGAGATTTCACATAACCCCAAAGAACAAAATCGCACGGCGTTAAATCGCACGATCTTGGTGGCCAGTTGACATCAGAATTTCGTGAGAAAATGTGTTGATAATGTGTTCCCCATTTTTGTAATGAGTTTTCACAATTATAACGCGTTGGTCTTTCGAAAAGCGCTCCATTTTTAATAATCGGAATAAACAGAGATGACAGCTGTCAAATTTCAGAGTTGCCACTTGCATGAAAAAAGAAATATTGCAATTTTAAAAAGTGCACTCTTAATGAGACACCCGTTATAAAGAAAAATCTTACAAGTTTCTAGTTTCCAAATTAAGCTAACATTTTGCATGCATATTAAGTTTAGATGATTATACATGGGTAACTAAGTGATGTAGGTAATTCTAAATCTAAATATAATAAAAGGGTTTTCTGAGAAGAATACGACAAATAAGAATAAAAAAATTATTTCGGTAGACTCGAAATTTAAAATAGGTACAATAGAACAACCGCACTGGAACCGCGTGGCAGATTATAGCACTGTGTCGTCTTTATTTCTTGCTTACGTGAAAAACACAAAATATTTGTCTAATATTTTTTGGAAATCTATCTGACGGGTTAATTAGTTTTTTTTTGTCAACTACTCTATATACATGGCGTCAGAGCAATGTCCTGGGAATACACGGATCATTCATAACTTTAATTATTCCGACATTTTCTAAAATTAGACTGACACGTTTCAGCATTATAATTCATGAAGATTATAACATGTAATTCATTAGGCTTCTTCATATGGAAATAATATTATTAGGAATCAGAAGTGAAATACGTGAACAAAATAAACAATGTTTAATATCTTTTGAATTACACTTTTACAAAAATATCAAGACAAACATTTTAAACAATAATCAAATAGAAATAGCACTAGCAAATGGAATAATCAGTACACGAGCAAAAACATAAACCAAAATTAGCGAAGCACACGATATAGTCGGGTAGCAAGTCCTTTCCGAGCGCCGTCCAAGCAAAAAGTGACCGCTGCACCGCCGCTCGCCTCGTTTTATGAACTTCTGTCGGTTGCCGTACGTCGACCGGATGCAAACCGCACGGCTACTGGCTGATGGCGTGACTTTGAGCCAACACGGCCTCTCCTGACGCTCTGACGTCCTCGTCAGCTTCCAACAAGGCGGCTGAGTCTTCGCTGTCTCCTTGATAGCGTGTCTCACAACGCCAGTGGGGCGTGCTGGCACGGGGGAGTGCCACGCACAACTACGCCTGTAGGGCGCGCTGGCACCGTGGAGTGCCGCACACAACTGCGCCTGTGGGGCGCGCTGGCACCGTGGAGTGCCGCACACAACTGCGCCTGTGGGGCGCGCTGGCACCGTGGAGTGCCGCACACAACTGCGCCTGTGGGGCGCGCTGGCACCGTGGAGTGCCGCACACAACTGCGCCTATGGGGCGCGCTGGCACCGTGGAGTGACGCGCTTAACACGACAGTAGCGCGCTGGCAGCCCGGAGCCACGCGCTGTACACGCCAGTAGGGCGCGCAGTCGGCCTGCAGCGACGCGCTCGGCCTGCAGCGAGGCGCTGGGCTTCAGCGAGGCGCTCGGCCTGCAGCGAGGCGCTCGGCCTGCAGCGAGGCGCTCAGCAACGTCAGAAGGCGCGCAGTCGCCTTGCAGCGACGCGCTCAGCAACGCCAGTAAGGCGCGCTGGCACCCTGCAGTGACGTGCACGTTCACGGTGTCATTGTGGCAAAGCCCTGGCAACCACTGCTAAGGCCAAGCAGCGTTGCGTTGCGTCCATCCTTGTGTAATGGTTACTCTGCAAACAAAAACAAACAAGTTTACAACAGAATTTTGTTCCGCTCGATCAGTCCTGACCAAACTTTAGTTCCATTGGGTGGCACCAAATTCGACTCTCATTAATTAAATCAAATGTACTGGAAATTATCGAAAATACAACACTACTTTGACTCAACTACCTTGAGTCATATACCATAGTCGTTCACACCAACCTTAAAAATTCTATTGCAACAAAAACTGCTGAAATCATCGAGTAAAACCTTTAACACCAAGGCTCTCTAACCGAGTAGTACAACAAGAGAGTAATCTCATTCATTAAGGAACATTCAAGTCGAGAATCAAATTCAAAGAAACATTCACCAAACAAAACTTGTCAGACAAGAATACCAATAGGCACATAGGGATGTACGAGTATAAGCACATTGTTAGCATATCACACATACTTCTTCCACAACACTGTAGGCATAGGCTCCAAGTTTGCATACCCCTCAGTGGCTGTTGACATCACAGACTTCCACACACACTGTAGGCATAGGCTCCAAGTTTGCATACCCCTCAGTGGCTGTTGACATAGGCACATTGTTAGCATATCACACAGACTTCCACACACACTGTAGGCATAGGCTCCAAGTTTGCATACCCCTCAGTGGCTGTTGACATAGGCACATTGTTAGCATATCACACAGACTTCCACACAGACTTTCACACACGCAGCTGAGGTCACGCGCTTGACCAAACCACACGTTCATAAGTAATGGTTACTATGCAAAGAGACAAAACCTGACCAAACATCTACGACAGAACCTGACCAAACATCCATTAGGTCCTACTCTCGTTGATAAAATCAAACGCGGCTAAACTGGAAATTATCGAAAATACAACAATCAACCACCCTTACATTGTCGTTTAAATCAATCTTAAAAACAAAATTGCGTCAAAAAAATGCCAGGTTCACAAAAATCATCGAGTAAAACCACAGATCTCTAACTGACTAGTAAACAAGTCTATCTCCCGTGTGTATCACTATTTGACTTAACACTACGGTCTTTCCAGACCCTGACCTCAACCAGAGCTAAACGCACAACATACAAGAAACACACCCACTGTCTACTCGAGTTTCCTCAAAAACCTTCAATTTTAATCAGACTACGACTACACAATATTTACTGGTACTGTCTAACACAATACAGCCGATAGAATCTCTTGGCTTGCAACCACAACTTTACTTCATCAAAATCCTTATAAACATCAACTGATACGTAACTCATTGTCATCTTTCTTAGCCTATCATGTGTATTATAAAGCAACTTCTATAATAAAGCAAAACTTATCAGACTTTACAGTGCACCTTTATACGGCCTACGTCTTCACACGAAAACAAGTCAACTGATCATATTGCGTAGGGGTTTGCATTTACGCAGACCATGATTATTCGAGTTTGATGTGCCAACAACTGCACTTTTTGGTTTCAAATATACGGAAAACAAGACTTTTGACTGTATTTTGTTTTGTTCATAATTGCGGCTTTTATTTGAGCATCAGATATCACAAATCACAACGTTGCCCCTCACCAGGAATTTCTCCTGTATCGTGGGTACCTTCACAAATATTTAAACTCACATACACAAGTACCCGACTTAAAAAAAAACTATCTGTAGGTCATACAGGTTATACTTGTACTCGTAACGTCATTATAGCACAGTGACCATATCGACTTCACGCGGACACAATGACCGAAATTCGTGTTTAAAATGAGTCCACGTGCTGTTATTAGTCAACCAATCGTTAAGCGACGTATTAGCACCACCATGTAAATAACCACCAATGCGTCCGAGGCATTGCCAATCACCCCAGTGACCTTATAAACACACACATAACATCACGCCTGCAATCCCCGAAGGGTTAGGCAGAGGTACCCAGTATACCCACATTTCGCCAGTTATGTTAAGACATAAGCTTAACCATGTAATAGGGGTGAGCCCATTGTCACCAACAGGGCACAAATCCAGAAAATAACACTTTGCCCGACCCGGGAATCGAACCCAGAACCTTCATGCTCATAGTCGCGCTTACGACTACTAAACCAACGAAATATTAAAATGGTTCGATCTTACTTGTATCAGGAACGAAAGTAAACCAATCCTGTCCGGAGCGTCGCCTCAACCGCGAGAGCGGTTACACAGGACTTCGCGTCCTCACGCGGCTCCTACGACGATCTCGTTCGCGCTTAGAACGGCGATCGGATCCCGAAACTTGCTATACGTGACCTTCCACTCCACTTATGGTGGCTACGAGATCGCTTAGAACGCAAGGCACTAGTTTTTGAACGCGAACAACTCGATCTATCCATTGCTAACTACTACCCGCTTTTATCTAAAATTAAAAGCCTGAAAACTAGTTTTTAACTTGTGGGCGAAAAGAATCTTTATCCCACTTCTGATATTAGGAATCAGAAGTGAAATACGTGAACAAAATAAACAATGTTTAATATCTTTTGAATTACACTTTTACAAAAATATCAAGACAAACATTTTAAACAATAATCAAATAGAAATAGCACTAGCAAATGGAATAATCAGTACACGAGCAAAAACATAAACCAAAATTAGCGAAGCACACGATATAGTCGGGTAGCAAGTCCTTTCCGAGCGCCGTCCAAGCAAAAAGTGACCGCTGCACCGCCGCTCGCCTCGTTTTATGAACTTCTGTCGGTTGCCGTACGTCGACCGGATGCAAACCGCACGGCTACTGGCTGATGGCGTGACTTTGAGCCAACAATATATTAATCTCGTTTTAGGCACGTGTACCTACGTTTCGGTTGGAGAATTGAACACGTTCACATTATTATTACGAATTCCCCGACGACGGGGAAGGCAACGGTGTTTACAAAGTCAAATTTTTGTTACCGAAGCTCCATAGATGTGTAATAGCTTTTTTTACCCTATTGCGGTGAAATCTAGAAGGAGGGTTATGTGTTTGAGGTATTCCACATTGGGCACCCGCTTTAACGGCACCTGAGGTAATGGCACCTGAGGTATTCCACATACGGCACCTGTCAATATTTTTCGCAGGTGCCATTAGTGGAATAGTTTATTATTTAAAATTTTATTCCACATACGGCACCTACGGATCAGTAGGTACTACTAGTGTTGGGGGGTGGCTTGTCTGAACGGACCGCAGCTGTCAATTCTTTCTGGTCCATTCAGACGTAGACAAAAAATGTGTACATCCGAACGGACCGGTGTAAAAAAAAAAACAAATGAATAAGTTTAAAGCGGCAGTCCCATTCATTGGAGTAATTCATCAACTCGTCCCACATGCCCACGGCCCATGACCTGTATGTGTGTACCGTCCAGGGATACCGTTTGGTCCTGTGGGGCTAGCACATACTGAAATACAGTCGCCTTGGCGGATAAGCCACGAAAACTGCAACGCATGACTATGAAACTTATCCAGCGCAGCCCGTCTCCGTGCTCCAAACTCCTCTAGCGATATCCGGGCTCACTTGATGGGACATCGCCACCATTCACGAAAGCCATGCAATGCGACCACGATTGACTTCCTGACCTATCGCCCGTTGGCAGAAATACTTATATCAACTAGGTACTAATTATATTTCTACAGTCTTAAGAGTTAGAGTTTAAGAGTATTCAAAGCTTAATCAGCCTATACCAATGTAATATCATCATCATCATTTCAGCCCAAAAAAGAGTCCACTGCTAGACATAGGCCTCCCCCAGGCGTCGCCACATTGACCGGTCCCGTGCGTCTCTCATCCAGCGGGTTCCTGCAACCTTGACCAGGTCATCGGTCCACCTAGTGGGAGGCCTTCCAGCGCAACGTCTTCCGGTTCGCGGTCGCCATTCCAAAACTTTTCGCCCCCATCGGCCATCCGTTCTGCGAGCAATGTGCCCTGCCCATTGCCACTTAAGTCTGGCGATTCTTCTTATTCTTCGAATGTAATATATCTCAATATAATTTATACCTTTTGCTTGTGAGCGAGGAGGATCATAATCCATCAAGTAAGTTCAATTCGTGTTGATGGATGGCACTATGTTTTCTCACAATGTTTTTATTAAAGCAGAAGATAAAGTAAATACTGTTATTGCTATAGCTTTGTTAACGAGGGGTCTTACCTTGCAAAATTAGCCCAAGGCCTTAGTCTTTTAGGTCCAAACTCGAATGCAGCACCACAAGTCTCCGCGAAGCCCATCGATGGCTTCTTGGCATCCACGCATACTTCTTGGGATGTTTTTACCTGGGAAATAAAATAATATTTTCAAAAGTGTAAAATTGTAAGAAACCATACGCAACGACTGCATTTTATTGTTGTGTATATAGGAATTTTACATGCAAAGATATCAGAATCATACATGTATCGACTGCCACAACCCAGTTAGTACTGGGAAACAGGACATCCCTGAGTAAGACTGGTTTTCAACAGACTACTTGTGGGGACCGAAACGTGGTCGCTCACAATGGGCCTCATCAGAAAGCTCAAAGTCACCCAAAGGGCAATGGAGAGGGCTATGCTCGGAGTTTCCTTGCGTGATCGAATCAGAAATGAGGACATCCGCTTGAGAACCAAGGTTACCGACGTAGCCCGAAGAATCGCCAGACTTAAGTGGCAATGGGCAGGGCACATTGCTCGCAGAACGGATGGCCGATGGGGCCGAAAAGTTCTGGAATGGCGACCGCGAACCGGAAGACGTTGCGCTGGAAGGCCTCCCACTAGGTGGACCGATGACCTGGTCAAGGTTGCAGGAAACCGCTGGATGAGAGACGCACGGGACCGGTCAATGTGGCGACGCCTGGGGGAGGCCTATGTTCAGCAGTGGACGTCTTTTGGCTGAAATGATGATGATGATGATGACTTGTTGCGATCGTCAAAGATCTACATGGCAGCCTGGACCAACGGCTTATCGTGTTGTCGGAGGCACGGGGGAAAATCGGTGTGCAATGGGTGGATCAACCTAGGTAAGTATGGCTTAACTAACTGTTAAAATTTATCCACGAGTTCCTCTGATGTCTAAGTGTTTTGCGCAGAATAAAAATATTTTCTTTCTTTTTTATCTTTCCTTCAACGTAATTTTGGCGACTCAAAATAACCGACGCAAAGTGCATCGGATTACGTTTGTGTATTTTCACATTATGAAAAATACAACAACAGTAAACCGGTGCTTCATTTAAGGCAGTTTATTGAACTGGGTCTAAAAATACACTAGAACTAAGAGTACTTAGCTAAAAATAATTTGGTATTTGTCTAGAAAAAATACCGACTTCCGAGGAACAGAAACGCCGAACTTTTCAATCCAAACTTAATATTATAAATGCGAAAGTAACTCTGTCTGTCTGTTTTTCTGTCTGTCTGTCTGTCTGTCTGTCTTTGCTTCACGCCTAAACTAATGAACCGATTTGTGTGAAATTTGGTACAGACATAGTTTGGAACTTGAGAAAGGACATAGGATAGTTTTTTTTTTTTCGCGAGATCGGGAACTATGTGGGTAAAACCAAAAATCTGCCGGAAGTCACTATTCCACGCGAACGAAGTCGCGGGCAAAAGCTAGTTGGTTCATAAAATATTCAACGTATTTACTAAACAGGATGTTTGGTAGAAAGATCAAGGAAAATTTTCGAGTGAGTGCGGATATATGTCATTTTCTAGCACAAAAAAAGTCAATTTGAAAATCACCATAAAGAAAAACACAAAAACTGAAAGATTTTGTAAGCAAATACTAATAAGAATGTAGGAAGAAGACGTGCTGCGCCGATTCCATATAAATTAGGATAAGGGCAGATAAAGATGATAATGGGAGCAAATATTATTACATTTTTTTTATAGGAAATATGCATTGTAGAACACAACAAAAATTAATTTATAACAACCTCAAACAAAAGGTGGAAAGTTGTGGACTGAAATAAATCAAATAATTTCTTAATTTTTAAATCTTTGAGTCTTTGGTCAACTCGACCCACTCGAAATGGACCCGCGGGTCCAATCGACTACCTTACATCAAAAGTTCTGTGGGTGAAAACTAGGATATGAATCCCCCCCCAATTCCTTACAAAACTGTACCGGTCCGTGTCCCAAACATCCTGTAGTAAAGAAACAGTAGGCGTATATCTCATCATCATCATCATTTCAGCCAAAAGACGTCCACTGCTGAACATAGGCCTCCCCCAGGCGTCACCACATTGACCGGTCCCGTGCGTCCCTCATCCAGCGGGTTCCTGCAACCTTGACCAGGTCATCGGTCCACCTAGTGGGAGGCCTTCCAACGCAACGTCTTCCGGTTCGCGGTCGCCATTCCAGAACTTTTCGGCCCCATCGGCCATCCGTTCGGCGTATATCTAAGACTAAGCAAACTCTATAAGGATATACAACAATAACAGTATGCTTGGCAACAGAAGGTTTTCGTCGAGTTCAGTGTCCCTAGATAATTTCGTATTATTATGTTAATAGTATTCCAACCGAGATGATCAAGTGGGGACGGGTTTATTAATACAAATTGGGATGAGACTTTGTTTTCCCCTGTATACTTGAATTTCAGCGGTATTTTTGCTCGAATATTGTGGTTACAGACTTGTTCAGACGCCAACACGTCAGTTACCCCAAACAGTCAAATTTTACCAAATTACTTAGGGTTAAACTTGAGGGTGTATATTGTATCTATTTGTGTATGTGAGTGTAAATGTTTTGCAAACTCACCCACGCTTTAGAAGTAATTCCTAGTGGGGCCACGTCCTTTATCAAAAAAATAAAGAAATAAAAAGTACTGACGTTATTGAACAACCGTTCACGTCACCACTTCACCGACACTGCTGTAGCACTACTAGCACACACTTTCAGAAACTAGGGTGATGTTACAGTAAAACAATTGATAAATTTCACAGGTGTATTAAAAGATCAATATCGCATAACAAAATATGAGCGACCTTATTCAAGGCCGGAGAATCATAACATCGCGATTCACAATCGTGACGTAATCGATCAACGCCATCTATTGTCACAAATTAACACTAGGTAATATTATGACTTCTGTCAAACATACCGCCCACCAAGGCCAATTTTTTTAAAAAACTTGGCCTTCCTTAGTAACTAAACACGTAATTGAGTTATAGTTCCGCCCACCATGAAATCTCGTAATTACCAATACAGAATTAAAAATAAACCTTAAAATTAATTACACAAAATCATACTATTCTAAATAATACAGCTGTTTAGCTACGTAGACATCACAGGTAAGCTACAAATTTTAGCAATGGACCTTTTTATTATGGCTTGTTTTGTACGTATAGATACGACTCGAGTGATGCCATCGGCTCCAGGGTGTGTTGCAACCACACGACCAAGCAGCCAGCGAGAGGGTGGCAAATCATCCTCTTTAATTAAAACCAAATCTCCGATGGTTGGGTCCGGAGTTTGCTGATTCCATTTGTATCTGTTTAAAACCATAGTTAAATAATCCTGCGACCAGCGCCGCCAAAAATCAGTCATCTTTTGCGTGAGCTGCCATCGACGTAATGAGGATACATTAGAAGACTCAAAATTGTACTCGGGAACGGCGACCAAGGACTCACCAACAAGGAAGTGACTCGGGATCAAAGCATCCAATCCATCCAAACCGTCATCTGATCTGAAAGGTGGTCGCGAGTTGAGCCAGGCCAACACGACTGTAGAATCAGTACAGGCATGAATATTTTGTTTCTTATTGTCAAATATCTGAGCCATCTCAACCAACAATCTGCTGAGAAGAATTACTCCACAGAGTTCCAATCTGAGAATCGATATTTGCATGATAGGTGCTATTTTCATCTTTACTTTCACCAAATTCACTGATATATGACCCTTAACATCGATTACCCGGATATAGACAACAGCGGCGTAAGCTGCCTTTGATGCATCACAAAAACCATGAAGTTCTACTAGTGAATTGTTGCATTTGGTGTTAATCCAGCGAGGTATTTGTATTTCAGATAATTGACACAAATCATCCCAGTAAGTACGCCATTCTTTTAATATATTGCTTGGAACTTCATCATCCCAGCCTATGCCTGATAACCATAGCTTTTGAATTATTATTTTTGCTACTATAACACTTGGTGAAACCCATCCGAGTGGATCAAACAAACGTGATATGTCTGATATAATTATTCTTTTAGTTACAGGTTCCTTCGTCGGCGGAAGTGTCACCGTGTAGCGGAACGCATCAATCATTCGATCCCAGGTAAGTCCAAGTAACTTCATAACTTCGTCTAATTTAAATTTTCTTGTTTCTGCTTTATTTTCTCCATCGCTTTTGTTTATCCTTTCCAATAATTCCCCACTATTGCTTGACCACTTTTGTAGCGAAAACCCTCCCATTTCTACTAACTTGTTAAATTCATGATACAAATGAATACCTTCTTCAACTGTTTCGACGCCCGTAAGCAGGTCATCCATGTAGAAGACTTCCTTTACCTTGTTAGCAGCTTTGGGATAGTTATCTTTTTCGTCTATGGCCACTTGCTGTAGAACTTTAACTGCAAGATACGGAGCACATGCCGTACCAAAAGTAACCCTTAGTAAACGATATTCATGAACTGGATGATTGGGACTTTCTTTCCACAAAATTCTTTGAAAGTCAACGTCTTGATCGTCAACTTTGATTTGCCGGTACATTTTAACAATGTCCGCAGATAAACAGATTGGATACAATCTCCATTTCATCAAAATGTGCCTTAGAGTTGGCTGCAAAGTAGGGCCTATCATTAAAAGATCATTCAATGAAACACCGTTTTCACCTTTACAGGATGCATCAAAAACTATTCTCATTTGCGTGGTATCTTTGTCTTCCCTAACAACCGCAAAATGAGGTAAGTAAATTCCATTCTTGTTTTCTTTTTCAGGTACCTTCTCCATATGCTCCAACTGTAAGTATTCATCTAACACATTTTGATACTTTACTTTCATGTCTTCACTTTTTCCCAATCTAGTGACTAATGACGAAAGCCTCTTTTCAGCTATCTTTTTTGAATTCTTAACTTTGAATTCTGGATTTGTGGTTTTAAACGGCAATCGCACGATATACCGCCCACCCGCGTCTTTTTTTGTTGTTTCGGCGAAGAATCGTCGCATACACATGCAGCATAAACATGCAGCACATCAGCAGCATGCAGCATGCAGCATGCAGCATGTCAGCACGAGCCCGTTTTGGCTCAGACGTGCGCGCCATTAACCCCTGGCATCCAGCGTGGCACCTCGCTGCGGTCATCGCCACGCCAGCTATCAGGGCAGTAACGTGCACCTCACAAGTGAAACGCAATAGGGTGCGCCATGAACCTACCCACACCCATAGTCGGTGACTTTATTTATTAATTAATTATATTTTATTATGTTGACAAGTTTCGTGGTCTTATTTTCATATAACCTGCGCCACGCAAACCTTTTCTGTCACATTGGCATTGACGTGCGGAGGTGACCTTTTGTCCACCTCTTGACACGCTGGACGTTACGTTCCAGGGTCCCAGGTTCCTGCTGGAGGAACACCATAACATCTAAGTTGCGGTTGGAGCTCCGCCCAACCTCTGCACATCACGCGCACCTGCACAGCACGAGCCCGTTTTGGCTATGTCGTGCGCGCCATAAAGTTCGGCACGGACTTCCCACGTTGGCCATATTTGCCACGTGGGCCTCGCCGAGCTTCTCTCCGGGTCGACGCGACCACCTGTCGGCCTACACCCCTGGCATCCAGCGTGGCACCTCGCTGCGGTCATCGCCACGCCAGCTAACAGGGCAGTAACGTGCACCTCACAAGTGAAACGCAATAGGGTGCGCCATGAACCTACCCACACCCATAGTTGGTGACTTATCTTTTAAATATATATTTTTTATGTTGACAAGTTTCGTGGTCTTATTTTATATAACCTGCGCCACGTAAACCCTTTCTGTCACATTGGCATTGGCATTGGCACAATGTGACAGAAAAGGTTTGCGTGGCGCAGGTTATATTGAAATAAGACCACGAAACTTGTCATCATAAAATAATTATAATCAATAAAATAAATAAAGTCACCGACTATGGGTGTGGGTAGGTTTATGGCGCACCCTATTGCGTTTCACTTGTGAGGCGCACGTTACTGCCCTGATAGCTGGCGTGGCGATGACCGCAGCGAGGTGCCACGCTGGATGCCAGGGGTGCAGGTCGATAGGTGGTCGCGTCGACCCGGAGAGAAGCTCGGCGAGGCCCACGTGGCAAATATGGCCAACGTGGGAAGTCCGTGCCGAACTTAATGGCGCGCACGTCTGAGCCAAAACGGGCTCGTGCTGCGCGTGCCAATGTGATAATGAAGGTGTTGGTGGGATGTCACAATCAGACGGAGTTTACATGATGGAGAGAGTGGAAAAGAAAGCATGACAGCACATTTTGATGTGTCATCGAAACACAATCGAAATGTATTGAGCTGAAGGCAACATAATTAGCGTAGCATAAAGTCGGAGAATATAGGGCTGCATGCTTAGATAACCTGCAAGGCTAGAAAACACAAAAATACACACATGTTTATGCTGTATGTATGTGTGCGTCGAAGAATTGTCGTTCGCATTGTTGTTGTTCCTCAGTGAGAGGATTGTTGTTGATTGTTGTCTCCGCCTCTAACTCCCAGAACTTTTTCAAAAAGTCGTTTTCCTCCACATAAGAATGCATAACTACGACATTCTTATGGGGTTGATGTGATTTTTTAACCACACCCGAAAGAATCCACCCAAATAAAGTAGCTTGTGCTACTAAAGTTCCCTGAGGTCCCTTTTTCATTCCCTCTTGAATTACTTGACCATAAACCTCGGCACCAAGCAAAATGTCAATCTTGTTTGGTGTGTTATATTGTGGATCTGCTAAAGGTAAGTCACATACCCAATCTAGTGATACTATTTTCTTGCAAGGAAGAAACGTTGTTATAGTTTTGAGTACGTAAGCGGCAACTGATACTTTTACGCTTGGATCATGAATAGAGGTAAGTGTTATTTCTACCATAAACTTTGAAACAACATGAGTATTTCCTTCCAGCCCTGAAATGTGTCCCTTTATTGGCATCTTTTTAAGACCCAAGTATTGAGCAGTTGCTTCTGTCACAAAAGATGCTTGAGACCCTTGATCAAGCAACGCCCTGATAGTGCGACTCATTCCATTCCTTGCTGTAGCGTTTACTAGAGCCGTGGCTAGCAACACCTGATTTTCCCTTTTAATTTTACTCGACGAGAAAAATGTAGACACCATGCCGGAGTTTGACGATTTGGATGATGTAGCCTTCTGTTCAACAGATGTGTCTCCGTCATCGTTCCGAGGCACGTTACAATTTTTTGTAATATCTGCATCGCTCTTTACCTGACCATCGGGATGGAGCAAAGAATGATGTTTACGCTTGCAAACTCGACATACGGCTGAACTCAAACACTGCTTGGCCGAATGGTTGTACCCTAGGCAGTTGAAACATAAGCCATTTTGTCCTACAAATTCCCGTCTGGCATTTACATCCGTTTTTATAAAGTTTTTACAGTTCATTATTTTATGATTTTCTTTACAGAATTTACACTCGATAGTAGAAGCATGAAACACTTTAGGCTTCTCCATTTGTTTTGTTTTTCCCGTGTTAGATCCTGATTCCAGAAATTCAAACGCTCGGTAACGACTCGTTAGAAAATTATTAAATTGTTCGTAAGTTGGTATATCATCGGAAGAAATGTCGCTCGTTACGCGTAACTCCCACTGCCGTCGGGATTCAGGATCCAACTTCAAAGTAAGTAAATGAGTCACTATGAGGTCCCAGTCAGTAGTATTGATTCCAAGGTTATTTAACGCATGTAAGCAATCGTTTGAAGTGTCCATTAATTCCTTGAGACCCATAGCTGACTCATTACTTAAATTCTTTTGACTGAGAAACCTTTTCAACATAAAATGAGATAAATATCTTTTATTGTTATAACGCGCGTTGAGCTGTTTCCAGCACCGATCATAATTTGTGTCCGATATGGGTATTTGTCTCAGAAGTTGTTCGGCTTCCCCAGACAAATATCCTTTTAAATATTGCATCCGTTGCACGTTATCTAATGAGTTGTTGTTATGAATGAGCGATACAAATAAATCCCGAAAGGTAACCCAGTCTGTATAATTTCCAGAAAAGACAGGAATAACAATTTTAGGCAGTTTGACTTGACACTGTTTAAAATCACGTTTTACATCATTAGAATTTTCCTCTGTAACCTCATATGATTCCAGAATAGTTTCTAGTTCAGTCTTATACTGAATGTAGACTTCTTGAGTTACATCAAAAATATCGTTTTTAACATATGAACTTTGTTTTAATTCCTCTAAATCATATTCCTCGTATAGTTTGCTATGACCATCAGATAATTGATCCCACATTTTCTCCAAACTTTCCAATCTAACTTTAATGTAAGGACGAGTTATTCTTTCCTTTGGTGACTTTTTAAAATTAGAATAAGCTTTATTTATTCTGGTGCAAGCTTCTTCTACTTTATGAACTAATGACCCCATTTTAAAAAGTACCAGCGAATATTTAAACACAAAGTAAATGTTAACAAACTTTGAAATAAAATAATTAAGAAATTTTACAAGTCTTTAAAACATAATATTTTTGAAAAAATTGGGCATAGGTTCCCCGTCTTAACCAATTTTTCTTAAAATGAAACTAAGTCTAAAAACCACTACAAATTATTCTAAGTCCAAAGTTATTTCCCGATAAATTTTCTAAGTTCTGAGATTCAAGGCAATAAAGTTCAAATTAAAGTTTATTTCCAAATGTTCTGCGACTGAACCAATTTGACTACCACTTTTAGTATTAAAGTTCACTCACAGCTGTTCCTCTGATTGATACCACCTGATGAATTGTCCACTGGTTGATACGTATGACAGTGCACCCTCGCACGTCACACCCTGGTCATCCTAGTTGCTGACTCCTGACGATGACGACTCCCGGCACCGTCTGCAGTAGCTCGCTGCCTGCACAGCTACTGCTGCTCTGCTGAGTTGCTGCTGCTGCTGCTGCTCAGCTACTTGGCCAGTTCGCGCAAGCAATCCACTTGCCCGGCCAAGACGTGGTAGACACAAAAAAATCCTCGGACTGTGTTATCCGACACGAAGGACCAAATGAACAACCGTTCACGTCACCACTTCACCGACACTGCTGTAGCACTACTAGCACACACTTTCAGAAACTAGGGTGATGTTACAGTAAAACAATTGATAAATTTCACAGGTGTATTAAAAGATCAATATCGCATAACAAAATATGAGCGACCTTATTCAAGGCCGGAGAATCATAACATCGCGATTCACAATCGTGACGTAATCGATCAACGCCATCTATTGTCACAAATTAACACTAGGTAATATTATGACTTCTGTCAAACAGTTATGTTTTTCATGTCTACAGTTGATACTGTCCTGATTGCAAAAATTCAAACCAAAATACTTTATTTTCGATTAAAAATTAGTCGAATCTTCGTTATGTTTTCGTCGCTTGTTAGTAACAAACAGTCGACGCACGGTAACAAAGTCTCTTCGAGATTTAATTGTAACTTGTTAGTCTTAAACCAAAGAGACTGCGGAAATGGCGCTGAAAAAAGGGGGGAAACGGAAGCGTAAGTCATTAACCCCTTTGAATTGTCCACACAAATCGCCTGCCTACTTTAGAACAAAGAAATATTAATACCGACTGTTACGAAGCAGATTCATTTCACAATAAACGAGATTTAAATTAATGTCTAACTGATACTTAGAGACGTTTATTGATTACTTACTTAGACCGTTACTTAATAAAGGTTTTGTATGTCAAATCTCTACTAAATGACGGCTTAAGTAATCATTAAACATCTCTGAGTGCGACAGTAAATGTTAAATCACTTTTATTTTAACCGACTTTAAAAAAGGAGGGGTAAATCTTAAATTAATAGTTTACTATTTTATAACGTAGAAAAAAATATTAATGGGCTTCAAAATACACTATATATTTTTAAAAATGAAATTTAAAACTTTTAAAATATTTAAGCAGTACGCCGCCATTTTGCGCGCGCTTTGCGTGACGTCACATGACACGTCCAGTGGGTGTTTCACAGAACTTAGATACCCTAACGGGATACAATGTCGTGTCAGATGACGTCACATTTCGTTCGACTAATGGTGGCGCGTTTTGGAAGTTTGAATTTCGCTCCCTTATTTTGCACTTTTTGAATATTATTTTAGGGGTTTAAATAATAAGTAAATAAAAAAAAATCCTTTTCATTATAATATTACGATAATAAGTATTCGAGAAAACAATATTTTAGGCCATTTCAAATTTTATGCATATTCCCTATTCTAATACGAGTAGGTATTGGACCAAGATGTATTATTGAAATTCATTTTATTACTAAATTGTATAGCAGCTGCAGTAGCTTCGAGATTTTACGAGTCGTTAACTTTGAATCTATCGTGAGAAATAACTTCCTTATCAATTACAATCTTTATCAGTATTTAATTTATTACTAACATTAAACTGAAGTCCTTTACGGTTCTAAAAACGTTTTTAAAACTTGCTTTAAAATTGAAAATTGCACAATTATAGTGTTTCGAAAATGTGCATTTTTAAATATTTTGGTGAAAATGATCAAACGATAAGTAAAGTTAATTTCAAACGTTTGCAGTAAATAACAGGTATCTCATTTTGATCGAACAAAGGCATTTGCGGGATAATTTTGTAGACAATTGTTAATGTTTCATGAGATGTGATCAACGCTTGTTATGAGGTCATTGTAACCAAGTACCTATTTAGTGATTTAAAAACATCACGCCTGTAATCCCCGAAGGGTTAGGCAGTGGTGTACCTAACAATACATCCACATTTCGACAGTTATGTTTTAGTCGAATGTAAAAAAAAGAGGGTGAGACTAGTGCCATAAACCGGCCACAAATCCAGAATCCGTGGCTGATACTATGAAATTCCTGATCGAAAAACCCAGTAAACTTTTCCAGACCCGGAAACCGAACCCTCAGACTTCATGCTCACTAGTCGCACTTAGCAACCACTAGCAGAGGCTGCAAACAAATTAAGGAAGTTTAGAATTAAAAAGCTTTCAAGAATGCTCCATCTTCACTTTGTCTAGGCCCTCTTGTTATTTACAACTAGCTGAACCCGCGCATGCGCTGCAATGCGTTTTTCCTACCTACCTATCTACTACGCTACCTACAACCCTACGTACTACCCTACCTACTACCCTACGTACTACCCTACCTACTACCCTACCTACTACCCTACCTACTACCCTACCTACTACCCTACCTAAAAAAAAAAAAAAAAAAGTTTCAAAGAACCTTCTCCTGGTTCTTAGCTACCTTCGTTACCAATTTTCAGCTAAATCCGTCCAGCCGTTTTCATGCTATGTCGTGACAACAGAAAACGGGTTTCATTTTTATATACATAGATTCCCAACAAACGTTTAAATAAACAATGCATCAAACCACAATAAAGCGAAACATCAGTCACGGAATATTGATTAATAGTCTATGTAATCTCCTGAGCGGTGAATAGCTAAGCAGTCACCTTGGCCTTCACGACGCTTCCTTCTAACACAATCTTCTAATGTCGTAAGCAGTGACGAGACTGCAGATAGACGGATACATTTACATACGATTTTCTAGAAACAAATGATGATCAAGGTCTCAAAATTGCATCGAATAGGGATGTGTCCTGGGTAAAAAAAATATGATTCCGTTTAGTCCGTCAGTTAGATTATCGAAAAATATTGGATACGTGTTTTTTGTTTTATCAAATTAATAAAAATTGGCAAAGTTTCGCGTCAACGATTATGAGTGGGGGCTTTTGACGGCACTAACGTGGTAATTTTTTTTAATGTAGTGCGATGTGACGTTACAAGAGTTTTTGAAGCACTGTATCGTCTTCATTTTTGATTTACGTGCAAAAAGAAAAAAATACGTGTCGAATATTTTTTGGTAATCTATGTGACGGACAATTTTTTTTTTTTTGTCAACTACCCTATAGTATCAAATTTTAATGACTTCTTCCTTTTGTACTACTCTATAAAACTTAACATTTTTGGCCAATCTAAGCGAGAAATGGTAATATTGTTATGTTTGTAGTAGTACTGTACAAGAAAAGCTCTAAAATAATAACGACATCCGTAATTTGAGAGCTCGAAGAGCCTACGGAGAGTTCTTGAATGACGTATATAATCTACTGTGTTAAAACATAAACCACTACTACTAACATGCAAGTAAGTTTTTAGTTCGTAAATTCACAACGATATTTCATTTTTAGCGAAACAAAAATAGACAATTCTAACTCATAATTTCATATTTAAGTTTTTAAACTGACATGGTCACTGACACAACTTTTAATATCATAAACGGGATATTTACCATGTTTGATTTTTGTTTCGAGTTCCCGATAATATAATATCTTTAACATAATTTCATGCAAATGAATTCGTACGGAAGTCGATCAAATAATGCGTTCAAACGGTTCATCGATTCACGACCTTCGATAACAATAGCAACATTTAGTCAATTTGTCTGCCCGGTCGATATTTATACCACCCATACCGGAAATGTATGAAACCTAGGAATTGTATACAATGACGGATTACACACATTTCCGTAAACATATATATAATTATATACTTTGGGTGCTGGGAAATCATCAAATGCCTCCTCCCGCTCTGGGTAGCAGTAGCAGTAAGGAGTGTCATACTTCTACTGACTAAAAACCACCCATGCTCCTTCTTAGCCCCTGTACCGAGGCCGCGGTATCTCTTTCGAACACGGGCCCCGACGGGATGTGTAGTAACTCCTGAATTTGAAAAATGAAGGCTCTTTTTATACCGGGGCTGTAGGTTGTTCGAAAGTCATACCGCGGCCCCGGACCCAAAGGGCAAAAAAGGAAACTGGGTGGTTTGTAGTCAGCAGAAGTCTGATACTTCCTTCCGCTCCATCCAGAGCGGGTAGAGTCATTAAAATTTGTTGATTTTCCATCATCCAAAAACAGAAAGATAAGACACATTTAATATCATAAAAGCGTAATATGCGAACTGAAAAGTTAATACTCAATACTCAATACTCAATTCTTTATTGCATTCCACAATGTAGGCTTAGGTGGTAAACATTTTTAAAAGAAACAATCATGGACCCTGTCGGGCACAGCAAAAGAAATATTATGTTAAGCATACGGCTTAACATTTACTAACGTATGAAAAATTATAATATTAAAATTTATAATAAAATTCAAAAATTAAATACTAATATAAAATCACATATTTACCTTTACAGACCTAAGTAGGTGCCAATATAACAATATTCAATACAAAAATAAAAATCAAAAGTTATGGAGAAAATGGAAAAACGAAATTATAAATAGTTAACAATTTGATAAGTACAACACATTTTGATTATTTTATAAGTTTCAAAGATTTATCATCTAAGTATTCGTTGACACTGTAATAACATTTGCTTAATAATAGGTTTTTTAATTTTTTCGTGAATAGGTGGAGCTTTTTTTCTTCTTTTATTGATTTAGGTAACTTATTATATATTTTCGTTGACATAACCAGAGGGCTGGTAGAGTGTATTTTTAAGCAGGATGTTGGTAGGCTGAGTTGTGTTTTGTTTCGTAGTGTGTATCTTGTTTGTATGTCTTCTCGTTTAGTGTAAAAGTCTTGGTGTTTGTGAGCGAATTTGCATATTTCAAGTATATATATACAAGGAAGAGAAAGTATATTTAGTTTTATAAAATGGGGTTTGCAGCTATCTATCTGTTGTATATTTACTAAGATTCGGATAAATTTCTTTTGAACGGTGAACAATGAAAGGGCATCTGTACTGCATCCCCACATTATAATGCCGTAGCTAAGCCATGCAAAAGCATAGGCGTAGTATGTAACCAGGGCAGTCTGTAAATTTGTGGTTTTTTTAACTTCACGAAATGCATATAAAAATTTGGAAAGTTTTGATTTAATTTTTTGTACGTGTGACTTCCAATTTATATTTTTGTCTATGGTTATTCCTAATAATGTGAATTCATTTACAGTTTCTATGAGATGATTATTAAAAGAAAATAATACATTTAGAGGATTTTTTTGGTGGGGATGGAATGTTATGAGTTTAGTCTTTGTAAAGTTGATTTCAAGGTTGTGTTCGTTCATCCAGGTTATTATTTTACTGAGAATTTCATTGAGGGAACTGTTTAGGTTTATGTTGTCATGACATTGAGTGAGAATGGAGATATCATCTGCAAACAAAACGCAAGGTCCGGATTCTGCTATAAATTTAGGGAGATCGTTGATGTAGATGAGAAATAAAAGACATCCAATCACACTTCCTTGTGGTATTGATGCGCTAATCGCCTTTCTGTCAGACCGGAATTTTTGAAGTTCATTTATATTGTTATTGAAGTATTCTATTTCTACTAGCTGTGCTCTATTTTCCAGATATGATTTGAACCATTCATATGATTTACCACGGATCCCTAATCTATATAGTTTATTTAATAAAATACCATATTGCACTTTATCATAAGCTTTGGTCATGTCAAGCATTAAACCTACTGCGTATTTTTTTTTATCTATTATGTTTAGGGCTTCCTGTATAAATTTATAGACTGCTAATGCTGTTGATCGATTTTTCCGAAACCCGTTTTGGCATTCGTTAAATATTTTATATTTTTCGCAGAAAGTATATACGCGATTGCACATTGCTTTCTCGAAAATCTTTGAGGCTGTAGGCAGTAAAGCTATCGGACGGTAATTACTTGGCTCTGTTTTGTCATTTTTCTTATGTAAAGGTTTCACTAAAGCTATTTTCAGCTGATCAGGGAATACGCCGTCCTCAAAGGACTGATTAAGTAATTTATAAAATGGTAGTGTAAGCTCATCAGCGCATTGTCTGAGTAAACAGGGTGGAAGTTCGTCTAGGCCGTGACTTTTTTTATTCTTTAGTGTTTTTAGCAAAGTATTTATTTCGTAAGGGTCTACTGGAGTGAGGAACATTGTATTTTCGGTATGTGAGAGCACTGGTATGCTTGTCGACTCATCGTTTGCTCGTATAGAACTTTCCTCGCCAATGGATGCAAAAAATCGGTTGTCTGTAAAGTCGGTTTACTGGCGATACTTGAACGTGACAACGTCATAAGAAAATACAGCACTTACATTGCTATAAACAAACAATTAACACGCCGTTGCAATGGAACGACAATTAACACGCCGTTGCTATGGAACGCCTCAGAGCGAGGTAACGCCTCAGAGCGAGGTAACGACTCATGACGTCATCTTTTTTCGTTCGTGCAGCCGGCCATCGAATTATAAGACGTTATCACGTCAAAAAGTTGTTAAACATATTGGCTACTTCCTTTGGCTCCGAGGTTGTGTTATTGTTATTTTTTTGTAGTTTTATGTTAAATTTGTCTTTTTTTATTGTTTTATTCGTTCGCTCATTTATTATATTCCACATTGTTTTGACTTTGTTATTAGATTTTTTAATTTTGTTAATATATTGTAATTTTTTTGCTGTTGTTACTGATTTTTTTAATATTTTTTCGTATTTTTTATAGTGTTGTGTTAGTAGTTGTGTAGTTGAATGTATCGAAAAAATTTCTGCGACGCTTTTTACAATTTTTTGCTTTCCACTAAGCCATGAATAATGATGCCCGTAGCCAAACAAAAAATTGCAAAAAATATTTTAAAAGCACTGTACTGTAAAAATCACGATTTTTATAGATTTTGATCATACGTATGCAAAACTGGAATCTTTGAAAAGTGTCAAAATTCATTTATTCGGATTAAGTGAGACGTGATACACACACCAATAGGAAGATTCAATCCTGGCAAAATTGATTTCAGTTTGATAAATATTTAATCATAACTGTGTTATTATTGAGCTGGTGGATAAATAATTACAGCCGCTCGGATCGATCTTCAGATTAAGCTGCACTGGCCTAGGTTGGTCCGTGAATGGGTGACCATCTATTACCTACCAAGTTTCCTCCGTACCTCAGAAAGCACGTTAAGCCTTTGGTCCCTCTGTCATTTAAAGATCTCTGAAAGTCGTTACAGACTTTACGGTCAGTGGCCCGACAGCAGTCTTACCAAAGGATATCGTATTACCCAGTATGAACTAGATTGTCGAGGTCAGACATGCAGTCGCTTCATGTAAAAGACTGTTATTCAACTGCATCGGTTAGATCAAAGCTAAAATGCCTTACCAGAACATAAACGCAGTGTGTGCAAATGAATCCGACTACTAATGTGCCGATGGCTCCGGCTGCTAGACCTGCATTCTTGAACGCAGCAGGCATAGCCAGGATACCAGACCCTAGTGAAGACTTCAGTAGATGCACCAGAGATCCTATTGTCCTAGAAGAAGGTAATACCAGATTTTTATTTGATTGGGAGAGGGCACTTTCTCCTGTGAAACAGGTCTATCCCATAGCACAGGTGTCAAGGACTTCACACAATTTTGTAACCACTTTCTGACATAATAAAGATTGTTGATTAGAAGTTTTTATTTTCTTACGCATATTGTTTTGTGTACTATCTTTCAGAGTATTTTGCATGATAGATTGCATAAGCTCCGGATATTCTTTTTTTCTTGAATTTGCGGGTCTTGTTATTGCCAACTATTGCCAACACAATTTTGACTATATAATATTATGGTATATTCAATTTTACCTACTTCTGAAATACAACTTCTATAAACATTTCAATATGAAATCTTATTTGATTTTTGAACTTACGAATTCGGGTGTTCCACTTTTCTGTGTTCGAACGGGTTGTAGGCTTTCTCATTGATGACTTCTTTTGAACCTAAACTTAAAGTTGATTGGAAGCCAGGATTACTCGCGAGGTTGGCCCTGAAAAAAATAATTGAGTGGTAGATTAATCTGGGATTTTCTGGTTCCAATTGGAAATTGGATTTAGTTGGTGAGATTTTTTTTTTAATATTTTTAATTGAATAAGACTGCCGGTTGGTGTAGTGGTCTCAAGTGCGAATACTACGCATGGGGTCTTGGTTTTGATGTACTAAATAAATATGTATTCTTTCTTTTTTTCTTTCTTCAATGTAGCAGCCACGGAGTCTGGATTTGTGTCCAGTTGATAGCAATAGGACTACATGGGACTTAAACGCGAAATGTGGGTATACGAATGGGTACACCTCTACCTACGCGACATTCGCAAATACGGGCAACCGATAGATGTTTAGGTTAGGATGCAGGAATTCTATTTCGCTGTCTAATGTCACTAACTGGGAGGATACTTTAAATTATTTTATTTCCATTATAATTAGCCATCTTATTATTATACTTTTTATTATTTTTCTATAAGTACACAAAGAAATGATTCAATTATTTTAACTTTCAAATCACAGCAAAATAATGTTGATTGGGCTACAAAACCGCAATATTATGTTTGGTGGCTACTTTGGCTCAATTACTGGTTTCTCCAAGCAACTCTATTACTTTGGAAACCGACCTGGGTTAGGATATAGAAAACTTTTAGTCCCGGTAATAAGTTACCGTGAGATCATTTTCGGCCTGCGCAATAACCATAACCGTTGCCAAAAAAAAGCTAGTAAAAAATAAGTCGTGTTTAATGTTTTTATTTCTTACGAAAATATTTTTTTGTGTAGCTTTGTTTTAACTAAATGTCGTCTCAGGCAGACTTCTTAAGAAACTTTGCTTTTAAGACGATGATGTGAGTAGGCGTCATAGAAGAAATTAACATTTTTTAACCGACTTCGCAAAAAGGAGGAGGTTCTCAATTCGATTGATATGTTTTTTTTTTTCTGTGTATGTACACCGATTATGGTCCCATAAAAATTTGGCATGGTATGGCCCAGTACTTTTCATTTTTTTAAATTTATGATCATTTTTCGTATAAGTGTGTTCGCGAATAACTTCGTCGTTTATGAACCAATTTTGATGATTTTTTTTTATTGGATCGGAATATTTCAAGTGTGGTACCTACTACCTACATATGAAAACCAGGACCTGGTGGTGGAATCCTAGAGACATCGAGGGTAACCCTCAAATTTCATAGGCACGTATTACGTGTTTCGTGCTTTTTCTGACGCTATACAAGTATTCGCATCTAGCACTCATCAGTTCATGTTGATGAGCTGATGATGGAAGGTACTACTCCTCAATGGTTAGGAGTTGAAAGCAATAATAAGGGAATCTTGAAGGTTAAGGGTTAGGTTTCATAGTAAATATTTCTATAAGATATTACAACTAAAAAGGAAAAAATAAAAAAACTTTTTTGCAAAAAAAGCAATAGAATATATGAAAAAACTTTACTAGATATTTAAAAACCTTTTTTGCAAAAAAAAAAACTGACTTCAAAAAGACTGAAGTTTATTTTTCACTTTTTGGTCTTTTTGAAGTCGGTTGTTTTTTTTGCGAAAAAGTTTTTTTTTTTATACATTTATATTCTATTAACCTGACACTGTTGACTACAATTAAATTGAAGAAGGTCAATGGATTGTTTCTAAGTTACCCTTTACATTTTTTTTTAGTTTGTAATCTTAAGATCAGCTTTACGAAAAATAGATAATATTATGTTCCCTTAAGCTTTATAAAACAAATTGATCACATATTTTCCCAATGCGGAGTCTGTTTGAATTTTTATTTTCTTTTGAAATGCTGATTTCAGGATATTTCCGTCCAGCACTCGGCTTGTTATTGAGAGTCCTAGTTATACAATGCTGCAAGTAGGTAGTACCAATTAGGAAAATAGGTCAGAAATTGGATTATTAGTTGAAATATGGGCCGCTATGAGTGTTTTGCAGGATTGACCTGGCCAATTTTGTTGTAAGAAAACCATTCCTGAGAATTTCTCTTTTTAATTTACAACGAGTTTACATTATTTTCTGATTCGGGACAGGAAATTGTTCAAATCTTACACAAACATACAACAATTTGCATGAACTATCAATCGATAGTCTTACAGTTATCTTTTTTCTGTGGGAATCGAACCCACACGCAGCGCAGCCACTAATCGCTAAGTTCATGAAAAAATATTCCAAAATGATAATAATTCTATTTTTTACCCAGCTTAATAAGTGCTCAATAAATAAGAATTAATTTACATCAAATTCTGATTAATTCTGTCGGTGCCATCAAACGTTGATACTTGAAACGTCTTTGATATTTTTTTCTTTGAATTTAGGATAGGCAGACTAAACATCCACCTTGGTCTTTATTATAACTTGTCTTAACTAATATTATAAATGCGAAAGTAAGTTTATATTTGATTGTTAACTTTTACCAATCATCCTGACATTTTGCATATTACACGTTTCGCATATTAACGGACATAATAACCTTTCATTTCGAAAAAAAGTACTATTCCCGATGAAAACAACAATATAATTTTTTTAAAGATGTAAAATATTTTAATAGAAACTTTTTATAGTATTTTTTAATAATTTCACGCGGACGCAGGTGGTGGGTGTTAGCTAGTTTACTAAAAGTATGAACTCTAGAGTTACAGTACTTACGTGGAATTAAAATTCTCGAGCACAATGCTGCCTTTTTTCTCTCCGCTCCCCATTATGTCGTGTTTCTGTAAAGAAAGATATAAGGATTAAAGTTGGTTTATTTTAGTAAATACTTGTTTTTTACAAACACAGTGAGCCGTGAAATTAATTTTAGTAAACGACTGTCTTCGACACTTTGAAGCTGTATGAGTTTATTATCGCCTGACTTAGACTGCGGTCACAAAAAGCGAAAAGGTATGAAAAACAAAGGACAATGGATGGCAATTTTTTTTACAAGAACTTTTCTCAGTATATTCGGTTACGGCGGCCAGATATTAGCCATCGGTTTGGGAGATAAAATTATTTTAGCCAAGTGTGTGTGCACAGGTGCACTCTCTGTTCCTTTACTCTCATAGTCCGATGGGACGGCTATAATGACATGACCGAAGAGAAATCAGGCGCAGGACAAAGCATACAGGCAAAGGCATTGTCAACGATATTCACACACACGACATACGACGTATTTTTATATCGATGTGTCCGTGTTACCAAATCAAAGCCCGCAATTTGGTCCTGATCATTTACTAAATTATCTGTTAATATAGGTGTCCAGAGCCAAATCCAGGACTTGTCCGTCACGTAGCTGATCCTTGATATTTTTTTATACGTAACTCTCACTATGCGCTTTAGTGTGAACTCGGCCATAATGATGTCAACATTTTGCGGCTAGAAGACGGGAGAAAAGGAATTTATTACCTAGAGTTCAAGTATGAATAAAATTATATGATTCTTTTAAAGGACTTTTTAGTTTATTTTATGAGACTTGACAAACATGGCAGTCTTAACTATTCGAATTTGTCTTTTGAAGCGTAGCATTAGTAGAAAAACAAATGAATAATCTACAAACATAAAAAGTATGAAAAAAGTACACGAACATTACGTGATGCAAATCTTTCACACTTTCTGTTTAATCTCATTATCTAATAACCCATGAAGTGATTTTGTATCTCCACGTAATACTAATATAAAAAAAACTTCACGATGCTACAACAACAAAAAAAACAACGGTCGAGCATGATTATCATTACGTCACGCAGGTAATTTTCATTTCGTCAACCATCTGGTAAAAATGTCGACTATCATAATTTGACACACGGCGATTCAAAGAACTATCTTCTCGTACCGAATTTTATAACTTTTAACATTCTACAATCTTTGCATATAGCGTCACTGCGAACCTTCGATCAATAATAGGCGAACAGTCAAGTTATACTGGTCAGTGTGTAAGATAATAATCGTTGATAATCATACGAAGCGTATATTTGACGCGTACGTAATCGGTGTCAACCGTCAAGTAAGCCGAAGTGGGACGCGGTGAAACGTATCACTGATATTCTTTTACTGGATGTGTTGCAATTTTGACTTTTGGAAAGTTCCTGGGGGTTATTTACCTACACAGTCTGCAGGTTACTGTACGCTTACGTCATCCTACTGTTGAACAACGGCCTCTCCATTATGCCTTGCAGTTCCTTCGATCTAGGTCTAATTTGGATCACTTGTCTTAATAATTTATCCTTAGTTTTGTCCTGTTTAAAATTCTCGAAATCCATGCATGTCGTACACTCCTTTAAATACCTATATTACTATGATAAATCATCAGAAAATTATATCTCTTTTTGCTGGAGCGTAGCTATCCAGCCAGATTGAAACGATGACTCAGATTTCGTACGTTAAATATATTTTTTTAAATTTTAATATATTTTTTTATTTTTTTTCGTAAATTTACGGACGGGCTAAAACTCATCGGGAGTAGGGCAAGCTGTCAAATCGAGTAGTTATTCTATCAATTTCTATCTTAGTTCGGGCCGACTTTAGTACGGCCCGTATATTAGTCGACGCAGTTAGCGAGTAGACCCCCTGGTAAATAGAAGTACGAACACTGCGTCGTAGACCTAGAACAATAGTAGTTCATCAAGGCCTCATCCAGTCCGCTACATCTCTAAGGATAAGTTGGCGGTATGACAAACGAGTCCAACTTTTTGCGCCGCCAAACATTTGGAAACGAGCCCCATTATGTTTTTTACAAAAACCGGACAGCCGGTAATTGGAAATCGGAATTTCGAACGATGAAAATTAAAATTGCGAATTTTAACTCGGCCCGTTTTTTCGGGTTGTTGTGTAGGCATGCTGGATTGCGGGTTATTTTGATTTCTGATGTTGATGTTGGGGAGAAAGCGGTTTTATAAGGGCTAGTGAACTCTTGAGACTACCTTAACGTCTTACGGAACGTATTACAGACTGCCACCTGAAGTTTTGGATAGCTTTGATAGCAGATGGGGCACGAATAATTTTATTTTAGTCAGTACTTAAAATAAACTTCCAACATATAAATATGAGGATTAACAACAAGCAGTATTAATAATAAATACAAATAATAAGGTACACTTGGGACACTTTTGAAAAGAGCCCTATTTTGAATGAAGTGAATTTACAAAAATCCTTTGTTAGTGTTCCCCTACGTTATAAAAGGACCCCTGTGCAAAATTTCAAGTTTATAACCCAAACCGCCTTATTACAAAAGGTAAATAAACCTGGTTTAACTTAGACTTGGTTTATCTCGCATGCTGTCACTTTCTTTTGAATATTATTGAAGTGAGACGTCATGCGAGATAAACCAAGTCTAAGTTAAACCAGGTTTATCTACCTTTTGTAATAAGGCGGTTATAGTTTAGCCCCTGCGTTGATATGTCAGTCAGTCATTCAGTCAGCTTCACCTTTTATAACATAGATTTCACGAAACGAAGGTCATAGGACACTACTAGTTTTACATAAATATCTATGATGAGGATAAAACATCTGTTTTGTAACAACAAAGTTCTCATGACACAATTGCATTTGATAGTGACTGAATTAGCATGTAAGTGGCATTGAAGTGAGCCTTCGACTGTACCTACACGGTGAGAATTACAATGTCAATGTTAGTCATTTGGGTTTTTTATTGCTTTTTGCAATGTGAGTCATTAATTAGGAACTGGTATCAGTGATATCTGAAAACGGTGAAGGAAAACATCGTGAGGAAACATTAAAAAAAGAGAATGTGGCACTCGGAGACTGCCGCGGTAAAGCTATTGCATAGATTTTTTTTTACAATTATTTAATTTGACAACCTCAGTTGAGAACCTTGTTATTTTCCGTAACCATAGCAACCTGGTTGAAAATTTTCGTAACGGAATTTCTGGATTCGCTCTCCACGCTCAAGGCCCGCGATAGAAGCTATGCAATAGCTTAAAAATCGAAGACATGTGACATTCTACCAATCCGCACTGGGCCCGCGTGGTAGATTATAGCCCATCCCTCTTCTAGAGAGGAGGCCTGAGTCCCTGCAGTGGGAACATTATAGGCTGATGATCAGTGGCTTTTGAATTTAGCATCATCCAGCTGTGTTTCCCAACTATGTTGGGGTCAGTTTTTAACCTTATCAGATATTGTATGCATCTTAATATTATACCTGTGATTTCACGCGGAACGACTGCCTATCTGACCACCACAATCCATTCAGTACTGGACAATACGATAATCTGGTAGGTAACCAATAGCTAAGACTTGTAACGACTGCCGTTGCTCGATAATATAAACGTGGTAAAACAAATAAACAAATGTTTTATCGGGGTCAGTGACCGCCTGTGGTTAATTTAGATCCAGTTAATAGTTTGTAAAGAAAAACATCTCTTCTTTCTGAACTAATATTCAAGAAATACTAATGGAAATATCATGAGTAATGTAATTTTACTTTTATTACTTCTTTAGTTGGGTTCGTAGTTTTATTTCTTTAGTTAGTTTCGAGGTATTTAAGTAACTTATTTTCTTTAGTCTTATTCATTATTTATTAATGTGACACGTAAAGTAATTATTCGGGTCTTTTGATCTTTTTCACGTGTTAATCTTCTTCTGACGAAGTGTTAATGAGACTGAAAAATGTTATACTTGGCAAACTTAATTTAAAGAATTTCTAGAATGTTGCTTGGCTCCATAATTATTTACTTACACCAATTTATTATTTAACTTGCAATCATCAAAATAAGAAATACCGCAATTTGAGCTACATAATTACTCTTCTATTAAAATTTAAGAAAACATTATGTATACATTATAATTGTGGTAGCAACTTCAATAGAAAAATGTAATTACAAACTTACATTTTAGTACAGTAATCAGCAAACCAAACACGAAAATCATTTATTTCAGAAGTTTTTACTTTAGTTTATAATAATTTGTTAGGTATTTACCGAGGTACACTCCACTTTGCGTAATTCTCTCTCTTATTTGATCGATAACTTATACCTGAAAATGATCACGTAAGTATTTCAAGATCATCATACTTTTATCTTCATCTAAATATTTGATAGTGTGATTTCCATGATGATATTATCATCCTAATATCTCTTCTTAAGAAGGGCGTCTAAAGGGCGTATTACCCTTTGCGATATCCAGTGTAATTTCTGTCAATTGATAGATTTGGTTAGTAAACACTCCTGGCTTATCTATGAGATTACTAACAAAAACAAAAGATAAAGTGATGTCTCTCAAACCGAGTAATTTAAAAATATATATTTTTCAGCAAATTAAGCCTGGTAATCTTTCACGAGGAAAACAGATGGAATAATATTTATTATTATGCTAATGTTTCTCGGTAGAGCCATTGGTAACCATTATTAAATGTCGAATTGTGAACTTTTATACAAATTTTGTATCGTTATAAAGTGGTTCCACGAATCGGCAGGGAAGCGAGATAGGATAACCGCGAAATACTGTATCGTATTATCCAGTTTTTGTACGACATACCAGAAATGAGGGGCGCTCGGGAACGGAGAATATTTCACGGATTTTTTAAATATATCTCCATTTTCTGGCGTCTGTCGCATCTTGATTATATTAAGCAGAATGAACAGACTCACTGTGAAGAAATGTGAAATGTGTTTATTTATTTTAAAAATAGTGAAATGCTGTTCTGGTGGACGCAAGCGCTAGAGCTGAGGATGAGATCTTGGGTTTGATTCCAGGTCGAACAAAATATCATTAGCGTTTTCATCAGGAGTTACTCACACCGAGAGTCTAGAATTAGGGGATTGGACAAAAAAAAAACTAATTAGTCCGTCAGATAGATTTCCAAAAAATATTGACCACATATTTTTTCTTTTTTCACGTAAACAAAAAGTTAAGAAAATACAGTGCTTCGAAAACTCGTGTGACGTCATATTATGATAGTACATTTTTGTACCTTCAAGTGACGTTTCAAGCCCCACTCTGTGATCTTTGACGCGCTTTATTTTCGTCAATTTTTATTGATTTGATAAAACAAAAAACACTTATCCAATATTTTTCGATAATCTAACTGACAGACTAAACAGAATTCTATTTTTTTTTGAGTCAGTCCGATCCCCTATTGTGTCTTGTTGATTGTTATACACTCGCCCCTTATTACTTGGGTCGTAAAAGTAAATGCCGAAATGTGTATGTACTATTTTGGAGATTACAGGCGGAATGTTTGTGTAAATTGCTAGACAAGAAACCTATTTGGTGTAAACCGAACCGTATACGTCTTTGATTTTAGGTTGAGCGTAAATTCCGTACCACATAAGCTGGAATTAAGGTAAACATGGACTTTATAGGTACTCAAGTGTGAGTTAATACAATGTAAAGGCATTAATATTGTATTACTTGCTTTGCAGTAGATTAATAGACAATGGTAAAACTGAAAATGAAGTGACTACCATTTTACTACAGCTACTTTCACTGGGACTTAAATACTTGCATTGAAATATCATAAAACAGAATGGAATTCATTAAGTATGGTATGTTTAACTGTTAAATATTTAAGTTATCTAGATTTACAAACGAAAACTTGCGTGAAAAGTTTAATATTTAATCAAGGAATGAACAACTTATTTGCCAGAACATAATTTAGCTTGTTAGTATAAATTCTAAACCGTGTTAGTGTTTACTGTAATTCTTCGTTTCAAGAGTAAAATACTGGTAGCTCTGTGGTAAACAAAATGTACTGAAGTGTTTTTAGAAAACCCTTGTTTTATTTTTATTTGCGTAAACATTATTAAGCCAACCCCCACGGCATTCCACGAAAATCTCAGTATCAGGTTCATTTGACCTCGTAATGGCTTTATCCCCCCTTAGATTGAATGCCACAGGAAATTGGAATCTATGGATCTTATCATTCCGTCGGGGCTGCTGGTTGTTCGAAAGAGATTACACATTTTTTTGGATTTAGGACATTGTAAGTCATACTGTGTTGAGATTGTGTTGTTGTTTTTTTGATTTGAAATGATTATAAATAGTTTTTCCAATTGGTAAGGCCACAAGAAATTGGGGCAATCAGGTTTCATTTGATTTTATTTGGTAGTATGCAGTCCTTTAGTTTAACGCATAAAAGACACATGAAAACATTATTAAAAATAAATCATCTGTGGGCTAGAATACACCTTGGCATTTTTTTTTCAGATTTACCCCAATGATATCAAAGAAATCATGGCACAACCTTTTACTGATCTGTACGAAAAAACAATTTATAAGGTTTTGAATAAATGGAATTTCATATTAATGGCACAGTTATATTTCGAAAAAAAAATAGCTTTCATTTATTAATCAATGGCTTCAATAGTCTCTCTCGTTGAAAAGAATTGATACAGTTACTAAATCTTTTCTCCTGTGAAATTTTGAATTTTCGGTTACCGGGTTATTGCTTAGAAGCGTCGAATTACACTAAGCTCATTGGTGAGGTTCCTTAGAAAGGACAGGTGTGTAGTTCTTTCGAACGGTGTGCGTATGAGACCCCGACGCATGAATGTGGACGAGATAAAAGGAATGTGGAAAAATTCATCAACCCTTGTTCGGGTGCGTGCATTTTATTTGGGACTGACATTAAGAAAGAGGCTTTCCAGTAAAAAAATAACTATTTAAATCAGACGTTTCTGTAAAAAGTTATGCGTTGTAAAAAAAAAAAAACACGGGTCTAATAGAGAACCTCCTTGATTTTTCGTCGGTTAGAAAATTATATGCATTTTACTAGTCCTGCAATGGTTATTTCAAAATGGTTTAATTTAAGCTATCGTTAATTTAATTAGTTTTGTGCTTCTTAAATAATAGGGTTTGCCCTCAAAATAATAGATTTGTCACCAAAATGTAGTCACCAAACAATATAAAATCAATTCCACAATAAATAAAAAAAATATTTTTGTAAGTATTAAAATAGTTAACATTTGTATGACTTATTTACTTATGTGTCAGATTTGTCACTATCTATTATTGCCTGTTTCTGAGAACTAAAAGAAACTTTATTCTTTTTTTCGACTCATAATGTTATTAGTTATTACATTCGTCAGTTAGCGTAATCGAATCACCGTTTAAAATGTTTTGCTACTAAACAACCGTCAAATAGTACCACCACGCTCGATAGATGGCGTTGTACTGGCTGAATCACGCTATGGTTTCGTTACACGCCGGAGTATATACCAAAGGGAAGTGTTGTAGTATCAAGTCTGTGAGTTAGAATTAAATTCTTTCTCATATCATTTAATAGCTATTTATTCACCAAGGGGAGTAAGGCACAGATTACTAATCGAGGGTGCATTTGAGGCCCGACGCGAAGCGGAGGGCCGTGAACCACACGAGTTTAGTAATCTGTACTTACCCTCGAGTGAAATATACTGCTTTATACTACACTTAGCTTGTTTTTCACTTTTCCACTGCATAAATATTATTTTCATATTCCTTCATATATTTCATCTTGGATTTTCCAGGCAAGAGATTACTAACAATGTCTTTAGCATCTGCTATTATGTCAGGTGGACTTGTTGTTAATAAATTGCTATCATTGTCACTTGAATCACTCATTTTAACTTGTGATTTACACCGCCAAACTTTAAAATTTACCAAGAAAATTGTTTCTACAAAATACGTCAACCAACAATAAGTTCTTTTTTTTTCTTTAAATTTTAACGCGTCAAACAATTTTCACGCCAAAAGATGTTAAGCCGCGTCCCCACTAGAGCCGCACGGCACGCGAAGCCGAGCCGTGCGGCTCTGTGTGGGGACGCGGCTTTAGAGAAGGTAAAAAACGCCCCGCCCGTTTCGCAGGTTCCAACTTATTCGCGTGTTAAAGCGAGAGAGTGTTATAAATCTCTCGCTCTATCGCATAGAGGTTTGAAGTTTTCCGGCCCTACCGGAATGTAGAATGTATGCTACCTGCTTTAAAAGTTCTAGTGGCCAGTACTTTTTATGGTAAAATTAAATCGTTTGATTACCAACGTCATCAAGTCTTTAAAAAAAAAACAAAACGCGTTAGTAATGAACCCATTATTACCCTGATTTTCAGGGCAGTAATGAAATTCCATACAATATAACTGCCTAGATTTTTGAGAAGGTTTAATGAACAGCTTTCAACCCGTATAGTGGGGTAGTATTGGTACACTTACCAAGCAAGTGTAGTATAAAATATATTTATTTTGTTTTACAAAACAAATTTTTGAAAAGTCGGCCTTAAAATATGATGTAAAAGGCTGATTTATTATCATCTAATACAAAATGAGTCTTTGTGTTCTCTCTTGGCATTATTTCACAAAGTACATTATATAAACAATTTGTTATATATTTTTCTTCCAACTATGCTTTAATTTCATCATAATCACACTAAAAACTCAGCACAAAGCGAGTCTTTAGTGCTCTAGAGCAATAAAAATGTATGAAATTTCATTATTGCACAGTTTATTTTTTTTAATCGCACCGGTGCCAATCTCAATGGATTAGCTCTATTCAGCCAGCCGATATCAATACTTTTTTTTTACATAAGTATTATTCGTTTCTATCCTACTACTTGTTCCAAATTTAAAAAATAACTAGTTGCTAACTAGTTACTATAAAATGAAAGAAATTTAAAAAAGTAATTTGGCGGGAACTTTTGGGGAACTTTGTTAGTTTTGCTTGACAATATTTTTGGAAACGATAAAGTGTGATACTATCTGATTTTGAGTGCTTCGGCTTCGAATTAAAATGGAATCATTTAGCGACACATTAACTCCGGAAAACATTCTAAATGAAGACGACAGTGTTAAGTATAGAAAATCTTTTAACTGTTTGATATGAGTTTCTTTTATCTACTATTCCTTTATGTAATAGTTGAAAGAAAAGTAGATTATGCACCTCGCCTTAAGTAATTTATATTGCCCTCGTGCCTGTTAGATTAGAGCCCTCGCTAACGCTCAGGCTCTAAATCAGGCACTCGGTGCAATAATAAATTACTTTGTGCTCGATGCAATAATCTACTATTATCAGATAATTTGTAATTACTGACGAGTAAAAAAAATGTATTGACTAAACTTAACTATGTATCTTACATAGTTAAAAATTTGTAATATTAGTTTTTTTGAATCAGTATAGATTGAAATCGACCAACTAAGAAGAAGTAGGACCATTACATACCCGACAATATAAAACGGTTAAGAAATAACAAACTTTTTCTAAAAAAAGAACCGACTTATAAAAATTACAGTCTAAAACTACTTTACACTTCCACCAACTTATCTGTGCTGGCGGGAAAACACGGAACTAAAATAAATGTACTAAGTTTGACGCAGAGATGCATTTTTCTTGTGCAGTGGCCATTTTAAGTGTGAATTTCACGTGGTGGGCCACGTGAAATTCACACTTAAAATGGTCATACTGTACTTTCGGCAGTCGGTGATTTGGTTTCTGTCATTGACTTTTTTGCCTTTTATGAGGTACCTAACATACAAAAAAAAGGAAAAAAAAAACATGCAATCGATCTGAGAACCTCCTCCTGTTTAAAGTCGTATAAAAAGAAAAACAATCTCATAAACTTTGATGACAAAAGATTACTATCAGGGTCGATAAGTAAAATGACAAGTTAATAGAACATCGTTACTGTTATTAATCACCGATTTATTTCAGGGTTTTTTAATTTTTCAAATCGGTTAGAAAGCGACGGAGATAAGCCCGAAAAAACATAAAAAAACATCCCAATTGAGAACCTCCTTCTTTTTTAGAAGTCGGTTAAAATTACTTTTATTCAGCTGCATTGGCTTATTAGACTGGAAGCCTATCCCAACATAGTTCAAAAAAGGCTTGGCAGTTAATGATCATCAACTCCGAATATTGCTCCAAGGTGGAAAACCTCTGCAGCACTCGTGACTGACCGATGAACGCATTTTATTATGTGGATTGTTGTTGTTCTTGTTGGTATGTGGTCGGTATTTAGACCCAAAATACACAAAGGAAATGCCACAATCATTATAAGACGTCAACAGTCTAGAGTTGTCCCGTGACAAATCATCTAAATTCACTCTAATGACATCGCTCAATGCTAATATACGATCCAATCGCCCCTCTATTGTCTTACGTTAGGTCCTTAGGACTATGTTCCACTTAAAACAGATACAATGTGAAGCGATGCTGTGATAAATTGACAAGAATATTTCGAGGCGGCCGTTACTAAAGCATTACGTTAAATATGAGGTTGTTTTGGCAGACCAATGCACCATCAATGTCATCATTATCAACAGCCTATTAAAGCTCCCTCTGCTAGGACACAAGCCTCCTCCATTTGTGAGGGAATCCATACTTCCATACTATAATATTATAAATGCGAAAGTAACTCTGTCTGTCTGTCTGTGAAAGAAAGAAAATTTATGTTTATTTGGTCCATACCACTAGTGCCACCAATAATAGCACTCAAATCTTTACCAAAAAAGTTAAGACTGCGGTCGCTGAGCATGAGGTCCTGGGAACAATTCCCGGGTCGGACAAAATGTTATTGGGTTTTTCAATCAGGAAGTTCTAACTAGCAGCCACGGAGTTTGACTTTGTGACCGGTTGGTGGCAATAGGGTAACCCTCAATGTCATGGGACTTTAACATAACTGGTGAAATGTGGATGCAGGTACTATTAGGTAAACGTACCTCTGCTTATTCCTTTGAAGATTACAGACGTGATATTATGTTATTCCTTTCTGAAGAAGTTGCTTAAATCTCTTAGTTGGAAGAAAACATAGCTCACGATGCAACACAATCTCAAAGTACCACATACATTTTCTGCCATTATCAATAAAGGTAATGTCTTATTGTTTGTTTGATTTGGCATCTTGTATTAGTATTTTAATTAGTACTTACAGACATTTAGGAAAGCATTTATTGTTTTCAGTTATTTTATGGGTATGTTGGTAGACGATAAAGGAACGTAAGCTTTGTACGTTAACAATAATTCTAAAAGAGGGATTGAAAGAAAAATAAACTTAATTGAAACAAATCTTCAAGAAAACTTTTCGCAATAATCATTTTAGTCAACAGGGAGATGTTTATGTTTGTCTTCTGTTTTTAATTGAAGAACTTTAATGGAAATAAACCATTAAGATCTAAAATGCCATGCGCCCGATGAGAATTACGAAGTTCCATACAATAATGTATCACCTTCTTATTCCTTTTAGAGTATGAATTTCCATTACTCCATTATTCATCTTAGGTTCCCTATTAGGAAATCTTGATCCAATGGTATGGGCCGTTTATTAATGACTGAATTTATTAAGGTTATCTAATGTATAGATCAAGTAAAAGATGAATAATCATGTCGTTTTATTTGGAAATCGGCATTTGCTTTGCAATACGACAAATGTTTTGATAACGCTTCATCGAACTAAGTACTTATGTAAATTAGTGGCATAATAGGCAATACTGTATTACAATACTAAGACTAGAGGAAGTAAAGAATGTGTAGCAATAAATTACTTGCTTCACTTGTGAATACATTGTAAGTTCATATCACAATATTGCAATAAACCGACTTAATAGTAATTTATGTTAATAACATTCACTAGCTACGCTATATTATGCATACCACTAATTGTAATACTTGTTATAGTCAAGCTTTAATTTAATTGCTACAAATATTGTTAGATAGTCGGATTATTGACAAACAGTCGGATTATTATATTATGAGGTTTAGCATTAATTTGATTACCATAATAATATAATGTGAGGAATTGCCGATCTATAGATGACAATAAGATAAATGGAGCTAGAAGTGTAGAGTTAAAAAGCTCTAGAGCTTGAAATGATTGAGTTAAGACGTTCGTCTTAACTTCTTAAGAATAACTCAATCATTTCAAGCTCAATCAATAAGCCTTTTGGTTATCTCATTGAAATGACTAGGATCACCGAGCTTTCTTTTTGAAGTGCAGATTATAGGATCAGGATATAGATCCATTTTAAGTTATTCACACGGCCAGAGAAGGAGAAAACTAGATAGATGAATACCCTGACCTACATTCAGGTCATAGATCGAATCCTCTATTCGATAACCGAGTATATGAACCATGAAGCACATAACCAGTGGAGAAAGTATGGGCACGTTTTTGTTCTAAATCAAAGTCACTAATATACTGCGGGGGAGAGGTACGTTTCGGACTCTGTGATTGGTTGACAAACTGACAACCAAATGACAACTCATTCTCTAGGGATTCCAAAAAAGTAATTGAAAAAGTATCGATATCGATAATTGTTTGACTTATTAGTATTATAACGATTTGTTTGCAATAGAGAGATTACGGGTTCGATTTTGAAATAAAACAGGTAATTATTAAACTTAGAAGACTGTATTTAAAAAAATATAATATATTTACTGGTTTTTAAAATGGATTAGTTTTGAATATGTTTTTCTTATATAATCCTTTGAATTTGTATTATTTTTCGTATTATATGTCAGTCGAGTATCAATATATTTTTTTGCTACACATGAAGCTAAATCAATTAAATGGTTAGTCGATTCTACGTCAAATTGGTGAAAAAAAAAGTAAAAGGACCTCAAATTAGTTCAAAAGAATTTTGTGTGTTAAGATCATGATATCACGAGGGTAGCAAAGGGGGGTTAAAATTTCGGTCATTTTTTGCCTAGGACGATCCGTTTTCAAGATATTATTTGTATTTAACTTAATTTAAAACGTCCATAACTCGGAAACGGTGCATCGTAGGACCATGCTTATTTGACCCTAAATGGTGTATATGGCGCAGGTTAACCCGATACTGCAATAAAATAAGTAATAAAAAAAAAACTCGTTCCATAGCTAGGCTACACAATCCAACCAATTTTTTTTTATCCCTATCGTGTCAGTTTTTTCATAGGCCTTTGCCTCCGTTTTTCTGCACGCACGCCACTGCCAGCAATGGGTTCACATGCCGATGCGCGTATTGGCCACCTTTACTCCAAAACTAAAATTGATAACGTCTGTTCCATACCTACACTGGCATATATAAAAACATTTAAAAAAACATATTTTTCTAGGATTGCAATGATTCAAATAGATTCCAAGCAACGCGTCTAAATTTTGTGTAAAAGGCAGGCAGAGATATCATACACTTACATTTTTTACTGTTATGTACAAGTTTATGCCAGTATTATACACATTTGCGAGTAAAACCAAGGGAATAAGCATACTTGAAAATATAGCAATAATGAAACTAAAAAATGTAAGGTATTTTATGAACTTATATTTTAAATTATATCGATACCATAAACCGTCGCGATACTGCGAACTCGAACATCACTATCATGAAAGAAAGAGACAACTGCATTAGTGCAAATCAGTGTACCAGAAAGAGACAGCAAACATGATTCTTTTTTCATTGTTTTGATCAAATTGAATAGAAAACCACATAACTGTGCAATGTTATCCCATCTTTTGTGTAACTTGAAGTTCTAGTACACTTTCCACACCATTTAATTGCACAACTAGGCATTATTTTTCGTAATAAATGCTTTCAAAACGGGAGCGCGTGACGTTCGTGCGTTAGCCTACAATTTTTGCGACTGAGCTCACTGAGCAAAATTTCGCCGCGTACGCTTGATATAGCGTGTGTTTGGCGCCCGCGGTAGCCCCCGCACGCGCTCTCCACTGGTTATGTGCTTCATGATATGAACACACTGATTCATAAATGTTATTTAGGCAGCATTTTTTTTTTAAATAGAACTCGATTTCATACATATAAATTAAAATGTACAGTTATATACTTCTAAAATCATTCATAAATGTCAAGTTTATGGCTCTTAGTAACTTTTCAGCATTTCAGGAGTTATAGTCCAATCCATAGATAACAGAAACAACAGGTCCAATCAAACCGTTAGTACCCTCGTGGTAGCAATAGCCAGTGGTACAATCTGAGAACAAACGACAGTCGACAACAACTGGTGCCATAACTGCATAATTTATGATAGCTGTTAGTTATGCAAGTGTGACAATACTGTAACACTTTCATTTGGTGTAGGAAAGGATTTTTTTGAGAGGATAGGAAAGCAGGGAAAGAGGAATTTTAATGAGGGATTTGAAAAAGTTTGCATTTCTGGTTCGTTATTGAATTTTTTTATTTTTTTTGCAACATGAATAAAGCTGCTAGTGCTACCGTTGCAGGGCATGATATCTTGGAATGAATAGCCGTGCCATGGTATTGGAGTTTTTCACCAGGAATTTCTGTGTACTAATAAATAACTTTTCGTGTAATCACTAAACCTAAGTTGAGTGACCCTATTAAAAAATCTCAAGTCAACATAAATAAGAGCCTATAAAATCATGCCTAGGATGGAAATAGTTTTATCAATGCTTAGGCACAAAGTATGTGTGTATGTAGTTTAACCTCATAATCATCATTTATATTGTTACAAATTACTACATAGTTGACTGGCCTGTTGGTCTAGTGGTTAGTGACCCTAACTGCTATGCCGGAGGTCGTGGGTTCGATTCCCACCCAGGACAAATGTTTGTGTGATGAGCACGATCATTTGTTCTGTGTCTGGGTGTAATTTATCTATAATATGTATGTATTTAGAAATATATAAGTATGTTTATCAGTTGTCTAGTACCCATAACACAAGCTCTGCTTAGCTTGGGACTAGATGGCGTTGTGTGATAGTTGTGGAATATATTACTAAGTAGATGCCTTTATTGATAGAATACTGAGAAACCTACACGGAATCAGCACGATGCTGCGATCTCGACTTAATTAGATGTTATTTATTGACGTTCATACAAGGAGATTAACTGATTTGTATGTAGACATTGAAGAGACGTAAACCTCATTAATTATGAATTAACTGGCACGTTGTAAATTAAAAGAATATACAAAAAGACAGTAGCTCTTTTAGATAGTTCAACATTTTTTGAATGCAAAAAATTCCCATTGGCCGTTAGCTATAATTCATTAAAAATCTCGTTGGACTTGAGCATAACCGTCGAAAATTTTACAGACGTTTTTTTTTATATTACGTCACATACTATTTACATTTTTTTCTTTATATGAACTTTATTTCTGAAATGTTGTATGTAGTCACTTGCTCAGCTTTACCAAAAGTTCTACACAGTTTTATCATAGGCTTTAATCCTGGAAGGTACAGTTCGTGAAGGTTGTGTTATAGAAACAAATGGGTTTCACACTTCTGCTACTGTTGTAATGGATCGAGGTATACCCATTTGGCCAGCTTATTTTGACAGCGACAACCTGAACCCGTATTCAGATTTTCAGATTGGCCACTGCAGCAGTTCGTATCCAGGCGGCAGGTGTTTTTAACCGACTTCTAAAAAAAGAAGGAGGTTCTCAATTCGGATGTTTGTTTTTTTTTTTTTTTATGTTTGTTCGGGCATAACTCCGTCACTTGCTAACCGATTTGAAAAATTCTTTTTTTGTTGGAAAGGGTATACTTCCCAAATGGTCCCATAATTTTTTTATCGAAATCGGACAAGCGGTTTTTGAAAAATCAACAAAACTCAAAAAAAATACTACATTGTCCACATTAGGTGAACCACTAAAAAGTGAAAAATAAAAACTTTTTAACAAAAAATAAAACCGACTTCAAAAAAAATAATAATTAATAGTTAGTTAGTTTAGTTAGTTAGTTAGTTAGTTTAGTTAATTTGATTTGTAAATGAACTTATTATTTGTTTTTTGCCTAATTTTTAATTGTGGTAATGGCTTCTAGTGGCTACCACTGATCTTTAAACATGTTTAACTGCGGATAACGCAGTTGACTGCAACATTATTACTTAAAACATTGTAAACCTTGTGCATTATATATATGTTGTAGTTGTTTGTTGTCCCTCAATAAATAAAATAAAATAAATAAAAAAGTCAAAAATAAATCAGTTTCTGAAGTCGGTGACAAAAAAATGAAATCAAACAAACAAAAGTCACCGACTTCAGAAACTGATTTATTTTTGACTTTTTTTTTGAAGTCGGTTTTATTTTTTGTTAAAAAGTTTTTTATATAAATAAATCATGCATGTATCGAAATTCTCATGTAAACAACAAGCTTTCAGTTTTTCAGTTACCTACATTACTGAATACAAAACAAAGTCTAGTGCATTGTCTATAAAATGCTAATCCACGTTTTATTACGAATCAAGTTACCATTCAGTAAGAACATAGAACATTGTGTACGCTAGTCTACAAATTCCTTATTCACTTTATTTTTGTTTGCTTTGATAACAATAGTTCTATATCTATATTATTATATTACAATACATTGCGTATGATGTATATATTTTAAGTTCACTGATAGACAATGCACAGCAATCGCTAGTCTTAGAAGAACTTTTTGTAAGAACTGAGCCCTTAGATTTAGGAGGATGAAAGTTTCCCCGGAAGTTTGTCATCCTTTGCTTTTGGAATTGCAGGCACAGAAAGCATCTGTATTTAACTGTATTTAAATTATATCTGAATTCCTGTGAAAAATATTGAACGTAACTTTTATCGAAAGTATTTACTAGATCTACTAGTAAATATTTTTATCACAATGTTCATCGGTGGTATTGTAGGTCAACGTTTCACAATGCGTAAAAAAAACATAATACCACAAAATACTACACCTTCAACATGATACGATAGGTACCTACTGACTTCGCAAAAAATATCAAAAACAATAACATATTTTGTAGTAAAAATAAGTTGCAACCAAAATATTGTTGTAGTCAGCATTGCATGACGATATGCATTCATATTGCCACAGTCAGGCTCGGTTTCCACTAAAGCGGAGACAAGCGAGTTTCGACTACTCACACCGCTTGAAATATTTACTTACTAAACCCACATTTCAATTATGTTTAAGTTCCATCTATTAGGGGGTGAGCCTATTGCGATCAATCGAGCACAAATCCAGGATCCGTGGCTGCTCGTGAAAAAATCCTTTTAGAGAAACCCAATAATACTTTACCCGACCTGCGAACCCAAGACCTCAAGTTCAGCAGTCGCGCTTAGACCCAACTAGACCAACGAGGAAAACCATATTATTAGTCTAATACACAATAGATTTATATATAATAATATAATATTATATATATTAATATATCAATTGTATCAGTACCTGACTGAGTAGGTACTTAATACAATAAATTATCACAACAAAAATAATGTATTAATAATAACGTCAAAGTAAAGAGTGCCATCGTTAATAAGCTGCATTCTGCAACGATCACACTTTCTGCCATTAAATACCAGTTTTTCCCTTACTTTCCCAAACCTACTTTCTTGCAATTAACTGTTTATATGTTACTCGTTAATTGCATTTAAAACTTCGCGAAAAAAGAAGTTGCGGTAAACTTAAGGTGAATCCGATAAGGTAGCCTGCAAAATTCGAAACTTCTTACGAAATGATTAAAATCACCAATACTTACGGGTTGTATCGGTGATTTTAATCATTATTACTCTGTTCGATTGTTGCGGTCGCGAATTTTATTTTATTTTAACCATAAAACAGGTTTTATTTTAACAGGTTTTAGTGTCAGAAAATGTAAGAAAATTTGAACTCCGCGGGCTACCTTGTCGGTTTCACCTTATAAAGTAAAAATATTCTTTGTTCCTGGAAACAACATCCAAAGAGGTTTTAAAGTGACGTGTTTAATGATTGAGGAAAGTTCGTCTTTTGGTGTCAGACCCAAGTTAAGTCTTTTGATGTCTGAAAAATTAAAGACGTCAGACTTTTTACTTTTACGTGTTCTGGCAAAGAACGTGTTATTTAGTTATTGAATGTTAAGGCAGACATTTCATGTAAAATATTGGTATTCAGTTGCATCTGGTTAATAAACATAATACGCATGTAATTTCTGAAGGATTTGGCAGAGCTGGTACCAAATAGTACCTAAACCCACATTTCTGAAGGATTTGGCAGAGCTGTACCAAATAGTACCTAAACCCACATTTCTGAAGGATTTGGCAGAGCTGTACCAAATAGTACCTAAACCCACATTTCTGAAGGATTTGGCAGACCTGTACCAAATAGTACCTAAACCCACATTTCTGAAGGATTTGGCAGAGCTGTACCAAATAGTACCTAAACCCACATTTCTGAAGGATTTGGCAGAGCTGTACCAAATAGTACCTAAACCCACATTTCTGAAGGATTTGGCAGACCTGTACCAAATAGTACCTAAACCCACATTTCTGAAGGATTTGGCAGAGCTGTACCAAATAGTACCTAAACCCACATTTCTGAAGGATTTGGCAGAGCTGTACCAAATAGTACCTAAACCCACATTTCTGAAGGATTTGGCAGACCTGTACCAAATAGTACCTAAACCCACATTTCTGAAGGATTTGGCAGAGCTGTACCAAATAGTACCTAAACCCACATTTCTGAAGGATTTGGCAGACCTGTACCAAATAGTACCTAAACCCACATTTCGCCAGTCATGTTTAAGTCCTATGTAATAGAGGGCGAGCATATTGCTATCATGTGCGAACAAATTCAGACTCCGAAGCTCTTACAGTTACTGACAAATTCCTGATGGCAGTGGCTACTACTTTAAAATCAATGAACACTTGAAGATTATTAACCAATAGGGAAAGGCTTGGTAAATGTAGTCTGATCTATACTTTTACAAACTAATTTACATAAGCAATTTTTGCCCTTTTAACTGCATCACTACATCATTAGTTCACTATTCACGATCACTACATAATTATAAAACAGTCCTGCGCCGCGTCTGTCTGTTTGTTCGCGATTAACTCAAAAACTACTGCACTGATTTTTATGTTATTTTCAACAATGGTTACAGTGGTTCTCGACAAAAGGAGGCAGGGGAGTGCATCTTCCTACATAAAGCAGGTAAGAATCACCGGGACGCCAAATCGTACCGACCCATCACACTCCTAAACATCATGGGTAAACTACATGAACGCCTGCTCCTATCGCGCCTGCGACAGACGGCCGACAGACTCCAACCGCCATTTCAACATGGCTTTACTAAGAAGAGAGGAACAGGCACACAGATCCTTCGTACCGGCAAGTTCATCACGGATGCGCTGGAAGCGAGGGAAAGTGTGGCCATGGTCTTGACGGATCTTTCGAAGGCCTTCGACTCAATAAATCATGAAGGTCTGACGAAGAAGCTTCAAACAGCTGATGTCCCGAACAACATCATCAAACTAGTAGAGAATTACCTGAGCGGTCGCAAAATTTACGGACGTTTCAGAACCACCAATGGTGACGAAAAACCGGTGCCACACGGGGTCCCTCAGGGCTCTATCCTGGGCCCGGTAATTTTTAACCTCTACGTACACGACGTTTGGGACCAACGGGACCATATCCGCGGACTCAAGCTCTCCCAATACGCTGATGACCTGTGCATCCTTAATAGGTCTCCCAACCCGAACAGCGCGACACACCGCGCAGGCTGGGCCGCTGACACCGTAATCGACTACTACCGTCGCTGGGGGCTGAAATGCAACGTAGACAAAACGGAGTGCGCTATGTTCACAAACAAAAGAAACTACCGCAGAACCATTCGCATCAAAGACGAGGTAGTCGAATATAAAAATAGCATAAAATATCTGGGCGTCCACTTGGATAAGACCATGACCATGGGCAAACAGACGGAGTACGTCGTGCAGAAGGCGCGACGAGCACGTGGCGCGCTAGCTCCTATCATAGGCTGGCACGCTAAGACGGATATGACTGTGAAGTTAGCTGTCATTCAGGCCTGCCTACTTCCTATACTGGATTATGGCGTGGTACAATTACTCTCGCGTTACAGTAGGAGCAACTTATTAAAAATTGAACGCCAATATCGAATGGCTCTTAAGACCAGCGGACAATTCCCAAGACGCCTAGAAACCTCACTACTCTGGGAAATGCTCGATTGGGATCCATGGCACCTCCGTGCACAAGACCTAAATGAGGACATGTTGCACCGACTCCGTGACCTGCACATCGAGGATCTAGAGACCCCTGGCGACGTCTACCTGGGATACGGACAGCACAACCCACTCCTAACTAATACTAGACTAGGTGAAATCGACTATGTACCAAAAAAAGACAGGAGTCGGCTGCTCAGCAAGCGAACAACCGCTCCACGTCCCCATAAATTGTAATTAGCTGTAAATAGGATAGGACAATAATAGAACAACAATATAAATTTATATAAATCTATTCTGTACACACTAACAAGCACACAGCACACACTACACGACACTTATACAGATCTCTCATAGACAAACATAGGTAGACTGTAAGTAGCTGACACACCCACAGGCCGGATACACCACCGACCTATGGACATAATGTAACAAATAAACTAGGGAAATAAACATCTTCTATTCTATTCTATTCTATTCGACAAAAGGAGATAAAAAAAGGGGAAAAGGACAAAAAGGGATAAAAAAAAGGGAAAAGGGGATAATTTGACCGACATTCACGCGGGTGAAGCCGCGGGCATCAGCTAGTATGATATAAATCCAGATTAAGAATTGCAACATTTATAGAGCCAAACACGAGTCAACTACAAGCCTATGTGTTTAGCATAAATCAATGTCTAATAATACATAATAATAGCTAGTTATCGCACCGTTTAAAGTCACCATTGTGCATTTATCTGCCACATGCCAGTCTCCTGTCATTATAATACGCAGAAACGTAAATAAAGATTGTTTTATGTACTTCCCAAGGATTTAGTACAATACATGATAGGTACCTCATGATGGCCTTAATTCAAAGCGGATGCATTCATACTTAGTACCCAGGTTAATAATATAATTTGAGAAACGAATCTGCGACATTTAAAACTTGCCAACGTCTAGCTACGAAAAAAATGATTTTAAATTAATTTGGCTTAGCTTGTGAGTGATTTTATCTTAGGTAATCACGACCATAATACGAGTAACTAACTGTCTTGTTCACTGAGGTGTTTTCATGAGTTCTGAATCGAGAATTTCAATGTTATGAGCTCAAATGTATTAGAAAATCCTGTTTCAAATGCATGCTAAATAATGCTAAAAACAAGTTCTCAATTTCAAATTCTAACAAGTAAAAGTGTTATTCTATTTATCCATCAGGAATTTATCAGTAATAGACATGGAACCCGCTGGATGAGAGACGCACTGGGCCGGTCAATGTGGCGACGCCTGGGGGAGGCCTATGTCCAGCAGTGGACGTCTTTTGGCTGAAATGATGATGATGATGATGAATGATGAGACATGGAGTCTGGATTTGCGCCCTGTTGAAGGCTACAATAGGCTTCCCCTATTACATGGAACTTAAAACCATAACTTGCAAAATGTAGGTGTACTATCAAAATTAGGAACAACTCTACCTAACCCTTCGGGGCTTACAGGTATGATGATATTTTATGAATGCAATACCTATAAACGTGATAAAAATTATAACGCGAAAATATGTTTACAGCGCGTTGTTTACAAACAGGTGAAGGTTGCCCTTCAATTATTCGCGTATAATAATTTATAATAGCTTCCATAAAACATGACGAAAAGTAATTGATATTTTAGACATTTACTTCCTTATCGTGACAATAATTAAAGAACACAAGGTATTTAGGTGTAGTGTTCCGCGAAAACTTAAGGTCTGTTATGAAGAAAAATATGAGTCATTTTGAGACAACGCTACAAGTAACTGCTGATCTTTTGTTGCATAATGTCAAAGTTGAAATCATGACTTTAGCCTAGTCATACCTAGTACCTTGTCATTGCCGTTAGGGATTTGCCAGGGTCGTTTGATTGAGGTTGTTCTGATGACACACAGTAATTAGGAAGTAACTGGCGGGATGACATGTTAAACGAGGAACATATTGAAGGAGGATATTATTCAGTATTCGATTCTCGTCCCAAATATGTAAACAACTTTAACCTATATTTGTGACGTAATTGTAGGTACTCCCTTACTTCTCCTAAAATTGTTTGTCCGAAAATCATTATCCATAACACGTTTGCCATAAACTTCATTAACCATAATGTTCAAATTGCCGAAATTTTGTTTAACATAATTATCTTTGGTTCTAAAAGTATTCTGTCATAATATCGATTACTATAATAATTGAATCTCCTAATTTTACATGACCTAAATTAATATGTCCTAACTATTGCTTTACCTAATGTGTATTATTCCGAATGTTCGTTTATAATAAATTTTATAGTCCTAAAAAAAATTCGAAGTGTCTAGTCGTCCGATTAGCGGATGAATAAAATTAATTAGTCGTCCGCTAAGTGGATGAATCACCGTCTCGCGACAGTATCCTTTATGGGCGGCATGGGCACCGGGCCGTAGGCCGACGAAGGAGGCCGGCGGAGGCCCGGCACTTCGGGGACAGAAGACAATAGTGTTATGTAATATGCGAGCGAAGCGAGCGCGCGTCATGGAGTACAACATGCGTTGCATGTATAAGTGACGTGACCAAAAGCTTTGTTATACTTTGTTCTAATAATATTATTATGATAAATAAACATTATGTTATTTTAATTTAGGACTTAAAACTTTTATGGAAAACGATTTTATGTCTTTCGTATATTATTGATTGTAATATTTATGACAAATGGATTTAGGACATATTATATTTAGGGATTTCAATTTTATAGCATGTGATATTATGTGATATTTAGTTCGGGTAATTTATCATTCGGACAAATGATGATTAGGACCAAAAAAGTTATGGCATTTTAAATTATGGATAAAAAAGTTAGGTGACACAATAGAGAACCGTAATTGTACCATGGCCCCCGCACGCTCTTCTGATCTCACTTCATTAGACGTTTCTTTTTCGTCATTGTCCTACACCAGTTTTAAAATATGAAGAGAAAATGGATTGTACCTAAAAGTCACGCAGAGACACAAAAAATGTGCGTGGATCAACCGCGTAATTTTTTTTGTGATAAACGCAAGGGTTGCGAGACTTTTCCGAAATGTTTGGTATGGTTCTGTCTGTTATTTATCAGGTTTTTTTTGTTTCTATTTTTATTAGTACTTATATATTATCAAGTAAACCCTATTGTGGGTTTCATTATGTGCCTTGTTTAAAATAACAAACTGTATAAAGGCTGTCTACTTTAGATTCTTAAAGGAGGCTTCTCAGTCTAAAGCCTTGACTAACATACAGGGTGGTTTTATATCGTGTGGAGTGCGAGTGGAGTGTATGAGTGTACCTTTTCCATAATATTTGTTTTAGTCGATCCAAAATATCGGGGTATCAAGGTCTGTTGTGATTTAAATTCTATTCTGAATAAACATCAAAACTGCAGCTTATAGCAGCCATATTGGATTTATTGCATACCATCATTGCAATTCGGTAGACACGTTTTTTGTCGCATACAATTTATGTAAAAAATCGACTATGTTTTTGTTGCGAATTTTAAATTAGATGTGGTTTTGCAAGTGGTTTTATAAAAATAGCATATTGTAGGTAGGTTTTTACAAATGTTAGATAATTTTGTAATCAGAATTAATTACTCACTAAAATTGTTACTTACGGAGCTTACGAACTACAATTAAATGAAAATGTTATTCCGCAAATAGATTGTAATAACAATGGTAGAGTTTTAATTGTTCACAGAAATCCCGGTTTCTGAAATAGATTTACATAAGACAACGACTAGATTTGTGTTTATATTTTAAACTTGATATTTAGTAACTTCATTAACCTTTCAGAAACTAGGTGACGTGGGCTTATATTATTTCAAAATAATATTGTAGTATTCCATAATAGGAGATTATTTTTAAACATTGAACTTTACTTTTTTGGGAGTATTTTGAAATCAATGGCCATGGACCATAATTTCGTTAACATTATAATATGCGCCTACAAATTACAGGTGCAACTTATAAGGTCAAAAGGGAAAGTGTGTCTTGCACAGGACATACAGTAAAAAATAAGACAGACGACACGAATTTTACTGGATTTATCCAGTCATTGGCAACATTAACACAGCACCCCTAAATGGGTTAGATGCGATTAACCACGCTATATCGGTAGCAGTGTTATGTGTCTGTTAGGAGTTTAGTAAATGGTGTTTAGCCCATTATAGCATAAGCATAATCAACCGCTAATGTCCCCATTGCCGGACACAGGCCTCTCTGTATGAGAGGAAATGGGCTAAAATCCAACATGCAGGCCCAGTGCGAGTTGGCGGTTATACATAGGTACATATTATTTCTGGAGACTACCCACTCTAGCTTCAAAAGCATTTCAAGCAGATGTGGTCGAAGGTGCTCCAGCAATAATCGTAACTTGGTTCAACGTGACAGCACTTAAACATGATGTTATGCCAGTACGTGGTCTCAATACTAACTAAAAATAGAGTAATAACAACTTTAAATATAGTGCTTGAAGTATTATTGTCGTAGATCATGACTAATCTACAATCAGACTTTATGAAGTACTAGTCTTATTCTTGTCAGTTGCCATGAGAAACTTGATGTTGTATGTAATAATGTATACACAGCAATTTGCTTTAGAACTCAGTCGGAATATTATGCTACTTGAATACTAGTTACTGCTTCATTGGTCTAGCTGAACAAGAGGTCCTAGGTTCGATTCCCGGGTCGGGCAAATTGTTATTTAGTGTTTCCATAAGGGATTTCTCAGTAGCACCCATGGAGCTTGAATTTGTGCCTGGTTCCACTTCTGCCGTAAGCTTTGGGGATTACAGTTATGATGTTATTTTGAATACTAGTCATCGAAACATTTTAAGTAATCAAAGAAACACGAATAGAAAAAAAATTGTAAAACTGTTGCAAAAGCTACTAGGTAAAACAATGTTTAATAGCCCAAACAACGAGTTATATAAACGATGTGCATCTGGATCGGAGACTCAAATATCGGAGACCCAGTTATTGCCATTTTTCAAAGGAATATTTTCTGCTCGATCCTTCGCCTTTGCAAAGCTGACATTATGATGCGAGATTATCTTTTGAAGATTCGTGATTAATGTTTAAGTCAAAGTAATTAATTTCCAGGGGTTCCCACCTCAGAAATACCACAGTCATGATCATGAGACATGCTATATACTAGGCATAAAACAAAGTAACTACTTACATTAAACAAAACTAGCCACCTGCACCCGTAATTACAATCGCTTTGGTTTGACAAGTCTTATGTCTATGTTTTGCAATACGACCGCAAGCAAGATGGACGTATGACGTCAGAATCGAAGCGTTTGTGAATTGGGCCCTGATTCGCACGGTTTTTTTTTATTTAGACATTTTTTTAGTTACTTTATGTACGTATAAATCTTAGGGATCTGCCTAACCTTCTTGAAACCATGTTCGAACAAGATCCCATCCTTACTGGGCTTAGGTAACTAAAATAAATATTACAATTAAAGGAAAGCCATGAAAAAAAAAACCACGATGATTGGAATACGACACGGTTGGCGCAGTGGCTAAGCGATTGGACTGCTGCGCTCGGTGTCGCGGGTTCGATCCCCGCACAGAACAAGTATCTGTATGGCCTACAGATAGTTGTTTCGGGTCTGGGCGTGTTTGTGTATGTGGTTTTCAATGTTTGTAAACGCACCCACGATACAGGAGAAATTCCTAGTGTGGGGCAACTTTAAAAAAAAAAAAACAAAAAAAATATCCGGAATAATTTGAATTTCAAAGACCGCCTTGGTGATTTCCTCTTCAAATACCTAGAGCTAATGCCTATTCTTAGTAACCATCAAAAATAATTTCTCAAAATACAGATGGAAGCCGCATCCAAATTCGCATCGTAGCTTAAATGAGTGTCGTAAATTAATGATATGGTTTGAAGTTTCTGCATTCTTCCACAACATCTGCCGCGAGACAAAGTCATTTCATAGTCACGTCAGACGTTTGTTTTACGAGTTTTATCTTGATTGATATCTTTAAGATAAAGGATACGGTCATGTATAGTACGTAACGTGATCCAAATTTAACTGTCTATTTGGCATTGAAGCCTATTTATTATTAGTAACTAGCACGTTAGTTATTAGCAATATTACGTATTTATACCGATAGTCGTAATCAAACGATGAGTTTTTATGTTCGTTATACTTAACTACTCGAATTTATTGCCGACATAATTTGAATTTTTACGATAATATAGGGTTTCAAAAGAAATTGTAGAAGTGAATTTAGAAGCGAGTCGAGAAGAGTCGTCTGGTCGAAGCTTGACTAATGTAAAGATTAAGAGAATTATCGACACGAGTACACGATGAAGAAGAAATATTTCAGTTTTAACCTACAGAATATTTTAATGTTTAAAACCACACATTTGAAGACTTGCGAAAGTGCAAAGTCAAACTACTTAAATAATAAAATGATTTGTAATTCTTCATAGGTATTAGTTTAGTGACTCTTATAAAATTGTTCCAATAAAAAGCGACGTAATGGCTCTCAGAAGCGACGATCGAAGTTGAGGAAAAATTACGAAGATGTTTCTTATAACGAACTAAAGAAAAACATTAATTTCTTTAAGAAATAACAGTTTATGACTAACTTGTACCAACACACTTCCACACTTTTTGTTTGCAGAAGTTCGTGGTTAAATAACATCTGCCGCTGCTGGGATCGATCCCCAGGTAAGTCCGCACCTTACTAAGTTAGTTCGTGGGTGTGTGACTATCCGTTACATAGTTTCCTCCGTACCTACCTCGGAAAGCAAGTTAAGTAGTAACCAGAGTTTTCATTTAAAATATTAGTACCTATTTAGCAGCATCCGGTTTAATTGGCAGCCGACCCCAACATAGCCACCCATTTTGCCACCGACTTCAGAAACTCTTTTTTTTCTTCTTTTTTACTTTTTGTGTTTTTTTGAAGTCGGTTTTATTTTTTGTTAAAAAGTTTTTATTTTTCACTTTTTAGTGGTTCACATGTAAGTTCACATGTTCATGGGTCAATGTAGATTTTTTTTTGAGTTTTGTTGATTTTTCAAAAACCGCTTGTCCGATTTCGAAAAAACAAGTATGGGACCATTTGGGAAGTATACCCTTTTCCAACAAAAAAAGTTTTTTTTTCAAATCGGTTAACAAGTGTCGGAGTTATGCCCGAACAAACGTAAAAAAAATATACATAAAAACATACGAATTGAGAACCTCCTTCTTTTTTTAGAAGTCGGTTAAAAAGATTGCGTAATGTTATAAAAAGTAAATGTCATATTTACTCTGTACCGGATCCAGATCAGTTTGAATACTATGATGTCATGGTTGGGGCAGCTAAAATGTCTATATTTATTAACGACTTCAATTCTTACATTGTAACGTAAATAATATTATGTAATTAAATAATGTAATGACATGTTTTATTATAGGCTTCATTTATTCGAAGTCGTGCCGGTGATTTTATCGTCAATAAGTTCTTCTGATTTACAATACCATCGCTAGATTTATTTTATACACTGTCTCAGTTAGCCTAAGACACGTAAAGGTAGGTTTGTACCAACAGAAATTGAAGAAAATGGCAGAAAAATGTTAAATTTAAGTTACTTAGTTACCGGTAAAAGTTTTAAGGAAAAACTCTTAACTAATTCTAATCCGTTTTGTTTTGAAGCGTAACCTGTAGAGAATTCTTAAACAGTTTTCCTGTTTATTTAGTACATTTTGATCATCTTCAAGGTTTTTCCCGGAGTCCTCTACATGTGTCACTCTTTGGTAATTGGATAGGTACATATTTTCTTGTAATATTATTAAACATCTTTTGTGAATACCTAGAACATAGATTATCATAAAAATATTATAGAACGTCTATTTTGTATAAAATATAAATTGTTTTGTTTCGATTGTCGTGGTATTGACATGTGATGCGAAGGAATGAAGGAAAATGTTGAGTATGAATGTAGATAGCTAAAAAAGGAGAGGAAGGCCAAAGAAACGATGGATGGACTGTGTGAAGGATGATATGGTTAGAAAGGAGGTGACTGCTGAGATGACGAGAAATAGGGAAGTATGGAAGAAGAAGACATGTTGCGCCGACCCCAAATGAATTCATGACCGACCCATAGTCACACTAAACTACCACACCAGTGTGACTACGGATCAGGTTAAATTATCCGTAGTCACACTGGTGTGACTACGGTTAATTAGTACTAGGTTAGTATCCATAATTTACATAATTTTTTATTTTCATTATTTCCATAATTTTTGTACTCCATGACGCGCGCTCGCTTCGCTCGCATATTAAATAACACTAATATCTTCTGTCCCCGAAGTGCCGGGCCTCCGCCGGCCTCCTTCGTCGGCCTACGGCCCGGTGCCCATGCCGCCCATAAAGGATACTGTCGCGAGACGGTGATTCATCCACTTAGCGGACGACTAGCAACATCCTATAATTTTGGTTATTTATCCGGCTAATCGGACGACTAATTAATTTTATTGATCCGTAGTCACACTGGTGTGACTACGGATCAGGTTAAATTATCCGTAGTCACACTGGTGTGGTAGTTTAGTGTGACTATGGGTCGGTCACTAATGAATTGGGATAAGGGCAGGAGAATGATGATGATTAATTGTTTTGTTAAGTATAAAAATTTAATTCAGAATACAGAGCATGGAATTTATTACTTTTCAATTTCATTTGAGAATATTTTAGCCCCTACTAGCTTTTGCCCGCGGCTTCCCCCTCGTGATTGTCAAAAACTTGACATATTGCATACTAAAACCTTTCTCGAGAACCACTCTACCGATTGGTAAAAACAACAGGAAAATCGGTGCAGTAGTTTTTGAGTTTATCGCGAACAGATAGACAGACAGACGCGGCGGAAGACTTTGTTTTATTTTACAACTAGCTGATGCCCGCGGCTTCACCCGCGTGGATGTCGTTCAAATTATATACTAAAACCTTCCCCTTGAATCACTATCTATTAAAAAAAAACCGCATCAAAATCCGTTGCGTAGTTTTAAAGATTTAAGCATACAGACAAACAAACAGACATAAATAGCGACTTTGTTTTATACTATGTAAGGATAATTGGCAAAGTGTGAGTGTACCATTAGATATGTACAGTGTACACCTCTGCCTAGCCCTTTGGGGATAATTCAACTAAGAATGATTAAGGAACACTAAAAAGTAATCAAAAACCAAGTAACACTTTAGTTACCTAGTGTGCGTACTCTCAAATCCGCTTCATTATGTTGATAATAGTATTAAGTAATCGGATATTAGATAATATTCATATAGTGAAACAAGCACAGGGCCTGCAGTCTCTACACTAATAACAGCGCTACGAATGTCTCTACGTCGTATCGATGTTAAATTTCTTTAATAGATTTTCAACCTTATTTCAACAGCATAAGATTGAAAACCTATTAAAAAAAGTTTACGATTTTACGACATAGCGACATTCGTAGCGCTGTTATTAGTGTAGAGACTGCAGGCCCTGGTATAGAATGTTAACTATTACAGTTAAATGACCGTGTTACTCATCATCAGCCTATAATGTTCCGTTTGCAGGGACTCAGGCCTCCTCACCACGCGGGCCCAGTGCGGATTGGTAGATGTCTCAAGTCTTCAAATGTTTTGGTTCTAAGATTCCTCACGATGTTTTCCTTCACCGTTTTTTGAGAGCAGTGGTAATGAAATACATTACACAAAGTAATGTGCCTGCCGTGGTTTGAACAAAACAAATAAATAATTAATGCTCATGGTAATTTCAGCGCATTTTCAACCATTCATCATTTTTATAGCTTTGTGGGAACATTATTTCCTTGGAAACTTAATTATATGGTCAACAAGACGATAAAAGACTTACCTAAAGTGATATAAAAAAATGTAAGTAGGTCCGCGGAGTGTTTCTCGGATGTGTTTCTTTGTAATAATATCATCTCGAATGACAAGATTTTAAGTTAAACAGAATTCTCGTTCTCCACTTTATATCAATAAAAATTGGAAGAAGTATCCAAGTTAAAACTTTACAGGCTAAACAATAAAACCAATATCAAAGTTCCTAGTTAGAGCTTTCAAAATAAAACTGATTGATCGCTTTATTAACGTCAATCAAAAATCTTTTCAATACAAAATAATTACTGAAAGCCTTGTTAAGACGTTGAAAAATTGTTTCTTGATTACATTACTTTTAAAATAAAATAAAATTTTTTTTTGCTGCTATGCATGCTATGAATCTCGACGGTAAACTAATATTTAATATTAGTTTACCGTCGAGATTCATAGCATGTAAATAGATTTGAAAAAAGTAGTTAAAATACTAAAAAACCCGACTGAAAAAACTGAAAAGTAAAAAAACAAGCACATTTTAAATTAAACAAAAGTTGGAAGCAGACGGTGTTCACTCTATTTTCATTCATTTCGTAATTTAATATTCAAATGAACCCCGCCTGAACCGTGATTTGGCCCTCAAAATCCGCATTTTTTTTGTTTTTTAATTTTAATGTAGCCTATTACACTCGCGCCATCAAGAAGAATCTAACGACGTATATTTCATTCAAATCCCTTCATTCGTTTTGGAGTTATGCGGGAACAAAGAAACAGACATACATACATACACGTCAAACACATAACCCTCCTTTTGGGCTTCGCCGCAGTCGGGTAAAAAGAAACGAGTTTTAGAGGTTTGAGACGTAGTTAACATAATATAACATCACGCCCCATAACCGTAACCCCCGAAGGGTTAGAGGCGTACCTACCAATAATACATCCACATTTAGCCAGTTAAGTTTCAAGTCCAATGTAGTAGGGCGCGATCGCGATCCTATTTCCATCAACCGGGCACAAATCCAGACTACGTGGTTGCTACTGAGAACTAGGTACTTAGGTAATTATTAATCTTGTCCTACTTTTCCGGAATACCTAATATTATTTCATAATTACCCTTGGTTGGAAAATATGGTAATAAGTTCCTACAGACTTGGCCTACTTCTGATAAAATGGAACATTGTGTGAAATAGATAGAATGATTTATTCTAGGATTAGTAAATATTATTACAATCTCGTTCTACTTTTCCTAAACCAAAATTGAACCGGTTTTTGATTATTCAAGTTAGTGATGTAACGAAGATTTGTTTAATATGCTGATGAACTATTTAACAATGTATAATTTAATTTAATTAACTCTTAGCTCGTGCTAACACGTAGATTCGTAGAAGATAACATCGTTAGCTTGTGAAAGACTGATCGTGGATGGGTCAGCATTCATTATATACCGATTTTCTTTAGTGTATCAGAGGGCACGTTAAGCGGTTGGTTATTTGTAGATCTTTTACCAGTTGCTACAGGTGAGTCAGTAGCCTGAAAATCTGGCAACCAGACTTATCATAAGCTATCGTTTTACCCAGTAATAACTGCATTGTGCAGGTCTGATAGGCAGTCGCTCCTTTTAAAATACTGGTATTCAGCAGTGTCTCAAGACGAGGGTTTATAACCAGTGTGTGTTGCCAGTGATGACTTATGGCACAGAAACATGGTCCTTAACTGCTGGCCTCTTAGAAAAGCTCAGAGTCACGCAACGAGCCATGGAGAGGGCTATGCTCGGAGTTTCTTTGAGCGACAGAATCCGGAATGAGGAAATTCGCCGAAGAACCAGGGTCACCGACATAGCTTGCAGAATATGCAAGTTGAAGTGGCAATGGGCAGGCCACATCGCTCGAAGAACGGACAACCGATGGGGAAGAAAGGTTCTCGAGTGGCGACCACGAACCGGAAGACGCAGCGTTGGCAGGCCTCCCACCAGGTGGACCGACGACATCGTGAGAGTCGCGGGCAACCGGTGGATGCAAACGGCAGGCTGCCGATCTTTATGGCGTTCTATGGGGGAGGCCTTTGTCCAGCAGTGGACGTCTAATGGCTGATGATGATGATGATGATTCAGCAGTAGATGGAACAAGGATGTCAATGAAGCATAATAATTATGAAATATTAATTTTTGGGTGGGTAGGTACTAGTAACTATAATATCTAAGTGGGCTGGTCAATCACATTCACGTCTTGCTAGGGGCTGTCATTCGGAAGGCTATAAAAATAATAACTCTAGTTACTTAAATGGTAACTTATAATTATTATGAGTTGCCAAATTTGTCTGGTAGTGGCGTATCTAAGGTTTGACAAGAGTTCATTGAACTGTTAGAGGTCATAGAAGGGTTTCTACGAGTAGGTCTCTAACACACGCAAAGGTACTTATCTAAAATTATCTTTGGCTCCGACGTATTATGGTCTAGAATTCCTAGATAATTATTAGCTAGGCTTACCCACATAATTATGAAACAAGTTCCAAGATATCGTAACCTAAAGATTCGTCTGATTACTACACCCAGGTTATTTGAAATACTTATATTAAGGTTGAAAACGGGCTGTTAACGACAATTAGGGTCGGGAAAAACGAGCATGAAAATTCTCAAAAATAAGATCAAAAAATTAAATAGTACAATAGGGATGTTTACTGACTAAAAAATATATGATTCTAATTAGTCCGTCTGTTAGATTATAGAAAAATATTGGATACGTATTTTTTGTTTTATCAAATCAATAAAAATTGACGAAGATAGAGAAAAGACTATAAAAATGCCATACAGTCAGTAATTAGAATATGACGTCACACGAGTTTTCAAAGCACTGTATCGTCTTCATTGTTTGTTTACGTGAAATAAGAAAAAATATGTATATTTTTTTTATTTTTATTAAAGGTACGTATAATAATATGAACTAATATACTTTTTGTAAGTGCAGTCTTCATTAAGTACAGCTTTTTTTTATTCCAGTAAGTGAGAAAGCTCATATTTCCAAAAAAAACCACCACAAGATCACGGATAAACTGAAAATCTTTGTAAACACATCCACGACGCAGAAGAAATTTTTGAAAGAAAATGGAATCTGGAAAAAATATTTTCTCCTCTCAAGTATTTTATATCGGTTAATTCATACCACTAGTCACACAATTCGACCATATTTACTTAGTTTCCCTTTCGCCCATCAAAAATTTAAAGAAGTTTTTTTTTAAACGTTGCCCGACACTTGGAATTTCTTCTGTATCGTGGGTGCATTCACAGACATTTAAACTCACATACACAGATACCCAGACCCGAAACATTATCTGTAGGCCATACAAATATTTGTGCCGTGCGGGGATCGACCTGCGACACGTAGCGCAGTAGTTATCTGCTTGAGCCACTGCGCCAACATGATCGGCTTGTCGTACAAGGGATATTATTATGTAGAAGTACACTTCTGCCTTAACCTTCAAAGATTTCAAGCGTGATGTTATTAACATGATAAATATCTGCATACGTCATTATATAAACGAATACATTAGTTACTTCAAGAGATCTGAGAGTTAGTATCTGAATGTAAGAACGGTACTTATTAATTATGTCGATGAACTTTTGCAAACGGATGATCGTACATTGACTGTTCTAGATCATTTGAACTATGATTTATTGTATAATTTATTATGTAGGAGTTGGGAAGTATTGTGATGGTAATATTTAACAGTAGTAACATCACGCCTGTAAGTCTCAAAGGGTTAGAAAGAGAGACCTACTCATCACCAGCCTAACCTTAATGACAATAATATCCGTGGGGCTAGGCAACTGGGCTTATCCCAGTTGTATACGTCCCTGTGTGCCTATTGGCCTTGTTCTGTTATGTCTCCTGCTGATACGGAGGGAAATTATGTTTTTTCCTACTCCTCCGCTATTCTTTTCTGATTCAAAATCAAAATCAAAAGTCATTTATTCAAACTAGGCTGATAATTTGTAATAATAATAAATTGTAATTAATCTATAATATGTATGTATTTAGAAATATATAAGTATGTTTATCAGTTGTCTAGTACCCATAACACAAGCTCTGCTTAGCTTGGGACTAAATGGCGTTGTGTGATAGTTGTGGAATATTATTATTATTATAATCAGCAATTTTCGAACGTCAAAAATTTACTTTACTCTACTATTTACATTTTTATAAGACAGTCCCCCAAAACGCCCACCCATCGACACTTCCTAGTGTTTATTTTTAGATTAATTTCGTTGCGGGATCCAAGACAGTTAAATCGCTTCTCTGGGACTTCGTCGAGCTTTATTGTCTCGGCGCTTTTCTTGTGGTCGCCTCTGTTGATTCTGGCTAACAGGAGTTACAGTGGTTTGGGAATAGTGTGGCGGGGTTGTCCCAGCCTAACCTTTTTCCAACTAGGTTGCAGTCGGTTTCCAGTCTAATCAGATGCAACTGAATACGTATTTTGAATCGAGCAACTTTACTGTATTTTAGACCTCCACAACCCCAGTTAGTACAAAGTAATACGTTACCCCTTGTCACACTATCGGTCTAAAGACTATCCTGTAACGACCGACATAGATCTACAAATCTTCTTCTTCTTTTCGTATCGATTCTACTTCATACGGTTTGGGCCCAGTAGGTAGCCACACCTATTGCAGCGGCAGAGGCGCTGTTCAGATCTACAAATGTCAGCCAGGACTAAATATTAGGTGGTGACCCAACCAGGCCAACCTAGGCAGGCGCGTCTTAAGATCTACTAATTAGCCACGAGCTCCTTACAAGTACTTAACCATAAGACTAAAACCCTCGATTAGATAATTAGTCCTCCCCATAGAAATAATAAGTCCTCCCTGTGTCGCTTGTGGTGTTGGGTAGCTGGTGAGGTGCTGGTACGTTGGTGTCTAGGAAGATTCAATAAAATATAGCAAGTAATAAAATGTACGTCTGTATAGGACCAGTGTGGCAGATGGAAGGGGCTAGCCCCTATTTACACGAGAATTTGCATTTGATGTTGATGTTATAAAATAAGAATTAAAATGTCCAACACTCCCCCAATAATTAAAACATTGGTCAGTGTTCCTGCTCACATCCTCCCCACCCTATTAACCACACATAATATTATCGTAAAACTCTTCACCAACATTTCTTTACGATCAGCTGATACAATCAATTACGAAGTAAGTTGTATAACAAAAAGCGGAACACATACACACTGTTACTTTGTAATATAACGGACACAAGACACGTGCCGACCCGGATATGATATACGTCGTGATAATACTGCATCGGTATTCAAACTGCATATGTCTATAACGGACGGTTTGACAGCGGTGTTATTTAAAGGGGTTATACTTAGCGCCAGTGTGTTGCCAGTGATGACTTATGGCACATCGACATGGTCCTTAACTGTTGGCATCTTAGAAAAGCTGAGAGTCACGCAACAAGCCATGGAGAGAGCTATGCTCGGAGTTTTTTGTGCGACAAAATCTGAAATGAGGAAATTCGCCGAAGAACCAGGGTCACCGACATATCTCTCGGAATATGCAAGTTGAAGTGGCAATGGGCTGGCTACATTGCTCGAAGAACCGACAATGGATGGGGAAGAAAGGTTCTCGATTGGCGACCACAAACCGAAAGACGCAACGTTGTCCAGCAGTGAACGTCTGATGATGATGATGATAGATAGCGATATTAAACTTGTGGTAGATTGTGACCGAGCGCAAGGAATGGAAAGAGAGGTGTGGTCGTCCGGCGGCAAGATGGACAGACAACATTGTTGCCAGTGTAGAAATATCCTGGATGAGGCTGGCACAAGAGCGTGGAGCTCAAGGAAAGAGAGGCCTATACCCAGCAGTAGGTGAAGTCGGCCTGTGGATGATGATGATGATGATGAAATTCAGGTCACAGATATAATTTATACTTAGATAACGCAAGAACACCTTCTTCGTGAGCACGGTTTAAGCATTCTCTGCTTAACGTGGCTACTGTAGCAGCAAACTGAGTTTATAACAACAACGCTACAGGTACCACTCAAAAACCTAATTCAAGACATTTAAAGAACAAAAACGTAGTCTATTTTGTACCCGAAGTAACAACCTATAATCGTGAACCGATGTTAAATGTCACAACGAGTGAAACCACGAAGGTCTAAGCAGAGGCGTAAGCACCGCCAAGTACTCCCCACATTTAGCTAATTTGTTTAGTATCATGATTGCAATATTTGATAAAAAATCAACTGGGTGCATATCTAGACCCCGTATGATAAAACAGAAATAGAAATATTTTTCATACTATTTATATGATACAACTTATTAATTCTAGATAATTATCGAATAAAGAAATCTGGTTTACCTACCTAGGCACAGTTACCTGGTTGCATAGTAATAACTTGCCAAAAACAAGTCTTTTTTACGGAAACGATTGGCCAATCTAGTTTAATAAACCTCAGTTTATTGCACATTCCGGTTTTATTTGAATAAAACCGGATTAAAAATTTGAATGACAAAATATTTAATTTGTAAAAAATATTTCTGTTTTATGTTCAAATTTGTTTTCTTTTTTGTTAAAAACCATTCCCCTAGTAGCATTTTTTGTTGGCATTTAGTTGGGCCACATCAGAGGTATGTGGCCCAACTAAATGCCAACAAAAATGTATGTGGCCCAACTAAATGCCAACAAATGCCAACAAAAATGCTACTAGGGTCAGTTCTAGTTGAGAGACGAAAGTAGGATATCTATTGTTTGGTTCTAATCTGCGTCTGATTTTGACCAACAAATGAAATATATTTTCTAGTAAGAATGAATGAATAGAGCTGTATAAATAAGTTAGTTTCTAAATAGGATGCTAGTCTTTTTCCCTTCTGATAAATAATGTGTCTAGTCCCTTTTGTGCTGATTTTTTTACGTAGGATATTATCGTACACCGAGCTTCAGAAGTATATATTTATTTCTTCAACAGTAAATGTGCACTCTGCATACAGAAAAAATGAGAGGAGCAGAAAAATTGGTACAAAATTGATGCTAATTTAGTAATATTGCTACAAAAATCTCTACCGGTACCTATACCTGCGAAAGGAGACTAGATAAAAAGAGATGTAGACACAATGTGTAAAAGAAGAACAGAATGTCGAAAAGAGTTTATGTGAGAATATAAGCTTGCATATTTTGTTCTTTTGTCCCCTGGTTTGAGAGGATTTAAACAGTTCTCACAAGATAACTAGTTGCGCTTCGGTGTATTGCAATGAAAGTAAACAAAACTCAAATTTTAATGCATATTGGGCGCAAACGCTACGTCTGAGCGTTGAGGTTTAGGGTTCGATTCCCAGACGCCCTTCCCAATGGCTAGACAGATGAAGATACTGATGACATGTTATGACATACCCTTAACCTGATCTGTGATCTTGACCGATATTCCGTGTTAATAAATATAATCACAAAACGATTTCCAAAAAACATCATTTTTATCAATATTTAGATTGATGCGCATCAATCTAAATATTGATAAAAATGATGTTATTTGCAGTCAACACAGACAGACACTTATGATAAAAACTAGGTAACATAAGTTACTCGTATAAGTGTTTGTATATATTGCATTAGTACCGGTAAAATTTTGTTTGATTGATAGATTAGTAGAAATTCAAGTGAATTTTTATTCTTGCGATAAAAACTATCATTAAAGATAATGTGAGAGGTTCTGAAATGGGTAATGTCACAATAAGCATTCATAGAAAAATAATGATCTAAAAAATAAATAACAATGCGTCAGTTAAAAAGCAATGTTTCATTTATGGAACGATAAATAGTCATCTTATGTCTAGCCTTATTAGACTCATTAAAAAGAAAAAAAACCCACATCAAAAATTAAGTTTGGGTCTGCATCCAGCCTAAGCGGATGCAACTGAACCAGTATTTAAGACGTCTGCCTGTCCTATAGATCGAATATGTTACGAGATTTTTTTATACGTCGCGGTCGCTAGGTATAATGTAATCAATGCATAGTTTCTTCATAAGCAGATTTCTAACATTCCTAAGCCTTATCGGACAGTACGGATTAACGGAACAAACACTTCATCCTATCTATTACTTAGTATTGGCAATAGATATAATTATGTCCTCATTTCACAACTTATTTCATGCACATTGAAACCTGCTATTGCTTTATTATCTACCTATCTATATAAATAAAAACCGGCCAAGAGCGTGTCGGGCCACGCTCAGTGTAGGGTTCCGTAGTAATAATTCTTTTTTTGTTTGAAATACGGGCCAATGAAACTTGACCTCTGGATTGTATAGGCGCTCATACGATTCAGGGACCAAATTATATTGGTTAACTGCAGTTTCCATCTGTTGTTTCCATCCAAGTTCAAAATAATTTTCCTAGAAAGTCCTTATAAAGTTCTACTTTTCAGTTTTTTTTCGTATTTTCTAAACTTATGGTTCAAAAGTTAGAGGGGGGGGGACGCTTTGTTTTTTACTTTTGGAGCGATTATTTCCGAAATTATTGACATTATCAAAAAATGATTTTAGTAAACCCCTATTCATTTTTAAATACCTTTCCAACAATATATCACACGTTAGGGTTAAAATTAAAAAAAAAATCACTTCCCACTTTACATATAGGGGGGCTACCCTAATAAAACATTTTTTTCCAATTTTTATTTTAGCACTTTGTCGGCGTGATTGATACACATATTGGTACCAAATTTCAGCTTTCTAGTGCTAACGGTCACAGAGATTAAGCGAGGACGGACAGACGGACAGACAGACAGACAGACAGACAGACAGACAGACATGGCGAAACTATAAGGGTTCCTAGTTGACTACGGAACCCTAAAAAGAGAAGTCCTGACTGACTGACTCATCGACGCCCAGACCAAACCCTTGGACTTAGAAAGCTGACATTTGGCACAGACGTTCTCTTTATAATGCAGACAAGGAATATACGAAAGGATTTTTCAAAATTCTGACCCTGGAGTTAAACAGGGGATGAAAGTTTGCATGAAAAATTGTCTTTTTCACGCGGGCGAAGTCGCGGGAAAGAGCTAGAGGCTAGAAGCTTTGCCTGCATTTTTTTTGTCTTTTATTTCGCATTCTCCTGCCCTTTTCTAATTAATTTGGTTTCGACACAGCACGCATCTTCTCCAGTACTTTGATTACTTACTAATTTGGGATATTATCTCAAACATGTTCCAGAAATAGCAATAATTTAGTTTACAAGTGTAGTTGAAAACCAGTTTAAATAAAATAAAATAAAACGCGGGGTTTCTCATCGACTGCAGCGAAGCACTTTGGTTTGACCTGTCGAAATTACATAATATTTTTTGTATCTCTTTGGTACACACGGCTACACATCAAGCTATACAAAACCCACTATGGGATGTAATATTCCTTCAAATGACCTCTAAATATCGCTCGCATACATTTTGTAGTTTGGGGTGTAATATACATTATAGCACAGTGTGAACGGTCACGTACAAAATGTAGGCGAGCGATATTTAGAGGTCATTTGAAGGAATATTACATCCCATAGTGAAAAGGCGGCTTTAATCTTGGCCTCACTTTACTAGATCTTTTCGCACAATGAACGATCAGATTATACTGGTTTTGTATAGCTTGATGTGTAGCCGTGTGTACCTATTAATTGGTCTTTAAATCAAATAACCCGAGAAAATGATCACAAAATAATCACTGTTTACAATAAAACGAAATGAAATACACATTTAATAATATAAAATGTTTTTAAATGAGTATTTCATTTACATAATACCATAGTAAAAGAGCTATTTAATCATCATAACCATCATCCACAACCCGACTTCACTCACTGCTGGATAACGACCTCTGTTTGCTTATGCCAAATTTCCCAGCTCCTGTGCCTGGCTTACCAACGGTTCAGTCACGATAGTAACAATGTTAAATGAAAGCCCAGCGCCAGACTTACGAGCAGTAAGTCATCGGTTCGAACCCAGGCACGTGCATTACTTCGTATAATTTACTAGCACTTTGCCCACGGCTTCGCCCGCGTGGATGTCGGTTCAACTACAAAAGTGACGATTTTCCATACAAACTTTCATCCCCCTTTTCACCCTCTTAAAGGTTAAATTTCCAAAAAACCCTCCTTAGTGCTCCCCTACATTATAATAGGAAGCCGTGTGCAAAATTTCACATTCCTAGCCCCAGTAGTTTCGGCTGTACGTTGATATGTCAGTCAGTCAGTTCTCCTTTTATATATATAGATTTCATCACCACTGCTTTAAAAACGGTGAAGGAAAACATTTTAAGGAAACCATCTCCCATCTACCAACCGGCACAGGACCTGCGTCGTGGATTATAATCCACTACCTCACAGAGAGGAAGTATGTATCCCAGCAATGGGGACATTATTAGTAATATCTAGCTGATGCCCACGGCTTCACCCGCGAGTATCTTTATACTAAAACCTCCCTCGAGAACCACTCAATCCATTGCTGAAAACAGAAAGAAAATCGGTGCAGCAGTTTTTGAATTTATCGCGAACAGACATATAAACGCGGCAGAGGTCTTGGTCTTATAATATGTAGTGATAGTGATGTCGTCTACTAATTCCGCCGCCAAACGACTTGCACATGAGTCATCGAGTAAGATGACGTTGACGACTACCAAAAACCTAAAGGCTATTAAATTGGTGACGTCACTCAAACGGCCATGATAGACCTGCGGTAGGTCATGGTTTACCATAAACAATGAATGGCTGGCTGGTATTATAATGTTGGCTATTTATAAACAAACATATAGTCGTGAAACCACTCGTATGAGTCATAAAACTTTTTTTTTTGGAGGGAGCTTCTCTCGCTCTGGGTGGGGGTCTGTCTCCACCGATCCCGGGATCCGATTTGACGTATCACGGATCCGCGCGATTTGTCTCCACGGATCCCGGGATCCGTTTCTACAAAAAAGAAAAAAAAAAGTTGTTTCCACGGATCCCGGGATCCCTTTCTACAAAAAAGAAAAAAAAAAGTTGTTTCCACGGATCCCGGGATCCGTGGCTACAAGAAATAAAAAATAAAAAATGTAGAAACGGATCCCGCGTACAGAGTTAAGAAGTTAAGCATAATATTTTTCGAAACTTCTTTTTTCTACTTTCAAACGAAAAGAAGTTATTATTTAAAATTATAAGGATTGGTGTAGTAAAGTCTCACAAACTACCAGGAGGCCAGAAACATGAAGGAGGTATTGTCTATATTCTTAATAGGAATCTCATAATCAAATCTATAAAATTATATACCTTTCTAATACCATGCAGCTTTTTTTTTACCTGGATAGTAAAGTCTTCGAAACTACCAGGACAACAGAATGGTGAAGTATTAGAGTCATGAAAAAAAAGTATAAGATAAAATAAAAGGACCTTTTTTTAAAAAAAAAAATAACAGGAGGCCAGAATATGAAGGAGGTAGGTATTGTATATTGTTAATAGGAATCTCTTATTCAAATCTATCTTTCTAATACCTACAATGTTTTTTTTTATCATTTTAAACAAGGACAATAAAGTCTTCGAAACTACCAGTAGGTACACCAGAATGCTGAAGTAGTAGTGTCATTAAAAAAAGGTACTGTATATTGTTTAATGGAATCTCATAACCAAATTTCGAATACTTTATTGTCCTTGTTTAAAATGGAAAAAAAAACGTTGTATTAGAAAGATAGATAGATTTGACTAAGAGATTCCTATTAACAATATACAATACCTACCTTCTTCATATTCTGGCCTCCTGTTAGTTTTTTTTTTTAAAAAAAGGTCCTTTTATTTTATCTTATACTTTTTTTTCATGACTCTAATACTTCACCATTCTGTTGTCCTGGTAGTTTCGAAGACTTTACTATCCAGGTAAAAAAAAAGCTGCATGGTATTAGAAAGGTATATAATTTTATAGATTTGATTATGAGATTCCTATTAAGAATATAGACAATACCTCCTTCATGTTTCTGGCCTCCTGGTAGTTTGTGAGACTTTACTACACCAATCCTTATAATTTTAAATAATAACTTCTTTTCGTTTGAAAGTAGAAAAAAGAAGTTTCGAAAAATATTATGCTTAACTTCTTAACTCTGTACGCGGGATCCGTTTCTACATTTTTTATTTCTTGTAGCCACGGATCCCGGGATCCGTGGAAACAACTTTTTTTTTTCTTTTTTGTAGAAACGGATCCCGGGATCCGTGGAGACAATTTTTGTTTTTCTTTTCTTTAGAAACGGATCCCGGGATCCGTGGAGACAAATCGCGCGGATCCGTGATACGTCAAATCGGATCCCGGGATCGGTGGAGACAGACCCCTGGGTGGAGCGATAGGAAGTGTCAGACTTCTACTGAGTAAAAACCACTCATGTTCCTTCTTAGCCCTTTGTATCGGAGGCCGCGGTATCTCTTTCGAACAACCCGCAGCCCCATGACTCATAGAACCTCAATAGGTTGTCGGCAAAATCGAGTGTCAGGCAATGTTAATGCTTAAGTACCAACAAATCCCGTCGGGGCTGTGGTTTGTCGAAAGGTTAACGCGACTCCGACACATGGGTTTTGTTTTTAGTCAGTAGAAGTCTGACACTCCCCTTCGCTCTGCCCACAAGAGCGGGGGGGGGGGTTATTCGTTGATTTTCCACCCACCAAAAAAAAAAGGCAATGTTAATCAATATCAGTAATCATTCAATGTTATTAAATTTTATTTATTTTTGAAAAAGTATATTTCGATGTAGACTGGTCTTCAGTTGCATCCGGTTACACTGGAAGTCGACCCCAATTATGTTGTTTGGAGAAAGTTAGGTTGATGATGTAATCTAGACATAACCCGTCATCCTTTGTCTCGGAATGGTTACTAGAACTACATCATTGCTATTGTTTGAATACCTATTATATATAAGGACGTCTAACACCCGTATTTATAAACAAGTAATTACTATTTACTTGAGTAAATGTCATTGTTTAAGATCCGATTTTTTCTCTGTAGTTTAGTAATTCCTTAATGTTAGAACTATCAAACGTTAGAATTCTTAATTTTGCTTTCATTGACGGTTCTAACTTCGTTTAAATTCTTGCCCATTGCATAAAAATATTTGCGTAAGTAATTACTTAAGTCCAAGTAATTACTTTGACTTGACTATAAATACGGGGGTAAGTGCATTTAAATATTTAGATAATGCCAAATGCTTTATTGGCTTTTTTTTTTGGAGGGTCGGTGTCGGTGATCAAAAAATGATTTCTCCCGCTCTGGGCGGAGCGAAATTGAGTGTCAGACTTCTACTGACTAAAAACCACCCATGTTCCTTCTTAGCCCTTTGTGCGCCCTCGTATGGGCGCGGTATCTCTTTTGAAAAACCCGCAGTGTGCTATACGGCCTCCATTGCACTTTATGTTTATTTTTACCTATATCACTTCGCCCCGAATTCGTCTGAGTGTTTTTTGAAAATATATGTTACTGAGCAAAGATGTAGGAATATTCAAAATAGACATGCCAAGGCCATGTAGTTTTTGAGTTAAGGCGCAGATAAGAGGGACACCGTAAAAACGACCTGTTTCTCGTTGCAGAGTTAGCCGTATTGCTACATAATACAATTCCAAAAAAAAATAGTATAAAAAATAATATAGTATAGTCAAATGTATAGGTAAAAGACTTATGCAAAAATATTTTCTAAAATTAATCAAGAACCTCGAAAAAAAAAACAAAAAAATCACACGAAAAAACTTTTTCGTCTCGAAATGCTCAATATTTTGAGTGATAACTGTTATTTTTTTTTTACTATCAGAAAGGAAATTTAACCAACTAAAGACATATGTAAAAATATTTTAACATTACAGCGTATTTTTTTTTTAATAAATTAAATACTATGAACGAATGAACTATCGTTCATTTTGGCAGTCACGAGAATCAAACGCATCCCGCATTTTCAACTTTATTTGTTTAGGCGATGAGTTAAACGCGCGCTCAAGGTCGCGGGCAGCTAATGTCGCCTTAAATCGTAAGGAAACATCACAAAAATAAAGATTAAGGAAACATTTTGTTATTTTTTTTTGGACTGTCCCGTTAGTGCGCAGCTACAAGACTGGTTCAAAAGCAAACTAGGTAAACAGCTACTACCTGTGACAATCCTGAAATGACCGGTCGGGAATTACAGGTGTGAACTTAAGTACGTTACGATCTACGTAAGGTTGCACCGAGTCATACCGAACTGAATTTGTCAGGCGTATAGTAACAAAGATAGTAAAAATCATAAAATTAAAAACTTGAGATTTATATGGCAACACAATCTGTTTTGTATCTATATTTACCCCAAAAAATAATTTATTACCAATTCTGGTAAACTCAACTGTTATTTCAAATTGAAAATTGACTTTACAAACAAACCTAGTAAAGTCCAAGTAAATTGAGTTCCATATCGCGTAAAGTAATAGTACATTGTAATACAAGGGCCTAAAATGACCCATTATATACGAGGTAGTTTTACTACCGAGCTTTAGCGAGGTAGTAAATAGGAACCGAGTTATACCTAATGGGATTTTAGCGCCGTGTGTTACACTGTACTTTTCACTACGATTGCGAGAAAATAAAATAACCATGTTCAATAAGTATTAGTTTATTTTATTAAAAATTAAATTCAATTTAATAATACAATTCCAAAAATTTCGCGCCAATGCCTTTTTTTTATTTCTTCTGTAGCTGCAATGCAACGCACACATTCTGCCAAAGAGTTCGGAATTCAGCGCGTTTAGTTCGATTTTTAAAAATAAAACATTTTTTTTACTTGAAACTAAATCACGCACCAGCTGGCTGAACAAGTTGTCGTACGAGATTTACTTTTAGCCCTAGGGCAATATATGCAATTTTACGCCCGCTCTGGTATGCTATTATGACGTTCTTTTTGAGCAAGAGGAGTGAAAAAATATTTTACATCTCTCATATTCGGTAAGTCGGTCCATAATACCCCCAAATGGGGCTTGTAGGTGACCAATTAGCGCTCTAGGGTAATAATGTAGTAAGAAAAGCCCTAGGGCGGTAAGTAATTAAAGAAAACACTTCACTCTTTCAAAAAGTTCGCGTACATCTAGCCATCATTCTGGCAATAGTCATCATGCATTCAGCCCAATGACAAAAGAGGCTTCGCTTCGCTATTCAGCCTTGTCTTTGTATGAGTATAAAAAAAAAAATTAAAATTCATTTATTTCAGGTTTGATATTCAATTTACACGATATAAGTCCATAAAACAATTAAAATTTGAAAATAAAAATGAAATAAAATAAACAATAGTGAAAATAAAAATTAAATAATAATAAATACAATGTCCACAAATCTGAAATACAATGTCAATTTATATAATTAAATTAAAGTCAATGTCACATAAAAATAATCAAAAATTACATTGAATTAACACAAAGAATAATTATATTGATTAAACGCCACAATAATGACAACTGGGTCGTTAACCTGCTCGGGCTATATGCCTACTGCAATACTTCCTAATATAGGGGCAGTCCAATCGTCCAGCAATCATCGCCAGGACCGCATTGGAGCTGACCCGCACCCTGCGCACCAAGGACGCGCACCGCTTGCGCATTGTGGTGTGAAAACAGTCGGTGCGCGCTTCCGCAAACATGCCCGAGGCACTACAGAAGCGGGGCAGCCCCAATACCGCCCTGAACGCGTTGTTGTACTGGACGCGGAGGGCACTGTAACTGGCCTGTGTATAACTCGCCCACAGGCTGCACGTGTACAAAGATGTGCAATATGCTTTAAAAAGTGTGATCTTAACTTGATCGGAACAGCGCGCAAACCTGCGTGCCAGCATATTCGCCCTTGTTGACAATGCCCTCCGCTCCCGTTCGATATCCGCGTGATCCCTGAGGTCAGCCGTGACCAAATGTCCCAAGTATTTAAATTGTTTCACCCAGTCTAGGGGAACATCATTGAGACAAACTGGTGGTATACTATCTGGACATTTGGCAATACTTGTCTCAAAAACCATGCACTGACTTTTGGTCACATTATATTTTAGGCCGTGTCCACTCGCGTACTCCAACACGAGCGTTTTTGCGTTTCGGCGTTTTCGCGTTTCTGCGTCCCAATACCAAGTGTTCTAATAACTCATATCTGTTGATATGAGAACAAGAACCAAGACCAAGAACCAAGAACAACCAAGAACCAACCAACAAACCAAGAACCAAGTGTTCTAAGAACTCATATCTGTTGATATGAGTTCTTAGAACATTTGGTATTGGGACGCAGAAACGCGAAAACGCGCCTGTGTGGGGGAGGCTTAATAGTCATCAATTTTAAATATCGAAAGGCGAAGCTCAATTTCGTTCTTGAAAAAAAAAAAAAAAAAGAGACGAAAAAAGGCGGTAATAGAAAACTTTTACTTTTGTATTATTTGTTTTTGGGATTTTTTTATAATTACGTGTTAATTAGGAAAAAAACATGAGTTCTGCAAGTGATGAAGATATAAGCTGCACTCCCGATTTAATGAAAATGGAAGCTGAAAAGTGAAAGTTCTAAAGAGAGATATTTGAAAACTTTATTCTTGTAATGCTGGTTTTTTTCTTCTTACCTCATAATCGAGATGTAAAGCAGAGTAAGTAAGTAAGTAATGTAAGCTCGGGTGTAAGCATCAATTGCACCCTCGAACTATTGGCGCCCTCGCTGCGCTCGTGCGCCTAAATATCTCGGGCTGCAATTGATGCCTTACAGCCCTTGGCTACTAATCTACTATTAATCATTTTCTGATTTTTTTGCACTATGGACGTGACCATCTTTGATTCTATACATCTGATGTACAGTACCCCAAATAATACACACGAAATAACTATGTAATAATAAACTAATAACATAATGTAATAGACAGATAGTTGATGGTTTTAAAGTAGGCCGCAATGCTAACTCGTCGCAGTTACATTAACGACACGGTTCTGCAATAAGTGTGATGTGTTAGCTTGAAATGTGAAGTAATGACATTAGTGTCACATCAATATTATTTATGACTTGGGTGTGTCTGGCACCTGCTACTGTCGTCAGAAGTGCGTTTATTACTCACATTTTGCCAGTTGTGTTTAAAAAATCCATATAATTGGTGGCGAGTCTGTTGACACGCGGGCATTCCAAACTCCGTGTACTGACACATTCCTAAAGGAAACACTCAATAAAAATAGGGTATTTCACCAAAAAAAAAATTAGTTCGTTAGATTTTCCAAAAATAATAGACGCATTTTTTTTTCTTTTTTCACGTGAACAAAAGATGAAGACGATACAGTGCATCGAAAAGTCGTGTTAAGTCGTGTGACGTAACAAGGTTAGTACTCTTAATTATTATCTTTGACACGTTTTATTTTTATTAATTTTAAAAAACACGTATCAAATATTTTTCGGTAATCTAACAGACGGACTAATTAGATATTTTTGGTGTATTAACCTATTGGCCCGACCCAGGCGTCGAACCCAGAAACTCAAGCTCTGCTGTCGCGATTGCGACCACTAAAATAACAACAGTCAAGTACCAATAATGACCGTATAACGTGAATGTTTTATTCTTAATTTTCAATTGTTTTATAACACATACCCACTGCAGTTATGATAAGAGTACTAAGGACAATAAAAGATCAGGACAATGATATCATGATGATTCATTTCATTCATTTCCAGAGTTCGATTTCTTGGTTGACCATATTACACTTTCTGGACAGGATTGTTGGTTTACATTCGTCTCTGATACAAATAAGACTTTTGCATAACATACCATCACGCCTGTATAATCCCCAAGCGGTCAAGGAGAAGCACACATTCACTAGATATATTTTCAAGTTACATGTAATAGGGGGCGAGCCTATTGCCATCTACCGGACACAAATCCAGCCTCCGTGGAACTGAAAAATTACAGATGGAAAATTCCAATACCACTTTGACGCGTCCCGTGAATCAAACCCAGAACCTCATGCTCAGTAGCCGCTCTCGCGACCTTTAACCGACACCACAGTCAAGTAAGACGACAAGCCAAAAAGTACCTTAGTCGACAGACTTAAGGTACTTTTTTGTTACGTACGATACGTGACTGTGGCGCTCAAAAGGTTAAACCATCGAGGCAGTCACCGAGGCATAATGAAATATGGGTCTAAATAGATCTATGCCTAGCTTTTCCTGGTTTATAGGCGTGATGGTATGTCACGTCGAAAAAGTAGTTTATTTTGACAATGGCAACATCAATAAACCACAGAACGACATTACCACAAGTACACTCGCGGATAGAAAGAGAAATCGTGAGATAGCGCGGTTAGGCAATGTAGCTCAGTAATTGTTCGTGTCGACATAGTTCGGCTTGTGTGCCTGACTGTACGTCGTTATGATTTTATCAGCAGGAGATAAGTTGCATGAATTTAATTGTTGAAATATTTTCATGTTGGGAACTATTTTCAGCTCAATGGAGTTGGACGTTGAGATGTGGAGGAGAAAATAATAAATGTTGAGATCAAAATAATTCAAGCTAGGAAAAAATAATGTTTTTACTGGTTTGGTTGGCAAGTTAATAGGTAGATCTTTATTTCCAAAAAAGCTTGCTTTATTATGTTTTTTTATTATTTTAATTTATTATGGCAGTCTTACTGCCGCACTCGGAGAGCTTTAATGTTTACTTAAGCCATCGCTTAGTAATGGTTTTGACAGTTATGTCACACAAAAGTATGTCGACATAGTTCGGCTTGTGTGCTTGACTGTACGTTGTTACGATTTTATCAGCAGGAGATAGTTGCATGAATATAATTGTTGAAATATTTTCATGTTGGGAACTATTTCGGCTCAATGGAGTTGGACGTTGAGACGTGGAGGAGAAAATAATAAATGTTGAGATCAAAATAATTCAAGCTAGGACAAAATAATGTTTTTACTGGTTTGGTTGGCAAGTTAATAGATCTTTATTTCGAAAAAAGCTTGCTTTATTATGTTTTTTTATTATTTTAATTTATTATGGCAGTCTTACTGCCGCACTCAGAGAGCTTTAATGTTTACTTAAGCCATCGCTTAGTAATGGTTTTGACAGTTATGTCATACAAAAGTATGTCGACATAGTTCGGCTTGTGTGTACACACGGCTACACATCAAGCTATACAAAACCAGTTAATCTTGGCCTCACTTTACTAGATCTTTTCGCACAATGAACGATCAGATTATACTGGTTTTGTATAGTTTGATGTGTAGCCGTGTGTACGTCGTTACGATTTTATCTGTAGAGATAGTTGCATGCAAATAAAATTGTTGAAGTATTTTCATGATGGGAACTATTTCAGCTCAATGGAGTTTGGTGTTAAGTATTTAATTGTGGAGGAGAAAATAATAAATGTTGAGATCAAAATAATTTAAGCTAGGACAAAATTGTTAAACAAATATTTGTTGATTTGGTTGGCAAGTCAATAGAAGAATTATTGCATTTTAGACTTGTTTGCTTTAAGCATATTCCGATTATTACATGATATACTAATTTTACTATTAAAATAATACCCCCTTATTAATAAAAAAAAGTTAAGCCTGCTTAAACTTACGCTTGGTTTATCTCGCATGCCGTCCCTTTCATTTGAATATTTTTGAAGTGAGACGGCATGCGAGATAAACCAAGCGTAAGTTTAAGCAGGCTTAACTTTTTTTTATTAATAAGGCCGATACAGTTTAAGTAAGACTCCTAATATCCAGTTTCAAAACAGAATAAAATAAGAATCCTATAGACTCCAAACAACATTTAAAATTGACGTCACTACTTGGGAAAATCCTTGTTCCCGACCCTGTGGAATTTTTAAAGCACCTTGTTTTACAAGAACTCAGCCTGGGCTATTCAGCAGATGACGTCACTTGTTCTACCAGTGGTATTTAAACTGGCATTGAAGATTTTCTTGCTAAATTATAAGTCATGGTACGTGGGATCGTGAGGTCAAAGCGTTATTCATGGTGAATGCTGCAAGGATTTTGTTCATAAAGTTCAACTAGCATTTTAGTCATTATTGTGTTGTGTATAGAGGAAAATTGGATTTGATATACCTGTGATGTACTCAGTCAACGTCACAATCCCAACGTCACGATAGATTATTTTATGTTGGACAATACAGGACAATAGTGGATCGGACTGGGTCAAAATAATATGATTCTGTTTAGTCCGTAAGTTAGATTATCGAAAAATATTGAATACGTGTTTTTTGTTTTAACAAATCAATAAAAAATGACGAAGATAAAACGCGTCAAAGATCGTGGAGTGGGGGTCGTCAAAATGTACTATCATATATGACGTCACACGAGTTTTCGAAGCACTGTATCGTCTTCATTTTAAGTTAACGTGAAAAAAGAAAAAATACGTGTCCAATATTTTTTGGAAACCTATATATCTGACGAACTAATTCGTTTTTTTTTGTCCGATCCCCTATTCCATACGAAATAATATAGTTACATTTTATACATAACTCATTCTGTTATTATTTAAAACTTGTTGCGGTGCATACATTATTTATTGTTAGGTTTTTTTTGGACGGTGGGAAATCATCAAATTACTCCTCCTACTCTGGGCGGAGCGGAAGGGAGAACCAGACTACTATCGCCTTATTAATAAAAATTGTTTAACCTGGTTTAACTTACGCTTAGTTTATCTCGCATGCCGTCACTTTCTTTCGAATATATTTGAAGTGAGACGGCATGCGAGATAAACCAGGCGTAAGTTAAACCAGGTTTACCAATTTTTATTAATAAGGCGACTACTGACTAAAGCCACCCATTTTCCTTCTTAACTCTTTGTGTCTGGGGCCGCAGTATCTCTTTCGAACAAACCACATCCCCGACAGGAATAGTTTTAGGTCTAGTTTAGTGTTAAGTGGACACATACAAAATGTAATGATACTGATATACTACCAAACAACCTCGGTTAGGAGTCAGTTTGCAAAATTTTTGGTAAGTTCGATCTACAGTTGACGAAGTAACGTATCATAAGCACATTGATTGAAGGGGTCACCAGGTGGTCTAAAATGGCCACTTTTGCAGATCATAATGTGAATTGCGTTTAAAAGCGTAAAATGGACCTTTCTTATTAAAAACTGCGTCTGTGACTATTTTACGAATGTTAACGCAATTCATATTATTTTCCTATTATGATGTATTTTACTAAATTGTTACAGACGCAGTTATTATAATGAAAGGTCCATTTTACGCTTTTTAACGCAATTCATATTATGATCTGCCAAAGTGGCCGTTTTAGACCCCCAGAAATAACAGTAGTAGTAGGCTAGTCATAAAATACACATAAATTACCAGTTTATTGCTAATAGCAGTACCTACTTAGAACCGATTAAAGTGTAATCAGTGAAGGTTAGAATCGATGTTATTAGCAGAATTAGAGGTAATCGACGGATACGCCGGCTACCGGCAGCATTGATGCTCACATGTTGCAAAATTGAACGAGCAAATATTTTTTGAATCATCATCGTCATGTACAAATAGTCTTTTCTCAACGATGCTGGGATCGGATGCAGCTGAATACCAGTATTTTACATAGAGCATCTGCCTATCTGACCTCCACAACCCAGATAGTACTGGGTACTGCGCTACCCTTTAGTAAGATTGGTAGTCAGACTTTCAGGCCACAGACTACTTGTAAAGACTCCCAAAGATCTATTATGGCAGAGGAAACTCGGTATGCCATTACATACCGAGTTTGGGTCGTCACCCGTCCACGAACCAACAAGCAAGCATGGGTTAACCTAAAGATCAACCCTTATCAACCCGAGCGGTAGTTATAATTAAACCATGAGCTCCTCAAACATGTTTATGAATAAATTTAAATTAATTGAAAGACATTAAAAAAATCTGGAGGATGTCAAATCAATGAAATCAATAAGTTTGGAAATTGACATTGATTTAATGCGTCAATGTTGCTTCAATTTGCATTGCTCGTTGAATGGATGACCGTTGGGGTTAATGTGCTTTTGAGTGGAAACTGTGAATAATTGACTCTTCAACTAACTTAGGTACAGAACTACAGACTCCACCAAAGCGGAGCGTGGAGTGCACTTTCCACACGTTTTTTCTCCGCTCCACTCGTCTCCGTTTTGGTGGGTGCTATCCCTCGGGGCTGCGGTCCTGTTTGCGGGCTCGAAAGAGATACCGCGCCCTCAACACAAAGGGCTAAGAAGGAACATGGGTGGTTTTTAGTCAGTAGAAGTCTGACACTCCCTACCGCTCTGACCAGAGTGGGATGAGTCATTTTGATAACTTCCCACCAACCAAAAAAAAAACAGGTGTAGAGCCTTATTCTGTCGGCTGTTATGTTTGTATACTAGAGCCCTTTTCACCACGTAAGTACGACTAAGTTCCCGTTAACTTACTCGGCGGCTAATTTAATAAAAAATCTGTTCCTCTTTTGAATTTATTCGGTATGTACTGGCTACTCGAACATCGTGAAGTAGGCCCTAAGTATATCAAGTTACTAAACCGACGTCAGGGAGGAAGAGAAAGGGCCGCCCTTGAGCAAGTGGCTCTCAATGGGCTCGCTGTGACTCACTACGGCCGGAGATTCGGTTTCACAACAGTACCTACTGCTGATCGTTACAATACTGGACACAGAAATTGCAAAATGGAGGCCCTAACATTACGTAAATACACTGATTTTGTTATTGGGGTTTTTACATTAGTAATTTCTTCGTATCAGCCACGGAGTCAACGTGGCTGATACACGTGGGCAGCGGTGGCCCAGTGGTGTCGGTCCCGACTTACGAACAGTAGGTCGTGGGTTCAAACCCAGGCAGGCGTATTACTTTGTGTAATTTATTTCATCACCGCTGCTCTCAAAACGGTGATGGAAAACATTGTGAGGAAACCGGCATGTCTTAGGACCAAAAAATTCGAAGACATGTGACTTCTGCCAATCCGCATTGGGCCCACGTGGTGGATAGCCCATCCCTCTCCTAGAGAGATTAAGGCCTGAGTCCCTGCTGTGGGAACATTATAGGCTGATGATGATGAGCCACGGAGTCTGGATAAGTGCCCTGTTGATGACAATAATTTCACCCTCTATTCATCATCATCAACAGCCTCTATTACATGGGACTTAAGGCGACATTAGCTGCCCGCGACCTTGAGCGCGCGTTTAACTCATCGCCTAAACAAATAAGGTTGAAAATGGCGATGCGTTTGATGCTCGTGACTGCCAAAATGAACGATAGTTCGCAGATTTAATTTATTAAAAAAAAAATACGCTGTAATGTTAAAATATTTTTACATATGTCTTTAGTTGGTTAAATTTCCTTTCTGATAGTAAAAAAAAAAATAACAGTTGTCACTCAAAATATTGAGCATTTCGAGACGAAAAAGTTTTTTCGTGTGATTTTTTTGTGATTTTGTGATTTTTTTTTTCGAGGTTCTTGATTACTTTTAGAAAATATTTTTGCATAAGTCTTTTACCTATACATTTGACTATACACTGTATTTTTTTTTGGAATTTTAATAAGTAGCAATACGGCTAACTCTGCGACGAAAAACAGGTCGTTTTTACGGTTCCCCCGTTAACTGCGCCTTAAACATAACTTGTGAAATATGGGTGTACCATACTTATACATTAGCCTAACCTTTCTGTGATTACAGTCGTGATATTATGGGCTGTGAAATTAAAAACACTCGTTTCATATTTTCATAATTATTAGATTGAATTCATATTAATTTGTTGATGATACTGATTGTGTTTTGTTGCAAACAATTAAACTAAAATGTTTAAATACTATACGAACTATAACTATTTATTATACCTGTGTACCTATGTTAACTTCACACATTCACGCAAAATACCCATAACTTTTTTTTTGAAACTTTGCCCCACTCTAGGAATTTCTCCTGTATCGTGAGTGAGTTTACAAACATTGAAAGTCACATACACAGACACGCCCAGACCCGTAACACCTATCTGTAGGCCATACAAACACTTGCTTCGTGCGGGGATCGAACCCACGACACGTAGCGCAGCAGTCCAATCGCTCAGCCACTGCGCCAACCGTGTCGTCAACATAATGTGCAACATTCAACAATGCAAACAAAAACACCGTTCTGCCAAATTGTGTTAACACTTTTTACAGGTATATAAGCTAATCTAAGCAGATGTCATTGGGATAGACGCTAGTAAATAAAGCAATCAATAAGATTAAGATTAACATTTGAAACAAAAAAAAAAACATTATAATGTTTTATATCATTAGTGTCCATTTCATATAGTTGTCATCATCTGCCTGTCCTTTTGTCAATTATTTTTGGGTCACCTTCTAGTCGCACCGAATGCAGCTGAATACCAGTATTTTACATGGAGCGACTGCTTAATATCTGACCTCGAAAAGTCAGTTAAAAGAAAGAAAAAAAAAGCTTAACAAGAACATACAAGGAGAAACAAATAGAAAATAAAACAATATAACGCATAATAAACAGTAAAAAAAAAATAGAAAAAGGATGAATAAAAAATAAATGGTAATGGTGTGGTAATGGTGGTGGTAGTTGGGTAATACGACACCCCATGTTAAGACTGGTAGTCATAGGTACATTTAATACTCCGATGTTATGTTATGTCATAGATTTTCTGTAATTGACAAAGAACAATGCATTGTCCTAATGGAAATATTATTAAAACAAGCAATTAATAAACAATTGTATGATTTATGATGATGAGAGAAATAAATAAATTTATTATTATTATTATTATTATAATTAAATGAAGTACACACGTGCTTCTTTGCGGTTTTATTGTGAACTATATAATTTGCATTCTTCACAAAAAAGCGGGATTTTGATGACGCGCTCTGTTGGGTTTACAAACTGGTTTTTAATTTTAGCCGGATCTCGTTACACAATGTGTCTTGTATCGTGGTCTCAGATATATATTTTTTTTTTTGGTTAGCGAGGTTTTAATTTTCATGAAATATTTTTGCTTTGCTAAAGTTATGTTTCTATTAACCCGGTTAAATACTTATAACATCACGCTTGTAATTTCCAAAGGGTAGTATATCCCTATTCTGCTAAGACTCGTGTACCTAGGCTAGGTAATAGAGAGAAAAAAGGAAATTATATTGACTCCGGGATGCTGCCGAGACATTACTGATGGATAAACTTAAGGCGGGGTTACCCCGATAAACGTCGTCAACAATAGCGTTTTACTCGTACATGGAACGGATTTAAATTTTGAAAAAAAATGTATTACATAGTTGACTCTTCGATCATGATATGTCGGGCATGCGATACACGATTACTTAAACTTCACTGCATCCAATTAAATCGCAAAGACATGTCCAAATGATGGCTAAATAATCGTTTTACTTGATTTATATTAGGCTTTGAAAAATGAAACTTATATCATAATAAAGGTCGTAAAAAATGTGTATTTTTCTCCAAGAAGAAAAAACAGTCAAAATTTAGGCATTATATCGCTCGCGCGGCAGGGCGGGGGACGAGGTCGTGCGTACATAAAAACAAAGTAGGGAAACCTCGCCTTAATAAAACTTTTCAAGTCCTAGGAATCGACCCTATGACGTCGTGCTTAGTCATAATATTTGTGACAACTAGATTAAAAGGCAGGTAACTTAGTTTTTATCTGAAAATAAAACTAAACCAAATACGCATGTCGCATACAAAAAGACTTCATTGCGAAAAACAAACAGACAAAAAAAAAACGTATTGTAACAAGAATAAAAAAATATTTCAATAAAAAACGCGTAAAAAGAAGCAAAGAAACCAAATGAAACTGTCTCATGCAATTCTCGTAGACACCGTAAAAACTGAGATAGATTTAAGTAGATTATAAACAACTCGTTATTCAGAGAAGGTCGACAAGTAGTCAGACTTAATTTCGAAATAAAAGCCCCAACAGCAATTTAATTGAGACGACGTGTAACAAGAAAAAATAATACGAAATCGACAGTGATCGGTGCAAATATAATTTATTTAGTTTGAAACATTTAATTTATTTTGAGAGATATAATGATCAGAAAAGCAATAATTTCATTTATGTCATAATACTTTTAACAGTTTTTTTAGTTCGATTTTGATACGATCATGAATATAAATATAAGTTGCAACAGCGCAGAAATATCGGAAACTCGAAATAAATAGTAAACATTAAAACATGGTAAATGGTAAACATTTAGAAAAACGAATCAAAATAATGCAATAACTTGTTTGTACCAAAATTGTAGTTCAACATAATACGATCGCCATTATTCAATATAGCTACAAAAAATCTTGCCAGTCGAACAATAATAAACAAAAACTTCTTCGCCAACTGAACTAACAAAAACAAATATTAAGTACATACCAAAGCCTTTTTCAGACGCATCTCGCAAAAAGTATAGCAATTTATTCCGATCACTAATAACCAACAGATTCCACCTTGAACCTAAAAACTGCAGTAATTATTCACTGCACGCAATTTTTACGCGAAACAAGAATACCCGCGGATTGAAAAAATAAGTAAACAAACCATTATCTATTATTATACTAACATTCTGCGGGTACGCAAATTGGGCTAAAGGATGACACTATAAAATAATCTGTTTCATACTTAATTGATTAATCCATCAAAAAAAAACATACAAAAACATTTAGCTGAAAAAAAAAAACTCAGTTCCTGTCAGCAAAAAACAAAACGCATCGCAAAAAAAAAACAAAGAAAAATGTTGCGTACCTCAGGTCAGTGACAGTCAAAAAATCCCTTCACTCAGTCCTTCCACATGTACACCACTTTTGTCACGATTGCTTGTGCGAAAACGTCAACACTGAACTTTAATTTGACAATAACGTACAACTCGCACGACGGCCAAACCAACACTGCACTCGCTGCTGGCATTGCTAAATGCGCCGACGCAGAATTACAACACCAGTTTACATTGACCTTTAATTCCGGCCTACTTTTCCTTCTGCCACCAACATGTTATATGCAGCCAGAGGGGTATGGAAGGCCTTAGAACACTGGTGTTTTTTATAGGCTATGATTTGGCGCATTATAAGGACGGTGGAAAGGCTTTGACGGGTTCAGTGACATCCAAAGTTGTTTTAACAGGAGAAGTCCGAATGCAGTTAGGTTTGCCAAGTTGTCAGGTCATGGCTTGCAGGATTTGAAGCGAAAATGTGCTTGTATTCTAGGATTTGGCAAGACCGGATTAAGTTTTAATCAGATTAAATTATAATACTGTCGTCTCGCAGGTAAACCTATGCAGCTTGCTTTTGCACAACCGGAGAAATCCTATGAATGCTTTGAATCTGAGGGTTGTTTGATAGAGATACCGCGGCCTCGACACAAAGGGCTAAGAAGGAACATGTTTGGTTTTTAGTCAGTAGAAGTCTGACACTCCCTACCGCTCTGCCCAGAGCGGGTGGAGTCATTTTATGACTTCCCATCCTGAAAAAAAAAATGGTTTTGTTTACCTATGCATTTTTTCTAATGACGTCATAAACATAACCACACTTACAAATTCTAGCACAATGTACCTGTAACTGTGCAAAAAACGGGGAATTTCCTTGTAGAAAATCCAATTACTGTTCTTCCGAAATGACACTCGAAACTAGATATTGTAAGTCGTTAATGTATTGTTAACTTAGTTCAAAATTCATGCAGGGTTAAATTAGGATCCACTGTCAGTATACAGGTTAATTCGGAATTTCAAAAGCAGGTTCGTACTTTGAGTAGCAACTGCTTTGGTTGTTTTACCCGAATACGGCAAAGCCAAAAGTGGGTAATGATTTTGGCAGTCTATGTACATAGGACTACTTACAGCTGTCCTTTATAATAATTTTACTTAGAGTACATTATATTGAAATATGCATTATCTACTTACTAGACGATAATCAATTAATTGAATAAGACGTTGATAGATAACAATTTCAGACAAGAATTATTTTCTTGTTTTCTACTTTTAAGACGCAGTTAACGGGGGAACCGTAAAAACGACCTGTTTTCGTCGCAGAGTTAGCCGTATTGCTACTTATTACAATTCCAAAAAAAATACAGTGTATAGTCAAATGTATAGGTAAAAGACTTATGCAAAAATATTTTCTAAAAGTAATCAAGAACCTCGAAAAAAAAAATCACAAAATCACAAAAAAATCACACGAAAAAACTTTTTCGTCTCGAAATGCTCAATATTTTGAGTGACAACTGTTATTTATTTTTTTACTATCAGAAAGGAAATTTAACCAACTAAAGACATATGTAAAAATATTTTAACATTACAGCGTATTTTTTTTTTAATAAATTAAATCTGCGAACTATCGTTCATTTTGGCAGTCACGAGCATCAAACGCATCGCCATTTTCAACCTTATTTGTTTAGGCGATGAGTTAAACGCGCGCTCAAGGTCGCGGGCAGCTAATGTCGCCTTAAGACCGCGGTTTCATTACTCTGCGATTTTATTTGTAGTCAAGTTTTTTGTTATCGTTAAATAGCGAAGAGATAGAAAAAGACGAGCCTTCAGAAATATAATAAAAACAGAGCATTCAATTACAGGCATTGTTGAAAATAAAACTTGTTTTTCTCGTCAGCATTATTATTTATTGTCACAAGGTAATCAGTAATCACAAGTCTTCTATGCTGTGTAAATAAATCACTTAAACAGACACGCACAACATTTTTATTAAATAGTAAGCTGCTAATCTAAAAATGTTAATTTGAAACCTACATAATAAAAATTGCACTGTAAAATAGATTTTTATCGCAAATACACAAGGATCGTTTTACAGTTTACACAGCACATTTCGATCGTGGACTCATGTTCTACGTACCATAACATCACGCCTGTAATCCACGAAGGGTTAGGCAGAGGCGTACCTAATAGTACACCCACATTTCGCCAGTTGTGTCTTAGGTCCCATGTAAATAACACTTGAATTGACCTGGGAATCGAACTCTGGGAGAACCTTACGCACAGTGTCGCTCTTGCAAACTTTTAAAATAGTTGATTGATGGAAACAAAAAAAAAACTGGCCAAGTGCGAGTCGGACACGCACATGAAGGGTTCCGTACCAAAACGGTATGCTATAATTTATACAATTTCTTCTACGGGCCAATGAAACGCTCATACGATTCAGGGACCAAATTATATTGGTTACCTGCTGTTTTCATCTGTTGTTTCCATCCTAGTTCAAAATGATTTTCCTAGAAAGTCCTTATAAAGTTCTACTTTTCAGATTTTTTTCATATTTTCTAAACGTATGGTTCAAAAGTTAGAGGGGGGGGGACACATTGTTTTTTACTTTTGGAGCGATTATTTCCGAAATTATTGACATTATCAAAAAATGATTTTAGTAAACCCCTATTTATTTCTAAATACCTTTCCAACAATGTATCACACGTTAGGGTTGAAATTTAAAAAAAAACACTTCGCACTTTATATATAGGGGGCTACCCTAATAAAACATTTTTTCCCAATTTTTATTTTACCACTTTGTCGGCGTGATTGATACACATATTGGTACCAAATTTCAGCTTTCTAGTGCTAACGGTCAAAGAGATTAAGCGAGGACGGACGGACGGACAGACAGACATGGCGAAACTATAAGGGTTCCTAGTTGACTACGGAACCCTAAAAATAACGTTAATAATAAGTTTTAGAGCAGCGGTGGCCCAGTGGTGGCGGCCAGTAGGTCGTGGGTTCGAACCCAAGCAAGCACATTACTTTGTGTAATTTATTTCATCACCGCTGCTCTCAAAACGGTGAAAGAAAACATCGTGAGGAAACCGGCATGTCTTAGAACCAAAAAAATCGAGACATGTGATGTGACATCTACCAATCCGCACTGGGCCCGCGTGGTAGATTATAGCCCATTCCCTCTCAAAGAGAGGAGGCCTGTGTTCCAGCAGTGGGAACATTAATAGGCTGTTGCCATATAAACTTACAAATATTTAACACTTTATAATAATAACTATTATTATAATCATTACATTATTACTATTACTATTATCACTTTATAATAATAACTATTATTATAATCATTACATTATTACTATTACTATTATCACTTTATAATAATAACTATTATTATAAAGCGGTAAATTTTGTTTGTAAAATCTATCATCATCCTCGTACCCTTATCCCATTCTTCCCTGTTAGACATCACGGTGGCATTTACTCCTATCTCATTCATAATAATTCCTCACACAATCTTTATTAATATTAATTAATATAGATATTAATAAAAGTCATAAGTAGGTACTTCAACGTATCTAATATTAATCATGATCAATAGCCTTATATAGGTAAGTACGCCAATAAACTAACCACTAGATAAGTGACGAAAAGTTCGTCGTATCCCACGAATAAGGGCGTAAAGAACTTAAGGGCTTTTACCTTTTATTGCATAATTACATTCTGCCCGTCATACTACATGTACCTAACCAATCCAACAAAACAATTATAAATGGTACAGGTCGTGAAATAATTAGGTTTTCTCAAAACTCACAATTTGAAGTAATCCGTTTTCAACCAAGAATAAAGCCACAATCGCCCTCGCGCCCTCTTTCATCGTAAGTAGTAAAGTTGCACGGGCTCGAGTGCTAGGGCCCTTCGGCCAACAGTCGGCGGTAACAGAGATTTTTTAATTAAGCAAGTACGTAAATCAAAATATTTTTCACACCACCTGCTCGAAAATGTCAAATTATATGTCAAGCAACCTTAACCTAAAGTGAGTCATTAGTGGCCGGGGGAACAGCCGGTCAATAATGTTGTACTGGATTTCATTATGACCCGCTGGTCAATAATGTGATTTGAATTTGGAATCTCACATGCTCAGCTAAATTGGCAGTATAGTACCTACTATAGTTCGCGCGGAACTAGTTGGCCGCGCCTTAGTGCATGTTTACGTACGCGCGGCGCGGCGTGCGGCGCGGCCGGCGACGCGTCGAGCGACGCGTCGAGCGAATTTTGTGTTCACGGACAGGCGATGCGTGCAGCGGCAGATATCATCGTTCGCGCAAACACAAACGTATGGCAATGTACGACGGTGTACATAGAGACGCGGCGCGGCGGCCGCGGCGGCGGCCGCCGCGAATTTTCAAGGCCAAGTTCCGTCGCGGGCATCGCTTCATCGAGAATAAACCGCCGCGTGCATCGCCGCGTCCGTCGCCGCGGCCGCCGCCGCGTTCGCCGCCGCGGCCGCCGCCTCAAATTCAAGCAATCGCGTATAAATTCGCTTCTCCGTGAACGCACTCATACACCGCCATACGTTTGAATTTAGTGCGGATCGCGTCGCCGGCCGCGCCGCGCGCCGCGCCGCGCGTACGTAAACATGCACTTAGGCATGTTTTTGTTTTTTATTTGTATTCTTTTCAATAAATTGAACAATTATTATTGTTCACGATATCTCCAGATTGGTCATCACTGTATAATTATAGTCTCGTGTGCATTGCGAGCTGTAGGCAACCCACCCCCTCACCCCTGTCGCCACCTAAGGCGCGGCTAACTAGTTCCGCAAGCACTATAACAAACACCCTTTGGTGCCAGAAAGAGGAAAGCTATTCTCGATACCCTTACTACGCGTGGAGAATATTCTCGATTTCCTACAAAATCATAACGACTGATTCTTCATATCGTTGCCATGTTTTCGAAGACATAATAATTTGTAAGAATAATTAGATAACTACGAACCATTTTTTAAAAGGAATGGAATAACATTAAAACTGGCATTAATAATAACAAATACCGTACCGCGCCGTAATACCGTAATAGTAATTGGCTGTAACATTAGTTAATTTATTTTAAGTAAACTGCGCTAAGATAATATTGCTGTGGAATTTGTGAATAAATAAATAAAAAATAAAACCTATCTAAGTATACTACAGTCGATTTATCACATTTTATCAAAAATACTATAATTTCACGAGCGTCTCCAATGACGTTCTAAATTCAAAATGCATACAGCCAATCATCCAAAACCATTCTACCATATTTTCTTTCATATAATTATTTCTATTTCATTATTTCTAATATCTTATTTTTACTGTTTGTTTATTTAATAAATACTTTGTTTTTCGTACTACATAAGGCTATTATTTTCTCACAGTAGGTGTAAAAAGTAGAGTATCCCCCTCTGGGCTAAATGTGTCTTTGCCTTGGGCTAGCTTGAATCCCTCGCTGCATTCAGGATTCTTGTATTAACTCCCTCGCTTCGCTCGTGAGTTAAACTCTTAACTCCCTCCCTGCGGTCGGGAGTTAAATCCCGAATCCTTCATTGCGCTCGAGATTCAATATGACGCCCGTGACATAAGACACAACTTTAGCCCCTTGGTGCATAATCTACTATTAAACCTCAAGGATTTGTACTTAATTAATTCATTTTCATTGTGAGAGTCAAAATTTTCCATATTGGGTACATAGAAAAAACCCTAATGGTGGTTGGGGCCGTGTTCTATGGAATGGCTATTTTGCGTATCTGTAGAAGAGACGAAATACCCTAATTACGTTTGTGTCTTTCTTCTACTCTACTAATTCGTGTCTCCTGAAAAGTAGCTGTTTTGCAGTTACGCCCTTATTCGTAGGATACGACGTTTTGCATAATAATATGTTTAATACTTTATCGATAATAAGAATTTTCTTCAAGAATAATGTGAGAAAAATGTTTTCTCATGTAAATTAACTTAAATACAATAAAGTCTTATTTAGTCAGATGTGATGAATTTCAATGTGGCTGTCATGGTCGATGTTTGCCGCTTGACTGCTAGTTTACAATTTTGTGGCATTTTTTTGTTATTTTGTATGCTTAAAGGAAACTGAAGTATTTACTACTTTAATATACTTAATAACATCACGATTGTCATCCCCGAAGGATTGGGCAGAGGTATACTCACAGTACATTTCTATCATTCATTTCTCATTTTGTCAATTATAGTTTAAGTCATTACCATCATCATACTAAGAAAGTACTAACGGATTCACCCAAAACAGCTTGCCCGCCCTGGGAATCGAACCAAAGGCCTCATGCAAAGTAGTCCACTAGACCAACGAGGCGGCTATATTACTGACACAGCAGACACAGACACAGCTTATGGGGCCTAAGTCTCATTAGTACTATTTTGTAAATATTTAGTTTGTACATTTATTTAATGTTGTTTAAAGTATTTATCCGATTCTTTAAAAAAAAATATATAATTTATGCATACCTAACTAAACCTTATTATGTATAGGTACGTATAGGTAGCTTTAGACGAAAAGTTCTTAGAAACAAGGATATCTCAGTTTCCTGTAACATAAAAGCAGGAAACTTATAATATTTCAAGACTCCCTCAATTTATCCATAGTAGTTAAACTTTCTAATTCATTCAGGAAATTACCACATTTCCTTGTTACAAATGGATGCGTTTGCGAAATGACAGAAAAGGGGAAGCACTTACCATATTTTATGCTTATTCTATAAGATAAGAACTATGTAACTACTGCCTTGTTAGTGGTCGCAACCTCTATCATCATCATCATCATCATCATTTCAGCCAAAAGACGTCCACTGCTGAACATAGGCCTCCCCCAAGCGTCGCCACATTGACCGGTCCCGTGCGTCTCTCATCCAGCGGTTTCCCGCAACCTTGACCAGGTCATCGGTCCACCTAGTGGGAGGCCTTCCAGCGCAACGTCTTCCGGTTCGCGGTCGCCATTCCAGAACTTTTCGGCCCCATCGGCCATCCGTTCTGCGAGCAATGTGCCCTGCCCATTGCCACTTAAGTCTGGCGATTCTTCGGGCTACGTCGGTAACCTTGGTTCTCAAGCGGATGTCCTCCGCAACCTCTATACCTATATACATAAATAAAAAGAGAAGTTCTGACTGACTGACTGACTCATCAACGCCCAGCCCAAACCCTTGGACCTAGAAAGCTGAAATTTTGCACCGAGGTTCCCTTTATGATGTAGACAAGGAATAAGGAAGGTTTTTTCGAAATTCAACCCCTAAGGGAGTTAAATATGGGATGAAAGTTTGTATGGAAAATCGACATTTGCACGCGGGAGAAGCTTCTAGCAAAAGCTAGTTTTATATAATTGTGACGAAAAAGGATTTGTGTGACGGAATTATTTACATGTATTTCCAGGCTTTTTTTCATCATCATCATCTTCCTAGGTTTTTCCCAATTGTGCTGGGGTCGGCTTCCAGTCTAATCTCTACCCCTATGTCTATTTTACATGGAGTGACTACCTATTCGACCTCAACAATAGGGATGTGTCCTGGGTAAGGAAAATATGATTCCGTTTAGTCTGTCAGTTAGATTATCGAAAAATATTGGATACGTGTTTTTTGTTTTATCATGGTTTTATCAAATCCTTACATAGTATAAAACAAAGTCGTGTCTGTTTGTTTGTTTGTTTATTTGTTTGTTTGTCTGTATGCTTAAATCTTTAAAACTACGCAACGGATTTTGATGCGGTTTTTTTTAATAGATAGAGTGATTCAAGAGGAAGGTTTTAGTATATAATTTGAACGACATCCACGCGGGTGAAGCCGCGGGCATCAGCTAGTTAATAATAATTGACGAAGTTATAACGCGTCAAAGATCAGGAGTGGGGGCTTTTGACGGCACTACTTGGTAAAAAATGTAGTGCGATGTGACGTCACACGAATTTTCGAAGGACTGTATCGTCTTCATTTTTGGTTTACGTGCAAAAAGAAAAAAATACGTGTCGAATATTTTTTGGTAATCTATGTGACGGACTAATTAGATTTTTTTTGTCAACTACCCTATTCAGTTAGTACTGTGTAACACGACACCCTTGGTATATTTTCTGGAGATAAGCCCGCCACACGCAATAGTATGGCGGGCTACCACACTATTCCCAAACCACTGTCACTCCTGAAAGCCAAAATCAACAGTGGCGACCACCAGAAAAGCGTCGAGACAATGATGCTCGACGAATTCCCAGAGAAACGATTTAACTACCTTTTTTTTTTGTTGCGCCCCCCGCTCTTGGGCAGAGCGAAGGGGAGTGTCAGACTTCTACTGACTAAAAACCAAACCCATGTTCCTTCTTCGCCCTTGTGTCGGAGCCGCGTTAACCTTTCGGTAATCCACAGCCCCGACAGGCGTCGGCCCTTGCGGGCCCCTTCCATATTGCTGACATCTCTTTGAGGCGCGCGTGGAACACGTACGCGCCGCCGACATGGTCTGTTGCCGTCATGACGACGGCCGGACGGCGAGCTGGCCCGTTATTCACCATCCACAGGCCCGCGTCTACGGTGGCCGGAGGTCATCGCGTAACCCCCGACGCCCGGAGCGCCTTCCGCGGCGGCTGGGACGTTGAGAGGTTCTCTCCCTCTCTCGTTCCGCCACCTCCTTCGCTAGCATCACTGCTTCGCAGAAGGAGGCGACGATTTAACTACCTTGGATCTCGCAACGAAATTAATCAGAACAGAATAGTGGAGGAGCAGGAAAAAAACTGGTACATAGTATGACTGTTTGACAGACTTTCGGACCAGTGATTTACCTGTTAGTCATTACAAGTCGTGCTTTCTGAGGTACGGAGGACAGTCGGTATGTAATTGATAATAGCCCATCAAAGGACCAACCTAGGAAAGCCGCTGTTATTATTTAGCCACGTATATTCCTAAGCAGTATTTTCTTTATCATTTTTAAGTTAGGTTCAGGTGTCATCATTATTTATCAGCCTATAATGTTCGCACTGCAGGGACTCAGGCCTCCGCTCTAGGAGAGGGATGGGCTATAATCCACCACGCGTGCCCAGTACGGATTGGTTAGATTAGGTAGATGTCACATGTCTTCGAATTTTTTGGTTCTAAGAAATGCCGGTTTCCTCACGATGTTTTCCTTCACCGTTTTGAAAGCAGCGGTGATGAAATAAATTGCACAAAGTAATGCGCCTACCTGGGTTCGAACCCACGACCTACTGTTCGTAAGTCGGGGCCGATACCACTGGGCCATGCTCCTCTCTAGTTGTGGTGGTTCAGGTGTAGTCGGTTATAGTTTGGGTGATGAATAGAAAACGTAGACTCTTCCGAAAGGAAGTCCTTATGCCATGTATATTGCTCCGAGCAATATTTCTAAAAAAGAGGAAGCAGTAATTCTGCTTGTTTTTTTACTCAGAAGCTTGTAAAAACTAAAAAAAATTACCTTCCTTTTGACAGCAGCAGTGGGGTAAAAAAAACAAGAAAACGAAAGTATATTCACCGAAAATATATTCGGTCTTCTTTTTAAAATATTCGGTAACTTTGTGACACAGAAGGGGATTTTTTTTATAATAACACATGACATGCCAGAACACCTGGTTTCGGATAATTCGGAAGAAAACGGAAAAAAGCTTCCGTAAATTGGAAGAAAATTGAAAAGGGCTCTGTGAATAATAAAGTTTTCCCTATATTCGGAAAACGGCCTTGACTTCGGGCCTGCTTCATGAAGGAGATGGTTGTTTTTTTTCTTTTTTTTAAAACGTTGTCCCACACTAGGAAATTCTCCTCTATCGTGGGTGCGTTCACAAACATTTAAACTCACATACACAAATACCCAGACCCAAAACAACTATCTGTCGACCTTACAATTAATATTTGTTCCGTGCGGGGATTGAATCCACGACACGCAGTGCAGCAGTCCAATAGCTAAGTCACTGCACAAACCGTTCAAAAAAAAATTGTGCAAAAGGGAATGAATACTAAAATGATGATATACAGAGGAATATGGAAGAAACATTACCCTTTCCTTGCAGTTGGGTAAAAAGAGCTCGATCGAATTAGAAAGGCATATTGATTAGATTTTAAGATTCTAATTTCCAATACCTCCTAATGTTTCTGTTCTCCTGGTAGTTTGATCGATTGGTATTAAATTAATAAACTATCAAATTCAATCCTTTTAGGGTAGGTAAGTTATTTTTAAATGAATTGGACCACGGAACTTTAGCTCTCAAAAGGTGCTGTGGTCCAACTATTTTTAAAGTTGGACAACTGCCTCTAGTAAAGACCCATTGGTCCCTGTTCTTTATGTTCTGTGCATTGGTCCAACTAATAGGACAGATCAGTTGGACCACTGCCCCGCACTCATCGATTGATCGTTAGGTTGAGCTATGCATGCCTAGATTAATCTATGGATGAACCGCTTTTCCTCCGTGCCAAAGAACATGAACACGGCTTGCACGTTCAGCCGTCCCGGATGTAATTTACGGTCATTCATTACAGCTAATCAGTGGCCGAAAGTTCAATAATCAGGTACCATGAAGGTATTATCCACTAACTGGGATGTGGAGGTTAGACTGTTGCACCATGTAAAATAAGTGAATTTAATTTAATTTATGAAGGAAAAATAACCCACTTTGTACCTATATCTCCAAAGGGTTATGTTTAAAAAATGGTCTAAAGGGTGTATAATTTTTATATAGATCATAATCATCATCATCAGTAGACTAACTTTACGATACCCCTTGGTATAGTATGTGGGGTATCGTTTTACCCAGCACCAACTGGGTTGTGGAGATCAGATAGGGCAGTCACTCCATAAAATATGTATAAAAATACTGGTATTCAGCTGTATTCGACCATTCATCCCATATTTAGTTGGGATGAATGTAGAAAAAAGAACACTTATAGATCATTTAATAAAATTATGCCAGTTAATTCAAAATACACGGGACCGGTCAATGTGGCGACACCTGGGGGAGGCCTATGTCCAGCAGTGGACGTCTTTTGGCTGAAATGATGAATGATGAATTCACACAATACGTCATGATTCAATAATGATAATACCATTATTACACTTTTTCTCATTGATTGTACTAAATTCTACAGAAAAGTACCGGACCAGATAACGTTGTTTGTTTAACCTTTATTCTAAGATAAGCTGTTCAGCATATTATGTTAATTTACGTAACAAAACGGACGTAACTATTAACCATCCGTGAAGGTTCAAGACAACGACATTTCAGGGTTCAGTAGCAAAATAAAAAAAACGTGAAAAACGACTAATACAAATCGATTTAGGAATTTATGATTCGTTTCTTTGGCTACCTTTTTAACCCATGTTGTTACTACTGCCTCCGTGGTCGAGTGGTTTAGGCGTTTGCCTTGTGACCCGGTGGTCGTGGGTTCGATTCCCACGGGAAGCATACTTTGTGAAGTTGTTTCCAGTTTGGTTAGGACATTGCAGGCTTGAATCACCTGATTGTCTGATAAAAAGATGGTTCCGTGCTTCAGAAGGCACGTATAAGCCGGTGGTCCCGGCTGCCAAATGGCGGTCGTCAAACCATGTCAGAGGCCCTTGCGGCGGTTTAGAAACTCTGACACTAGGGTGTGTGGGGTCGTTAGACCTTACTGCCCACACGATAAGAAGAAGACTACTGGCTGTCTCGTGAGTCTAGTGGTCGCAAGCGCGGTTACTGACCATGAAGTAACGCGTTCGATTTTCAGGTTGGGCAAAGTGTTATTGGGTTTTTCACCAGGAATTTTCAGTAGCAGCAGTCTGGAATAACCTCGCCCCTAGTCAATGGGAGCGAAACAGACTAGTGAAATGTGTAGGTACTTTGTTAGAGTTAGTTGTAGTTAGCAGTTGCCGAAAATGTTCACAACTGAATATTGACAGGTCTCTCAAGCACAAGAAAACATACAGACTCAATGAACTATCCTACGCTGACAAGAAAACATACAGACTCAATGAACTATCCTACGCTGACAAGAAAACATACAGACTCAATGAACTATCCTACGCTGACAAGAAAACATACAGACTCAATGAACTATCCTACGCTGACAAGAAAACATACAGACTCAATGAACTATCCTACGCTGACAAGAAAACATACAGACTCAATGAACTATCCTACGCTGACAAGAAAACATACAGACTCAATGAACTATCCTACGCTGACAAGAAAACATACAGACTCAATGAACTATCCTACGCTGACAAGAAAACATACAGACTCAATGAACTATCCTACGCTGACAAGAAAACATACAGACTCAATGAACTATCCTACGCTGACAAGAAAACATACAGACTCAATGAACTATCCTACGCTGACAAGAAAACATACAGACTCAATGAACTATCCTACGCTGACAAGAAAACATACAGACTCAATGAACTATCCTACGCTGACAAGAAAACATACAGACTCAATGAACTATCCTACGCTGACAAGAAAACATACAGACTCAATGAACTATCCTACGCTGACAAGAAAACATACAGACTCAATGAACTATCCTACGCTGACAAGAAAACATACAGACTCAATGAACTATCCTACGCTGTGTTCTTGACCGTTACCATGTGCCGCTACCATTGTAAGTAATGAGAATAGACAGTTTAATGACATTTAAATATTTACATTATCTTACACGTGTTTGTCCTCTAGCGATCTAGGGTTCCGTACTGAAGGGATGACAATAAAACCCCTTTTGGCATAGCCCTATTTTAACCATCATCATCATCAGTCTATAATGTTCCCACTGCACGGACTCAGGCCTCCTCTCTAGGAGAAGGATGGGCTATGATATACCACGTGGGCCCAGTGCGGATTGGTAGATGTCACATGTCTTCGAATTTTTTGGTTCTAAGACATGCCGGTTTCCTCACGATGTTTACCGTCACCGTTTTGAGAGCATTTTAACCACTGGAAATTATTAAATAGCTCCTCCCGCTTAAAACCCATCCGTGCTCCTTCTGCCCTTATCTCTTTAAGTTCCAGGGCTAGGTAGCTCTTTGAAACAAATTTCGTAACCCTGGTTATGGCGAAACCTACATCTGGATTTTTACCCATGACGGAACGGAGCAGGTATATGCGTTCAGGGTGAGAGATGTGTGTGCACTTTTTTTAAGTTCCCACCTATCTTCTAAACTAATGATCCGATTTTGATGCGGTTTTCAATAACGGGTTTGTGTTCGATGAGATCATATTCTTAGACGCTTAGAGAGGTGTCATGGCTATAACTCACTAGGGGGCGCCACAATACTCGTATTAGTGCAAAACAATGTTGCAATATAATCAAAACGAAATGTCCGATTACAATTCTGTTTTCAGCAGTGTGTACGTGGTAGCTTAATGCATGCTACCAAATAATTCGTATTTGCTCTCTAAAAAGTCTGAAATAAAATTAAGCAAAATTAAACATTTTGAAAAAACTCACGACGGTAAAAATCTAATTGAAAAAGAATAAAATAACTCAAAATAAACATAACTAAGGAATATCCGTCGGGGGCTGCCATTAAACCAGCTAAAGGTTTTCTAGTGACGTGAATACATAAAATACACTTATGAGTATGATTAATTTTTTGTAGAAAAGGCAGTCCCCGACGGATATTCCGTATGTAAATTGCTTTGTACTTTTTTTTAATGCATTCGCATGGTTGCAGCACTTGCAGCTCGCTTGATGTGAAGCGATAAAGCGGCGAAGGGTGGAGCACGTTTGCCGAGAAGAATCCAATTTACTCAACCTTTGAAGAGATCCAGATTGCATTCCATCTTTTTATTGGTCTTTAAAATCCTGGACTACATAATCTAAATGTTTGTTAACCGTAGCCATTTCGTCTGTGGGTTGTGCGGTGAGCGTGAAGTGTGAAGCCATTGTGGAAGGCCAGCACTGTGACGGCCCTGACATAGTTGTAGATAGATTCGTCATTTATAGTGTCCACTAGTATTTTGAGGATTCTTCATTAGTTTATTTATCATGATGATGAAGCGTGCACTGAATATACCTACGTAGGTATTTCATACTTGCACTCCTAATGCTAAAAACAGTATTTTTATACTTATTATTTTGTTACTTATTACTACCCAAGCTTTGAAATCAATAGTATTTTCTGTCTTCAATAACCTTAACCTTAACCCTAGCTCCTTTTGGCTCCGCTGTCATCATGATCATCATCATCAGCCTATTAATATTCCCACTGCTGGGACACAGGTTTCCTCACATTGCTTTCTTTCACTGTTTTGAGAGCAGTGCTGATGAAAAAAATTACACAAAGTAATAGTAGTAGGATATTTATTTACATAATTATTAGTAATAGTAGGGTTCGAACTCACGACTTACTGATCGTAAGTCGGGGCCGCGACCACTGGGCCACCGCTGCTCAATAACTTCAGCTCCTTTTGACCCCGCCGTAGTCGGTTAAAAATCGTACTTCCAGATACAGGTTGGTCTGTGTGCGCTTTAAGATAGGATTTAATCTAAGTTAATTTTGATTTTATTCATGATCAATAGAAACCTTCTACTTAAAGACACACTTTTGGAAAAAAATAACATGTACCGTCTCAGAAACTTACTTTTTTTGTTTTCTACTAAAACAACCTCAGGTCTATAAATTCTATTTCCAACCTGGAAAAAGATTTTCTTCTAAAAACCATTTGGCTATTCGCATAAATCGAGCAGTCTTTTATCTGGGTAATTAACGCCTCCCGCGAGTATCGCCGCAATGCCTTTGTGACTGTCATGTAACTTATTCATCATCATCATCATCATTTCAGCCGAAAGACGTCCACTGCTGGACATAGGCCTCCCCTAAGTGTCGCCACATTGACCGGTCCCGTGCGTCTCGCATCCAGCGGATCCCCGCAACCTTCACCAGGTCATCGGTCCACCTAGTGGGAGGCCTTCCAACGCAACGTCTTCCGGTTCGCGGTCGCCACTCCAGAACCTTCCGGCCCCATCGGCCATCCGTCCTGCGAGCAATGTGCCCTGCCCACTGCCACTTAAGCTTGGCAATTCTTCGGGCTATGTCGGCAACCTTGGTTCTCATGCGGATGTCCTCATTTCTGATTCGATCACGCAAGGAAACTCCGAGCATAGCCCTCTCCATTGCTCTTTGGGTGACCTTAAGCCTTCTGATGAGGCCCATTGTGAGCGACCACGTTTCAGTCCCATATGTAATCACTGGCAACACACACTGGTCATAGACTTTCGTCTTGAGACACTGGGGTAAGTTGGACGAGAAGATACTTCTCAACTTCCCAAACGCTGCCCAGCCGAGTCGGATTCGACGATTGACCTCTTTTTCAAAGTTGGACCTACCTAACTGGACTGTTTGTCCCAGGTAGACATACTCGTCTACAACTTCGAGTGTAGAGTCTCCGATCTTTATAGGAGTGGGTGTAACATGGGCATTCAACATGACCTTGGTTTTGTCCATGTTCATTTTAAGACCCACTCTTTCGGAAGCTCTACTGAGGTCATCGAGCATTGTACTGAGGTCCTCCATGGTCTCAGCCATGACCACTATATCGTCGGCAAATCGAAGGTGAGTGATGTACTCGCCATTGATGTTGATGCCTAGTCCTCTCCAGTGCAGAACCTTGAAAACATCCTCCAGTACAGCGGTAAACAGCTTCGGAGATATGACGTCTCCCTGTCTCACACCTCGCTGCAGAAGGATAGGTTTCGTGGTCTGGTCCTGAAGCCGGACTGACATGGTGGCGCTTTTGTATAAACACTTCAATACCTCGATGTACCGGTAGTCAATTTGGCACCTTTGGAGAGACTGCAGCACAGCCCAAGTTTCGATCGAATCGAAGGCTTTCTCGTAGTCCACAAACGCTAAACAGAGAGGCAGATTATACTCTTCGGTCTTCTGTATAACCTGCCGCAGCGTATGTATGTGGTCTACGGTGCTAAAGCCTTTTCGGAATCCGGCTTGTTCGGGAGGCTGAAAGTCGTCGAACCTGCGCGCGAGACGATTCGTAATGACTCTGGAAAACAACTTATAGACATGACTCAGAAGTGAGATGGGCCTATAATTCTTCAGTTGGGCATTGTCGCCCTTCTTGAAGAAGAGTACCACCACACTTCTGCACCATGCCTGCGGCGTTTTTCCCTCTTACTATTAGTAACTTATTGCTTCTTACTATTTATTAGGCGCTTGAGACACTCATAAGTAAGTCAAGTTGGAGCTAATATAATAAATAAATAGATATTCATTCACTTTTAGCAAAAGTATTTTGACTTATTTTGTTATATTTTATAAAAAGTTACTGAAAGAAGTTACTTCACGATATTTTTGTTTAAAGGTGCTCCCAATTGAAGTGGTTTGTAAAATGCTTTAAGTGATAATTATTATGCAGAAAAAATGCTTAAAAAACACATAACCTTTTGGGCTTCGCCGCAGTCGGGTAATAAAACGATTAATAATTGCAAAACCATTTTTATTAATTTATCAATACTTACTTTCTTCAGTGTTGAACAAAAATATCCTAAATATAATTTTGCGCATAAAAACGTCAAACAGTTAAGGCATCCGTGACGTATGAGCTTGTACCCTTAGCACTAAAGCGTAATAATATATAATTTATATTTTTTATAATATACTGTACAATAACTGCAACAATGGACAGATAGGAATATTTCCTATTATTTATACATACCTAGGTACTTAAATTATTAATAATCAACCCAAAGTGCTGGGCAAACCATATTTATAATTCAGTAATCTGTAAAACAGTTAATGTATTTATTTTTGATCTTATTTAAAATAAGTATCTACACAAGTTTATTTTACAAACTACACGAGAGAGTATTGTTTCTCCAAAAATTTTTCCAGTCTAGATAATAAAATTTATATAAGAATGTATAATAATTTAGTAACAACATATTCAGAAAAAATAAATTATAAATAAAATGCATATTAAAGTACCTACCTAGCTATTTTACTGCCACTTACTTCTAGACCAACGAAATAAATATAATTATTATAATTATAAAAATCTCATTATAATTAAGCTATCACAATGGTTTAAAGCTGATAATGATTGCGACACTTCTTCCATAAATGACGCCGATGACTTGTAAGCACCTTATTTAAAATATAAATATTATTTTGTTGTTTTAAAATCATAAAAATATTTAAAAATATAATTTTTAAATACTTATATTTTTATAAATGGTATGATTATGTCGTTGTTGTGATATTATTCATCTTTTGTTGTCAAAAGAGTGATTTTCATTTTCTTTATTTTAGGGTTTATATTCATTGTTTCATTATTTAATCTTTTTTTCTGTCATTTTCTCTGTTAATTTATTTTGTAAGTATTGTAGCAACAACATTGGTTTAACTTTCAGCGATATTTAACAACAGCGATATATATGAAAATCACTAAAAAGTCTACAAAGTTGATAACTTCATTGAATAATAATGTAAACACGTGTATTTAATGTTAAAAATGTCTATAAACCATAGAGTTGTATGCAATCAGATTTCAACTCCACTTTAAAACAACAATATGTGTATATAACAAATGCTCTAATAAATACCTTATCTATGAGCACCTTATGTCTATAATAACAATAAAATAACTTCACTTTGTTTATAGCAATTTTTCCTTTGCCACAAACCTTATTTCAACCACAATAACGGTTACTTTTGCAAAACCAGAGATAAAATAACGATAAAATTACAGTACGAGTTTTAAACTTCATTTTAAATTAATTTTAATAAAAGATTATGTTACATTTCAAAATATAATTTATGTAAAATATAAATCAGCATCGTTTAAAATTAAAAAAAGAGTTTCTACATTTATTATTTTGTGCATATTTTGGTACGTTCATCTTTTTTATTTAAAAATGTTTTAAAGCAACTACTTAAAGCTATATCTACAATCAAGATACCACCAACTTTTAAAATGTTCCTCTTTACCTTACTCTACAAACTTCCCGTATTTCTTGAGTTTGTGCTTTCTTTAGAGCGTAAATATTTTTCTTTTTATATATTCCTCAGTCAAGGTAAACTGTTCATTTCAAACGATATGCTAAACTCTGAAGCATTTTCTGTGTTCTGAATAAATTGCTTTCAAATCAGACGAACATTCTTGTAAATCTTACAGAAAATATTTTCGTCAAAGAGTTTTATCTAAATCAGGAATATAATTTACGGCTACAAACCTTCCAAATTCTTCATCAAAATCCAACGCAAGAACTCGAAAATATTTAATTTGAACTTACTCATAATGCCTAATAACTAAGTCGATTCAAACCTTATAATTTGTGCACACCGACAGTACTAGGCATTGAAAAATAGACCTTAATCACAATGAATTGAACAATGCTTTTCAGGCAGCGACAGTATGACCCAAGGAATCTAATTGTTATGAAGAGGTCTTGGTTTTCAGGAGCAGAACGGGCCAGTACATGGTGACGAAGAGAAGGAATAAGGCTGGGAACACCACACGGGACAGTTTGTCGATTTCTCTCCATAGGACGCGCTCTTGACCAGTGTCGGCATCTAACCAGGCAACCTGCAAAGAAAATAAATAAATAATTATCACTTGTGTAACGTAAAACTTAATCAAAAATAACTCAATCCAAAAGAAATAGTAAAATCAGACTGTAATATTCCCAGTAACTGGGATTCCTTGAAGTTGCCTAAACTTTAATTTCGTGTTGGTGTCAGTCATCGTTGTTGCTGCAAAAGTGCAACTGTTTCTAGGCCCTCTGATCAACTATGCAAGCCCTCTGATCAACACAAAAATAAGATGTTAAGTTACCTGTAGTATACTCTGCCGCCTCTCGATGCCAACTAGATGAGCAGTAGGATGCGTAGCCGACGGAGCGGGGTGCACAGCCGGCGTCGACGCTGGCGGTGACGTCGGCGACGTCAGGTCCACCTTCCGACACCTCACCTGCGACCCTTCCCAGGCAGCCAGCGTGCCGCACGACCCCTTCTCTCCGTTCAGGCGCTGCCAAAGATAACGGAACATCTTTGTCTGAATAATCTTGATTCAATTTCGAACTGGTTGTTTTGATTGAGGTCATGGAGTGCTGTTAGTTTTGGGGATGCTTATTTTTGACAAAGATACCAGATTATAGCGAGGTATGGGGAATAGCGTCGAAGTTTCTGATCCTTCATTAAAAGGATAGATCCTTGGATCAGTGTGCTTACTCTCGAATATAATTCCGATAGATCGACATTGGAATTGTCAGTCAAACGTCAGGCATTGGCTGGACTCACTGAGTCTAGCCAATCCCTGACGTTTAACTCAACCAACTGACGTTTGACCAATGTCGATCTATCGGAATTATATTCCAGAGTAAGCACCCTGACGGGCGTTTTGCGTCTCGTGGTTTATCACCGAACGATTGGTATCTGATTCTGTACGTATGTTTATTACGTATGTCACTCTTCTAACGTAGGATTTCACGTCAGGATACGTACTTCATGAAAATAAAATGAAAACAATTTCTGACACAATCATACCAGAAATTCTTTTTATCCGATTGCGGCGAAGATACTAATAATATGGACTTTCAATGCAATTCTTAAAATTCTCGATACTGACATTTTACAGTTTGCAAAAGATAACCTTTCATAAATCAAGAAGATAATATTTACCACCGGAATGATTCTGGGCATGGACTCCTGGGCCTTGGTCTTATTCATCTGGTACTGCTTGTCCAAGACCTTCACGACGACGAACTCCCCTAGGGCAGCGAAGACAAACATCATGCAGCCAGCCATCCATAGATCCAATGCCTGAAAGACGAAGAAGAAAATTTTTAATTTTAAGGAACAGATGAAATATTTAATGGAGGAGAAGTGAGATAAATATTTGTAATAAAACATCACATTTCTACATATTATATACTATACGCTTAGCAATTGTATTATTGTACTAAGATAATAGTAAAAATATTAATAAATATAGAATTTAAATTGTTGTAAATAAAAACAGTCATCAGTTTTAAAAGTATAACGAGAAAGAATAGAAAATTTTGTGAATAATATTTGAAACGGTAAAAGCCAGTAGGTATATGATTTTTTGTTGTTGAATGGAACTAAGTTACAGTTTATTTAGAATATATAGTATATTATAAAACGGCAAGCGAACCTACACGAAGTGATATTCTTTACGCCTTATTTACCAATAATTTTTGGATTTTACGCTACCGCGTAAAATCCAAAAATGTATTGAATCGACAAAAGTTAACCGAAAAACTTGAACTGCCAAAATATCACGTGGAAATAACAAACGATTTCAAAACGACTGATAAATTGCGTTCTCTCATAAATCAAAGCTTCCAGGTTGATCCTGCCAGTAGTTATATGCTTATCTCAAAGATTAAGCCACGCATGTGCGCACACAGGACCTTGTGACAATAAGATGATTTTAAAATTTAAAAAGTGTTCCTGAATTTACTTGCAAGTTCTTCCCTTAATCTCTACCAAATTTTTATTAAAAAAAAAACTATACATGATTTACTTCAAATAATTGATTACATAATAAATTGATTACATTTGTGTCCTTGTGTTTTAATCTTTACTTTTACGAAACTCTGATTTCCCATTTACCATCTTATTTCGTCAAAAAAATTTAAGGACTTTCCGGCTGTTGTAAGCATTACTGAATTGTCTTTGTTAACTGTTACTTAATTATTTAGAAAGATACGGAAATACCCATTCATTAAGTAGAAATGTAAGTTCTTCGTTCAAAGTCAAACTGTTCAGTACTATTTCAGCTACTTTTGAATTATTAAAAAGTTCCTCCAAGTTCCAACTGTTGAGGAACTGGCAAGAAACTCTGCGTTTTTTTATTATTTCATCAATAAAACATTTTTCACCTTCTTTAGTATTTTAGGTAATTTTGTAGGTACCTATTGGTAGTAGTCGTCGTAAATCACAAGCATGCCTGTAACTTTAGAGACCTGTTCTCAGACTCGGACGATGCAACTCGAGACGCTCGCACGCGCTCCCTGTTTCCGTCTCTCGAGTCACCGGAACGTGACTTGTGGAGATGTCACGTCGCGTCGCGTTGACTCGTGGCAAATCTCTTGATAGTTGCTTCTTTTGTTCCTTATCTCGGTCTATTTGATCGTGTAAACGCGTAGTCCATGGCCAAGGTGTAATATTAAATGTAATTGACTTTGAAAATGTAATAACTATAGGAAAACATCGGTATGGAAACCAACATGTTCTAGAATCAAAAATTTGAAGACTTGTGACATCTACCCATCCGCACTGGGCCCGCGTGGTAGATCCTAGGGGCCTGTATCCTAGCAGTGGAAACATTAATAGGCTGATGATGATGATGCATTGAAATTACCTTAACATAAGCTACAGGAGGAATATCAGCTCTCAATCCAGTAAACATGGTGACAAGAGTCAACATGCAGGTGACCAACAGAGTCACCCTCCCCGGAATGGCATCCAGGTCTAGCCAGAAGCTGAACCAAGATAGCATCACCACCAGGGAAGACGGGGCGAAGGTTTGGATCAAGTGATGGCCGATCTGACGCTCGAATCTGAAGTATACTACCAGTCTTGAGTAGTTTCCTGGAAAATAAATTAAGGTGATTAGTGTCACAGACTTTTAAATTATATATTATCGAAAGACGAGACAACTTGAACAAAATTGTAATCTTCTTGCAAGCACCTCTGGTAGAAGATGGTACATGTGTAAAGTGTCAAACATACCATCACGCCTGTATTCCCCGAAGGACTATTGCGACTTGTCCGATCACTCGAGTGTATGAGAGCACATTATTAATTTCTATGATATTTCTTGTAGAAACCTCTTTAACACAGCTCTTTATACTATCTTGAATCTCTTTGTTTGCTAAAAATTGAAAAGTTTCTAAAAGGAGCTTTAAAACTTTTCAGATTGTGTAATTACTTTTATCTACCCAAATATCATAAACCCTCTCTAATGCGTTCAAAAACCATAGGCAATGACCAGCATTACCAACCAGCAGAAATTAACAGAACTGTAATGAGCTCATAACCTACTGAAAACAGTAGGTTATGAGTTTTAAATTTGGAACAGGTGTCAAATTCAAGTGAGTGTGCTAGGTATTCTATAGTGCGCGCGGAACTAGTTGGCCGCGCCTTAGGTGGCGACAGGGGTGAGGGGGCGGGTTGCCTACAGCTCGCAATGCACAGGAAACTATAATTAGACAGTGATGACCAATCTCGAGATATCGTGAACAATAATTTGTTCAATTTATTGAAAAGAATACAAATAAAAAACAAAAACATGCCTAAGGCGCAGCCAACTAGTTCCGCGCGCACGTATCTACATTAAAACAGATACCTATCGATACGAAACCCCAATTCAGTATGATTTTAATTATAAATCGCACGACATTTTGATCTCGAGTGACACAAGAATAGTGACTTTGTTCATTTGCCTATGATTTAAAAAAAATTACAGATATCCGAAACGCCGCCATTTCGAGCTGTCATTTGTTCGTTAGCTTTTTATTCCCTTTCATTGAGTAGACAAATTTTCTGTTAATTCTTTATTTCTGTCGAAAATGGGTGATAGTGACTCAGAAATTAACATGAACACTCCGCCAGATATCGTAAATGCAGCGACGAATGCAACTAATAACCTGTTTATTTTTTATTGCATTACACTGGTAACAATGCTGGTCATTTCCCTATGGTTCCTGAACCCATCATAGAGCCCTTATGATATTCGGGTAGATAAATTAGTGTATGCAACTATACATAATTAGGCATTACAACACTCGTGTGATGCTATTAAGAAACTCGCCTTCGGCTCGTTTCTTAAACCCACACTTGTGTTGTAATGCCCTTCATTATGCACAGTGGCATAAACTACTATTACGGGATTGATTTTTGAAATAAATGAAGTGTCAGAATCTTAATGAAGACGTGACGAAACTCTACTTAAATTGGATCTGATAGTTTAAAATTACCCCTTCACTCTGAATTAAGCTGATAAAAGCGTGGATTAGAAAAGTTTTATAAACGAAAAAGCCCATAAGGCTATAATTCTTTACACCTACACGCATAATGTGAAATGCCCATTTAATATAATATTCTAACAATTTAACTGAGATAAAGCGTCAACATCAATCTTACTTTATTACGTTTCGACACGAATTACACAACATTTCGTGAGCTCGTTCAACTTTTAGCGTTGAAGAGGGATACACACATTTTCAACTCAGGTTTCTTCCGTTCAGCACAGCTGAGGACCTACCATGACCACTATACTATTGTTCTAATATTATTTGAGTGTGAGAAAGACATGGAGCTATACAGAATCTCTTTTCCTCAGTAAAGTGACATTAAAGTACTACTACTGCTACTACTTGAGTTGGTTAAGTGCTACTGCTTGAGTTGGTGGCAAAATCGAATTAATTCGGAAAGAAGTCGCTCAGTTTAGCAGCTCGAATAGTGACCCGCATATGATTCAGCGATTGAGATGGCCGAACAAAAGGAATCAATCGGCCTGAACCGAATTTGAATCGTCATTATACCGGCTGATTTTGTCGGTCTCGAAATACCCATCATCATCACCTGCCTGACCTTTTCCCAACTACGATAGTCGGGTTTGAATCTAACCTAATGCAGCTAAACACTAGTATTTTACATGGATCAACTAATCTAGTAAGTACTAGGTAATGCGATACTCTTTTGTAAGGTTGGTTGTCTGACTTTCAGGCCACAAGATTCCAATTTCCAATACCTCCTAATGCTTCTGTTCTCCTTGTAGTTTGTGGAACTTTACTGAAATTATTATCGATAATGGTTTTATTAAACACCCATCAATAGCAGCTACCGCATCTTAGGTGCTCAAAAGAGAATAAAATTAAATATTTTTATTGTTTCCAAGAGAACACCTCGTCAAAATATTGATTGGTGCTCTAATGGGAATACTTTTGGTGCTTTAAGCATAGGTGCTCTTAAAAATGGGTGCTCAGATGGGAATACCTCCACTAATTGCTTTAGATCTATATAATGGCTGACGGGACCAACATCAACAGTTTAACGTCTAGATTGATACGTGCGTGTGCACGTATCAATCTAGAAACGCACGCCTTCACCTATAATAGATCAACTCGAGCGGCAGTAAATTAAGCCACGAGCTTCTCAAGAAGTACCCAAACACGTGTATAATATCACCACTGACCTACAAAAGATTTTCAGAACGCGGTAGGCGTTTTGGAAATCTTTGAAATAATGAGGAAAAGTTTTATGATATTTTCAATGCACTCAATGATTTCGTGGAAAACTCGACAAAGTGTTGAGTTGTTGACGTCTTCGATAAGCTCAAGGAAAATTGGCTTCGAACGGGCCACATCAAAAGGAAAACCGTAAAAGTAACTGGGAATAAAGACGGTATTTTGACTTGATCGATGCAATGGTTGATACAAGGATAACGTTATATGTGAATGAACGTGAATGGCTGTAACTCTGGTATTATTCACTATAATGGTTTACTTGAGTGATTGATTCACTCGAGTGATTGTCGAAGTTTATACGATGTCGATAAAATAACATAGGTGTCTATGAACGTTCTTCTGCTCATTTTGTTTCATTTTGATGTCAGACGATTTACTTCGAGTAAAGGATGGTGAATACTAGACAAAAAATACCAACAAAATTTATTTCTATAATCCACAAAGAGTATGACAGAGGTGTATGCACACACAGCTACACATCAAGCTATACATGTCCAGTTTAAGTCGCGAGTAAATAGGCTTCTTCTGGGTAAGCTCGTTCCATCGTCGACCTCATCTCTGCCCTTAGGGCAAGATTGAGGTCAAGATTAAGCCTATATTAAATAAAAAATAAAAAAAACTCGCATTGTACGGAAATCCTATACAATGCGAGACCAGCTTATACTGAAAATGATGATAGCTTGATGAGTAGCCGTGTGTACACCAACATTTCGCTAGTTATTTTTAAGTCGCATGTAATAAGGAGCGAGCACGTGAGCATGGATAAGTACCTACAGCTTTCTTAAAAGGCTCTTTTTATCTACTCTACTTTTGCAATGTGCTGTAGATTTCTTTAGAAATATGCATCACCTTTGTGCCTATTTTCTGTTCCTTTCTTCTTTTCTGTATTTAATGTGTACATAAACTGTTAAAGGCCAAGTGACTAGTACTCGCGTGGCGTACGTGTACGACAAGATGTATGAATAATATGGACGAGCTTGTATGCCGTGTAATTAGACACAATTAAAAAGCCATTGTGTCTCGCGTAGATCTACGCTACGGCATACGAAGAGTTAAAGATTATGTAAAGATCTTAGCAGGCGACGTTGTATGGTTTTTGCCTACCCCCATGGGTAAAAGGCATGAGTTTCTATAAGATTGTATGTATAAACTGTTAAATAATTAAATAAAATTTTGAATAACTAATACATACAGAGATATCACAATAATATAATGGTTTCACACTATATAATAACTTCCAAAAGTACGTTTTTTTGCCGTTGTGGCTGCCACTCCATAACGACACGCAATCATTCCCATTAAATCGGTTAAAACCAATAGTGGCCACAATGCTAATAGGAATTCACACAAAGTTAAACTGAAATTCATTGCGTGTTGTGTGCCTGTTGCGGGACTAACGCGTACCGTAAAGCCCACTTGCGTCTTAAGGCGCAGTTAAAGGGGCACCGTAAAAACGACCTGTTTTTCGTCGCAGAGTTAGCCGTATTGCTACTTATTACAATTCCAAAAAAAATACAGTGTATAGTCAAATGTATAGGTAAAATACTTATGTAAAAATATTTTCTAAAAGTAATCAAGAACCTCGAAAAAAAAAATCACAAAATCACAAAAAAATCACACGAAAAAACTTTTTCGTCTCGAAATGCTCAATATTTTGAGTGACAACTGTTATTTTTTTTTTTACTATCAGAAAGGAAATTTAACCAACTAAAGACATATGTAAAAATATTTTAACATTACAGCGTATTTTTTTTTTTTATAAATTAAATCTGCGAACTATCGTTCATTTTGGCAGTCACGAGCATCAAACGCATCGCCATTTTCAACCTTATTTGTTTAGGCGATGAGTTAAACGCGCGCTCAAGGTCGCGGGCAGCTAATGTCGCCTTAAATTACTAAAGTGACATATTCAAGGTAACTTTGAACGATTTGTAGGGATAGCGTATTTCCAAAAAAACGTTACCTAGATAAATACAACCTAACATCAGGCATACAATCCCCCAAGGATTAGACAGATGAGGTAGTATACCCACATGTAGAAGCCAAATAATCCTCAGGAACACATACAAATCAATCAGTCCAATGGGAGAAAACTACTTTTAAACGTGCGTGACTGCACTAAGTAAGCCTTTTTTTTCAGGGTGGTACATCATTAAATGACTCCTTCCGCTCTGGGCAGAGCGGTAGAGAGTGTCAGACTTCTGCTGACTAAAAACCACCCATGTACCTTCTTCGCCCTTGTGTCGGAGCCGCGTTAACCTTTCGATAATCCACAGCCCCGACAGGCGTCGGCTCTTGCGGGCCCTTTCCATATTGCTGACATCACATTGAGGCGCGCGTGGAACACGAACGCGCCGCCGACACGGTCTGTTGCCATCATGACGACGGCCGGACGGCGAGCTAGCCCGTTACTCACCGTCCACAGGCCCGCGTAGTAGGTGGCCGGAGGTCATCGCGTGACCCCCGACGCCCGGAGCGCCTTCCGCGGCGGCCACACTAGTAAGCCTTACAAACAATTCTAAAAAAGAACCAATTTTAAAAATCAAACAACTTACCGTCCTTGTCAATCATGTATCCATTCGTTTCTTCCAGTCTCAGCGGTTCCCCGATGTGATACTGTAGCAGCTTCAGCTCAGGGTTGATGGTTACTCCTGCTTCGCTCCAACGAAACCGCACTTTTTGGTTGCTATATGAAACTAGAAGGAAAATGATAAGGTTAAAAAAAAAGTTTGTCATTCTGATTTTTTTTCTGTTTAACGATTACTTAAGCTGTCTCTTAGTAAAGGTTTTGTATGACAAATCTTTATTAAGTGACGGCTTAAGTCATCATTAAACATCTTTGAGTGGGGCAGTAAGACCACATAATAACCAAAACAATTCACGACTTATACATGCTTTTCTTTTGGCACAAACAAACGAACGAGCAGTTGTCCGAACAAATTAGTAACATCTAATCTAAATAATTATGTTTATAACTCAAAGGTGACTGACTGACATAGTGATCTATCAAAGCACAGCCCAAACCACTGGACGGATCGGGCTGAAATTTGGCATGCAGGTAGATGTTATGACGTAGGCATCCGCTAAGAAAGGATTTTTCGAAATTCAACCCCTAAGGGAGTTAAATAGGGGATGTAAAATCAACATTTTCACGCGGGCGAAGCCGCTGGCAAAAGCTACTAAAATATAATCCCGATAATCGAGTATTCGTAAGATCGATCGCTCTGGTTAGGATAGGGGCCTGCTTATAAGCCAGTCTTATGTTGCTGAAAATAATCCAAAAATCTAAAAAAAAATCGTACTTAGTAGTTTCCATGATATTATTAACCGTGTATGCTGCCACACAATAATAAAAAAATATTTATGCGTCGTATTCGCATGTGAATGGGTCGTCACTGAGTATTATTATAATTTATTTTTCTAACATGCAACACAAACAACGGTTATTTTCTTTTTTTACTGAACAATTATTGTAAAGAGGAGAAAATATAGTACAGACATTATTTGGATACATATTTCTTGCAAATTCAGTGCGATGCAAGTATTTGTTGACAACCAAAGTTTCTGTACCTGCGACCGAGCATCTTAGCATTCATCTCTGCTATTATTCACATGGAAATTCTGGTAGAAATATGATTTTGGTTTGAAAAATAAACCGAACGGTTTAAATAATGTTGGTGCACATTTTCTTTAAAATTGCAGAGACAGAAGTACAATAAACTTTAGATGTAAATGAGAGCAGCAAACCTCTCTTGATCATCAAAATCCTATCTACACATACACAACTGAAATTCTCCAAACATGACTAACCAGTTCTAGAAAACTTGCATCCAGGATAGTTTCTGCAACTCATGCTTCTGATCTGATATACACACTTCGTTACCAGTAATTATAAGTACTACAACCGTGACCCAAGGGCCTAAGGCACCATACATTCTTATACCAGGTCAAGGACGAAAAGTGAACCTGTCATGCGATTTTGTACCACATGCGCCCCAAATGTAACAACCTTGGCCTGCCCAAATTGTAGAGTAATAAGAATCAAAATTGCTTACAACTTTCAATGTAAATAGGGCAGGATTGTATATCCATGGGGTAGAGCTGGAACTCCATCTGGCAGGCAATGATGGCATGCATCCTCGCGGAGTATCGGACCGTCTGGTTCCTGTACAGCGTCACTGAAGAAAATTTGTGAGTCAGTTCCGCGATTTCTGGAAAAATGTTCAAGAAGGCATTACAATGTATTTGTTTAAATACGCTACATCAAGTCGGTGGGATCAAATCGCCAGTTGTAACCGTAGTTTCAAGGACCCGCGCGCCTTGAAGAGTTTAGAAAAGGGGTCGCAGAAATATTAGCCGGTTGAACTTACGTTTAGCAACATATTTTACATTATCTTAGCCGTAACATATACACTTTTTACAAACAAATAGAAACCAGTTTAATTCTTATTTAAAGGTTTAATGTCACAACTTTTGGTGCAGATGGAAATCTGTATCAGCCACTAGATGTCTGGTATTTTTAACTTAACCTATTTGACGCAGCCGTGAGGCACGAATTCCGGCTTAATATTCTAAATTGGAATTAGTTTTATAACATGTTTGTTTTACAAAATTGTTGTGTGTATTTTTAGTGCTTCGATCAGGCACGTGTACACTACACGTGCCTGATCGAAGCACTAAAAATAAGTTTGTTTACCAAAATAGACTATTTGTAAGGGAATGAATGCTCAAAAGTTGACGTATGTATGAAGATCAAAATATGTTAGTACGAAACTTGACTTTTGTGATAGTATTTTGTTTAGTTCGCGAATCGGGAATGTTACCAAACGGGGTACAGCCATTATTTAATTTTTTTCCTCATTTTTATTAAAAACAACTGAATACCCAGATAGGTACCGAAACAGACCGAGATGAGATGGTAGAATGAACTGGGTTCCTTTTTCAAAGCTATGGTTCTTGTAAGATCTGCGCCGAGACAGATTAGTAAAAAAAAGGCCCAACATTTGAACAATGGCCAGGTGTTTAGCGGCTACTGGGAATGGGAACTCCTCTAACCTTAAACTTAAAATATTAAGAGTTTGATAAGTTTGCAATTTGAAATTTCCATCGCAGAGACTCGTTGATTTCTTAGTTTACTCTGGTTATTCAATGTTCTCAAAATGTATTCCTCATCCTCATTACTTATGGAGATAGTTCTCCGTCAGCATTACTTAACTCTAACTTAAGAACTGGTAACTAGGTACTCTAAAACTTTCGTAGATACCGCTAAAACAATGCTACCCGGAGAAGCGTGAAGACAAGTGCATCTCACTGTGGTCTCTTCTAAGTGAATTATCATAGTAGTTTGAGTCGCTCTAAGTTTCAAATGTTACGGTGAATATTCTAAAAAGTTAAACCTACATTTGCTTGACAGAATTAAGTTACTTTTGTGAATAACGTTTGATTATTAATTAAGCCGTCACATACTAAAGGTTTTGTATGTCAAATATTTGCTACTCGATCGACAAAGATCGGCCTTAGTGGCAGTTATTATTAAGCCACAAGCTTCTGCACACACTGCCAAAATATTTGTTTAGTTTTTGTTGTTTGTTGTGTGCACTTGTAGCATGTGCTGAATAAAAATGTTTTTTTTTTTCATTCTTACGGGTATTTTCTAAGTCTTATGCCTATCCCGCGTTCATTATGTTCTAGTCGATCTTAGTGAGTTCACCTACACTAAAACTTATCACAACGGATTAAGGTGTAAAATAAATAGGATTCTTATTCTTTTAGATCTTTGTAAGGTTACTGTATCACCGTAACTGTACAAAGGTTTAACAAGTGAACTATGTCTAATGGCGGTACCCTATACTACCTTGGTGCTGATGCGTCTAGTTTCAATACTACTTGGTTCTCAGTACAGAATGGAACGTCCAAGGATATCGTATTATGATCCGAGCCGGTACCTATTTCATGAAGATTCCTACATTGTGTTATTTATAAACTAAAGTAGGTAACTTTATACTAAGGGTTTTTTTTTAATAATTAGCTTAATTTTACTTTGAAATAAAATAATAGTAGGTAACTAAAAAGAAGATTAAAACACCGTAGAAAAGTTCTGGTTCAGTTTGCGGGGGGCTGTCCCATACACACTGTATATTATCCGTATTCAGTGTCAGCAGCTGGTCTGTAATCAGTCCCTTATGGTTCGACATTACTTAGAAAAAGAAATCGGAGTGAGCGTTGAAAAATCGTACTAGCACATGTTTAATAACAAAAATCTACATGTAGAAATTACTATCATAATTTAGCAAATATAATGTGATAAGTAGATTTTTTTACAAATTGAAAGCGTCCGTATCTATTGCCAAATTGAACTAAAATATCGTAATAAATGGAGTTCATTATCCTCAATATTGGTTATTCAAATTCAATGATTCCATTTAGATAAGTTAGTATCCCATAAATCGAAGAGTTTGGCAGCTTTCGGAGGCTTCCAGCTTAAAAGAGGGCGACGAGACGTAGGAAACTGTAATTACTCTGGGGTGGCATCCCATTTTTACTTTATAATTATGTAGTGAATATTTCTATGTATTGGTTGGTTCAGGATTGGTGCTTTAAAACAGCAACACGGGGTCATATAATATATATAATCGTCGGCTCTCAAAACTGGATTCGAAGCGTGACGAACTAAAAGCCCGACCACCAGCGGCAATCAATTACAACTATGTTAATGGTGCTCTCACGTGTCCACTCTGTGCGAGAACATTTGTTAACAAGGGTGGTTTTTCTAGCCACATGAGAGCCCATGATAGACGCCAGTAGGATGACGATGATGCGGTCGCCGTAGCCGAAACCGGCTTGGAAGGATTATTATTATTACGGGGTCATAGCAGACTACGCAGGAGATGGCAGGGCGAACTGGATGTCTTCCTTGACAATTGTAAAGAAGTTGCACAGATTCGTGACCGTTGTGGAAGGCGTATGGGTGCCCAGCAGTATGACAGTATGGGCTAGCTACAATAGAATATTTGTTGAATATGGAATTAAAATTTTTGTCTATATTTGTTATCACTTTTATTTATGTTTTGAGATACAATGTCAAAATATAAAATAAATATTTACAAAGAAGGGGCTTATTTAAGTAAAAATAACAAATTAAGCTAATTAAAACGGCCGGAGGGAAATAAGCAACAGATTAGAATGTACAGATCACTGCGCCCAAAAGATTGGTAGCAATGCCTCATTGAATGGCACTGCAATTTATATTTCAAAATGTAGTTTTCATTTTTTTTATTCGCACTAAGTATTTGCTTTTTGTTATTCTTTGTTCATGACTATTTTATATAATGTTTTCTAGTATTAATGAGTAACAGTTCAACGGCACACATTTAAATTACCTACCAATAAGATCTCCAGTTTGCGAGGATAAATATTTTTGATCACAAAACGTGTCGAGGTTGGTAGGTAGCTGTTTGCGATGAGAAGTTGTAAAAAGGCTTTTTCGTTTCCCTGGAAATTAGGTACATTTCAAACACAATGGCCAGTGGTTGCCAGTTATTTACGAGCAATCGCGTGCTGAAATAAATATTATATATTATATAAATAGTATAAAGCCGTTGTTTTTGTGTTTGTATAATCGCTAAGTTCTTCTAAACTGCATAACGAATTTTGTTTCTTTGTTAGGGGTTAGTCTCTAACCTGGTGGTAAGAGTTTTCATGCCACCCATATAATAGGCCTATGACTTGGCTTAACAAATTTTGATCCGAAAAACTCAATCTAAAATTTTGAAAATTAGTCCCGGGACGTTTTAAATTAATAATAATTTAATTAAGTTAATTATCTTAATTAAGTTTTAAAAAAATTGTTTTGTCAATTTGTTGAAACCGTGTTTGACAATTCAAAAGTGCCTGTAAATGTAGTTGTATTGAAATAAATGTTTTTAATCTTGTATTAGGATTATTTAATCAGATTATAATAATAAATAAACATTTATTTCTCTTTCACAAAGGTGCCTTAAAATATGAAGGCACTACATCTGTTAAATCCTTCGTGGAATTATCAGAATCCACTTGTAGTAATTTCTTTGAAAGTTCCTGGAAAATTTGTAGTCAACTTCCTTAAATATCACCCTGTTGATATACTGTATACTTTTACTCTACATGAGCTATATTCTCAAGTAAAGGCATAATACTTATGGTGGGCAGTTGTGAAAAAAAAACTTGGCCCTAGCCTTAAACAAGATAAATATCGTGATAAAAGAATTAATGCGTGAAAAATATAAAAAATAATAATATAATAATCGTACTAGCGTGGTAAGCCAAAGCTCACATCATCATTTATTAGTGACTATACAGTGATAATTAGTGCTCCAACCGAGTGTTCACCAAAGCTGCCCCCTAAGCTATTAAGTTAAAGTGTCTTGATGACTTTGTGACCGTCATTAAGTTGCTTATCTACTGTTAAGTTAAGATAGGACGTAATTATGCGCTAATGTGAAATTTTATCACATGGAACTTTACTACAGATTCTAAGGAGTGATATAATGTGTTTTGATACTTGAAATAAAATAATTTACAAAATAAAACTTTTTGTTCTGATATTCTTTTATTATAAAGAGAATTGAGAGATTGCAAAGGACAAAAGAAAAGAAATTCCCTGGAAGATTTCCAAGATACAATAAAAGGTAAACTCATTGGTTAAGTGTAAAGTTTGCAAGAAACTCCATGTCGAGCCCGGTCAAGGTAAATCAAACAAAAGTTTGTGACAGAATTTACGACATTACGTGAATAATATAAATAGAGAAAAGGAAAAAACATGCGATAAAGTTCAACAGTTGACAAGGAACTAATAATACTGCAAAACTTTAACAATGCCAGTGGTTTTTTTCCTCTATTTTAGAAATAAGTCCAATTTGTTACTGTTGCTTGTGTTTATGTCCTCATTCCATGCATTGGTGTTGAGGCTATAATTCTGTAATAACTAAAATAGTTGGAAAGCAAAAATACTGGTATTCTCAAGCTATATTTTGCAAGTGAAAACTCAGTGAGTGAACGAAAGCATTCATTGTTTTGCAGAGTGATTTATAAAAGCCCGCTGTACATGTTTCTTAGTTTATATTTTTTTTTAATAATTTATAAATATACATCTCTTGGTTAACTCTTTTTAAATATTATAGAACATACTAAAGTAAAACAAGTTGCCATGTTTTACTCTTGATTCAATTATTCGCATTAATTTATTACGTAATTTTCTTTCATGAGATTTTTGGTGGCTTTCATTAATAAATTACAAATTATTTATAAGATTTTTGTAGTATTATTAATTCCTATCTTGTGCCTATTGAATTTATCCATGAATGTACAAAATGAACTTAAAAGTATCAAGATTAGATCATTTGCTCTGACAAAATCCATCTTATAAAAAGTAATTCATAACTTTTCAAGTCAGTAAAGTGACTAAAAGTACCAGTTGCCATTTGCTGAATTTGGCGCAGCCGTGAGATGCACGCACCCTTTTGAATTTTTAGATTTTCAATTTAGTTTTTTTTGTTAATTTTATTGTGTGTTGTGTGCACTTATGGCCTGTGCTGAATAAATGTGTTTTCTTTCTTTCTTTTCTTTCTTTCAGTTTATACCAAATATTCCCCATAAACAACATAGCACAAATAGGTACCAGTTTCATGCATTGACATGAAAAATGTCGCAATGCCATCGTTTCGTGTAGTATGTGTATTTTTGTGAAAACGTACGCGCGCGAATTTCTACACATTCCGTGAGCTACAATAACAGTTCGTTAGAAACATTCGTATATCGCAGAAATATGTAAACATTCCCAGCAAAATTGAGTTTGCTAAACTGGGGAAGTTATGGCAGAGAATATGCAGAAATCCGTTTTAAAACGTTCATAAAGTTTGTTGTGTACTTTTCATTATCTGGATTTCCATATAATGGTTACTAAGACACAGCTATTTTATTTGTTCAATCAAGAAGCACAATAAATTTTAATATCTTAAGTTATTTAATTTACAAATCCATTGACATTTTATTTAAGAGGTTAATTATCTGCTTAATATTCTCTGAACTTCTATTTTTCCCTTTGTTTACTTTATATATTTAACACAGCCTAAAGCCTAAAAATACAATAGTCGTTAAGTAAAAGATGGCAACCTTAGAATAACCGAAATATCAAACCTGATGTAGCTTCTACACAAAACCAACAAAAGATAAATTATTTATTTACAAATGAACAAAAACATTGTTCTAAAGTTAACAATGAACAAACACATTTAGTGGCATGTACAACGAGCTTTAGTGACAAAAGGAGCTTTGATTAAACTTTTATATTACCGGGAGACCGAGGTTTGTAATGCATTGCTCCTCCTAAAAAGCAAAACTTTGTTAGACTTCACTATATTTACTTGAAGGTTAGTGAAATTAACTTCAGAAGAAAAGTGAATTAAGAAAGTTCTCGTCAATATTTGATGAGTTTTTGGGATAGCTTCGGTGAACAAACAGTATGGTAGCAACATTTAATTTAAATTTAAGTTAAAACTTCAAAGTTCAAGTCTTAAGATATCACAGAAAATTAATATCTAAGATGTCTGTCTATTACCACAACACATTAAAATCTTTTAAATATTTAAATGCAAACAAATCCTACCATGAAATCCTTTTAATTATTCCAAAATATTTTGTTACTCTGAACCTGTTACCAATTACACGATCCTGAATTCACCGAAAGAAATGCCATGTGGGAGATATTTTTTTATAAAATTTAATAAAAATAAAGAAGAAAAAGACATTTTTTACAAATAATTAAAAAGTAGAACCACATTATTTAAGTGTTTCGGTATTTCAGAAATTGTGAAACTTATCTTAACTTTTATGTTATGTTTTCTTCCACAAGAAACTTTGCTTTTCAAAATCTCAATAACATTACAACGAAATATTTTGTGAAGATGTTCAGGGAGAAGCAGAAGTTTTGAGTATTTTAGAAGTAACTAAGTATGCATCGTAAGAGTCCATTGATGTTGAATATTTCAATGCTTTACACTTACTTTTGATGTCAGCTGTTTAATAGAAACGAAAATTTCATTTACTTCGTAAATTCTTGTTGTATTACAGAAGAGATTCAATTTAGAATTCAATAAATGATTAACTTTTTTCAATATTTTTCTGTAATAAAGAATCCTTTAGGAACCAGTCAGGACGAACCATCAATTTTACACTTTGAATATTTAAAACAGTTTCTGAGTAAATTAACTATGTTTACGAATCAATTTTATCGTAGTAATAGAGAGCTTCAGAAACAATATGAATCAATCAAGTATAAGGCGCAAAACTTTTTCTAGACTAAGGTTTTTAATAACAGTCAAATTTTATTTGAAACCTAGCCATCCGTATTTTTACAGCACATTACCTAAATTCGTCAATTGTTTTTGACCCAAATTGTCTTCTAGTTTCCGTTTTCACTAACATAGTCGAGACCTACACTAAAGCTTTAATAATAAAAATGCTCATGTGCAGTTGGATTTTCAAGGGTCGTCTCAGCGCTGAGAATAGAATTTGCAATAAAGCTTGTTTAGGTATCCACTTAGATTTTCCTTTGTATTAGTCACAAACTCACAACGCTCTTATCTGTCGCAATTTTATTAGTATCAAAAACTGATGAACTATTTACCTGTGACCTTAGAGTTCAGGAAGTAAGGGTCAGGATGCCACAGGTTGTCGAAGAACTCCGGTGGTAAGGTCACGTGGTCGTCTCCTTCTTCGAAGATATCCTCTGGAAGTTGCAATCGGCTTTCGCTCCAAGTCTGTCTTATAAACATGTCCACTCTGCAAGGAAAAAAAAAATCTTTATTGAGACATTTCTAAGGCTAAAAGGCAGATAATTCACTTTCTAAATGAATGAAGATAACAATAATTATGGGGAAGGAAGTAGATACAGACTCAACACACGCCTCGTTGGTGAGTCCTTCCCTACTCAATGGGAAATGAACTGTGAGCAATTTCCACCTCATATCTCCAAAGGCTGTTTTGGCAATTTTTGATTACCATGCTGTTCTTTAGAACTGAAAATAACCTGGAAAGTTTCCAAAATAACTCGACGCAATTAAAAGCTGCCCAAATGTTTGGTTAGAATCTTCACAAATGTGAACAATTTGGTTGTGTAGCTAAAATGTATTCACAAAATTCAAGTAATTTAGGATATAACGAACAATAGTATATTTCAGCTAAACACACCTGTCCACAATGTGAAATTATTCTAAAATGTAAACTGCGTAACCTTTACATTATGTGTTTGCATATTGATATTAATTTGTTCAGACGTGAAAGCAAATTCCTGTACAACGCTGATAATTTTAGTCATTTTTGTGAAGCTCGTTAACATAAAAGTAAGAAGTAGAATATATGTTAATATATGTTAACGAAGTACGTTAACATCTGACTAAGCAATAGGTACATAATTTGAAATAAAGGGAAAGGGGTATTTTGGAAGAATTTTCGTCGTGTTCACTTATGTTTTCTGATGACTTCTGTTTCCTGTTGAATTATAATTACACACACTAGTGCCGAAACCCTAAAACATAGTTTTTTTTGCGGGTTGGATATCATAAAAAGGAGTCATTTGATGATATCCAACCCACTAGGGGCAGAGCGGTAGGGAGTGCCAGACTTCTACTGACTAAAAGCCACCAATGTTCCGCCTTCTTAGCCGTTTGTGTCGCGACCGCGGTATTTCTTTCGAACAACCCGCAGCCCACCCTAAAACATCTTACACTGAAGGATGATTCAAAGTTATGTTGGGTATGACAACGAGAGGAATGTTATTTTAGGACATAAACGTCTTACATCAGTGGATGTAAGACTATGTGTATATGTATTAATATCCAACAATTAATAAACTTTGAGTGTCAGGATGATTACTAGTTATTTACTGTGTTCGAAAGTCTCTTTAAAAAGGTGTGTTGGGAACAGGGGTTTTATGAAGTAAAAGCACAAAAGACAAGACTATTCATTTTATTTCTTTTGGTCTTGTCAACTACATCAAACTCGATTCCATTCGCTAGGTCCCTAGTCTTCGTGGAGAAGAATGGATAAGAAACTCCACGGGAACACATTTTAAAGTATTATGCAAAGACAACCTGACATTGTCTTGGACTGTCTCAAGTTACAGCAATTTATCAGTTTACATAAACAACAATCAATAAGAACCATATTATAGTACATATTTCTAACACATAGTTATCAGTAATATTCATAGCATAATATCAATTATCAATTAACTTACATAAACATTGTAGATCCTTAGGACAATACAAATAGGTTACAGCTTTCTCCACTTTGTAATCTTGGTTCAATAGTAGGACGTTTACATGTGAACTTTATTCTACACACATGGAATACATATAAAATAAGAATATAACACTCTGGGTACAGATCCAGATATTACTCGTATTATCTAGTTACAAATAGAATAGTTGCAGCGTAACTACCCTGAATTGGCGGTAACATTTGCTTTTATAACCGTCAATTCATACTTATTACATCAACGATTCCCGCCAATGGCAATGGTCAAACATTATAGCCAAATAACTAATAACACATACAATAATTACCTAATCTTAATTAGTGGAACTATTTTAAAACTCCATTAGGTAATTTACCAATTTAGTATGTATTTATTTTGTAATCTTTACATTTATTCGGATAAAATATGAACATCAATAGATAGTTCCGGGAATAGATAGAAACAACTGGATACATTGAAATTGCAAGATAAAATCTAGGAAACATTGTAAGTATCATATAATAATTACTACTTAATTTATTGGCAATATAAAGTAAATAAACATTTAATTTGACTTAACTATTTAAATACCACAAAGCTATCTTCGGTTTGGAAACCAAGTCTTTTAAGCCACAATAATAACTACTTCTATAAAATACTTCGGGCTATAAAATATTATTAGGACAATGTAGGTTTATTCGGAATAAGAACCTTACTGTTCTCAAGATATCTATTTACGATGATTATTAATTTGATGCTATATTCTTATATACATAAGGCTATTCTATCAAACGCGGTTTAGGAACATCTACCATAGTTTGTCTGTGAATCACCCAAAGGTGACTGGTAGAGAATGCCATTGGTATTAAGTCCGTCACTGTACATTTATGAGTGCTTATAGTGTGAAATAAATAATTATTCTCAACCTATTTTCTGATAGTGAGGACGACTGCTGAGCGTGAGGTCTTGGATTAGATTCCAAAATCGAACATTGTTAAGTTTTTCCGTAAGGAATTTCTCAGTATAAACCCAGTCACAAAGTTGGACTTGCGACACGACTTGCGACACAACTTGCGACACAACTTGCGACACGACTTGCGACACGACTTGCGACACTACTTGCGACACGACTTGCAACACGACTTGCGACACGATTTTGCATGCGACTTGTGTCATGCGAAATGCGTGCGTTTGTTTTCACGCAGTCGTTGTCGCGTGTGGCTCAACCACAGAGTCTAGATTTTTGCCCTGCTAATGTTAATAGACTAGTCTACTATTACATGGGGCTTAAATATAACAGCGTGAGTGTATCTGAACTGTTAACTACACCTTTGCCTAACCCTTCGGGGAGGTTAGGCTTAATTTCAAGTTATCGCTGGTAGAGTATCACTTTTTCTTGACCTTCTATTCTCCTCAACTGCCTCGTTGGTCTAGTGGTCGTAAGCGTGACTGCTGTGCATGAGGTTCTGGGTTCGATTCCCGGGTCGGACAAAAAGTGTTATTGGGTTTTTCATTAGAAATTTCCCAATAGTAGGCCGGAGTTTGGAAGTTGGCGGTATAGTACCCCCGTGCCTCGGAAAGCACGTTAAGCCGTTGGTCCTGCGCCTGATCTCTCTCCGGTCGTGTCGGATTGCAGTCCCATCGGACTATGAGAGGAAAGGAACAGAGAGTGCACTTGTGCCTGCGCACACACTTGTGCACTATAATATATCTCCCGCGCAGTTGGCTAATCTCTGCTACGATTGGCCGCCGTGACCGAAAATGGTCAGGAGGACTATTATTCTCCTCAGCTATGTATACCCGCTAGCAAATATTGTATTGTGTCCGTCCGTTCCTAAACATGGATCTCAATGACGGCTACAATTTAGTGGTCAAATAGGAAATTGCGACAATCATCACGCTATGCTAGGCTGCCGGATCAGTGTCCGCTTGGCCGCAGAGAAACGATGCTTCCTGTGATACCCAAATTGTCTGGCTAAGAGTTAGTGACCTGTTCTGTTCTGAGAGTTTTGAAATAGACCTTACAAGTAAGTTACCATTGATAAAATGTCCCAGAAGTAAAATCGTTAAGAGTAATAGTTGACTTTCTTCGTAGTATGTAAAACTCACTTTAAAATTACTTCATTTATCTACCTAAACTATGTATTTAACTCCTTGTATGTCGAGTATTTAGACACAATTAAAAAGCGATTATGTCTGGCGTGCATCTACGTTCCGGCAGACGAAGGGTTAAAGCTATGTTAGGTTCAAATTCCAGCGTCTGAAAATTTATAACGACTGTAAAAATTCTACGAAGGCCTAATTCTGTGATGGATGGCCGTAACCTTACTGCGAGCTGCGGATCGAATTCAGCATTGAAGATCGACCTGCGGCTATTATTACGTAGTCAAGAATATTAAATAAAAAAAACTGGCCAAGTGCAAGTCAGACTTGCGTATGAAGGGTTCCGTACTTAGACTTCTTATAGGTTTTCCTGTAATCTATAAGTGTTGAACTAATTTCTGTATTTTTTTTTTCAGAATTTTAGGTTCAGTAGTTTCGGAGGGGGGGGGGGGAATGGTTGGACATACAGACAGACACACGAGTGATCCTATAAGGGTTCCGTTTTTTTTTTGAGGTACAGAACCCTAAAACGAACATAACATGCACTCCTGAAATCCTCGAAGTTCTACCTAATAGTGCATCAACATTTCGTCACTCATGTTTGTGTGTATTCCCATCAACTGGGCAAAAATCCAGTTTCCGTGGCTGCTGCTAATAAACTCTTGATAAAACCCAATAACAATTTGCCCGACCCGGGAACCAAACCCAGGACTTCATGCTCAGCAGTCGCGATTGACCCCACCAGACCAACGACGCAGTACTTCACTATCACTACATAGTATAAAACAAAGTCGCTTCCCGCTGTCTGTCCCTATGTATGCTTAAATCTATAGAATAAATATAATTAAATCTATATAATAGAAGCTATGCAATAGCTTAAAAATGTTGTGTAAAGCGGCTCACCTGAAGTCCATATCTTCAACGTTGATGGAGTTGACGTCTACCACATAGATGCTGAACTCCACAATGACCGGTTGGCCCTTCCGCGCCGGTGGCCGCATTTCTTAACAAAAATAGAGATACATTATAAATTATGTTTAGTAACCGGTTTCCCAAAAAGGAGGAGGTTCTCAATTCGATTGGAATGTTTTTTTTTTCTATGTATGTACCCCGATTACGCTGCGATTTATGTTCCGATTTACGTGATTCTTTTTTAGTTTGATGCGGAATAGTTGCCATTTGGTCCCATAAAAATTTAGCATGGTTTGGCCCAGTACTTTTCATTTTATGATATTTTTTTTAAAATGAACATTTTGCACAGAGCCTTTACAATATAGACAAGGAATAAGAAATGATTTTTCGAAATTTAACCCCTAAGGGAGTTAAATAGGGAATGTAACATAAACTGTCTGTTCACCGCCAAAAGGAGTCCGTTTAATCTGGCCCCTACTTTCCGGAGTGCGTCTGTACAAGTTACTGACAGTCTCGAGCTTCTTGGCACGAAGTTGAGCGCGAATCTGAACTTCGGCGCCTACATCGAGTCGAAAGCTCAAACTGCGGCGAAAAAGCTGGGCATCCTAAACAAGGTTAAGCGGTACTTCAAGCCTGGACAGCTTTCAGTATTATATAAAGCTCAAGTCCGATCTGGCATGGAGTATTGCTGTCACCTTTGGGATGGCTCAGCCAAATACCAGCTTGCCACACTTGACTCTGTAGAGCGCAGAGCCAGGAGGCTAATTGGTGACAAAAAGCTGGTTATCAAGCTACATAGCCTGGCCCACCGTCGCAAAGTCGCATGTCTGTCGGTCTTCTACAGGCTGTACTTCGGGGAGTGTGCGCAAGAGCTTCACGAGCTGATCCCACCATCTCCCTTCTTCCATCGGGAGACTAGACGTACTGCAGGGTATCACCGATACCTAGTCGACATTCCACACATTCGAACGAAGCGCTTTGCTGGGTCCTTTATTATGCGCACAGCCAAGGAGTGATATTCCCTGCCTGCGTCGGTTTTTCCGAGTTCATATAACCCTAATCTGTTTAAGTCGCGAGTAAACAGGCTTCTACTGGGTAAGCTCGTTCCATCGTCGACATAATCTATGCCCTTAGGGCAAGATTGAAGTCAAGAGCAAGCCCATTTATAATAAAAAAAATAAAAAAAACGCGGGCGAAGCCGCGGGCAAAACCTAGTAGGTACGTTAATAAACAAAGAGTGGACCACCAAAACACGCGTTGACCTTTTTGTAAATGGTTATTCCTATTTCCATATTTCCACACACAACATTTTGAAAAAAATCCAATGACATTCTGATTATTTCTGATCACATTTCGGAGGCCATTACGGGTTATTGCAAGCGATCAAATGGAAAGTGTTTAGAAATGTCCAATTTATCTAAAAATTGATTACAGAATCTTATTTCTTTCCTCACATTTCGGTAAAGGGCAAGAAATTTGTAGTGAGAGTGGTTTTCCATATTAAATTATGGTTTCTTAAGCGCTGTGCTATCCGAAATGTCAAACTCCAAAAATAAACCTTAAACGGTTCTATTTTTGCTTTAAATCACTTAGGTACCCTTTTTTTTTTTTTTTGGTGGGTGGAAAATCATCGAATGACCCCCCCCCCCGCTCTCGAGCGATTTCTGACAGTCCCCAGTCTGACTAAAAACCGAACCCATGTTCCTTCTTTGCCCTTGCGCCGAGGCCACGTCATCTAGTCACTTAGGTACCCTTACTTAATATTGTTAAGTGTAATGGCAAATACTTTATTATTATCCTTTTCCTATGACAGTGTAAGAACGCCACGTGTAGTTTAATGATATTATATTGTGTTAAGCTAATAAATATACAGTCAAAAATTTTGATAATTCTAGTATACTGACAATATTGATTGCAAGTAGTTTTATAAATCTGTTTGACATAATGCAACTGATATCAAACGCAGTATCGTTTGACATCAGTGTCTAAAAATGTATCTGTGTAATCTTAAAAGTAAATGCAAGTTAGCTGGCTGCATACTTAGTACCTTTTTCGAAGTTCAGTGCAGTGATAGTCTAGACTAGGTCTTGATTTCGAACAAAATACACGCACCTCTGATTTTTCGAATTCATGCGGTTCGGTGACAGAAAACATCGTCAGGAAGCCTGAGGATATTTCTCGACGTCATGTAAACCCAACTTAAAGGTCCTTTTATTTGGGTGGTGGGAAATCATCGAAAGACTCCTCCCACTCTGGGTGGAGTATAAGGGAGTGTCAGACTTCTACTGACTAAAAACCACTCATGTGCCTGTCGTCACAAGACGGACGGACGGTGAGCTATCCCATTAGTTACCGTCCACAGACCCGCGCCTACGGTGGCCGGAAGCCATCACGTGGCCCCCGACCCCCGGAGCATATCCCTCTCACGTTCCGCCACCTCCTTCGCTAGCATCACTGTTTCGCAAAAGGAGGCGACAGCGTTCCATTCTCTCTCGCCCCGGTCCATGGCTTGCACCAGGGCCGGACGCGAGAGGTCGCCGCCGTCAATCGCCGCTACGAGAAGTTAATGGCCCTTGGGTAGCATAAAAACTCTGACAATAGGTTGGGAAATAACCACATGATACAGAAAGAAGTGCAGTTGGTTATACTCGGTATCTACACACGCCATGAAAGTTAAAATGTAACAATCGCCAAGGTTTTCGGTAGGTTTGCTTAGTCCTTATTGTTTTTTATTACTCCGTCATTCTTAACGGGTCTTAATCGCAACTCATGTGTATCATGTACATCATCATCATCATGTGTATGAGCGTGAACGTGTACAAGGCTAAAAAAGTTTGTGACAAGCATTCTGGGATTTCTGCCTACCCCCATGGGACTAAGAAGTGAGAACGTACGTATATAAAAAATACATGAATGTGTGTTATAGCAGACTGAATGTCAATTTATCCAATCACTTTTCGAAGGACATCTATACAATAGATAAGTACGTTCCTCAAAACAGTATTTTACTGAAAACGAGAGCCTCGTTCAATCCAATTACTAGAAAATACCGCTGTCCTAAGATTATATCGCTCAACTATTCTTCCTTTCTACCCAATTATGACTATTCACCCGGTAACAACCGAACTATCTCACGGTCAACCGCGCGTTAGTTGTAAACTACCCGGACGGTTACGCTAAAAAGGTGCAATTGAAGTAACTCTCAACAATAGGGTCGGTTGGTTTAATGGTTTGAGGAAAACCTTTTCCACATGTTGTGGCGTTTGTTTGTTTTGTATTGTACCGTGGTCCTTCATAACATCAAATAATTATCTACATAATCCTACTAATATTATAAATGCGAAAATTTGTGAGGATGGATGGATGTTTGTTGCTCTTTCACGCCAGAACGGCTGATCGGATCCAAATGAAATTTGGCACAGAGGTAGATTATAGTCTGGAATAACACAGGGGCTATATATTTATCCCCATATTTATATTTTTATTGTGTACGATTGTTGGCACGTACAACCACATTATAACGTATAATTCCAATTTCTAACTGCTGGGACACAGGGCTCAAGCCTTAACCATTTTGAGAGAAGTGGCGATGAAAAAGAATTTGCAAAAAAGTAGGTACCTACCCCCTTTAGTGTCCAACCGTAGGTCTATTATTACACAAAACCGAAGGAAGTTAGAGACGTACCCACAATAGTTGTAGCTCCATAATGATAGTAGCCTATTGAGCCCCAACTGATGTGTTAAGTCATAAAACGTTAACCTGTGCATCATTACGTATGTTTACAGTTTTATCGATCTACTGCAACTGTGTCTAACACGTAAATTATTCATAGAGCATGCTTATTGACGTTAGGTATTATGCCTACCTTTGACATAGTTTTCAGGTAGAACCACCCGCGGTTTCAGTGTGTGATTCCTCTTCGACGCGACATCATTGCAAAGCCTGGAATAGAATGAAATAATCATGGTTACTTCCGTTTTCTTTAACTTATCTACTATATTGTAAATTATACTTGTGTTGATTATTTTTCGATGATTTCCGGGGTGTTTCGTCGTTTCTTACAAGTGGTTCATACCGCGGTGTGAAACGCCGAAGAGCTCTTAGGAATAGGCTGTTTCGAACCGCGGTGTGAATCGACCATAGAAGAATTTAAATGGGTTTATTCGAACCGCAAATGAAACAAAAAGTTTTCTCAGTTGTAATGCGTAAAGTACAGCCAGGCACAAAATAAAACAGCGATATAAGGTCTACGATATAGGGGTGTTACAAAATCGTAAAACCAGCGGGACTCAAGTTTCTCATTCGTTCTATCACACAGCTTAGGGTACAACTACGGCACAAACTACCAGGAGAATAGAAGTAGGCAGAAGGTGTCCAGTGTCCAACCTCGGCTTGTCCACCACATGATGACATGATATGACTTATTTAAATATTCCCACTGGCCACCACTTGTGGACAGCGACTCAATTTTAACATGAATACAATGTTTGAATTGAGTGTCTCGTTATCCACTAATGTCGGACTGTGAATCAAAATTAATAATAGTTTTCCAAGAAACCACTACTTACTTTATCTGAAAACGAAATAGTCATGTCGATTTCCACCACTGATAGACAAGCCGGGGGTGGACACCGTGAATCATCACATTTTTTTTTATTTTTGTAAGCTGTAATTATGTTTTTAGTCCCAAGGATACCCCGGGATAAGAGGACGGTTCATAATATTATTCAAAGTTGAAAAAGAACGCTTAACAAAACTTTTCTGTTTAAAAGTCGCACTTCGGCACTGAGTTTTAAATCTTGCCTTAATCCTGTGAAAGGAATTGGTAATACTTTTATTCGTTGTTAGTTCAATAAAACTGCGATCTACGTACAAAACTAGACTGTTATAATATATAATTATCTTTTTATTTAATTATCTATCTATATATATAAAACTAGTATTTGCGTGGCTGCGCTCGCTGCGCGCAGCTCGCGGGTCTGCCTACCTACACCTACCTACTACCTACCTACACCTACCTACACCTACCTACACCTACCTACACCTACCTACACCTACCTACACCTACCTACACCTACCTACACCTACCTACACCTACCTACACCTACCTACACCTACCTACACCTACCTACACCTACCTACACCTACCTACACCTACCTACACCTACCTACACCTACCTACACCTACCTACACCTACCTACACCTACCTACACCTACCTACACCTACCTACACCTACCTACACCTACCTACACCTACCTACACCTACCTACACCTACCTACACCTACCTACACCTACCTACACCTACCTACACCTACCTACACCTACCTACACCTACCTACACCTACCTACACCTACCTACACCTACCTACACCTACCTACACCTACCTACACCTACCTACACCTACCTACACCTACCTACACCTACCTACACCTACCTACACCTACCTACACCTACCTACTACCTCCTACTACCACTAAAAAAACATTAACCTAAAGTTTGCCTGTCGTCGCCCCTGAGTTACGCTTCACCCACTCAACCTTCGTTACGCTAAGGAGGTCGCCGGCTCGCTTCGCTCGCCACCTCCCCCCTTCGCTCCACTCAGGACCTACCTACCACCGGAAAGCTATCGTGACATTATCCCTACGCTACGGGGGTCGCCGGCTCGCTTCGCTCGCCCGCTCCCCCCTTCGCTTTACCGCTGTACCACCACCGGACAGGTTTCGACGCCTACTATAATATTTGTTCAAACACCTAATGGCTATCTCTAACCGTTATGAAGTTACAGCCCTTTTAATTTTAGGGGAGGTTGGGGAGGGGAGGGGAGGGGAGAGTATACAAATTTCAACGCCCCTCAATAGTTTTATGTAAGAAAAAGAAAAAAAAAAAAAGGTGAAAAGGGGGGGGGGGGGGGGTTGAAGGGGGGGTGAGGGGGGAGTCTCGAAAAATGATTTCGATTAACGCAAAGGCCCCTCTAAATGAATCTGAAAAAAAAAATCGTTCCAAGTCTCTTAACTTTCGAGATTCGCCTAAAGGGGGGGAGAAGGGGGGCAAGGGGGGCCACTTTGAAAAATGATTTTTACTTAACCGAGCCTCCTCTATACGAATCCGTAATAAAAAAAAAATACGGGTCTCTTAGTTTCCGAGATACGATAGGGAGGGGGGAGAAGGGGGGGGAAAAGGGGGGGTTTCGGACTTTTCCCATACTCACCAGAGTTACTTCTTTACGAATCTGTCAAAATATACCCACCTCCCCATCCACCATCTGGGAGAACAATTATGTCAGTGAGTCAGTGGTAGTTTAGCTTTATAATTATAGTATAAAGAGAAGTCCTGACTGACTGACTGACTCATCAACGCCCAGCCCAAACCCTTAGACCTAGAAAGCTGAAATTTTGCACAGAGGTCCCCTTTATAATGTAGACAAGGAATAAGGAAGGATTTTTCGAATAGGTGATGAAAGTTTGTATGGAAAATCGTCATTTTCACGCGGCAGAAGCCGCTGGCAAAAGCTAGTCTGTAATAATAATGAAGTTTTAAGAAACTTTTGATTATGAACGTGGATGGCTATAAGCATAAAGGAAGACCAAAGAATCGATGAATGGCCTACGTGAAGGATGATAAGTATGGCTAGAGCGAAGGTGACTTTTGATTGAGATTACAAGTAATAAAGAAGTATGTTATAAAAAGAAGACCCCATATATGTTACGAGAATGATGAATATGCTAATTATTATCTCTCTGAGAATTCCACGCCTTATACCTATAAAAAGAAACAACTACACTATCTTCAACAATGTTTCTATCGCGATAATCGTTTTCCCTCTGGAGGCGAACGCTTTCACGATATTACAGTTTTAAAATAGATTAAATTGAACTTAGGTCGCACATGCAGCTAACGTATGCACTGGGAATTTCTAGACTTCTGTTGCAGACAGGTTACAATTTTTTTTTTTTTGAGTAAAAACTTATTACTTTTTTTTACATAATTACTGTAATCTCCGAAGGGTTAAGCAGAGGTGTACCTATAGTACACCCATATTTCGCCAGTTATGTTTAAGTCCCATGTAATAGGGTCGAGCCTATTGCCAAAAAAAGTGATAAACCAAATACTGAAACTGTGCTAAGTGTTTCGGAAGTCGGTGACCTTCGTACGTTTGATTCACTTTTTAGCCAAACCCAACTTATATTATGTGAAATTAATTCGAAGATTGATACAGGACGAATAATGGAATAGGTTATGACTGGTAGTGAAATGCAACCTACCATTTACTCTGATAATAATCACTTCGCACAATTCGTATAATTATCCTGTACAAAACATACCACGATAATTTATGTAAAAGCCTGCACTATTTTTAAGCCAAATAAAAGTGGAATTTAAAATAGTTAGTAAATTCCTTTTCAGTTTTACGAGTCAACTGATATATCGAGGGTATAGTGTTCAAACCCAATAAGTCCGAAATTGACACTTTTGAGATATTCCATATTTAAGTTTTAAGGACAAAAATACCTATGTTATTCAAATAATATCGTTATAATGAGTATGTGTGGTAAAAGTGGATACATTGAATTAGTGTAAAACAGTATTTTAGAGTTTCTGAGGTAGTCCATTTTGTCATAGTAAAAATATAAGTTACAAAGGGTACCGACTTATTGGGTTTTAGATCTAGAGATTTAAACATTTATTATGTACTTTAATAAATGGTTTATTAGAAAAATCACAATAAAAAACAAGATAAATCATTCTTCATTACTTTCGAAGGCTGGCTGTAGGTTTGCTGTAAGTCTTCATACCACTTATCCATGAATGGAGTTCCTCTGGTATGATAATGTTACGTCAGTCACCCAGCCAGAATCTTCAAAAAACCGAATTGCTAACTGTGTAGAACCTACAAGAGTCGGGTACATTCGAGACACGGATAGTATCCGTACTAGGAGTCAGCGACAACAGGGCATGGACCAAAGGCGATTTGGACACTCCCCGACACAGACACCGGGTGGTGTCCAGCCTACGTCAGAGCCAGTCGCTGGCCCATCCGGAGCTACTCCAGCAGGAGGTGGCGGAGGCGGTGCCTGACTTGTCTGATTTAATGGCGCTGCTGCAAGACCAGACACGTCGTCAGGAGGACCAGGCACATCATCAGGAGCAAGCACGACGTAGGCTCGCCAGTTGCAGGTGCAGTTGCAACGGGAAATTGTGAAGCAGGCTTGCAGTCAAGAGGAGCGGGCTCGCCCTTAAGAGGAACAGATGCGGTGCCAAGAGTAACAGATGCTCCTAATAAAGGATCTTCAGGCATCAGTTGGAAAAGAGCTGAACGTGATGAAGGAGCAGGTACAGCAGCACGACAACCGTATCGCAAAGGCCGAAATTCAGATTGCCGATGTGATGAAGGCCTTGAGAGAAATTAAGTTTGGAGACGGACTGTGACTTTAGTGATTGCTCACCGTCGGTATGCGGGTTTAAAGTCTGCCATTTGACGGTACATTTTCGTGGTCGGCCTATAAAATTCAATTTGAGGCCGTTATGAAAGTGAATGGGTGGACCAAAGCGCAAGCCATGACTGCGCTCACTTTGGGTCTCCGAGACCTGGCCCTTACCATTCTTGAGGCACTCGGCAAGGATGTGACCTACGAACAGCTGCTAAAGGCATTAGAGTCCAGATACGGCGACGCGCACCTGGAGCATGTTTTTCGTGCTAAATTAAGGGATCGCGTTCAACGTAGTGCCGAAAACTTACTGCAGTGGGCCCTGGAAATTGAAAAGCTGGTTCGGAAAGCATACCGGTCCGCCCCTGCACTTATTGATGGATATCTGGTACAGGGGTTCATAGATGGAATACGTTATTTAGAAGTTAGAGCCGCTGTGAGACTTGGGCATCATGAGACGCTGAAAGACGCCTTGGACCATGCATTAGAAGAAGAGGCAGTGAGGCAGGACCACCGTACGCACCGCGTCGGGGAGGTTGTAGCGTCACCTGTACGCGACCGCCCGCAAGGATACAGTCCTAGCTGCTACACCTGTGGAGAAAGGGGTCATCCTCGATCAAGATGTCCTAAGCGCAGCTCACCAAGAGAAGATCAACCCACACAGGGAAGGGTGGCTGAAGTGACTGCCTAGCCACAGCAGGGAAACGAGTAAATGCCAGGACTGGGGGGCGGGTGCTGGCTGGTTTTGAAAGAATGCCGAGGATGTCGATCTCACAAGCACACGACGGGAACAGCCTGACCATCAACGGCGAAGTCAACGGAACTCCATGCAAACTGACGTTGGATACTGAAGCTTCTCACATGGTCGTCAATTCTCACCTGGCAAACGGCTTCTTGGGGACTACTTTAATAACCACGAATGTCTTCAAAAATTACTAACAGCGGTAGGTCAGCACATAACCGTCCGAGGCAGGAGGTGGAGTTAAAATTGGGTGATAGAGTTTACATTGTCATCGTGGCCGACATAGTGGACGATTGCATCTTGGGCACTTGACACTCCTTGAGTGTTGAAATGTGGTTCCGAGGAAGTCTTCATGGAAGGTGCACCATCAGGGAAAGTGTGTGTGTGTGCTTGAAGGAAATTGTTCTTCTTCGCAACCAGACTGCTTTATTTGTTCTTCTTCGAACAAAGTTTGAAGAAACTTAGTTGACGAAGAGAGCTAATACCATATAACTAAACGTAACTTGTTACTTTTCAAATTATAATCGAACAATAAAACCCGATAAATACACTTGTTTTGATTTAGCTTTTGGTTAAGTTTGTTTTTTTATCTACGTAGTTAAAGATAAAACCCGATAAATACAAATAGTGATTATTACCTCTAAACCGTTGGGTAATTTTAGTTGAACTTATTGAACAGTCAACACCAATAATAAGTTTTATGTGGTTTAAGCGTGATATAAAAATATGATGTTAACAAGACAACACGCTTTATAGGGTACCACTTTTTAAGTCTTGGCTAAACGAGGTGACTTTATTGGGTTATTACCTATAGTAATTATCTTTCTACTGCGAATTTCACTTATTGGATTAGACCACTGGAAAGAGCGTCAAAAATACATTAAGATGTACTAATAAAACGATTTTTGATTTTTCGACACTTATTGGGTTTGAGCACTATACCCTCGATATATGAACTTATACATTTTTCAGGAGTTCACTGCAACTTTGAACTCTGTTTCTGTCACAATACAGTTTAAAACATTGTGTGGTGTAAAGTGGCATGAACCGAATTTTTTTAAAGAAAGATACTATTTAAAAAAGAAATAAAGGTAGGATTTTGGACTTTACGTGTGAAGAAATAAAGTTTATATGGTAGTGGTGGCAGGCTATGACGTCAAAGAAAATTGTTATTATGCTAACTTAGCGTGGTATATTTAAATTTAGTGCCAGCGCTCACGTGTTGGCGTGCCTAACCTATTTTAGTATAAAATTGAAAGTTTTAGTGTACAACGAAGGCATTTGTTGTCAATTATATACTAGATTCAAGGAGTTCGTGGCTAATAATAACAGCCGTTTGGGTTGATCTTCAGGTTGAGCCGCGCTTGCCTACTTCGTCGGTCGTGGATGGGCGCCAATCTAATAAATACCGAGTTTCCTCCGTGCCTCGGAAAGCACGTTAAACTGATATTTGCATCTATCATTTGTCGATCTTTATGAGTTTACAGGATTAAGTAATACGGTGAAACATAAAAATAAAAATACTTATCCCAGCAATATTTTTTGCGTAAAGTTACTAAGTTTGATAATAATCGCTTGGTGGTTTCGTGAATGGTCAGTTTAGACCATGTATAACTTATGATTAGTTTTGAAAGTTCAACAACATACCTACGTATAAAGATTTTTAAATACTCCTCAAACTGATATAACTGAGGATTCCTCTCTGCGTGAGAGAGTGGGCTATAATCGATCGTGCGGGTCCAGTGCGGATTCGTGAATATCCACTTTCGTTGATTAGTTGCTTTCGAGACATGACAATGTTTTTGAGAGCAATGCTATTCAAAAACAAAAATTGTAGTCCTGTCTAGATTTCCGCACGCATGACGAGTTGTGACTCGTAGATCCAAGTAAGTACTACTCTCCAATAGACAGATATGCAGACATGTAGAGATCAAACTAGACTGTCTGACTAATGGTTGGCACAGTGACTGAGTTACGTTTATTGCCCGTGTTCCACCTGCGTAGTCCACCTGGGTGTTCCACGGGAAATTATTTTTACCCGTGGTCCACCTGGGTGTTCCACGGGAAATTATTTTTGCCCGTGGTCCACCTGGGTGTACCATGGGAAAGAATTTTTACCCGTGGTTCACCAGGGTGATAATAATATGATAACCTTAATAAAAGAAGGTGAAGGTACTTTAATCCTGGTATTAACACAAAAGTACTAGGCTAGCATAGGTTACAAGTAGTAGGTATACTATCGGGTACGATCCACACACGAAACAAATTTTGAAGTAAAGTCTACAGATTGTTATTCCGATTCTGGCACCCATGATATAAGAAAATCTTTAAGAGTAAAGTGACGTTTAAACAAATGCAAAACCTATTGGGATACAAAAGAAGAATAAAAATACTGTCAACATTTTCCTCAAAACTCAAATTAACAAAACCGAATACAAAATACAATAAACAGCTCCAACGCACTTTATATTCATAAACATCCTAATGACAACTCATTTGCGGCATAATTTATCTTTCTTTATAAACACGGGTCTAAATCCCACCCCTATAAGGAAATCCGAGGGTGTTAGCGTGAAAAAGTGTTACAAAAACTGACAGCTGGCTAGAAAGTCGTAGTCGTTTAAAACACGATTTTACGCATTGCGACGGACTTAGTATTTATACTAAGAGATAATGTGTAATGCCTACAGTTAATGGGAAGTTAGTGATAATTTATGATTCTAGACTTGTAACTTGCACTGCTATGCTATTTATACTTAATATAAAAATCACGAGAGTTTTCGTTTGCACTTGACTCTTTATGCATGCATAAGGTTTCTAGCAACACGAGGAGGAAGGTTTCAATTATGAATGTGGATGGGTAAAGAGGTAGAGGAAGACCAAAGAAACGATGGATGGACTGTGTTAAGAATGATAATTATGGTAAGAATGGAGATGTCTTACAAGATGACGAGAAACAGAGAAGTATGGAAGAATAAAACATGCTGCGCCAACCCCAGATAAATTGGAAGGCGAGAGAATGATGAAGGGTTAGCAACAACACAGCAAAACAGATACGGATATTCAGGTGCATCCTGTTTGACCGAAAGCCGACCCCAGTCCCCAACAAAGGGAAAAGGCTAGGCAGATGGCTGACTAGCTAATGTTTGGCGACACGGTTGGTGCTGTGACTGAGTGAGTAGGGGGTTTGATCCTTACACGGAACAAATTTTTAAGTATGGTCAACTAGTTGTTCTGGTCTAATGTAAAAAAGATACTGGTATTCAGTAGAATCCGATTTAGTATTAATTAGCTGATGCCACATGCGAGAGCCACTTTATCCATTGATAACAACAACATGAAAACCGGTGCAGTAGTTTTTCAGTTTGTCGCGAACAAACATACTCTTATTGACTCTTTAACGACATACGCGCGGGTAAAGCAAATATTACTGACTGTTTCCACCGTCGCTATGTTGAATGTAGATCCCTTGTCTCTGACAATATTTTTTCTGTAGCAAACTTTGGAGCCTCGGTGATTTATTATCAACAGGAAAAATAATAGGCCATTTCCTGATATCCTCAATTATCCGAATAATGTATTAATATCGGAAGAATTCGTCATCATAAATAAATTATATCTTTTTCTTCCTATAGCTTCCAATATTTATTACTTTGTCATATTGCTTTCTTTTACAGTTGGCCTAGCTCAAGATCAAAACTAAACCAATGGTGTGGACCATTGGTTTAGTTTTGATCTTGAGCTAGCCAAACTTAGTATGGAGTTTCAATAGTATAGGAGGTCTACCTGATTTTGTAAAAGTTGATACATCTATTTAGCGTATTGTTGACAATTGACTCGACCCAAAATTTGGCGACGACTTGGATTCATCGAACCGATTGGATTTTGAATAATTATTTTAAAAAATGATTGCAGTTTGAGTATGTCCTTTTCCGAACTACAAAAATTGTATTAAATGTTTTTTTTAACCAAATCGATAATATCAATTCAACACACAAAAACAAATACACAAACAAAGTTTTGTACAAACTACTAGCCTTGTAGTTTGTACAAAGTTTTTATTCTATCTTACCTTCTTTGCTACTAGGTCGTTACTTTTCATAGTTTTCACAACATCTGTTGTTTTACCTACATTAAAAAAACTTATTATTATTATCGTAGCAGGAGCAGGCTATGAAAACGAATTTAAGAAAGTTATCCATTCGTAAACGTTCAATATACTTTAATTGTCTTTTTTATTTGTTTTAATATTAAAATATTTATTTGAATTTATAGCAGCTGATTTGAATAACAATGATTGTCTCGTTAGTGTAGTGGTCGCGAGCGCAACTGCTGGACATGAGGTCCTGGGTTCGATTCCCTGGTCGAAAAAGGGAAGAGTTATTATGTTTTTCCATCAGGAGTTTCTCAGTAACAGCCACTGTTTAATACAAAACATAAAATAGTAATATTTTTTGCTATTGTAATAGCAACACTAAAATTAGTATTTTTTATGCTGACCACTCCGGTGGCCATCTTTTTTCTCTTACATTTCAACTGTGCTATGAACGGTCACATTATTTCTATAAACTAAAATAAATTAGTCAAAATTCAATTAGCCTTTTATTTAACAGGCTAATAGTGGTCCTTCGAGAGTGTTTTACAAGTACAAGTGTTATCTCCGGTGTGCGCGTATCGTACATTGTGTTTCGACGACTTTAAAGTATCGAGTCGTTGGAGTGCTGGTCGCCGCGGGCGGAGGGACACGGAAGATTATTATATTATATTATATTATATTCATCAATTCATCAATCATCTTATTTTAAGGCGGTATTACGAATTTTTTTTTGACCAAAGACAAGAATTCGGAAGAAAATTGTGACAAGACTGAAGTTCACTGCAGAACGAACGAACAAGAGTTGTTCGGTTGGGCATTCCGGTCCCGGTCGGATGCGCTGGAGCAACTTCACACTCATCGAGTTCGGAACGTCAAACGTCAAGCAAGTGTCACTGTCAGCGGTCTTCAAATTAAACAACAACAAGTTGGAATCAAAACAAAGTTTTCGCAACTTTTTCGCCGAAGTTACCAGCTAAATAGAAGAAGTCTGGTGCTCAATAAGTGCGGCATTCGTGTAGTGCGGTATAAATCTACAATAATCAGTGCGGTAATGCGTAATATTAGTGCGACCAAGAAGTGAATCGTAAGTCGGTTGTGTTGCGTTCGTTTACCATGGCGGAGGTTGAACTTAGGCGGCTACGCGCTCAGCGAGGACAATGTAAGTCTACAATAACACGTATTGAGAACTTTATAAGTGATCCCATCAACGTCGCAACAGCCACCATAGACACTTTAGAAGCGCGCAAGGAGAAACTGATTAGCACGCTTAAGACCTATGAGAGTGTCCATTTAGATATATTGAACCTAGATGATAAGTGAAATTGAAGACAAATACTTCTCTGTCTTAGGAAAAATCAATGTAGCATTAAGACAATTAAAAACCAGAGTAGACTCTGAAAGGCATTCCATTTCTACTTGCAAGTTACCAAATATAGAAATTTCAACATTTGACGGTAAAGATTTTGCTCAGTTCAAGCCTTTCATGGACTTGTTTAATGCTGTCATTGATAGAAACAATTCATTGTCAAACGTACAGAAGTTGTTTTACCTACGAAAATATTTAACTGCTGATGCATTGGCTGTTATTATTAACTTGCCACTTGTCAATGAATCTTACCCTGAAGCAATAAAATTATTAGAGATACGGTTCGACAATGAAACGCGAATTATTTCAAACCATATTAGTCTTCTCTTAGATATTCCCCAAATGCAAAAGGGTACTGCGGCAAGTATCAGATCATTTATATCTGAAGTGCGTCAACAACTTTATGCTTTGATAAATCTGAAGCAACCTGTTGAGAGCTGGGATATGCTGTTGATATCTATATTATCACGGAAGCTCGATAACTATACTAACCGGGCGTACCATCTTGACAGGTTGTCTACGGACAAGTTACCTACTATGGAAGAATTTATGTCCTTTTTAGAAAAAAGAGCTATAGCATTGGAGGACAGCTCTCCTCAAAAGAATACCTGCCATGAAGGTAAGTCAAAATTAAATAACAAGGTTTCCATTATTGTTACCAAAACAAATTCAAAGCGATCTTGCATATTCTGCAGCAATGATCACCCCATCTATACATGCCCTAAATTCAAATTGGCTCTAGCCTCACAGCGTATAAAGTTTGCTACTGATAATAAGTTGTGCACTACGTGTCTGAGAAATCACACTGACAAATGCAAATATTCATTCAAATGTCAGGTCTGTAAAAACAAGGGCACGCCACGATAGTGGCGGTAAGTCCCCTCTTTGAGGAGTGGCTGGAGAGGCGCCACGGCGCCCTCACCTACCGTCTGACGCAGGTCCTCACCGGACACGGGTGTTTCGGGAGGTACCTGCACCGAATCAGGCGGGAGGAAACGCCCGGATGCTTCCACTGCGAGGATCGACCGGAGGACACGGTGGAGCACACTGTGGAGGTGTGCCCTGCTTGGGCGGAGCCCCGCCGTGTTCTCGTAGCGGCGATCGGCGGCGGTGACCTCTCGCGTCCGGCCCTGGTGCAAGCCATGGTCCGGAGCGAGGAGGAATGGGACGCCGTCGCCTCCTTCTGCGAAGCAGTGATGCTAGCGAAGGAGGTGGCGGAACGAGAGAGGGAAAAAGGTCTGTAAAAACAGTCACAATACTCTTTTGCATGAGGACAAGCCTAGGGAGGATGAGGTCATTACATTACATTCCAATCTATCAACAAATGAAACAAACATATTATTGCCTACTATAAAGGTGAAACTCATTGACAAAACTGGTCAAGTAATTGAAGTTAAGGCTCTACTGGATTGTGGTAGCCAAGTATGCATTATAAAGCGTACACTTGTGAACCAATTGGACTTGACCCCTATGGCTCAAGATTCAAACATTATTGGTTTGGGCAATACTCCAAACAAGGTAAATGAATGCGCTTACATATTGTTACAATCCACTCTATACAATGTAAAATGTTCAATCAAATGTCATATTGTAGATACTATTACTACAAACTTACCTCAAAACTATTTAGATATTAAAAAATGCAATATTCCAGCTAATGTGAAGCTTGCTGATAATGATTTCAACAAACCATCAGAAATTGCTCTATTATTAGGGGTAGATTTTTATTCTAAAGTCATAATAGATGGTGTAATAAAATTAGATAATGGTATTGTACTACAAAACACATTATTTGGTCATGTAATCACTGGCACAATTAAAAATGAATGTAAAATTAACTTGTCAAGTGTGAACTTGGTTTCAAACTTTGTAGTGCAGGAAAAGGATGATGATAGCTTGGAAAACATCATGAAAAAATTCTGGCTATCTGAAAAAATTACTGAAGAGGCAGTTGATCAAAATTTAGAGTTTGAAAAGGCTGAAAAATTTTTCAAAAATTCAGTTAAGTTAGATAACAACAAGTTTTCAGTCGACATTCCATTACAATGCCCTTTAGAACAGTTAAATATTGGTGATTCTTTTTCACGTGCCTTGCAAAGATTTCAGACACTTGAGCGAAAGTTTGAGACCAATCAAGACTATTTTCAAAAATATAAAAAATTTATTGATGAGTATGTGGAGTTGGGTCATGCCAGGGAAGTTGACATTAGTCAGTATGATGTCCTGAATGATCCTGTGTATTTTCTTGCACACCATGCAGTACAAAACGAAAGTAGCAAGACAACCAAATTGCGTGTCGTTTTTGGAGGGAACATGAAGTCTAAAAATGGTCTCTCAGTAAATGATGTTATGTTAAATGGACCTATAGTTCAAAATGAATTATTTAACATACTGATTCTCTTTCGTACCTACCGCTATACTTTAATGTGTGATGTGGAAAAGATGTTCAGAATGATCTCTATAAATGAAAAATTTAGACCATTGCAAAACATTCTTTGGAGAGATCATCCATCCAAACCCATTATTTGCTTACAGTTGCAAACAATAACTTACGGTTTAAAAACCTCTACCTTTTTGAGCACAAGATGTCTCATAGAATTAGCCCATCTCTATAATGATAAGTACCCAAAAGCGGCAGAAGCCCTACGGTTAAGCACGTACATCGATGACGTCATAACCGGAGCTGATGATGTAGAGCAACTATTGGAGCTCAAGACTCAACTTATAGAGCTAATGAAGTTAGGTAATTTTAAGTTACACAAATGGTGTTCCAACTCTCCAGAATCAATTAAAGACCTTCCAGACAATGTAAAATATTTTGAACAAATTGACCTCAATAAAGATAACATAATAAAAACTTTAGGTTTGAAACATAATGTAAATACAGACACTTTGATGTTTTCCTGCCCAATGGCAGATGACTATAATCTACTTAAAACAAAAAGAGAAATTCTAAGTTTCATTGGAAAAATATTTGACCCTCTTGGTCTTATAGGACCCATAGTAGTCCAAGCTAAATTGTTAATGCAAGAGATCTGGAAGTCCAAAGTGGACTGGGACTCTACTTTACCCGGTAATATACTGAAATCTTGGAAAGAGTTTTTAATAAATTTGAATGACATGGGTACTATTCAGATACCTAGAGCAATTAATAGAACTGCTGTAGAGGATATAGATTCAGTGGAACTTGTTGGATACTCAGATGCTTCATTAAGTTCAACTGGTTGTTGCCTGTACCTTAGAGTCTTGTCCAATGATGGCCAAGTTAATGTGAGCTTATTATGCTCTAGGTCCCGTGTCGCACCTCTCAATAGAAAACTTACCATTCCAAATCTAGAACTCAATGGAGCTCTCCTCCTTGCAGAACTTGCTTCTAGAGTTCATAAAGTTCTACAAATTAGATATCCAAATTTAAAGGTGTTTTTACACACCGACTCCCAGGTGGTTCTAGCCTGGATAAATTCCCACAATTCAAAAGGTGTCTATGTCTCCAATAGAGTCAACAAAATTAAGACCCTAACTAAAGATTATATGTGGTCTCATGTCAAAGGGGTCAATAACCCTGCTGATGTACTATCAAGAGGCACTGCTCCACACAAATTACAGGACAACCAGCTATGGTGGTTTGGTCCATCCTCATTGTTAGATAAAAATTTTCAGCACAATGTTGCTACCTCCATTCAAAATAATGAACAGCATTTTGCTGTCTCAGTTTCAAAAATTGAAGATTCCCCCACTCTTAACCATGTTATTGTGTGTAATCTGCAACAAAAAACTGCTCAAGTTTCAGATGATATTTTTGAAAAATACTCTGACTTTAATAAACTTCAAAGAGTCATTGCTTTACTCTTACGGTTCAAACATAACATTTTAAATCCGAATGATAAATTAGTTGGTACACTAATACCAAAAGAGCTACAGTCTTCTAATTTAGTCATTATAAGACATGTTCAGCATAAAGCATTTTCAAGTGAAATTCAATTGTTAGAGAAAGGAAGTCAAATCAAAAATCACATGGCTAGTTTGCACCCCTTCTTAGACTGCAATACTATTCTAAGAGTAGGTGGTCGCCTCCAAAATGCAACCAACTTGTCATATGACAAAAAGCACCCAATTATTCTTCCAAAGTCTAACCACATTACCAATTTGATTATTATAAAAGAACACTTAAGACTATACATACATGCTGGTGCAAAGTTAGTATTAAGTTCTCTTTCTCAAAGGTTTTGGCTATTAAATGGCATCAGAGAAGTTAAAAAAATTGTCCACAAGTGCGTCAAATGCTTCCGCCTTAAAGCAGTAGCTGCAAAGCAATTAATGGGTTCTCTACCTTCACATAGAATATCTACAGGTAGAGCCTTTGAAATAACAGGCGTAGATTTTTGCGGTCCATTTGACATTAAAGTAGCACGGATTAGGAAACCAATAACAAAAAAGAGTTATGTCGCATTATTTGTTTGTTTTGCTACAAAAGCAATCCACATTGAACTGGTGAGTGACATGACTACTGCAGCTTTCCTGGCATGCATCCAGCGCTTTATAGCTAGGAGAGGATTGCCATCCTTAATTTACTGTGATAATGCAAAAACGTTTAAAGGAGCTGAAAATAAATTAAAAGAGTTGTATGAATTACACTCATCCAGATGTCATGTAGAAAATGTAGAGAATTTTTGCTCTACAAAACTTATTAGGTTCAAGTACATACCTAGTTACGCTCCCGAATTTGGCGGGCTCTGGGAAGCCGGAGTGAAAAGTGCCAAACATCACATTCGGAGAGTAATTGGTCATGTATCTTTGACTTTCGAAGAATTCAATACTGTACTCACACAAATAGAGTCAATTTTAAATTCAAGGCCACTTCTTCCCCTGAGTAGTGATGTTTCAGACTTAAATTACCTGACCCCAGGCCATTTCCTGGTAGGAACTGCACTAACAAGCTACCCAGAGTTGGATGTGACCAAGAAAAATATTAATAGAATGAAATTTTGGGAACTATGTACAAAATTGAAACAAGATTTTTGGAATCTCTGGTCCAGAGATTATTTAACTTCCCTACAAAATAGACCCAAATGGAAGTATAGTAGTGATAATTTGAAAGAGGAAGACTTGGTTATTGTCAAACAAAAGGACATCTCTCCTCTAAATTGGCCCATGGGGCGCATTGTTAAAACTATTCCTGGACCTGATGGTAAAGTCAGGGTAGCAGAAGTAAGAATGGGGCCTAAAAATAATGTTTACTTAAGGTCCTATACCAAATTATGTCCTGTGCCCATGAAAGATAATTTAGATTAAGTTAATTTTAAAGATATAAAAATAAGTTAGTTTTTAATTAAGAATAAATTTTGTAAAATTGTGTCACACCCTCTGTGTTGATAATAACTTAAATATTTATGTCTTATGTATAAGATAGTTTTAAGTACCTACTTATATATATTTTCTCAAACAACTATAAATAGTTGTTTAACATAAATTTATGTAAAATAATTTATAACTTAAACTTACAGAACCCAGTTACCTATGGTTGGTGCCCTGTGCCCGCCCCAACTTATGTTTAATACAAAACATAAAATAGTAATATTTTTTGCTATTGTAATAGCAACACTAAAATTAGTATTTTTTTATGCTGACCCATTGATATAATAAAACCCAAGATACACACTCCGCGTCTCAAAACCGTCCGCTTAAAATGAGTTCACAATGAACTCATTTCAAATAGTCTCGCGTCGCTCGCGTCTCTGCACGGTCGTACAAAATACTTTTTATATTGCTTTTTATAACTGCATTGTAAAAGGAATCTGCGAAAGGTTGAATTTGCCAAAAAAAAATATGTTTATAGTGACGATAACTACATGTAGTAGTGCGTGTATTGGTGAGTGTTTGGCGACAGTTTCGACTGTTTGTTTTGTTCGAGACTGTGCATCTAGGGTTTTATTATATCAATGTGCTGACCACTCCGGTGGCCACCTTTTTCTCTTACATTTCAACTGTGCTATGAACGGTCACATTGTTTCTATAAACTAAAATAAATTAGTCAAAATTCAATTAGCCTTTTATTTAACAGCCACTAAATCTGTGCCCCGATAAAGGCAATAGGTTCGCCCGATATTGCTGTTAGGTCTGCCTAATCCTTCGGGGATTATAGGCGTGGTGTCACGTTATGTTATCTAATATGAAGGAAATAAACATCCACTTAACTGTGCTTAGTTAATCTCCTATGAAAGTACAGCCTGAACCGTGAATAATAATGCTACAGACTCCTAACCCGTAATACCTGGCGCCCTGCCTAACCCATAACCAGTCCAGCTTGATGATATAAATGCAAATTTACGAATAACATGGTAAACGTACCAATTTCGGGCCAAGGTAACCACATCGATTGAAGAGTAGGCACTGTACATTGCACGCTATGGTCCTATATTTAGAATTAAAAAAACCCGTGGTTTGTATATTTGTATTGATTGCAAGGTAATAAGCGGTCGCAGTGCGGTTTCCTTCACAATTCACCTTTCTTTTATAATTGTTTTATGTATGGAAAATGTATGAGAAGTCATTCATTTATGTTTATGGTGGCTAAACGGGGTGAGTTTTGCAATTTGTGGCTGTAAAATACGTGTTAGAAATGAGCTGCTAATTTTTTTTTTTTAACATGGCTCTTTTTAGGGTGCCGTAGTCAACTAGGAACCCTTATAGTTTCGCCATGTCTGTCTGTCCGTCCGTCCGTCCGTCCGTCCTCGCTTAATCTCTGTGACCGTTAGCACTAGAAAGCTGAAATTTGGTACCAATATGTGTATCAATCACGCCGACAGAGTAGTAAAATAAAAATTGGAAAAAACTGATTTATTAGGGTAGCCCCCCTATATGTAAAGTGGGAAGTGATTTTTTTTTAATTTCAACCCTAACGTGTGATATATTGTTGGAAAGGTATTTAAAAATGAATAGGGGTTTACGAAAATCATTTTTTGATAATGTAAATAATTTCGGAAATAATCGCTCCTTAGAAAGTAAAAAACAATGTGTGTGTCCCCCCCCTCTAACTTTTGAACCAAAAGTTTAGAATATACGAAAACAAAAACTTACTGGACCCACCTTTAATCTCATAAGTGGGAACACTTATTGTGACGGACGGGAAACTACGGAACCCTACACTGAGCGTGAGCCGACACGCTCTTGGCCGGTTTTTTAGTCTAGTCTAAGGAACATACGTTGCTGAGCGTTGTTTCTCGGCCCCGGACACAAAGAGCAAAAAAGGAAAATGGGTGGTTTTTAGTAGTAGTAGTCAGTAGAAGTCTGACACTCCCTTCCGTTCCGCCCAGAGCGAGAGGTGTCATTTGATGATTTCCTACACTCTACAAAAAAGGGAACATATGAGTATGTTACGTATTTCTCAGTACTAACTTGATTTTGGAGGTCAGATAGGTAGTCGCTCCATGTAAAATACTGGTATTCAGTTGCATTTCGATAGACTGGAGCCGAACCCCAAGATAGATAAAAAAGGCTAGGCAGATGATACTCTTTTTTAGGGTTCCGTAGTCAACTAGGAACCCTTATAGTTTCGCCATGTCTGTCTGTCTGTCCGTCTGTCCGTCCTCGCTTAATCTCTGTGACCAGCACTTAAAAGCACTAGAAACACTAGCACTAGAAAGCTGAAATTTGGTACCAATATGTGTATCAATCACGCCGACAAAGTGCTAAAATAAAAATTGGAAAAAAATGTTTTATTAGGGTAGCCCCCTATATGTAAAGTGGGAAGTGATTTTTTTTTTAATTTTAACCCTAACGTGTGATATATTGTTGGAAAGGTATTTAAAAATGAATAGGGGTTTACTAAAATCATTTTTTGATAATGTCAATAATTTCGGAAATAATCGCTCCAAAAGTAAAAAACAAAGCGTCCCCCCCCCTCTAACTTTTGAACCATAAGTTTAGAAAATACGAAAAAAATCTGAAAAGTAGAACTTTATAAGGACTTTCTAGGAAAATTATTTTGAACTTGGATGGAAACAACAGATGGAAACTGCAGTTAACCAATATAATTTGGTCCCTGAATCGTATGAGCGCCTATACAATCCAGAGGTCAAGTTTCATTGGCCCGTATTTCAAACAAAAAAAGAATTATTACTACGGAACCCTACACTGAGCGTGGCCCGACACGCTCTTGGCCGGTTTTTGGGTTACAAGGATTGATTACATCAGGTTGTTGAAAATAGAGATTTATTAAATATTGATGTGATGACAGTGCAATGAACCTTGGTGAACATTCAAAATAACCGCTCCAAATAAGAGAAAATAATAATATTTTCTTTTAAACATAATTATCATCAAAGATTAAGGTATTCAAAAAAATCATAAACCTCCTATGGCTTTGCCGTAGTTGGGTAAAAAAAATATATCATAAAAACAAAGCATTTGTTTATAACTTTTCTTTAAACAATAGGAGATAAAAATTAAAAATTATTAAAAAAAAATTCACCAAAGTAATTATTAATACAAAAAACGAAATTTAACAATTTTTTAATATTTCCAAAGTGAATCTATTCTGAGACCTTTGAAAAATAGCTCCACAAATGGAAAAAATCTCAGATTAATAGTTAAACAATTATCGCACCTGCAATGTTAAGCTGCAGTGGATTCGAGAATGGTTTAGATTCACATTGGACTTAGTAGGCGGCGCTGCTGTCCGGGCAGGACGACACGTCTGCCAGGTCTGCTAGTTACTTATATTTGTAATAGATATGTAATAAAATGGCTTGGTTAAAAAGGTTTTTAATTTTGCTATAAGTTTGTTTAGCCTCTCAGCTGTCCAAATGTCAAGTTACATAAAAAAAAACATCGTTGTTGACGCCGCCGGGCGTCTTTCGAAGCCAAGATTGAAGACATATTATGAATAGATCCACGAAATAATAAGTCCGATAAGAAAAAAATATGTAACCCTTTCCTTACAATACCGAACACTGTTACAAATAAAATAGGAATGTTTTTTGAAGAAAAGGTTAGTTTCTTAGAAATTCAAATCGAAGGATTTACTGTGAAGCCTTGTATTTCAGTTCCATTCAAACGAAACAAAGAAATTATTGTTTACTTTGTAATATTATATAGCGTGTGGAAGTCAATCGACTTTCGACCTTGAATTTAAACCCTAGTTTACACCAAATGAGTTGGGTCGAAAATATTCAGTGTGAATTCCGTTCAAAGTCGCTTGGGCCAATTAGAGTTAATGGTTCTGTTATTTTGAAAGGGTTTATTTATTTGGCCTATCAAAAATTAAAATGAACACTAAGGTTTAATGTTCGAGAAATATGGTAAATGCCATTTGGTGATGCTGAATATGAGGTCCCGTGTTCGATACCTAAACTGGGTATAGTGTTATAGAAAGACCATCAGCAATTTCTCTATAGCTACCACGACTAGATTTGTGCCCGGGGTATGCCATTAAGGCGACATTAGCTGCCCGCGACCTTGAGCGCGCGTTTAACTCATCGCCTAAACAAATAAGGTTGAAAATGGCGATGCGTTTGATGCTCGTGACTGCCAAAATGAACGATAGTTCGCAGATTTAATTTATTTAAAAAAAAAGTACGCTGTAATGTTAAAATATTTTTACATGTCTTTAGTTGGTTAAATTTCCTTTCTGATAGTAAAAAAATAAATAACAGTTGTCACTCAAAATATTGAGCATTTCGAGACGAAAAAGTTTTTTCGTGTGATTTTTTTGTGATTTTGTGATTTTTTTTTTCGAGGTTCTTGATTACTTTTAGAAAATATTTTTACATAAGTCTTTTACATATACATTTGACTATACACTGTATTTTTTTTGGAATTGTAATAAGTAGCAATACGGCTAACTCTGCGACGAAAAACAGGTCGTTTTTACGGTTCCCCCGCTGACTGCGTCTTAACCGGGATCGCCCCTTATTACATTTTTTTTATTATTTTTTTATTAGCCTACTTTGTGTCCCACTGCTGAGCAAAGGCCTCCCCTTTCTACTTCCATATGTCTCTATCATATCTTATTACATGGGACTTAAAAATAACTGGCTAAATGTGTAAGCTGTAGTTAATGTAGGTCCCTACAGCTCTGTCCAACCGTTCTTGGCAGAGGCTTTATTTATTTATTAAAACATTATGCACAAAAATCGTACAAAGGCGGACTTAATGGCCTTTAGTTGGCTGATGATTCGAGTTATAAATTTTACTCAACTGTACACACAACTGTGCATACGCTACGAGTAGAATTAATTTGACCATAAACATCGACACAGGTAAGTTTTGTTATTACCAATTAATTATCGACGAAGTGTTAAGTTGCAACATTTTAAAAGGAAAACATTTTGACAAAATGATTAAGAAAATTAAAAAATATGACAACGCAATGGGCTCACGTCGTCGTGGTAGTTTGTGACCCATTCTATTTGTGAGGAGGTTTCTGACCCAGCAGTAGGAACATTACAGGCTGATGCTAACGTCTAAAATAATCACGATTCGTAATTTTCAAGATTTTCTTTGATTGTTTAACTATCATGATAATTATTGTTTTACGCTATGATGATTTTATCGTTACGGATAATTAAATTATTATCAATGCTTATTCTTGAACTTGATCTCTTTTTTTATCAAGATAATTATAATATTATTAATAATAATTATCACTTCAAACTCTAGCGTAAACTAAACTTTACGTTGCTTTTAATTAATGAGAGAAACCTTGAGTAAACTGATGATGTAGTCCTTTAAATTAATAAGTGTACAAAGACCGTGTTAGAAATATTGATTTGTTTAGATGTTAGTCATAGATTGTACCTAACAGTTAACTAGTAATTACTGAGAAAATTGCTCACCGTTTTGTTTGTATTCAACTGTTGCTCTGAGACCGATTCATCATAGTTTTGTTGGAAAAAGCTTTTAGAAAATGCTCGATTTGTTGTTTACTTTCCTGTGATTTTTATTAATAATTCGAATGATACAGCTGGTAGTATTATGAAACAACCATCTATGTTTCATTGTTTGTTAAGTTTAACTAATATGTAGTTAAATGTCAATGTTAACGTTTAAGTATGATTTTTGTTAAGTAGGTACCTACTAGCTTTTACCTACGGCTTCGCTCGGCTTATGATCGGAATCAGTCCTCAGGAATGTTTTAAATAGGTATAGTTTTTGATACTTCGGGATAATATTGTTCAAATAGATACCGGAAATAAACATCTACAAGCACTTCCTTCGAAAGTTCAAATTGGCACAATCATTCAACCTCCAAACTCTGACAGCTCAACTTATCACTCACTGCTGAAGTTTCGTGCGAAATAAACGCTATTAATTCACTCCCTGTCCACAGAATAAAAACTCAAGGTCAATCTTGTCGGCAGGAAAAAGTACCCAAGGTCAATCTTGTCTACAGGAAAAAGGTACACAAGGTCAATACTGACAACAAAATCCACCCCTACAAAGCTAAGTCCAGGTCAACCGTAAAGAAATCTTACGGCATTGCAGACTGTGAATCGAGGGTCAAGTTCAGCTTGACTCATTAATCAAGTTGATATGTTACATACAGGGGTAGTTCATTGTCAACTGTCCAAACTTTTCAGGTAAAACTTGGCCATTTTCTTGACCATAGCTTTGTAGGAAGGTCGTACCTAGTGCTATTGATTTACATTTGAAGTTGGTTCCATTTAACTACTAACTTTAGCACGCGTCTTCGTTTTAATTATGATCAGAAATTAACCCACGGGAACCTATAACACTTGGGGACAATGTCTTGTAACTTCCTGTTAGTGAAAAAAATATCGAAATTAGATCACTAGTTCTGAAAATTACTGCCTACATCCAAACTTACAATCTGTACCGCTTTATAATATGAGTAAAGATGTATTCTTCAACTCATAATTTAAATCTTTAAACTAGACATATTAACCTCAGCATTCTATGACTAATATCCACATGTAAACCGTCTATAAAAGTCAACATTCACTCATCAGCAATAAAAATAGACCACGAAAGCATTAACTTATAATTACAATAATAAAAGTCCAACAGAACAGTTATAATTATAAGTTAACGACCTATAATTCAGGGTGTTGACTGAAATCGATTGATGAGTATTCGACAAGTTCAAGGACAGATTCCAATATTTAATTATACAACTCTATCAAACACGTCATATTATTTTCCTTTAAAAAAGCGGTACCGAAATTCAGTTCATCAGTACAAAAAGCATTCTTCGTCAAAATGGTTGATTACACTGCAGTGTTAATAGTCAACGATTACCTTCTATCGTTTAAGGTCAAGGGCACTTTCCATAAATAGAAACAGTGGTGGCGGGTGATGGGTTATTTTGCATTTAATTATCTATTTAATGACGATAGAACATTGGACAAAGATAGCTGTTGTCCAGTATTCAACCTTATTTTCAATGATGTTAGGGTGAAAAGTGGTCAACTACCCTATGAAATGAAATGAAATGACTAGAGCTAAACGATTACTGGGGTGTGCATTATTATAACACATAGCTTGTATTCCCCTAAGTATGTGACAGTGGTTGATTAATACCTATATCCACATTTTGCATGCTGGTATATTATAGAGTTGTATTTAAAGGGGAATAAATGGTGTTGCGCAAATGGATACAATAAAAAACGAAAGAAATGAGAGTGACATAAGAAAAAGTATGAAAGTTTCACTGGATACTAAATAGTTTTATGGTTATCGGTCAGCTTGGTATGAACAAGTATGCGCAGGAAAGATGACGATGGAATGACTGAAGGATGAAATGGCAAGAAAGGAGTTATCTGATTAAATGACGAGTAATAGCGAACTGTAGAAGAAGAAGACATGCTGCACCGACTCCAATAGCTCTTGTGGCGACTAGCGACATCTATCGCAACACCTGCGTACTAACAACGATCTACAGAAATTCCTACATCGCGCTACCAACATTATCCGCGACATAAGCCTATATAGGAGTTCCCGACTTACATAATTATGTCGGGCAGTTAGCCAACCGGACACAACACCCGTCCGGTCGGAGGATCCTCCCTTTTCAATGGGGGATGAGAAGCTTTACACCCTGTTCCTCATTACCTCCCAAACTCATAAGCTGACCATGAAATAGAACCATGAACCCTATGCTCTTATTGTCACATTCAAACTCAAACTCAAAGCATTTATTTCAATTAAGCCATTACAGGCACTTTTGAAAGTCAGAAAAAAAAACGAACGAAACTACGAGTGCAATACGTCATTCCGAAAGCCACCACGCCGAACCACACGCCACCGAATGCCCCCAACAACGAACACTGCGAGCACGAAAGCACGCAGCGACGCACACCGCAACAACGAATGCACGACACCCCGAATTTCATTTTTGACAACTACACTATCTATTCATAAAACTCACTTGGTTTTCTATCAATTTTCATATCACACATAATAATTATTGTTATCAGTATATCAAGTTGGCCCACCATGCCATTTGCCTGTCTATTCAGTCGTTAGTTTTGAATAGACTCATTAGCCATCATAGTTCGTTGACAAAAAACATTATGGAAGGCGTGGTGAGTACACATTAAAAGTGAGAGTAATAAAAACTGCTTAGTGGCACCATTATTGTTTTTACTGAAACGTCACATTACATTAGAACTTAAATGAAGTATGTTACAGTAAGGCAAGTTAAACTCATTTAAATTTTAAACACACTATGGAGTGAAGTCTACTGGGTATAAAACTTACAGATCATACCAGAAACTACATACCTCGCTCGAAAACCCAAAAAGCTGAAACTGCCTGTAGGTACAGCAGCTGGGTACTAAATAGAACTGGGCTGGATCGCATGTCGGAGGGACAATGGGCAAGAATAAGGGTTCGGTTACGGAGAAGCAGCGCGGTGCGCGTCGCGTGCAAAAGGTGAGTTTGGTGCGTTTTTATCAATTTACAGGATCGCGGGTCCACGATGCATTTCAAGCAAACGAACGAAAAATCGCTTCACGTAAAATCGACATTTGAAAGCTTTTACTATCTCGTACATCGCCATAATAATATATTTGAATTATTAAGCTCCGCGTCTGAGTAAAAATGAGCCCTAACCACTCAGCGGATACCCTACAACAGAAAACTTTTCTGACATGCCACTATCGCACCGTGCAAAGCAGAGACAGGTCGCAAGTATTTTTTTCAAACCGCTTGAAATGGTCACTGTAGTTAAAACTGTCTGACGATACATAAATTTCAACCCTACAGTGCCATTCATTCGTAATCACAGCAGTGTTCATAGTCCATGATAACCCAAGGTCAAGGTCGAATAACTTCATAAATCAAGTTGATACGATAGTAGCGGTGCGGCAGGGTTGTGTGTGTTTGTGTCATTTCCTGTTAGCAGTTACGGGTTAAGTGATGGGTTCTAAGGTTTATAAATTGGTAGGTGTTATACCAAATTAGGTGGTGTGGTAGTGTATTATTTGGATCTGTTTTTTTTTATGGGGCTGTAATTTTGTGTTGTGGTGAATGATACATGAAAGCAGTCTTAATACGAGTAAAATGGAAGCGGCTGTATTGAATAACGGTCTGACTTTATATACCAGGGTCGGGTGAAAATAATATGTTCCAAGAAAATTACCATAATTTATCTTACTTATTCTTGGTTACATCTATCTATCTATCTATATTATCTATATTATATATAAATAAAAAGAGAAGTCCTGACTGACTGACTGACTGATTGACTGACTGACTCATCAACGCCCAGCCCAAACCCTTGGACCTAGAAAGCTGAAATTTTGCACAGAGGTTCCCTTTATAATGTAGACAAGGAATAAGGAAGGATTTTTCGAAATTCAACCCCTAAGGGAGTTAAATAGGGGATGAAAGTTTGTATGGAAAATCGGCATTTTCACGCGGGCGAAGCCGCTGGCAAAAGCTAGTAATAAATAGATATTGACCTAATCTGGGTTTATTCACATTTTTCACAAATAAAGTTCATATAGGTATTCCTTAACCTTTTTGACTGGCCTGTTGGTCTAGTGGTTAGTGACCCTAACTGCTATGCCGGAGGTCGTGGGTTCGATTCCCACCCAGGACAAATGTTTGTGTGATGAGCTCGATCATTTGTTCTGTGTCTGGGTGTAATTTATCTATAATATGTATGTATTTAGAAATATATAAGTATGTTTATCAGTTGTCTAGTACCCATAACACAAGCTCTGCTTAGCTTGGGACTAGATGGCGTTGTGTGATAGTTGTGGAATATTATTATATTATTATTATTATATTATTATTAAGCCGCTGGTCCCGGTTATTATTTGTAGATTTTTGACAGTCGTTCCATCCAGGTAGTACTGACTACCTGTAACGACTATGATAGTTATTATGCTAATCTAAATAACAAGATGTATCTTAATACCCATTACTAACTGGGTGGTCAGATAGGCATTCGCTCCATGTAAAATACTGGTATTCAGCTGCATGCGATTAGATTGGAAGCCGACCCTAACTTACTTGGGAAACGGCTAGGCAGATGATGACAGTTGTGAGAACGGTCAGCATCAGAAGTAGCTGAACATTTCGGAATTTCAATTCCTTTATGTACAGGACTCTAGCTATTATTTTTAATGTCTCAGAAGATTATTCGTTGAAATAGTCCTTACACTCCAATAACATGTAGTAACGAGTAATATCTAACAAGTTTTTATTAAAAAAACAGCTTCGAAACTTTGAGTAATGTTAATATACTTCTGATGCTGACCGTACATGAGTTCTGCTACCCGAGCAGTACCCGTTAACTTTAAGATCTCTTTATACGCTCGTTCTATTTTATGTAAAATCTGTTGTTTACTTTTATTTCTGTTGACGTTTCGGCTTCGGAGTAAATTGTTTGTTTATGATATTTCAAAAATTCAACCACGATCTCCACGGAAGGTAAATTAACCGACAAGTCATTGGATTTTTACCGTCCTTCCGTATTAGATCCTTTTATTAATTTCATACCTTTAGAATACCAATTTCTACGCCATTCCCGTAAAATTGTTTGCAAAAATATTTCTGAGAAGAACCCATAATATTTTTGAACTGTTATTTCAGCGGTTTCGTTGTTCACCAATTTAAATGCAAATCTATTGTAAACCCGGTTAGAGTGTTGAACAATAATTTGTGTCTCTAGAGTAAAAAAATTATAATAATCGGGAGAAACTCGATTATCTACGATCATCCATAAATTTGGGCCAATTAAAAAATTTGGTGCCCCAGTAACCGAATAATCTTATTAACAAAATATTTGACGTTACTTATTTTCAAAGCGTACCCTCGTTGGCATCGTCAAATAAAATAAAATAAAAATAAAATAAATAAACATTTTGAGACAATTTTTTAAAAAAGATTCAGAAAAAAATATTTTTTAGAAATTGTGTCGCTATACACCTTTGGAGTAGCGGTGGCCCAGTGGTGGCATCCCCGACTTACGACCATTGAGTCGTGGGTGCGAACCTAGTCAGGCGTATTACTTTGTGAAATTTATTTCATCACTACTGCTCTCAAAATGGTGAAGGAAAACATAGTGAGGAAACCTGCATATCTTAGAAATAAAAAAAATCGAAAACATTTGACATCTACCAATACGCAGTGGGCCCACGTGGTGGATTATAACAGTCCATCCCTCTCCTAGAGAGGAGGCCTAAGTCCCTGCAGTGGGAATATTATAGGCTGATGATGATGATGATCCACCTCTTGTGGACAAGCTGGTGATATACTCCGGAAACCATCGAAATATTTCAATATTCTGATTAATTAATCAGAATGACTAAATTAGAAATATCGAGTGATGCAACGGGATTCAAGCAAAAAAATGATGCATAGCACGTTCATTTTTGAACAGTTGATGTTTGTTAGGGTTAGTGTCTAATCTAACAGATAAAGCGGCATACTTACTAGTTTTTTTACTTGAAACAACTGTCTACTTGAACTCCGCTTCTCGCAGATACTAGGTACTAGACGAAACCCTCTTTTTTTGGAGGGTGGGAAATTGACTCCTACCGCTCTGAGCAGAGTGGTAGGGAGTGTCAGACTTCTAATGACTAAAAACCACCCCTCAAACCAGCCCTTTGTGTCGAAGGCCACGGTATCTCTTTCGAACAACCCGCAGCCCCGACGGGTACGATGAAATTCTGGGAAATAAACAAGAGTGGACTCAAAAAAGTTCAAGTTAGTGTCCTAGAGTGTAAAGTGGCTGGGAGAGATTTGATTTTTATTTTTATTTATTTTTGGAAAGCTTACAGACTAATAACTATAATTATAACAATCATATATATATCTAAATTGCTAATAACAAGCTTCCACAGATAACTTCAAAATTATAAACCTCCTCATAGTTACTTCCAAAATTACAATAGATATAAAACTACCAACTTTCAACACAACAAAAAAAAAACGCACAGTCTATTGTGAAATAGCTTGGGAGACGCCTTTGTCTAGTACCTAGAACACTACGATCATCATCACTTCAGCCCGGAATCTCCCGCTGGTGGTCGTAGGCTGCAATACGCTGAATTAATTGATTGGTCCCCAGGTAGGCACACATAAAGCGTAGACATGGCGGTGAAGATATTGTGTGTAAAAGTATCCTAAGCAAAGTGACGCCCCGTCCTCCGACGTTACGGAGTTATTGGGGGTCGAAGTTCCAACTTTTCCGAAAGTTTTTTTAATGTTAAAACTTTACTTTTAACACCTCCACGAATCCCGTACTATTCAATGCATCAGCGTGTTATTGTTAAATGTTTTTAATGCGTTAAACTGAGTCCTACCAACATAACATGTTTTTTTATCACAATAAAAAGTCGTTTTCCGGCAATCATTTTTGCATACATTCATTAAGTTTTATGTACTTACAGACTGCTTAGTTAAGTTAGGACTTTGTGGAAGGTCCGTCCACACCTTGGGTTCTTAACGCTTGGTGACCATAACGCAGCAAAGTTTTAACACCCATTATGAAACTTTCCTTACTCCTAGATACAGGAACAGAATTCTAGGAACAGTCTCACATTACACTAGTACCTAGCATCCCAAGAGATTCTAAACGACGTGTATACGTGGAATGGTCGTGTTTCCGAGAATTTAGTAACAAGCTGTAAAATAGAGTAATAAATAAATATAAAGCATGAGACCTATCTCCGTGTTACCGTCTACCGTGTTAAGTTTCAAGTGAAAATACCTAAACACTCTTATTAGTTTAAAATAATTTTCGTTAAGTTGTTTAACTTTGTTTCATACTTACAGGGCGCGATTTTTACATAATCGGAATGTAAAAATCGCGCTCTGTAAATTATTTAGTAGTTGTATAGTTTAGTTCTCAAACTTATCCTTTTTAAGGTCCTACTTAAATTTGTAGTACCTACCTGAACGGTAGGTTTAGTTAGATTGGGCTCATTAGAGTTAGCATTTTGTATGAAACGTGTAGGTAATACTGTCTATCCCCTTGCCAAAGGCTTGATAGTGTGCTTCAATGTAATTGCCGTTATCCAGCCAACATAAACTCAACTAAAGATAGTGGTAAAAAAGAGAAAAAGTAAATTCATTTAACAGTAGATAAAATACACAAGATACCGCGTACTGGACAAGATTGATAGTTAAGCCTACGCTACCTTGAACTTCTTACACTTGAGGTCAAAAGAAGGTGTACAATACCCACTGTAGGTTTATAAAGTAGAACTTACGTAACATAACATCATGCCTGTAAACTGTTAAGGGCTAGGCAGAGGTGTTCCCATTCGTGCATTCGTTGTTCAGTTGAGTTGTTCTGCAGGGCTATTGTCTATCTTTTCAAAAGTCAGTGAATAACAAGCACCAGTTGTCCACAGAACTTTGGTGTTAACTGCTAATGTCATAAAATTGGTATTGCGTATCTCATTGTGTGGATAACACGTGACAGTGATTATAGGGTGACTAACATCCCAGCAATTGACACCTCTATTTTTTATCGACTATTATACGGCCAAGTTAAGCAGGTACTGCTTGAACGTTACAATACTTGATTGAGGATATATTTTAGATTTAGCCTCTTTATGGCACCTGACATGTCAAATGGTTATTGTCAAAGAGATTTAAAAGTAATATTTGAATGTCATTTTTGTTGTCAGCCAGTAAGAAATTGCTGTTGTACGTAGTACTAACTACTTTCATGTTTTGCATGGAAGAAGTAAAGACAAAAGGAAAATAAAATAAAATATTTTGCTCGAGATTACTAATTAAGTTTTAAAAATTAATGTCTATTGCTTATGTAAGACGATTTTGATGAAATAAACCCTAATTATTACTCAGAACATTGCAGGGCACGACACAAAAGGCCACAATGTTCACATATTCACAAAACAATACGTGAAATGAATCTATACAAAGGTAGGAAAATATTATATTCCCCGAAGGGTTAGACAGAGGTGTACCCATTATTACACTTCACCAACTACCTAAAGAATATTACAGATTGTCTCAAAAAACCATCATTGTAAAAACAAAATCCAAATTCAAGAAAAGACAGGTTTCTATATTGTACATAGTATTCACACAATATGAGCTATGCAATTATATCAAGGAATATATAATATTAAGGAGATTGAGTTTAGATAATGCAAATTTAGTTATAAAATCTTTAGTAGCGCCAACAATACGGGACTTATAGAAACTAGTACCAGTATCAACCGTCATAAATCATCATAAAACACTACCCTTGAGAAGCGTCTTTCACGAAAGTCACTTTAAACTCTGTGTATAAACAATGTAATGTCAAATAAGCTTAGACAATCGCAATTTTAAAAATATCGATACAGAAACTTCTGTCAAAATGAGTTAAAGTGACTGTCAACGACAATGGTCTCCGATGACGTCATAAGCGTTGTACTACTGGTCATAGCCGATACCAAATTAACCTTTTGACAGTTAATGAAAGCACACAGAGCGAAAGTGATAATCAAAACAACTGTCAACAGAGATAGCCAATAGCCCTGCTGGTCTGATCCCCCAAATGGTTGTAGAAATAAATAATATAGATTTGATTTAAAGATTCCAATCTCTCCTTCCTACTTCTGTTCTCCTGGTAGTTTGTGGAACTTTACTACCTATTCTTTTTTTTATCTAATAGAACCTGTACAAATATTTTGTTGTTAACTGTCCTAAAAATGTGTCAGGGTATCCGATTCGTTTACGGGAGATCAGACCGGAATAGAAAATAGGATCATTCCCACTAGTTCTACTGCACAGTTCTACGATAGAACTAGTGGGAACTTTTTTTAAATATTTTTCCCACTAGTTCTACGATTCAAGGTGGTACGAAATCGTAGAACTAATGGGAACGAAAGTTAAGAGCGTATGGTACCTCAAACGCGAGTTTTATAATGCGTAAAAGTATATGATTCACTGCAGTAATCAACATCAGAAAAATATATGATATTCTTCAGGATATATGCTAGTGCCATAGTGTTGTGAAAACATAATACAACTAACTTTGCTCGATAGAAAAAAATCGCGAAGATACCTCTAAAAATTTCTTTTAACGAGTAAAAACCATACTAAAATACATGTCATCGTTCTGATTTTTTTGCCAAATAATTCTACAAGCAACAAACTAAAGTCATAGTGTTTTACTTTTTTAGTCCAATCAATAGATTTTTTGTAAATCGCAAAATACCACTAATTTCGCACTATTCGGCCGCAGCGAAAGACGTAACAACCGCTTTGTAGTGCAAGCTGATTAGAACTTTATTCTCACAGTATTACAAGCGAAGTTTGAACCACCACAAATAGGGTTGCTAATCTGAGGTAGCATACGCTCTTAATGATTTTTTTCGTTCCCACTAGTTCTACGCTCTAAGGGTGTTACAAAATCGTAAAACCAGAGGGACTCAAGTTTCTCATTCGTTCTATCACACAGTTTAGGGTACAACTACGGTCCAAACTACCAGGAGAACAGAAGTAGGAAGGAGGTATTGGAATCTTTTAATCAAATCTAAATTATTCCTTAATATAATATTATTTGCTCTAATAGTTTTTTTTTATATAAAGAAAAAAAAAGAAGAAAAAACGATTCAATACCACCTTCCTACTTCTGTTCTCTTGTTAGTTTGTGGGACTTTACTACCTCCATCTTTTTTTTGCATTTCCAAAAAAAAAATGTTTTCAAGGCCTTCTGCCTACTTCTATACTTACTCTAAACTGTGTGATAGAAGGAATGAGAAACTTGAGTCCCGCTGGTTTTACGATTTTGTAACATCCTTTATCGTAGAACTAGTGGGAACGAAAAAATCCATTGACTTTTCGTTCCCATTAGTTCTACGATTTCGTACCACCGTGAATCGTAGGACGAGTGGGAAAAATATTTAAAAAAAGTTCCCACTAGTTCTATCGTAGAACTGTGCAGTAGAACTAGTGGGAATGATCCAGAAAATAATTTATAATAAAACGGATCCCTTATGGTATCAGTTTTAGGGGATCAGACCGGAATAACTCGTTCAGTTTATTGAGGTAGCGTGCATCCGTTGCTAAGTGTTTCGTATTTATAAACTTACGGGGACACTGTTATTAGGTGTTACACTTTTTTAAGTCACGTAACACACTCACACATTTCGCCAGTTATAAACATAACTGTCAGTCAGTCTTATATTATAGGGCCAGACTATTGTCATAAACCGGGCACAATTCAAGATTCTATGGTCGTTTCTGAGAATGATTTCCTGATTGAAAACCTACTAACACTTTGCCCGACTAGGGAATCGAACTCAGAACCTCATGCGAAGCAGTCACGCTTGCGACCACTAGACCAACCAAGTCACTGTTCATTACACTTTTTAGTTGACAGGAAAATGAATAGGTATCGCATTAACGAAATTGTTTTTCGATGTACAATTTAGATGTCTGTTATAATAATAATATATCAAGCTGAAAGCATTTCAAAAGTTAATACATCATGTACCTCGCAAGTCTAATAATGGCTTTTCATAAAGTATTTTATTTTTAGTATCGTTAATCGTCTGTCTCCGACAGAAGAAAACCCGAGCATAATTTCTTGTTAACATATTTTTTTGATATTATTAATTATGTGATAATAATTTTGCAAAATCGGGGTTTTTACGTTGAAATTCAATTGCAATAAACAAACTATAGACATTATAAGAGTTAAAAACGATTAAATAAACTACACTAACAACAAACTATAAAAGGGCATCAAGAAATTTCTTAACGCTGTCAGCTGATAATATGGCCAAGAGAATGACGGAGTTGCCACGTTATATGGCAATACTTAGACTTACTTACGGTAAAAACAACCAGGTTGAATACCTGGTTGTTATTGTTGTTTTTGGCTCTAGAATTTCAATCCCAAACGGCTCGAAAAAAAAGATTACGTCACTGGCTGTGGTTCTCCACAGTCACAGCGGTAGAGCCAGCAAATACTTTAGATCATCATCATCATCATCAGCCTATATTGTTCCCACTGCAGGGACTCAGGCCTCCTCTCTAGGAGAGGGATGGGCTATAATCCACCACGCGGGCCCAGTGCGGATTGGCAGATGTCACATGTCTTCGAATTTTTTGGTTCTAAGACATGCCGGTTTCCTCACGATGTTTTCCTTCACCGTTTTGAGAGCAGCGGTGATGAAATAAATTACACAAAGTAATGCGCCTGCCAGGGTTCGAACCCACGACCTACTGTTCGTAAGTCGGGGCCGACACTACTGGGCCACCGCTGCTCTATAGTCGGGGCCGACACTACTGGGCCACCGCTGCTCTATCTATACTTTAGATATATAGTTTCAATATTTCTAAGTAACGAATTAAAATCATGAAAAATACTATAATTATATCTGTTGGAGACAACTGGCTGTAATTATGCGTACTAATCCATTGCCTATAAGTTTTCTAATACAAAACTGCGTTGTACTATTATATGTTTCTTTTCAGTCAACACTCTGACATAACTGTCTGCTACTACGCAAACACTGCATTACCTCTAACACCACAATTTGTCACTTAACTCGACCGCCACTATACGCCGATAAGTGAGACAGGTTCGCTCTAATCTTAACGACACTGCTGACCTTCGCCGATAAGAGGCGATAAGGCCAGCACGCTAACAGTAGCCGGCAACTTATAGCCTTATAGCCGTTTAGCTGTGTAGCCGTGTAGCCTTATAGCCTAGCCTTTGGTGTTCATGGCCTGCCGCAGACCGCAATGTTAGGTCTCGAGGACAGTGGACTAATGTATTGCTAGTTTTATCTACGTGGCCTTTTGCCCTTGCTGGTTTAGAAGGAATTTTAATATAGTTAATTAATTTATGGGGCTTTGGCTGTGAACTTGGACTTTATTTTTCAGGCTTTTTGTCTAGAACTGTAACTTAGTTCCTTCTGTTGTTTAATATTTTAAATTTTTATTTTTAGTTTTCTTTCCCACGACTTTTTAACTGCGACACAGTTTTATACTAGTGCCGTTTTATCTAACACAATAGTCTTTTTGTTTCCATTATAATAATTGATTTTATTTGAGGAGCTCGTAGCTTAATAAGAACTGCCACTCGGGTCGATCTTGAGGTAAAGCTGTGCTTGCCTAGGTCGGTCTGTGGATGCACAGAAGAGATAAAAGAGGTTAGAAAGGAAATAGTTCCTGATTTGTATTAGAACGCGTGTCGCCGCTTGTCTCCCACTCTCTATATCCACTACATGCAAGACGCTAATAAGTACGCGAATTATGCACACAAATAAACCGCACTCACTTAGATCGCGAGCTTGCTACTGGTTGTCACACTAGCGCAAACATTGCGTTTGACGTACACTCACACTTGCGTATATTTCTCATACATGTTACGGTGACCAAAAGGTCGATACTGTCGTCGGGTGACAGGAAAAATTCACTAAGTAACAAACATAAACAATGGAGTAATTAGCATTTTCATAGTTTTTTTGACGTCAAAATTTCATTTTCGGAAACAAATGTTTTGATTAATACGGTTAAGATGCATTAAAATCTACAATTTGTTACTATAAACCAATTTTATAGAAATATCGTTTTATTTAGGAATTATTAATTAAAAAGTACTTAATGAGTTTTTCCAGGAAAAAAAAATCATGATTAATGGGACTTAGTGAAATAATTGATACTGTTTAGAAATAAAAACTTTTAATGTTTCAATAATAAAATAGACAAAAACTGGTTAAGTGCAAGTCGGACTTGCAAATGAAGGGTTCCGTACCATAATAGTAGGGAAGCCCCCTATAATTTGTATTATATCTTGTTAAAGCGGCAACAGAAAAACTTATTTTGTGATAAGTTGGTTTTTCATAGTGTTTGTATGAATGACAAAGTTATATTTGCGGTTTTTTAAATGTGCTGTATCTCAAAAACGATTTACTATATATTGTTCAAAACAATTTTGGTTGAAAGTTTAAATTACTATCTACACCATATATTTTTTTTAGATTGTTCACTCTTTTAGTTTAAAAGTTAGACAAAAACTTTTTTCATGAAACCTATTCGTGTGGGGTATTTATAGATAGGTCTTTAAAATGGCATTAAATTTGGCATGGCAAAAATGGCATTTAAAATGGCAGCTTTTTAAACCGCCAACAATTAAAAATGCTTCAGTCACTCACTAACGTCAAACTAACTTTTGACACTGACACTGGGGCGGTCGAGAATGGTGCCAGGTAAAACTCATTAAGGCTGAGTTGCACCAAAAAAGTCGTTAAAGTTAAAGTTTTTGTCAAATTTGACAGTACTCTACGGGGTATAGAAAAATTATATATACAAACTTTTTTTGCCAACATTCAAACAAAGTAAGTACCTATTATATTTATTGCTTTGTCTATAGCACGTATTATTTTTTGGTTGAACAATTACCTACGATGAATATCCTTGTTACGCCTTAAGCAATGCAATCGTATAGTCAGCCACCAAGCTACGTTTTTAGAGACTCAAAAACTTGGCAAGAAACATTCGTCGTTCCATGTGGAAAAACGATCGGCTCTAGGTAATCACACTTTTCTTTTCATCGCTTTCGTCATCAGAACTGGTTTCTGCGAGTATTTCTTGGAGCAGGGACATGATGTCTAAAGGTTATATTCAACGCGTTTGACAATAAAATTGACAGACAATTTAACACAAACTATAACACTAACCAGCGGAAAGTGAGCGGTTGCAGTTACCGTTAAAGTTATGACGTCATTTAACTATTTGTCAAATGGCGCAACTCATTGTTGGCATAACCGATACAAAACTGAAGTTTTGATGTTTGTTTGACGTGCCATTTGACACAAACTTTAACTTTAACTACTTTTTTGGTGCAACTCAGCCTAAGTGTAAGAAGTGCACTTTTACCTGCCGAGTTTAGCAAATATTTTGAATTTAGTGAGTTTTGCTTCTTGGAATTCCGTAGATTAATGCACCTATGGATATGATGACTTTTTCCTGGGATAGTTATTGATATTTTAATGTACTTAGTGTAAAAATAACATTTTCCTATTTTTTGTACTTAGTGATTTTTTCCTGTCACCCGACGGTATATCAATAAAATTACTTGAGTTTTGTTACTTTAAGTTTTGCAGTTTTTGCTTTAATTTCGGGACGGGACAGAAAGAAAGAAAATAAGAAAGTAAAAATATTTATTGGTCTCTCACACATAAAAAATTAAAGATAAAAAGTAAACATAAAAGATTTTTTTCAAATATTGAACATTAAGTACTTGAAATTCAATTTCAATTCAGATTTTATTATTGTCTTGAAATAAAACGTATTTACTAAGTAGCAATAGCATGCGCTTGCTATCTTTCAAATTCGAATTTTTCAGAATAAAATGCAATCTCACACTAATATTTTTCTATAATAGCTCTAGTCAGGTCTGTAACACATCTGGATCTGTTGGAAACCTAAAAATAAAATTCAAAATGTATGTTTCGATTTATAAATGGCTAACCTCAAAACAAATTTTAGATGAAAAGCAATCAATAGACAATAATAAGGTATTGATAGTATGGGATAAACAAAAGTTATTTTAATAATAATCATTTGAATGCATTCACACATACTAAATATCGACATTATTTACAACTTGGTACAACACTATCGAAACGCAAAGAGTAGGCAGAATTTAAGCTTTGGCTCGTCGCACGCGACGTTCGCAGTGAACGAAATGCATTGCGCAATCGCCCACGTAGTACAAGATCGTACCCACGTATTGCAAGCAATGTACATAATTTCGTTTATGCTTGCGATTGTATCATTTTTGTCTGCGAACTACATTACTATTGTAATAATTACAAATATCACTTGTATTTTGAGGTTTTTAGACTTACCGATGAAGAGAAATCCCTTCTCGAGCCACACTGCACACCTGGCTTCTTTTCCGACACGTAATAATCGCGCAACACGGCATAATTCTTTTTTTTTCGCGGAGCTCCGTTCGCTGTCACAATATGAGCGCGATTGTTGGTCAGTAAATCAAATTTTATCGACATATGATCGTCTGATCATATTGGCGGCGCGCGTGCCCCGCCCACATGGCCTTTCTAACCTCTTTTATCTCTTCTGTGTGTGGATGGGTGACCGTCCGACATACCGAGTTTCCTCCGTGCCTCGGAAAGCACGTCAAGCTGTTGGTCCCGGCTGCCATAAATATATCTTTGGCAGTCGTTACAGGTAGTCATTGACCTGAAATTCTGACATCCAGTCTTACCAAAGAGTATCGTATTACCTAGTATTAACTGGGTTGTGGAGGTCAGATAGACAGTCGCTCCATGTAAAATACTGATATTCAGCTGCATCCGGTTAGACTGGAAGCCAACCCCAAAATAGTTAGGAAAAGGCTAGGCAGATGATGATAATAATTGATTTTATTTATTTAACCAAATGCGGGAGACAAAAATATGAAAGTTGTGGGTGTGAAAAATGAAATAACAAGGAAGCTAATCCTAAAGTGACAGCTGATAGATACACATGGGAAAAAGACATAATATTGTACCACCCTAAATTAATTGGGGTATAGGTAGGAGAGATGGTTTCCGTTTGCATAACAAAAAGTGGCAAACATGATTTTTTCTTTTTTTTTTTCCTCCTGCCAAAATTACCAAAATTGTCTCATCAAAGAACATTGCAAAAGTTTTCCAATTCAGAATTTAGAAAACTCAATTTACATTTCAATCAATCCTACGATGCTGATATTTCAATGGGTTGTGACATTCTATAGGGGAGGTTCATTCTATAGGACCCCTTTAGAAATATTCTCTGGAATGGTGATTGGCCTTGAATCCAGTAATATAGCCATAGTGTCGTAAATTGGAATCTAAATTCAATATCCTGATGACTTTCAAATCCTACTTAATATTATAAACGCGAAACTTTGTAAGTATGTAAGGATGGATGGATGGATGGATGGGTGGATGTTTGTTACTCTTTCCGCAAAAACTACAGAACGAATTTCGATAAAATTTGGTGCACCGATAGTTTATAACCTGGATTATTACACAGGATAGTTTTTATCCCGATTTTATCTTTCCGTGGGATAATTTTCGAGTTGTAGCGAGCGAAGCCGCTGCCAACAGCTAGTTCTCATGGGTACCATCTATCTGGCAGAAACTTGATGCTCCGAAATTTATTTGGCATACCACACTTGGCATATTCTTCTTTGCACGAATGTGTTTATGGCAGAACAATTATTTAATAGAATACTCATTTCGCAGAATGTTTAAATAGCTGAATTTTCAATGGCATACTTTTAAGATGGCAGAATTTTATTTGGTAGATTATTATAAGGTATAACGACCGTCTCGCGAAAGTATCCTTTATGGGCGGCATGGGCACCGGGCCGTAGGCCGACGAAGGAGGCCGGCGGAGGCCCGGCACTTCGGGGACAGAAGATATTAGTGTTATGTAATATGCGAGCGAAGCGAGCCCGCGTCATGGAGTACAGGCGTTGCATGTATAAGTGACGTCATTATTATTATTAATAATAATAAATATTATTATTTTTGACATACCAACATTTAATGTTCTCAGCTAGAAATTTTAGCCGGGGTGAGCTGATAATAATTATTAATAATAATTATTATTGTTGTTGCATGTTACACGTATGTATGAAATGAAATGCGTGCCAAAAGACGATTCTGATTATGAATTTTCGGCGAAATGATGGTTCTGGAAATGAAGTTTATGCTCAAAGATGATTCTGACTTACAAAATTATGCGTTTTGAATGTATGGTAAATGAGTGTATGCCAAATGATTTTCTGCGAAATGAAGTTTCTGTCATCCACTGTTATGCAAAACAAAATTCGGGTATAAAAAATTCTGTCAAAAAAGGTAGACCCAGTTCTCATATAGCCACAGTGTCGTAAATTGAAATCTAAATCCAACATCCTGATGACTTTCAAATTAATCATCTCATAAATTACCATGAATGTGCGCAGATCATAAAATGTTGGATAAAGAGAATAGCTTATTATGTATTCCTTGAGCGTTTTAATTAAATTACGAGTCGATGGATGTCTCTCGAATATTATAATTAAATTCGGATTTTGTTAATTTAGTGGTAGCACCTGTCGCTAGAGGGATGGCGTTTGTGGTCTCTACAGGGCGGATATTGTTTCAGGGTAACTTGAACATAACACAAGTAAGTTTTACGGCACGGTTGGCGCAGTGGTTAAGCGATTAGACTACTGCGCTGCGTGTCGCAGGTTCGATCTCCGCACGGAACAAATATTTGTATGGCCTACAGATAGTTGTTCCGGGTCTGGGTGTTTGTGTATGTGAGTTTAAATGTTTGTAAACGCACCCACGATACGGGAGTAATTTCTAATGTGGGGAAACGTTTTAAAAAAAAATGTATGTAATTAAGCTGTTTTCATTTCTATTGTATTTGAGTTTAATTACTTAAATATGAAATAAATTTACGTCTAGGTATTCATTTTATCTAAACATCTATTTCACGATGCCCGAAAAGCCACTACTTCTTACCGAATAAATTAAAAAAATGGAACTGAATTTGTATGAAATTATCTGCCAAGTAAGTTAATGAGAACTTAATCGTAAGTGGTGAGACAGGCCCTAACTCTCGGTCTCTGGAACAAACACGTGTTAACCTCATGTGAATGGTAAAATGAACTATCGATAGGTAAACGTATCACTTGTTTTGCGAATAATATTGACGCGCCTATTATTTTCGTTCCATTAACCACCGTTTACCTAAATCATGTGGGCCGATAAAATAAGCAAGAGTCACAAAACTTTTCGCATCATTAGGTTTATTTAAAAAAACTAAATTCGTACACTCATCTCACAGAAATTCAAACACATACATGCAGACATGATCAATTATATTTGTCTTCTTATGTTCCAACATCACAAATCACAGGCAGTTTATTATTCAAAAGAATCACGAAGCAAAATGATTTGTACGAAGCTCACTCCAATATTAAATTCGTAAATCAATAAATTCTATGTAAAGACAAAACCGGAGAAATCAATGGATTCACAATCTTCCATTTCAGCGTGTTAACACCGCTGACGTGGTATGCGACGCTGCGTCCATCATTGTTCCCCTCAATTTGTCTCGGGCTGTCACAGAACAGTGGGTTCCCATTTCTAAAGGTACGGTTTTGGGTTTAATCTACGCAATGAATAACGTCTTTGACTATTGGTGGAGTAAAGCTGTGACCGAGTGGCGTCGAAGGAATTGAAGGAGAAGTGTGGCGGCGAGATGGGCAGACGACATTGTAGCCAGTTTAGGAATATTCTGTATCAGGTTGATTGAGCTTACTATGGTTTAAAAAAATGTGTAAAAGTTGAATATTTATACGACACTGAATATGTAATATCTACAGCAGTATTTCTTTGCGCATCTGGGATAAATGGTAAAGGATCTTAGGGTGGAATTTGGCGTCACTTTGAGGCACAAAAATTACGGAACAACTAGTTCCCAGGAGCAAATTTAATCACAAAAATTACGGGACAAGTAGTACCCGTGGGCATAAGCTGGTATGAGACTGGCACAAGAGCGTGGAACTTGACACAAGCAAAGAGAGTCATATACCCAGCAGTGGGTGAAGTCGGGCTGTAGATGATGATGATGATGATGATGAGGTGGGTTTTGTTAATGTTATGGTCATCATCATCATCATCAGCCTATAATGTTCCCACTGCAGGGACTCAGGCCTCCTCTCTAGGAGAGGGATGGGCTATAATCCACCACACGGGCCCAGTGCGGATTGGCAGATGTCACGTCATGTGACCTTCGAATTTTTTTGGTTCTAAGACAATCGGTTTCCTCACGATGTTTTCCTTCACCGTTTTGAGAGCAGCGGTGATGAAATAAATTACACAAAGTAATGCGCCTGCCTGGGTTCGAACCCACGACCTACTGTTCGTAAGTCGGGGCCGACACCACTGGGCCACCGCTGCTCTAATGTTATGGTAGTCCATTTTTGCAAGTGACATAATGCTGGTATTCGTAATTTGTATACTCGACCTTGTCTTCTTCTTCTTCCTTGTCTTATTCTTATCGTGTGGGCAGTAAGGTCTAACGACCCCACACAGCTTAGTGTCAGAGTTTCTAAACCGCCGCAAAACCCAAGATTAACTCCGTCTGATTAGTTACATTGACAGCCATAGTTTGTATATTTTTTCATTATCGTGCCTAACTTGGGGTCAGAGTATTATATTATATTTATAGGCCTCTGATTTGGCATGCATGGATTAAATCAAATTCCATAAAGTAAACTAATAGCTTATTCATCTATTAAATTATATCAAGTAATTTCTTTCAGGCATGCTGTGTCTCACGATGCTTTGCTTCACAGAAGCAAGTGATATTATTTGAAAATGAATATTACAATGTGCAAAGGTCTTGTGTTCGAACTTGAGACCTTTGACTTGCCAGTCTAACGGTCACAGCACTAGACTATTTAGTACTGCTATGGTAATGTAGTGGTAGTCAATAAATTGATGTTAGTGACAAAGCTAGTATAGAATGCGTAATCGTTTGCTTGACTTAAGCCGCATTCATATTTGTCTGACGTGTTGTGTTGTAAATTGATAAATCTAATTTACCTATTTTAAATTGTAGCATCTGCGTACGTAGTTACTTATTAGTAGCGCCAATAATCCTTAATTGATCAATCTAGGCTATTTTTTCTTTATTTAAGCGCATTACGCGTACACAGGAGCTAATATCATTTTGCCATTTTTTCCTCATAGTCAAAATTATTGATTCTTTTAAAACAGTAAATTACCTTCCCTTTGCCTACTTGGAAACTTTGTATTTTTTTTATTTTGTGTTCTTTTATATCCACAAAATTTGTATGTATTTCTTATATTTATTTTTTCCTTAAATTATACATTTAATTAGCGGAAAAGTGTTTTCTTGAAGTTTTCACGCTACATTTGGTATGCATCAGAATGGTATCGGTTTCATACAATTAATATGGTTACAACACACTGCGTCAGAGAAATGTGAACCATTTCTCTGACGCAGTGTGTTGTGATGGCTTGTGTTGTGTCGCATCAGAAGCGATTCCGGTCTGCGTCAGAATGGGTGAGGTGCGAGGGGCAGCGCAGCGACACGTCATAACGGGTCGGACTAGTGTGCAAGCGCCAGTGTTGTGTTGTGACGCGTCAGATGCGCGTCAGCAAGTATGGACGACGGAACTGATTAAAAAATCGTCATAACGCGTCGTAAAGATGTGAACAGTAGCCATCATGACAGAGAGCATCACGACACAACACGTCAGACAAATGTGATTGCGGTAAGCCGCAGTTAGGGCGTCACGTTACTTAGGAGTAACGTGACGCCCTAACTCCGGTAACAACAATTTTAATAAAAGGTCACGACTCGAGAGTTTTGGTGGATGATCCTGTAAAATTCGAAAAAACTGCCAATTGCGACTAGGAATATGATTGGGTGGGTATTTTAGGCGTATTTTGTACCGTTAACATGACGATGCCTGTGTACATAACTTGAGCAGTTGAAAGGGTCAGGAACGGTCAATGTAGCGACAGTCAGGGGAGGCCCATGTCCAGCAGTGGACGTCTTTCGGCTGAAATGATGATGATGATGGATCTTGTAGTATGAGTGATAATGTTATAATTATGTATTACAATTAGTTTGATGTTATCGAACATTAAGAAGACGATTGAGATTAAATAATTATTATCCTATGATAAACAGATCTAATTGTGGGGCGTTGGTTTTAAGCCCCGTTTCGTAACCTAAAAATACGAAACCCTTTTATTAAACGTGTATGGGGGGGTATGAGGAACAGGGTGTAAATTTCCTCATCCCCCATAGAAAAGCCTCCGACCAGACGGGTGTAGTGTCTGGTGGGCTAACTGCCCGACATTTATGTAAGTCGGGATTCTCTATATGAGCTAATTTCGCGGATAACTTTGATAGCGCGATATAGGGTTTGTCATTTAGTTCATTTAGTTGCGATAGGCGCCGCTGTCGCCACACGTAAAATGAGATAACGAGTGGGAGTCTACCATCTGGTCTCTTACCATCGTCACGCACCAAGCCGTTAGGTTCTAAAACCGCTGGTACACCGGCGCTGGCAAGAGCACGACGAATAATTTCGTTACTGCTGGCGTGCCGTGCAAAGCGACCTGCGCTCCTGTAGCAGGACAGGCCATGGTATCCGAGGCTGTCGACAGCTTCACAACGATGCGGAGCAACACAAGGTGAGCCTAAGCGTAAACTTGTAGCGACCCGAAATGATGAGTCTTCCATCATAGTGCCAATGGTGGATGATGGGAGTGCCTGAAGCCACAAGCCCGACTCCCACTCCCCCACAGCCAGCAGACGAGTCTGTTACTGTATTACTTTTTTTTTGTATCAACAAGTTTATATTTTCGAAAACACTTATGTGAAATGGTTCGACCAAATCATGACACTGTTAACTTTTATTATTAGAATCCTGATCACTAAAACTTATTTTAGACAATAGCTAACATTCCTATAATGCTTATAGTTAAGATTCTGTGGTGAAAACCTCAAAGATATCATTAGACGTTAAAACAACCGTTTAGATTTCCACTAAGACAAGAGTATGCCTTGTCGTAACAAAGATCTTAATAGGTTTCAGCACTTTCAGACTTATTAAACGCAAGTGTGCACATTTAATGCAGATAAAATTTGGTGTAATAAAGACATTACGATGGACTTTAGATACACGTAAGACGTATTTTTAGGTACAGGCGTCTACTTGATTTGAATTGGATACCCAGTAATTGTAAAAGGTATACTAATGAAAGTAGGAGATTAGAATAAGGGGAAGGTGCTCAGAGAAAAGATTATCACATTTTCAAAATTGTTTGCCTTCCGAAAAGATTTTAATATTTCTTCTCGCTGAGATAAGATGAAACAGGTAAATACAGTTTGCAGACTAGATGTGGACACTTTTGGACAGTTATTTCATTTCCTATTTTTAACCCCCGACGCAAAAACGACGGGGTGTTATAAGTTTGACGTGTCTGCCTGTGTGTGTCGTCTGTGGCAACGTAGCTCCCGAACGCGTGAACTGATTTGGATTTAGTTTTTTTTTGTTTGAAAGGTGAATTTGTCGAGAGTGTTCTTAGTTGTAGTATGTTTGAAGAAAATCGATCCAAGATGGCGGCCGCCACAAAATGGCGTATTACATATTTTTTCACAACTCCATCAATATGGGTATCAAATGAAAGGGCTTGATTAGCAGAATATGACAAATTTCAAATCCAAGATGGCCGCCGCCACAAAATGGCGTATTACATATTTTGTAACAATACCATCAATATTGTATCAAATGGCTTGACTAGTAGAATACGTACCTACTATAACACATTTCAAATCAAAGATTGCCGCCACCACAAAATGACGATTCACGTTTGTTTTTACAACTCCCTCCATATAGGTAGCAAAAACATGAAAGGGGTTGATTTGTAGAATAATGTACACTATATTGAAAGGGAATGAGGAATATAAACTAACAAAATTGAAACAAAAAAGCCTAGAAAGTTGTTGTTTTTGACTTTTTATCAAAGTGGAGAACCAATGTTTAGTCTTTACTGAGTCGGGAGTTTTTTTTTAATTTTTAATTTAATTACTTTTTTACGGACTTTGAAACATTATGTAATAAATGTTTCAAAGTCCGTTGTCCAAAGAACGTTTGTATCTTTATTTGAACGAAATAAATCGGACCCAGTATTAGCCATCATGGTTACGAACATCAGTCTCTTCTGTAGTTATATGGTTTACCATTTACCCTAGTTAATAGCGAACAACAGAATAATCACCACGGAGAATAATACTACAAATACAACAAATAACTTAAATATTAACATCACAAACATTTAACAACCCCTGACGAATGCTCAAGGATGTTCAACATTTTGAAACAATAAATATCGGTCTATATAATAATTCCTTATTACATTGATTATTCACACTCTAATAGGCTGTCATTTATATCAACGTAAACTAGTTTAAGACTACTCACACTTGGAATCCGTTTCTAGCAGCGGAAACATTGAATTATGTTTCCGTGAAAAAAAACCATCCTTAAGTATTCGCAAGAAGGTTGACTATCTATTTTTCACAATAAAACTGTTAGTATGGTACACTACAGGCAACAGTACCAACCTTTGAAACGGGAGAGGCCTATGTCCGGCAGTGGTCTGCGATAGGCTGGGTAGAGAAAATAGAGAGGTCACTTAGGTGTAAATTAAGTACAGAGTACCTATTTTATATTGATTAGAATACTTTACCATATCAAAAAGAACAATGCCGTGGGCCAGGAGCATTTCATCTTCAAGGGGGGATGGACACACTGTGAGCGCGTTGGAGGTCATTCCAATGTTAACCGTTTATCTGGAACAAAAGGTTCAATTTTAATTGGAGTTGAGGATTTGAGTTCGTAGCTGGTTGCTACGCCGTAGCAGGACGCCTACGCCATGTAGCAGGATGCCTACGCAGTATTTGTGAAGAACGTTCCAAGAAATTATAGGCAGTTGTTAGGGTACCTGATGATAAGTTTGGCTTATAAATAAAACATTACATTTTCAAATACAAACAGTATCACCGTCTAATATCCAATTTTTAGGTCTAGTCCGGGTTTTCGGGTCAGGTCTATCTCAATTTTCCAACCCAATAATTATCATATTAGTATTCAATAATTAGCTTTATTAATAACACTAGCGGACGTCCCGCGGTTTCACCCGCGTAGATCCCGTTCCCGTGGGAATACATGGATAAAAAGTAGCCTATGACACTCAGCAATAATGGCTTTCTATTGGTGAAAGATTTTTTAAAATCGGTTCAGTAGATCCCGAGATTACCCCTTACAATTTAACAAATATACAAACACACAAAGTTTACTTCTTTATAATATTAGTATAGATATAGATTAGCACTTGCTAAAGGCACAATAATATAAAACCACTTGTTTTGGAGCGAGGACAATCACTTGGTCCGTTCGGCGCCTAGAGCTAATAATTTAATGATGAGATATCGATTCCATCACAGATCGATGTGCCGACCTACTGACCGGTGTCGTACCGAGAAATACTTAGTTATGCGAAGGAAAATGAAAGAAAATAATTATAAGAGTTTATTGAGAATTAGGTTTTCTTGCAGTTTTCGCGATTTGAAAGTATCACAGGGGAGCGTAATCATTCTCTATTACTAAATTCTATCTGCCTAGCCATTTCTCAATAGGGTAGTTGACTGACTAAAAAAATATATGATTCTGTTTAGTCCGTCAGATAGATTATCGAAAAATATTGGATACGTTTTTTTTGTTATATCAAATAAATAAAAATTGACGGAAATAAAGCTTATCAAAGATCATGGAGAGGGGGTTTTTGACGTCATAGTCTGGTAAAAATGGACCAACGTGTGACGTTGCACGACTTTTCGAAGCACTGTATCGTCTTCATTTTTTGTTTATGTGAAAAAAGAAAAAATACGTGTTCAATAGTTTTTGGAAATCTATCTGACAGACTAATTAGATTTTTTTAGTCAACAGTAGGGTATTATTGGGCATTCTATACCACTTTCGACAAGTCGCTCGGCGGGTGCGCCTCGCTGCCGAAAGTGGTATAGAATGTCCAATAATCGATAATCGACCCTGCGAGCGGGGGGTCATTACATCTACCGTAGGTGCGTCGGAGTCGGCGCTTTAGTCGCGGGTCATTCCTGCTGGGATTCCCCTCAGGGTTCCACCTGACAGGGTCAGGGACAGACTGCCTAAGCGCTGTGAAGAAGGCAGCGCTGTAACACAGCGCTGTAGGGCTCGCCTATGGAAACTCATTAGCAATCATTCATAGATGTGTGACATAGCTGCTCGCACATCAACAGGCAACTACCTATATCAGCAACTTAAGAATGGGTCTGTTTTGACAGACTAAGAATTGCATCCGCAGCCAGTGGGACGAAACGACGATCGCGAAGAAGACAGTGTAGCGGCAAATCGCTTCGTAAAATAACATTAGATAAACATATTTGAGAGTTAGAGCGGAGAGCAGTGGTGGTCTAGTGGTAACGGTTGCGACTTACAAGTTGTAGATCGTGGGTTCGAACCTAGGCTAGCGCGTTACTTTGTGTAAATTATTTCACCACCACTGTTCTCTGTGAGAGAAGCCTTTGTGCCAGTAGTGGGGGAAAAAAATGAGAAATTGAAATCTTATACGTAATCATAAATTAATGTAATCATATTAGCCAATGTGACCGCCTTGGGATCTGGATCAACCAGAATCCGCTCATGCAAGCTTGTGAGCATATTGATATAAACACATTTTTTATGACGACCAGACGGTTCTTTTATAGTCTTACGACGCGGAAAACTTTGCTTGCGCGATGTAGGATTTGTTGTTTTTAGTTCATCAGATGTGTCATAGATGGTGCTGTAGTACTTTTTGGGGTATATACTCAACAAGGAATCAGCCACGCCAATGCGCTTGAATTTTATTACCTACATGTCTAGAGTTGACAGTGCGCCTAGCCTAACGATAGATGGCGTTGACAGCGAATTAGATCTCACTATGGTTTCGTTACCGTTGTTAGAATATCTCATTTTTCAGTGTAAATAATTAAAAAATAAATACTTTTATTCATTGTTAATCAGTTTGTTGACCACAGTAATCATGAAATTTGTTAAACAACCACAATCGCTGCAAGTAAACACAGTTTGCGATGATTTTTGTAAAACTAGTTCGCGTCATGGAGAATTGTTACCTAATTCAGTACGATGTATCATTTGTGGACCATCGAATTGTGGCAAAACAAATTTACTTATTGGACTTCTTATACATGAAAACGGTTTAAGGTTTCAAAATGTTTATGTCTACTCAAAAACCTTACACCAACCTAAGTACATTTTTTTAGAAAGAGTTTTACAACGGGTACCAATTATCTCACTCCACAAATATCAAGGGAATGAGGAAGTTATAAACGTTCAGGACGCGAAACCCTTCTCTGTGTTTATATTTGATGACGTTGCTTGCGAGAATCAAACTAACATGCGTGATTATTTTGCAATGGGAAGGCACAAATACATCGACTGTTTTTATCTAAATCAAACCTATAGCAAAATCCCTAAACAGTTAGTAAGAGATAATGCTAACTTAATTATATTATTCAAACAAGATAATATTAACTTGAGACATGTTTATGAAGAACATGTTAACACTGATATGACATGGATTGAATTTTGTGAAATGTGTTCAAAAATATGGAGTGAACCCTTTAATTATGTTGTAATTAATAAAGATTGCAACAAAAATAACGGATGTTATAGAAATAAATTTGACACTTTTGTAGTCTTTGATTAGAACTATAAATATTTAAGGCTACGGTTCTTACATGATATCATTATTCCATGACCGACTCTTAATCGAAAACTATCTTATTCTACTGTAATGGAAAAATCACTGAAAAGGCAAATTGTGGACGCTGCAGAAGCCGTAAAGAAAAAAGTACGAAAGATGCGAGATTTTGAGAGTGAAAATAAGCAAGCATTGGAATCAGTTTTTAGACCTGTAACAGAGTCTCTCAATTGCTTAGCTAATATCAATAAACAAACTGACCTCTTGCAATCTAAAGAAGTTGAAGAAACAAAAGTTCCGTTAAGAAACGATATTTTGCAGAAAGAACGTTCCAGTAACGATGGAGACAGTAGCGCGGAAGAAAATGAATGTGATACCGACAGTAACGAGTCGTACCAATCATTAGTAGAGAACAATCAAGACCGCGATACATCATCCTGGTCAATATCTTCAGAAGCATTGACAGATAATCCATTTGGTGTTCGAGCGGAGCGAGGACAATTGATGTTAGGTTCTGCTTTCATAACGATCGGGGATGATTATATTACCGTTGCTGGACAGAAATATCGAAGCACTCCCGGACTGAAACAATTGTTATTGAAAAAGGATGTAGATTTAAGCACGGTTACAGAGTCTGATATGCAGTATTATAAGATGATGTTGATTGCCACAAACGCACATCGTCGAGACTTTGACTTAAACAAACCAATAAAAAGTAATAAGGGACAAAAATATTTGCAAGTTATAAAACCTCTTTTCAAACAGTCAACTACTATTCAAAGCAGTCAGTCAAAGGGGAAAGGAGTATCCTTGAACAAAATGTGGAAAAAAAATGTTGATTTTGTTTATTGGAATGATCCTAATGAACTTGTGGATAGGTTAAAATTATTAATTGCATCTCGAGACGCTGGTAACACAGGATTAGACAACGAAATTATATCTATTATTGAAGAACTGCGTGAGAGTAAATTGATTAAGTAATAAATAAATGATATACAATTTTCATTGTTCATTTTATTATCAACCTCTAAACATAATACACCTTAAATATGAATGTAGATAAATTCGGGCACAATGTTCATAAGAGAATGCGTTTCTCTGAATTATTAGAGTTCAATGAAAATGCACTGCTAAAATCCGAAAGTGGAGATTTTGACTTGAATAAATCTAGATTGAGAGGAATTAGATCTCCTGTAGAAACAGACGATGCTGTGAATAAGGATTACGTTGATCGATTGTGCGATCATACAATAAAGGAACTAAATAAACTGATTGGGTTGTTGCGTACTCAAATCATAAAAGATGCACAAATAACAATCCAAACCACTTTAAAAGCGAAGATACCTGAAGTTTTAGTTCAGTTGGAAGATAAGTTTTATAACAAAGAGGAAGTACAACAATTACTTAAAAAAACTCCGTGATGGCAAAACAACAAATTGTTAATGAACTACACAAGGCAGCACGAAGAAACTTTGTTAGACGATCAGTTATTTTAAAAGGCATAGATGACTTATGGCAAGCTGATCTAATAGATATGCAAAATCTAAAAAGGTTTAATAAAGGTTATAATTACATTTTAGTGGTGATTGATTGTTTCTCAAAGTATACCTGGACAGAACCAATAAAATCCAAAAGTAAACTTGATGTTACTCATGCATTTGAGCGAATACTAACTACCAGCAATCGAAAACCTAATCATTTACAAACTGATGCAGGAACAGAATTCTACAACGTAACATTCCAAAAGCTTATGAAGAGCTACAATATTAACCACTACTCTTCGTTTTCTACCAAGAAAGCTTCGATTGTAGAACGGGTGATTAAAACAATTAAAAATAAAATGTATAAATATTTTAGTCTCATTGGGAACTACAAATGGTTAGGTCCACCATTAGAAGTTATTCTAAAAACATACAATATTACAAAACATCATACCACCAAATTGAAACCAGTCGAGGTAAATAAGATGAATGAGTCAAAGATAAGAGAAAATATTCAAAAAACTCAAAAACATACATCAAGCCGATGTCAACCTAAATTCAAAGTAGGTGAAAATGTTCGGATCAGTAAATACAAACATATTTTCGATAAAGGTTACACTCCTAATTGGTCGACAGAATTATTTACTGTAAAAAGGATTAATAATACCATACCAGTAACATATCATATAGAAGATCATAGAAAGCAGCCTATTAGAGGATCTTTCTACGAACAAGAACTTCAAAAAACTAGCTATCCTGGCGTTTATTTGATAGAAAAGGTTCTTAAAAGAAAAGGGAAGAAACTTTACGTGAAATGGTTGGGCTTAAGTAACGATGAAAATAGTTGGATTGATAAAGATGAAATTGTAGGTTAATATATAACCATGTTTGGAAGAAATATTTCATTCATTACACTTTCTACTATGCAAGAGAATGGATGGACTAGTTAATAGTGTAATTAATAATCTGCCATTCGAACTTCATTTACCTGGTTATAACTATTGCGGACCGGGAACAAAACTCGAGAAGCGATTGCGGCGAGGTGATCGAGGTGTGAATAAGCTAGACGAAGCTTGTATGCATCACGATATTGCATATGCAAACCATACAGACTTACCCAATCGTCACAAAGCTGATTTACAACTACTAAATATGGCAAAACAAAGACTTAAATCGAACGATGCTGGGAAAGGTGAAAAACTTAGTTCATGGTTAGTGAGCAAAGTTATGAAAACCAAACTAAAATGTGGTTCCGGTGTTAAAACGTTTAAAAGTTTCGTGTCAAAAATAAGAGCGAAAATAAAAAAACTGAAACCAAAGGACAGTAAAACTTTAATTAACGCTGCTTACTTGGCCGCAAAAAAAATATTTCCAAATGTTCAGAAAATTCGAGTACCGCGAGTGATTCCCTTACCAAAGACTGGAGGTATTTTACCTTTAATCCCAATTTTTGCGGGTTTATCAGCTTTAGGAACTTTAGCTGGTGGTGCGGCTGGTATTGCAAAAACTGTTAACGATTACAAAGCAGGTCAGCAAAATTTGCGAGAAACACAACGACATAATAAGGTTATGGAGTCTTTAAAGTTAGGCCAGGGTTTATACATTAAGTCACATAAAAATGGTAAAGGTTTATTCATAAAATCTTCAAAAAACTGAAAAATAAGCTACCTAATCGTGCTCTAACTAATGTAGACATAAAAAGACATGCACGCGATATCCCTCACTTTCGAGGAGTCTACATGAAGGATCAGTTACCAAGGACGCCAAAACGGATTGAATGTGGTATCGTAAACTTGGACGATTATAAGAACGAAGGTACGCATTGGGTAGCTTATGTTAAAATAAACAAATATTGTGAATACTTTGATAGCTTTGGAGATTTGAAACCTCCAAGGGAATTAATGCAGTACTTTAAAAATTGTGATGTTTTTTATAACTATACTAGATTTCAACAATTTAATACAGTAAACTGTGGACACTTATGTCTAGAATATCTATGGAAATTTTGGAATAAATACGTATAAATTTTATGTATTTCTTTTATTTAAATCATTTTCATCATGTCACTCACCCTATCGATAACTGGAAACACGTCCGATTTATGTACATATTATCCTAATACATTACAACTTCACGGTCATTATGAATGTGCCTTATTGCATTTCTCAACATTTAATTCAATTCCAAACATTGAAAAAACAAATAATAAATTATATTATGGGTCTAATGAAGTCCTTGAATTACCTGAAGGTACTTATGAATTACAAGATATCAACGATTATTTAAAATCGGAAATAAAAGACTGTTCAATAAAAGTACGATGTAATAACAATACTCTAAAAACTTTGGTATACTGTACTAAAGATATCGATTTTACTAAAGAAGGGACTTTTAGGAAATTATTAGGGTTTAAGAAACAGATCTTGAAAGCAAATAAATGGCATGTGTCCGAGTTACCAGTCAACATTTTACCTACGACAGTGATCAGGATAGAATGTGATATTGTAAGTGGTTCGTACATAAACGGAAATCCCAGTCATATTGTACACGAATTCGCCCTAAACGTGCCCCCAGGATATAGAATCATAGAAATTCCGAAAAACGCTATATACTTTCCAATCAACCAAAACAACATAAGTAGTATACATATCAGGTTATTAGATATAAACAATCGCTTAATAAACTTACGTGGTGAAGAAGTGCAACTATATTTACATCTTAGAAAAAATGATTGACTACAATAAATATGTGCATCAACAAATTGGAAATGTCAGTTCTACTAAAGTGATCAAGCAAATAAGACCTCGGTCAAAGAAAAAAATAAAATTAACACGAGACAATAAGGAATTTCTTAAAACAATCGGTTTGCTATAATGAATATCTTAGAGATTTTATCTGCTCCAACTTACGACAACACTGTTGAGGGAATCGAATTTCATTCTTACAAACCCTACATAACAAGCTTCAACAGGAACGATGAAATCCGCATACCTATTAATCAACAGGATCTGTATATACTACCTTCAGCGAGCACTTTGTATTTGGAAGGAACTATAATCGTTAGCAAAAAAGATTCAAAAGAAAAAGCAAGCAGCGTTTTTTTAACAAATAATTTTCTACTCTACTTGTTTCAAGATATACGTTACGAACTAAATGGAGTAGAAATAGATAAAATAAAAAACGCTGGTGTGACTACTACGATGAAATCATTAGTGTCAATGAATGAGAGTGAGTCAAAGATATCTTATGCATGGGGTTGGAATATAGATGGCACAAAAAATATTAATGGAGGTAGTTTTTCTGCTTCTATACCACTTTGTAATATTCTCGGGTTTGCAGAAGATTTTAAGAAAGTAGTGATAAATAGCAGACATGAATTGATATTGTTACGAAGCAATACAAACCTGAACGCTGTAAAACTGAATACTGGTGAAGTTGTAGAGGATGTTCTGATAAATAAAATTGTTTGGCGTGTACCGCACGTTAAAGTGTCAGACAAAGAGAAAATAAGTTTGCTAAAATTGTTAGAGAAAGACCGTCCGCTCCAGATGATTTTTAGAAATTGGGATCTGTACGAATATCCTACTTTACCTAAAACAACGAAACATACTTGGTCTATTAAAACATCATCACAAATAGAGAAGCCTAGATATGTCATTATTGGTTTACAGACAAATAGAAAAAACAATGCAAGCTCTGATATGTCTCTGTTCGATCACTGTCATATTCGTGACGTTAGAGTATACCTCAATTCAAACTACTTCCCATATGAAAATCTAAATGTGAATTTTGCTAATAGCAGAATTGCTTTATTATACGAACAATATACTAGATTTCAACAGTCATATTACGGACGTCGCGCTGAGCCTTTATTAAGCGAAAAACAATTTAAAGACTTGGCGCCGCTCTTTGTTATTGACTGCTCTAGGCAAGCGGACAACTTGAAGACAGGTTCGGTTGTGGATGTAAGAGTGGAAATTGAAACGGATTTGGATATACCCGATCAAACTTCAGCATACTGCCTTATATTAAACGACTGTATAATCGAGTATAAACCGTTGAGCAATACCGTAAGGAAAATATCATGAATCCTGGAACTATATTATTAGACGTTCAAGGATTTAAGGACCTCTACAACAATTTTATAGTAAAAGAATTAGCATTGGCTACTCGTGATTACACCCAAACCTTCTTAGTTAAGTCTCCATACTTGTTCAGATACTTAACAAACAATGAACAGAAGCAAGTTAAATGGTTAGAAAAAAACAGAGGCATTTATTGGAATGAAGGATATGTTGACTATAGAGAATTCCATCGTATAATCGTTCCATACTTACAAAATAAAGAAATAATAGTAAAAGGTTTTGAGAAAGTGCAATGGATAAAGGATCTATGTGTAAATTGTAAGGTATCAGAACTTGATGAAAAACAATGTCCTAATTTATCTGTTTTACATAAAAAATACTGTAATGTAGATTCGAACTTAAATTGTAATAACCATTTAAAGCAATGTGCACTTAAAAATGTGTTGTGTATTAAAAAGTATTTAGAGTGGTAATAAAATGCATAGGTAATTATGTTTTATAAATAAAAAGCTTTTATTTCTAAAATAATCTTTTATTTCGTTATACTAAACCTAACCAAATAGCTTAAAACATACCTAAGAAAATAAAATAAAACAACACAATAAAATATGTATTCCAAAAATGATATTAATAAAAATCACTGTCTATTAAAGATTTTGATATTTTCTTAACTAATGACTCAGTTTCGTCCATAACACTATCGATAGCGTCTTTTACAATATATTGCGCATTTATAATAACATTCTCACTATCACTTTCACTGTCACTGGTTTGAAGATTGTTAGAGAGATCTATGACTGAAATTTTTATTAGCCTTATACCTCGTTGCTGTATTCGGCTCATAACGAAAGATTTTGTTGGTTTTTGTTTCTTTAACTTTTCTCTGCGCTGTTGTTTCGATTTCTTATCTTTCGTAATTCGTTTGCAATGCTCAGGTTCGGTGCGAAACATCTCGGAGAACCCTTCATAAGGATCTTGAGCGTACTGGCTGAAGACAATCTCTGATTCAGACATCTGGAACAAAAATATTAACAAAAATGTTAACGCTGTTGTGAACACAAGTGTATACCTAATTAGTTACGTCATAATAACAGAATAAATGTACTTAATAGTTTACTTACCGTTGACATAATTATGATGCGCTTTAATTTTAAACAAGGACTCTGAACGAGTAATATTTGTTAAATGACAACAATTAGATACAATAATAATTATAGACAGAAAAATATTACGCAATAACGTAAAGGTTGTCAGTCACTGAGTGAATAATTCAAACATTAAATCAGTGAATGCGTCCGAGCTAGTGTTACAAGGTGCGAATGCTTCCTAGTAAGTGCATCGAACTGGTACAATAGTTGTGCATGCTTCCAGTCAGTGACTATCTTTAACTATAAAATGTTCACAGTAAGCATTTTTGTCTCTAACATAAGGTTAATGAACTGATGTGTGTTTGTTTTTAAATAGTTATAATTATATCGATACGGATGTTGTGATCATATTACAAATGATAGTTAATTAATTCTTACTTATGATATGGCGAAACTTCAAGAGTCTAGATTTACTTTTTACATATAATTTAACCGACTTCATAAAAGAGGGATGATGTGTTTGAATAAGTCTAGTTAATAAATAAAATTATTATTATTAAACTTCAAGAGTCTAGATTTACTTTTTACATATAATTTAACCGACTTCATAAAAGAGGAATGATGTGTTTGAATAAGTCTAGTCTCTGATAAATAAAACAAGTAGTACACATGGTTTCACATTTTATTTATATTTCTACAAAACAGTTACTTATATCCACACAATGAGTAATATTAAATAATAACTAGCCATTACACATACAGTACCTACTTATATTGCTTAATCTAAACCACCTCATTTTTTAGAATAAACGCATGACCCCAGGCTTGCGTTGATATTTTCCCTACAGATATCGATCGTTTATCGTCATTGCTAGACAATACAATCTTGTTGACACTCTGAGTAAATATTACGTGTTTAATTGATTTAAACATTATATTTTTTCTACGTATAACTCCACCTTTAAATAAAATATTTTCATAATCTGTGATGTCTAAGTCTCTTACTACACATGATTTCACGCCCTTCGCTTTTTTAATTATTTCATCAAATGTTTTTATAGAGTAAAGTTTTGATCTCAAACCAACAAAATCAGATATACATTTCCCTGCCATTTCATCTTTGAACAGGCCTGGTACTTTTTTGTTCATTAAGGGTAACTTAAAATCATTGTTATTGTCATAGTTACTGGTGTCAAAATACTTCAAAAAATTGTACTTTAAGTCATGATAAAAATCATTAGTATATATTTTATAGACAAAAGAATCTGTATCTGTATAACATAGCTGCACTCGATCTTCATAAAATGGTTTTACAATATTGTAATGAAAGTCATACATGTATGACTTAGAAAGTTCTAATACAGTGAATCCAATATAAATAGGTTTATCTAAAATAATTTGATCAGGTTTCATTTGTATTGCAACTAAATTTTCTGAGAGGATAGAGGCACTATGGAAATAGGGGCTGGCTACAAGTCTCTCGGCGGATATTGATTTCTTGGTTCGGTTAAATTTGTCGTACCATTGATTGACTAAATGAACAGTCACTCTATTTTCAGTATTTTCTAATGTCTTACCAAATACACTGTTGTTTAACAACTTAAAAAAATCTTGTTCGAAGGAACTCTTTGCCTTTTGTCTCAATTGAGTGTTTAATTCTATATATTGTTTCAAATAAGGACTCTGTCTAAACGTAATTACTCTATGAACTTTTCGTAATATTAAGCCATGTTCTAGACACTTTTTTAAATGAACGTAATGTATAACATAATTATACTTGTTATATAAATTTGCAATTAGTTTTTTTGTTTTACCGCCTGGAGGTATACATTTCTCGGGACAAAAAGGTAAATCATTATGGTGATTGTGTAAATTTTCAGGGTACAAGAGATCGACTTCTAAAATAAAGCCCCACTCAGCGTTATCTTCAACATTTTCAACGTGTAAATTATCTATTTCATCTTCACTAAGAAATCTAAAACCTGAATACGGTAAATACTGACACATGCTGAAACCGTAAAGATTATTACAATCTAGATATACAATATAACTCTGAGGCTTTGATGTATTATATTCAGGCATGTATTTATTATTGGCTTTTGCATACCTATGGGAACACATGCACAAACCTCCTCGTATACCACTTTGAATCATTCTGATGATAAACAAGTCCGACACGAGTTCTAACTGAACGCCTGTTTTAAGCAACATTGCGTCGAAGGACAAACTAGGTGCGGTAATGTAAAACGCAGGATCTAAATTATAATGTTGCTTGCATGTTTTTCGAAACTTTTGAAATATATCTGTCAATAAAAGTACATCTGTTTTTAAGTATAAATCCGTATACTCGCCTAAATCATTTATTTTAAATTCGCTCCACACAGTCTTAACGTGATTATAATCTTCATCGCTAATATCTTCGTTAGTTAAAGAATTATGAAAACAAGATTTGGACGGTAAAGATTTTTGATCGTAACATTTCCAATCTGTCATATAGTCATACGGATATATACCTTTCCGTGTTAACAAACTAAATTTTCTTTCATCAGAAAAGTTAGATAGAAGATTGACAAAATCTTCTGTCTGCATTGTTTTAGCAAGTTTGTCTAAACTAGTTCCTAAAAAGTTAAAGGAATCTAAAAACCTTATTTGTATATACTCATTATCAGCAATATGAATAAACTTTGTGAATGTAATATATTTTTCCTTGTTACGTGGTATTATTTTAATTTGTCCAGGAATTTCGCCTAACTTTTTTATAAATAAATGGCAGTCGTATCCAGATAAATTATGAAAAAATATTGGAACGAACTTTGGTATTTTATTTTGTAGATTACAATGACTGTGTGCTGCGCCTCGGTATCGTCCTGTAATATGACAATGATCTCTAACTCTATCGGTTAACAGTAAATTTTCACATATCGACACCTCTGGGCTCAAAGGTCGTAAAGGACATTTTGGCGAAAATGACTTTTTGATGCAGCTTTACTCAGTTTTTAATTCTCTATCGATCTGTATATTCCGTTTTTGGAAACTCGCAAAAAATATGCCTTTACGACCCACATAATTTGAGACGTTAAACAAAATGTACCGTTAAAATATGGAAGTAAATATCACTCAGTTACCAGAGCGAACTCATTTTGGTAGTAAAGCAAAATAAAAAAACAACTTTTGGGGTTAAAATACATTAAAAATGTCAATTGTCCTATACAACCCAGAAAAAATAATTGAAATAAAACGAACTTGTCCTTTACGACCTAAATAATTTAGGAAAATGTTATGTAGGGTCCTTTACATCCTACATTTATAAATCAATATGAGTTTTACTCCCCATAAAATAATAATAATTTGAAATAAGTTCAACTTATATCCACAATCTGATACACTTGAGCTGTATTATTAACCTTTACGACTGTTTCTTATCTTGTCTATGAATAGTGATTCACTGTGGTTAGAGCGAGATAAAATATTAGATAATAATAATAAATAAATAATAAATCTTTATTGTTCAAGAAGAGCATTACAGAAAGTTAATATCACTAGTCTCCACACTAGGATTCCCTGTGTCGTGGAGACTAGTCTCCTTCGTCTTACAATAAATAATTAGGAACTAAGACAGATAACATATTTAGGGTTTTGATCTGTGCGAGTGGTAGATTGCAATGAAACAGAGGCGCTTTGCTTTACTGTAAATTATGTTTTATCTTTCTGAAATAAAGATCAAAATGCTTTGACCATTTGTGTTTTGCGGGTTCATGTCGACGCGTGCTATAGTCGCGGGAACAAGTTCACTTAATACGTGAGCTTGACAGATGCCCATTTTTTGAAATGTCACTCATTAAGCGAACTTGACAGTCAAGAGGTAGGTGTATTTGAATGATTAAATTCGTGTGACACGACACGATGGAAAACAGTGGCGATGAAGATGATAAAATAACATCCTTGAACCTTTACTAAAACGCCGTAATCATTTACTTACTGTATTAGCTAAACGAAAGACTAATATTAGGTAAGTTTAGTAGGTATTATGAGATTTTTAGTATAGTAATACCTACTTAGGTACTTTCTCGTAGGCATCTGCCTACATACCTACTTTTGTATGAAAAATTAATGTGTTTCAATGTGTTTTGGTGGATTTTACCTGAATTCTGTTACTTTTTAGCATAGCACAGCGGATTAGATAGGTACCTACTTACATAGTAGAGTAGTAGGTAGATATTACGTACTTTTGTATAAAAATTAAATGTGTTTATAATGAGGTCCATGAGGTCAGTCGTCAATCTTTACAAGACACATAAAAACAATTTTTTTTAGGTAAGAAAACCTAATGACATCTCTCGCCCTTGGGTGGAGCGAGAGGGTAAAAAACACACCCGGTCCCTTCTTTGCCATAGTTCCAGGGCCCCGAGGATCACTTCTGCATGACCCATGGCCCCTCCTGGGGACATGGGTCTGGTCTGGAGCGCTAGGCAAAGAAGACACAAACGTGTGACTTTTAGTCATTAAAAGTTTGACCCGCACTTAAAAAGGATTGATTTAATCATTTTCGAATTTTTTTTTGATAAATCTGTAAGGTAAATTATGTATAATTTAGTTTCCTTTTTTTTCAGAGTGTCTAAGGTATTATCGCCAAGAGATACTTATAGAAAATAATAAATTATCTCAATTTGATTACGAAAATGTACGTTTTATTTGTATGATTATGTTATTTCATGATTAATAAAGAAAATATAGTGGTACTTATACACATAAAATTTAAAAATTACGTGATCCATTTAATAATTAAGTTTAATTATCAATTAATCCTTTTAGAATACCTTAGCGGGTGATCCTTTAGAACGTAAAAAATATTGCACTTGTCCATTATTTCCTTACTTTGATTAATTTTGCACTGTAAAGTAGATTTACGCCCTAAGCTAAAATCATAAGATGAAAATTTTAGGGGGGTGAAGGACATTTATTTTTTAATTTGTGGTCGTAAAGGAAATCTATCTCGATAAATAAAGCATTAGGGTAAAATTGTAATACTGCCCAAGAGAGTACTATGAATTCTAAGCACTTCTCCAAAGTTTCATTTAAATACCTCAAGAAACAAAAAAGTTATAGTAAAAATACGTTTTTTTTTTTCGTTTTTTGCTTCTCCTGAAAAGTTGCATTTTGTCCTTTACGACCTTTGAGCCCAGAGGTGTCGATATATGACACTTAACAGCGAGCTTAAAATTAAGAGCATCTTCTTCTGTGAATATCATAGGTTCGCATTTGGATAGAATTCTATATATTGATTTAACATCTTCAGTCAAAAAGTTTACAAATTTTGTAACACAGTTATTACCGCGATAACTTCTATAACCTTTAACAGTATCATTAAATGATGATACTATATTATAGGCAAACGCGGCTGGCACGTGTCGTTGTGAGTAGGACGTATTAGCAGAGTCAAATTCATCGCAGGAAATAGGTTCCAGCAATGTTTCGAAATCTGCGTAAATAACGAATGGAATATCTTGTTTTCTATTATAATTTTTAAATTTTAAATAAGACCCTTGTTCTGGTAACACTGTCACAACCCCTCCACATAAATGTGTTTCAAATTGATTGAGAGTTGGAAAGAACAAAAAGCAAGTTTCGCAGAAGTATAGTTTACCATGATGTTTAGTCAACTGATTTCTGACTAGTCGAGGCAAATCTTTGATTAGACAATAATGAGAATTTGCGTTGCTTTCTAAAAACAAGAGATGGATGCTCTTAGATTTATTATTCATTGATGTATACAAAGGTCCGATGATTGTCTTATCATTTTTTAATCCGTACACAAAAATATTCAGAAGTGGATTATTTTTCTCAAAAACAGCTATGTCCGAAAATGTAATCGGAAATGACAAATCATCAACATTTAAAATATCACCAAAGTGAGGATACGATGAGACTCTATCAGGATGTTGCGTTGTAGGGTATAAAGCTGCCACAACACACCATAGAAAGCAATACTCGTCTTTGTTTTTAATATTCAAGCAAGCTTTTTTATTTTTTATCATTTTTGGTAAAGGTATAAATTTCGATCCACCGAGAGGCTGATATTTATTAATGTTTATTTCTAAATGTGAATTGCACAAAAATGTCCAACCGCTATCTCTTTCCTCGAACTCTTCAATTTTCTTTAAGAGTAACTGAACTGTTGATTTATAAATTGAATCAAAATCGTAATTAAAATTAATGATATAGTTTTTTGTAGCAAATGACTTTAATTCTTGTTGGTCACTTTTAAACATAAGAAAAAATGAAAAAAATCAAAATTAATTTTCACTGAGGTATGTTTCAGTACTGACTGATCTATTAGATTTTTTACTTGCTGACTAATATTATTGAGAAACATTTCTGGAAAAATATTTATCTGTTCCTTAGTTGCAATGATTCTGTAACTTACGATTCGTCCTTTAAACGAAGTATTAATAATTTCAATGTTATCGTGTATAAGGATAGTGCTATTTTTTTTATGAACATTGCTACGTAAATGACCTGACCATCGACGATTATCTACCAATACGTTGCAAACTGAACAATGAGGCATTATTGATTAATTTAGATTCAATACTAACTACTTAACGTTTGATTAACAGAATAAAGTCTCTAAGTTTAACGTATAAAGGATAATTCTGACAACTAAAATTAATGATCTTATTAAAGTCTTATAAGTACCTATACAGTAATAACCGAAGAAAGTATTAGGACGACTAGCCCGCTATTGACGTCCAAATAGAAACTGTTTGCTGTAGATCTCTAGTTGGCAAGATTCGAGGCGCTTATCAAAATATTTCTGGAAAGAGAAATGCATAATATTATTATTAATTTAGCGCTCAGTTCTAAGAGTTTAAAAATTTATTTCAGTAAAACAGTATATAAAAAGTATCTGCAATATATAGATATTGATATCACATATCCAGACAAAAACATAAAAAAAACAGACAGATAAAGGATTTGCTGTAATGAATAATCACTTCTTCATGAACTATGCAAGATTTTATTTCTGAGAAAAGAAATGCTCAATAGTTATTTTGCCCCTCAGTTCTAAGAAATTAAAAAAATATTACAGTAAAAATAGTGTATAAAATTACCTGTAATATAAAGATAATTATATCAATTATCCAGAGTAATGATTTGCTGTAGTTCTCTATTTGAATAGGTAATTATTTCTTCATAAATTAGTTGAAACGCTTATCAAAATATTTCTGGAAAGAGAAATGCATATATTAATTAGGCACTCGGATCTTAATATTATAAAAAAAATATTAAAGTAAAAATAACAGTATAAAAATTACCTGCAACTTGTAGATATCTATATCAATTATCCAGAGGTCAATTATCCAGACGCGTAAATATTTATTTTCATACGAAAATATTAAATTCCATGTAAATACAATATCGTCTTTTGAACAGGTTTCACACTCCGTCGTTGATTTTAGTAAATTATTGAAAATGTTGTTCGTAAAACTAATACCTAAATCATAACAGGATGTTATTACGATATTTCTCCAATAAAGCAGTAAAATATTTCATCATAATACTTGTTATTGCACAAATATTTGTTTTTAGGTCGACTAAGTTACATTTGCATCAATTATCTATTTTAGGTAAGGTTGACACGCATTCAACATTATTTTATGTTACTCGGATAATTTCTGCTGCGCAGCGTGTTGCGGGTTCGATTCCCGCACGGAATAAATATTTGTATGAACTACAAGTAGTTTTCCGGGTCTAGGTGTTTGAGTATGTGAGTTTAAATGTTTGTAAACGCACCTCACGATACAGGAGAAATTCCTAGTGTGAGGCAAAGTTCTTACAAAAAAAATGTAATATACTTAATTATGTTGTTAGGGTTCCATTCAACCAAATGTTATCATAGAATGTCATTGCTAAGTCTGTCCATCCTAGTCAAAAAAAAATAATTAAAAAAAACGAAAAATAAAAAAACGATAAATATCGAGGTAGTTAATGTTATGGATACTACTATACTACCTACGAATGACAAAAACAAAAAAATAAAAACGGTTTCAACTTGAAAAAAAAAAAAAAAAAAAAAACTCTTTTTCAATAAACTTAGTCGTTATGTTAAACATTGCTTACTAATCAACTAAAGGTATTAACTATTTACAGAACTCACACTTGATCACTTTTTATTTGTTATTAAAGTACTGTATCGTTTTGTCAGCCCTACGTTATTTCGCGACATCGACATTCGTTGCTATACGAATAACTCCTTAGTCATTATTTTTCAACCGGTATTATACGTCCAAGGAAAAAAGATGATTCATACTAACATAGTTGACCGAAAGTGATAATTTTTAAAATAGTGAATTATTACGCGTTTCCGATTTTATAAGCTACGTGTTTCTGGAGTACACTATACAATCTAATTGAAGTCTGCAAGTGTGGAAGTTATCTTCAAGAAGTACTCTACCATCGGTCATAATTAGTGTGAATCGCGAGTTGCTGTCAGTAGCGGTATTGATAACCATCAAACCAAATCAGTAAAATTCTAACTGCAGATTGAAAAATGTAAGTACCTATAACATATTCTGAGTGTTTCATACTAGAGGTCCGTGATCCGCTTGTTTATTTATAGACTGATTTTAACAAAAAACTTTTCATGTCTTTGTTTCAGGTCTGATACTGAGTATGATTATTATCAAACAGCTCCATTCCCTGACCAGAAAACTAAACCAACCCGCAAGCCATCTACAAAACTCAGTGGGAAACGCAAGTCGGATTCATCATCAACTAACAGAACTCGAACGAGGTAAACAATACCTTGAATTAACAATTTTTCCTCATCATCATCATCATTTCAGCCAAAAGACGTCCACTGCTGGACATAGGCCTCCCCCAGGCATTTTTTGGGGGGTTTGCCATAATCGCCACGCTTGGCAGGCGGGTTGGCGATCGCAGTATGGTTGTCAATTTTTCCTGCATTCAATTAATTAAAACTTGTAACATAAAGGTTTTAGGCAAAAAAAAAATACTTCAGTTTTTTTACTAATTTGTGTGTCAATAATGTGTTTCTCTTATTATTCTAACTATTGTGTGAACGAAGATAACGTCATATTAACACCCAGTTTTATTTTCAGTAAATTAACAAATACTGGTGCCGATATATTCGGTATCAGTCGCAGCCATGAAAGTGACACGGAGCTCGACACGGGTTCATCATGTCTACCATCATTCTTCGTAAACCGTGTGGCCAACGGTTGCGAGCGTCGAACAGCAAGTACAGACGGAGAGTACTACATCGACTGCAAGGTGTACAAGGCTAGCGACGCGCGCCTCACCGACTCCCAAGAGCTGTGGAAGAAGGCGCTCATTCGTGTTAAGCTCCAGAGCAACGTGGATTCTCCTCAATGGAGAAAACTACAAGAGTTCGTCCGTTCGGCTGACGAGTTGTTCCCAGAACAACCAAAATTTTACGACAAATGACTGTTGTTTCACACGAACGCTAATACCGAACACTAATGTAAACTTGTAACGTTATTGTGTGCAAATAAAGAGTATTGAACGGTCTGTTGTTTTTATTATTAATTATATTTATTCTGTTTATTACAACGAAGTGAACGCACGACATGCAGCGCAGCAGTCTTATCGCTCAACCACTGCGACAACCATGCCGTCAAATGATTCGCTTCGTCGAGCGACAGTCATGGGTCAAGTGGATCGAGTCGAGTTGATTGTCGATTATTGGGCGTTCTATACCACTTTCGGCAGCGAGGCGCACTCGCCGAGCGACTTGTCGAAAGTGGTATAGAATGCCCAATAATACCCTACTGTCAACTACCCTATTATGTTGGCGTCTGATTTTAGTCTAACTGGATGCATCTGAATACTAGTATTGTTCTTGAATACAATGCTTATCTGATCTCCACAACTCTGTTAGAACTGAATAATTCCATGGAAACATATAAATGTTGAAGTAAAAAGTGTCCTATGACCTAACCCAGGTCCTTAATGCGGGATATTGAAGTTTCGTAAATAGGATGAGTAATTTTTTCAGGTTTTTATATGGCTGAACCGATTTTTATGTTTTTTTTTTACTTTGATTTCATGGTGGAAAGCTACTGGCAAAAGCTTGTATTGTATGTAATTAGGTGAAGAAAATCGGAGCTACACGCACACCACTAATTGTCTCGCGTCATGGGGACATCCCTACGGCGTTTGACAGTTGACGACTGGTGAATCCTCGCGCGAACGGAATGGTGGAACGATGTTCAATTGTTTTGCGAAGAGTTTATAATATGTGTAAAATAAATTCTTGAAGTTAATAAGTTGTGGTTAATAGTATTTTATTATCAGCAAAACAAAAACGTGCAACTATATTTGAATTTCCACTTGAATTTCTGAAATTCAATACACGTGATAAAATGTGAGTTTTTGTCCGTCAAAAAATCTACCGTGTGTATCATTAGAGCTCACTTTAGCGTTGCTAATTGGTTTACAATATATATGATAACGTTGATCTACGTGCAAACTGAAAATTATAATTTATGTATTTTGTGCTCACCCAGAGCTGATCTGATGCCCTTTATGATTGACTTAAAATTTGATGTGAGAGTTCAACTTAGAGGTGAAACACCTTCTGATAAACCTCGTGTTAAAGTGAGCAACCTTTGATAATAGACTGATGAATATTATAATTTTTGTGTGTAGGAAAGAGTAGATAATGATATGAATGTCTAGGCATTGAAAAATATATTTTAAGATTTCGCGTGAAAGACCTCTATCTAAGAGTTAGAAAATCTGTCTAGGGAAAGTGTGATGATATTTTTTTAAATATTTTGTTATGTCTAAGTCTTAAAAATAAACAGTTATCAGTAGTTTGGGGTAGAAAGAGAGTAAAAGTAATGTGGATTTCTTTTGTTGTTGTGTTGTTGTTATTTTGTTTTCTTTTTTTGTTGTTGTGTCGACGCAAAACAACAAATAAAGGAAAAGAAAGAAAAATATTCATTTGTCGCAGGGATATGACGTGCATACAAAAAAAAAGCAATGAATGCTTATTAAAAAATACAACGCGTAACAAATATTATTTCAATAATATAGAACAGAAACAAGAAACTTGACAGCTGCACGTCGCGTGTCGCGACTGTGACTGCATAAAGGCTTGTGCTTGTCATTTTACAAGCGTCAGCTTTGTCAGCAAGCGATTCTAAAACCACTGTAAACTGGAATCTTGTTTATAGTTTGAAGTCGGTGTCCCAGTCACCCAGAATAGGATATCTAGATAACTTACATTTTCTTTCTTATAATGCTTATTTCTTTTAAATCTTATGTATGTCATAAGTAGTCAAAACTACTGCCCGCGATTTTCATCCACGTGAAATTATTGTAAACTATTATTTCGCTTTTTAAATCGTTTGTTAAACATTTCAAAGGTTTTCATTTTTTTTCAAGGAATGATAACCCTTTCTCAAATTAAAAGTAAACTTCAATTACCTACTCCTTATAACATCTGCTATATCTGCCAGTAAAAGTACCGACAATATGGCAATATGGCAACAGTTTCGAAGATTAGCCGGAAAATAGACAGAAAGCTTCTTCTGGGTAAGCTTTGTCCATCGTTGACCTCATCTCTGCCATTAGGGCAAGATTGAGGTCAAGAGTCAGCCCATTTAAGATACAATAAATAAGTAAATAATTAAAAATAAATGTTTTTTTATTAATTACCAGTACCGTTTATATTATTCATAATTATGCATTCTCTGCACCAGCCTCAAATTAATTGAGATAATAAGAAAATAATGACAGTCATGTCAATATTATGTAGGATAGGTATATGTCGCAGATTCAACACCGAGGCACAATATTTAGAGTTGACAATTTAGAATAACGCCATCTATCATCGATTTTCGGATCTATCATCGTTAAAGTCGGAAACGTCAAGCAGTGAGCTTGGGTGAGGTCGATGCAGAGCGTGGCAGGTCTGGTTTGACAGTTTTCGGTTGACAGATGACAGCTGTCAGTTGTCATATGTCAAATGTCAGTTGTGAGTGGTCGGTTGACGTTGACGTTAGACGCATTTGACTGGAGGGACGTTACTTTTTGGTGAGACACGAACGCGAACGGTTGTGCTGCCCGCGCTGTATCGAACTGACCGCGTTTCCGTACTTTAATCCATTTCCATCAGCTTGATCGTTTGAGATTTTGTTAATTTGTTATCGGAAGTAAATAAATAGACGGTTGTAATCAGTGTTGAGACTATTATTTCGTACCTCCGCCATGCTGAACTTGGAATCTGACAACGATGTACCCGAAATAGTTGACCTACCGTCGTCATCAGAAGTGCGATGTAACTCTAACGCCTACATAGTGTAAGCGACAGTGTTAAGCCGGAAAAGTGTAAAGACAATGCGCGTGCGTCTGAAAGTGACATAGAAACGGAAATGTGGTGTTTTATGTTCGAGCAGCTAAACAAAAACTTTATCGCTATTGTGCAAGCAATGAAGACACCTTTTGCGAGTACGGATATTCGCCTACCGCATTTTGACTCTGAAAAACGGAATATTGTCCCGCGTGCTTGGTTGGCAACAGCCGACATGTGTGTTATCGATCTGATATGGGAGAAACGGGACGAACGGGAGTCACACATCCACTGTAGGTGCGTCGTAAGTCGGCACCTCCGTCGCTGGTTGTCCTCCGCTGGGCCTCCTCCGGGTAACCGTTGGTCTCACCTGGTGGGGATGGACCGCCGGGGTGCTGTGAAGACAGCAGCGCCGTGAAACCGGCGCTGTGGCGTGCCTACAGGGGACGCAGCGAATTCCACGAGACTCATGGGAGAAGTTTCGTCATGGCGGTCGTCCATATCTTGTCCTGGGATGAAATGGAGCGATTTTAAGGAGCTGTTTATAGTCTGGAATGCCCCGTATGGTGATGACGATCGCGAAGACTCTGATGCGACATCAGAACCGGGATTCACTCGAGCTGAAGAAAATACGAAGAATGGTGCGATGACGTCACGGTGCGCTGAGAATTTACTTCGGCAGCGGCGCCGGCGGCGCGGCGGCGGGACGCGGCTTGGCGGCGCGTGGCTGACAGCGCGGCGGCGCGGCAGGCTGACCAAGCAGTGCCTGCAGCCTGCAGCAGAGGCAAATAGCGAGCGACGTGTTGAAGTTTGCTATGTGAGCAATCCCAGCGGTGTGTTGATGAATATCTGGTGAGTCGTACCATTTTACTATAATATTATGATTCTGGTGCCGAATGCTCTCTGATCAAAAATGTTTCGTTACAGTTCAGTGGCAAGCGTGTAAATAACATTGTAAATTGACCCGGGATAGGTCATGATAGTTTGTACTTCACAATTATTTACTGAGGTTATGATTATCGATTTACTATTAGAGATTTTATTTCATGTTGTACCGGGTAGCTGTTTAAAAAAAAAAAATGGAAAATTTAATTGGCGTTCGCCCCTAAGACGACCCACTGACCGCGTTGTGATTTTACAATAAGGATTTAACGTTAGTTAGACGTGTGATAGTGTTGTTTTTTGTGTCGTGAAAAGGTTGTTAGGTTATGTGATGTTTCAAATAAGCTCAAGAATGCTTCTAATATTCAAATTGATTTCAATACAGTTGATACAGATGTTCCGTTAGAATTTCGTTCCCAATTAATTAATCTATTGACAGCATATTCATCTTTGTTTACTAGTGATTTCTAGATCCCATATTACAACAAGACTAGTTGAATACTAAGTGGTCAACTTAACATTTAAAGTACCTAGCATAGTAAGAGTTTTCTTATAACCTGTAACGTTTTACAGGAAAAATAAAGTATCATGTTGAACAACCCTACTTTAAAAATTATTTTGATAAAGGCTCGAAATGATTATCTTGATGGTGTTGTGCATGTAACCGGATGGAGGTTACATGTGGAGGTGACTGGATAGAGGTTGCCTGTTGTGTTAGTAACCGGATAGAGGTTACGTGTTGAAGACCGGAGGGAGGTCGATTGTTTTGATGCTTATGGCCGGATGGAGGCTATAAGTGTGATGATGAAGACCGGATGGAGGTCGAATGTTTTGATGCTTATGGCCGGATGGAGGCTATAAGTGTGATGATGAAGACCGGATGGAAGTCAGAGTATGAGCACTGCAATATTTTAATGAGTTTCCTATTATTGGAATGAGTATGGGTGTTGTTCGACATGTCAGCTTTGAGAGAAAGATTTTGTTATGATTTTCGTTAGAACATGTAATGATTTTGATCAGAATACCTTTTATTCCCCACCCACTTGGGCCAGGAATGGCCGAACGACTGGTATTGAGCAGACTTCTGTAAGGCCAACTGTACAAAATTTGACTTCTGTTGAGACCGATTGAATTGTTTTAGCTCATGTTTTAGAAATTCTATTTCACGTTTTACCCGACAATTATTTGCGATTAGTTTCGGTTCATAATGTCATCAAATGAGATACGATTTGAGAAAATACGGTTAATTGAGACATGTGACGCAATTGCTGACTGTAAATTTGACTTTGACACTATAGACACTGACAAAACGAGATCGGGTGATGATGAAGGGGTCAGACCTTACGTGAGAGGTAAAAGATGCAAATGTAGTATGCAAGTGGCTCAGATTGCATACATTGTAATGCTGTTCGTTGCTGCACGCGTGTAAGTGTTTATTTGAGGGCTGTGACCAACGTCCATCATGGCAATGTAGTTAAAGGTGCTAAATAAAGGCAATGTGTTGAGTTGAGTTGATGTTGGGTACCGGATGGAGGTCCCATAGTTGCCGGATGGAGGCAATGAGATGTGTTGAGGTTGGGTACCGAATGGAGGTCCCATGGTTGCCTGTTGGAAGCTGTGTGTGTTGTATGGTACCGAGCAGAGCATTGCATACTAGATTTTATCGGATACTAGATTTGGTCGAAAGTTGATGATTCTTGAAGAATGTTGATTTCAATGTTGAGATTTTCTTTGAGGTTTGATGAGATTATGGATCAGAACAAAATTTTGTTTTGAATTGTGTGTGTGTGTTAATACTCCGACGTCTTGGTCAGGGAGGCCGAGTAAGGGACGATTTACTTTCCGTGAATTCTTGTTGCAGATACCTCACACGAGGACGTGTGAAATGTCAAGATGGCCGTGTCGCAGATTCAACACCGAGGCACAATATTTAGAGTTGACAATTTAGAATAACGCCATCTATCATCGATTTTCGGATCTATCATTGTTAAAGTCGGAAACGTCAAGCAGTGAGCTTGGGTGAGGTCGATGCAGAGCGTGGCAGGTCTGGTTTGACAGTTTTCGGTTGACAGATGACAGCTGTCAGTTGTCATATGTCAAATGTCAGTTGTGAGTGGTCGGTTGACGTTGACGTTAGACGCATTTGACTGGAGGGACGTTACTTTTTGGTGAGACACGAACGCGAACGGTTGTGCTGCCCGCGCTGTATCGAACTGACCGCGTTTCCGTACTTTAATCCATTTCCATCAGCTTGATCGTTTGAGATTTTGTTAATTTGTTATCGGAAGTAAATATATAGGCGGTTGTAATCAGTGTTGAGACTATTATTTCGTACCTCCGCCATGCTGAACTTGGAATCTGACAACGATGTACCCGAAATAGTTGACCTACCGTCGTCATATATATTGGTTTGAACTTTCACAATTTCATCTAACATTACAAAATACGTACAATAATTATAACTCGTTAAGCAACTATTGAAACTTAATCCTCTATTAATTAAATATTAACATATTGAACCTATATTACTTCAATTAATATTTGCTCTAGAGATCAAACATCAATCGAACCCGCCGCCACGTGTTCGTAATTGAAGCGGGTTATTTGGTGTTGCTTCAATAGCTGTTGAAAGTTTACCTTATTTATTAAAAATCTTTTTTTAGGTACCTACTTTTATTCGCTGAATTTTTTAGTTTTTTTACGACGACGTGTAATTGAGCTCGTAGTTAAATCATAATAGCTACACGGGTCAATGTCCAAGGTTAAACAGCGCTTACTAAGGTGAATATATAGATGGGTGACCATTCATTTGATTCAGATATTATAGCACGTAAACCGTTGGTCTCCCCTGTCACCTGTAGACATGCTGTAGACGGTCGTTACAGGTAGGTCAGTGGCTTGAAAGTTTGACAACTAATGGAACCAAGGGGTACCTTCACGCCCGTCGGGCCACGGATTTTTGTACTATGATGACGTGGCCTCGGCGCAAGGGCAAAGAAGGAACATGGGTTCGGTTTTTAGTCAGTAGAAGTCTGACACTCCCCTTTGCTCTGCCCAAGAGCGGGGGGGGGGGGGGGCGCTCGAGTGTGATTTGATGATTTTCCACCCACCAAAAAAAAAAAAAAGGAGTACCTGCACCCAGTCGGAGCTGCGAGTTGTTCGCAAAAGATATCGGGACTTCGGACATAGGGCTAAGGGCTCGTTTACGGAGACGCGGGGCGTCACGCGGCGCGTGCAGAAGTGTCTGAATATAAAGGGCTGGTTCACAGAGACGCGGGGCGTCGCGTGCTTTTTATTAATTTACTGAGAGACGGGTCCAGCGCAACAAACGCTGCATTTTAAACTAACGAGTGAAAAATCACTTCTCGTAAAATCGAAGTTTGAAATCGTTAACATTTTCATACATCGCCATGTGTTTGAATTAAAAACGCAGCACGTGCCGCGCGACGTCCGCCTGTACGTAAACATGCACTTAGAAGGAACATGGCCGGTTTTTAGTCAGTAGAAGACTGACACTTCCTTCCGCTCCGCCCAGAGCGGTAGGAGTCATAATTATAATGAAACCCCATCCTCCAAAAAAAAAAAACCTTTCTGAAGAACGGCACGACTAAGCTCAGTGAAAATCTATCTGAGGGATTAATTCGATATTTTTTGTCGTGTTATACTAAATATAATTTACAAGACAGAGTATTAGGTATTACTGCGTATAATATCAGCTGTAAATGTCTCCTGCAGACACGTACCTCCTTTATGAACGGACTGGGCTCTGCAATAAAAACTACACTTAGTTGCAGGTTAGTGTTCACAGCAGCACTAATTTTCTTTCAGTGAAACCTATTTAGTAATAGTATTATCATTGAGTCTATATCTAAAGGGTTAGGGTCTGGGTCTCAAGGTTCTTAAGGTCTATGCAGAGGTATACTGTTACAGTCACTAGCTATATGAGTATTTATACATTTAGCAAACTTTTAAGTGGATTATCTCACGGAATAACTATTTCAACTTAAAGATAACAGCTGTTTCGTAACAGTATAGGTTCCAAAATCCTATGTTCGGAAAATTATAAGGATAGAACCAACAAAGAAAAAAAAAACACATTCAAAAGTGTATACATATTAGTGGACGCGACGACGACGGAGTAATCAATTATTTCGGCAATATTAATTTAATGTAGGTAGTCAACGGTGAGAAGATATCTTTGGGTCTACCCCTGGCTAACCATTCGATAATATCAGTCGTGAAATTATGTTACAACTAGTATGAATATACAGCTACGTCATTCGCTCTGATCAGGTCCCCTGAGTAGGTGTCACATACCGAGGTCTCGAAGCTACGTTGGCATTACGTTGGTCGATATTAAATATACGTGAAATTAATAAACTTCTGCATTTGCACGATATTAACGTTCGTACTGTTACGTCCTTCACCTGTACCCTTTTTGGTCTACTCAGCTGTCTACGCTGCATCCCTGCTGCTGACGCAGCATCCTCTCATTCCTCTCTCCCACTCATCACAGTCCAGCACGCCAGTCGTCTCCCAACCATCCTACCGTGCACATGTATCTTGCATTCGTGTCTCTTTTATTATTTTAATATACAAGTTTATTTTAGCCAAAGTAATTTTCTTTTTTAAAAACCTAAATCGGAACCCGGTTATAACATTGGTGGCAGCGGTGGGATTATAAATCCTTGGAATCCTATCAAAAAGTGCTAAATTCAGTGCCTAAGTTAAAAGTGAAAGTGCTTCAAAAGCTCCAGAGACGACTCACACCGGTAAAACCCGGTACTGGCCTAATTCGAGGTCACTCCAGTTCCTGAGTTCCAGAGACGACTCACACCGGTAAAACCCGGTACTGGCCTAATTCGAGGTCACTCCAGTTCCTGAGTTCCAGAGACGACTCGCACCGGTAAAACCCGGTACTGACCTAGCCTAAGGTCACTCCAATTCCAGCTCCAGTTCCAGTTCCAGATCCTGCGAAACCATGAAAAACATGTACGCAATAATACTGCGAGTTGTGAACATAATATTTTCCTATAAGTAAAGTGATCAAAGTTTAAAAGTTCAGTTCGACAGTATAGTATAAAATCATTCAACAACCTAACAACGGATGTTATGTCTCGTCGCTCGTCGCAGATCCAGACTCATCATACTGCATAACTAAGCGATAAGAATACATTGTCGACCGAAACCCGTTAACTAATCTTATTTCCAGACTTATTATATATAGTTATTCTTTAGTATTATAAATTGTTGTCAACCATGACGTCCCAAAATAAAAGAGACGTAAAAGAAGAGTCTACAGAAAGCATACCCTTAAGTGTCATACTAAAATTTATAAAACCCTTCGATGGAAGTAGAGAAAAATTGAATGCATTTATAAACAACTGCGACAATGCCATTTCCCTAGCCTCTTCTTACGAAGCCGACATCGTCTTCAAGTACATAATCAGCCAATTAGATGGCAAAGCCGAGATTGCATGCTCAATCAAGGAATTTGATTCTTGGCCAACCCTTAAAGACTTCCTTCAGAATCAATTTGGCGAGCGTAAACACTACGCTCACCTTCTTGCAGAGCTCCAGGACTGCAGACAAGGGGCTCAAGAGAATGTTAACCAATTCTCCCTTAGAATAGAAACCTGTTTATCTCAATTGCTGACAGAAATCTCTATATCCGGTCATAAAAAGAGTGAACTAACCGGCAGAGTAGCTGCAATGGAAGACCTAGCCCTCCACACGTTCACGATGGGCCTTAACCCTCGCATTGCAAACATCGTTAGGTGTAGGAATCCCAAAAACCTCAATGACGCAATAAATTACGCGATTTCCGAAGAAAAATTGCAGCAATATTCCTACAAGCAAACCTTAGCCGTAAAATCACATCGTCAAAATGATCCATTTAAACCTAATAAATTCAACAATTCTAATAATTATCAACCCCAAAAACATACTTCTCAACAACCCTCTTCAAATGATCCATTCTGCAGATATTGCAAGAAATCGGGGCATATTCTAGAAAAATGCCAACTCCGCGAATACAATAATAAAAGATTCAATAACCAAAATAGGTTCTCCTCTTCAAGTGCGCAGCCAAGCACATCTACTTTCAAACCACGGATTAATGCGGTAACCGAAGTTGAAAGTTATGATACCGTTGACAACAGTTTAAACTAAATAATGTCCCGAATAAGCGTCGCACGGGACAGATAAATTCCATAGACGACGCCAAAAATCAAACATTGACCCATGGACAGGGTAACCAGCCCCAAATTCGTGGTCATTCCATCCAAGTCAAGCAACAGGGTAACCAGCCCCAAATCGTAGACTCTAAATCCTTCATGACCCATGGACAGGGTAACCAGCCCCAAACTCGTGGTCATTCCATCCAAGTCAAGCAACAGGGTAACCAGCCCCAAATCGTAGACTCTAAATCCTTCATGACCCATGGACAGGGTAACCAGCCCCAAACTCGTGGTCATTCCATCCAAGTCAAGCAACAGGGTAACCAGCCCCAAACCGTAGACTTCATCCAAAATCCTGAAAATAAAAAATATATTAATGAAGAAATATATGAATTCACATCTAATATATCAAATAAATGCTTACCTTATATAGAGGTAAATTCTCCCGTGTCCTCTAGAGATCTATCCCTCCTCGTCGATACTGGTGCTTCTATAAGTTTAATAAAAAAATCAGTCATTGACATCATGCCTGTTATTGACGAAACGATTAAATTCAAAATCAAAGGCATTGATTCAACCGCCGAAAATCCTATATGCACATTAGGACAAATCCCTATAACCATCTATACACATGATGAATCCCACAGCGACTGTAAAAACCTAACACATATGTTTAATATAGTTGATGAATTAAGCTTATCCTACGACGGTATTATTGGCAACGACTTATTCAATTCCACGAGTAGCCAAATTAACTATGTTGAAGGCGTGTTGCATTTAAACGATATTAAACTTAAAATACATTTCAATGAACCCGTTTATACTATTATACCACGCAGTGAAACAGTAATTGAATGTACTGTAGCAAATCCGGAAATAAAAGAAGGCTTAATAATCGACCAACATATTTCCCAAAATATATTAGTTGCAAACTGTCTAGTACAAGTAAAGAATAACAATCGTGTTAATATTTCCGTTGTTAACACCTCGGAAGAACCTGTAACGATTCCATCTGATCTTAGATTACATTTAAAGCCTTTCAAACTGGAGACTTCAGTCTTCATCGGTACCGTAGCCGAATCCCATACTCGTGAACGCACAGAAGAAGTTTTAAATCAGCTTCGCGTGTCCCATCTTAATCCAGAAGAAACTGAGGCATTATACTCTGTTTGTTCTCAGTTTTCAGACATTTTCCATCTACCCAACGACCAGTTAACCTGCACTGATGCAATAGAGCATAAAATTAAAACCACATCCGATAACCCAATCCATGTTAAGACATACAGATTTCCCGAATGTCACAAGAAAGAGGTAGATTCTCAAGTTGAGAAAATGCTGAGACAAGGTATAGTAAAACCTTCCATGTCCCCATGGTCCTCACCAATTTGGGTAGTACCCAAGAAGCTCGATGCTTCCGGCCAAAGAAAATGGCGCGTCGTAATTGATTACCGCAAACTTAACGACGTGACCATTGGCGACTCTTATCCTATTCCTAACATAGCCGAAATCCTAGATCAATTAGGCAAGTGCAAATACTTTAGCACATTAGACCTAGCTTCCGGTTTTCATCAGATAAACATGTCTCCTGATGATTCCCCCAAAACAGCATTTTCAATCCCAACAGGGCATTACGAGTTCACTCGTATGCCGTTTGGATTAAAGAATGCACCATCCACCTTTCAGAGATTAATGAATTCCGCCTTATCTGGTCTCCAAGGCATCCAATGCTTCGTTTATCTTGATGATATCGTAATTTACTCATTTGATATCCCTTCTCATATAGATAACCTAACTAACGTATTTTATAGACTCCGCCAATTCAATTTAAAACTACAACCGGACAAATGTGAATTCTTGAGAAAAGAAGTCTCATATTTGGGCCATGTCATTACTGACAAAGGCGTAAAACCAAATCCTGAAAAACTAAGAGCAGTTCATGAATTCCCAATACCAAAAACTCCTAAAGACGTCAAATCATTCCTTGGTTTCGTCTCATATTATCGTAGGTTCATCCCTGATTTTTCAAGCATTGCAAAACCTTTAACAAATCTGCTGAAAAAGAACGTAGAGTTTGTTTGGTCAAACGAACATCAGTTATCCTTTGAAACCTTAAAAAATAAATTAACTACAGCTCCGCTATTATCATATCCTGATTTCTCCAAACCATTCCTTCTCAGCTGTGATGCATCTAATTATGCAATCAGCGCTATCCTTTCCCAAGGCGAAATAGGCAAGGATAAGCCTATCGCCTATGCTTCCCGTACACTCAACAAAAATGAGTGCAACTATAGCACAACTGAAAAAGAATTACTTGCAATTCTCTACGGCTGTAAGACCTTCCGTCCTTACCTCTATGGCAGAAAGTTCACAATAATTACTGACCATCGTCCCTTACGTTGGCTATTCAACCATTCTGATCCCAGTAGTAAACTCCAGAGATGGCGATTAAAATTAGAGGAATACGAATATGAAATAATATATAGGAAAGGGAAACTTAATAATGCCGCTGACGCATTATCCCGCTATCCTATAACTAAATCTGTCAATCCTATAAACCCTATACCTAGTACTTCTAATGAAAACTTACCTTCACCTTCCACTGATCATCCAAATCCAATATCACCTGAAATCTCGAGCCCTATATAGTAGTTCTAGTACCCCAGATGGTAATTATTCAGAATTCCTTAAAACTACCGCTAAAGATTTTAATCCTAACGTAACCATAATAGAACACAATGAAAGCCTATCCAAAACTAATAAGAAACATATCATCATCCCTACATCCATAGATATGGACGAATCTGTCCCGTATACTCAAGAAATCATATCCAATATTCCTAATTTAAGTGAATTTTCTTTATTAGAAAGAACTTTACATTCCTTTCTTAAATATGAATTCGAAAGTAAAATTTATTACTTTATTTTCACCAAGGTCAATCACTTTGACACTTGCACGTATGAAGATATCTACAAGTGTCTTCAATCCGTAAGAAACGAGTTAGTTGTCAGCCTCGCAGGGCAAAATAATCCTGAAATAGCCATATCCGATTTTAATAATCCCTTCGATACTCATCAGTATATCAAATTATATAATATGATCCTATATTTATTTCACAACTCAGAAATGACTATACACATTTACAAGAATACTATTATCTACCCATCATTAAGTGAAGTCCCTAGAATAATGAAAGAAAATCATGATCTCCCTATAGCCGGTCATCTTGGTTCTGGTAGAATGCTGAAACGCATCCAAGAAAAATATTACTGGAAAAACATGCGAGTAGATGTTGAAAACTACGTCAAAAAATGTCCACAATGCCAAATTAATAAAGCCCTCAGACGAACTAATCGTGCCCCTATGCAGATCACTTCTCTCTCCACACGGCCTTTTGAACGTGTAGCTTTCGACATAGTAGGACCACTACCGGAAGCTGGTAACGATAACTATAAATACATACTGACGCTCCAAGATGACCTCTCTAAATTCTCAGCCGCTTATCCAATTAAAAACACTACTGCTGAGGAAACATGCGAATGTTTAGTCCATTTCATTACTTTATTCGGAATACCTAAAACAATTCTAACAGACCAAGGCACCAACTTCACGGCCGAACTATTTAAACAAACGTGTAATTTATTGAAAATAAAGCAATTATGGTCCACCCCGTATCACCCTCAGACACAGGGTGCTCTCGAGAGAAGTCACTCCACCTTAAAAGAGTACCTAAAATCTTATGTAAACGAACAACAAAACAACTGGCCCCGCTTTGTGTATACAGCCATGCTTGCGTACAACACAGCCATTCATTCAACTACTCATTTCTCTCCCTATGAGCTTGTATTTGGAAACAAGCCCTATATACCTAATTCCATCTACGAAGAAGCTGCAGGAGCAACTTACCCTGAATATGTTCGTATACTCCAAAATAGGCTCAAGTATTGCAGAGCAAAAGCAATAGAACATATACAAAAATCAAAGACTAACTCCAAAAGTTACTATGATATTCACACAAGGCCAATTAAATATAAAGTCGGCGATATTGTCTACCTTAAAAACCACTTACGCCTTAGAAAAGCTCTCTCACCTTTATGGAAAGGCCCGTTTAAAATCGTGAAAATCCATGGCAACAATACCGCGTCACTATTAATTAACAGACGTCACGTCAAACACCATTTTGACGAATTTAAATTAGCAACTAGCAATGAACCATAGTACCTATCTTATTTAATATACAATTTAGTTAATTTAAATTATATTTTCTTACAGAATTGGTTACATTTATCCTACCCTGGCGTCAAACAGTCAAGGATATATCCAGCCAGCATCAGACGACGCAGGCATATATTTTGACCCCATTGGCTCTCTAAAAATAACAGATGATACTTTAGACATTATCATCCCCATAGATATCTCTTTCATTCAACCACATTTAAATAACATAAGGGGTATCCTAAGAACTTCCAAATTCCTATGTAATCAAAGCAATGCATACTATGAAGACGAATGTCACTATTTGTTCCAACCATTGTCATCCCGTTTTTCTGATATAATTAGAGACTTCGATTCTATTTCCCATCTTATATCTAAAACCCATAAAAGATCTGCCTGGTTTGGTGGAATCGGCTCAGTAATCAAACAACTGTTTGGAAATATGGACCAAAATGATGCCGAAAAATATAGTAATGCCATTCAAAGTTTAGAGATTGATCAAACTAAATTAGCAACCCTCATGAAAGAAAACATGATGATTACAACATCCACACTATTGTCTCTTAAAGAAGTTATCGATGAAATTAATACAAATGAGGTAAGCCTTAGTTATGCCATTGATAACCTAAACCAGGAAATGGTCAACTTAACACTAGTTTCCAATAAGCTATTAATTAGATCTAAAATATCGGGACTGTCGAATATTTTAGAAAGTAGTTTATTAACCTTATCATTTAAGTTAGAAGATATAATTAATGCTATTATGTTTAGTAAGTCCAATATGCTATATCCATCTATTATTACCCCTAAACAATTGTTTTCGGACCTTGTAAATAATTATAGATTTCTCCCTAGTAATAAGCAATTACCTGTACCCTTAACCTTAGACAATATTCACATTCTAGAAAACATATCCGATGTATCCAGTTATTATGCAAATAACAAAATAATATTTGTATTACAAATGCCTTTAGTAAACACTAAAGAATTCGATTTGTATCATACTACACCTTATCCTATTGCCCTTAAAAATGTAAACAAAACATTGTATTCTACAATAATACCATCCACTAAATATTTGGGCATAACCAAAGATAAATTATCTTATTGTAAATTAAATTCACTGAATAATTGTAAAGTTATAAATACGCAATATTATATTTGTGAAATTTCCAATGTATACTCTACGTCAGCCGTACCAATATGTGAAACTGAGGTTATTTCAAAAGCGTTGACTTCCGTTCCGCCTCTTTGCAGAACTGAATTCATTAATGGTAATTTTGAAACCTTTCATAAATTACATAGTAATCAGTGGATATACATGATTAGTCAAAAGTCTAAAATAACTATAGACTGTAATAATCAAGATTTATCTGAATCTTCTATTTCCGGTACTGGTATACTAACTATACCAGACAACTGTATTGCCTATTGCAACGACAATAAGTTAATACCTAAACATAACATCGAAATAAAATTAAAGCCAATAGTATTGCACTTCGAATTAATTAATGATACTTGTTGTAGTTCCGACACATATTTAAAAGAAAATATTAAAGTTCCTTACGTTAACTTAAAAAACATTAACAATTTAGACTCTCTGTTCTCAAATTATAATAAAGTAACTGATCAGATACAAACAAACCTTAATGGAGTAATTGAAAAACCTCACATTGTCCTTTACGGTAATTATTATTCCTATACTACTGTTATTATAAGCCTAGTTATAATCTTAGTTATTTCCTATAAATTGTACTCTTATTTTAAGTTTGTTAAGAAATCTAGATGTACCTCTTCTCCTGAAACTCCCGTAGAAATGGCATCTACTGATGTCGAAGAGATTCCTGCTCCTCGTCTCCGAATGACCTAAAAACCTGGAAAACCTACCTTTCCTCCTGGCGTCAACTTACCTTTCCACCCGTAAGTTTCCTCCTAATCGGGGGGCTGTTACATCCTTCACCTGTACCCTTTTTGGTCTACTCAGCTGTCTACGCTGCATCCCTGCTGCTGACGCAGCATCCTCTCATTCCTCTCTCCCACTCATCACAGTCCAGCACGCCAGTCGTCTCCCAACCATCCTACCGTGCACATGTATCTTGCATTCGTGTCTCTTTTATTATTTTAATATACAAGTTTATTTTAGCCAAAGTAATTTTCTTTTTTAAAAACCTAAATCGGAACCCGGTTATAACAGTACCGTGTTAGCATTGTAATATACGCTTGTTTGGTTTTCGACGAGAATTCCCATATCACTACCTTGACTGTTATATTCCGGTCGTGGCATATTACTGTTTTGTCGAGCTATGAGAGTGAGGATAGTGTGGGTGCACCTCTGGACGTAGACACAAGCAATAATATAATAGTAAATGCTTGGTAAAGTTCAAACGCGAATTTCTCTTGAAAGAAATAACAATTGTAAATTTAAATATGACCTACTTTATGGTAATATAGGTTCCAAAATATGTATTAGTTTCGTAACGTAACAAGAAAATGAAATTTATGCAGTAGCTGAAAATTGCTTCTAAATGTTATTAAGTCTATACATATTTAATTTTATGCTCGTTGCTACACACTTGTGCAATACCATGGTTCCTGCACTGGTTAGTCTCAGCTAAACTGACTGGTATGACTGAAAATGGCAAGATAAATAAGATCAAAATATAAGGCAATACTTTATGGGATTAAAGTAATCATAATAAACACCTTTTGCTTTTTAATGACATTAAGAAAAAAAAAGGCTTTTGTTCTGGTTTCGCTTAACTTACACGTTTTTTAAGGATCACTCGTGTGTCTGTCTGTCTGTCTGACCATTCCCCTCCCCTTTTCTCCGATACTACTGAACCTAAAACTCTAAAAAAACCGGCCAAGAGCGTGTCGGGCCACGCTCAGTGTAGGGTTCCGTAGTAATAATTCTTTTTTTGTTTGAAATACGGGCCAATGAAACTTGACCTCTGGATTGTATAGGCGCTCATACGATTCAGGGACCAAATTATATTGGTTAACTGCAGTTTCCATCTGTTGTTTCCATCCAAGTTCAAAATAATTTTCCTAGAAAGTCCTTATAAAGTTCTACTTTTCAGATTTTTTTCGTATTTTCTAAACTTATGGTTCAAAAGTTAGAGGGGGGGGGGGGGGACGCTTTGTTTTTTACTTTTGGAGCGATTATTTCCGAAATTATTGACATTATCAAAAAATTATTTTAGTAAACCCCTATTCATTTTTAAATACCTTTCCAACAATATATCACACGATAGGGTTAAAATTAAAAAAAAAATCACTTCCCACTTTACATATAGGGGGGCTACCCTAATAAAACATTTTTTTCCAATTTTTATTTTAGCACTTTGTCGGCGTAATTGATACACATATTGGTACCAAATTTCAGCTTTCTAGTGCTAACGGTCACAGAGATTAAGCGAGGACGGACAGACGGACAGACAGACAGACAGACAGACAGACAGACAGACAGACATGGCGAAACTATAAGGGTTCCTAGTTGACTACGGAACCCTAAAAACACAGAAATTAGTTCAACACGTGCAGATAACAGGAAAACCTATAAGAAGTCATGGTACGGAACCCTTCTTGATAAAGTCCGACTTCATATATCATATATTTTTTTATATAGATTTTTGGTTTTAAAAACTAAAATCTCAGAAGCTACTATCCTGTTTTCTACAAATCTCTTAGCTTAGAACGAATAAGCTTAAACTGAATGATGCGATTCCAAAAAACGAGTTGAGTAGCTGCACTTTGCCAATGTTAAAGCAATAAGCTCAATGGCCTTTGATGTTATCCAGTTCCCGAGATTTCTCTCCAGTAGGAAAACTTAAAAATAATAACTGGATTAATAAAGCAGCTAGCTTCACTTTGTTAAAAAAAAACAGTTTACTTTATTTTTATTTTCCTGGCTAATTGACTCCTTTGAATGCCTGTTAATGTTGAATTGAAATAAATGCATTGTTTATGAATTTGTTATGAGCAAATGAATGAATTACTATTTAAAAAAAAAATTGTCTGCCTTGTTGGTCGGAACGCGACTGCTGAGCATAAAGCCTTGGGTTCGAATTTCCACTAGGAATTTCACAAAAGCAGCCATGAAGCCTGAATTTGGACTCAATTAATGGGAATCGGCTCGCCCCTATTACATGGGGCCATTATTGGCGAAATGTGGGTGTACACCTCTACCTAAGTGGATGTTTACGTACAGGCGGGGCGTCGCGCGACGCGTGCTGCGTTTTTAATTCAAACACATGGCGATGAATGAAAAAGTTAACGATTTCAAACTTCGATTTTACGAGGAGTGATTTTTCGCTCGTTAGTTTAAAATGCAGCGTTTGTTGAGGTGGACCCGTCTCTCAGTAAATTAATAAAAAAAAAGGGGAGAAGAGTTTGTGGCACGCGCCGCGCGACGCCCCGCGTCTCCTTGAACCAGCCCTAACAGTTCGGGAATTACAGGCGTGACGTTATGTTATACAGTGAAACTTGGCTAACTGGGACCTGGATAAGTGAGAAACCTCTATAACTGGAACTCATGCTGAGGTCCCATGAGACAGACAGACAGACAGACATTGGATATTTGAGACACTGGGTAAGTGGAATACCTCTATAAGTGAGACAAATTTTCAGGTCCCTTGAGGTCTCACTTAACCAGGTTTCACTGTATTTATAAAAATCAAGATTGTGGTTAATTTCTTCTTTGCCAATCTGCTGGGCAAATATTTTATCACCATCTTTAATCCTATATTAGCCAAATAAAACCAAATCATTTTCATAATAATATAGACATTAGAGAGTCATATTTCAGACAAATTATGTTAAAATATTGGAGGTGGTAACACTAGACTAAACAATTTATATTCAGACACTGCGAAGGCTTATTCGAGGTCATGCGGATAGACTAAATTAAATTAGTTTGTTTCATATGAGTTTTATAATGTCGCAAGCTTGGCACTAAATATCTACTAATATCGCTACCTTCGTAACTAATAATGTTGTTAAATAATAAACATGATTATGTTAGCGTCTCGTCTGTGTGTTTGTTACGTTTGAAAACTTTGAAACTGTCAACTTTCCAAATAAACCTTGAACTTAGTCTAGCGATAAAGTTGAAAGTCTATTCTAACTCAGAGATATTTTTAATGATTAGTTAAGCCCGTCACTTAGTAAAGATTTGTCATACTTTTCAAAACTACGAGTATCAAAACCTTTACTAAGTGATGGCCTAAGTTGTCATTAAAGCTCTATATGTACATTAAATCAATAAATAATAAAGCGCTCCACAAAAGTGATCGCTTGCTTGAATAATAATAAAGTTGATCTTACGAAGTTTTTATTGTGCAGAGTATTGAATAGATTTTCATAAAATCTTGGCTGGTTGTCGGGTAATTACAGATGAAGTAAAACCGGGTATTTTCCGTTCTATGTGTGGGTATTCTAAGCGTGGGTGAAAAACATGCTGTGCTTGCCTACAGCTATTTTACTACACGGTTTTGTTAAAACACGGTTTTGTTAAAGCTTTTAATAAAAATAAGTCCGTTGTAACCCTTTGCAACCTAGCTGGCCGGGCTTAGTACGAAGTTTTAATAGAATAAGGGCCAGCTTATGCTGGTTTAGATATTACAGAACTGTAGATAGGGACTGTTTTTTACAGGCAAACTTATTTGGAACCAAAATTGAATGAGTTAGCTGAAAGTTGGGTGAGTCTGAATTAAAAAGTTAAAAGTCCATATCTGTTGAAATGAAGAGTCCGCACAGCACTGGTCCCTCGCCCGTCTGTTGTTTATTATTGTTTAGTTCGTCAGTTTTGTTGATACTTAGGTCAGTTTCGCTGATTGGACAGTTTCTAGTGTTTGGCAATTTCGATTCTACGTATACCACGCGGCATATAAGTTGAACATGCGCAGTAGTCGAATTTTAGACGTCCCATACAAATCAAACAGGGAACCTGCGCAGAACGACTCTATTTTGTTTCAAGTTTTTTTGTTTTATTTGCCTAGGACTCTACATAGTTTTATTCGTCGTTACTGTACAGATTTTCAATTTGATGACTGTTATCTTGCGTTCAACATATCGGATTAAATAAACGGACGAGATTTAAGAGTGAGGGAAACTGAATAGTGATACACGAACTCGAAATGACTGCATTGGTACATTTAACAGAGAGCCTTGTGTGAGTTTTTATTTTATTATCTTTGGAAAACTTACAGCTAGGTCGACACAATAGTTTAGTTGATAAAACAATATGGCCAATTACAGGTTTCCACAAATAGTTATACAATATTTAAATAAAGCAAAAACAAAAAGACAGTGCTAAGGATTAGTAGACAGAACAAAAAAAAATATAATAAAAAAAAAAACACAAATTGACAAAGTACATGTTATGGGTTGTCGAAGAACTGATTACAGAGGGCGGAGCGTCTTCTTCAACTTCGACACTCTTGTAATAAAAATGTCGATCTCAACCACCTGGCAAGTTGTATTGAGCACATGGCTCTTCCTTATAATACGAGTTACCTCTATAATTGGTTTTTGTCGTTGTCGTCCTCCTTATTCGATCCTGGTTACCTACGTATATTTTAATTTGTACTGAACCAGAACTATAATCAGCTACAGGTTGGTAAACCCTAATATTAAGCCATACAAAGCTTTCTCTAACGAGGTCGAGTAGGTTTCACCAATGAGACAAAAAACATTCACTAGGATCACACAATATGTATTGTCACAGTTTCTGGCTTCTCTAGTTTATCCTCATTCGGCTACAGTAAGGACTGATCAATTTTGAAGTTTGGTAACCACGCGTGGGATAAGTACGTAGAGTTTATGTCAATCGTGTGTAATAAGGGCCAATTTGGAATATCATTGGATTGTGGAGGTGGGATGATTGTATTACTTATGAAACTACCAGCTTATGCCCGCGGCTTCGCCGTCTTTCATTTCGATAATGGTCTCATGGAACGGGATAAAAAAAATTGTTTGGTGGACTTATTTAATACTAGCTTTTGCCCGCGACTTCGTTCGCGTGGAATAGTGACTTCCGGAAGATTTTTGGTTTATCTCGCGAAAAAAAAAAAAAAAAACTATCCTATGTCCTTTCTTAAGTTCCAAACTATGTCTGTACCAAATTTCATCAAAATCCGTTCAGCCGTTTAGGCGTGAAAGAGTAACAGACAGACAGACAGAGTTACTTTCGCATTTATAATTAGTATGGATTATTGTAGATAATAATAATGGTCTGAATAAACTTGGGCTAATAAATTCATAGTTTATGGTTTGTAATAATATAGTCATTATTAGATTTTTATAATAGAGCCAATCTCAGCCCTAATATAAAGTAATAAAGTAGCCTTTTATTACTGGCTCCAAAATTTTAGATTAAAATGACATAAAATTCAAAGTTAATAGATTCAAGTTTTTGATTAAATTTAAAATTATGTTTAATCTAGAACTTTTAGTTTCATATTATCAGCGAGACCCAAAAGTTGTTTTTGATCCAGGTTTAATAGAGGCCTATTTGTTTTGTGAAATTACCAGTTTAGCATGTTTGCCCGTTCACTGCGTGTAAGAAAACAAATTTAATTAGATTTTTCCTCTGGTATTGTAATTGCTGTATTTCAGCGAAATAATTAATTCGATAGTAATAAGTAGTAACTAATAATTCCGATGCGGATAACTTTTTTGGCGTCCTTGTTTGTCTATTTATAGTTTGTAAATTAATAATGTAGCACAATTATTAAAAATATAATATCTTCTTTCGTATCGAAGGTAAGTAGCGTTTACGCTACTTGCGTTTAGTACCTTCGATACGAAAGAAGCTATAGAATTTCTTTTGGACTTAGTCTCCGTAGCTACGATTATGATCAGTACCCGTCAAATGGGCCATGGTCTGGTCGGGAATATTGCAGTCACACTAAGTTTCTCAAAGATTTAATGCTGATGTGTAATTTTTTTTCAAGAGATTTGTCCCAATTTAATTTCAACAATATCTTTAGACCCCGTTTATGACTTAGAGTGATGGGACCTGCTTCAAGGCAAATGCGCGGCGTTCATGACAAATCCCATCGTGGTAACTTGCGGTATGCTCAAAACAATTTCGTATTATTTTGCTCCACAGAGGTTGTCGCAAGACGCGTGTTGCTAGAGCATGTAGCCCATGGCCAAGAGCGTAGACGCTAAGTGATAAACTTTGGGTACTGCCGAGTTCACTGACGGTTCATTTTTGAACCTTATTACTTCAGACATAAGGGTGAAAAGAAGAGAGAGTGTACGTAACCTCTAACAGAATTCAAAACAACTAAAAAGCAATAATTACCTTCCCTATTGAAACAGTTATTGCGAACACAAATTAAATTTAAGACCCTTGAGGAAGGAACACGCAAGTATCAATGCGATTGCGATCATCAACTGCCATACAAGGTTTTATCTTCACTTAGCATGCAATACTCTTCAATGCTAATGTTTTGTCTGTATTGTTTTACTGGTCTTTGAGCGAACTGTTATTAGTTCGATTGAACTTAGAACTGAGCTAATGTCGATTATTGAAGTTGAATCCATTTGGCTTTGTAACTGTTCCATGTCTGGTGTTATCGGGTTTTCTGATACCTACGTTCACATTTGGTATATAGTTAGGGGAGACAAAGAGTGATGCTTGATGATATTTTCTTAATTCGTTTGTATGTTTTTTTCGTTGTAAAGTTAAGTCGTATTACATAAGATGTTAGTTATTTATTCTGGTGTAGTTCAAAAATACAAAAAACTAACCACAAAGTTAGTGTGTGGTGACGTATATTTCAAGTCAACCCTAATGCACGTTTAAAACTTTCTAGACGATTTGTGGCGCTCAAGTTAAATCAAATAACGTTGTGTTATTTATAACTTCGTGTTTCCTGTTTAGACACCTGATAACTTTGATGCATAGGGGACGTTATACTTTAAAAAACACAAAATAAAGTAAATAAACGCGGCAGTTTGCATGTATGTTTGTCATTTTGTGTTGTATATATTATGCTTTTTACCCCGCGGAAATGGCTGAACGGATTTGGGTGAAATTTAGAACGCAGCTAGACTATTTTTCCTGCAACCTTTAAAGCGAACGAAGCTGCGGGAACAAACCTAGTTAAACTTTAAAGAATAAATAAATATAAATAATAGGATGAAAAATAATCCAAGTCCCGGAGTAGGACGCAGCGTAGTGCCTTGGGGGACACAATTTTAATTCTAGCGACATTATACTATTTTCTTTCTGTTAATTAGAACTACTTCATAAAACCCTCACGTGTTCACCTTAATAATTGTAATAAAAAACGAAAGCTTAAATAGTCTGTATTTATTATGAACTAGTTTAAATGTCTTCATTGTAATGTTTAGTGTATCGTTAGCTTTTAGAAGGTCATTTAAATGTGTCATGTGTAGCTTCGTTAGCATTGTAGCCTTGTCTGCTGAAAATGGAAAAGACAAACATTGAAAGGTCCTTGCTCAGTTTTTAATAAAGTAACGCGAAGTCATACTCTACAATTAAACTAAATTGTGAAGTTATACCTACCTAGACCTATATCAGGAAAATATGAGTCAATCAATGTAATTTTATGAATGTCATATCTTTTGCGTAGAGGTAATATTTACTCAATGCAAAAGATGTACGAATAATACGTACAATAATAAATAGCACGCCTTAATTTTTCTGGAGAGTTATGCAGAGGGTGCCATGTACCTATCGTGCACATACTCGTACATATTTGCCAGTTATGTTTAAAAAAGGTAAGCCTAACGACTTCAATCGGGTACAAATCCAGTCTCCGGGCACCAAAGTGTTAATGATGGACTGTCGAAACATTAATTAAGTATTGATCTGACATGAAACGATTAGAACAGAATTTATTTGCATGTAAGTGATAATAAAACCAGTATAAGCTGAACTCTTATTCTATTGCAACTGCATACTATGCCAGGCCATCTTTATGTCAAACCTGTGACGTGCGTGCGGCCTGCTATGTCTTACCATGAAAAATTGAAAATGGGCGAAACAAAAGCCAAAACGTACATTACGCTAAGGGTTACTGAGCTCACAATAGTAGTATGCGACTGTGCATAATGAAGGGCATTACAACACAAGTGTGGGTTTAAGAAACGAGCCGAAGGCGAGTTTCTTAATAGCATCACACGAGTGTTGTAATGCCTAATTATGTATAGTTGCATACACTAATTTATCTACCCGAATATCATAAGGGCTCTATGATGGGCTCAGGAACCATAGGGAAATGACCAGTATTGTTACTAGTGTAATGCAATAAAAAATAAACAGGTTATTAGTTGCATTCGTCGCTGCATTTACGATATCTGGCGGAGTGTTCATGTTAATTTCTGAGTCACTATCACTCATTTTCGACAGAAATAAAGAACTTATAAGAAAATTTGTCTACTCAATGAAAGGAAATAAAAAGCTAACGAACAAATGACAGCTCGAAATGGTGGCGTTTCGGATATCTGTCATTTTTTTAAATCATAGGCAAACGAACAAAGTCACTATTCCTTGCACATCACAGGAACTGATGGAAGCTACTGAAAGTGCCGAACTCGTCGCCAAATTTTGGGCCGACTCAATTTGAATTGTCATCGACACGCTAAGAAGAAGACTATTCTTGTGTCACACGAGATCAAAATGTCGTGCGATTTATAATTAAAATCATACTGAATTAGGGTTTCGTATCGATAGGTATCTGTTTTAATGTAGATACTAGAATAGCACACTCACTTGAATTTGACACCTGTTCCAAATTTAAACTCATAACCTACTGTTTTCAGTAGGTTATGAGCTCATTACAGTTCTGTTAATTTCTGCTGGTTGGTAATGCTGGTCATTGCCTATGGTTTTTGAACGCATTAGAGAGGGTTTATGATATTTGGGTAGATAAAGTAACTAACTATACAAGAACGAAAGGTAAATTCGTGTCACAATACTTTCGTGCACTGGCCCAAACAGAAAAGGTTTTATTGTTCAGGAAAGCTACAAACTGCTCGTGCGAACACGCGATTTCAAGTTTAAAACCCCAAGTATTTTTGGTTGGTGTTTTAACGGAGCTCTGGGAATATTTAGGGTTCAGTTCTATTTTATATTCAAAGTTTTTTTTAAATTGGTTTTGTAAAAAAAAGCTATTGAATTAAAAGTGTGTTGCTAGTTTCAATGAAATGCAAACGTCATATCCATTATTTTTTAATTAAAGAATGTGCAAGTAATTTATTAGTTCTTTTTCTCATAATACGTTTCTCAGCAACAGACACGGAGTCTGAATTTGTTCCTGCTAACATCAAAAGGTAAGGCTTCTGTTATATACCACTGTGATGAGTGTGTGTGTGACTTTAAAATAACTGGCGAAATATTTGTCTACACCCTGCCTAACCCTTCGGAAATCACAGTCATAGCGTTATTTTTAACCGATTTCAAAAAAAGGAGGAGGTTATCAATTCGACTGTATTTTTTTTTTATGTTTGTTAGCTCATAACTTGCGACTGGGTGAACTGATTTTTCTGATGATTCTATGTTCATTTGAAAGCTGGTGCTTCCCGTGTGGTCCCATTGTTACCATTTCAATATCTGATGATGGGATCTTGTAGAAATCGGGGGAACTCTTCAATAAATAACAGCAGATTAACCGCGATTGTTGCTATAGCATATCTAAGCATTGTTGCCATCACACAACATAATATCACGCCTGTACTCACTACAAAGGTTATAAAAATTATTTGGTGAAGATCTGATGAAGAACTTCGGAGATAGGCAACGGAACTCCTCAATTAATGATAGCAAATGGACTGGGATTGCTGAAATCTCATGACTGTCTATTGTTTACACCAGTTCATAACATAACATCACGCCGGTACGTTGTGAAGGGGTAAGCACATGTGAACCACTAAAAAGTGAAAAATAAAAACTTTTTTACAAAAAATAAAACCGACTTCGACAAAAATAAAACACAAAAAAGTGAAAAATAAAAAATCAGCTTCAGAAGTCGGTGTCAAAAACATGAAATCAAACAAACAAAAGTCACCGACTTCAGAAGCTGATTTTTTATTTTTCACTTTTTTAGTCTAAGCACTGTATTTGAAATTGGTATGCGCAAAGATTTCTTCAGCTCATAACCCATTACTATAAACATCGTCATTCATAGAGCAGATCGTAACAGTCAGTTATTCAACCTTAGTATTGTATACAAATAGATATACAAGATTGGCAAATAGGAACACATTGTTAACTCAACTCCTACACGGTAAATAAATGCACGTATACGTCTCACAAGGTTTGAATACATTTTCTCGGTATTGTATTTGTACTACTCTATATAATACAATCGGTTTTTTTGTATGGAGGGTGGGAAATCATCAAATGACTCTCTGTCCTCCCGCTAGGAGCAAAGCGGTAGGGAGTGTCAGACTCAAAAACACTCATGTTCCTTCTTAGCCCTTTGTGTCGAGGCCGCGGTATCTCTTTCAAACAACCCGCAGCCCCGACGGGGGCTACTTAAATCTGCGAAGTTTCATTAATAGATTTTCAACTTTATTGCTAACGCATTACGTACAATTTTGGGAAACATTTCACAGTTTAGGGTAGCTTATTGTTCTGGCGTTTCTAGGTACTTGATAATTTAGTAAGTCTAGACTGCACTTCTATGAATACATAGAAGTGTGGAAAACAAAGGGTGAAGTCAAAGTAATTGTATTATGTGTTTGGTACCAAGCCATTTTGATGCCCATATCACTTCGGAAAAGGTCTTTAGTAAGTTAACGTTAGGGATTAACACAAGATTAATTTCTGACAGTAAAAGAAAAGAAAAATAACGCTGGATTTAATGTAATTCTTTTCCCTTTGTTCTTATTCGCACAAAGAAGGTATAAATAATTAAAAGGTTATAATACCAAAACTAGCTTATGCCCATGGCTTCTCCCGCGTGGAGTACGATAATTGTCCCGTGGGATCCAGTCGGTAATTTTTACGTGAAAGAGTATCATAAAACTATCGCAGTTATAATATTTGTAGTATTTAGCCAGCGGGCATTATAAAGGCAAACAAACTTATAAAAACGTTGCAAAACGGGAAAGATAGACTTACAACAGCGATATCAAACATATAATAAAAGGATGAATGACTAGATGGATTTACTTATCAATAGCTGTATATTATCTGCATGAATCAGCGTTTTTACGGAGTTTCCTTTCGGAACATGGCCTATTTGGAGATAAGACGATTAAGTGGATGATGAGGCAGTTACTCCCGGAAAAGAGAATTAACCTTGACCGCCATGCTAAACGTTGGGTCAAGGATTTGGAGATTCATAATAAATCATAAATGATTTACGTTAAGGGATAAAATCATAAATGATTTATAGCTGAACATCATCTGTTTACCCTTTTCCGAAATAAATTAAAAGCATTTATTTTAATTAAACCTTTACAAGCATTTATGGATGACAGAAAAACGAAGTTACAGTCATAGTCACATGATATTATTATGATAACTTGTGAAAGTACTGTAGTTAGCCATTCCAAAGCGTAGATCTTTTTATAGAAGACTAGCTTTTGCCAGCGGCTTCGCCCGCGTTAAAATGACGATTTTCCATACAAACTTTCATCCCCTATTTAACTCCCTTAGGGTTTGAATTTCGAAAAATCCTTCCTAATTCCTTGTCTACATTATAAAGGGAATCTCTGTGCAAAATTTCAGCTTTCTAGGTCCAAGGGTTTGGGCTGGGCGTTGATGAGTCAGTCAGTCAGTCAGGACTTCTCTCTTTATTTATTAGATAGAAGAAGAAGAAGAAGAAGATAAAACTCCATGGATCAAATTTTAATTCATAATAATAATTATTACAAAGTGTTATTTACATCTGTTGAGGTTTTATTATTATTATAGCTCGCCTATGTTGTCCCACTGCTGAGCAAAGGCCTCACTCCAGTTGACGTTTTACATAATTATATGTAAGAACAATGTTAGGCGCGTCCAAAGTAAAAAAATGTTATTAATTCAAAAAACTATGTTGGGGTCAGCTTACAGCCTAACCGGACGCATGATGACGATGAATACCTGTATTTTACTTGAAGGAACTGCTTATCTGACTTCCATAACCCGGTAATCGGGCAATATGCTGCCCATTAGTAAGATTGGATGTCAGACTTTCAGCTATTTTGTTATGAGATAATTTATTTATTTCATAACCTTCTAACAACATTTCATTGGTCGTACCAATCCCCAGCAGACATGCTTGTGTTAGAAATTATAGCTTATATCAAATTGTTGGCTGTTGATAAAATATCTCTATGAAATATTCTAATAAGTAACCTGAGTCCATTTTTCGAAACGAGTTTTCATGACACCTATACTAAAACTTACATAAACAACACAAATGAACCAAAAATATTATAGAATAAATAAAGTGATTTCCAATTTGTCCTATTTCCTTAAGAAAACATCAAAGTGAGCCTCAACAAAAGAAATTAACAAGCAGCAACCAAAGTGATACTTTGGAAGAAAACAGTTTCTCGCTATGAAAAATTATTCTGTTACTAGTCAAAAGAAAATAATATTGAAAATATTAATGCTTATTTAATTATATTTTTCGAGCAGCAAAATAAAGAAAATAAATATAGATCACACTATTACATATTCCGCAATGGAAATCTAACATATTCATAAACAAGCAGTTTCAATGTTAGGCTAAAATTGACTGTGTCTCCATAACAAATATTGCATCATTTGTATCAATTTGATCGTGTTCCTGGCACCGGTTTCATTATTGACGTCTCTCGTTTCATTCTATGAAATGGCTTTCGATTTACTTGATTTAACATGAGCATAATCAGCTTAAGGCGTTTTCCTTTCCGAGACACTGGCTTCCTCAAATCGTGTATTAACATAATTATTTAGATGGATATAAGAGTAAGTCTGCAAGTGACGTCGGTGACTGACAAGTTGTAGTTGGTTATCGTGCCCTGGACATGTGATGAGGAAGTATGAGGAAAATGTTGAATATAATATGTTGAAATGGCTATAAGAATAGAAGAAGATTAAAGAAAAGATGGATGATATGAGTGAGGCATGAGACAGGAGGTAACTGCTAAGATGACAAGTAACAGAGAAGTATGGAAGGAACCCAACAAGAATTGGAATAAGGGCAGAAGAATGAGAATGTTTTGACAGACACACTGTTAATAATTCTATAATTATATTGTATTGACTTTGTTCGTTTGTTTTATTATTAATGCCTATTCATCTGTTCTAGGAAAGATCTATTGCTTCATACAATCAGATCCTATCCGCCTATTTACCTGTATCATTACGAACACTCATATGAGCACGTGTTACATTATAATCACGAAGTCGGAACATCGTGCTCCCGTAAATCAAGCGTCCCCTTGAAGTCATATTAGGCTGACCGACTGTTTATCCTTCCCGGACACGGACAACAAGCTCTAACTGGAAACGTAATTGACCACCTGTTTCTTTGAGGTGGGATAGCTATTGAAATTGTTTTAGCTATAGTTTCTCTATTCGGACTTGTAGGAGTCTGTGTGTACAATAGTTTTTGCCACTCGGGCAGTGTCTTGTGAATGAGAGTATCAAAGATGGAATAACGGTCGAATTACCTCATTGCTGGTTTACAGAATCAAAGAATTAATATTAATCACTATCACTACCATTGATATAAAAACTAAAGATACGGTCGTCCGAGCATTTTGCTCGATGCGTTCCCCTTAAAGAGAAACACTAATGCCATCTATAAGAACTAATCAGGCTGCTCGTACACGTAACCTTGTATGAGCGGCGTGGCGTGGTATTATCGAGCTATAAAGAAATTAAATAAGGCTTACATTAAAATGTTAAAAAAAATGTTAAATTTTAATTTTCTTTTAAACTTCGGTTTAGTCAAGACCTATTTGGGACCAAGTTCGAGGCGTCATTTTATCATGCGGTCCGCCCAGTCCTTACGCAGTAATATATAAGTCAATGATCACTACACATTATAAAACAAAGTCCTCCACCGCGTCTGTCGTCTATTCGCGATTAACCCAAAAACTACTCCACCGATTTGATGTTGTTTTCACCAATGAGAGTGATTCTCGAGGAAGGTTTTAGTGTATAATTTGATGTGGGTGAAGCCGCGGTCATCAGCTAGTTTAAAATAATTTTTGAATACGTCGTTGGTCTAGTGGTCGCAATCACGGCTGCTGAGTATGAGGTCCTGGGCTGATTCTCGGGTTTGGCAAATTTTTATTGGGTTTTCTATCAGAATGTTTATTGGTTGATGGTAATATTTAATTTTACATGGGTCTTAAAACATAACTGGCGAAATGTGTGTACGTAGATCTCTGTCTTATTCTTTGGAGATTACAGGCGTGATGCTATAGTGTTTTAGTTAACAAGATTTTCAGGATAGAACAAAAAGAAAAGCCGTAGTCACACGGTATTAAAGTGTTTAGATTGGTACCTATAACGTGTGACTACGGCTTTTCTTTTTGTTCTATCCTGAAAATCTTGTTTCATAATTTTTCAGCGTCGGTTTTTTTGTCGTAGTTGGGTTTTAGTTTTTTACTTTTTTTTATTTAAACAATTTTGGTGTTCATATTTTTTTTAACACATGACTTTTTTTCCGCTAGAGTGCATGATTTTATATTTGAGCATATTTTCGAAATGTACAAGTGAAGCCCTTTCAAATGATACCAAACACGGCGTATCTATCTCCATTTTTATTTTTAACACTTTTTGTCCGCTAGAGGGCGTCATATCGAGTTTCGTGACACTTCACGTAGCCTAACGATACCTCATAATGTCGAGTTCCGATAAGTAGATTAGGAGCTATGAGGGAACAGATGAAGATACTCACATAGCCAGTCAAAATCATGGCTTTGCCGTAGTCGGGTAAAAACTTACATTAACGATATTAAATATCTGGACTACAAAATACGTCAAACATAATTTTTAATTTGTGTGAAACATTTCACAAAATTTAGGTATAGGTTTACGTCTACTACCAAATCCATTACGTTAATTATCATTATTTGGAACTAGAACAAACACCAAGTCACTCAAATTATTTCAACCTGAAATCTCCAAGGTCGGAACTGTCTTCATTTATATGACGAAAGCTATAAACTAATAAATTACGAGTATCTATTGTAGGTATAATACTATTGTGTACTGTTGCCTCTGAACTGTGTCTAGACATGATAATCTATTACCCTATTGCTTTTACGTAATTTCCAGTTTTCAGTATTATGAATTCGTAATCGTAACACTCTTCCACGAAAATGTAATCATCTGCTTTGAAATCATCTCTCTGGAAAGTTATGTAAACGATTGATTTTCCTCCAATTTTACATTGTGTTTTGTAATAAACTAAGTCTAGTAATCGCAAACGCTGTAGGTTAGTGATCCCAAGCAGGTCGGCCAAAGTGTTACTGGTTTTCATTCTTTACAAGCTTTAATTTATTTATGTTGCCATGTTAGTTCGTTGGTTAATATAGCATTATATAGTGGTCAAATCTTGCAACTGAATAATAATTTAGTTCCCGGTACTTATTTCCAACAATTTCTCAGTAATCTGAATATGTGTGTGTGTGACTATGTCATGTTAACAGATTTGTTTTGTATTGTTTAGCTATACTTAGTTTAATTTAATTTTACTTTTTTATATTGTCTGTTTTTGTGTCATAGCATCAATTGGAACTTATCTGTAATGATGCTATAGTAAGAGGTAAATGAATAAATAATAATCTTTTTAGCATTCCCACTGCTGGAACACAGGTGTCCCTATTATAGATAGGAGGTCTGTGAGAGTGACACCATTATGTCTTCGTCACGATCGCTTTTGTCGCGTTGTTTTTCTTTACCGTGAGTAATGCTGACGTAAAACATTACGTCGTTAACTTTGGGAAATTAATTTATCCAAAACAAATAAAGACTTCATGAGTACGTTGACATAACAAGATAATCAACCACAGACATATCCAATAGACAAATTCTAAGAAAACGTAAATTAGTTCCGTGTTCGACGCGGCGACGAGACTCTTATTACGGAAGCTCCATATCCTCATTTCATTGTGGGTACAGTGCAGTGTTGTAACATGGTACTACATACATACTCGTATGTCGGCATAACCGAACTGAAAGACTCTGTTTCAGCCCTAATTGCCGAACCGATAACATGGTTCAGCAACGGTAGATGAAAAAATATAGAGTTTGCTGATCGGCATGAGTCAAATCAAAATCGAAACATCGCCATCATCCACAGCTCAACTTCATCCTGGTATAAGCTTCTCTTTGCCTGTTGTTTTGTGCAAAGCTCCACAGCACATCCAGGATTTACCCGCGACGACCACAATATCATCTGCCCATCCATCCACGTTGGACGACTGACATCCGGATCATCATTCTCCTGCGTTTATCCCAATTTATTTCGGTGCAAAATGTGTTTTCAACTTCCAAACTTCTGTATTACTTGTCATCTCAGCAGCCACCTTCGTTTTTTTTTATTATTTTTATTTTTTTTATGGTTCACAAATGTAGGCCGCATCATCCATTACACAGCCGCATCGAATGTCCAATGTATTGAGTCTGGTTTTTCTAACCTAACAGACAGATGCGTTGCTGGGGAGTCTGTTCCGCCACTTCTTCTTTCCTGCTAAAACACTAGGAAGTGTCGAAGGGTGGTCGTTTTGGGGGACTGTCTCTTGTACATAAGTAAATTTTGACGTTCGTAAAGTGCTGATTATCAACCTAGTTTGAATAAATGACTTTTGATTTTGATTTCATGCCACTCAAATCCGAAAACGTTTCATTTTTGTTTCGGTTTCGGTTCGGTAACCGAATAGAAATGTGCCGACCCGAAAGTGAGTAGCATTTCTGAGACGTAACGTTTGAGTAATTTCAAACAGCCATGGAGCTCGTGTTTGTCAGGAAGTCTTTCCTTTGCTACGTTCGTTTGTCGATGATGAGTCATGTGACATGAATGGGTAATGGTATTTAGGACTTTCCTAATTGAATATTTCCAGACGATGTTCGTTTTGATGTTACTTTGGTATTTAATGAGTACGAGGAATTGTTTGAATATATTAAATTAGTGACTGTGATTCTATTGTCTTTCTTGTTTACATTTTATTGGAAATTCATGAGGATGAGGAATTGCTTGAATGTAATTAATTAGTACTGCTGTTTCGTCGTCTTCTTGATTTACATTTTGGAGTTATTATTTATTGTACTGCAAGCCGACCACTTCTCAATTTTATTGCTTAAAGGCGTAGGGCTCAAACTGGCAGTGAACTTGGTAGTACAGTAAAGAGCACTAATATGTAGGTACAGTCACCTGCAAAATTGAATGGATACTTAAGTGTGTATTTCCTGTGAATGAGTTCAGAATTGTCCATGCGTTTTCCAGGTGACTGTACATACGAATCAATTTTTAAAAATCATTTTCATCTACCTGTACTGATACTAAAATATTACTTTAAAAAGTGAAAGAAACGGAGGCAGGCCTTTTTTTTTTTTTTTTTTTTTTGGTGGGTGGAAAATCATCGAATAACCCCCCCCGCTCTTGGGCAGAGCGAAGGGGAGTGTCAGACTTCTACTGACTAAAAACCAACCCATGTTCCCTCTTCCTCGCCCTTGTGTCGGAGCCGCGGTAACTTTTCGATATCCGCAGCCCCGACGGGACCGCAGCCCCGACGGGAACGGAGGCAGGCCTTTGCCCAGAAGTTAGAAAGTTCAGACTAACCAATAAAAAAGTATTTTACCTCAATAGAAACCTTGATTTCACTAGTTAATGGTTTTTGAATTTTGCAAACATATTGGTTAGTTAGGGGTAGTCAGAAGTCAGAGACTCTAAAAACTCTGATGACTAGTAGGTAGTCGATTCATGTCAAATATTAGTACTGCTGCATCTGGGTAGACTGAACGCAAATCACAACATGTGCAGTGACTGCCCAGCGTTACCTGACCCTCGTATAAAGATGATAATAGCATGTTCCGTATCTGTCGGGGCTGCGGGTTGTTCGAAAGAGATACCGCGGCTTCAGACACAAGGGGCTAAGAAGGAACATGGGTGGTTTTTAATAATATAATAATAATCTTTTTAATTCAGGCTACAATGGTCAACTAACATATAAAAATTAAATTCAAAAATACAAAACTAGTCAGTAGATGTCTGATACTCCCTTCCGCTCAGCCTAGTGCGGGAGGAGTCATTGGATGATTTCTAGCACTACAAAAAAAGGCATGTGGTTTGTAAGAAAGGGGGTCAGTTAATGCTGGGCACTGACTGTACCATATTATTGTAAAATTATACATTTGTATATCAAAGCGCTTTACGAACCCGTGTAAGGGTTTAACTTGTTTCCTGCTAAAGTTTAATACCTATGATAATTACCATGTTACACTTTGTAGATTAGTGTTAAGTGTTTCCATTGTAACTGTTACGGACGCCGAACTCCTAAAAACTTAATCTGTAATACGTTAATATTAAGTAGATTAAGTAGAATAGTTTTGTTTTGAATACCTAGGATAATCTAGGTTAAGTATATAAGAAGTACATAAGAAGTATATAAAGTCATTCAGTAGTTAAAGCTTTATAAAGATTGTGTCATGTAACTTAAGAATAGATAGTACAAGTTAGCTCATTATAATGTAAACAGAACCCTAAAATCAGTCTAACTTCAATTCTTTATGTTGTATAAGTGTATTACGTAAGTTATACATAACAAATCTATGTGCTTCAAAGTCTGTCAAGAATAGGTACAAAACTAATGGAAAATTCCACTCGTAAAAATTTAATAATGTTTTTGATTGGGCAATTTCAAAGGCTGAGTTCTAGTCCAATAAGAATGCCTTAATTTTATCCAATAAGAATCTAGCGCAACGGCCGCTTTATTTCTAGACTTTCTATAGGATATCTATAAAAGATATTTTATACACTTTGCCACTAATTGAATCATGATGTAATAGGATATAGGAGGCAAGGATTTGTACTGCAATTACAGTCGACAGTGATCTCTCCTACTAGTAATACCTTCAAGTGTAAATAAGTACTAAGTAAGTCAAATAAACCTTTTTATTTCTTTATTGTGTATAAACAGTGTTTTATTGTGCATTCTGGTCCTAAGTGAAGACCTAGTATTTGTTTTATTGTGCATTCTGGTCCTAAGTGAAGACCTAGTATTTATTTTTATTGTGCATCCTGGTCCTAAGTGAAGACCTAAGAAGACCTAGTACTTGTGTGTTTCTAATAGTTTCCTTATCCAATCCACATAATTAAAATCATCATACTAATCCACTTTCGAACATTCCCAGTCGTGGGGCTGAATCTAGTGAAATAGAGTTCAGAGTCCCCCACATTTTGGTCCTGTCGAGCCGGATAAGGGACAAAACCTAAAGATTTTGGTCCTATCGACCTGGATAAGTGAACTTTGCTAGTACTTACGTGTTTTTATAAAGTGAATTTATACAGTTTTAAAGTTTTCAAAGTTGCAAAGTATTAAATTCAGTGTTAAATTCAGTGGAAAAGTAAGAGAGTGAGTCGGCTGTCAAAAGGATCTCAGGAAACGACGGCCAGAGTTTAAGTAGTGTCGCCGTTCAGATCCTAACGCCTGTGCCTAGATATTTAGATAGTTGCCGTGCCGAAAGGTGCGCCCGGTAACTGTATCAAAGGCTGATCATACAGTGCGTGTAAAAGTAAGTACATAGCCGTCAGGCAATAAACTATTAAGTGCGTGTCCATGCCTGCTATGTACAACATCAGTGTATCTATAAAATAGATAAAAAGTGAAGTGCGCGTTATCAGTGTATTTACGTATCGTCGCTAACACGGTATATAGACGGAAGTGTCGCCGAGCCAGAACGTAGGCCGGTATCCGCCTATCTAGCGAAGAAAGTAATACGTCAGTGAGTTATCTAGATAGATAACAAGTGTATAGTGCGTTACTAAGTATATAGACGGAAGTGTCGGTATCCGCCTATCGTGTAAACAAATAATACGCGTGGATGGACTATTTAAAGTGAAAGTACATAGTACAAGTTAGTGTATATAGACGGAGGAATCACTTAGCCGGAACGTGTGCTAGTGCCGCCTATAAACAAACGTACATAGTGCTCGTCAAGTGTATATAAACGGAGGAATCACAGCCGGAACGTGTGCTAGTGTCCGCTTATAAACAAAATAAATAGTACGTGTTATTATTGTGTACATAGACGGAAGTTTCACTAAGCTGGAACGTGTGCCAGTGTCCGCTCTATAAAACGAACATAAGCAGTGCAAGTCAGTGACCTATCCTAAGGGATAGAAGTATAGTGCGCGTTGTAGTACATAGACTTATTTTCAAAAGTAAATAATAAAAGTGCGTGTCAGTATTAAAAAGTAAACAGTGCGTAGGTAGTGAACCAGTGAATAAAAAGTGTGCCCAATATAAATTGGGTAAAAAGATCCAGTGCCATAGCTACCTAGGCAGAACCTAGAGTACCTAGGTTACCTAGGCAGCCTACAACTACGTGCCTGTGCCTAGTTATCTAGGCAGACTCCACTACGTGCCTGTAACTACGTGTCTGTGCCTAAATTACCTAGGCAGACTCCACTACGTGACTACAACTACGTGTCTGTGCCTAAACTACCTAGGCAGACTCCACTACGTGTCTACAACTACGTGCCTACGCCTAAGTCATATAGGCAGTATTGACCGCTTGTACCCTAACACTTGCGTGTCAATCGAACGTTAAGTCTAAGTGTGCTAACCTCAGGCACAGCTTAACAAGATGGTTATCACAAGAAGCCAGTCAGACGTAGCTGAGTTAGAAGAACAGCGACGTCTTAAAGAAGCTGCACGTCGTCAAGAAGAACAGCAAATTGAAACTGAAAGATTACGACGACTGTCATTAGATCCGCCTGCCTCACCCTTTTCAAGGCTTGCGGAGACGAGTACAGCTGGGCCCTCCGGGGTCAGAACTACAGTGACTACTACTCAACAACGAGTGAGGTCACCAACAAGATCACTACGGTCGCACCGATCTAATACAAGTATTACTACGCGACTAAGAGTAGCTGAGCTCAACGCAGCAGAGAAGTTAGCCATTCTACATAAAAAACAACTTGAGATGGAAGCCGACCTAGTAAAGAAGAGGTTGGCAGTGGAGGTGTCTGTGCTCAATGATGAAGAAAGTGTTAACAATGAACCTCTACCCGAAGAACAACAACACCTTAAGGTAGACGAGTGGCTACGAACAAACCAGCCCGACACACGGGGGGAGGAGGCAGCAAAGGGTACACGAGAGGAACCTAGACAAATCAGGTTCGAGACGCCCAGACCGAGATCGCCAACTCCAACCAGGGCGAGGAACAGCATTGAACAATTAGCCAACACACTAGAGAGGATGGCCAGACCCCGTCCACGCTATATAGACCTGCCTACCTTCACTGGAGCCGCTACTGAATGGCTGCCATTCAAAGCAGCTGTTCGAGACTCAACAAGCATGTACCAGATTCCTGCAGCTGAGAACATACACAGATTGAGGAGCTGCCTAAAGGGAGAAGCACGGGATGCTGTGGCCGCACTACTACACACAGCCACAGACCCAGATGTTATTATGAAGACATTAGAACAATGTTTCGGGCGACCTGAAATAATCATCGATCGGGCGCTCGATGATCTAAAGAAACTCCCAAGACCTGGAGCATCGGCAGCCGACCTCAACAGCTTCGCAGTGAAACTGCAGAATATAATCTGTGTACTGAAGACAATAGATAGAAGAGGATATCTATTTAATCCCCTGCTGACAAGAGAGGTGTTGGAAAAACTAAGTCCACATCTCCGCTCTCGCTGGTGTGACTACGCTTACGACAATGAAGGGACGACCGAACCAGAGATCGTCATGATTTCCCACTTCCTTATGAGGGAAGCAGATAGGGCATTACGTTACACCTATGCCCCGTCTACGAGCGCCGCAAGTACAAAGAAAGAGACACGACCCGCCGTAACATTAAAGAAGAAGGCGACTGTCTACAACACCACAGCGGAAGAAGAGAAGATGCCATGCCCATCAGGGTGTGAACAAGCACACACCTTACTCCAGTGCCCTAAGTACAAGGCACTTACTACAGAACAACGCTGGGAACTCCTTAAAGAAAAAGGGATTTGCTTCAAGTGCGTCCAAAGCAAACACCGACGCATTGGGTGCAAAGCTAAGTCCTGCGGCGTGAATCAGTGTCGTCGACCACATCATACGACACTGCATCGGTCATCACCACGAAAAGAGGTGAAAAGAGAAGATACCAACAAGCCAGCAGAGGCACCTAAAGAAGAAGCCGTCCTGTCTGTGACACCACGACCAACTGTGGGGCAAAGGACAGTACTATTGAAAATATGTCCTATCATCGTGTCCGGACCACGGGGGGAGGTGCAGACCTACGCACTACTAGACGAAGGAGCAACCATCACTCTTATAGATGAAGAGTTAGCAACCAGCATCGGAGCAGAGGGGCCATCTCAACCGCTACACCTAAACGGCGTCAACATGTCACAACAAGAAACAAAGAGCCAGCTTGTAACAATCAACGTCAGAGGGACGAAAGAAACAGAAGAATACAGAGTTAAAGCTAGAACAATAAGAGACCTGCAACTACACAAGCAGACAATCTCTGACAGTATTCTTCAGTACGAACACCTGAGAGATCTTCCCAAGGACGAGGTGTGTTACGAACAAGCACGCCCCGGGCTTCTAGTGGGGACTGACCACTGGGAGTGTATCGTCTCAAGGGAGCTCAGGACCGGTGGCCCGAATGAACCAGCCGCCTCGAAGACTAAGTTGGGATGGGTGGTGCACGGAACCGCACCACGCAGCGCGATCATGCAAGAGGGCAGTGTACTGCACGTGTATGAGCCAGACCGAGAGCAAAGTGTAAGCAATCTGAATTTACACCACTCTGTTGAAGCTCATTTCAAGATAGAGGCTCTCTGTATAGAAGGAAAGCCACGAATAAGAGAAGCAGATCAGCGCGCCATTCAAATCGTCAAAGAGACAACAAAGAAAACCGAAACCGGTTACGAAGTGGGGCTACCATGGCGGGCAGACAACACAGTCATGCCACCCAGCTATAATCAAGCACTCCGTCGTCTTACAACGATCGAGAAGAAGATGGACGCCGATCCCAAGTTCGCCAAAGAATATTCCGACCAGATTAACAACCTACTACAAAAGGGTTACGCTGTATTATGTGACGGCTCGGAACGTGAGAGCCCAGTGTGCTGGTACCTACCACACTTTGCCGTACAAAACCCGAACAAGCCCGGCAAGTGGAGACTGGTATTTGACGCAGCAGCACGAAGTCACGGAATATGTCTGAACGACGAACTGCTAGAGGGACCAGACCTATTGTTATCACTACCGGGAATCCTATTTCGATTCAGAGAAAAGGCGGTAGCTATAACTGCAGACATTCAAGAGATGTTTTTAAGAGTCCGCATAAGAGAAGAAGATCAACCAGCACAACAGTTCCTGTGGCGAGGTGAAGAAAGAGAATCATCTCCACTCAAATACAAAATGAGAAGCATGATCTTCGGCGCAGCGAGCTCCCCGTTCATGGCCCATTATGTTCGCAACCACAACGCAGACATTTACGGGCAGGAGTTCCCACGAGCGCTAGCGGCAATTAAAGAAAACCATTACATGGATGATCTAGTGGCAAGCTATGATGACCCGATGGAAGCTTGGAAGGCAGTAGAAGAAACCAGAACTGTACACGCCAATGCCAACTTCACACTGCGGGGATGGAACGCCAGCGATAAGACTGTGCTGCGTGACATACCTCCTGAGCTGCACGCCACTACACCCACACAACTGGGGGGAGAGCAACCAGAGAGCAAGATCCTCGGTTTATTCTGGAGCGCAGAACGAGATGAACTCGGGTTCAATACATCCATGAACCGAGTACCAGCAGAAGTACGAGAGAGAACTCGCGCACCGACCAAGCGTGAAGCCCTCAGCGCCGTGATGTCAATCTATGACCCACTCGGTTTGCTGAGCCACTACACTATCCGCTCTAAAATCATACTTCAGAGCTTATGGCGCCTCCAGACTACGTGGGACGAGCAGATACCGGCAGAAGAAAACGAGCTCTTCGCATCTTGGTTATCTCAACTGACCGAGATCTCCGAAATAAGATTGCCACGCTGCTACATAACAAGGAAATACGAGAGAATCGAGCTTCACGTGCTATGTGACGCCAGCGAACAAGCTTATGCAACTGTGGCTTACTGGAGGATCACAGGCAGCGACGGGAGCATCACCGTGGTATTGGTAGCCGCCAAAGCTAAGGTAGCGCCAAAGCAAACTCAGACCATACCTCGGCTCGAATTGCAAGCAGCTGTCATCGGTGCAAGACTCGCCGGTACTATACAGAGAGAACACCGAGTGAAGATCGGTCGAACGACCTATTGGACCGACTCATCCACCGTGGTCCATTGGATTCACCACGACATGCGACGTTACACTCCATTCGTCGCACACAGACTGGGTGAGATCGCTGAACTCACGAAAAAAGAAGAATGGCGCTGGCTGCCCACAGAACAGAACGTGGCAGACGACGCAACAAGGCTCAGTAACACTCCACTGAGCACAACGGATCGATGGTTCCAAGGGCCTGCCTTCCTTTACCAACCGGAAGAGCAGTGGCCTACAATGACAAAACCAGAAGAAGAAGAAAGCGAAGTCCTGCACATCACAGAAAAGGTGAAAAGAGGAAGCTGGCTACCAGAAGCCGCCCGCTTCTCAAAATATGAAGTGCTAGTGAGGGCCACTTCACGAGCTCTCGCCTTCATTGATATCTGTCGACGAAAGGCAACCAAGATGGAACATCGACACATCGAGCGCGCCGAGGTCGAACTCTTCCGACGCGCCCAAGAAGATAGCTTTGGAGAAGAAATAAAGAGGATACAAACAGCTCAACCACTGTCAAAGGCAAGCAAGTTATATCGCCTTGATCCTATAATAAAGGATGGACTCTTAAGGGTGCGAGGCCGAATTGAAGCTTCCTCAGCACCAACGGAGACGAAGCAGCCCATCATCATGGATGGTCGACATCCACTGACCAAGCTCATCGTGCAACGAGAACACTGCGCTGCAGGACACGCCAACAGAGAACGCGTGACGAACGACCTACGGCAGCGCTACTGGGTCATTCACCTACGACCCACCGTGCGCATGATAGAAAAGAACTGCACCTTATGCAAGAGGCTGAAGGGAACACCCAAGACACCGGCAACAGGAGACCTGCCGCATGCCCGATTGGATCCTTTCCATCGCCCGTTTACCAACTGCGGGGTGGATTATTTCGGACCTATGATGGTCAAAGTGGGCCGTCGCAGAGAGAAGAGGTGGGGGGCACTATTCACATGCCTCACCTGCCGCGCCGTGCACATTGAAATCGTGGCATCCCTATCAACAGACTCTGCAATCATGGCGCTAAGAAGAATGGCTGCGCGCAGAGGATGGCCGCAGCTAATGTATTCAGACAACGGTACCAACTTCCGTGGAGCTGATCAAGAATTACGCAACGCATACACAGAGTGGCTGCCAGCTCTGAACGACGAAGGACTGAAACATCGCATGGAGTGGCGTTTTATACCACCAGGAGCGCCCAATCAAGGTGGCGCATGGGAGAGAATGGTACGATCCGTCAAGACAGCCCTCAAGGTGGCGCTGCAAGAGAAGGCACCAGCTGAAGAAGTTCTCAGCACACTTCTCACCGAAGCTGAGTTCTGCATTAATGCACGACCTCTAACACACGTCAGCGTGGACCCCAACGATCCAGAGGCTCTGACTCCCAACCACTTTCTTTTGGGATCATCTAATGGCCTACCAGCAACGGGACCCTGTGACGAAGCTGACCGAAGAACATGGCGAGCCAGTCAAGCGCTTGCTGACCACTTTTGGCGGCGCTGGCTGCGAGAGTACCTGCCAACACTGGTACCACGCGGGGAACCCAAGAACGACGCACGACCCCTGCAAGATGGAGATGTGGTCCTCGTGGTCGACAACACGCTGCCCCGGAACACCTGGCCCATGGGAATCGTCGAGCGAACGCATCCAGGACCAGACGGCAGCATTCGAGTCGTCGAGGTGCGGACCAGAACCGGCATCTTCCGACGCCCGGTAAGCAAGCTCGTCGTCCTAAGGAAGAAAGAAGAGGCTACGCAAGCTGCGCCGGGGGGAGGAATGTTACGGACGCCGAACTCCTAAAAACTTAATCTGTAATACGTTAATATTAAGTAGATTAAGTAGAATAGTTTTGTTTTGAATACCTAGGATAATCTAGGTTAAGTATATAAGAAGTACATAAGAAGTATATAAAGTCATTCAGTAGTTAAAGCTTTATAAAGATTGTGTCATGTAACTTAAGAATAGATAGTACAAGTTAGCTCATTATAATGTAAACAGAACCCTAAAATCAGTCTAACTTCAATTCTTTATGTTGTATAAGTGTATTACGTAAGTTATACATAACAAATCTATGTGCTTCAAAGTCTGTCAAGAATAGGTACAAAACTAATGGAAAATTCCACTCGTAAAAATTTAATAATGTTTTTGATTGGGCAATTTCAAAGGCTGAGTTCTAGTCCAATAAGAATGCCTTAATTTTATCCAATAAGAATCTAGCGCAACGGCCGCTTTATTTCTAGACTTTCTATAGGATATCTATAAAAGATATTTTATACACTTTGCCACTAATTGAATCATGATGTAATAGGATATAGGAGGCAAGGATTTGTACTGCAATTACACCCCCTCGTGGTCTCGGCCGCCCGATACACCCCCACGAGGATAGGTAAAATCCGACGCCCTAGGCACACTTTGACCGATCCTGATGATCCTATCACCATACTACAAGAGAGTCGTAGGGAAACTAGTACCGTTCGTAAACACACATACAGACCGCGTAATTCGTTCCGGCCCCGCCGTCGAGGCCCTTCGCGACCCCCCAGTAGCTCCCAACCTTTGATCGACGAGCCGGCCCCGGTGGCCGGACCAGTAGTTATGATTTCCCCAATTAATCAGACCCAGCCAATTTGCTGCCCTCCCCCAAATGACTCACTAAGTCGAGGTCCGAACCCCACAGGGGGTGCCCTTAGTGATCAGTCATTTTAAATTAGTAGTTTATTTGCATGCCCTGGCTGGGGGCCTTAATTTTTGAGGTCACCACAGGATTGTCCGGTTAAGCAGTATACCATCCTCTCAGAGAGATGAACTGCGAGTGGCCCTTACAAAAAAAAAAAAAAAAAAAAAAAAAAACTGCAATTACAGTCGACAGTGATCTCTCCTACTAGTAATACCTTCAAGTGTAAATAAGTACTAAGTAAGTCAAATAAACCTTTTTATTTCTTTATTGTGTATAAACAGTGTTTTATTGTGCATTCTGGTCCTAAGTGAAGACCTAGTATTTGTTTTATTGTGCATTCTGGTCCTAAGTGAAGACCTAGTATTTATTTTTATTGTGCATCCTGGTCCTAAGTGAAGACCTAAGAAGACCTAGTACTTGTGTGTTTCTAATAGTTTCCTTATCCAATCCACATAATTAAAATCATCATACAGTCCACTTTCGAACATTCCCAGTCGTGGGGCTGAATCTAGTGAAATAGAGTTCAGAGTCCCCCACAGTAACTATGTGCTGGTTTAGTAGCTAATTTTATTTAGCTTCCACGTAACTTGGGATTGAAATAGGATCAACTTAATAATTCCATACATTCGGCAGCTAGGTAAAGCCAAACTCTATAAACGTTACGTAGCACGGAAAATGCAGCATTGATCTTTTGACGCTGCAATGATGATGAGAGTAAACATTTGTCCGTCGGGGCTGCGGGTTGTTCGAAATAGATACCGCGTGCTCGACACAAAGAGCTAAAAAGGGACATTGTTTTTAGTCAGTAGAAAATTGACCCCCTACCGCTCTGCCCAGAGCGGAAAGAGTCGTTAGATGATTTCTAACCCTCCAAAAAATAACAAAATGTAAACATTTGAGCAAACATTTTCTGTTATTGAAAGAAAGAAAGAAAAAATATTTATTTGTCGTTAGTGTTTATTGTGTGATTTGAATCGCTTGCCTGAAGATCTTTGTGCAGCTTCCTTTAGTTTTAGTGTTATCCATGTCACTGTCATCCAACTGTCAAGCAAGTCATCATCAGCCTATAATGTTCCCACTGCAGGGACTCAGGCCTCCTCTCTAGGAGAGGGATGGGCTATAATCGATTTATTCCTAACCTGAGGGCCCAGTGCGGATTGGCAGATGTCACATGTCTTCGAATTTTTTGGTTCTAAGACATGCCGGTTTCCTCACGATGTTTTCCTTCACCGTTTTGAGAGCAGCGGTGATGAAATAAATTACACGAAGTAATGCGCCTGCCTGGGTTCGAACCCACGACCTACTGTTCGTAAGTCGGGGCCGACACCACTGGGCCACCGCTGCTCCTATATATGCTGTCAAGCAAGTGCAAAATATAAACGGGGTCGGGGATATTTTCAAGTCAAAACAAACCCGTGTTTTGAATTTACATATAAACGTTTGTATGGCATGGAGGGAATATCAACTCACAAATGGTTTAGTATCACGTATTCAGTGCATCATTCCTGTAATATACAAACATTCTACTGTTTCCAACAAAATAGATTGCTTCTTTTTAATAGCTATAAAAAAATTATGTACTTATTTTTTTTTGTGTCTATGATCACAAATTGTATTAGACCAGTATGTAGCAACCTGCACAACTCTATCATTTGCTTGGAGTAAATCCTGATAGGTGCAAGTGGTTGTGTAGGATGATGATGAACTGAAAATGTCGTATTCGTTTGTTCGCCAATGACATTCACAGCCCATAGATCACTGCAGTCTTAATTTAGAAGATTATAGTCTAAGTTTCATCTTCAAAATAAAAAAAAAACGAAATTCAAACAGAAAACAAATTCAACTTTTGGAAAGAGATTGTCTAACGTTAAGACAATTAAGTTCAAAGACAGAAATCAGGGCAAAGGATTTAACTGTTTTACAAGAAAATATATTATAAGAGATAAGAGCTATCCTATCAGATTGCAGTTTTCATCTCTCCGCAGTCCAAAGAAATGGTAACAAAAGATAGTAGGTACTTATTATTGGCGAAGTTGAGGAAGTTTCTCGTTGAGTTCTTAAAGACTTTTAAAACTTTGAATAGTCAGCATTTTCATTCAAATTAAGTGCTGACAGTTTGACTCCTTTGAGATTTATAGTTTATTTTATTTTACTAGATTGTTTTAGATATGTAGGTATTACTTTGAAGATGTACATCTTTTATTTTGTCTGGTTTATAACGAATTTTCAATAATAGATGATCATGTATTTATAAGCCTAAAAAAATAATTAAAGCTTAAAAAGCTTCAATGCTGTACTTCCGTATAAACGAATAATAACTAAATTCAAACTGAAATAAATGACATGAATACCTAAATGAAAGAAATGTATTAATTATAAATAAATAAAAAATCAATAACAGAACTGAACAAAAGAAACACAATAATATTGAACGCATTCACAATAAAGAGCTCAAAACCTTGAAAGTTAACTATTTTCCTGATATTCATAAAAAAACTAAGTACTATATTACGACACCACCAATTGGCTGCCGTAACTAACATTTACCAATTTCTAAGAATAGAAATATTTAAAAAAAAATTGTCAAGTACGTACCAACACAAAAATAGCAGCACACAACAATCCATAACATAACACTACACAACACAGTAACTTCGCGTAACACACTATTTACACCGTAAGCCGGTCGGTTCGAACCCCGACGTAGTTTTGAACTGAAAACTGACTGCAAAAGCGGTTCGCGTGTTAAGCCGCTAGCAACCGTCAGCAAGGCAGTTGCACATAACATTTGAATAAAGAATTAGGCTTTGACAGAAAAAAAAGATGGCGTATTTTTTTTTGTTTTTGGTACCTATGTATTTTTGCCAGTGACGTGTGACTTGTATACAGTTTGAAAGAAGATTAATTTAGTATTCTAGTGTGTGGTATTAATTGTTTGTTGATATCCTGTTGCTATGGTTACGTGAGGAGTCGTAGTTTTTTGTTTGGGAAGGAAAAAAGCTTTGAGAAATGTGTTACTGCGTTTGTTGTTGTTCCAGTTTGCATATGAAATTGGTTGGAGTTTAAAGTTTAGTATTTAATAGTTTAGTTTTGATTAGATTAAGCCAAAAATCCGTCTATATTAGTGAATTGTAAAAGTTTTTGATTTGAGTAAGTACCTACCTTGTAAAAGTGGAAATATTAAATTGTTATAAAAAGTTAATTTCAAATTCAGTTAAGGAATAGTAAATCCAAAAGAAAAATGAGAGTGATCACGAATGATTATGCCCAATAGTCGTAAAAAAGGTTTAATTTTATTTCTACCTTCTTTTAGAGAAGATAGTCGTAAAACTGAGACATTTCTCAAATAATAACAAGCAAACTCGTAAATTAACGATTTATGGCTAATATTGAATTTTACAACGTCTAGATATTAACTGTTATTGTTCTCTTAAAATATTAATTCAAAGTAAGCTACGATAATGATTTAGTAATGAATACCTTAATCATCCTAAAAAGTTATAAGATTATTTTAAGCCGTAAATATAAGTACTAAAATTAAACAATAATCTGATATTTACCCTCAGTTTTTGTAAGCCGATTTAAATTCTTTGTAGTTCAATCTCAAATTAACTTACCATGTTGTTATGCTGTGGATAAGCCTATTATAGTCAGTAGTCGTCTTAGAGGGGATTTCTAGTCTTCTGAAGAAGAGGTTTTTTATCATTGTTTGTCTATAGAATAAGAATAAGAATCCTTTATTTGGAAACATAGTTACACATTGTGCAAGACGTTACTATATACTTAGTTAGATTTTCTATGTTTTGCTGTGAAGCGAATCATTATCTTTTGAAGTTATAGTTAGTTGATTAGTTTTGTGTTATTAGTTTTGAAGTTTGCTATTAATTTAATAGCTTACATTACTTTTCATAATCCATCACTTTTCATAATCACACTATTCCTGTTTATCTAGGTAAGTAACCAAACAAACAAAACATAATTTTCTAACACACCTGTATTATAATTTTATTTCGTATGATTTCCAATTATTGTGTCATTGAGAGGAGCTCATGGCTTAATAAGAACTGCCACTCAAGTCGATCTTTAGGTAAAGCTGTGCTTGCCTAGGTCGGTCTGTGGATGGGTGACCGCCCGACTTACCGAGTTTTCTCCGTGCCTCGGAAAGCACGTTAAGCTGTTGGTCCCGGCTGCTATATAAGTATAATATAGATCTTTGGCTGTCGTTACAGGTAAGTCAGTGACCTGAAATTTTGACATCCAGTCTTACCAAATGGTATTGTATTACCTAGTATTAACTGGGTTGTGGAGGTAGAGCAGATACCCTAGTAGCATTTTTGTTGGCATTTGTTGGCATTTAGTTGGGCCACATACATTTTTGTTGGCATTTAGTTGGGCCACATACCTCTGATGTGGCCCAACTAAATGCCAACAAAAAATGCTACTAGGGTAGGCAGTCGCTCCATGTAAAATACTGGTATTCAGCTGCATCCGGTTAGACTGGAAGCCGACCCCAATATAGTTGGGAAAAGGCTAGGCAGATGATGTGTCATTGACGAGTATTTCGCGTATTCTCTACAAAACTTGTGTAACTTACTTTTACCAAACCAACAAAACCAATCTTAAAAAAAATGTTGTGCGCCCCTCCACGAGCGTCGGTGTATCGGTAATATGACATTTGAGTGCGGCACTCGCGACGTCGCCGCGTTGGCCGGGCTTCGGCACGCGACATTGACCAGCCCACGACCTTGGGGATTCACTGGAATTGTCGTGAACGTAGGAAGAGGACTCATGTGTACAGTTAACAGCAATATATTGAATCCTAGACTTATACTTGCACGATGACTTTGAAAATTCTTGTCAACAAAATGCATTGCAAAACAAAGTGTGTGAATTTCAGTTTAAATTAATTTTAACCGACCCATTTCACGTTTTGTGGAAGTTCTCTTTTCGGGTCTATTACCACCGGGTCGGGCAAAATATTATGAGGTTTTTCTATCAGGAATTTCTCAGTAGCAGCCACGCCATTTGGATTTGTGTCCGGTTGATGGCAATAGGCTCGCCCCTTATTGCAAGGGACATAACTGAGGGTATGTGGGTCTACTATTAGATACAGCTGTGCCTAACTCACAGACGTGACTCACTCCTTACAGGCGTGATACTATTTATTATGTAATTTTGTGGAGAAGTTATGTAATTTTACAATATTATATTTTATAAAGAAAAAAAAGTTAATCATATTTCTATTTATTTATTATGAAATACAAATTAGAAATACAAAGTATTTAATTTGACGAGTATAAAACATTCAATACAAAAGGTCCGCAAAAATGTTATCACCCTGATATTCAATCAAATCTATACTTTTATGTTCAAAGCATTCGCAGAATATTAATCATACGCCCTAGGTCGAAGTTCTACCAGTTATTTTTCATACTTCCATTCCATTTAGTAAAAGGCATTGAACCCTTTATTTTATGTGCCCACGCGACGTCTAAGGAAACGAGTAAACGTTACCCACCAAAAACATTCTGTAAAAAACTAGCCAAGTCTCGATGGAGTTGCTTGTTTATCTCTAAAAAGTAATGAAATCTAGACAAAGTCCAAGGTTCCTTAGTGCGATTTCTTTATTATTATAGTTAAGGTTGTGTGATTGGAGCAATCAAACTGTTCCATATCTATGTATTGTTTAATTTGTTTTGTTCGAATGAACAGAAATCTGTTGGAATGTTCATGTGTTATTGGCAATGTTAAGCCATGCTTGCTTGGTTTGGTCTGTGGATGGGTGACCCATTACGTACTGACTTTCTTCCGTGCCTCGGAAAGCACAATAAGCTGTTTGTCCCAGCTTCTTCTTCTTAGCGTGTCGATGGCAAACCGTCACTAAATTAATTATATTAATTTGGTCCAATATTCAGCTATGCGAACTCCGCTCGCTGATGCAGTCATTAGATCATCAAGTGTGTAGGTGTCAGGGCATGCAGCGCAAGATGGAAGGTGGGCCATTGTCTGTGGAGACACGCCGCATACACACTTGAGATCCGTACCGTCTATGAACCCCCATCTGAAGAGATTGTCTTTGCTACGGCCGACTTGGGTTCGGAGTCTATCTAGAGATTTCCAAGTCAGCCACGGCAAATCATGACCGGGTGGAATGTAGTAGCCTGAAAATCTAATAACCAGTATCATCAAGGGAGTCCCTCTGCAGGGACCCTGACCTCCTGCCCATCCTGCACAACCACTTTCACCTTTCATGATTTACTCAAAGCAAATGATGGAGCTGTGCAGGTGGCTACATACTGGTCTAACACGATTTGAGATCATCGGCACGTAAAGAAGAAGAATAATCAAGGAATATTAAATTACCATTACTAAATGGGTTGTGGAGGTCAAATAAGCAGGCTCCGCCCTGTTAAATACTTGTAATCAGCTACATCTGGGAAGACTAGGAACCGACCCTAATATATTTTAGAAAAGGCCATGTAGATAATGAGTCAGAGTGAACAGCATTAGAATTTGTAGTTTTTTTGGTAGTATAATTTGTTTTGAAATACGCAACCTTGGGCTGTCCAATAAGCAAAACTCTTCTAGACAGTCAAATCCCCAAACGTTAGACTACCTGTTAAAATAAAATCCTTTTTCATTGTTCTAGATTCCTCTACTAAAACTTTAAATGAAAATTGAAAATGTATGTCTTACAACTCCCTGAATAGGGAACAACTAAAAGCAAAACTTTTAACTCAAATAGCAGAACAAATCGTTTCAGGATTATTGAAATGTTTCTTTCCGACGTTTCCATTAAATTGTCGGCATTAATCAAAACAGATTCTGAATTTTTGAATTGAATGTTTGCGTGAGAATTTAAATTAGTTTCGTCTGCTTTTGAAATAGTTTCTTTGTTTATAGCTTTAAACGAAGGATGTGATTTTATTATGACTTTGGATAGGAATGAAGACTCTCTTGCATTCAATTTATTTTTGACTGACTTCTGAAAAGGCGGAGGTTCTCAGTTCGACTGTATTTTTTAAGATGTTTTGCCTCATAACTCTGTGATTACTGGTCCGATTTGCGTGTTTTTGTTTTCATTTGTAGGTAGAGAAAGTTTACTATTCAAATTGCTTGAGTAGTTTTTTCTCTCTATTTTAATGTGGATGATCAGTTGATCATCCACATTAAAATAGGAGAAAAAATGTTAAACATGATTACTTCGACAAGAGTTTGTGTGAGATAGCATCATACCATGTACATCGGATTCGTGTCTAATGTGATATCACCCAGGTGAACATTATACACGAATCCTACTAAAACAAAAAAAAAATACGCAACAAAGTGGCTCATCCGGAAATCAGCAAAAAGTTAATGAAACAAATAAAAGTCATCGACTTCCGGAAGATAAAATATTTTCCACTTTATACCCGTGTTTTTATAGAGTCAGTACATAACAGCACTTGCTAAGTTCGTTTCGTGGATGATTGATCATCCATTATAAATCGAGTTGCCTACGTAGGTACCTCAGTAAGCACCACAAGCAACTGCTTGCTTGCTTGTGTAAAAGTACCCTTAAGGGTAAACAAGCCAACGGCACGAACTAGTTGGTGGGCGGGGCTAAAATGCATGCTATTTCACCCGACATCACGAGCGAAATGCATAGAGCGAAAGAGACACAACTAAAACAGGCGCGCGATTGTTTCTATGCAGACGTTTGGTATATTTGGTTTCATGAAAAATCTATTAAATGTATCTGTTCAAAATCAAATTATTTAAATTTTTTAATAACTAATCTATGTCCGTATGGTTTCACTTTTTTCTTTTTCATACTATATACGTTACTTATTTACGCCCAAAGATGAGTTAAAATTAGTGCTAAAATATGAAAGTTTTGACGTTCATAACTTCCAAATCAATATTTTTTTTCCAATTCTGCTTCCATACAGACCTAGATAATGATAAGACCAGTTGATACAATTTTTAATTTTGAACCTACACCGTCAAACAGAGGAGTAATCACCTTCGTAAGTTTGTATGGAAGAATGACTGGCTTGTTCAACCTTAAGGAGCCGAATGGCACTGGTTCTCCCCGTGACTGCGATCATTTTGATAATTTTTCCTCATTTTGGATCAGTTACGCATCTATTGGGGGTATAAGTTCCAAATTTACACAGCTTTTTTTATTACTAGATTTTCAGTTTTTTTTTTTTACTGGGTTGAAATGGAACTGGGCTGGTCACATCTGCCGCATGTCGGAGGAGCAATGGGCAAAAACTACCACTCAGTGGACACCAACAAGCAGGAAACGACAACGCGGCAGGCCCAGAAGGAGATGGCGGGATGAGCTGGATTCCTTCTCAAAGGATTTGCCTATCATCGCACTAGATCGCGAAAAGTGGAAGGAGGGAAGGGAGGCCTTTGCCCTGCAGTGGGACAGTACAGGCTCATATAAAAAAGTTTATCAGGTTATAACTTTAATTTACCTCCATGACCCGTGACCCCTATTACAACGATTGTTACATTGAGTGTTACATTGAGTTTTACCTCAAAATGTGATTTTTCATTTATGTTCACACCCGGTATATGCTTGCGTTTGGTGGTGGTAACTCGTCTGATATGTCGCAAGTTCCAGTGACTCAGGTTCTTCTAGGTAGGCGACTAGGCGTGCTCTACCCTAGGACGCGTCATCGCTTCACATCAGGCAAGTTGTGGCCAAACGCAAGCCTAATAAGCATAAAAAAGTCTTGTCATTTCATGTCTGTGTTGAATTGTTAATTACATTTTCTGACACACCTACCCTTTATTGTAAATTTTCTCATGAATAACATTTTATGTTTAGGTAACATTATGCCTGAAAACCCTGAAGTGTTTGGCTACTTGTGTTAGACCTACATTTCCCCAATTATGTTATGACCTTTTACTATCTATTGGACGCACGAATGGTCGCGGTCGCACGGTTGGTGCAGTGTCTGAGCCTTGAGATGCTGCGCTGGATATCGCGGGTTAAATTCCCCGCGGAATAAGAAGTTTTCAGTTGTAAAACTTCTAGCGGGAGGAGCGGAAAGAAGTGTAAGACTTCTACTGACTAAAAACCACCCATATTCCTTCTTAGCCCTTGGTGTCTGGGGCGCGGTATCTCTTTCAAATATCCCGTAGCCCCAGTATCTGTATAGCTTACAGGTGAGTTCAAATGCCCCTGTAAACACTCCCAGGACACAGAAGAAATTCATTAAATAAAAGAAAAAAAAATTAACGTAACAATGAATACCAGATCAACCTTCAGTCTTACTCAAATCAAATAAATTCTGGCTTAAGTGTTTCTTGAATTGATCCTATTAAACACTTTTATTAAACCCTTCACAATGCCTGTAAATCTAGCCAAAAAGTCTAAATCACAAATCTAGAACAATTTCATTGAAACATTTATTTCACTCTCGTAATACTAGTCGGATTTCGTTTTATCCAAAAGTTGAAAAGCTTTATATAAATTCTCGTAGATTAAATGAATGGGTCGAAAGCATTGACGGAAAATAGTTTGAAAGTTTTAATAACTTTTGTTTTATTGTAAATGACGCTGAAATAACCTTTAAAATTGAGGAATGTCATGATGACTGTTTGATGTTGGTGCTAGTGAATTTTAGTCAACATCATTTTAAGCTCAAATAGAAGTTATAATTAGCATTAAGCGATTCGAACGCTCGGATGCAATTACGACAGTATTTTCTGAATGCCCTCGTGGAGCGGCAAAAGATGACAAAAAATGTGTCCAGCCAGAATAGGTTTGGGTGCATGACATGCTTGTTATTAGGTATTGCTTTTCCCCCATGTGCATATTTTTGCGAGCGGAAGTTCGTGTAGTCTGCATGTTTTTCCCGGAAATAAAACAAAATATTTTGTACAACATTTAGTGTCATGAATTTCCGCCGAGTAACGTCCGGTCCTGTGGCTTACATAAACACAACATTACGCTTGTAATCCCCGAAAGGTTAGGCAGAGGTGTACCTAATAGTACATCTACATTTCGCCACTTATGTTATGGTCCCATGTAGTCTATTATCATACTGAAAAAATCCTGATAGAAAGGGTTACATGTAAAACTTCGTTCATAACTCTGACTAACAATCATAATTCCTCACCATAATCGCGAAGGCCAACCTTGAGGGTAAATCGATAGGGACCATACGTTAGCGGTAACATGTAGCTTTCTGATTAATACAAGTTTAATCGAATATTTATAACTTTTATTTATTAATGGGTAGATGGGCCGTGAGGTAAGTAAGTAGACAATGAATGACATGTTAAACTAACAACACGGATAATGAATGAGTAAATGAAAGCGTGTTGTTGTATTTTCAGATTTCGACGCTGAGCCTTGAATTAAAAGTTCAACAGCACTCTTTAATTGGGCATTCATTTAGCTGAGCATCACCGAATAAATAATAATCATTCGATATTTAAACAGAAAGTTAGTTACAAAATAAATGTAAGAAAATTGTAGGTGTCGCCTAGGGTGAGTAACCTAGGTTGTGGCTAAATAATAAGAGCCACTCGGGCCGATCTTTAGGTCAAGCCGCGCTTACCTAGGTTCGTGTATGGGTGATTCATCATAATTATACCGTTTATTCTGCGTCCTTCGAAAAGTACGCTAAGCTGCTGGTTCCCGACTGCCATTTTTAGATTTTTGATCTTTGTTGGTGGCCAGTGGCCTGGAAGTCTGACAGTCTGTCTTATCAATGGGTATTCTTACTGCGGAGGTCAAAAAAAGCAGTCGCAATAATATTTTGTAAGATGTTTTTTTAATATTTTTAATAAATATACTAATACTATATGTTTGTAAAGAAATCAATAAAGGAAATGCCTACCAATGATAAAACAGGAATTACCTACTTTATTTAGATTCTGTCTCAATCGCAAGAACGAACCAGATGACTAAAATAACAAGGTTCCGTTGAGTTCTAAGGTTTACAATTTAAATCTTAGACGAAATTAAATTGGAGATTATTGTCAATTGAATTTAGTACTTTAGATGGAGAACTGTTTATTTACAACTTCAATATAATTAGATTTGAAGCCAATGCAGTCTGGTGTAAGGTTAAATTCAAACCAGCAGTCTGAGATTATTGAATGGAATGAAATGGTCACTTCTTCCGAAGATAGCAAGTTGACCTAAAGTTACAGGTGAAGAGAGCTAACTCTAGCGTTAACTAATTAAGCCAGTTACATTTAACTGATTTCTGAAACTAAAGAGGTAATTGAAATTCCCAAAGTTGACTTCTTCTCAAGGAGAAGAAGTCAACTTTTTTGCTTAATTTTGAAATTATTCCCAATACTTGTTTTTTCATGTTACTTTTAATTTCTTTCTTAATAAAGGTCATGTGAACACACAGTGTTTGTATTTAATAGAAAACATTGCCATTACGTTAAGTTATAGATAAGTTAACCAAAATTAATGATATTTTATTTAAATAAAGACTAAACAAGTATTTTACAGTGATTCTAATGCAATTTGTATTGCATTCGACCGGTTCGATTCACCCCCACTCATGGGCGATGACATGTTTTATTTTCGTCAATTTTTATTAATTTGCTAAAACAAAAAACACGTATCCAATACTTTTCGATAATGATAACAGACTAATTAGATTTTTTTTTGGTGAAATACCCTATTTGTATTGCATTCGAATAGGCATGACGTGTAGAACAGAAAGTGGTGGAATCACCGTGTCTTTTAGCGGTACTTTTATTTCTTCAACGACCTACATACGTGACCATTTTGCAGAGATAGTCAATTGACAAAATGGCTGGACGTTTATATTGAAGCTAATGGTACAGCGTTATTGTTGATAGAACCATTATGGGGAGCTCCTGATGCGCCTTTACGTTTCGTTCTAGTTTATAGCGTCATTATAATATTAGGAACCAATCTTCACTCGTTGGTTTATTTATTTAAAGTAGGTATGGTACGCCAACAGTTTATATAGAACATCGACGAATTCCCAAACAATTTTTGGTTGACATTTTTTTTTGTCGGAATCTATCACGGTGACTTACTTACGTAGTCATTAACAATTTACTCGCCGGTGTCCTTTTGTTGTGTGTTGCCAGTGATGATTATTTTATGGCACAGAGAGTCCTTAACTGCTGGCTTTTGCAGAAGCTCAGAGTCACGCAACGAGCCATGGAGAGAGCTATGCTCGGAGTTTCTTTGTGCAACAGAATCCGGAATGAGGAAATTCGCCGAAGAACCAGGGTCACCGACATAGCTCGCAGAATATGCAAGTTGAAGTGGCAATGGGCAGGCCACATCGCTCGAAGAACAGACAACCGATGGGGAGGAAAGGTTCTCGAGTGGCGACCACGAACCGGAAGACGCAGCGTTGGCAGGCCTCCCACCAGGTGGACCGACGACATCGTAAGAGTCGCGGGCAACCGGTGGATGCAAACGGCAGGCTGCCGATCTTTATGGCGTTCTATGGGGGAGGCCTTTGTCCAGCAGTGGACGTTTAATGGCTGATGATGATGATGATGTTCTTTTATATTCAACAATGATAGTTCTAAACTATCAAGATAGGGTTCCAAACATCATCATCATCTTAATTGCCCTCGACACTTTCTACTTGGGGTCAGAGTAACACGTTTTCTTTTTCTTTTCTCTCCTGTCAGACATCACGGCATCATTTACTCCTTTCCCATTCATATCATTCCTCATCCAATTCATCCATCTTATCTTTGGCTTTCCTATCTTTCTCCATTCATCAACTTTCGTGTAATGATTTTAGTCACATGCGTTTCATCCCTGCACATTAGACATTTTCTGTCCGTACCAAGACTAACGAAAAAGAAAGAAAGAAAGAAAGAAATAAAAAATGTTTATTTGACGTCAGTAAATCAAGCACACACACAATAATATTTAAAAAAATACAAAAATGGAAATACATAGTAGGTACCTATGTGCTGTGTGCCTCACGGATGCGCCAAAAAGACGACACGCCTAACGACTTCCTTTAATTTTTTCTGTAACACACCACTTTCAAGTGTTAAGTGAAAAAAATAGCCGGAAAAGGATCAGATTGATTACATTTTAGGATTTTCGATAATGTGCAAGGATGTTATAATCTTTGTGTTATAATCCTTGGATGTTATAAACATTTGTTTAGGTCAGTCCGTGAATGATCACGCATTATCTTGGACTCTTTTCCAAGATTCTTCCATGCCTTTAAAAAACAATTTAGTCATTCTCAAATGTCATTCGTAAATCTTGAACACTGTCAGCCGAAAACTGACTTACCAAGGGGTACTGAGTTACCTGGTTTAGCAGATGCTCCATGTAAAATAATGGTATTCAACAAGTAGCAGTCAGTGGTAGGTACAAGGATAGTCAGCCCCTACGAAGTTTGAAAGATTCTGAGACCGTGTTAAGATGTAAACTTCTAAATGTGGATGTACTTTTGCGTGATCAAGACGTGAACTTTGTATGAATTAAAATATAATTTTGTAGCACGTTTAAGTATTTTCACCAGGAAAACACGGCTAAATAAACAGAAAACAAGCTTTTGCTTAGTGCTTTACACGTGCGGAAGATGGGAATTTTTCCAGGATGAAAAGTTTCCTATTACATAGTCTACACGCGTGTACCAATTTTATTACCAAAGCAGTTCAGACATTTACGAGTATCTCCGCGTAATAAGGTAACAAACAGGCAGACTGAGTAACTTTTACATTTATTAGTAGGTACGGACTAAATATCTTAATTAGTCGAGGGTACAAACCCATTACTTTGTGTAATTTATTTGATCACTACTGCTCTCAAAACGGTGAAGGAAAACATCTTGGAGTAACCGGCATGTCTTAGAACCAAAAAATTCGAAGAGGTGTTACATTCTACTAACCCGCACCCGCGTGGTGGATTATAACCTATCCCTCTCCTAGGGAGAAGGCCTGAGTAGCTGCAGTGGGAACAATAAAGGCTGATGATGATGATGACGGACTAAATACAAGCATCACGGAGTCTGAATTTGTGCCCGGTTGATGGCAATAGGATCGCCCCCTATTACATGGGACTTAAACATTACCACCGAAATGTGGGTATACTAATAGGTACACCTCTGATTAACCCTTCGGGGATTACAGGCATGATGTTATGTTATGTTATGTTGATTAAATAGAAGAAGAAGAAGAAAAAAACTAAAACATATTTATTTGCCACAAAAACAAGAACAAACAAGGGTACACAAAAAAAAAGCGTGTGGCACTCGGAGACTGCCGCGGTAAAGCTATTGCATAGCATTTTTTATCAAATATTTAATTTGACAACCTCAGTTGACAACCTTGTTATTTTCCGTAACCATAGCAACCTGGTTGAAAAATTTCGTTACGGAATTTCTGGATTCGCTCTCCACGCTCAAGGCCCGCGATAGAAGCTATGCAATAGCTTAACAAATATTAAGAAATACAACAAACAGCGATAATAAAAATAAACTAAACAGCTTGCACGTCGTGACTGCGACAAGCAGGTTACCACTCAGCATGGTACTGTGCTATGGGGACCCACAGCACAGCACTGATTTTCAGTGGTCAACCGTGAAAAAAATAAAATGTACCACGCCTATGTACCACGTTTGTGCATAAAGTTTAAATAAATAAAACATATTCCCCATTGCACTCGCCCTTGAACTTGCGCCAGTGGCTAGTGCAATTCGCCGGAGACGCGACGGGAAGCGTTAGATTGGTGCCAGTTGTAAATTCAAAAGGCGAGCGTTGTCAATGTACCTGGTCCGTGGGCGACATAGATTAGATCATTTGTTGCAGAGTGGTCACTTTATAATAATATCACGTAGTTTAGTTTAGAAAAGGAAGTGTATAACGCTGGGAAGGTTGGCTATAAAACTTGTTTAACTTTAGAAAGGAAGGTTCTTTGAAAAGAAGTGAAAAATGCTGCTTAAAGTCTGCAATATAAAAGTGGTTTATATCATGCATTAAAGTTTTGCTAAAGTTTCTCATAAAACTTAGCGAGGTAAGATCAAGCTTATAGGTTGTTTAGTACCTGCGTGCTTGTTTACAATTTAATGTTGTTGTTTTTAACGGACTTCCAAAAAGGAAGTGGTTCTCTATTCGTATGTATGGTTTTTTTATGTATGTCCCCGTAATTGACGGGGACATATATAAAAAAACCATGTGAACCGATTTTCAAAATTCTTTTAAAGAAGACGGATCACAATCCATATAAAATTACCCCACGTCCTATAACAACGTGACATATCTCAAAAAAAAGATAAAAATGTATAAAAAAATATGGCATACTTCCTAAGTTCATTTTTTTACACCTTCATATGAAAAAGTTGCAATGAAAATAGTTCAGGCGCTGTTCTGAAAAATTCGTTCGTAATGAGTAATAATGGACCGATTTAAAAAATTATTTTTTTGTTTGAAAAGGTAGTCCCACGGCCATAAATTCAGGTCTCCGGTCTCCAGGATCCTGAAGAAGTGAAAGTCAAATCTCAAAAATAAGCTCATTTTTGTACTTCACATTATTAGTTTTTCACTGTCTTGTTGTTTCTTTTGACTTCATACACGAAAGACATTATTCGCCTGATGTGGGATTTAATGTGGGGGTATGTAACAGCATTCTAGCGTCCCCTTTCTCGGAAGAGGCTAGGATGTTGTGTCGGCTATTGTTTGTTATTTATAAGAACGAAGAGGGTTAGTTAACGAGGTTATAAGTAATTATTATAATATAAGTGTGTTACTCATTGTTTAGTTGTAAGTTGATAATTGTATAGTTGTAAGTTGATAATTGTATATGTTATAGGGGTGACATTATCACTGAGTGATAAAACCCCAATAAATAAAGATTAAAAAATAAATAAAAAAAACAGAAACGTCAGTGGTAACGCGAGGGAGTGATCGACAGAGGTTGTTTCACTAACATTAACACAAATGAGAGAGACGAATAACGATAGCGACGCGACGGGGCAAGCGAAGCTAAGGAAATGCAAGTGAATAATGTTGTTTCACTCGTTCTAATGCGAGTTCTTAGGAACAATTAAATGGCGCTGTCAGTCTCCTGACTGACGCATCCAGCCCAAATAAAATATTACACTCATAACATGGGCGCATACCCCCAATGTCCTGCGTCCATGTAGGTATACAAGAACAACAGTTATATTCAACCACGGCATTCCTTCTTTCCTTAATTCATCTAATATAAAGCACATAGGTGTGGTACTCCTTTCTTCAGATATGCCGTGATTGAATCCTGCCGTGATTGTTCTGTTGAGATCAACAGAACGTTATTTTGTATCGTCGTATTTATTATTTATTTATTTCGTCGTCATCATCATCAACAGCCTATTAATGTTCCCACTGCTGGGACACAAGCCTTCTCTTTTTGAGAGGAAATGGGCTTCTTCCAAAATATTCGCGTTATGAACATGTCTTTGACGTCCTCGTAGTATTGGATGATTGGATGCTGGCATGAAACACAATGATTGTGCGCTTCTATGTTATGAGCAGGAGCTGCTTCACCCGCTTGTCGGGCTATACGATGGTTAATCAAACGCCAACCAGAATTAGGTACAATATTGATAAACGGTACCTGTAAAAATTATTACATTATTCACTTGCATTTCCTTAGCTTCGCTTGCCCCGTCGCGTCGCTATCGTTATTCGTCTCTCTCATTTGTGTTAATGTTAGTGAAACAACCTCTGTCGATCACGCCCTCGCTAATACCACTGACGTTTCTGTCTCATCATAATGCAATAAGTCAAAAGAAACAACAAGACAGTGAAAAACGAATAATGTGAAGTACAAAAATGAGCTTATTTTTGAGATGTTACTTTCATTTCTTCAGAATCCTGGAGACCGGAGACTTGACTTTATGGCCGTGGGACTACCTTTTCAAACAAAAAATAAAACCGACTTCAAAAAAAAAAAACAAAAAATAGAAAAATTAACTTTAGAAGAAAAATCAGTTTCTGAAGTCGGTGACTTCTGTTTGTTTGATTTCATGTTTTTGCCACCGACTTCAGAAACTGATTTTTCTTCTAAAGTTTATTTTTTTCACTTTTTTTTTAAGTCGGTTTTATTTTTTGTTAAAAAGTTTTCATTTTCAACCACTTTTTAGTGGTTCACACGTAAGTTCACATGTTCATGAGTCATAATGTGGACAATGTATTTTTTTTTTTGTTTATTTTTCCAAAACCGCTTGTCTGATTTCAATAAAAAAAAATGGGACCATTTGGGAAGTATACCCTTTCCAACAAAAAAAGAATTTTTCAAATCGGTCCATGAATACTCATACGAACGAATTTTTCACAACAGCGCCTGAACTATTTTCATTGCAACTTTTTCATATGAAGGTGTAAAAAAATGAACTTAGGAAGTATGCCATATTTTTTTATACATTTTTATCTTTTTTTTGAGATATGTGACGTTGCTATAGGACGTGGGGCAATTTTGATCCATCTTCATTTGTGTGTGAGTGATGTCCTTCATTGATTTGAACAAGTTACAGATGATCTTTGAGAAATGATGGTGATTGAGATGAAATTATGTCATCTCAGCAGTCACGGCCTTTCTGGCCATAATATCATCCTACGTGTGTAGGAAATGATGAGATAAACTGTGTAGTTTATCCATCATTTCTTTAGTATCTCTCTACTCTTATACCCATCAAAATTCATATTCAAAACTATCCTCATGACATTTTCCTCATTCTTCCGCATTGCATGTCCTTATCCCTATAACCGATTACCACTTAACTTTCGGATTTCCCTACAATAAAACAAAAAATAAAGCACTAATACCCCTATTTATAAAACGTTCTACAAGACAAGAGTTTAAGCCAGACTAATGTCTAGCTTCAAACTTAATGGATCACTACTTACTACTCAAGTTGAAACTATTTTGCGGAGTTTGTAACTTACCGCAAGATCTATTTATCGTGGGTCCACGTGGACACGAGTTTTAAAAAGAGATTTGTTACTTCAAGCTTCAGTTTACTGCTCTCATTTTCTTGAGTTAGTTCATTAGAAATACTTTTCTTGCAGCAATTTACAGTTGCATTTTTTTGCCAATGTGAAACGTGATTAGATTTTTGACTACCTCGTTTATCTGGTAATCATAAGCGTACGTGTCTTGACGTCTTGATTTCGATTCAAAAGTAATTAGTTCAGTTATTCGTCTACTCAAGAATTTTAAGCTGTTGGTCCTGCTTCTGAACTTATTTTGGTAGTTTTGGATTGCCGCCTCATTTTCATTGTGTAAGGAAACAGAGCTTGCATCTGTCTGTGCAAACACGGGTCGCAATTGGAGGAGAATGGCTCGTGACAGAAAACAGTGGAAGGAGCTAGAGAAGGCCTTTGCTAAAAGGTACACTGAATTAAGGGACATTTTTGTAACAACATAATTGTGGTAAACAAGAAACAATTCCGAATAAAGGGCAATCAATTATTATTGTTTATCATAATAACAGCTCTCAAAAACGGTGAAGGAAAACATCGTGAGGAAACCGGCAAGTCCTAGAACCAAAAAATTCAAAAGACTTGTAACATCTACCAATCCGTGGTAGATTATTGCCCATATTCCCTTTCAAAGAGTGGAGGCCTGTGTATCAGCAGTGGGAACATTAATAGGCTGTTGATGATGATGATCATAATAACAGCTTCATCGCCATTCTCTCAGTGTCGCATCTGCGTCCCAATTCTTTACACTGACGTCGACAATGGCTCGCAATTATTGTAGCGCCGCCGCGAATAAGGATATGTCGTCTGCACAGCGGCTGCTTTCCATTAACTAACGATTAGGATCTAGTTAATTGACGTCATTTTAAAATGGGGCCCATAGGGACACATTATGTGGATGGGGCTTTTGTATGGATTCATGTTACGTTCATGGTCACTCAGGTGTCTATGGCTTGTGACCCAAGCATGAAATTATTAAATCGTAAATACGGCTTTACGGATATCGAAGCACAGATATTTACCGTCACATAATTCTGATTGGACTGATTTGATTCTGTTGAACATAGTTGGAAAAAGGCTAGTTTTGACTGGTATTTCGATTTCTTTAATAAGATTGATTTCGAAAGTCTGAAATACTCCTTTGTAAATAGCTGTTATGTTGGGGAATCCCAATGAGTGTGAGGTGTGGCTTAATTACCGTCAGAGTACTAGATTAGAAGTAGGTCACAATAAGTATGTAATGAAGATTTGTGCGGTTTGTTTAATGTAACATAGTCTCACAGGACGCAGCCAAAATAGTGTTCTGTGTTCGCCCTTTAGTTTCCAAACGTGTAAACGAGTTTTTTGAACTATAAGATATGGGTGTACTCTTGACCTCAATCTTGCCCCAGGGGCAGAGATGAGATCGACGATGTAACGAGCTAACCCAGAAGAAGCCTATTTCCTCGCGACTTAAATAGATTGGGTTTATATGAACTCGGGAAAACCGACGCAGGCGCAGGGAGTTCCACTCTTTGACTGTGCGCATGATAAAAGATTTAGCAAAGCGTTTCGTACGAATGTGCGGAACATCGACAAGGTATGGGTGATAACCTGCGGTGCGTCTAGTCTCTCGATGGAAGAAAGGTGAAGGCGGAATCAGCTCGTGGAGCTCCTGCGCACACTCTCCGAAGTACAGCTTGTAGAAGACCGACATACATCCAAGTTTGCGGCACAAGGCACCAAACTACCTGTATAATTTTAGAACCGATATAAGTAAATATTATACAGATAATTTGGTGCATTGTGTTCCAAATTGAAATGGTCGACTGACTGGTGGAATGGCCTGCTATCTTTTCAGACCTCTAAATAAAACTAAACACTTCTCAACCCCGGTGGATTTTCTTTTTTTTTTTAAATAATGTTTAATATCGCTAATTTTGAATTTTAAAGCCTACTTTTTAATACATTACATCTAAATAAAATTAAAAATCAGTGTCTATGATTCATACTTTAAAAGAAAAATGTATTTAAAAGAAAATGTTAAAATAAGATGTTTCAAAATAAATGGAGCCCCGGCCAGGTCTATGTCAACATACTTAAAAATGGGGAAACACAATTAAAACAATTTTCAGTCTTACAATTACTTTATATTGGCTTTACAAGAATGTACACTTGAAATTGCAACACCTAATAAAATCCGCCATTGCAGGAAGCTGTCATTTTGATTGAATTTGACGTTTGACATGTGTATTTCTGTCATATTCAAGGAACTTATTTACTAACTGGAATGTGCACGTGAAACTCAAAAGTGTTCCGAGAGAGATTACCTTGAAAGTGGATGTCATCTCTTTCTGATAGCGTGTAAAATATTTTTGTACTTTAATTTTGGAACAGTTAATTTTTTTTACCGCCCTATCAGCGCGCTTTGCATTGGTAGCAGTTTGGCAAATATTACTGTCATTGTTTTTGACCCACAGAGTACCTTAATGGCGAGACCACATTGAAAGTGGATAAAAATAATTGATAAATATCAAACTCTTACAAGAAAAATATGCTTTTATGCAATTTATCTGTATTTTTCCCGAATTCCACGATTTTTTCTCGTTTTTTCGTGGTATTGTACATATACCTGCAGGGCTATTTGCGTATCTTTTAATGACAGTGGATAACTTAATGTGTCTATCAAATAACTGTCAAATGGTGAGTTTTTAAGAAAAAAATGTACCAAACCATAACCAATTTACAGTTAATCTATGGACACTTATGATAGCCACTGACATTATAAAGATACGCAATAGCCCTACTGGCCCGATTTGACACATCTCCTGGGTGTTTTTTTAATAAAACAATAAAAAACCCACAGGGCATGAGAAATGTTTAGGGGTCTGAAAGGATAGCAGATGACCCCTCTAATCGACTATTTCAATTTGGCACACGATGGTCGTTGCGATGCACCAAACACCCTGTATATTGGCCCTTTAATTATTTTCTACTTTATTACACACAACTAGTGAAGCAATAAGGTGAATAAACCTTAGACAAGTTAGCATTCCATAGATAACTAATAATAGGTACATTGTTTAGGCTGAGTCGAGATCAAAACATAGTTTCAAGCCCACTTAATAGTTGAACTGTCAAGTGGGCTAAGTTAGCAACAGGTAGAATTAATTACAGTACTAGAAGACTGATAGGCAGTTCATTGACCCTTTTGTGTTGCTATTGAGAAGAATCTTCCCTGAATGAGTATTACTAAAAGAGTTATACTATAAATGTTGGTGAATGGTAGGGGAGTTGATGACCAAAGTAGAGATGAATGGATTGTGTGAGGAATTAAATTATATTATGATTTATATTACGATTCATATTACGATTCATATTACGATTCATATTACGATTCATATTACGATTCATATTCCCATTCATATTACGATTCATATTACGATTCATATGACGATTCATAGTACAATTCATATTACGATTCATATTACGAAACATGTTACGATTTATATTTTGATCTACATTATGATTAATATCATTCATATTACGGTTCATATGACGATTCATATTACGATTCATGTTACAATTCATATTAAGATTCATATTACGATTCATATTATGATTCATATTACGATTGATATTACGTAAAAAGTTGAGGATGTGGGCTGTTATCCGAAAGTGAAATAAAGGGTGTCTCAGTAAGAGTGCACTTTTTCATTTTAAAATAAAAACAAGTATTTTACGACAGAGTTGTGATATTTTTATTGTATTGTATTGTAAAGAAGACATGTTCCAATTAAGTATGGAATAAAATATCCGGCAAATGACCCCCACGGCTCCGATGACAGGCCATTACTCTTTTCATGAAATTTTCCGTGACTTTTGCACAGAGATGTGGCTGTATCTCACCGATAACGCGTTGGATTTCCGATTTGAGTTCAGGAATTGTTTCGGGTTTATTCGCATAAACCCGAGATTTCACATGTCCCCAAAGAAAAAAATCGCACGGCGTTAAATCGCACGATCTTGGTGGCCAGTTGACATCAGAATTTCGTGAGAAAATGTGTTGATAATGTGTTCCCCATTTTTGTAATGAGTTTTTACAATTATAACGCGTTGGTCTTTCGAAAAGCGCTCCATTTTTAATAATCGGAATAAACAGAGATGACAGCTTTCAAATTTCAGAGTTGCCACTTGCATGAAAAAAGAAATATTCCAATTTTAAAAAGTGCACTCTTACTGAGACACCCGTTACTTACCTTGTAAATTAATATGGTGAATGCATTGATATAATAAAACCCAAGATACACACTCCGCGTCCCAAAACCGTCCGCTTAAAATGAGTTCACAATGAACTCATTTCAAATAGTCTCGCGTCGCTCGCGTCTCTGCACGGTCGTACAAAATACTTTTTATATTGCTTTTTATAACTGCATTGTAAAAGGAATCAGCGTAAGGTTGAATTTGCCAAAAAAAATATGTTTATAGTGACGATAACTACATGTAGTAGTGCGTGTATTGGTGAGTGTTTGGCGACAGCTTCGACTGTTTGTTTTGTTCGAGACTGTGCATCTAGAGTTTTATTATATCAATGGGTGAATGGTAGGAGAGTTGATGACCTAAGGAAAGATGAATGGATTGTGAGGAATTAAATAAAAGCAAAAGGAGTGAATGTTAGAACACAGAAAACTGATGAGGGAGAATGGATACGTAATCTACGCTGTATATCGATATGATACGAGAAATATAGGGCATTTGCCCGAAAATCCATGCTCACAAATGTATTTTCGCGTAAATGTGTTGGTGCAAGAGTCTGTCTGTCGCGTAAATGTCTTTCGTGCAAGTGACCTGATACCAGAATACGAGTAATGTTTTTGCACAAACCAGCCTCGTTTGTGCAAAAACCCTTACCTTACTATACTCAGTCTGTTATAGGTAAGAGGAGGCTACTTACTACAAGTCTTATCCTTTATTTGTTTCGTTTTCAAACCTTAAATATACACTGGTTTAGCTTGTCTAGTAAAAGCAAAGTAAATCCATTGGATACTTCGGTCTTTTTATTTATTTACTGTAATTTACACGAAGAGCATTATCTGCAATGCAGTTTTTAAATAAATAAACAACTACTTTAAGAAAAATGAAAACCTAATTTGTTAGTGAAGAACGAAGTTAATTTACTTTTTTGCAACAAAAACGACGTCATAAAAGTAAGAGAAGAAAAGTAAAGTAAGATTATTATTCCTTTTATTTATTTCTGTACATATTATTTATATTTTTACGTATTTCTTTAAAAATAAGATTATCATTAACACTTGTAACTGACATCATGGTGCTTGCAAAAAAGTAAAATATTATAAACTTTAATAAAAGTAAGATACCTATTTTTTTTACTCCTAAATAAAGTCGAAGAATTCGGTATGTAAAGTAAAAATTAACCTACGCTGATTCCAAAACCATTTGGAGATTTTAAGTTCTTATGTCTTATTTTTCTACTTTTAGCTCTCTATATCACAAGATTGTGTTTATTTTCACACTAATACTTGTAACGATTTGACTTTCATTTGTCCTCTAAATGACGTCATAAAGTTTCCTGAATAGACTACTTCCTTCGTGCTTTTCAAGAAAAAATTAAAAAAAACTGTTGTTGTCAGTCCGTCATTGTCAGTGTCAATACCTACTAGATGCTAGATATGGACGGATCGCGCGCTGCCTTAATTTCTCTTTCTCTACGTTTATTCTTTGTACACGACAGACCTTGCTTTCCCGTTGGACTTTGATACTTATTGCACCATTGATCGACCATTGCACGCTTTATGGAACTGCCTGCCTATTGTTTGGATTAGTTAAATATGGATCAATTTGTACGCAGCGACTCCACTAACTTGCCCAAATTGGATAATGTTATGATCCTGGAGTTCATGAAAAATGATAATAAATATAACATCGCTGAAATCCGAGGAACTAAAGCTCTAATGTAAGTACCAATGTAACTACTGCTGTACCTACCTATATTTATAAATACCTTGCACCCATTTACATTAGTAATTTTACTGCTTAACTAATATATTTTTGGTAATCCAGGTCGTCTCGCGCTTCCTATGTGGACTCTGCTGTTGGCTATGTTGAAGTCAAAAGAGACCAAGTCAAGTGCATCGTGAGGGCCAAAGTAGTTCCAGAACACCGAGTGTCAAATAAGCAGTACCTACATGGTAACTGTAACTCTCAACGAAAAGGATGAAGTCATATTGCAAGCAACTTGTGATGGCTGTGCTGCTTCTGCCGGTGGATGCAAACATACACTGGTGTTTTTATTTTGGTTGGAAAAAAGGAGCAGTGAACCATCATCAATACAATACCGGACCTGATTGATAAAGCGTTGATATTTTGGAAAATGTATATATACAAAAAGATTATTATTACTGCCAAGACATAAAACTTATTGTATTAATTAATAATTAAATTAATTTAATTTGTACAGGTCTATTAACTGCTCGTTTCTTGTAAATTCAACAGTATTTAGTGCTTGGCCAGACTGCAAACTTCAAACGGTCCACTGCGGACAGGCAAATCGCGCGCGTTCCCGCACCCGCGCCGCTCCCCGCACCGCGCTGCCAGTCTGGCCAAGCACTTACTGTTTAGTGCTTATTACAAATAAAACGATAATGTTATTTAATCAGTCTTTATTATTTCACTTTGTAAATTATTAAACCACATGCAATTAACACTACAGCATCTAGGTACCTATCCAACATGTTTGTGGCTGACTACTGAATGAGTAGGTACAGGTCTTCCTTTCATTAATTTGTATTATTGGTAGTTTTCTAGATCTTCTTCCAACTGCAAAAAGATTGAATGTTAAACATGGCTTGAAGTAAATTGAAAGCTGAAATTGTTCTAATATAAAAGTAGTTCACGAGATTTAATTTTCATTTCGAGAGCCCTGACCACCCGACATGGTTCTCTGAATTTTTTGTAGGATTCTATTACCTACTTTTCGCCTTCGTTTTTACATAGGTACTTTTTTTGTAATATTTACGTTCAAATGATCTTCGCAACAAAAAAGACGACGCCCAGGCTTGTATTCCATATTTACCTCCTCGCACCACTTCTTTTTTAGCGTTTCTTTCACATTTACAAACAATTTGTGTCGGCTATTTGTTGTAGTGTTTCTACATGATGGTATAATTCAGGAAATTTGTTCTGTAAAGTGATCCTAGTAGGAAAGTTTTGGGGTAGTTCTGATTTTTTCATTCCATATGTGTTTTGGGGTGCTAAATCTGAATCTGAGGTTTGCGGACAAAATTTCGTGACGCAACATTAAAAAAACCAGAAGAAACCGGTTTTTTTTTTTGCTTTTTTCCGGTTCTTTGCTTAAAACTCGAAAACTGTTAACTTTTAGTAAATGGTCTGTTTACAGAAATTAAAGTACTTAAAGTTCTCTACAAATATCACTATTTTGGTTATTGTACAGACGAAACGTTCAGTCTCAAGTGCAAGTTGAAAATTGGCAATTTGTACCGGTGTGACTGCAAAACCCACTTTTTAGATTTGTATTGAAAGGTTTTTAAGTTAATTAAAATAAAGACCGAGTCACACGGATAATTCACGTTTTGACTCAAATATTATAGCTAGATTGCAAAAAAGCAAAATAACTTAGTTAAAAAGCAGTTAAAGCCGCTTTACATTCCAATCGGAAACAATGTGCTAAACTGTTGTAGACGTTGTAGTATACGTGTGTACGTGTAGCGCACACTAGCGCACACTAGCGCACTATAAACTGGATGGCAATCGGCATTCGGCACCGAATAATATTAATAATAATAATAATATATAATAATAATAATACCTACTGAATTTGCATATTTTTTGCCTTTTTTCTTTTTAATTACTTGTGTGGAAAACCAGGTGACATTTATCAAATGACAGCATCCATAAAAATTTAATATTGAAATGTAAAAAGTGGGTTTTGCATAAACTGCTAAAAATTTACAATTTTCAACTCGCACTAGAAACCGAACGATTCGTCTGAAAAAAAAAAACTAAATACTGGTATTTGTAGAAAATTTCAAGTACTTTAATTTCTGTAAACAGATCATTTACCAAAAGTTAATAGTTTTCGAGTTTTAAGCAAAAAAGCAAAAATAAAACTTTTCTGTTTTTTTTTAATGTTGCGTCACGAAATTTTGTCCGCAAACCTCAGATTCAGATTTAGCACCCCAAAACACATATGGAATGAAAAAATCAGAACTACCCCAAAACTTTCCTAGCAATAATACAATTTAACTGAACTAGTACGATTTACGAAGCGTTTAGCAGTAGTTATCGATGACCGATTCATTGCACGGATACGCAGCACGGGTAATGGATGGAAATTAAAGCTAAAAATCGTAGGAAATCACAGCCACGCACGATCACAGCATTAACATTTCACAACAAAATAAAAAATCGTAGGTAAGGTATCTGTCAAGTATTATCTGTTGGCAATGTCAAGTTTGAAGTTATATGTGTTTTTTCTATGTACTGAAAACGTGGCAAAGACATAAAGCTATTCAGGATACGAAATGACGTCATCACGAATATTACTTTAAAAAATCATAAAAAAATAACTGTTAATGGGAAAACAAAATGCTTAAAATTAGTTGCTTAAAATTAAATGTTTTACGAAATAAAAATAAAAAAAAATACCTAAAAAATACTTTACATACCGAATTCAAATAAAAATCTAGTACCAAGCGAAATCCAATTTCATTAAGACAACCTTTATAGGCATTTCTTTTATCGCCTAAATAAGATTCTAAAACTGGATATTTTCTTGAGATCAGACTTCTAAAGATGTAACTAAATAGGTAGGTAACGGTATACTTTAGTTTTGTAAAGATATTCCTTAATTTCATTGGTAGGTAGGTACCTATTTCGCAGAACTTCTTAAATGGAATTAATTTTAGATTTCATGACCCGTAGTGGAGGGTTATGTTTGTTTAAATGATAAAATTGACATTAAAGTCAACAAAGTCCCCTGGACCTGGATCTGGAACTCATTGCTACATTATTATCATCATTCTCTAGGAGAACGGTAGCGTCAGATATTTTTTGTTCAATATTTAAGTTAGTTTTCTTTATATTTTTTTTATTCCTATGTGTTCTTGTGCTATGTGCCAATAAAGTGGATTTTCCGTCTTTCTATAAATTGTTAATGGATTTAAACACATGGAATTTCTTAGTTCATATCATCATCTTTTAATTCAACCAAAAGACGTCCACTGCTGAACATAGGCCTCCCCCAGGTGTCGCCACGTTGATCGGTCCCGTGCGTCTTGCATACAGCGGGTCCTCGCAACCTTCACTAGGTCTTCAGGATAGTTTACAGGGTCTAGATGTAGCTGTATTTAGTGTCATGTTTTGAGTCTGTGTCTTTCGAATAAATATACCTAACTGACGAAATGGTGTTGTACTTGCTATACCTCGTCACCCTTGTTCAGAACAACATGGCATGTAAAATTTGGCTCATAGTTGTACTATTTATTACCCACTATCCTAATACACATTTTGTGTCAGACGACAGAATATTTAATTTTATACCTATCTAACACACGCAAGCTCTAAGAGCGTTAGGTACCTTCTTTATATAATAACCCGTCCTAACCACACAGAGATTTCTTATCACCCTATTATACGGCTTAGCCCAACCCAATATGTAGTGGTCTTGTTTAAGTGGCTAGCCACCTATATCATTACTAGCCTTTACGAGTATAATCCTAATCCTAACTATCCTAACCAATATTATAAATGCGAAAGTAACTCTGTCTGTCTTTGCTTCACGCCTAAACTACTGAACCGATTTGTGTGAAATTTGGTACAGACATAGTTTGGAACTTGAGAAAAGACATAGGATAGTTTTTTTTTTTTTCGCGAGATAAACCAAAAATCTGCCGGAAGTCACTATTCCACGCGAACGAAGTCGCGGGCAAAAGCTAGTATCTAATAAATTATTAGGTTATCTGTTCATGGTCACTTTCGTTATCAAGGTCTACCTTTGAGTCAAGTTTACACATTACACATTAGCACGTATTTTATAATACAGGGGTGACGAAATACAGTCAGTGAATGGAAACTCCTAATAATGAATTACGCAAATTAATTGCTTTATTTGTTTACTGCCTCGTTAGTTCAGTGGTTGCAAGGGCGACTGCTGCGCATGAGGTCCTGAATTCGATTTCCAGTTTTACCTTTGATGGGTAAAAGCTGTTATGATGATGAAAGAAATATTAACTTTGTTGTACCACATAGGTACGTGCTTTAGACTTTATAGATCTCTTTCTTAGTATTTTTCTGTTAATTTGTTTGTGCCTTGATTTAGCTGTACCTAAATATTTTAACTACAGAGTCAGGTAGTCTTCTTCGACGTGTCGATGACGCATTTGAAGCTAAATAAACTTCGATCTAAACTCTGCCACCTTGATATCATGAGTAGTGACCCAAGAAGAGCCTCTCTGAGCGGTGTCCACGTCATAATAATTATAACGACAAACACATTTTGGTATCACCTGGCACTCAAAATTGTACAAGAGGCCCTTTTAAATGATATCAAACACGGCGTGTTTATCTCCATTTTTATTTTTAAGACTTACTTTTTGACCGCTAGAGGGCGCCAAATCACTTTTTGTGACACGTCACGTTAGCCTACGTTCAGCGGAAAATGAAGACGGTTCTAACGATACCTCATAATGTCGAGTTCCAATGAGTAGATTAGAAGCTATGAGGGAACAGATGAAGATACACACATACATACAAACATACATACATACATAGCCAGTCAAAATCATAACCCTCCTTTGATTTTGCCATAGTCGGGTAAAAACACAGAATTCAGCGATATTTTTATCACCTTGATGATTCCCCATGGTCCTCAGTACCATTACCAAAGGCAACTTTCAGGCATTTTCTTTCGTATTAAAGTACTTTTACACATTATTCAGAACAACATTTCCGTCGTTGTTTTCAGTGTCTACGAGTCACTATTTGTAGATAATTCATGATACAAAGATGGTTTCCTATTTGTTTTACATTAAGTTTTCCAAGGTATCATTTTCCTTGTCTAAACGATTCTCACTTGTGACAGTGCAGCATCTGATACCCGACAACAAACAATAAGATGCCACTAAGACAACATAACTTGCTCAGGCGAGTAAAGTAACAGCTGTGCAATACACACACACACACACAGACTACACTCTGTTATTGTTTCCGTAGATGGAGCTCGAAGTTTAGCCATGTACGTGAATTTAGAGCGAGGAAACCGGGTGTTGTTCACCAAAACATATACAAAGAAACTACGTACAAGAGATACAGTTTCAATTTTAAATAAGGTGTTTTTCTGAAAACTCCATGTATGGTTTTGATGTGTTTGTTAACAACCGTGACGATTAGAGAATCAAGATCAAAATAATAATATCACACCCATTAATTTGTGGCGACTAGCGACATCTATCGCAACACCTGCGTACTAACAACGATCGACAAAAATTCCTACATCGCGCTATCAACATTATCCGCGACATATGCCTATATAGGAGTTCCCGACTTACATATTAATATGTCGGGCAGTTAGCCCACCGGACACAACATCCCGTCCGGTCGGAGGATCCTCCCTTTTCTACGGGGGATGAGGAACTTTATACCCTGTTCCTCTACCCCCCAAAAATTCATAGGCTTAATACTTACTCGTAAACAGTAAATTCTATTGATGATAAAAGTACTATGCAAAGTACACTTTTTCGTTAAATGCAAAGAAAGAAGATAATGGCAGAAAAGGAGGTTTCTGATGATATAATGAGTAAAAGGGAACAAATGATGTGCTGCAACGACTCCAAATGAATTGGGATAGCAAGAGAACGAGGATGCTGGTATGCAGTGTTAACATAAGTCAGTCATCACCACTGACCTGTTGGCTGCTGGCCTGTTGGTCTAGTGGTTAGTGACCCTAACTGCTATGCCAGAGGTCGTGGGTTCGATTCCCACCCAGGACAAATGTTTGTGTGATGAGCACGATCATTTGTTCTGTGTCTGGGTGTAATTTATCTATAATATGTATGTATTTAGAAATATTTAAGTATGTTTATCAGTTGTCTAGTACCCATAACACAAGCTCTGCTTAGCTTGGGACTAGATGGCGTTGTGTGATAGTTGTGGAATATATTATTATTATTATCATCATCAGTCTAACCAGATGCAGCTGAATACCAGTATTTTACATGGAGCGACTGCCTATCTGACCACCACAACCCAGTTAATACTAGGTAATACAATACCCTTTGGTAAGATTGGATGTCAGAATTTCAGGTCACTGACTACCTGTAACGACTGCCAAAGATCTATATATGGCAGCCGGGACCAACAGCTTAACGTGCTTTCCGAGGCACAGAGGAAACTCGGTATGTCGGGCGGTCACCCATCCACAGATCGACCTAGGCAAGCACAGCTTTACCTAAAGATCGACCTGAGTGGCAGTTCTTATTATAGTGATATAATGTAATCCTTGAGATGTCTGAAATATTTTTTTCACAAGCACCATAAAGAAAGAGAAAATAGAAATAAATATTTCGTGTTTCCTCATCCTACTGATCATTCCCATTCTACATTTAAATATTAAACCTGAATAAGAAAACAAGCTCATTTTTACGAAAACTTCACATAAAAATAAAACTTCCAGACATTCAACTGAAACCCTAAATTCCCAAAAAACTACAACACAGGTACTTCTCAGTTACCTACAAACACCTGCAGACTTACTTCACTAGTTCCTGTGCAAACAGACTTGGATAACGTGCCAAGAGCAGCAATGAGGTCTTTATTCGTTGAAGACTTATATCGAACAGGGATGTCTAAAATGGTAAAATTTGATAATAATAGATGACAAAACACTCAATTATATATTTTTACATTAAGAGTGATTAGTTGACGTCTAACAGGGAAGAATGGAAAAATAAAGGACATTATGAATTACATCTTGATATTAATTTAAAAAAAATAAAAATTTACCCTCCCTTTGGGCTTTGCCGCAGTCGGATAAAACGCATTTATTATGCGAATAAGTCACATAGTTCATGTCTTTGCAAGCATTCTGGGACTTGTTTCTAAGACGAGATCTTCTATACGAATATTTTAATTGAAATGTAACATAAATCTATTCTAATCTTTCCCATATTGGGGTTGGCTACCAGTCTCAACCGGATGTGGGTGAATATCTGAATTTTATATGGATTGACAGCGTATTTGACCTCCACAACCCAGTTAGTACCTTACACCCTTAGCCACGAGATTCTCCTTTATCTAAAACCTTACATAATGCACAAAATAACCCTATGTTTTATGTTATTTTATGTCTCATGATCTCATAATTATTTATTTACTTAGGATCTCCAACAACAGAGGATGAAGGTACACACATCCTCTGTTCGACATCCTAAATATGTAAATAATCCTTAGGATAACTTTAAAGATACCCGGGGGAAGGAAAGTTACGCCCCTTTAAATAATAAAGTTTAGAAAGTTCTAGGTAACACCGAAACAATTCATAACAAAATTAATACGATATAGCTCAGTTTTCAGCAGCTAGATTACTAGTGACATAGTGTTTTGGAGATAATTTGATTAAAAAGTTAGTCTAGTATAACTGAACTTCAATATTATTATTATGAACTTGCTACCCTAACGAATATTTTTGAAGCCAGTGTTTGGGACTTAATTAAAACAATTTTCTGGTTAAGCTGAAATTCTGTTGATTTTACGGAAAGTTGTTTAAAAAAAGTAGGTTAAACGTAAACAAAATAATGTTGTTGGTTTAATATGCCAATCCCGACACTGATACGGTTTTATGTCGAGATGATAATGACTATGTTAAAAATAATATCTGTAGTCAATTCTCTTGGTAGGGAGATATACCGGTCGATCCTTCTAAATAGCCCTGTAGTTTGAAGAACACTTTTCAAAGCTTGAGCTAGAACTGTGATTGCAAAATCTATGCCAAAGCCCGACAATACCGTGCAAGCAAATAGTACTTCATCGCAACCCGTTCCAACTCAATTAACATCGGTGTGCAATTTCATTTGAAAGTATAAAACGGACACAAGCATTCCTAACGTGGACAGTTTCAGTATGGACGAAGTTACCTGCATTTACCTCTGCTTGTTCCCTCTTCTAGAAGTTTTCGATGATAGTGGAAATAAAGCTTATTCAGGTTGAAATCTGCTAAAAACAATTGTTGTTTATTGTTGCGGACATAATGAGGTCGACAAAAATAAATTACAGCGGCAGCTATGAAGCAAATGTCAAAATTAAAATGCTAAATCGCGATTTTTGAGTTTTGAGAACATTTCCTAAATGTTCTTTACTTTGCAGCAGTGGCAAATTGGTCGCAGCCCCGACTTACGAACAGTAAGTCGTACGTTCGAACCCAGGCAGGCGCATTACTTTGTGTTATTAAATTTCATCACCGCTGCTCTCAATACGGTGAAGGAAAACATAGTGAGGAAACCGGTATGTCTTAAAACCAAAAAATCAAAGACCTGTGACATCTACCAATTATAACCCAACCCTCTCCTAGAGAGGCGGCCTGAGTCTCTGCAGTGGGAACATTATAGACTGATGATGATGATGAAAGAACATTTATAGAAAAACCTGCCAAGTGTCGGGTAGGAGCCTATCAGACACGATACCTGTCTGATTAGAGGATTCTTCTTTACGGATTTAAGGAACTTTACATCCAGTTTGTCAAACACATCATCAGTCAGCATTCTCTTACCTTTAGCCAAATTTAATTGGGGTCTGCGCAACATATCTGTTGTTACATAATTAATTTCTAGCTGATTAAAAAAATAAGTACCGCAGAAATCAAATAAACGCAGTGGTACGAGACATTGCCATTCTCCGGAACGTTTTGTGATCGTTTTGTTTACTATCATTCCAGATTCTATCAGAATAGAGCATACTTACATTGTAACATTTCAGTAAAGTAACTATGTACATTAATTAAAGACTGGCGGCCACATTGCCACGTTGTATGGCAACACTTACCCTCTGGCCAAGATAAAAGCCAGCCCTTGGGTCACGAGAAGCGTCAAGTAAGCGTTTTGAAATTACCTTAGACAGGCTATGAGCATTTGGACCCCTTAAAGTTTCCACATTGTTACTCTAATGAAATATCAAAAGTTAGAAGTTAAACATAGAAAATCAATCGTATTGAGTAGTTTGTTTGTTTGTTAAAGGTTAGAAATTTTGATAGCTTTTGATGGTAATTGAGGCTATGTTGAATTTTCAGTCTCAAATGTGTGTTTGTTGAACTTGTAATGAACGCGTTGATTGCTTTGGTCTTTATTCAGCCCCGTATTCTTTACGTTTTAATAATTAATATAAGTTATTCACACATACAGGAATATTGTTTTGTAGATTTAAAACAAGAATTTCAGGTATGTTTATTAGATGTAACTTATAAAAAAGTTCAGTACCAAGGTGATACTAAGTAAAAACCCAGTAATATTAATGACAATAATATCCGTGGTGCTAGGCAACTGGGCTTATCCCAGTTGTAAACGTCCCTGTGTGCCTATTGGCCTTGTTCTGTTCTGTCTCTTGCTGATATGGAGGGAAGTGGAAATTATGTTTTTTCCTACTCCTCCGCTATTCTTTTCTCATTAATTTCGTTGCGGGATCCAAGACAGTTAAATCGCTACTCTGGGACTTCGTCGAGCTTCATTGTCTCGGCGCTTTTCTTGTGGTCGCCACTGTTGATTCTGGCTAACAGGAGTTACAGTGGTTTGGGAATAGTGTGGAGGGCTTGTCCCAATGTCTAAGTAAAAACTTTTAAAAGTTTCTTCCATTTTACTGAAATGAAGTACAACATTGAATTAATATTTCATCCACGGATTTACATAGATAACTGATACTGAATATACATATTATATTCAACATACTCGTAACATTCAACGTGTCCCTATGGAAATAAGCGCGACTAAAGTTACCGATGAAGACATGATCATGTTACTAGATGAATGTTCCAATTACTGATGCTTCAAGTAAAAGATTTGCTTTTTATTATTTATCTTTTTTAACACGTTTTTATATGTGACGACAGATGAGACCTGTCTTCGTTGATTTGTTGGTCGGTCATGATGGAATGTGGAGTCCAACGTGAAATAACACACAGGCACTGTTCGGTACACTAAACTTTACCGTCCAAAACACGATTTAAATCAAATAAAATGGAATGTAGTGAGGTTAGCCAAGTCAACCGTTCGTCACCATGATTTCAATTTGAATGTGTCAACTGCACAAGTCTACCGCCTTTTTATTAACATCAAAAATGACAAACGATAACTTTATCCGACTAAACACACTCAAGCATTGCCAGACCAAAAATTAAATTAATTGAACTAAATCAAAATTATGATAAACGCTTGACATTCCATTACGCGATCTGCGACACGGCCATCTCTGACCTTCACACGACCTCGTGGGATGAGGTACCTTAAGAGACAAATAATCCAGAAAAGTAACTAGACCACTCGGCTATCCTGACCCAGGTCAGGGAACATCATCACAAAAATAATTAGGTCAAATTAAACCATGTGAGTAATACGTTTAATGCTCAATTGATTGTGAACCAAACTCCAGTACAGCGCTTAACCAGCGTGACAAATGCTATCACTTAAGGCGCAGTCAAAGGGGCACCGTAAAAACGACCTGTTTTTCGTCGCAGAGTTAGCCGTATTGCTACTTATTACAATTCCAAAAAAAATACAGTGTATAGTCAAATGTATAGGTAAAAGACTTATGCAAAAATATTTTCTAAAAGTAATCAAGAACCTCGAAAAAAAAAATCACAAAATCACAAAAAAATCACACGAAAAAACTTTTTCGTCTCGAAATGCTCAATATTTTGAGTGACAACTGTTATATTTTTTTTTACTATCAGAAAGGAAATTTAACCAACTAAAGACATATGTAAAAATATTTTAACATTACAGCGTATTTTTTTTTTTAATAAATTAAATCTGCGAACTATCGTTCATTTTGGCAGTCACGAGAATCAAACGCATCGCCATTTTCAACCTTATTTGTTTAGGCGATGAGTTAAACGCGCGCTCAAGGTCGCGGGCAGGTAATGTCGCCTTAACCAGTGATAATAATAACGCTTAACCAGCGATAATAACCCACTAACGTTTAACCAGCAATTACACAACTAACGCTTAATCAGCGAAAGCTCAACATAACACGCTTAACCAGCGATTACACTACTAACGCTTAACCAGCGAAAGCTCATCCACACGCTTAACCAGCGATTCAATTACTAACGCTTAACCAGCGAAAGCTCATCCACACGCTTAACCAGCGATTCAATTACTAACGCTTAACCAGCGAAAGCTCATCCACACGCTTAACCAGCGATTCAATTACTAACGCTTAACCAGCGAAAGCTCATCCACACGCTTAACCAGCGATTCAATTACTAACGCTTAACCAGCGAAAGCTCATCCACACGCTTAACCAGCGATTCAATTACTAACGCTTAACCAGCGAAAGCTCATCCACACGCTTAACCAGCGATTCAATTACTAACGCTTAACCAGCGAAAGCTCATCCACACGCTTAACCAGCGATTCATTTACTAACGCTTAACCAGCGAAAGCTCATCCACACGCTTAACCAGCGATTCAATTACTAACGCTTAACCAGCGAAAGCTCAACGTAATCAGCTTAACCAGCGATTACACAACTAACGCTTAACCAGCGAAAGCTCATCACAACACGCATAACCAGCGAGTGTACCTATAGTACTTAACCAGTACTCTGCATCTCTGCTTAACCAGCATTTGAACCTATAGTACTTAACCAGTATTCTGTATTCGACTCTATATTCGACTCTATATTCGACTCTATATTCGACTCTATATTCGACTCTATATTCGACTCTATATTCGACTCTATATTCGACTCTATATTCGACTCTATATTCGACTCTATATTCGACTCTATATTCGACTCTATATTCGACTCTATATTCGACTCTATATTCGACTCTATATTCGACTCTATATTCGACTCTATATTCGACTCTATATTCGACTCTATATTCGACTCTATATTCGACTCTATATTCGACTCTATATTCGACTCTATATTCGACTCTATATTCGACTCTATATTCGACTCTATATTCGACTCTATATTCGACTCTATATTCGACTCTATGTTCGACTCTATATTCGACTCTATGTTCGACTCTATGTTCGACTCTATATTCGACTCTATGTTCGACTCTATGTTCGACTCTATATTCGACTCTATATTCGACTCTATATTCGACTCTATATTCGACTCTATATTTACGGTATTCACATTAGGTATTATTTTAAAGTTCTTGACGTCATGTTAATTACCAAGTCATTAATCAAAATTTCACGTCCAATCACTATGTCATGTTGAAGGTATTCATCAGGTAAAACATGAAAAACAATAATTATCCAAACTAATGTTACCAATGTCAACATTAGCTAAAATGTTCAGGTTACTATTCACGGAAGTTTGACCTATACCCGTAATAGTAAAGACACTATAATAATTACGCTCAACATTAAATTTACACAAAATAGAATCTCTCATTAATGAACACTCTGCTCCAGAATCATAACAAAAACTAAAAGACTCACCAGAGTGACGGAGAATACCTGTAGGCGCATTTACTACGCACAAGTCCACTCGGCGTTGTTCAGAAGCTACACCAGCGCCACCACCAGTGCCGCCGCTGCCGGAACCCTGGGCCACTGCTGGACAACGGTTTTGCGTAGTGGCCTCGGCTCCTGCACGGAGGCAGGTGACGGAGCTGACCTTGGGCTTCGCCGGAACAGATAATGTACTTCCATGAGAAGACGAGGAGTGAGGTCTTCTGTCAGTCTTGCTGTCTCTTCTCTGGTAAACCGTGGAAACCTTTTGGCTTTCCTCACCACATACGTAACACTTGACTATTCGTATCGATAACACACATGTCTGCTGTTGCTGTTGCCAACCAAGCACGTTTGTCGATATTCCGTTTTTCAGAGTCGTAATACGGTAGGCGCGCATCAGAGCAATAGTCATAAAGTTTTTGTTTTTGCTGCGCTAACGAAAACGCCACTTTTCCGTTTCTGTGTTACTTTCAGACGCACGCGCATTGTCTTTACACACACTTTTCCTGGCTAGCACTGTCACTTAAACTATGTAGGGCGTTTGAGTTACATCGCACTTCTGATGACGACAGATGAGACCTGTCTTCGTTGATTTGTTGGTCGGTCATGATGGAATGTGGAGTCCAACGTGAAATAACACACAGGCACTGTTCGGTACACTAAACTTTACCGTCCAAAACACGATTTAAATCAAATAAAATGGAATGTAGTGAGGTTAGCCAAGTCAACCGTTCGTCACCATGATTTCAATTTGAATGTGTCAACTGCACAAGTCTACCGCCTTTTTATTAACATCAAAAATGACAAACGATAACTTTATCCGACTAAACACACTCAAGCATTGCCAGACCAAAAATTAAATTAATTGAACTAAATCAAAATTATGATAAACGCTTGACATTCCATTACGCGATCTGCGACATATGTATGTTCAGGGACAAACCAAGTCAGGATGAGATACTTAAAAATTATAATTTTCTACAACTCTCCGAAAAAACCGCACAGTGACAAGAGTGGAAGGCCATAAGGCCCAGGCCCAGCAGTAGGACAAATAGGCTAAGAAAAAAAATGTCTAACATAATATAAACACGTACTAATCAAATAATCTTATTTCGTTCTGATAAACTACACGACGACGCCTTAGAGTGTAAAATCGTAAATGTTAAAGAAGTAATTAAAAAAAAAAGGAAAAAAAAATATTCAGGCGGAAGAAAACACTGCATGCTGTAAAATGTTTGAACGGCGAAACGCAACAAAATAAGCTAAGGTGACGGCGATGTATTTTTCACGATATTTTAGAGAACTGATTTCAGATTCATGTTTAGGTACTGCAGAAAACTATATTTTAGCACACAAATCTTGATGTTCAACATCGAGATTTATTTGCTAAAATAAAATATGTTTTGTGTTTTTGAGACATTTTTAGTTTGAAAGAAACTGCTGAGATAATTATTATTCTGAGCAACATTAAACAAGTTCACTGCTTCCGTGAGGATTATATTTTATACATTTTCAAATTAAGCATTTGACCTGCAGGTCTCATCGCGAATCTTTTTAAATGTCAAATGGTTATCATAGTGTCCATCAATTAACTGTCAAATGGTTAGTTTAGTATACCGAACCATAACCATTCTCAAAGAAGGCATTTGCAAAATTATTCACCCGGAAGGACATCTGTCACTCTGTGTTCTTTTAATGTTATTCACCACTTAAAACTGTACAAGGTTCTTTAAGCTTCTAAGAGCATTTCAAATTATTTAGGAGAAAAGGGTAATGGGAGAGCTTTTAAGGAATCCATTAATTAACGTAGCTCTCATCTATCAAAAGCACTTCCTCATTTTGTTATTAGTTATTCTAATAATATAAAGATGAAAGTTTGTAAGTTTGACATCCTGTAAGAGGTTATTGTCGTAGATGGGGCCCACTAGGGCCAGTCCCTGACAGGGTTGCGGAATTGTTCGAAAGAGTTACCGCAGCCCTGGAACGTAAAGGGCTTAAGTTAGGAACACGGATGGGTTTTCATGTATGTGTATTTCATGTATTGTGGGATGGAGTCAGTATGAGTCCGACACTCCGTTCTGCTCCACCCAGAGCGAGAGGAGTGATTTGATTACTTCACATCATTATAAAAAATAAGGATGCAATCGTCTAAACTACAGATCTAATTCAGAAAAACTATTTCACTAATAGGAAGCAACCTTATCCCTTAGTGATTAAAGAGTATATTGGGGAAGCTCGTGGCTAAGATAATAACAGCCGATCCATCTTCAGGTTACGCCGCGCTTGCCTAGTACTATCTGAGTTGTGGAGGTCGGATAGGCCGTCGCTCCATCTATACTTCTATACTAATATTATAAAGAAGTAAAGTTTGTGTGTTTGTATATTTGTTAAATTGTAAGGGGTAATCTCGGGATCTACTGAACCGATTTTAAAAATTCTCTCACCAATAGAAAGCCACATTATTGCTGAGTGTCATAGGCTACTTTTTATCCCTGTATTCCCACGGGAACGGGATCTACGCGGGTGAAACCGCGGGACGTCCGCTAGTGTCAAATACAGGTATTTCATTGCACCCGGTTAGACTGGAAGCCGAACCCAAAATAGTTGAGAAAAGGCTAGACAGACGATGTACATACATAGAGGATAATAATTACCGCCAAATAATTTGTGACTTTAACATGAGAGAAGCCACAGGCAAAAGCTATCTATTACACAAGGATTAGAGAAGCAAATTGTAGTGTAAATCATTAATTTGATTAATTAAGGCCGGTTTACACTTGTCTAAGTATGCCGCAGATAGTGAGTCAGTTAATCTGACGGAGGATTAGGCTAATGATTGTCTGTTCTGTGTCTTATCTAAGGTAGTTTGGTAAAATAGATAATGGCCATGATTTTCTAGACTTCTTAAACACTGAAGGCTGACTACTAAAAGTAAGTACATTTTGCTTGACTGAGTGGTGGTGGTTTACGATTGCAGTTCTTGCTTTTGCACCCAGGTAGGCACTTCACTTTATGTAAATTACTTCATCACCATTGCTCTCAAAACGGTTAAAGAAAATACTGTGAGGAAACTAAAATATACTGCAACCAAAATGTGAAAACATTTCACGGGAAACCGACTCCCTTTCATCAGAGAAGAATCCTACCCTTGATAACATTTTTATGAAAGGGTCAAATTTACAATAAAATTTCTTAACTATTTAAATGGACGGCAGTTGATCTTATGCTGGAACTCGGTTAAACCTTGGTTTCAAACTACATTGTTGACTGGTTAAGTTTAGTAGCAGTAAAACTCATCATCTTCCTGCCCTTGTCCGATTTGACTTGGGGTCGGCGCAACACGTTTATTCTGCCGTTCTTCTCTGTCAGATGTCAAGGTATCATTTATTTATTTAAACTTCATGCACAATAGTGGTACATAGGCGGACTTAATGCCACAAGGCATTCTCTACCAGTCAACCTTAGGGTTAAATAAGACGGCTTATTCCACTTTTCCCCCCTGAGAAAATCCCCCTCAGGGGGGAAAACTGGACTCGGATGTAAAACATGTCCAGAAAGTCCCCTTGGCATTTTGAGTTATTCCACAAATCCCCCCTGAGAGAATACTTTGGGGTGGAAAAAACATTGTGGTAGGGTACAAAATATCTAAAAAAAACCGGCCAAGAGCGTGTCGGGCCACGCTCAGTGTAGGGTTCCGTAGTAATAATTCTTTTTTTGTTTGAAATACGGGCCAATGAAACTTGACCTCTGGATTGTATAGGCGCTCATACGATTCAGGGACCAAATTATATTGGTTAACTGCAGTTTCCATCTGTTGTTTCCATCCAAGTTCAAAATAATTTTCCTAGAAAGTCCTTATAAAGTTCTACTTTTCAGATTTTTTTCGTATTTTCTAAACTTATGGTTCAAAAGTTAGAGGGGGGGGACGCTTTGTTTTTTACTTTTGGAGCGATTATTTCCGAAATTATTGACATTATCAAAAAATGATTTTAGTAAACCCCTATTCATTTTTAAATACCTTTCCAACAATATATCACACGTTAGGGTTAAAATTAAAAAAAAAATCACTTCCCACTTTACATATAGGGGGGCTACCCTAATAAAACATTTTTTTCCAATTTTTATTTTAGCACTTTGTCGGCGTGATTGATACACATATTGGTACCAAATTTCAGCTTTCTAGTGCTAACGGTCACAGAGATTAAGCGAGGACGGACAGACGGACAGACAGACAGACATGGCGAAACTATAAGGGTTCCTAGTTGACTACGGAACCCTAACAACATCAACTCTAAAAACTAAACTATATACGTATATAATTATACTAATACATAAATATAAAAATATAGAATAAACTAATAATTAATTTACAAATACCAAAATAAAAAACGAAAATCTTAACAATAGGCAATACCATGACTCGACTTATAATAATTGAGAGCTATTTGGTCTGACTTAAATAGTGGCTACGTACTTTCCTCTTAAAAGTACTTCTTACTTCTTTTTCTTTCATATTTCCACATACAATCCATCCATCTTTTTGTTGGCACTTCTTTCCCTCTCTGTCCTAACATTAGCAGTAAAACTAACATTGTAGTTATGTCAAATATTATAAGCATCCGGCTAAACTCGTCAAAGTCTCTCGGGTTAAAACTTGTTTTTATACTACACAAGTAGTATCTAGAAACATGATACTCTATAATTCTCCCAGACACGTGCGCGCTAGGACACTGCAAATCAGTAAACAGCAGAAATGACCCGATCCACAGGAATATGTTCTAACAACTCAACGATTACTGGCACCAACTGGATGACAACTACTCAATTGACACTTCCTACTTTGAAAAATATTAGCACTTTTGTGATTGCTTACAATGTCAGGTGATATTCTGGCCGTCGGGGCTGCGGGCTGTTCGAAAGAGATACCGCGGGCTCGACGATAAGGGCTAAGAAGGAAAATGGGTGGTTTTAGAGCGGGAGGAGTCATTTGATGATTTCCCTTCTCAACTCTTGAGTTCTTACTTGTCCTGGGAACATAGGTGAGATCGAAGATGGAATGAGCTTACCCAAAAAAAAGTCAATTTACGCGCGATTCAAATATATTGAGGACACATGAACTCGAGGACACCGACACAGGCAGAGAATCCCACTCCTTGGCTGTGTGCATAATAAAAGATTGTAGCAAAGCGCTGTGATAACCTGCAGTGCATCTGGTCTCCCGATGGAAGAAGAAAGATGGTGGAATGAGCTTGTGAAGCTCTTGGGCACACAAGAGCACACACACTCACTTAAGCACACACACACACTCACACTCACACTCTTGGGCACACTCACTTAAGTTCAGTCAGTAAAATACCCACAAACATAGACTATGCGGTAGTGGGTCAACCGCTTACCGTCACCAATGAGCCTGATGTACATGGAAGATATAGCCTAAAACTATATTTAAAATAATTTGAATGATCTATTTGTTTTAACAGAGAACAGTATCTAGACAATTAGATCATTGAGGTCCTCAATTGAAGTACCAATCAATTTTGGTCCTTCGGAGAATAACTAATCTTTAATATTTATCTATCTATCTATATAAATAAAAAGAGAAGTCCTGACTGACTGACTGACTCATCAACGCCCAGCCCAAACCCTTGCACCTAGAAAGCTGAAATTTTGCACAGAGGTTCCCTTTATAACGTAGACAAGGAATAAGGAAGGATTTTTCGAAATTCAACCCCTAAGGGAGTTAAATAAGGGATGAAAGTTAAAAAGTGAAAAATCGTCATTTTTGATATTTTCCGACATCCACGCGGGCGAAGCCGCTGGCAAAAGCTAGTTCTATGAAATTTCGATTGAGAGTTTGATTTTGTAGTAACCCTAAACCTACACTTCCAAAGGTCACCTGTTGTATTTGTAAATAGCCAATATAACAATTTGGGGGTATATGAGGAACAGGGTGTAAAGTTCCTCATCCCCCATAGAAAAGGGAGGATCCTCCGACCGGACGGGTGTTGTGTCCGGCGGGCTAACTGCCCGACAGATGTAAGTCGGGAACTCCTATATAGGCTTATGTCGCGGATAATGTTGATAGCGCGATGTAGGATTTCTGTCGATCGTTTGTTATAGTGCGCGCGGAACTAGTTGGCCGCTCCTTAGGCAAGTTTTTGTTATTTATTTAGGTATTCTTTTCAATAAATTGAACAATTATTGTTCACGATATCTCGAGATTGGTCATCACTGTCTAATTATAGTCTCCTGTGCATTGCAAGCTGTAGGCAACCCGCCCCCTCACCCCTATCGCAACCTAAGGAGCGGCCAACTAGTTCCGCGCGCACTATAGTACGCAGGTGTTGCGATAGATGTCGCTAGTCGCCACAACAATAATATATTGGCTCCCCTCCTATTTCATGGGACGAAACATAACTGGCGAAATAGGGAAGAGAGTACCTACACCCAATAGTACGGTCCATCTCTGCTTAACCTAAGAGCAGCGATGATCGAATGGTGATGGCCTCGACTTACGAGCAGTATCATGAGCATCATCAGCCATTAGACGTTCACTGCTGGACAAAGGCCTCCCCCATAGAACTTCATAAAAAACGGCAGCCTGCGTTTGCATCCACCGGTTGCCCGCAACTCTCACGATGTCGTCGGTTCACCTGGTAGGAGGCTTACCAACGCTGCGTCTTCCGGTTCGTGGTCGCCACTCGAGAACCTTTCTTCCCCATCGGTTGTCTGTTCTTCGAGAGATGTGGCCTGCCCATTGCCACTTCAACGAGCTATGTCGGCGGCAGGCGCATTACTTTGTGTAATTTATTTCATCAGCGCTGCTTTCAAAACGGAAGGATAACATCGTGAGGAAACCGGCATGTCCTAGAACCAAAAATTGAAAGGCTTGTGAGTTGTGACATCTATCAACCCGCACTGGGCTCGCATAGCGGATTATTGCCCTGAGGCCTGAGCCCCAGTAGTGGGAACATTATATGCTGCTTAACCCTTCGGATATTACAGGCGTGATGTTATGTAAGTATGTTAAAAATATAATAAATTGAGGGGCATCTTCACCAGCAGCTACTTTCTACCGCGACGGGCGGTGTCTTCTCTTTCGGAATGGTACCTTTAACTTATCTAGTTTGTAGGTTGTAGGGCACTTCAAGCATAAAATGAACGTACGATTTGCCCTATATCTCCTTATTAGATTACTGACAAAGGTCGAAGCCGGTGTAGTGCGGCCTGTGTCAGTGCAAGTGTTGTGTTTCACAATGGTAGACGGTAAGAACATTGTGTTTCTATGCTAGCTTGAGTGGATTGTATTTTTTTGTGACAAATGACTTTACCGTACCGAAAGATATAACAGTGCTAGACCCCGTTACAAAAGAACTGAAAGTGACATTAATTTATTATCAACAATATGAAAGGCTTTGATAACTATTTCCATTTGTCTAGGCCCCGTGAATGTATTGAGGACTTAGTTCTGGTCACTGGAATCCTATTGACATATCTATTAAACAAAAAAATAAACTAAGGTACACAAATCCTTGCAAATTGCCAAACTTACAAAATAAGACCAAAAGCACGCAATGAAGACTCCACTTATTGTGAGCAGCGTAATAGTGACTTCAGGACAGGTCCTTGTCATTATACTTACGGGAAACTGCTATACTGCTATACCACTAACCGAATCTCCCACTCTTACACTGGCCTGTTGGTCTAGTGGTTAGTGACCCTAACTGCTATGCCGGAGGTCGTGGGTTCGATTCCCACCCAGGACAAATGTTTGTGTGGTGAGCACGATCATTTGTTCTGTGTCTGGGTGTAATTTACCTATAATATGTATGTATTTAGAAATATATAAGTATGTTTATCAGTTGTCTAGTACCCATAACACAAGCTCTGCTTAGCTTGGGACTAGATGGCGTTGTGTGATAGTTGTGGAATATTATTATTATTATTATTACAGTTGTAGATCCAGGAGTAGTCAAGACAGGTGCCTATAAGTACGAAGATGGCACCCGCTATGTTGGCGAGTGGAACTCTAAGGGTCAGAAGCATGGCATGGGACACCTGGTGCTACCTGATGGTACCAGGTACGATGGCTCACTGATAGGTGGCCTCTGCTCCGGGCTGGGTGTCATGGCGTTCCCTGATGGTGCGAAGTGAGTTTAATTGTTATTAAGTTACTAACTGTTGCCCACGACTTCCAGCATTTGAAATTCTGTTCTGGAATCTGGCCTGCTTCTGTATGTACCATGTCAAATTGAATGCCATATGAAAATCGAAGCAATTATTTTCCCTTAAACCATCCCTGTCGTAAAATCGAATCCTACCCGACATATTGCCTTGACTTTTTCTGTCTCTACCAATTTTGATGTTATTGTGATACATACATAATATGTATGTATCACAATAACATCAAAATTGGTAGAGATAGATATATTATACTAACGACTAATTACATGCGGGTAGGCAAAACCACGTTCATACATCTGGTCTCACACGCACTCCGGTTGCGAGTACTACGCACACACACACATCTTTCTGAAGAACGAAAGCTTATGGTATGTGATTCCATGGCGTTCACACTTAGCATCACCACTCACATAGTCCTTCTTTTACACACCTTTCACTCATTCTATTAACATGATCCTAACTAAACGATTTGAGCTCACTCTTTTAAACTTTTATCACCACATTTATTAAATCGCATCGTCCTCGCAAAACCTCAATCCTCAATTTATTTATTTGTAATAGGTGCGGGCAGTATGGACAGATTACTACGGATATCGGACACTGACTATTACTTTAAAATATTAAAACCACTAAAAACAAAACTTGTAAAAAAAGCCAAGTCGTACAACTGTTTTCTTCTACCGTGAAAAGTATTGAGATTCATGTAATACCAAGTCAATTTATTTATTCAGTCTAATAAAAGATTGACTTGGCCATCGTATCATATTGGCCAATGCAATGTCGAATAGCCATAAGAATAACCTGTTTAACATTGGCGAATGCGATGCGATGGCCAAGTCAATCTTTTATTAGACTGAATAAATAAATTGTCATCATAATATTGCATTGTTAGGCGATATACATATACGTGCAAAATTTCAGACCAATCGGTGAAATTCATTCACTGAAAATGTAACTTTAACTTTGTAATCCTATACATTTATATGGGATTGCAAAGTTATTTATGCAGTTAGTGTATCTAGGAAACTAGACTGAAATTGCATATTTTTTAAGTTTTTCCTTGGTTTATACACTAAACACCAATTGTATTCTAAATTTGAAGCTTCTAGGTCTGCTAGAAGTGCCTTAGACTTTTGATGATCGGTCAGTGAGTCAGTGAGTGAGTGACAAAATTAAGGAACTTTGATTAGTTATAATTCTTAAACTACTGGTTCAAATTGAATGAAATTTGAAATATTCTGTGTTTATACAATGCCTAATTGGTTACTAAAAATTCAGGTTTCTAGTTTCATCGACAACGAAGTTATAGGGGGTCGAAAATGGCCTGAACTGTTTCGAGAAAAGGATGGTACGGCCGTGCCGCTTTATTGCTCGACTTGGCGGGGGCACTACCGTGCCCCCAGATAATATGTCTGAAACCGTTACGACACAGTTTGCCTAAACCTTTAATAACATATCGACTAGTAAGTATTAACTTATGAAAGTTTCTTAAACTGTTACACAAAACGGTATTACAACTGAAAGCGGTGTTTAACACAAGAATCTTTTATTGATATGAAATGATAAATGAAGAAACAGCTAGGCCTGCCGAGTCTTGAAATATATAATTTTTTCGAGCCCATATTTTAATAACCTGTCGAAAGTGTCAACTAAGACCTCTGTGAATAAGATTGAACCAAAAATTCTATGGAGCATCTAAAAATACTCTGTTGCTTTGTCATGTAGGTATTCTTGTCGCATAATATAATGCGATATTCTTATCTTGGTTTCGTAGAAGAGCAAGAAAATAAGCACTTTCATAAAATAAGACATTTTCACCACTTCACAAGTATTTCTATTCATAGAACTTTATTGTTATGAATAAAATATTTATCAAGTCACTTTTAACTTGGTTGGAAGATGCAACCCCGCATCGAGACATAAAAATGTCAATTTATTATTGCACTGAGCACCCCTACCGAGTGCCTTTCAAATGCAATGGTGAAATAGCTTAGATATTTATTATCAGTACTGTCGTTACTTTGAATTTTTCTTTAGAAAACCTTGTGATTTGTTTTCGTTATTTTTCTCAAGTCATTGCCAAGATAAAAAAATATTGTGGTTTTTAGTATGTTTTTGGGGAGACGTTGGCCAAAGTGCTCATTTTGGGGGGAAGTTCGTAGAACTTTTACAATATTTAAATTTTGATAATATCTTTAAATTGTTTCGTTGATTCTCGTTATCATTATTAATTTCGTTATTATGTCGCTCGTTAAAACCTCAGAATTTAATGGTAAAAAAGAACAATTTAAAGGTTTACATCCTCACACTGGTTTTATAAAACAAAAAAAAAATGCTTCGATAATGTAATGTGAATTAAAAATTGAGTGCGTTGACTTTAAACCTATACACACAGTAAGAAACAACGTGTGTTGTCACTATTAATTGGTACAATTGAGGCATAATAATATCAGTACTATTAGTAGTAATTTAATTACAAAGCCGGATTGTCAGTTTAGCGACAAAGCTTAGCCACTTAGATACTTAATTGACCTCAAGTATAGTGTGTGCGTCCTAATCAGAGTGAACAGTAGCGAGAATACCACATTGTAGTGTACAGTCAGCAGCACCAATATGTATACACTTAGCAACGTTTAGAAGCAATTTTCGCATACTGTGATTTTTACCCACGACGGAACGGAGACGGAAAAAAACCCAAGAAAGACCGTCGGGAGCTGAACATTGCAAAACTAGTTCATTTAATGGCAGCCCCCGACGGACATTCTTGTGATTTTTTAAGGTGGGTGTTTTATGTTATTTTATCCTTTTTTTCAATTTATTTTTAACAGTAGTGGGTTTTTTCAAAATTTTTAATTTTGCTTTTTTCATTTTCATGTCACTTAACGAAACTAATATTTTGGATCCCACATTATCGTAATAACCCTCCTTTTGGGCTTCGCCGCAGTCCCGACTGCGGCGAAGCCCAAAAGGAGCGTTACTACAAAGTTTAATTAAAAAGGTCATATCACAAAGTTACAATTTATTTTTATTTCACGAGAAATTCAATTAGTGAAATTATCATTAGCCTAGTGTATACATATTATTGCTCGTGACTGTACATGCTACGTGTTCACACTGTCAGTTATTTCATCGAAAAACTGGAAGGGCCTACAAACAATATGACGCGATCGGCATCGCCGAACAAAGTGGACGCTGCGACTGTTGAGCGAGAGCGTTGAGTTGTCAATTTCCAGGTCAAGCAAAGTATTCTTGGGTTTTCTATCAGGAATTTCTCAATAGCAGCCACAGAGACCCTCATGGGATGAATAGGCTGGTCTATTACTTGGGACTGAAATATAACTATCAAAATGAGAGTCTACGAGTATTTGGTCAACTTGCGCTTGCAACTGGACATAAAACTATGAAAAAAAAACAATAGGGGATCGGACAAAAAAAAACTAATTAGTCCATTTTTTCACACCTACTTTTTTTTTGTCACATTAACAAAAAATGAAGACGATACAGTGCTTCGAAAACTCGTGAACTCCTCGAAAACGTTACATGTCAGTACATTTTTAACCCACAAGTGACGTCACGACGCTTTTTATCTTCGTTAATTTTCATTAATTCGTTAAAACAAAAAACACGTATCCAATATTTTTCGATAATCTAACTGACGGACTAAACAGAATCATATTTTTTTGACTCAGTCCGATCCCCTATTAAAAATTGTTCGACTGAATTCGTGGGTCCAGTTCCAGTGGGTCCAGTTGACCGAAGACTCCTACTATAATTGGGTACACCTCTGCTTAAACCCTTCGAGGAATACATGCGTGATGTTCTGTAAAATCTGCAAATTTAATGGAATTTTATAGTCAACCGTACCTAGGACCATAAATTACCATGAAGGCTTCTTATAAATCATTCAGAGTCTTACAGGAGAAACCTGAAAGATTCATAGCATCCATCTTTCCAATGTTTATCTTTTCATCAAAGAAATGTAAAATAGGAAGGTCGAATGACATTTCGGTTTCCACATATTTGATCAGTACCCCTCATTAAATAGGGTGAAGGGCAAAATAAATAGATTTAAGACACGTCAGCGTTTTTATCAAAATGAGATGAGATATTTGAATAAAAAAATATTCAGTTCCTTTTCCTTGTTGAATTAAAATGAAGTATTTTCATGTTTTTATGCACAGTCACGTAATATGGCTACAGGGCAGTATTATCTCAGGCTTTGAAGGAAAACGCCTGAGAAAGGACATGGGCTATTTTTTTATTCGAAAATAGGGCTGTAACTGGTGAAAAGGAGGGATGAAAAGATTACTTTTAGTCGCAATAACCGATATCCACGTGGACGCAGCCGCGGGCAACAGTTACTCTTATAAAGTCTATGCAGTAGTTTTATCCTTCTCGAATCACGTTCTGGCTTTGGGCTAACAATTTCGATGAAAGTTCCAATTAGGGGTTTACGAGTTGAAAACTAGATCTAGCTAGGTCTAAAAATTGAGGAAAATTCGTTTTCTCCATTTTCACCCCAGCTGAGCTCGCTCGTCCAAGACCTGAATTAGATTTCTTTTTGGTATGTTCAAAATATGACGGGAGAAAAGTTTCAGAAAACTAGTTAAAGGTATCCAGTGGAAACTAACAAAGTTAATATTCAATCATGGAGGTAATCGTACTAAGTAATTAACTTAAAAATAAACTAAAAAATGAAGTCAAAGAACTCCTCCTCAACACTGTCAAGTGATAATGTTCCCAAGATGGAGGTTGTGTTTAAAATTTATTGACTGCTGGGTGTTGCCAGCGGCTTTTTCAATACTCAATACTCAATTATTATATATAATAGGAGATCAGTATGGACCCTGTCGGGCACAGCAACATTAGGAGAGAGGATAGCCCTCTTCATCTCAGTAACGGTAACATTAATTCAATAATATTAATACAGAATAATCATCAATTTATCAACAATCTATCAATTCACAAAGATACATTATAAATTAAAATTGTCATACATTTCTAAAATTATCACAGATTATTAAAATTATTATACAATATTTAAATTATCATACATTTATAAAATTGACATATAATTATAAAATTATTATACATTTATAAAATTAACATACATTCTAAAACTTAAAACTATAAAATAATATTTATCTATTTTTATTTAAGAAAGTGAGTTCTAGACGACTAACAAAGTATGGTGTCTGTTTGAGTTCAATATATTTTTGCTTTGCCCACTACAACTCGAAAAATATCCCACGGGAAGATGAAATCGGTATAAAAACTATCCTATGTGTTAATCCATGTTATAAACTATCTCTGTACAAAACTTTTTCCAAATCCGTTCAGTAGTTTTTTCGTGAAAGAGTAACAAACATCTATCCATCCATCTATACATACTCACAAACTTTCGCATTTATAATATGAGTAGAAAAAATTACATCGTATTCACAAAAAAAATCGTTTTCATTGGTGAAGTATCAGGTAAAAGAAAAACCTAAGATTTACAGAATACTATACAAACGTAAAACTTCAGTGAACTACTCGTAATTAAAATATTTTCATCAAAAGTCTTAAAAACGTGTATTCAAGTTCTCGGTATACACGCGGCAGTATAAAATTGCAAAGTTAAGACAGTGTGTGAAAATTCGGTTGTCTGTTGCTATAAATATTATTCTTTTGAAAATTCTGTCGAAAATATTTGTAGCAAACTTTAAAACTTTTTAATATTGTGCATAAACAACAAAACTTTAAAAGCGATGGTCCAACGTAAAAGTGATTGGTTAAGGTATTAAAAAAATTGAAAGCAGTATATTGACAACAGAGCCCCTGAAAGCTTTTCAGTTCACTTTTTCAGGCAAAATGAAAGGCCCATACGACAGGAGAGCTACAACAAAGTTTATGTGCTCAAAAAATTCGGGTGTATTTTTGAAAGACTTGGGGATACTTTTTGCGTTCAATTTGTCGCTTCTAATGTCCGTCTGACCGACCTCCTAGATCTTTAAAGGTTCATAATGTATTATGGTGCCATTACCACTATCATTCATCATTTCATCATGATTTCAGCCAAAAGACGTCCACTGCTGGACATAGGCCTCCCCCAGGTGTCGCCACATTGACCATCACTATCATTCAGATAATTATATGAAGAAGGTAGCTCAACTATTTCGGGTACATCGTTGTCAGAGTCCAAGTTCGGCATGGCGGAGGTACGAAATAATAGTCTCAACACTGATTACAACCGCCTATTTATTTACTTCCGATAACAAATTAACAAAATCTCAAACGATCAAGCCGATGGAAACGGATTAAAGTACGGAAACGCGGTAAGTTCGATACAGGCGGGCAGCACAACCGTTCACGCTCGTGTCTCACCAAAAAGTAACGTCCCTCGAGTCAAATGCGTCTAATGTCAACGTCAACCGACCACTGACGTTTGACATAATTATCACAACTGACAGCTGTCAAACTAGACCTGCCACGCTCTGTATCGACCTCACCCAAGCTCACTGCTTGACGTTTCCGAAAAACAATGATAGTTCCGAAAAACGATGATAGATGGCGTTATTCTAAATTGTCAACTCTAAATATTGTGCCTCGGTGTTGAATCTGCGACATATATTTCAGATAGCGTACTTAAATAATATAATTAGATGGATAAGAGTTGCGCCAGTTACAGAAAAGTTGAAAGGGAATCGACGTTCTTGGTATGAACATATGAGGAGGAACAAATCGCATGTAACAGAAATAATAATAAATCAGGCTTGTCACCCCGCGCCGATGATGAAATTACATCGTATTTGCCTTTTTATATATACTTCAAAATCTCGAAACGGTCGTATCATTGACTCAAGGAAAAAAAACGTGACCGCACAGGTTAGCTCTTAGCTGGCAAGGGGAGGCGGAAGCAGTGTGGTGTTGCCACGACAAAAATATTACAACATTATTGCCAATTAATGATACTTAAATTTTACTAGAAAAAAGAATATTTTTATGTTGTTGCCAACATAAGTTGGGGGGGGCCTACGGCAGTAGGATTACATAAAAAAATATATTAATTAGGTAAACCAGATTTTACAGAACAAGTACTTACTGAGTTACTTTGAATAAGGAAGTTATATAATCCAACAAGAGGAACATTTACACAGTACTTACAATTATATTGTGCATGACCTAAAACTTAAGTACTTAACCTAGAGTACAAGTTAAAGTTAAAATTCTTATACTAAAGCTTAAACTTCTATAGGTAACACGCAGACCTTTGTGATGGACCTATTGTGCTTATATCCATTAGCAGTTTTAACTTCTACGACGCGAATCTTTCCGTCCTTTCCAGGAAAAACATTGGTGACACGAGCCATGGGCCATTGCAAAGGTGAGGTGTTATCATTACGTAATATAACTAGACTATCGATTGAAACATTTAGTACATCATTGCGCCACTTAGGGCGACTTTGAAGTAGAGTCAAGTAATTCTTGCTCCAATTTTTCCAGAAAGCCTGCTTCATATTTGTAATTACAGACCAAAATTTTAACAAATTTACATTAGTATCACTTACATTTTGTTCAGGAATACTATTAAGAGTTTCGCCTGTTAGAAAGTGTCCAGGTGATAAAAAAGAATAATCGTTAGGATCTGCTGTAAGAGCAGTTAATGGGCGAGAATTAAGTACGCCTTCAATCTCTACTAATACACTATTTAATTGTTCATAAGTGAGCAAGGCTTTACCTACGACACGCTTTAAGTGGTGTTTTGTACTTTTGACGCCACTTTCCCAAAGTCCGCCAAATATTGGACTATAACTAGGTATAAAATGAAAATTGATACCGCGTTCAGCAGTGTATGACTGTACTAGACTTTGGTGAACTTGAGAAGCGTGCAAGCGATACATTTCATCTAATTGGTTCCTTGCCCCCTTGAAAGTTGATCCATTATCGCAGAAGACATCACTGGGCAAGTTTCGTCTCGCAATAAATCGCTTGAAAGCTGCGAGAAAGGCGTCTGTCGTTAAATCAGATACTAGTTCAATATGAATCGCCTTTGTCACGAAGCATACAAATAAAACAATGTAACCTTTGCTGATGACTGGTTTCCTCATTCGACTATTTTTGACGGATACTGGCCCAGCAAAGTCCACTCCGACCTTCTGGAATGGGCGACACGCGGTGACTCGCTCGGCAGGCAAGGAACCCATCAGCTGAGATGCAGCAACCGCCTTTAGTCTGAAACAGGTTACACATTTATGAATTACCTTTTTTACAGTTCGCAATCCATCAACAATCCAGAATCTTTGTCTGATGGAACTTAACACTAATTTTTGCCCTGCATGGAGCAGTTTCAAATGTTCATCTCTCACAATCAAACCGGTGACAACAGATTCCTTTGGCAAAATGACCGGATGTTGTTTATCATATGATATAGGTGCATTCTGTAGACGACCACCTACCCTGAGAATATCAGAGCTATCAAGGAAGGGAGCTAGTGGCTTAAGGTTACCTGATACTTGATTATGGGATGACAAACATTTAATCTCATTAGCATAATATTGGTATTGCTCATGTTTAACAATTAACAATAATGACTTTCTTAATTCTAAAGTTGTTAAAACACCCTTTTGTTTTGTACTGTTATGCTTAGCATTATTGCAAAACCTAATTACATAAGAAAGTACACGAGACATTTTATTAATATTTGAAAATTTCTTTAAACTTTCAAAAATATTGAAATTATCAGAAGTTATTGTGGTACAAGCAACCTTAACATTTTTCTCACATTTCAATTCAGGCAACTCTAAAGGAGGTACTGTATGAACATTTACCTGAAATATATAATTTTTATCATGTAAAAATGATGGACCATGCCACCATAACTTATGGTCATTGAGTTCATGAGGTGTTAATCCTCTACTAAGACAATCAGAAGGATTGTTTTTAGTATCAACATACTGCCAGTGACAGTCACGCGTAATCTCTGTAATTGCTCTTACCCTATTTGCAACATAAGCCTGTAGCTTTGTTGGTTCAATTTTTAACCATGCTAGGACAATTTGAGAGTCAGAAAATAGGTGAGTGTCGCTAATGTGTAAAATAAATGTGTAGAAATAGTGCGAAATACCTTAGCAGTCAATTCAGCAAGCAGTAGCACAGCATTGAGTTCAAGCCTGGGAATTGTTAACCTTTTCCTAATAGGATTTATCCTAGATTTGGAGGCCAGCAATTGGACATGAGGTTTACCTTGATCGTCAGTACAACGTAAATACAGACAACAGCCATAAGCCATTGAGGAGGCGTCAGCAAACCCTATCAGCTGGTTGCATACACTATCAGGAGGCCTGACACAGCGAGGAATGTTGATCGTCTCCATATTGGATAAATCTTCAACAAAGTCATTCCACATTGTCCTGATATCCTCAGGAGGAGTTGCATCCCAGTCTGTTTGGCTAGCGCACAACATTTGCATAATTACCTTGGCACGGGTTAATATAGGCCCAACTAGCCCAAGTGGATCAAAAAATGAACTGAGGTAACTTAATATTTCACGTTTCGAGTCGCGTGTACTGATATAGGGTTTGGGACAACTAGCTTTGAATATGTCATTATTAACATCAAAGTTGATACCCAAAGTTTTTACAGACATGTCATGCCGTTCTAGTTCCAAATCCCCAAAATGATGGGTTTCCCTAGGAACATTTTCAAGAACTGAATTACAGTTGGATGCCCACTTGTGCAGCTGAAATCCTCCCAGAGCAAGGAGCTGAATCAATTCAGACTGAGTTTTTACTAGTTCAGTGCTAGTTTGGCTATTTGATAAAATATCATCTACATATGTATTATTTTTTAAGATTTTAGACGCTAATGGAAATTGCTTTTCATACCTATCTGCAAGTTCAATGAGGCAGCGAGTGGCAAGATATGATGATGGTTTAAGACCATAAGTAACAGTTTTTAACTGTATGCATTGAATATCTGCATTAGGTGACTCACGCCATAGTATATTTTGAAGTGAACATTGCTTAGGATCTAAATTGATGCATCTAAACATCATACGAATGTCGCTAATAAAAAAGAATTTATTTAATCTAAATGCAAGAAGAACTCCGAATAGATCCTTCTGCACTACTGGACCATTGAGTAAAAGGTCATTTAAGGAAACTTTTTTATTAGTATTCATAGAGCCGTCGAACACTGTTCTTAACTTTGTGGTGCGACTGGACTCTTTTATAACAGCATGGTGAGGGAGAAAGTACACAGGATCTGTAGATAAACTGTATCTACTTATGTCATAAAATGCACCATGGTTTAATTCAATATATTGATCAATAAATTTTTTGTACTCGAGAAATAGATTTTTATCTTTGTGGAGTCTTTTCTCTAAATTAATAAATCTTTTAAGTGCAATGTGAAAAGATTGTCCCAGCTCTGAGCTTACTTGTTCTAATGGAATCTTAATGGGCATTGAGACTTGAAACTTTTTGTTTTCAAGAATTGTAGTTTCCTTAAAGAACCTTTCACAATAATCATGCTCTGGCAGTTGCTCTGGGAAGATTTCAGGCACTTTTTCAGTTTCCCAAAATGCCTTCAAAGTGTCATTTAAACTATCATTACATTCAGTACAATACAAAGATACAACCTGATTGTTTTTATGTGTAGCATTGGTGAGCCCAGCGACGATGTGCCCAAACGCTGTGTGAACTACTGAGGGTTGCTGTTGGGTAGCGGTGCTTGCAGAACGGGACTGGCTGCCTGCAGGAGTACTCTCAAGCGGCGGCAACAGGATCTGGAAAAAGATGTCAGCTCCAAGCAACAAGTTCACATCACCAGGCACATTGAAGTTTGCGTCGGCAAGCTTGCAGTTAGCAGGGAATGTAATAGATGACACATCAAATCGTGTTTGAGGCAATTTGGTTGTTATAGATTTTACCACATGACAGTTGACATTTAATTTGAATGGATAAATGGTGGAATGAACCTCAAGATTTATGCATTTGTCAACTGATTTGGAAATATTAGTAATGCCAACAATGTTGGAGCTAGTGCGCTTAGGGATCAAGCCCAATAGGTCGAGTGTGCGCTGAGTAACAAAAGAAGCCTGCAACCCACTGTCTAGCAAAGCTCTGGCATAAATTATGCTGCCTGACTGCGTGACCAATTTGACTTGTGCAGTAGGCAGAAGCACTGGATTCTTGGTGTTGCAGGTGTTGTTAAGCGCCACACTTGATAAAGCTTTTGTGTCAATCCCATGCAGCAGTGAATTGTGACCCTCCTTGCATTCGGCACACTTGAAATGAAATCTGCATTTGCGCTGCTTGTGTTGCCCTAAACAAACTTTACATAGGCTAGATTTTTTGGCAAGCTCAACGCGTTGATCAGGAGCAGCAAGCGCAAAGGCTTCACACTTAAAAAGTTTGTGATCAGACTTACAGTATGGACATGCAGCTGGCGGCGTTGCAGCTACAGTGTGGCTGGCCAGCCGGTTGCTCTGCGGCTTCTGGGTGCAGTCACTGGCCTCCAGAGCCAGGGCGCGACGTCCTAAATACTCGAGGAATTCCAACACTGTGGGTTTTACCCGGGCGTCGCGATCCATTTGGAAGGCGCGGGATGTTACGACGTCCAACTTCCGCATTATAATGCAGATGACGACGCTGTCCCAACTCTCGACCGGCTCGTCCAGATTTTTTAAGGCCGCAAGATGCTGCTTGACGTCTGAAATTAAACTCCGTATATTAGCGGGAGTAGACCGATTAATTGATGGTATGTCGAGTAATGTGTAGATGTGTTCGTGTGTGATTTTAGTCTTGTTGTCGTACCTATCTCGTAGCAACTTAAGAGACTCGGCGTAACTGTCACTTTGCAGAGGCAAATTATTAATAAGGGTGGTTACGCTTCGTAACTTATAGTTTTTATATTTTTTCTACATCACCTAATGGCGATTGAAAGGCATTGGTTTACCGTTCTAATTTATTTAATCTGTGCCATATATCGTTGATTAGGTGATTTCCTCGTGCCTTGCAGCGCGCGCGCAATGCCGCGCCGCGCCGTCATTGGCAGTCTCGCTCTAACCTTGGGATAGTGTAGATGCGCATGCTATGTTTGACACTAATTAGTCCCATCGCGCCCTAAAACCCCTGAACTGAACCTATATAAACTGTTATCAGCCTACCCCAGACCTATGATAGTGTGTTGTGTATTGCTGGCCAGCATAGTGTATCCAGAAAAGATCTGTGAGCTGTTCATCCCGAAAACGAACACGTTGCCGCCGCCTGCGCGCGCTTGGGATCGCCGCAAGGTATGTGGTACAATTAATGAATTGAACGATCTCCTGTGCCTTTCTTCCCGATTGCGTATTTTTTTGCCTTCAACTTCTTATGACAGAATCAGCAATTATAGCCTAGATTGCTCTAATAATCTAGGCTCAATCCGCGTGTGATTTTAGCGGAAATTTACAACTTCTGCAGGTTATACGCTCCATTTTGGTCCTTCGTCCCGGACAAATTAATTTTGGGCTTTTTTACGGCCTATTTTTAAGTCCTAAAAGTCTGATTTTGAGCAAAAAACCTAGGAATTTTCAATGTTAATTGCATATCATCACACAACTCTCAACTCTATTGCTATAGTAATAAGGTTCAAACTGCCTTGCGTTTGCAATAGGTCAACCGTCAAATTAATTCTTAATTCAAATCTTTAAATTCACTATTTATAGCTCCGAAGAATACATTTAATTGAATATCAACGTTAATTCATATCGCTAAATACGTTTATTTAATTAATCAGATAGTTTTCGGCGTAATTACATATTTTTTTGTTCGGTTATAAATATTGTGGGTAGTGGGTATAAATCGTCGTACGTTGACTGTGGAATGTTCCAGTTCTGAACTTTGTTCGCGTACCCATGATTAAATTTAGTTACGCATTAGAAACTTTTACATACTTATTATGTTGGTACTAATCGAAATTGCTAAATGAATAACATTGATTGTTATTGTAAGATACACTTGTATAGGTTCGTTAGGTTTACGCCTGTTATATTCGTATTGCACGAGCAGGTATGCTTTATATAGCGAGACTCAACCGCATATGATTAGTTATTGCAATTAACCATAATATTATCATCGCGTCGCTTGTTATTTTGTTTTGTAAGGTAACTTGATTTCTTGACAGAAACCTTCAGGTAAAATAACAGATGTGTATAAACTTTACGCGTTAATTCTCCTCATTGGAAATAGCCGTATATTTATACATAATTATCACACCCGCACTTCACGTTTGCAAACGTAGTATGTACTTACTAGATAACTTATTTCAAACAGTCATCTACGCGTCTGTACTCGTGAGGAAATTTACTGTTTCTTACGAAGTTATTTCGTTATGAATACACTCGCATCGCTTACGAAAATAAGTTTACACTTTTTTCTAAGTTCAACACTTAACTTATTATTAGTTAAGAATCTGTACCTTCATAATACTTGTATTGAGTAAGTTAATCTCATTCAAGTAGAAGTTAGTGCAGACAAGTTAATCGCGTCGCATCCGACATAAATGCTATTATCGGGTTGTAGGTATATCTGAGCTAATCATAAATAGTATATAGATGGGTACGTTCATAAGATATTTGGCGTGCTTACTATTTTAATTTATATTAGGTTTTGTTACGTGCACTCGGTTAAAGCGTTGGTAGTTTATATTTGTTTACCTTTCAATTTAATATTGTTAGGGTTTCGCGTGTACGGAAAGTTCGTTCCGTACTATTATCTTAAGTTATAATATCTTTAATTGAGTTATCGGTTTAATTTGCCCCTAACCTCACTCACTGGGGTTCCGTAGAAGATAAAGGTTGATTTAATATTGTTATTTTTGTGTCATATTTAACTTCTGTTCACAATGAGTGACAAGGTTAAACTTAGATTATTAGAAAGTAAACGTGACGCATATTTTGCGCGGGTTCAAAGGATTTTGGATTCAACTAAATCTTTAACTACCGAAAGATTACGCAACGCTTTCATCGCTCAGGCAAAACAAATTGATGGATTGCGTAGTGAATTCAATGGACTAATGGACGAGATAAATATGCTCAATTTGACATTGGATCCAACCTGTGAAGTAAGCTATGGCGCATTGCATTCATTTGATGAGTTGGTCGGCGAAATAAAGTTTAGTTTATCTTCATTAACTGAGTCAAGTGATTTCCAGAAACCTAGCCCGTCAGCGAGCCCTAATGCTCACCATATACAGGTTCCTAAAATCGAGCTGCCTACCTTTGACGGTGATATTCAGAGCTTTCCGTTCTTTTATGAGACGTTTAAACGTATTATACATACTAACGCAGATCTATCAGATTCGGATCGCATTCACTATCTGTTGAGTTGTTTGAAGGGAAAGGCTAGGAATGTGGCCGAAGGTATTGTACCTTCTGGCGATAATTACCTTGTTGTCTGGGAGGCGCTTCTCGCCAAGTACCTAGACACTCGCGCGCTCGCTACTAATTATCTAAATCAGCTGTTCTCATTGAAATCGTTCGGATCGACTCCCGCTAATATTGAAAAGGGTTTCGATAAATTAACTTCTACGGTTGCGGGACTTAAACAATTGAAAATACATAACTTAGATGATTTTATATTTATTCATTGGGGTCTTAAGTTAATAGACTCTGATACCGCAAAACATTTTGAAATGTCGCTTCGTAATCAACAAGAGTTAGATTATGATTATTTCGTAAAGTTTGTTCGTGAACAAGTAAAAATCTTGTATCGCACCTCTCCGGCGGCTGGTAAGTCCGCCCACGCAGGTAGCCCCCGCGCCTCATCTAAGGAATCGCAGGTGTTTATGGCTACTGAATCTAAATGTTCACTTTGTCATTCCACGCATAAAAACTTATTTATGTGCAAAGCGTTTCAAAGGTTGAACGTGGATAATAGATTTAAGTTTATAAAAGACAATAACAGATGTGGTAATTGCCTAAGTAGCCAACATACTGTCTCTAAGTGCCTATCGAAGTCAACATGCAGGAAGTGCAACGGTAAGCATCATTCCTTATTGCATTTCGAGCAATCGACGCAAGCCCCTGCGCCGACGCCCGCTAGCGCCCCCGCCTCCGCTTTTGCGGCCGACCCAGCTGCTTCCGATGGTGTGGCGTTGTGTACGCATTCTTCTGCTCAAGTCCAGGCCACACGTAGTACGGAAGTACTGGCTACTGCCAAGGTGTTGGTGGCGGGTAGGAAGGGTAAGGCCGTGGTGGTCAGATGTCTCTTGGACCCTGGGTCGCAAAAGAATTATATGACATCGCGTTGCTGCCGTATGCTCGGTCTAACTATACATACTGACTCGATAACTACCGTTCGTGGTATTGGTGGCACGTCGCAGCCCGTTCGCGGCTCGGTGAATCTTACGTTCGGCTCACGGTTTTGCTCGCAGCCTAGGTATGAAATAGACGCTTTAGTTTTGGATCAAATAACCGGACAGCTTCCACTGGGTTCTATAGATACTTCCGTATTAAATCATATTGATCCTAAACTACTCGCGGATAACAGCTGGGGTGTGCCAGGTAATATTGATATGTTACTTGGGGTCAAGTTGTTCGCTAAGTTATTGCGACCCGGTCACGTGACCAGCGTACCCGGTTGCCCCGACGCATTAGAGACTGTGCTCGGCTACATACTTCTAGGAGAAGCACCTATCATTGAACCTCCAACTGACACTCTGTCTTTCTTTGCGAGTTCGTTCGATAACTTCGATCTTCGTAAGTTTTGGGAGATTGAAGATGTTACTGCTTCATCCATTGGGAGTGTGGATGATAAACATTGTGAAGAGTTTTATTGTAGCACAATTACCCGCGCTCCAAATGGCAAGTATGTTGCAGCTTTACCACTGAAAACAGACGCGTCAGCTTTGGGAAATTCTTTTAATATGGCTCGCAAGAGGTTCTATAGTCTTGAACGTAAACTTAAGTCACTTCCTAACGTCAAACTTCTTTATGATGACGTCATACGGGATTATCTAAAAAACAATTATATTTCTTTGGTGCAGAATATCTTACCTGAATGTATGTTGCCCAAACGAAATTGTAAGGAGCGAGAAATGGAGTACTATATTCCTCACCATGCTGTCATTCGAGAGGATAAGGTGACCACCAAATTGCGTGTAGTCCTAGACGCCAGTGCATGTACAGATAACGGTACCTCGCTAAATGATATCCTGTACGCAGGTCCAGTCCTTCAGGCTGACCTTTTCAACATTTTATTAAATTTTAGGCTTTTTAGTGTCGCTATTTCCGCAGATGTCAAATCTATGTACCTACGTATAGGTATACGTTCACAAGATCGTTCACTACAACGTATCTTATATCGGTTTAACGAGGAAGAAGAACTTCAAATTTATCAGTTTTCAGTGCTTCCCTTTGGTTTAAAGTGTAGTCCTTTTATAGCGATTCGCACTATCCAACAGTTGTGTCAGGATGAAGGAACACAGTTACCTCTCGCCAGGGACATTCTGCAGCGAGATATTTATATGGATGACATAGTTAGTTCTATACCTAGCACTGCGCTAGCTATAGACTCGGCTCGTGAACTAATAGAAATATTCTCTCGCGGCGATTTTCAACTGACGAAGTGGTCTAGCAACAGTGTCGATGTTCTTCGGACTATTCCAGAGTCATTACGACTTTCACCGAGCGTGGACCTAAGTAAAGATCCGAACCAGAAAATACTGGGACTTCGTTGGTTCCCTGACGAGGATTGTTTCGTATTCCAGGTTAACCCTGATGTCCGCACTTGCACTAAACGGAATATTCTTTCTTCCATCGCACGTCTTTTCGACGTTTTAGATCTCGTTGCACCGATAATTTTATATGCCAAGCTTCTTATAAAAGAGCTTTGGCTTGTCAAACTTGGATGGGATGACGTCCCACCACCTCGCATTGTTCGTCTGTGGGAACAGTTTCAATCTGAACTGCCAATCATCTCTGAATTGAGATTTTTGCGACATGTCGGCGTCGTAGAACGCTGTAGACTCTCACTCGTCGGTTTTGCCGACGCTAGTGAGAAGGCTTACGGTGGTTCGGTTTATGCCCACGTTGTCAGACCTGACGGTAGTGTCGTGGTCTCGCTGGTGTGTGCGAAATCTAAAGTCGCACCACTGAAAGTCGTTTCGCTAGCTCGTCTCGAGTTATGCGCCGCACTCCTCTTATCAACTGTGATAAAGCGAGTATATAATCTTTTCGCAGCTCGACACGCCATTGAGGTAGTCGTAGCTTTTTCGGATTCAACTGTAACTTTGAGTTGGATTCATTCCGCACCGCATCGATGGCACACCTTCGTAGCCAATCGTATTGCTAAGATTCATGAGAATCTTTCGGCAGATCACTTCTTCCATGTGAAAGGGTTTGAAAATCCCAGTGACTGCCTCTCTCGCGGTTTAACGCCTGCCCAATTAGTACATCATCCGTTGTGGCTAAATGGGCCGCCATGGCTTAAACTTCCCCGCGCTGAATGGCCGATAAAACCATTCGTTTCAGGCGAGTCGCAAGAGCTTCCTGAAATGAAGCCCGTGGCTTTACCTGTTCTCTCGCACGAATGTTCTGACAGAAGTCCTCCTTCTGACAACATTTTGTACGTTCGCTCTACCAGGTTCTCGTCCTGGTTTAAATATTTAAAAACTATTTGTTTAGTTTATAAGTTCATCAAACGGCTTCCTCGAGGGCCCGTTACCGCGTCTGATTTAGAGTTCGCTGAATCTATTGTGTGGCGATCTGTGCAGAGGATTTACTTTGAATCTGATCTCGATCGTTTAGCCCGCAATGAGTTGTGCTCTAAGCCAGTACAACGGTTAAGTCCCTTCCTTCACGAAGGACTTATCCACGTTGGAGGTCGCCTAGCAAACTCTGAGCTAGATTTTGACTCTCGTCATCAGATCCTCCTTCCGCGTCAAGATCACATAGTGGAACTTTTAGTTTCCCACTATCATGTGTCAAATTTCCACACAGGTCCAACCTTGCTCGTATCTCTCTTACGACAAAAGTATTGGATCCTGTCCGTGCGACGTATTGCTGCACGTCACATTACCTTTAAGTCTAACATTTGCTTTCGAGCAATGCCGCGACCTACCTTTCCTATAATGGCGGATTTACCACGTTATCGCGTTGAGTCGGCTCCTAAGGCTTTCTCTCATACAGGTTGCGACTACGCGGGACCCTTCAGAGTCGCCCTAGAGTAGTAAAGTTGTGCCCTTTGCCAACGCAATAAGTTTAGTTACCTTAATATTAAGTCTTAATTACCGTGCACCAATGTGCAGTATTAGATTTAGCTACCGCGTAGAATATTAGCTAGTTAAGTATTCTTATTTGTTATATAGAGTCGCAACTCTAGAGTTCTTATAGCTTTTGTGGAGTTGTGATGATATGCAATTTTATTTACTTCTCCTTTGTGTTTCGAAAGTAGGAACTTTCAAGCCGGGGAAAATGGTTACGCTTCGTAACTTATAGTTTTTATATTTTTTCTACATCACCTAATGGCGATTGAAAGGCATTGGTTTACCGTTCTAATTTATTTAATCTGTGCCATATATCGTTGATTAGGTGATTTCCTCGTGCCTTGCAGCGCGCGCGCAATGCCGCGCCGCGCCGTCATTGGCAGTCTCGCTCTAACCTTGGGATAGTGTAGATGCGCATGCTATGTTTGACACTAATTAGTCCCATCGCGCCCTAAAACCCCTGAACTGAACCTATATAAACTGTTATCAGCCTACCCCAGACCTATGATAGTGTGTTGTGTATTGCTGGCCAGCATAGTGTATCCAGAAAAGATCTGTGAGCTGTTCATCCCGAAAACGAACACGTTGCCGCCGCCTGCGCGCGCTTGGGATCGCCGCAAGGTATGTGGTACAATTAATGAATTGAACGATCTCCTGTGCCTTTCTTCCCGATTGCGTATTTTTTTGCCTTCAACTTCTTATGACAGAATCAGCAATTATAGCCTAGATTGCTCTAATAATCTAGGCTCAATCCGCGTGTGATTTTAGCGGAAATTTACAACTTCTGCAGGTTATACGCTCCAAAGGGCATGGGGTTCCCCATTGAGAAAACTTTTAAGGTAATATAGCTTTTCGACTGAAGATAAGGATTGATCTTTATCAATCATAGCTGTAAAAATATTAATAAACTCGTAATACTCTGTGTATTTACCGGAGAAAGTGGGAATACTAATGTTAGGTAATTTAATTTTAGAATAATTACTATGGCACGACTTTGATTCAGAGGGCGGATTACCTTTCGCTACAACTGTATTGATCTGGGCTAAAAGATCGATGTAAATATCTTCGATCACCCCGGGATCCTCGGTATCGGCCTCATCGATAGTTAAAATGTTGATACATAACCTATTGTAATCTTGAAACACTTCTTCAAGGCGTGCCTTTTTTGCTTTTAAATTTTCTATTGATAAAGATTGTATATTACCTTCCAAACTCTTCTTTAGGCGTGTTATTGACGCCTTTGCATATCCTCTATTGGCAACAAGATGCTTTAAATCGGCTGGCATTGTGAATGCGCACGCGACGCAATCCAAACTTACACAAAATTACGAACAAAGAAAACGTATACAAGATGGCGGAGGGCGAAGTGCCGAACGCTGCTCGACGCGATGACGCGGCGATTCGGTGGCACTCGGCTGCGCTCGCCGCTCGTCGGCTCCCGTTGAACGTAGTGAAGTTCGGTGCGGGCAGGAGGGCTGCCAACCGCACCAACCAAAGATGATAGTTGAGTGTTGACGACGCTTGCTTGACTTGGCGCGAGTAGAATGTCATGCACACTCTTGTACAAATGCACACATCACACGTAGAACATAACTTATGAAGTTAAGAATCGGTAGATACTCCTTTTCTTGCAGGGTCTTCGTTTTTAATGTTTCCACAGGCTCTGATTTCTGCTGGGTTCTGTATTCTTCGGCTGCCTTTATAATAATATATTGCTAGCTTCGCTAGAGCAGTCGTTCTGATCTTGAAATCTTGAATGCAGACACGCAGACATCCGGCTCGAAGGACCAGAATGGCGGGCACGCGTCTTGCTATGCCACGCCGGGAATTAATTTTTTGGGGCTGCGTACCAGGAGGAATCTTCAATCCAAAGACGGTTTAGATACACACTTTTTATTGTACAGCTTTGGGTACACAACCGTTGTTACATACAATGTTTCTTATATACTTTTAATAATTAAATAATTGAGAGGGAAAAAAAACGTGACCGCACAGGTTAGCTCTTAGCTGGCAAGGGGAGGCGGAAGCAGTGTGGTGTTGCCACGACAAAAATATTACAACATTATTGCCAATTAATGATACTTAAATTTTACTAGAAAAAAGAATATTTTTATGTTGTTGCCAACATAATAATAACTTTATTTCCAAAAATTGCAATTTACATAGAACGTTTTGGTTATTACAAATCAGATTATGACAGTAAATTTATTTAAATTGCATCAGTCTCAGATTGTACCACTGACACCCAAGCTAAGATTAAACTTGTGTTATGGGTGCCAGGGCTCTCTCTATTAATCTATTTTTCTAGTTACATAAGCCAGTACGGAGTTACATTTGGAAAGTATCCATCGTTGAGCATAAACAAAATAAAGAAAACAGAAAAACAAAAAAGTTAAAATAAACTTAAAGATTAATAAAACAGTATAGCCTCTCAGTAGTATTTTGATTCGTATTTGGTAATTGAATGTGACTTGTGATGTGTGTAAGTGTCGTGTGTATGTATTGTGTGTAAGTGCCGTGTGTATGTATTGTGTGTAAGTGTCGTGTTTATGTATTGTGTGTAAGTTTGTGTTTGGTGTTGTGTACATGTATCGTGCTTGCGTCGTATGTTTGTGCGGTGTTTAAGTGAGTGGTCTAAAAGTCAGTAACAGTTAGAAAAACTTTCCCAGTAACTTTTCTATTTCCTCGTATGTACGAGAAGCAAGCCATTGACTAATTTTCTTTTTGCAATGGAACTTATTTAGAGCATAAATATCGCATTGTATGTTAATTGCATTATAAATTCGACTACCCAATACCCGAAAATGTCTCTCTGCCAGTTTAGTTCTGTAACTCACTGTGGGACAAACATATTTACATCTCCTCTTTGCCAGATGACCAGTACTGTACTCCAGAGAACCATGCCTGCGCAAGATGGTGTTTAGCACGAAGAGCTGTCTCACAGTCATGACCTTGCAGTCTTGATACAATGCTGTGGTGCCATACCGGAAATGTTTAAAGGTCATAACTTTGAGGACAGCTCGCTGCGCCCTTTCCAGCCTAATGAAATAACTTTTTGGAGCACCCCCCCAAGACGTAATACCAAAAGTGAGTATTGACTGACAGAGTGAGAAATAGACCATCCGAAGTGTACTTATGTCTGCACTATGGCGCAGTCTTTTGAAAATCGCTATGAGTTTTCTCACTCTGCCAGACGTTCTATCAATTTGCTCCTTCCAGGATATCAGGTTATCTATTATGATACCAAGGTACCTGACATGTGTTGTTCTGACTAGAGGAGGGCAGAGGCATTGGTCAACTTGCTCATTGCAAGTGTGGGCCCCAATAGTAAATGCGTTATCTGGCTGAGTACGGGATGTTATTGAAAACGGAATGTATTTCGTTTTATCAATATTAAGAGAAAGAATATTAGCTCCTAACCAAGACATTACGATACCCATTGCCAACTCCGCTCTCTCTTGAACTTCTTTCCAGTTCAGCCCATGCACGAGCAAAGCAGTGTCGTCTGCGTAGGTATATATGTTAGTGTATGGGATGGATATATTACATAGGCTGTTTACATATATAAGAAAAAGGGTAGGCCCCAAAATTGAGCCTTGGGGGACTCCGAAAGATAGTGAGTATTCGTCACTGACGTATGCGCCTATCTTGACACACTGTGTCCTCTCAGATAAGTAGCTCTTAAAGATAGCCAGTGCTGGACCCCTCACACCTATCCTCTCTAATTTAGACAACAGGATAGGGACAGAGACAGTGTCAAATGCCTTGGATAAGTCTAAGAAAATACCCAGACACTTAGACCTTACATCCAGAATATTAACAGCACTATCAACAAAGGCAGCAACAGCGTCCTCGCAAGATTTCTTTCTGCGAAAACCGTACTGGTTATTTGACAAAATGGCATGTGCATCCATAAAATTAACGAGACGACTGTTTAAAACCTTTTCCAAAATTTGAATTTTAGAAAGAGTGATGAATATAAATGATGGATGGAGAGGGAGAGGAAGACCAAGGCATTAACGATGGATGGATTGTGTGAGGAATGATATAAAAGAAAAAGGTAAAGGTTAGCGTGATGGAAAAAACCCAAGAATGTCCGTCGGGGGCTGCCATTTACTGAACTAGTTTTGCAATGTTCAGCTCCCAACGGACATTCCTGGGTTTTTTTTAAGGTGGGTGTTTTATGTTATTTTATCCTTTTTTCAATTAATTTTTAACAGTCGTGGGTTTAAAAAAATAATAATTTTGCTTTTTATTTTAAACTTTTTTTTTAAATTTTAAACTTTTATTTTTTTATCTAAGAACATGCACCAATCAAACCTAACTGAAAAATCAGACTTGTAGTTTTGGAGGAAAATGGCAACTTTGATTTGCACAAAAAATGTTTGCTGCAGCGCCCCCTGGTGAGTTGTCACCGTAACACCTATCTAAAAACATGCACCAATCAAACCCAAACCCATAACTGAAAATTGCATCAAAAGCGGACTAGTAGTTTTGGAGAAAAATGGCAACATGTATTTGCACAAACAAACAACCTCTCACCCCAAACGCATATACCATCTCCGTTCCGTCGTGGGTAAAAAGAGTGATGAATATAAATGATGGATAGAGAGAGAGAGAGGAAGACCAAGGCAACGATGGATAGATTGTGTGAGGAATGATATGAAAGAAAAAGGAATAAAGGATAGCCTGATGGTTGACAGAGTTAAACGTGTTGCACTAATCCCAAGTAAAATGAAGGAAGGGCCTTATGATGTAGCGCAGAGTCCTCGATGAAAGAGTGATAGAACAAAAAACTCAATTCTAATAAACTAGGTAACAAAAAACTAACTACGTATATCTTGTTTCATCAATCAAAATTTCTTGTTAGGTTAAGTATTGTTTATTTTAGACGTAGTAAGCTCTTTTGAAGCAACATTTCGTATTTTGTGAAAGAACAGTAATGAATTGAAAATTCTCACTCCACTTTACAAACTTTTTAGGAATTAAATACATAGTTTCAAAGTTGAAAGTTTAGAGTGGACTCAAGATTAACTAACGTAAAAGTTTGCGTTAAGTTTCACTTATAATAAACCTGTTTGGAAAAGTCAAAGTATCGAAAGTTAATCATTATGTTCAGTCACCCATTAATCAATATGTTCAGTCACCGGCGCCAGTTTAAGATTTTACGAAACATTAAATAAACATTTTACATAAAAGGAAGAAAAGCAAGTAGTACCTCCATTATTTTAAAGATTGAAACATAGGCCTTAAAGAAACACCAGGACACAAGTTTTTCAATTAACATTTCAGCCTGTTTGTTTTAAAGAACCATTGTTGTATTTTAATTTTTTCGGATAAGGATAATGAACTAATTTTCTTTGCAAATGAAATATTATGTCTGAAGTCGAAAATAGTAACAGTTTCCATTTGACAGCGGTTTTAATTAAAGGAATCCTCGAAATGGCGATTCGGAAATTATTCACGTCTGGCAACATTCATCTTTGACTGGAAAATCTCCAGTGTACGTTTTGTCTAGACAAATTGAAGGTATGCGGAGTTTTGGCTGCTGAACTTAAGGTGACGATAGATGCCAGCGACCTTGAGCGAAGCGCAGCACACATTTATTTTTTTTACTCTAAAATCACATCAAATTTGAAAAATCCAAAACACTATGATTCTAGTAAATAACCTGTAGTATTTTTAAAATCACTTTCCATGATTCTAGACTTGATAAATTAAGGGAATTACTGATTAAAGATAAAAGTGGCCTTAATCGGTAATTCTCTGAAACCAACATGTTTTATTTTAAATAAATTAATAAATGTCGTCCTTTTCTCTTTTTTGTCCCAGGTATAATTTTTTGCAGGAATTTATAATTTCTGTGGTCGTAGTTTCTTGGTGAATAATAGTAGGATACATCAGTTAATGTTAGTTAGTTAGTTAAGATAGTCCGTGACAATGCCGGAAAAGTTGCCTTATCTCTCATAATGTGAACTTTTTATGTTTTTACAAGTACATAAAGTTGCTCGTTGGTCTAGTAGTCGTATGCATGACTGCTGAACAAGAGGTCCTGAACACAATTGCCGGGTTGGGCAAAGCGTTATTGGCTTTTTCCATCTAGAATTTTTCAGTAGCAGCCACAGAGTATGAGTTTTGTTTGCGGCAAAATACACTCGCCCCCTATTACATAGGACATTAACATAACTGGTAAAACGTGGGTGTACTAAATACATCTCTACAAAACCCCTTCAGGGATTGCAGGCGTGTTGTAGAATTAAAACTAACATTATTGTTGTTGTTTTTCATCAGAACCGCCAAAGTTAAATTGGATTTGGCAACACCTAAATAATTTGAATACATTAATTCATACTATGTATGCAGCGAGCAATGTGCCCTGCCCATTGCCACTTAAGTCTGGCGATTCTTCGGGCTACGTCGGTAACCTTGGTTCTCATGCGGATGTCCTCATTTCTGATTCGATCACGCAAGGAAACTCCGAGCATAGCCCTCTCCATTGCCCTTTGGGTGACTTTGAGCTTTCTGATGAGGCCCATTGTGAGCGACCACGTTTCGGTCCCGTATGTAATCACTGGCAACACACACTGGTCATAGACTTTCGTCTTGAGACACTGGGGTAAGTTGGACGAGAAGATACCGCGCAACTTCCCGAACGCTGCCCAGCCGAGTCGGATTCGACGATTGACCTCTTTCTCGAAGTTAGATCTACCCAACTGGACCGTTTGTCCCAGGTAGACATAATCGTCCACAACTTCGAGCGTAGAGTCTCCGATCTTGATAGGAGTGGGTGTTACATGAACATTCAACATAACCTTGGTTTTGTCCATGTTCATTTTAAGACCCACTCTTTCGGAAGCTCTACTGAGGTCATCGAGCATTGCACTGAGGTCTTCCATGGTCTCAGCCATGACCACTATATCGTCGGCAAACCGAAGGTGAGTGATGTACTCGCCGTTGACGTTGATGCCAAGTCCTCTCCAATCCAGAACCTTGAAGATATCCTCCAATGCAGCGGTAAACAGTTTCGGAGATATGACGTCTCCCTGTCTCACACCGCGCTGCAGAAGGATAGGTTCCGAGGTCTGGTCCTGAAGTCGGACTGACATGGTGGCGTTTTTGTACAAACACTTCAACACTTCAACACCTCGATGTACCGGTAGTCGATTTGGCACCGTTGGAGAGACTGCAGCACAGCCCAAGTCTCGATCGAATCGAAGGCTTTCTCGTAGTCCACAAACGCTAAACAGAGAGGCAGGTTATACTCTTCGGTCTTCTGTATAACCTGCCGCAGCGTATGTATGTGGTCTACGGTACTGAAGCCTTTTCGGAATCCGGCTTGTTCGGGAGGCTGGAAATCGTCAAACCTGCGTGCGAGACGATTCGTGATGACTCTTGAAAACAACTTGTAGACATGGCTTAGAAGTGAGATGGGCCTATAGTTCTTCAACCGGGCATTGTCACCCTTTTTGAAGAAGAGCACCACCACACCCCTGCACCAAGCCTGTGGCGTTTTCCCCTCGAGTATGATCGATGGGGCCGAAAAGTTCTGGAATGGCGACCGCGAACCGGAAGACGTTGCGTTGGAAGGCCTCCCACTAGGTGGACCGATGACCTGGTCAAGGTTGCAGGAACCCGCTGGATGAGAGACGCACGGGACCGGTCAATGTGGCGACGCCTGGGGGAGGCCTATGTTCAGCAGTGGACGTCTTTTGGCTGAAATGATGATGTATGCAGCAATTTTGGTACGTGTTAAATATTATAGTACAAAGCAACGATGCATTGACTAAGTTGGTGTATTCCATCGTGCCGTTTGCAAAAGGTATCTCTAAAACCATAAACATTACTGCTACTTAAAATTTCACCTAAACTAAAAGAAAGTCTAATTGATGTATGGTTATTATATCAAGCCATTTTTCACCCTTATGCCCTAAGAATAAGGTGAAAAAGTGGTCAACATTCAGTGAACTCGGTAGTATTATACGAGTACCTTTATGTGACATTGTTTACTTTTAATTCCAGATACGAAGGCGAGTTCATGCAGGGCTGGTTCCATGGTCACGGCGTCTTCTGGCGAGCGGATGGCATGAAGTTTGAGGGGGAGTTCCGTGGAGGACGAGTATGGGGACTTGGTATGATTCATTTTATAACCTAACCTACGATGAGGATAGGCTAGATAGATATTCTTCTCAAGGACCTAATTAACTTAAGGATAGGTATCGTTTTTACCCGATTGTGGCGGAGTCCAAAAGAAGGGTTATTTAGGTTTTTTATAGCAAGCATTTTTATACTATTATTATCTCATGGGTCTAGCGTACCTAAACAAACACAAATGTTTGCACAAATCTTCCATATCAATATTTGAAGGTTAGCACTCCATATTATACCAAAAACCCATTTATAACGACCGATCTAAGTAACGATCGGTCGTTATAAATGGGTTTAAGCGTGTGTTTGTGCCAATGGGTGTAAACAACTTGGAGCGATAAGGTTGAACATCTAAAACAAAATTAAGTAAAATATAGATAAAAGATAAGCATTTAGAGGTAAGATTATATACACCATATTATATTCTGGAAAATAAAAAAAACAGTTAAAAGGAAAAAAAACAGCAACGTTGGCCTTATAACTGTGTCAAAAAATATTGTTTTTTAAACTGTCATGGTACAGTCGCCGTCAGATATATTGTAGCACACAAGGACGTGACCAAATACTTCTGAACAATTTAAAAGTTCAATAAGTGCCATACACTACAAGTTATCTGAACATTCAGTACTTCATTAATATCTGAGCAGATGCTTGTCAATAATTTCCAAACAAAAAAAACGTGTGGCACTCGGAGACTGCCGCGGTAAAGCTATTGCATAGCATTTTTTATCACCTTATGCAATAATAGGTATAAATAATTAGGTATTAATAGTGTAATAACACACCAAAATAATTATTCAATCAAAAAATTTGAACAAAAATAACGATATTAAGAGTTTGATCAAAGTCAAAAGTCAAATATTTTATTTCAATTAAGCCATTACAGGCACTTTTGAATGTCAGAAGGACGGAAGAAGAACGAAACTACGAGTGCAATACGTCATTCCGAAAGTCACCACGCCGAACCACACACCACCGAATGCCCGCAACAACGAACACTGCGAGCACGAAAGCACGCAGCGACGCACACCGCAACAACGAATGCTCGAGACCCCGAATCACGGAACAACGAATGCACGCCGCAACGTGCAACCGCCGCCCCGCGACCCGGTGCCCCGCACACCCGCCGCCACGGGACACGCCGCCGCGCGCCCCCGCACCCACAGCACCCGCCGCCGGTAACATCCGGCGCCGCGCAGCCCGACGCAGCAACTCCCGAAACGACGCATTGCACTCCTACGCTACAGTCACAATCACAAGGCATAATAACTTGTGAAAGTACTGTAGTTGCCAGTTCCCTAACGTAGATCTCATGAAGAAGAACGGGCAAGAAACTCCATGGACACTCTTTTAAATCAGAATTTGTTACAAAATCTTGGTACACTATGTCATTCATGTTGAGATGGTATATGTGAGAACTATGTAGCAAGACGTGCAAGTTAAGAGCGTCCAGAGTAAAAAGATATAAAAAACAAATCAAAGAAAAATATATAAACCATGGTAGCTAAGAGATGACCAGTCTCCACTGACAGCGCCCGTTCACGAACATGACGCATGGATCAGCACCACCTAACTCAACCATTTTGAAGGGAACTAAATGATCCGACACACCCGCCACCATCAGCGAGACATTTGAGTGAGCATGACATTCTCTCAGCCACCAGGGCAACGTCACTAAAATATAACTAAATGTAAAAAGTGGCTTTAAATAGTACACAGAACTCACACATGTGCCATGCAATTATACAATATTAAGACATTGAATCTATACAATGCAAAGATATTTTTACAATCTTCTGCAGCCTCTACAATAACTTCACATGATAATCGATTTATTTGCCCCTAAGGTTGTGGAGCAGGACTAGCATTGAGCCAAGCATTTTTATCATCAATGTAATCCCCCAACTTATAGTATGCTTGCCTACATAGTGTGCGTTTTACACAAGTTTTAAATTTCGTCTCACTCAGTTGAAGAATGTGAGGGGGTATTTTATTGTAACATTTTAAACAGTACCCCATGAAAGATGAGTCTACTTTAGCTAACCTGAAACCTGGCTGAACTAGTTGGTCCCTATTCCTCGTATTATAGTGGTGTCTATCACCTCTTTTGCTAAACAAATGCAGATTTTTCCTAACGTACATGATGTTTTCATAGATGTATTGACAAGGTACTGTCATGATGTTAATTTCCTTAAACAGCTCTCTCAGAGAATCGCGCCTTCGTAGACCATATATGGCTCTAATGGCTCTTTTCTGCAGAATAAATATAGATTCGATGTCTGCAGCCCGTCCCCATAGTAAAATACCGTATGACATAACACTATGAAAATAGCTAAAATAGACTAGTCTCGCGGTATCTACGTCAGTAAATTGACGGATTTTCCTGACAGCATATGCTGCTGAACTCAGCCGTCCTGCAAGAGATGTTAAATGCGGACCCCACTGTAGCCTCGAGTCAATCGTTATCCCCAAGAAAACAGTTTCATCGACAAATTCAAGTTTCTCTTGATTCAATACTATGTCACAATCTGCACTTTTGACATTTGGTAGAGCAAATCTTATGCATTTCGTTTTTTTCCTATTTAATACTAAATTATTAACGGTGAACCAATTATGAACCTGCAGTAAGGCGTTATTTACGTCATCAAGACTTGTGGCACGTCTGTTTACCTTAAATATTAAAGAAGTATCATCGGCAAACAATACCATTTCAGGTTGGTTTTTAAATAAATGGGGTAGATCATTGATATAGACCAAAAAGAGAAAGGGACCTAATATCGAACCTTGTGGCACACCCATGCTTACATTTAAGCCCATTGAATTGACACCATTTATTTGTACTTGCTGATGTCTATCGCTTAAATACGACTTCATTAAACTGAGTGCAAGTTTCCCTAAACCGTAATGTTCGAGCTTTATGAGAAGGGTTTCGTGGTTGACGCAATCAAATGCTTTCGAGAGGTCACAGAAGATCCCTATGGCGTCTTGTGACTCTTCCCACGCAGTAAATATATGTTTTAATAAGGTGACACCGGCGTCAGTCGTACAACACCCTTTGGTGAAACCATACTGTTTCTCATGTAGGATTTTATTGGTGTTAAAGTGGATGAGCATTTGATTAAGCATTACCTTTTCAAACACCTTGCTAAAAACTGGCAAAACGGATACGGGTCTATAGTTATTGGTGTCTTTACTATCACCGGATTTGAAAAGTGGTATTACCTTGCTGTATTTCATAAGGTCCGGGAAGACTCCCTGGTCCACACACAAATTAAATATTAAGGCTAAGTACGGAGCTACAGTCTCAATAATAGCTTGACAAACTTTAATCGACAGTCCCCATAGATCTTCGGTTAATTTGACTTTAATTTCCTTAAAAGCTTTAATGACTGCTATGGGGTTTATATGTTTAAATTGAAACTCAACCGGACAGGCTGAAACGTTTGCTCTTAATAACTCAATAGAAAGCAAGGGTGACGAATTTAAGGTTTCAGTAGTTTTAAGTGGGATACCAGTGAAGAAATCTACAAATTCTTGAGCAACTTCGTTTTTAGAACTTATAAGGCCACGTGAAGTCTCTAGAGTGATATCATTATTACATTTTTTATTTCTATTCGTTTCACTGTTGATAATTTTCCAAACCGTCTTTATTTTATTATCGGCGGATTTAATCTTGTTGCTAATGAATAAGGCTTTAGCTACTTTGCAAGCGTTTTTGAAGATTTTAGAGTAAGTTGCAACATATTTATTAAAAGTTTCTGAGTTAATGTAAGGCTTAAGACCGTACAGCTCAAACAATCGCTCCCTACTTTTCCTAATGCCCTTAGTTGCCCAGTCACTGAACATAAACTTAGGGCAAATAGATTTAGTTTTCGTTTTTATTGTTTTATTGAACTCCGTGTGAATCACCGAAAAGAATTCCTCATAAAATAGATTGACATTGTCAATAATCTGGCTTGGAATGCCTAAACAACTAATTAAATTATCATTAAACCTATTTAAATTGCTGGGTGTTATTTGTCTAGATTTTATTTGGATTTTTTGTACTGGTGTGTAGGACTCGAAAACCACGGATTGACCGCTGTGATCAGAAGGTAGGTAATCTACAATGGATTTATTCGAGTATTCACAACAACAAAAAACATTATCAATACATGTAGCAGAATTTGTAGTAATTCGGGTTGGTTCTGAAAACACGTTTAACAGATTGAATGATTTAAAAAGATGTAAAAATCTACTGGTATTCGAATTTTTGTCTAAAATATTAACGTTAAAATCACCACAGATAACCAGAGATTTAGGACTAGTTGCAAGTTTAGCTAAAGCATCTTCCATTACTGACTCAAATATAGAGTAGTTTTGATAATTTGGGGGTCTGTAAACGCACACTATTATATGCTTATCGAGCTCAACACAAGACAGCTCAATATTATATTCAACAGATAGATTAACAATGTCACTACGAGTTTTGAATTTAATACAATTTTTAATTAAGATTAATGAACCCCCACGAATCTTAGATTTACGGTTAAAGCAACTGCCCACACTGTAATTTGCGTAATTAATTAGCATTTCATAGTCTCTTAACCAATGCTCAGTGAAACAAACAATTTCAAACTTTGTTCTTTCTAAAAACAATTCAATTTCAAGTTGCTTTGAAGAGAAACCTTGAATATTTTGATGAAACAATTGCAAGTCGTTCTGCTTAGCCCCTTTATTACATTTAGGTCTTTGAGAGCCAGAAGGTACATTTTTATGTTTTGGTATAACATTAATAGTACTGGTATCTTCTGTTGTCTTACTGACTAGTTTAAATCATCCGGAGTGGGTCCCAAGACTCCCATGCTAACAGGCAATGAAATCCTACTACTATTGGACCCCACTCGAGAATCGTCTAACGTTACACAAGGATTGAAAACATTGTAAAAAGAATTATTAGTATAATTACTAATATTGGCCGTGTTAATTATAGAACTATGCATCGACATACTACCTATGTCTGACTGAATATTATAAACTAATAGCCTAGCTATTTTGTGTCTACAACTAATGGGTAGATACACATTACCCCGTGTCAACTTAAGTCTATCAACAAAACTGTTGGTATCAAAGTATATAAGTCTGTCACTATAGTGACCAACTAAGAAATGAACATGCCTGTTTAGCATGTGTATATAATTATTTTTCCTGTTTGACAATTTTTTGAGGTATGGAAAAGCACACAAAATTATTTTCCGACACTTCAACTTTAACAACTCTGTTACATAATTTGTGATGTCTTCTATTTTAATTTTTGAGCTATTTCCTACAAATATAGTTATATCAGTATTTATATTATAAACATTTTTAGTTACTGAGGCCACTATCTGTTGGTATGTTGACCCTGGCATACAATGATTTTGATGGGAAAAACTCAGGTTATTACTTATTAATTTACCTACTCCTCTTCCTATACTATCTGAGAACATTATTGAGTAAGAATCATGACTATTATAAATCTCCGGCTGTACCACTTCTAAATATTCTTGTGTAATATCAGCTGTTACTTGTTCGAGTGTACTGTCCTGAAATGAATTGACGGCCTGGGATGGGTCCTCCATTACCTCAGGCTGGACAGTTTCATATAGGGGATCTGACTGACAACGACATTGACTCATTACCAACTCATTCGCAGCAAGGATATGCTCCCTAATTTGGTTCTGAGAATTCAGATACCTACTGGAAAGGGTACTGAGTTTGTCGTTAAGAACCTCTATTTCAGACTGCAAATGCTGAGTATCAATTTCATAAATTTTTATGCTATCTTCTAATTTAATTTGATAATTATTTACTTTTCTAATTAATTCAACACGCTCTTTCCTTAGTGGAATATATTTAGAAAAGAGTTTATGCTGTTTCTTAAATTGATTACATTTTTTAATTAATCTATTCAGTTTAGCATATTTTTTAAGTTTCTTATTGCTAACTTTATAATTATGTTTTACCAAGGAATCTTCAGTCAGATCAATAGTTATTAAGGAAGAGGGGTTACTATTATTATTTACTAATTCGTTATATAAGAGATTTGTTTGTTTAACCTGAGAACATTCGTTTTCTCGTTGTAATTTTAAAATAAGACTATTGGCATTAATTAACTCATCTTCTAAGTCCCTAATTTTATATAAAGCCTCCTCATATAGGTTACTACAATTATTAAAACCATCCGTGACCACCTTCAATTGATCCCGTTCATCAACAACGTCCAAGTATTGCTGATGTAGGTCTACTAACTCCCGTTTTAAGCTGGAATTTTTGGCATTAATCTCAACGACTTCCACCTCACTCTCTTCTCTCTCTAGTAACAGTTGTTGGACTTGGAGATTTGATTCTTTGAGTTCTTGGAGGGCCGTTCTCAATTTTAGCTCCATATCCATCTTACGAGTCATAACAGGCATGGTCTCCGGAATGGTAACTGAAATTAGAAGTAAAGAAACGGTGAGAACTAATAGAATAGACTTATAAAGAAAAGTTAGGGATGAGTGGGGAAAAATACATGAAATTAAACTAAAACAGGGAAAAGCCTTCAGTTATGAAAGAATTGAGGTAGGCTGCTGAACTAGGTTTAAAAGATTATCTATAAATTCAATTTAAGTATCTAAATGAATATTCAATTTGCTTTACTTTGACAAGAGGGTAGCTTGCTTGAGAAAAAAAAAAAGAAAATTACTTAAACTTATTACTTTAAACCAATAAATAATGCACAATAATGATCATAAAAAGAATTAATATTGTAAAGACCGATCAAACAAACAGAATTATGGATTTATTCTCAGTTTTGTTTCTTATTACGAACGGTTGTCAACAAAGCGATTTAGAACCCGTCTAGAGTAATAAATCAGCAAAAAAATGTACAAGAAATTGTCATGGATGTGTTATAAAGTTAGAAGTTACGTTTGTGGGCTGATATTATATAAAAATTAACAATACTTCCCCTGAATTATCCGATAAACACTCCGTAGCTAGAACATCAGCTGTTGTTTTTAGGTTACCGGTGACGTTTGGTTACCGACAACTTTATTAATTATCAGGAAAACAATTTTCCTGGGTATTTACGCATTTATAAGACGTTTACACAATTAATTACACCTTATTAAAACTTAATTACTATTTAAAATTAATTTTAAAATACGGAACATAATTTTTACATGTCACTGGGGCAGTGTTGCCAGCCTCCCATCTCTTCCCAGATCTTCGAATTTCGCGCGATGTACATTACCTATATAAATCAAAACTAACCTTCATAGACTAAGCTAGTAAGAAACTCTATGACAGAAAATTTAAAAGAAAAAGTATTGACAGCCTGACGTAAGTGTCATAACATTGAAAAACATGAAAATTATTTATTTTATTTTAGATATTTTATAAGAAAACGAATCGTTTTAGACCGATTCGCAGAATAGTAATGCAAAAACCAATAAAACTTATGATAGATGCGTACTAATAATAAAATGAATGTAGAGTACTCACTCCTCACTCATTTTCTTTTACAATTTTTTCGTGACTTTCTTCATTAATAAATGCACTTTGTTTATTCATATTTAAAACACTTTGTACACAAATTATACGAGTAAGAATATTTTAGAAGGAGAAAGCAGAGAGACAAACAATTATTTAATTTGACAACCTCAGTTGACAACCTTGTTATTTTCCGTAACCATAGCAAACTTCTTGAATACGTGTGAATATTTTCGTTACGGAATCTCTGGATTCGCTCTCCACGCTCAAGGCCCGCGATAGAATCTATGCAATAGCTTAAAAACTGAAATAAACATACTGCAGATGGATTAGCGTACTCTGTGTGAATAGGGTTGTTTTATATGTCTGCTCATAATCCACATAAGGTAAATATCCCGTTTCAGTGTTAATGATAATATTGTGTCAAACAGACTCAGTAAAAAACCCCTGACAACTAGTGCTTGACAACAGTTTTCACGTGGATTTGGAGAGCTGTTATGTAAGCTATAAATAACTTCGCAGTTCGAACTCAAACTCCTTTAATTGAATACCTTCAAATCAGGACACTAGAACAAAACCTATTGAAACAAATTATGTCGTAACCAAACAATGACCCAAAACAATAGTCCAATTATTAAAACAATTTAACTATGTAGTACTAACTAAAACAAAAGTTTAGGGTGCCTACACAAAAGAAGATGGATCAAAATTGCCCCACGTCCTATAACAACGTGACATATCTCAAAAAAAAAGATAAAAATGAATAAAAAAATATGGCATACTTCCTAAGTTCATTTTTTTACACCTTCATATGAAAAAGTTGCAATGAAAATAGTTCAGGCGCTGTTGTGAAAAATTCGTTCGTATGAGTATTAATGGACCGATTTAAAAAAAAAAATTTTTGTTGGAAAGGTAGTCCCACGGCCATAAAGTCAGGTCTCCGGTCTCCAGGATTCTGAAGAAATGAAAGTATAAATACAATAAAAATAAATAAAATAAAGTAGTGATTATACAAAATGTCATATTTTCTCACGACTTCTATTAATTCGTCTGACATTTTTCACGTCCACGTTCCACCTTTTCAAACAAAAAAAGATTTTTTTAAACACAACAGCGCCTGAACTATTTTCATTGCAACTTTTCATATGAAGGTGTAAAAAAATGAACGTATGAAGTATGCCATATTTTTTTATACATTTTTATCTTTTTTTTGAGACATGTCACGTTGTTATAGGACGTGGGGTAATTTTGTATGGATTGTGATCTAGGTGTCTAGGAACAATAGAAACGGAATGAAATTATAATAGCTATACCTAAGTAATTTTTATTTCGGCATTGAAATAGAAAATAGGCCTTGAATAAGGAGAATAGAATCAATCAAACAAACAGATGTGTTGCTGGGGAGTTTGTTCCTAAACTTATTCTTCCCAGCTAAAACTTCTCTAAGAATTTCTAGAGAAACGTGTTTATGAGAATAATTGTCTCTTGTCTCACAATGAAAAGCACACTGTTTTGATCACTCTAATTTAAATAGACATTAATTATTGATTGTTAATCGTTTTTAGGGTTCCGTAGCCGAATGGCAAAAAACGGAAACCTTATAGATTCATCATGTCTGTCTGTCTGTCCCTCGGTATATCACAGCCACTTTCTTCGGAAACTAAAGATTACACAGTTGAAACTTGGTAGGTAGATGTATTCTGTAAACCGCTGTATAATTTTTATAGAAATGAAACAAATAAAAGATTTAGTCGGACTCCCCATATATGAACTGAAACAAATGGGGCCCTACAACAATAGTTTGGAACCCTTCATGTGCAACTTGCTCTTCGCCATTTTTTTGTCACGACATCCAATTCAGCAGCTACACTAGCGAGTGCGAAAACAGGTACCTACACTATCTCTTCCCTCATTCCGATGAGATGGTAATTCACGATCAGAGATAGATCAGGCGTTAGGCTGGCATTGAAAACTGCCAGCTGAAAAACAAAAAAAAAAACGGATCAAGCGGATTCCCACGTCTTATACAAAGTCTGCGTTGCACCCTAAGGAGTCCTTATAGAGCAATTTTGTATATACCTACTTAAATATATGTATATCTGTCCAGATCTATAATTCAAAGCTGATTTACTGCACAATCTAAAGATTATTCTCGTGCGATACTTGCATGTTGCATGGGGATTTTGTTTATAAGATTTCACGGGCGTAAATAATGTACGAACTCGGCAACTCCCAAGCAAAATGATGTCTTCTTCATATTTATAGCCCAGCGTTAAGACAATCTAATAACAGTACCTAAACAGAGTTATAGCTCCATGCTTCGTCATAAAGTTAAGTATCGCTACGGATAGATGGCGCCGCATGTCTGTTAAATAATGAAAACTCTTAAATTATTAATAAAAATAGTTAAACCTGATTTAACTTACGCTTGGTTTATCTCGCATGCCGTCTCACTTCAAAAATATTCTAAAGTAAGTGACGGCATGCGAGATAAACCAAGCGTAAGTTAAACCAGGTTTAACTATTTTTATTAATAAGGCGGTTGAAGTTTAAGTAGGTATAATTATATCAATAAATTTTGTATATTTTCTAAAGTCACAAAACACTGTTTCAGTATAGGTAGGTAAGCATAAGCTTTATCAGCATATAATATTCCCACTACTGAGACACAAGCCTTCTCTCTATGACAGGAAACACGCGGCCCAGTGCGGGTTGGTAGATCTCACATTATGTTTTCGATGTTAGGACATACTTATCGGTATCCTTGCGATATTTTCCTTCACCGTTTTGAGAGCCGTGGTAAAATAAATTACACAAAGTAATGAGTCTGACAGGGTTCTAACCCACTACTTACTGTTTGCAAGTCCGGGCCACCACCAGTGGGCCAACACTGCTCTCAAATTAATATATTAATTAAGCTAAGAACATGAACTTCTTATTGGCGGACAATGAGAACTGTTGCATTAAATTCCCCAGCTGCTGTTCTAAGAAGAATAGTGCTTCATTTTCTATCATCTATAATTATATATAAAAGGAGAACTGACTGACTGACATATTATCAACGTACAGCCGAAACTACTGGGGCTAGTAATGTGAAATTTTGCACACGACTTCCTATTATAATGTAGGGGAGCACTAAGAAGGGGTTTTTGGAAATTTAACCTTTAAGGGGGTGAAAAGGGGGATGAAAGTTTGTATGGAAAATCGTCACTTTTGTAGTTGAACCGACATCCACGCGGGCGAAGCCGTGGGCAAAGTGCTAGTAATATATAACAAAGACAAACCCTTGCAAAGAATACCATTATTCACAACTGAAGTCTTATAGGTATTAATCACAACCTTATTATACGTAGACTAATGCAGATTTATAACTAGCAGCCTAATAGAATACCTATCACCTGTTGCCGTAGGTCCCAGACGATAAAGGTTTTAGGGATATTGTAATATTTCAAGGCTTACCTAATATTTTCTTGAGTGGAACCTTTTATTGGAGGATTAAACTGTAATTTCTGAGAATTTATTAACTGTTGAGTTATTAAATTAATTTCAGGATTATAAGGCCTGACCAGAATATAATAAAAATACTATCTAGGACCTTTTGAAAATCTTTATCCATTTAGGAGAAGTCAAAAGCAACTAAGCAAACTCTAAAGGTAAGGTAGGTTAAGGTTAATAAAAGGTCACAAGAAGTAGTGTTTTCTTCTAAATGAAGATAAGTACTTGTTGTATGCCACAATGCTTGCTTATCACCATAGGGTAAGATAGAGTCCGTCGGGGCTGCGGGTTGTTCGAAAGAGGTAAGAGATACAGCGGCCTCGACACAATGGGCTTAGAAGGAACATGGGTGGTTTTTAGTCTGTAGAAGTCATGACACTCTCTACAACTCTGCCCAGAGCGGGAGAACAACCCAAAAAAAAACCGCTGACTTACAGGTGTACCTGTATTAAAAAAAAACATTTCAGTTGTGTAAAAGTCCCGAAAAATAAACAAATGGGATCGAACATCATAGCTTAGAAAAAAACAAGACCTCAATACCAGCGAGACAGTTGAAAGTTCACAAACTAATAAGATTATCCTAATTGAGGTTGATGACATGAACGATCACAGAAATTGTAAATTGTAATCATAAGACATCTGAATTTTTAAACACAAATAAATAATGTTAAAAGTACATTAGATCATAATCAAAGCCAATTTTCAGAAAACCGCAATTTATTGCGGTTTTTTGAGCTGAAACCTAGTTTATTATTTTCATTGCACGAGATTTATAATAAATTGTGGTCTTTGGGAGACAGATTTCAGCAGAATTTTATATAAATAAACATTTTTAAATGGTAAAGGATTTAAGTATTTGTTTAAAGAAAATATCATGATTTATTTGATCCTCACTTTTAATATATTAAATTGCATTGTTACAAAGTTAATCGCTCTTATAAAGTCGTTGGTCGCTGTTTTAAACCCCTAATAAAATTAACAAGGGCACAAAAATATGCCACGTAGGGATTTGTCATTCGTTGTTTTAAGGCGCGGCTAAAGGGGCACCGTAAAAACGACCTGTCTTTCGTCGCAGAGTTAGCCGTATTGCTACTTATTACAATTCCAAAAAAAAATACAGTGTATAGTCAAATGTATAGGTAAAAGACTTATGCAAAAATATTTTCTAAAAGTAATCAAGAACATCGAAAAAAAAATCACAAAATCACAAAAAAAACACACGAAAAAACTTTTTCGTCTCGAAATGCTCAATATTTTGAGTGACAACTGTTATTTTTTTTTTTTACTATCAGAAAGGAAATTTAACCAACTAAAGACATATGTAAAAATATTTTAACATTACAGCGTTTTTTTTTTTTTAATAAATTAAATCTGCGAACTATCGTTGATTTTGGCAGTCACGAGCATCAAACGCATCGCCATTTTCAACCTTATTTGTTTAGGCGATGAGTTAAACGCGCGCTCAAGGTCGCGGGCAGCTAATGTCGCCTTAAGTAAATAGCAAATAGACAAACATTGTTATATACATAGTTTTACGACTACGGAAGTAATATTAATACAATTCTATACTAAGATTTGTAATTAGGTACTTGGCAACAGAAATTATGGCAACCATCAAGTAGAAATTATTTTTTTTTTTTTTTACAACAAGGATTTTTCCTTTAAACAGTTATCCGATTTATAACATATTTTTATTTCTGCCTTTCAATCGAATTGAAATATAATGATCACAAAATGAATCATAAGCGAATTCATTGCCCAATCGTGCGTTGTGGGATTTCGGCACTGAGCATATTTTCCACGCCAACTGAGTGTACGAAAATTGTAATAAAAGGAGTAAACGAGCATTCATTCCTATGAAATTGAACGTCGTGTGGACGTGAAGTTATGTTATTTCATCAGTTTTGTGATAGCGAGCCAGTTGGATGGTCCTGGGGGAGGATGGTCCTGGATCTCCGTCAACAGATTAGTGACAGTCCTATTGGGTTTCACTGGTAACAAACTCAAAAGATATATATTTTAATTATTTATTTATGTATGTACACACAAAATACAGAAAAGGAAAAAAAAGAAGAGTACAAAGGTACTGCTTATTTAATTAGGCTGATGATCAGCACCTTTTGATCGTCACCTGTTTACTAATAGAAACAGTCCCCCAAAACGCCCGCTTTCCGACACTTCCTAGTTGTAGTAATTGGGCAGAAGAACTGGCGGAACAAAGTCCCCAGCAATGCATATGTGTGTTAGGTTAGAAGAATAAATCAATAATCCTTATTATAAAAGATTCTCAGTTATCAGGTGTAGCTAACAACCTGATTTTTTGCTCTAGTTTAGACAACTGAAAAAACAGTAAAACTCATACCAGGACACCTTCGGGAACACAAGTAAAATTATGAATACTCTCTCCTTTTCCAGGACTAGTAACATTCAGCGATGGCAGCAACGGTTTCCCTCGCAACGAGGGTTTCTTTCAAGACTGTCGGCTGGTGCGTCGCAAGCGCTGCCCTGAGGTGGTGCAGCGCGCACAGAAAGTAGCGTATATGGCGCGCGCGCAGTGTCAACAGATGTAGTCTTACTCAATATAGTACTTACTGCAAATCGTGTTTTATTTTCAACTCAATCAATCTACTCGGCCTTTCGTTGTTCACTCCTGGGCATTGGCCTCTCCTTCGTCTGGTTTCCGTATCCAGTCAGAAGTCCCTTTTGAAGATCAGCACTCTAACCAGCTGGAGAGGTCTCAAACGACTCTTGCGAGAGTTAATTAAGAATGTTTTGGATATTTTTTGTCCAAATACTAGCGTTATATTTAAACACCAGAATATTATAGTGTGTAGTAGTATAAATAATAGGCAGTTGATTCTATTAAACCTTGTGAAAAACTTGAAATTTTGCCCTGTAATATATACATACCTATAAGGTTCCCTGGTCTAGTAAGATATAAAAATCATCACAGTGACGGAGAGAACATTAGTGCCTTTAAGCTTCGTTAACGCTGTGTTTTCACACTTATTAATATTATAATTATGTTCAACACACCAGTTGAAAAAGATGCCCCTTCCTTAAATATAAATGAAGTCTTGCTTTCATCTATTCAGGTCTGACTAGCAACAGGGAACTATGAAAATAACTGTCATATCTTTTGCAAGGGCACTTAGCTGTCGACTTTGTTGCGGTTAAGAGCTTAGCTTTTATGAGGGCCTAGTATTACACTTTACGGATTAAGAATCCTCCTGTTGTTAATCCTACTGTAGGAATAGTTTATTATTACACTTATCGTAGTATTATGCCTGTAATCCCCAAAGTACAGAGGCTGAGAAAAGATGATGAGTATGGATAGCAGATTAAGTCACATATTATGTGATTCATCATCATCATCATCAGCCATTAGACGTCCACTGCTGGACAAAGGCCTCCCCCATAGAACGCCATAAAGATCGGCAGCCTGCCGTTTGCATCCACCGGTTGCCCGCGACTCTCACGATGTCGTCGGTCCACCTGGTGGGAGGCCTGCCAACACTGCGTCTTCCGGTTCGTGGTCGCCACTCGAGAACCTTTCTTCCCCATCGGTTGTCTGTTCTTCGAGCGATGTGACCTGCCCATTGCCACTTCAACTTGCATATTCTGCGAGCTATGTCGGTGACCCTGGTTCAGCGAATTTCCTCATTCCGGATTCTGTCGCACAAAGAAACAGGCATGATACTACGATAAGTGTAATATAAGACCTGAAATATCTTTAGGGCTACTGAACTATTTGTTTCCGATTTGCTGACGATGTTTAACTTCACCGTCGTCAGATAAATGGTGATAAAAAAATTACGCAAAGTAAGTAAAATGATTGGGTTCGAAACCGATCATCGTAAATAAGGGTGAGCACTGTTCATTATTAAAATTATAACAACATAGATTTAAAATAATAAAACGCAACACTAAAAACATAATAAAAATATTTTATTAAGCATTTACAAAGCCTCTATAGAGAGCTAACCATTACATTAAAACTAAGTTTATAATAAATTAATAGAATGTACACAATTATGGTACCAATCTAAGTTAATTAGATTTCAATTTCCTCTTAGCTATGGTTTCTTCATCGTCCAGGCATTCGCCGTACCTGACCTCCATGCACTTGCTTCCCTGAAAAAATGACAGAAATAAACGTTAGTAAACGGTTTAAGAATGATTTTAGTTTTTTTGAAGTCAATCGTAAAGATGTTCAAGTCTACTGGTTTCTAAGTTAAGAGCGAACAGGACCAAAAAATTGGTATTTGATATTAAATATTAATTGATATACGAGAGGGATAATTGCAGCTCAGACTATTTATAATATCACAAAATTATGACGAGATCGATGTTTCGTATTTCCTCAAAATCTGATCCAATTTTATTGTTTCTAACGTTAAAATTCAAATTATTTTTAGGTTCCTATCAATTTATTCAATGTAAAAATCTGTTCAACTTTGTCTGGTAATCCTCTAATCACGTCCGTTAAATTTTTGTCATATTATTATTGAGACGGTAAAACTTTCTTTACTTATTAGTTGCTGAAAAAAAAAGAAATAAAAGGAGAATATCTACAGTACACATTGATTTCTTGAACACACAATGAATTTGCAGCTCCTATCTCATCTTAACAATGTAGATATAATTTTGAAGGCAAAGATGTCAAAGTTTTCTAAGTTTGGTACTGTATAAAATGATTTCGGTTTCACATAATTTTCATTATGTAATGTATGCCGTGCGATCAGGTGGCTTTGCCGCTGATTTATAACTATCCCGAGAATAGCTCATACTGTAACTAAAATATTTCCTGCTAAGGGTGGTAACAGGGTCCATTTTCAAATGTCCAAGGGACCACTTAATGCCCTTACTTTATTGTAAAATTTTAAGTGGAAATAATCCCTATTATTTTCATGTCGTAAAAATATAAATCTATTACCATTATCTCCCTATATCGGTTTAAAAATAATATTTAACTTTTCATAACAAAAGGATTAAAGAAAAATTATGGATTAACAATAAAAAAAAGACCTTTTGAAGGCATACGAAAACACACATTTTATGGAAGGTTTTTCCATTGTGTTTGGTAAAGTCAAAGTAAATATAGATATTTTTTCACAGATGAAATTCTTTTCTTTTGTCCACTCGGTTTTTAGACACTCGTACATTTTCATTTATTCAACGAGTAACCTATCTCTTGGCGATTGATAGAGATTTTTCTTTTTATATAAAGTCTATGGCGTAACGATAGCGATAACGATGAGCGATAAAGAAAAATGTTGAAAGATTTCTTTCTTAATCAAAATCAAGTGTCATCACTTGATTTTGATCAAGAAAGAAAACCTTTTCAATTGATAAAATGTTTTTATTTGTATTATTTCAGGAGCTCGTGGCTTAATTATAACACGATCTATAGGTTTAGCCTTGCTTGCCTAAGTTGGGTCGTGGATGGTGTGCTTCGGAAAGCACGTTAAACCGTTGGTTTCGGTTTTCAATTGTAGAACTATGACAGTCGTTAAGTATTCCGTAGCCTGAAAGTCCCACATACCAAACCCAGGTATTACTCAGTACTAGCTGGACTTTTCTTTCTTTCTTTCTATATTAGTAACCCACCCCTATAATGTGAACCTTTTCTACACGATTAACTTATTAAATTAAGTCTAATGTTTGTTGTCTGCGGAATAACTTAGCTACCGTCTGAAAACCTCTAGAGGGTAAATATTAGTCTACCCACTGGGGAAAAACCCGTATTTTTGGGAAAGGACATTGCTCAAGTTTATATGAGGTTTGGTCCAAATGCCGCCCAGGAATGGGAGTACCTGCGCTGGGTTCCTGGCACTAAATTATGTCATTATACAAAATATTTTTAGAATCCATCCCGGGGTTCCCACTTTTTTTACCTATTTACTCTGATGAATTTATTTTTTTCACATGGTGTTTTTTGACGCCTTTTGAAGATTTTTACACGTTTTAAGACCACAACTAAAGACATTTTGTATAAATGGACAGTTTTAATACTTATTCCGTATTGGAAGTGATAGAAAGGAGAAAAAAAAACTGAAATGGCTTTATTTATTTCTATTTCAATCATCATCATTTTCATCAACGTCTCTGTGTGTACCTACTGTCTAAACAGAGGGCAGAGGTCTGGATAACAACTTGGTGCCTATATTTTTATTTTATTAAGCAGTGAAAAATGCCCAACGCATACCGCAGCGTCCGCGTCCGGAGAGACGGTTTGGATAACCAAACCGTCTCTCCGGACGCGGCCCCGCCCCGCCCGCCCCCGCCCCCCCGCGGCCCCGGATAAACGGGGCTTGTAAAAACACCGCCGTGAGCTTTCTGTCGCCTTGGCAGATGAGCCCCGAGAACTGCTACGCATGATGTTGGCGACCCATCCAGCGTACCCTGCCTCCGGGCTCCAGAATCCTGTGGCGATGTCTGGGCTCACTTAAAACCGCCACTACTCATGAGCGCCGTGCAAAGCGGAGATAACAGATACCCCGATCTATCGCCCGCTGGCACCTCCTAGGGCGGTATCAGGTCGCCATGGCGGTTCCTTCACCACCCTGTCTTCCTGCGACTGATCGCGGAGGCGGTGGAGCGCGTCAGGGTGGAATGTCTCCCTGCCTTCCTCCCTGACGCTCTCCGCCGCCTCCATTGCGAGATGACTTCCTCGCAGAAGGACGCCACTGCCTCCCATGCCGGCCGGTAAAGTGCACGCGAGAGCACGGCGCTTCACCACCCATGCAGAGCAATGCTCAAGAGTGTGAAGCACCATGTCCTCGCTGCAGTCGCACTGGTGACACACGGGAGTCGCCTCCCGTCTGGCTACTTTGTGCAGGTAATTGCCAAAGCACCCATGTCCTGACAGCATTTGAATTAGACGGAAGGTTAACGTCCCATGTCACTTCCGTACCCACTCCTCCAGGAAAGGCTGGATAGTGCCCACGGTTCAGTGACCTGCACTAGGCGTCTCCTGCCTCACCCACCATTTCCCCAGGGTATGGGTTTGGTCCTCCCTATATCATTTCATGACCGCCTTCAGGCATCGGACATCCTGCCAATCTCCACCTGCAGGTCTGCGCCACGCCAGTAGACTTCAGTGAGCACTTACGCCTCCGAATCCCACGAGGGTGTACCCATACCAGGGCTCCATAGAGCGCCGTCAAGTGAATCACCCCCTTTTACAGCCGTCTCAGACCACGTTCGTTCCACCCAGGTTCGGTCCACCCAGGTTCGACAAAAGCCGGCTGAGGCTTGACGCCGTGCCGATCAGATTCGGTGCAAGCTGAGCAAAGTGCTCGCCGAAGTATGTAACCAGGCCGAAGTATTTAATGCTTGCCCGCACCGGTATCGTTGCAACACGATGGTGAGGTGTACGCAAGCCGGAAGCTGGCGTCGGAGCACAAGAAATACCAGTGCCTCCATCTTCTCGAGAGCCACCTTGAGGCCCGCAGTGCCGCGATTTGTTTCAAGCGAGACTGCAAACGGCCAGGACTCTGTTTAAAAAAGCTAACAGACCGTCGATTCCGACATTTTTGACATTTTTTATGTCAAAAAATGAACGTATGAAACTGTCCATTTACACAAATTGTCTTTAGTTGGGGTCCAAAAAGCGTAAAAATGTTAAAATACCGTCAAAAAATAAACATGTAAAAAAAATAATATCATCAAAATAAATCTGTAAAAAAAGACGGGTTGCACTCCGGGAGTGCCGGCAGAAGTGAAAACTTGATTATTAACGTTGAGCATGTTTGATATTTTGGAATGGTTAGGGAATAATTTTGCACCAATTGCTTTAACAGTATAAAAGTACTATCATTTATGTGGTAGAATACAATATTGATTTATTGCGCTATCGTACACAAACATGACAATTTATATTACATTAAAAATTTAACACTTTAAAACTATTACAATTATTTTACATTAAAAAGTTTATCTCTCCGAAAAATCAACTTTCATCCATAATTTCAACGACTTTTTCACCATCATCATTACCAGAACTATCATCGCCAATCTCTAAAACTGATACGATAGGTTTATGGTAGCTGAAGTAAGAAACGAACAGTTTTGATTCGAACCTATTTAAATGTCTAATAAAGACCGCATCAATAGTAGTTTTGTATTTCGTTGTGCTAAGATTGCGATCATTCGACATAGTTAAACCAAAATTCATTATTTAAAAATTCAATTATTCCGCCATAACTATGCTAACCCATTTATTTTGTCTTTCCCTGTCCTCCGATCGGAACTCCGATTGGTAGGAGGAGCGGGAATATTTTTTCCCATGCCTCCGATTAAGCATCATAAAAACATTGTACAGTCTAGTTCAAAATAAATTATTTTTGTATTTTATTGACTGTACAGTCGACATCGTTAACGTTCAGGGTCAAAATGTCCAACTCCCACACGACTAGTCTAAGATCGATAGTTTCCGAGATATAGCCGTTTCAATTTTGACAGCTGTCATCCGAAATGTAGATCTCATTGAGATCTATCACTTGTCCCTACACACAACTAGTCTAAGGTTGATAGTTTCCGAGATATAGCTGTTTCAATTTTGACAGCTGTCATCCGAAATGTAGATCTCATTGAGACCTATCACTTGTCCCTACACACAACTAGTCTAAGGTCGATAGTTTCCGAGATATAGCCGTTTCAATTTTGACAGCTGTCATCTGAAATGTAGATCTCATTGAGACCTATCACTTGTCCCTACACACAACTAGTCTAAGGTCGATAGTTTCCGAGATATAGCCGTTTCAATTTTGACAGCTGTCATCCGAAATGTAGATCTCATTGAGACCTATCACTTGTCCCTACACACAACTAGTCTTAGGTCGATAGTTTCCGAGATATAGCCGTTTCAATTTTGACAGCTGTCATCCGAAATGTAGATCTCATTGAGACCTATCACTTGTCCCTACACACAACTAGTCTAAGGTCGATAGTTTCCGAGATATAGCTGTTTCAATTTTGACAGCTGTCATCCGAAATGTAGATCTCATTGAGACCTATCACTTGTCCCTACACACAACTAGTCTAAGGTCGATAGTTTCCGAGATATAGCCGTTTCAATTTTGACAGCTGTCATCTGAAATGTAGACCTCATTGAGACCTATCACTTGTCCCTACACACAACTAGTCTAAGGTCGATAGTTTCCGAGATATAGCCGTTTCAATTTTGACAGCTGTCATCCGAAATGTAGATCCGAATTATATTATTATTATTAATAATTTTATTATTATTATTAATAATAATAATAATTATTATTATTATTAAGCGCCCTGCGCTGCCTAAACGAAACAGTAGGCCCAGGCATACATTTTCGCCGCGCCGTAGAGAGGGGATAGCTGTCTACTCTCCATCCGTCTTACGCTTTTTCGATCAGGGTCACGTGGTCACGTGTCCTGACGCGAGTTTAAGATTTTATACCCATCACAGAACAATTTCCCAAAGTGCTCAACGCCGCTAAAGAAGTTTTCACTTCAAAAAATAGGAACCCCAGGATGGATTTTCAAAATATTTAGTATAATGACATAGAGTAGTGCCAGGAACGCAGCGCAGGTACTCCCATTCCTGGGCAGCATTTGGACCAAAGTTGGGCAATCTCCTTTCTCAGAAGCTTAGGATTACCTGACCCATTTTTACCATCTGACTGTTCTCACGCGCGTGCTAATAAATAAAATTATTTTCTGCACACATCTTCCTACTCAAAGAATGTTTTTTGGAAAACATAAGTGTACGCTGATGCTATAATGATCTACTTAATGTAATAATAAAAGTCTGTGAGAATGGATGTTAGTTACAACTTTATAATAAAACTACTGAACGTATTCTTATGGAATTTTACAGGAATATTATAACAATAAAAATCACGTGGACGAAATCACGGGCTGAATCGAGTGTCTAATGTTTTGATAGCGCTACAAAAACGTCCTCGTCGTCATCAGGAACGAAATAATGTATACCACCATACAACTTCTTTTCCGGCTATCATCGTCACACCGCCTATCCTTAATATGGCTATGATCTATCTCCATTCAGCCACCCATCAAAACTTCTCCTGTCACATGCTTATCTCTTCCAAACATTACTCGAAAATGACACGCTATTTATTAAAAACCAATATCTCAAGACCTACTAACACAGAACCAAAACCAAACAAAACGAAACTTTCTTCACGGTAAAGCCGCACTTCACACCAACTATTGACACAATACTTTCCATCTGCCCCTACTAAGATACATAAAGAAAGTAAAATGATCCATGACATAACGAAGCACGACTGCCGGTCGCGTTCACTTTCCCTCCCAAGAGTTTACATAACTTTACTGACGCAACTGTTGGTACTTAGGTACTCATTAATCTTCGGTTTAAATTTATTTATTATTCGTGAGATTCGTTTTGGGCCGGTGGGTATCGTGAGGGCCTTTGGAAAAGCTCTTGCGTAATTATGATGTGTGGAAATTTATAGTGGAGAAACTATAGTATTGTGAGGTTTTATATCACGGAATCAGAATGTTGTGAGACCGTATCGGATGCAAGTTGGGCACATATCGTTATAAATTTCGACCTTTCTAGGCAATAAACTTTAGAGTATACCAAATTTTTTTCTATCTTTAAGAACTCTGCCCACTAAACAGTACCATATATTATGTCCGCCACCTTCTCATGGTCCTCGGTCCATCTAGCTTAGAGGCTTTCCACTCTAAACTACTGATAGCAGACTACTCCCAGGGGGTTTAAAATGGCCACTTTTGCAGATCATAATGTGAATTGCGTTTAAAAGCGTAAAATGGACCTTTCATAATAAAAACTGCGTCTGTGACTATTTTACGAATGTTAACGCAATTCATATTATTTTCCTATTATGATGTATTTTACTAAATTGTTACAGACGCAGTTATTATAATGAAAGGTCCATTTTACGCTTTTTAACGCAATTCATACTATGATCTGCCAAAGTGGCCGTTTTAGACCCCCAGGACCTTTTTTTATACTTGGATAACTTCGATTGCACAATGTAGGACATGTCATTCATGTTGTTCACATGTGTTGCGATAGATATCGCTGTCGTCACATGTCAAACATTTTGGCATAATTTTCAACTAACTTTAGCAATGTAAGCCTTCATGTAGAAGTTTCCGAAGAGGATGATGAAGGATATCATGTAGACGATGAGCATGTAGTGCATCCACAGCGGGAACTCGCAGCCAGTCCTAATGCCGTTGATACCGAGAAACAGGGCGCAGGTGAACTGGATCTGAAATTAGAAGATGGTTTGTTAGAACAAGATAAGAATAAGATAGAAGAGAGTATAGTATCTTAGATCATCATTACTGCCTCGTGGGTGGAGTGATCGCATGCATGACTGCTGAGCATGTGGGCTATGTGTTATGAATTTTTTCCAAAAGGAATTTCTCAGAAACAGCCACGGAGATCTGACTTGTGCTCCGACTCGGTTGGTGGTTATAATATACTCGCCCCCTACAACATGGGACTTAAAATGTACCCATATCGAGAGTTACCTATTAGTACAATAAAGGGATCGGACAAAAAAAAAACTAATTTGTCCGTCAGATAGATTCCAAAAAAAATATTGGCCACCCATTTTTTCTTTTTTCACGTTAACAAAACATGAAGAGATACAGTGCTTCGAAAACTCGTGTGACGTCATCTGCTAATACATTTTGTACCTCAAGTGACGTTTCAAGCCCCACTCCATGATCTTTGACGCGCTTTATGTTCGTCATTTTTTATTTATTTGTTAAAACAAAAAACACGTATCCAATATTTTTCGATAATCTAACTGACAGACTAAACAGATTCATATTTTTTTGAGTCAGTCCGATCCCCTATTTGTACGTGCATCTCGGCCGAATCAATCAAGGATTACATGCGTCTAGTTATGTGATTATTTATACAATTTAATTAAAAAGTCACATCCAAACAAAATTCAATGAGGCTATTGATACATTCGATAAGAATAAAGATAAAAAGAATATATTTTCAGAATAAACTCGTATCAATAACCGATCAGTATTGATCACTAGCTTATACTAAAACTTTCAGTACAGCACTTAAACTTATCGTAATAGAAAACCATCTCGCGACAATCTGGAAAAAAAAGACTATTGTTGAAAAGAAATTGAGATAAATAAAAAAAGAAATGGTATCATCTGGTATCTTGAGCTTAACCCACAATTTATTAAGGCTGTTATTGCTCTACTCTGATTTTATGAATTCTTTTTATCGTCTGTGGTTTTTTTTATGTTTTTAACTACAAAAGGTCTTCTTTTAACACGCTTTTATAAGCTTGGTATGTATGTATATTATGTAGGTATGTGACGGATTATTTGAACGTTATTTAGACCCACTTTAAAACGTTCAATTAATTAGAAACTTTACATACTTATCAAGGACTGCAACACAATAATTCTAGTGACAATGCAATAATTATAATATTTTGTCCCATTAAATTAACAAAAATTATTGTTAAAAAAACTAATAACACGATTTAATGGAAAAAAAAACTGAAAAGTGGACAAAAATTAAGAATAGTGTGATTATTAAAAGAAAAATGTGGAAAAGCGTCGCGTCATTTCGAGAAATATCTCGCAGGCTTGTTTTGTTTCCAAGCTAGTGATTTAATTTAATACAAAATAATGAATAATCGAAAATTCGAAGGTATCTTGTACTTGAACTCGCCACCTATGACTTGTCAGACTGGGTTACACAACTAGGCTATTGTTTCTTTTTTTTTTTCATATATTTGAAATTATAATAAGATTGATTTGAAAATTGTGAATATTTCAATAAATATATAGACTAAAGTAGACTAGAGAATCTATTTGAAATATATTGGGATGAGGACAGGAGAATGATAACGATGATTTATACTTTCAATTTCGTAATCTGTTCCTAAACATAATTATTTCTTTCTATTATGAGAACAGGGTTTCAGACTAACTGAAAACAACTATCCTATTTTTAGGCTCTACCGCAGTCGCGCAAAAGTAGGCAGCCAAACAAAGACTACAAAATCCCAAACAGAATCTTCACTATATCTCTATTGTTCTCACAATGTCTTTTACAAATACGATAATAAACCTAGGTTTCATAACAAGGCCACTTGCTCAATAGAGCAGATAAGAGACCAAAATAATGGTCCAGTTAGGATCTTCATCTTTTTTCATAATACTTTCGTTGAGTACTTTGAGTATCTCAAAAAATAAAAATATATTTTTCGCTAGTAAAGACAAATATGCCACCAACACTGCAATAATTTTAGCTTTCAGTATTTATTATTTTTTTATTGTTTATTAAATAAAGAACAAAACAAAAAATAAACTGAAACATCACAAAAACCTCAATAGGTTTGTCCGGATGTTGAAACACTTAAAAGCTATCTTAATACTAATGTAAGGTAAACATAGATAATTTATCGTTGACACATATTTTAAAACAAAATGGGAGGTAGTAAATAATAACTAACAAAGATCAAAACAACACGGCACGGGTCGGACATCGCGTCGATGCTAATAACTAAGTGAATAAAATTTAAACAGGATGATGCATTTTCAAAGAGTATCAAAGTATTGTTTGTATTTAATTTTGTAATTATTATTTGTTATTTCTGATTGTACTTTTGTTGGAACGTCATTAATTAGAGTAGGTATTAAATAAGCGACGGTTCGCTTCCCGTAATAGTTCTTATATCTCGGTACTACCAGTTTTGATTGGGCTGCCAATCTTGTTCCAATGGTATGATTGAATTTAATTTGCAGTTCCTTGTTTGTAAACTGTTCTATTAATAACCACTTTCGTATTTTAGTGTGAACTGGCAAGATGCTACAATGTCTAAAGAAACCTGTTACGTCATCACCATCAGACAGTGTTTTTCTTATTTTATTTGGTATAATTATTTTTAGTAAACGAAGTTGTAGGTTGTATATTTTATCTATATAAGTTTTAAAAGTCCTTCCATAACTAGTAATTCCATATGAAATTATTGACTCCGCGAGTGCATTATATAGGTTAAGTAATATTTTAAAAGGTACTTTGTATTTAATTATTGCGAATTTGGCTAGCATTGCTCGCAGTTTATCACATATGGAGTCAATGTGATAGCCCCAGTTAAATCTGTCGTCAACGTGTAAACCCAGATATTTGTAGTTGGTAACTTGCTCTAATGGTTCACATTTGCAACCAAGGCTAGATGATTGCATTTTATCAACTTTATGCAAGTAGTGATCAGATCACTACTGAAAGCTGAAGTTATTGCAGGTCAGAGGTGAAAAGGATGATGAATACTTTTCACCTGGGGTACGAAAATTATTTCTATAATATAATATTGAAACTATTGTAAAAGTAAATTACTTTGAAAGAGTAACCACGGAGGATCTTGCTGGTGCTAGGAAACGACAAACCCGAAACGAGCATCTTTTCTCGACGTTTTATCATGCAGGCCTACGTAAAATAAAAAAATTTGATTTTGCTTCTGTTGGCAAACCAGTCATCACATTGACACAAACTGAAACCTTAGAGACATAGTAGTGATAAAAGTGATCAATGGAACAGATTAAGAAGGATTTCTTTATTGAAAATTCGGTCTACTCTTCCGCTTACAATCATCGGCACGATTCTTGAACTCTGACGCAAAAGTGAGTTATTGGGTCCCTTTGGTGGTATGAAGTGAGACGCGGGGCGGGGAAAGTGCAGTGATTGGCCCGTGGTGCATCGCGTCATAGCCGTCACTCGAGATTTGTTCTTTACTCCTGCTGCACTTACCTCACGACCAATAAATAATAAACGGGTGTGCGTTTTATTTGTCATAAAGTGTACGATGCGCACAGCGATCCCCACTCTTCCGCCGAGCACTCAAGAACCGTGCCGGTATTTGTACTAAGAAATCAAGAATATGAATTATTAACGAATGCTGAGCTGGGTATCAGGTCGGAACAAACTGATATTGTGTTTTTCCATCAGGTTATTATTAGTAGCAGCCACGGAGATTTGTGTCCGGTTGATGGCAATAGGCTCACCCTTTATAACATTAAAAGACTTTAACGTAACTTGGGAAATGTGGGTTTACTTTCGTTACACCACTGCATAACCTTTTGCATATTGCAGGCGCGATGTTATGTGTGTCAGATGAATAAACATAGAAAAAGAAGAAACTAAATAAACTACATCGCCCATTGACCATCGAATAGTAAATTTTAACCCAATTACCTACATATTTCCTGATTACGGGAATGACAAAATAATTGAATACGAATTCCCGATATAATTTGGGTCAGTTGTTATGTGATAATTTAAAAGTTTAATTTAATATAAACTTTTAAAAATACTAATATATTCAAATTCAAAGGGCCTCTTGAACCCGGATTTCATTATCATAGTAAATTTTCGCATTATTACCTAACTAAAGTATTTCATAACATTGAAAGAAAACAAAGGAGTATAAACACGCGATGGTATGCGTGTGGCGTGTCGCCGCAAACTCTGATTATACAAAATATAATACCTACTTAGATTTAAATCGTAGATTAATTAGTCATACCGAGGAAAATGTTGATTAGCTTGAACGTAGATGACTATAAGAATAAAGGAGGACCGAAAAAATGATTGATGGACTGTGTGAATGATGATTTCGCAAGAAAGAAGGTTACTGCTGAGATGACGAGAAACAGAAAAGTGTGGAATTAGAAGACATATTGTGCCGACCCCAAATAAATTGGGTATAACCAATTTGTTATAATAGCAACGTCTCAGTCACTCACGCTGCATATCGCATCTCGATTCTCGATCGATCAAGTGTCACAAGGTGCGCGTTTCTCCAAAACGTACTGATTATCCAACAGCCTAATTTGTAAGTGACTTTGATTTGATTTATTGTCTCTTTTGAGATGTGCAATTTCGCTCATTTCAGTGTAAACGATTTCTCGCGCAACTTGAGTACGGTGAGGGCACATCTATGATTTAAATCTACCCAAATACAAAGTTTACCTTTATTATGAACTTTACTAATCTGGTTTCAGATTATGGTTTTACTAGCTGTTTCCCGTGGTTTTGTTCATAAACTTTACCACCGGTAGGGGTTGAGTTTCAAACAATATTAAATTCCAACTAATAAGAAATTCGTATTAGAAAATTGAATAGAAAACACAACACACGTTTGCACAATATTTACGAGTAGGTACTGAATTTCAAGAAGAAAACTTTTCGATGTTTATGGGCGATATCAATAAAGCCTTGATTGAGCCGCAAAGGTTTAAACCAAAATGCTATAGAATAGTATTATACTTATTATGTGTACATTAAATCACAATTTTAATTTGACATTACGATGCACGATGCTGCGATTCTTAAAACTATGCTCGCAATTTAAGCCCTCGTTTTTATCTTCAGGTGTTTATACTAATTAATTATCATCATTGTTTTTCTCGTATATCCCTATTCATTGGGGGTTGGCGCAGCACGTCTTTCTTCTTATTTCCCTATCATCCTTTACGCAGCCCGTTTCTTTCGTCTGGTGTTTATACTCATACATAGAAAGATAATTGACTGTCAGTCAATCATTCACAGAACTATATTGAATGTTGTATTTTCCTTAGAAACATCCTAGACAGTAATAAGGCTGGTCATATTAGCACGGAAAGTTGGGTTTAAAATTTCTTGTTATAGTCATATTGGAAAATATTTAACTAGAAATTATTTTGTGAGAAACGTTCCTCTCTAAGTACGAAAAGCAACATAATGAATTCTAAAACGTATTTCAAACAGAAAGTAAAAAAAAAACTAGTAGTGTTAGAAATCTTTAGGCTATGTAGATACCAACAAAATTCCTGGAATTGCTACACAGAATGTTCGAATATTATGTAGCCTTTTATTCGCAAACTTTTATGCTATGTCCCGTTAAAACGGAGCCTAAATAAGTTGAGCTATTTTGGTCACAATAAACTTACCTACTTGTTGCTATTTTGCGAATATGGAATATTTTCGGGTTTATTTGGCAACTTATTGTTAGCCAATAAAAAGGGACGGCCATGAAAAAAATATTTCCGGCGTGTAAGAGTTGACACAATTGACCAAATCAATTCGAATATAAAAGATGGATGACAGCTGTTGCGAAGGATCGGGGTCAGAGGCGTGCAATTGAAGAGGTCTATGTCCTGCAGCGATCATTTGTGAATGAGTTTATAGTTGAAGTTATGTATACAGTGATGTGTAGATACGGCGATACATCAAACTACCCAAGTATATCTAGTATAACCTCACCTCACCTAATTTCAAATTTCCATACTATGAGAGATTAGCTTAATTTGTCGCTTGATTATATAGATCATCGTGCGGACTTTCATCTTTTCAGGTATATTTTTTTGATATCTACTCATTTAAGACATCTATCAATCTGCACTGGGCCGGGGTAGTGGAGTACGACCTCTTACATAGAGCAGGCCTATGTTCCAGCAATGGGCGACGAGACGTATTAATTATTAACAGCCAGTCACTCCGAGTAAAAAACTGGTATTCAGATGCCACCGGTAAGAATAGAAGCTGCCCGACATAATTGAGAAAAGGCTACTCAAATGATACGAGGTGATCCTAGTTTAAAACTCACCAGCTGCAAGACGGTGAGGTACTTCTTCCACCAGAGGTACTGGCTGACGGCAGGCCCGAACACTGAGAGACCGTAGTAAGTGTACATGAGCACGTGAATACCACTGTTCACCATGGCAGGGAGGAAGGCTGGAAACAAACGAATGTGTTAGTACATTTAGACATTGGGTCCCGAGACTAATGTTTGATATAAATACAGAGCGCAGAGAGAGCAGTGGTGGCCCAGTGGTGGCGCCCCCGACTTACAAGCAGTCAGACGTGGGTTCACACAGCTCTGAACCCGCGTGGTGGATTATAGCCCATCCCTCTCCTAGAGAGGAGGCCTGAATCCCTGCAGTGGGAACATTATAGGCTGATGATGATGATGACCACAGACGGGCTGCCAATTTTCAACCTAATTACGTAGATCACAATTTAAGTCCGTGGTCGACCGTTAGTGAACTTGACCCAATTAAGATCTACTAATTAATTTAATCGATAAAATTCTGTTATGGCTACAAATTTTCTGTTTGCAAATACATTAAATTCTTTCAAATATGCTATTCGATTAATAGAAAACTTAAAATGGAATAAATTACGAAGCCAAAAAAAACAACCAATTTCAATATTGCTGATAGTATAAAAGAGGTCAAGAATGGTTTCATTTATGTTAACGTAGACATTCGTCTTACTCAAGAAATCTTTTACGCCCACAAACTTTGAATAGCCCTTAATTTTCCAATATTGGAAAATGGATGTTACTAAGTGAATTTTGGAGTGGTTCACGAATCATTTTAAGGTTCTACAAACATAATAAAGTTACGGCCCACGTCACCATGGTTCACTAAATGTGTTGAATAATAAATATGATTAAAACCAAAAAAAGATTACCGAGGTTTAAATCAGATTTTTTTGAATCATCCACAATCAATACTATCGATTTTGAAGTGATACTTCTTTAAAGACGGGGGTACCTATTTAGATTTTGACGTCACAAAATAACGTTACGGGCGTGTCACTAAAAAGCGTTACGGCCGCTTGGGGGGGGGGGGGGGGGGAGAGATATCTCAGGAACTACCTACTGGTTGGAATTGAATAATAATTTTATGTTGGATGGTCCATTTTTACTTTCTTCCTTCTTTACTTATGAAAGACTTAACCTGCTTCCTTTTTTTTGTGTTCTCTTTTATTAGAAATTTTTCTCACGAAGTTCAGACTAACTTTGTTTGAGCCAAGATTTTGCAAACCTTGTCATTACAACCTAAATCCCTTAAACGTTCTTATAAATTAGGTTCCAACCGATCGTATACAATTTTAACAATCTGAATAATATACCTAAAAATAATATTCCCTAAACGAATATATTTAACTAATTAAGAGTGTCTCAATAATAATGGAAATAATTAATATCGATGACAGCTTATTACATCCAATATTATTAATGATCGTTGAAAATAAAATTTCCTGTGCCCTTCGATTTATTTGACATCTGTCAACACAATATTTGCACTAAAATATTTACTTAGCATAATATTTTTACACAGAAAATATTTTAAGAGTCACGATTGAATGGATCACAAATATTTCGTAACGTAAATGATAAATTGGGTTACTATGAGAATAGTGGAATGTTTATTATTTTGATGGATTGCCTCGTTGGTCTAGTGGTCACAAGCGCGACTGCTGAGCACGAAGGTCCTGGGTTCGATTCCCGGGTCGGGCAACGTGTTATTGGGATTTCCAGAAGGAATTTCTTCGTAGCAGCCATTGAGTCTCGGTTGACGACAAAATGCTTGGCCTCTGATACATGGGACATTAATATAACAGGTGATAATATGTGGGTGTGCCTACTATTAGATACACCTACCACCACTACCTCTGTCTAACCCTCCGGGGATCACAGATGTGATGAACTTCATGATTAGTAAAGTGGGTCATAAATTAACCATCCGTTAATTTATTATCACTAGGTGTTGTTAGCTCAACCAATCCTGACTCTGCTAAGAGCTGCAGGGCTATTGCGTATCTTTTAATGACAGTGGATAACATATTATAGTGTCTATCAAATAACTGTCAAATGGTGAGTTTTTAAGAAAAAAATGTACCAAACCATAACCAATTTACAGTAATTAATCTATAGACACTTTAATTAGGTTAGCCACTGTCATTAAAAGATACGTAATAGCCCTGCTGCTGGCATGAATGAACGACCCGACCACGACCCCGAGGTGTAAACGTGACGCAAATATGTCGATTTTAATATTAAAAATACGTGTTCAATTATTCATTTCTATGGATTATACCCATTGTTTTCAAATAATATTTGTATTTCTTCAATTCACAAATCGACCTATTGACGTTACGTATAACACGCGCGCACACATGCCAGGGCCTCTCAAAACGGCTTAACGTGCATTCCGAGGTATGGAGGAAACTTGGTAAGTAATGGACCCACTAGTCAAGCGCGACTTTATCTGAAGATCTACTTGTGCAGCTATTATTATATAGCCACAAGCCCAAAGATAGTCATTATATATCACTATCACTACATATAATAAAAAAACACAGTCCTCCGCCGCGTCAGTCTGTCTGTTCGCGATAAACTCGAAAACGACTGCACTGATTTTCATGCTATGAGAGATTAGCTAATGATTAGAGTGGTTTTTTCAAACTCAAAGCATTTATTTCAATTAAGCCATTACCAAGGTTACCGACGTAGCCCGAAGAATCGCCAGACTTAAGTGGCAATGGGCAGGGCACATTGCTCGCAGAACGGATGGCCGATGGGGCCGAAAAGTTCTGGAATGGCGACCGCGAACCGGAAGACGTTGCGTTGGAAGGCCTCCCACTAGGTGGACCGATGACCTGGTCAAGGTTGCAGGAAACCGCTGGATGAGAGACGCACGGGACCGGTCAATGTGGCGACACCTGGGGGAGGCCTATGTCCAACAGTGGACGTCTTTCGGCTGAAATGATGATGATGATGAAGCCATTACAGGCATTTTTGAATGTCAGAAGAACAATTCACAAAACAAAACGAAACTACAAGTGCAATACGTCATTCCGAAAGCCACCACGCTGAACCACACGCCGCCGAATGCCCGCAACAACGAACACTGCGAGCACGAAAGAGGGAAGGAGGTTTTTTGAGGCAAGAGAGGTTTTAGTATTATATAACTTGACCGACATTCACGTGGGCAAAGCCACGAGCATCAGCTTGTAGTTAATTATGTAAAGCTAGAACATCAATCTAGCTAAAACTTTAGTTTAGCAAAGATAAAGCTGTAGCTCCCTAAGTCAATTCCCCAGATTAGTCTGTATCAGAAACCAAATCTTCCTTTCTCTTAAAATTTACTGCCGTCGCACGGTGTGGGAATTTCGCAATCTAGAGGGATTTAATTCAAAATATAAATTTCATTAATTGATAATATACTTATGAGTTTTTTATACCTAAGACCCTATTTGTCATAGCTACATATTTGATTTTTTTGTAGGTGGGTTCAATAAATAAATAAAAAATGTTAAAGTGGGTAGATAATAATCGTTGTACTCCTCCAATACGAACAACAACATTGAAGTGTCATCTTCACTTAGGATTATTGCTAAAATTTACGTATAGTGTTGTTTATTATTGTATTATGTATATCTTTAAAGGTAAGTTAAAGTGTTTTTTATTTAAGTAATAGTTAAACACTGATCTAATAACATCATTTGAAAATATAGTAAAATCAAGCGTTTTTTAGAGATGATATGAAAACTAAAGGGTGTATAAAAAAATATGGTATGAATGTTAAGGTGTTTTGATTGTTTAAGTGTATAGTTAAGAGTCTTAACTTTTGAGAACAGTTGACAAAACTTGCGATTTTGTGCGACCGTCATACATTTTTTTTCGGTTTTCAGAATGGCCGCAGAAATCACAAAAAATCTAATTTTTGATATTTGGACTTCAAAGGCGAAAAAGGAGCGGGTTGATGCTAGTTTTACTTTTATAATAGATAATTAGCTTGAAGCACAATTTTTGGAAGGGGTATAAATTAAATTAATTTCTTTTTATGGAACTTATATGACAAAATTGACGAAAAATGGAATAAGCCGAAAGCATCGTGAACGCTTTTTAAACAAGAATATAACTTGATGGAATAAATGCATTAGATTACCAGATAGGTGTTTTAAATGAAATATCATCTACATCTGGCCATTCACCAAGAATGCCACACGGGTTTGTAGAAAATAAAAATAGCAAATTTCAGAATTCACTATCGTCTACTAGCCCTGAAGAATTAACGATTGCACGTGAATGTAACCTTTGAAAAGCAGATAAAAGGCATTTTGCAGCTATCGTAGAAGAACTTTCTGTGAGTTGACAAAGAGGGGTTCCGTCGTGAAAAGTTTACGTAAAAGAATGACTAGCGAAAAAGTTCAAGTGACTGTGTCGGCCGATGAAGCACTAAGTATGATGGCAGATGTTGATTTATCCACACATCAATATGAGAAAATACGGCAAAGGATAAATACATTTGTTAAAAACTTATTGCCACCTTATGATCGAATAAAAGAGGCTAAATGTTATCGTTCCATTAAAACCATAACAGAATCAGCTGCAACGTGTGACATGCAATCATTAGTTGATCACAGTATCGATCGACCTTGTGTATCTCAGAAAGAGGTTCTTGGCTCGATTGAGGCCTTGGCCAGTGGAGTAAAGGAACTGTCACTGTTAATTAAGTGTGGTTGTGATGGAGCACAACAAAAATCATATTAACAACAATTTGGTTCTTAAAATGAATCTACTGAGAACCTTTTTAGGAAATCCATGGTGCCTATACAGCTAAGGTTGAATGTTGAAGAGAATAAAATCAAAATCCAGCCCCTTCTTCAGCCAGAAATTGTCATTCAATTAGACTAAAATAACAAAACAGGACGCGCTACGGCGTAGCACTTTCTACGCTACGTCCAGCTACGCGCCTGCCTAGCTTAACTTAATCATATCGCATTTTTTTCATAGACCTTTATTTTCTTCCAGTATTTTAGGTATTTTTAATTATTTGAATACCAATCAATAATATTTTTTTACTTGTATCTTTATTTAATTCAATTTGGAATTAAATCCCCCTAGATTGCGAGATTCCCACACTGTGCGTCGCAAAGGTAATTTAGTTTTAAAACAAGGATAAATCTTTTAACACTAACTTAGCAGAATAAGCTAGAAATAAAAAGTATTAGTACCTTCATTGTTTCGATAAACAGGCACCGTGATAAATGTTTGGACCTAGATTTATGTTAGTGCTTAAACTTAATGTCCTGAGTCTGGAAATAGGCCATTGTTCTCCCTAAATTGAACGTTTAAAGATTAACGCACAGTAAGAAGCACTGCACGAAATTGCCTCGACTTGAGCCGTTCGAAGTTTGTTCTGTGAAATTATAATGTCACTTATTCATGACATTATTATATCATTATTTTATGATCCATTGATCTTATTGATGTCATTATTTTATAAACCCGATAATAAAAGTGTTTTATTCTATGTTTTTTTTTACTACAAAGTAAACCTTATAAGCTCCGTAATTCTCCTCGGATCGGGATCAGACAATAAATAAGAGGTGACTCGAAGCCATTCCGATGATGTGCTTGTATGTGTGCTGCGAGCTTTACATTTGTGCGTTTTCGTGTTCATTTACAGATTTTAGTAGGTACCTACATTTCGTTTAAAATAAACACGTTCATTCATTTATTAATATTCATAGGTACGTAATATTACGCCTGTGTCCCTGAGGGGTCAGGCAGAGGTGAAACTTTTGTATCAGCCTCTATTCAATCAAATATTTATTGGATATTATGTAGCTCCATGAAGTAGGTGAGACTCTTAATTGGATAGACTCTAGACTGCTTATTATTCGATCGCACAGAAAATTAAGAAAAGAAAAGAAAAAAAATATTTATTGCCGCAGAATAATTAGGCAGATACTTGGCATATCTACCTACCTAGCCCTATTTATTTCCATTTGGGGACCCTTCAGCTTTAAGGTCTATTTTATTAAAGGTAAGGCTTATAATTATTGCTGAACAAATGTCTTTAATTATATTTTATTTTGAACTAGGCCCGCGTGGATATCGTTCAAATTACATACTAAAAACTTCCTCGAAAACCACTATATTAATTGGTGAAAACAGCATGAATATATTCTGTGTAGTAGTTTTTGAGTTTATGTTTATGACAGACAGACAGACGCAGCGGAGGACTTTGTTTGATAATATAGTGATACAATGCCTACACGTAACGTTCACAGACACCATAATTATTATTGTAAGAAACCAATAAATTACAAAATATGAAAACTGAACAGATTTACGCTAATAAATTCTGTTCAACTTTGTCAAAGTTGAAAATTCAAAGTTAACGATATTTGAGTCTTCAGTTATTGCTATAAATCATTTCAAACTGCTTTGAATTCCTCACACAATCGCTTTTTCACAACTTTGTCTATAAAAGAAGGCGGTTGTTGGAAAAATGTGGCGTTAAATTGCTTTATTACCAACTTATGTAGAAGAACAAATAATAATGTTGAAATAAATTACATTGGAACATTAGGCAATAAATGCTTCCTAGGAGGAATAAAACCTCGAGATGGTATGTCCATTTACTTTATAGTGGGTTGAGGATAGATCTAGTGGAAGTCCTCTTTAAATTCTCCTCGTTCACGATTTTTTATGACTACCGTCTGGGATCAACGACATTAAAGCTTTGAGTGTGGACTCTGACTTCTTAAATGGATGTAATTTACCATCTAAGTTTCCTGGGCGATTTATTTAGCCGTTAATGCAGGCTTCCACAACCATCATCATCTTCCTGCCCTTATCCCATGTCATTTGGGGTTGGCGCAACACGTTTTTTCTTTCCATTCTGCCCTATCAATCATCATCATCAGCCTTTAATGTTTCCACTGCTGAGACTCAATTCTCCTTTCTAGAAGAGGGATGGGCTATAAATAATCCACAGTGCGAGTTGGTAGATGTCACAATTAAATATGTTTTGTATTTTTTGGTTGTAAGGCATGCCGGTTTCCTCACGATGTCTTCTATCATCGTTTTGAGAGCGGCGGTGATGAAATAAATGACACAAAATAATGCGCCTGACTGGGTTCGCACCCACGACTCACTGTTCATAAGTCACCACTGCTCTTCCACAATAGGTACTATATATGTTTGTAACAACAACAAACTACCAATACAGTAAGAAAAAATCAGAGTCTAGAGCTGTTAAGTTTGTTTTTATTGGTGGTCATGACTGTAAATTATGAGGATAATCAGCCTTTAATGTTCCCAATGCTGGGACACAGATCTTCTTTCTATGGGAGGAGATGGGTATAATACGAAACTTATAGACTGTAAAAGTAAGACAGGCAGGTGACGTGAGCTCACACGCCTACCGCAGACTTCGGCCCAAGTAGGCTCACCAAATGAGAGGTGTCCGTGGACACATGTACCACCTCGGGAAAAAATGCCTTTTACCTGTGCCCCAGACTGCACGGCCCCTTGCAGGGGGATGCAGAGTTTTCCACGACTAAAAGTAAAATATAAATAAAGTACTTACTAGATCCACTAGGCACCCATTTGATTCCGATCCACCAGAAGCTGAACATTGTGGAGTGATGGTATACATGGAGGAAGGTCAGCTGTTCGTCCTTCTTCCTCAATATGAAGAAGAACGTGTCGCAGAATTCTAGAAGCTTCGAGAAGTAGTACCACCAGACGGCGTCTGCTATCTGAAAATGAAAACGGCATTTTAAAGAACAATATAATTTTCTTCTGTCTCCTTCTCTAGCCTATGCCTAAGATTCCGGATGAGTGCGACAGGGTTTTCCCAGTATTAATTCTCTTCCATTTTTCTTGCATCACGTCAGCATTCATCATTCAATCCCAGTTTATTTATATCAGAATGTTAAAAGAATACCTCTTTGGTCTAGGGGTCACAAGTGTGCTGTGCTGTGCATGGAGATCCTAAGTTCGATTTTCGGGCCAGACAAAATGTTATTTTCCATCAAGAATTACTAAATAGCAACCACGGAGTCTGGATGTGCCCAGTTGATGGCAATAGGCTCGCGCCTCCTATTACATGAACTTAAACTTTTTTTTTTTTTTTTTCCAGTTTCAAATCTGCGATCAGTCCTTGAACTTTGAGCAGGTGTGCTGGCGTCTGGTACTGGGGGAGGAGCCGTCCATTGACTTTTCTTCCCTTTTTATTTAGAGTCTAACTCGATTATGTGGTTACGTTTGAGCCTCTTTGGGTGGTTGATTGAACTTAAACTTAACTTGCGAAATGGGGGTCAAATATTATGTATTAGATACACCTCTGCCTAAACTTTCGGTATTACACGCATGATGTTATGTTATGTAATGTTACATTATTCTATCCCAATTTATATATTTTATAATTTAAAACACATCTAAGGAATATAATTTAGTTTGTTTACAGTTACGGTGAATGCTAAGTAGACAAAGATCATGTTTGTCTACTTTGTCGTGGCATTGTTCCTTTAGACAATACTATACGGGTAGAATATATTTTACGAATAACAATGTTTCCTGAAAATGAGGTCAAGAGCACGCACAAAACCACCAACTGACAACAACAAGAACCAATGTTTCGGATAATAAATCGTTTTCCAGATTCAGGAGCCTTACTCATAACAATGGGTAATAATAATGTAACAGTGGATCATACACAGATATAGATAGATCTAGATAACGCAAGTATCAAGATCTGTATGAAAACTAAGCATGCCATTTTTTGACTACCTATTATGACGTCACAAGCACGAAAAATCGGAAAATCAAATCGATTCCAAGACGCCGCCGCGTACGGCGCCCTCTTCGCCCCAACCCCCGCCTTTTGCACCAGCGCCGACGTCCGACTAGCGCTATACACCGATGCAGACTGCGCGCGAATGTGGCCACTTACGATTTTTGTACGTAAGCTAGGCACGCGAAGTGGCACGCGAAGTAGGTGCTCTTGCGTTGTCTAGGTCTATCTATATATGTGGGATCATACAATATCGAAAATGTATGTCAGTATTACAAAGATTTTATTCGCTCCTGGCTTTTTATTATTATAGAGTATTCAAACCCTTTAACAGTGGCTGCCTCTTCAAATGAAGAGCTAACTGAAAGGTTTGCTCAGAATTTAACATAAATAATTTAAATTTTAAATGTCGTTGAAATTCTTGCCTAAGACAACACAGAATAATGTAAAATTTGATTGTGTTTACTTTTCGATGTTCGTGTTTAAATATAAGTGTGTGTTGAGAATGTAGAAGGAGCGTGTGGCATAGAGTATAATTATTTTTATCAGAGCAATGTCTTAAATTGTCACTTGATATGTTGTGTTTTGATCGATTACCTATTAAAATCAATTCATGACGTCTTTGCTTTATAGGAACTTGTAGGCGAGATCGTACACTGTCACTACGACCTACTTCATGCTACATACGAAACAAAAGCTAGCAAACAAATGAACCGTCTCTAACCTATATGGGCATATTTTCTGTGTCGGTTTATAATGAAATCTTTTACACCCTATCAATATCACTTATACTCTTTCTCTATCCATCTATCACCACATTTAGTGATCTGTTTGGCATGCTGGCGCTGCGGCACTCGTGTAGCCCGAAGGCCATGCGCTCTTCCCTACGGTCGTCCACGCCCATAATTATGAGGCACTGACATAGTCATTGCTATCATTGCACATGCACGCATAATAATTATAATAGCTTCGTCTCTCTTAATTATGTACTCTTACTTATGTTGAATTTTCTCTAAAACTGTTACAACTACAATTGTAACACTCGACGTGTCGTGTATGAACAAGACTTGAAAAACGTTGACGTAACATTAATTTTCACGTAAAATTAACATCAAAAATTTTAGGTCTTACTTTAGTTAGCTACGTGCCAGGTTTTATAATTAAATGTGTCTGGGAAAATGATTTAGTGCTAGGAACCTAATTTTAAATGAGTTTGGGGATATTCCTGGATGTGATGATAGATGTGCTTTCATCTAAATTACGCTAATTATGTTTAGGTTTCATGTAAGAAGGGCGATGCTATTGTCTCCAAGTTTCTGAACAATTCCAAAACAAAAAACCAATTACTTTCAAACCGAGACGTAGAAATCAAAACCAAGACCTCATGCTGCCGCCGCGGGAGACGCTCCGGGCGTCGGGGCCCACGTGATGGCTTCCGGCCACCGTAGACGCGGGCCTATGGACGGTGAGTAACGGGCTAGCTCGCCGTCCGGCCGTCTCATGACGGCAACAGACCGTGTCGACGGTGCGTTCGTGTTCCACGCGCGCCTCAAAGAGATGTCAGCAACATGGAAGGGGCCCGCAAGGGCCGACGCCCATCGGGGCTGCGGATTATCGAAAGGCATAACGCGGCCTCGGCACATGGGCGAAGAAGGAACATGGGTTGGTTTTTAGTCATTAGAAGTCTGACACTCCCTTCCGGTCTTCCCAAGAGCGGGGGGGGGGGGGTTATTTGATGATTTTCCACCCACCAAAAAAAAAAGACCTCATGCTCAGGAGTAGTATTGGCGTCCACTAGACGAACTAACGACAAACAATACGTATGTTGAAATACCTTCACATAACAAAAGTTTCATTATTTATATACCCCTCTGACCCACCCACTGAATATTTCTTACAGAAATTTCTATCACATCGCCCACTGGTAAACTTTATTGCTGATAAAAACAAAGGAATAAATTATTATAATACAGAAGACATTCGTTTGTTTAAAGATCAAAGCAGAATTGCAAATTAAGCTCTTTGATTTCTGTAAGAAGCTCATAACCTTTAGATTTGCATTTTGCATGAAGAAAATCATCTTTCTATCTATATTGTAAATTTAAAGAGAATTCCTGATCTTGAATATGTACGATCGAAGACAGTTCCGCCTGATCATTTAAAAAAAATTTCGCCTAAATCGTGCCGAGGCGCTGCCACGGGCTAGCGAGCGATTCTATTTCTTGAGTGCAAGCAAAAATGAGCTTAATGGTGATCAGGCGCATAAGACCGCCATAGTACGTGGAAGGGGTATACGAGTAGAGGAAGACCAAAGAAACGATGGATGGACTGTGTTAAGAATGATATGGTAAGAAAGGAGGTGTCTAATGAGATGACAAGAAACAGAGAAGTATGGAAGAGGAAGACATGCTGCGCCGACCCAAAATGAATTGGGATAAGGACAAGAGATTGATGATGATAGAGAATGTCTGACTGACTGACTGACTCATCAACGCCCAGCCACAACCTTTGGACCTAAAGCTGTAATTTTACACAAAAGTTCCCTTTATAATGAAGACTAGGAATGAGGAAGGATTCTTTGAAATTCAACCCCTAAAGGAGTTGAATAGGGGATAGTTTGTATGGAAAATCATCATTTATGTAGTTCCGACATCTACGCGGGCGAAACGGCAGGCAAAAGCAAGTCATAAAAAAACAAAGCTTGGAAAGTCGTTACAATCACAATAGTATTTTATTTATTACCTATAAATATGTACATTCTATTATTGCTTTGAACTCAAAGAGAAGTGGGGAAAAAGGACACAAAATAACGGCCGTACTCTTGTAAAGGTTTCTGTTGAATAATGAAATTACCGTTTATGTAAATAGTTGTTTTTAATATTTTTGTTCGAGCCCACGTAGATTTTCATCGCCTTTTGTATTAGGAATTCATTTGTATGAGTATGTAAGTGAATATATAAATGTTTTTATTACTATTGAGATGTCGAATATTAAGTTTTTAGGGTTATCGAGGAAGGCTGCGGGTTCTTCAAAACTAAGAGGCTAAGAAGAAACATGGGTAGTTTTTAGTCAATAGAAGTCTGAAACTCCCTTCCGCTTCACCCAGAGCGGGGATGCCATTTGATAATTACCCAACTACCAAAAAAAAAAGTTTATCTAGGTATGTGCATCGAACTTAAAACTTGAGCTCGGGTCCAAAAATACCTAGGTACTGACTTACATTCAGATCTGTGTTAATGTCTAACTGACCTAGCTGTTTGTAAATTTCTCACACGCAAAACCTGTTAAACATCGCGCAAATATAGTTTAGTTTAGATGTCACACTTTTTTATCCACAAGGATACTTTTTTGTCCCAGTACCTACTACAATCCCGTTAAACAATTACCAAACTCCACGTGGGCGAAGTTTAGTATAAGTTAGAAGCTAGAAAAAATTAATTGAAATAATTAAACTTACTTGTAACTCATCAGGATCATCCTTCTGCCGGCAAGGTTCACAAATATAGCTGTACCGCAACCGAAACGAAGCTGTCAGCAACCGCACCGCTATATACGCGTTCAGAGCCGCCATAGCCAGGTTATAGGGCACCAGCAACCAGGTCAGCGTGAAGGGTCGCCTGTTCTTCATAATCTTGGGGCCTATCCATACGATGAAGAGGTACAGTACAGTGTAGAGGACCGTCGGGGCTGGGGAGTCGACGAGAGGCCAGCCTCTGGTTCTCTTGTCTGTAACAAAGATTTTTTTTTGTTAGAAAGATTTTCTTTATAATGATGGTAATAGATGATGTAGTAAACTGAAAGACGGTGCGTTAGAAGACCTCCCACTAGGTGGACCGATGACCTGGTGAAGGTTGAGGGGATCCGTTGGATGCGAGACGCACGAGACCGGTCAATGTGGCGATACTTAGGGGAGGTCTATGTGGCAGCAGTGGACGTCTTATGGCCGATGATGATGATGATGAAAGGATGATGTAGGAGGATCTAAAATATTTTTGTTTTAGGATGTAGCAGCTCTCATTGTAATAAAGGAGCTCGTGTCTTGTTTCTGGATTTTCTGTTCTCTGTGTTTTGTGTGTGTTTTTTGTGTGTGTGTGTGTGTGGTTATAGTTTCATAAAACATAACATCGCACCTGTAATCCCCAAAGGGTTAGGGAGACGTGTAACTAATAATAAACCCAGATTTCAACAGTTATATTTAAGGTCCATGTTAAAGCAAGCCTGTGGCCAACAACCAGGCACAAATCTAGACTCCCTGGCTGCTACTGAAAAATTCCTGGTGGAAAATCCAATAACATTTTGCCCGAGCTGAGAGTCGAACCCAGGACAGGACAGTAGCCGTGCTTGCAACCACAAGACCAACGAAGTAATCCTTAAGAATAAAAAAATAAAAAAAAAAAACTTATACCCTGGATATTTAGGAAATCTTATGTAAAAGCATTGGTCAAAACATTTTGCTAAGAACTTTCATTTGTTAGATACCAACTATGATTGCCATTAAACGGAGAATCAATGTTCGAACATTGCAGTGCAGAAAAGTCTAAAGATTTATTGCCAACATTCAGAAAATAGACAGTAGCCGTGCTTGCGACCACAAGACCAACGAAGTAATCCTTAAGAATTACAACTAAAACCCTAAACATTTAGAAAATGCTACGTAAAAGCATTGGTCAAAACATTAAGCTAATAAATTTCATTTATTAGGTACCAATTCTGATTGAAGTTAAAACGGAGAATCTATGTTCGAACATTGCAGTGCAGAAAAGTACAAAGATTTATTGCCAACATTCAGAAAATACCAGGAAATATAGCGACAGGGGAATTGTACTACGGTTGGTATGGAAGCCGATAGCTAAATCGAATTCCTGTTAGTTTCTTATTGGTTGAATAAGTAATGAAACTGTGTTACTTAGATAGGAAGTTTTATATGTTTCGACAGATATCGTGATAGACATATTACTTTACTTCCATAGTATGTATCACTACATATTATAAAACAAATCCACCCACCACGTCTGTCGGTCTGTTCGCGAGAAACACAAAAATTAAATCACCGATTTTCATGCCGTTTTCACCAATGGATTGAGACTAGGGAGCTTCCCGAGAAAGGTTTCAGTATATAATTTGACCGATATCCAGGCGGGCGAAGCCGCGGGCATTAGCTAGTTTAAGTATATAAACCACTACATTACTACATAATTATTATAATGAAGCACATTAATTTATTCCATATTTTCTTAACATTTTTTTTTTTTTTTTTACGTAATTATTATGTTAACATAATATATTAGACTAGCTTTTGTCAGCGGCTTCGCCCGCGTGAAAATGACGATTTTCCATACAAACTTTCAACCCCTATTTAACTCCCTTAGGGGTTGAATTTCGAAAAATCCTTCCTTATTCCTTGTCTACATTATAAAGGGAACCTCTGTGCAAAATTTCAGTTTTCTAGGTCCAAGGGTTTGGGCTAGGCGTTGATGAGTCAGTCAGTCAGTCAGGACTTCTCTCTTTATTTATTAGAAGATATCCACATCTTGCCAGTCATGTTCTAAGTCCCATGTAGTAGAATGCGAACCTATTGTCATAAACAGGGCACAAATCCAAATTCCTGATGAGAAAACTATACTCATGAACACTTTGTCCGACTCGGGAAGCAAAACCAAGACCCCCCTTATCGACCCCCGTCGGGGCTACCGATGCCCGTCGGGGCTGCGGGTTGTTCGAAAGAGATACCGCGGCCTCGGCAAAAAGGGCTAAGAAGGAACATGGGTGGTTTTTAATCAGTATAAGTCTGACACTCCCTACCACTCTGCCCAGAGCGGGAGGAGTCATTTGATGATTTCCGAAGCCACAAAAAAAACTCTCCTTATGCTCAGTTCAGTCTTTTATATCAAGTTGTTTCATTTATGATAATCTTGAATGTTTTATCTTATTATGTGATTAGCTGTAGCAGAATGTCTGACGACAGAGTGGCGAAGCAAATCTTCTACTCAGAACTGCAGGATGGCAAGCGGAAACAAGGCGGCCAACTCCTTCGGTACAAAGATGTGCTTAAGCGCCACATGAAACGATGTGACCTAGACACGTCACAATGGGAGACAATGGCAGCGGACCGGTCACTGTGGAGGCATACCGTGAGCACTAAGGTGTTTGAGTTTGAAAGGCGACGTAGAGAAGAGCTCGATGCTAAACGTGACGAGCGGCCCGACCACCCGCGGCCATCCAATACAATTACGTCGGAGGGGTGCTGACTTGCAGTGAATGTGAATGCACTTTCACGGCAAAAATTGGCTATGTCAGTCACCAGAGAGCACACCAGCGATGCTCTTAATAGGCAGATCCAAGTCGCTGTGGCCGAAATCGGTCGGGATCATATATATAGCTGTAGCAATAATGAAACACAACAAAAATGGTAAACAGCAATGGCTGTATTATTCCAATGATAATATTAACCTATTATATTCGTGTTGGATGAACGACAATCTCCAAAATAATTATCTACGTAGTGTTAATTCCGGTAATTGTAAATAAGTAATCACAGGATTAGCAAAATTAAATTAATGTTCATTTGCGGCTTCAAAGTGCTTCTTGCTTGCGTGCTTCTTGTAATTAAATTAATACAATTATAAATAATGAATCATTCCAATTCTACGACTATCCACAAAATGCGAGTCAATAGATAGATAGATAGATAGATAGATAGAATACTCTTTATTATGTACACCAAATTACAAAAAAACAATAGTAAAACATTTTACAAGGGGTGACACAATGGGCGGTCTTATCGCTTAAAGCGATCTTTTAAAGACAACCTTTCAACCTTTTTGTCAATGCAAATCAACAAACATAAAATTTCGCAGCAAATATTAAAACTTCCTGATAAATTGTAACATTCGGTCCATTCCAGATTAAATTCACACATTCTCATTGCCAATCCGTAGGGATTAAACGATTAACCTGAAAACTTAACATAATCCCGTATACGAACAAAAATCCGATACATTAATATTCTTTTCCCTGAAACGTTTTGGTTCTGTTAGTTCATTATTTATGGTTGAACTGGCAGAATGTAGTCCGTATTATTCACGGTACGGTCCCATGTAATATGTATGAATGAGATGGTCTTTTTCTTTTCTACTTATTCTTGAATTCGATGTGTGAAAATAAACTGTTTCTGAGAATTTGTGGATCAATGACTTCATCATCATCATATCAGCCCGGAATCACCCACTGCTGAGTATAGGCCTCCCCTTTTTTCTGCCACACTTCCCGGTTCTGTGCGTATTACCTCATCCACGTATTTCCGGCGACTTTGACGATATCGTCAACCCAACGAGCTTTAGGACGACCCTGGTTTCTTTGGCCTAACCTTGGCCACCACTCGGTCAAAGCCTTGCTCCATCGGCCATCTCCTCGTCTAGCCAGATGTCCTGCCCACGTCCACTTGAGGCGCACCGCCCATGTCCCCGACATCGTAGACTTTCGTCCGATGGCGGATTTCGGTGTTACGCACTCGATCTAAGAGGGTTTTGCCGAGCATGGCTCGCTCCATGGCCCTTTGTGCCACTCGTACTCGATGGACAGTCTCCTTTGTGAGAGTCCATGTCTTATAGAAAGATAATTGTTTTTATTTGGCGTAAATACCTTAAAATGGAAACTATACTCTCTATAATGGAACTATATCGAGTGGTCGGCAGCGCGACTGCTGAGGATGAAGGTCTTCTTTTTTTTGGGTTGGGTGGAAAATCATGAAATGCTTTGGGCAGAGCGGAAGGGAGTGTCAGACTTCTACTGACTTAAACTGGGAGTGTCAGACTTCTTAGCCCTTTATGTCGAGCCCGCGGTATCTTTGTGACCAACCCGCAGCCCCGACGGGAAGAATGAGGTCCTGGATTCCATTCCCTGACCCGGCAAAGTATTAGAGTTTTCTATATGGAATTTCTCATTAGCAGCTAGGTACAGAGTTGGGATTTGAGCCCGATGGATGGCAATAAGCTCTCTCAATAATTTAACATGATACCTAAACATAACTGAAGAAATGAAGGTAAGTGTAGTAATGGGTACGGTCCACATACTGCAGCACCAATAATAATGTAGGTATAGGTATACCACGCGGCATATAAGTTGAACCTGCGCAGTAGTCGTTTTTTAGATGTCCCATACAAATCAAATAGAGAACCTGCTCAGAACGACGCCATTTTGTGTCAAGTTATTTGCCTAGGACTTTACACTAAGCAACATTTAGAAGCAAATCTGCCTAACCCTTTGAGGATTACAGGGGTGATATTACGTTACGTCACTTTTTATGGCTTTCAATTTGGCCGAAACAGCTGTATATTGCATTGTGTAAACATAAAAGTGAATCATTCATTCGTATACCGTTCAGTGTAATTGTCGTTCATCTTTCTGAATCTAAATCAATTTGATTGAATCGAGGGTGAAATCGATTGATTGATTGACAAGTGACTGCGTGCAGAATTTTTTGTGTAAGTACAAAATCGTCTGTGTAATAGGGATGTTTCCAGACTAAAAAAAATATGATTCTGTAAAGTCCGTCAGTTAGATTATCGAAAAATATTGGATAAGTGTTTTTTGTTTTATCAAATTTATAAAAAAATACAAAATAAAACGTGTCAATGATCACGAGTGAGGGCTTGTGAGGTCACTTCTGGCAAAAAATGTACCAAACTGTGACGACACACGAGTTTACGAAGCACTGTATCGTCTTCATTTTTTTTCATACGAAAAAAGAAAAATATATTGTGTTCAATCATTTTTGGAAATCTATCTGTCGGACTAATTCGTTTTTTTTTGTCCAATCCCCAAAATATATTGTCGAAAATAGTTTTTGTGCAATTGTGTGCATACAACATTTTTATTTATTTATTTATTTATTTAAACTTCTCGCACACAAAAAAAAGGTACAAAGGCGGACTTAATGCCTTAGGCATTCTCTACCAGTCAACCAAGGGTGGTGTAGAGATTAGATGGCAGGTGCTCTTTTTGATAGGAACAATGTTAAAAAAAATAATATTCAAAAATATCATACCTAATGATTTATAAATATAATATACAAATAGTTACATAAATAGATTATAAACATATAATACACATGCATAAATATATACCTATCCTATATATATAAATATATATATATATACAAAATCAAAATAGAGAGATGTTGAAATAACTCTACACTATTTATTTCGAAAATAACTCTGCAATTTCCGCTTAAATGCATACCGACTTGTGGCCGTCCTGATATCAAGAGGAAGCGCATTCCAAAGAAGAATAGACTGAATATGAAAGGACGAATGAACAAAGTCAGAAGTATGAGAAGGACAGAGTAGGAGTAGATTGTTAGAAGAACGCAGATTCTTCGCGTGTGTAGAACATAGATATTGAAAGTGAGACTCAAGATAAGAAGGAGGATTGGGAGAGTTGAGAAGGGAGAAAAGCGTGGTCAAAGGTTTTACATAGTTTGAAGATATTTTAATGCTTACCTGACAACGATAACGTCCATAGATAATAGTCGTATGTTCCTTTCAACACGCTTTGTGTGGAATTCATTATAATATCCGCCATCTTGGATTACTGTAGACTATCTGCAACAAAACAAAATTAAAACATTAATACATAAACAGTTATCAGTTGTAGATCACAGATTATATGCATAAGAATTATAATTAAATTTGTATTGTTACTTTTTTTTAAGTTTATACTTAAAGTTATTTATTAATATCCCCTTTCTTTTGTTATTTACTTCAATCCTTACATAGTATAAAACAAAGTCGCTTTTTTGCCTGTTTGTTTGTCTGTATGCTTAAATATTTAAAACTACGCAACGGATTTTGATGCGGTTTTTTTAATAGATAGAGTGATTCAAGAGGCAGGTTTTAGTATATAATTTGAACGACATCCACGCGGGTGAAGCCGCGGGCTTCAGCTAGTATTAAATATGAAGGAAACAGGAATAAATGATAACGTGACGTCAAAAGGGCAGAATGGGGGAAAAAATGTGTAACGAAAAAACGCGCCGACCTCAAATGACATGGGATAAGGGCAGTAAGATGATGACTTCAATATAAAAGCAAGAAAAATACTAGCAAAAATTAAAGATTTACATTTCATGATGGCTATAACAACTTACTTTTATAATGAGATAGCTAGATTCTTAATTAAGTTCTTAGCAAAAGCAATTTTTATAGTTAATAATCCCCTCTAACCTAGTTTTATGTGTCTCATAAAAGAGTGTTATTATTTTGTCTCCAAAAATATTTATATTATCTTTAATATAATAAGAACATTCTATATTAAACGAAAGATCTTAGAAATGTATTAGTACTAAGTGCATTCTAAGCTCTTTAGATATTGCAATAGAGAGCAAATGCTTGTTATGACCCGTTAGATTATTATTGGAAAAACTGCGAGAACCAAAATAAGCTAGAAACACATTTTAATATTATTATAATGAAGTCCATATTGAATATTTGGAAGTTACAATTTCATCTCGATATGAAATAGAAAAGTCCAGATCTTCACGTATACAGAATAACAAACGTTTGACGGAAGGCAAGCGCTGATTTTATGGTTCAGTAAAAAGTTTACTATCATATTTATTTATATGGCACTTCAACGTCATACAGCATACTCCCTAACCCCGAATAGTTTTAGGTATTAGAATTCAACACTTAAAGAAGTGCTCAGTACTCGTAGACTACTAAAAGGAAAAGTAAGAGACCATTGCATAATGAAAGTTATACAATAAACAGATAGTTTAAAATGTACAATTCAAAACTGAAAATTGGCTAAGTTACAATAAGCAGGTTGAAAATACAGACATTTTTAACAAAAAACACATAAATTATGACTCAGTCCAGACAGATTAGTTATTATTACATTGTCCTGAGTATTTACTACGGAGTGACTAAACTCTTTAATCAAATTACTGTATAACAATAAACTTGACTAAACTGATTGTCAGACTTTCAGGCTTTGGACCACCCATATCGGCAGAGATCTACACATAGCAGCAGGGTTCATTAGCATGACAAGCTTTTCCATGCACCGAGGAAGCAAATTGTATTCATAAACATGTACGCATGTAAAATTATACTGATTGAATTTTACTATAACTTGTCTGAACAAATCAGAACTTAACCCTAGAGTGGGCGCATGGGGAAAATTTTGCCGCCTCTTTTCAATGACCATTTAAATACGAATAAAGCAATTAAATTAATTTATTAATTTCTCATTATTTAAGTAAAATTCAAATAAGTAACGATGAATCAACATATTTATTGAACTCGGTTTTGTAACAACCTCCTCATCAAGCGGCTCCCTAGGCTGTACTCTGATGGAGTCCAGCCTTTAGGCATGAGTTGCCAGCGAAAGTAAGGGCTGCTACTAAAAAGTGCATACTTGTAATATAGGTATGGTCTTATGAATGATTAAGGTTTTTTGGCGAGGGCGGCAAAATGCTCAGAGCGCGCCTACTGTAGAGTAAGCAAGGAATTTATTGACCGTCAGTTGTCTAAGTGAGTGGGTCAAAGCAAGCATGTGGGTATGAATAATTTTCCATAGAATTTAACATTAATTGATGTCGGTTCGTGTGTGAGCATTAATTAAGCAGTGTATTGTACCTTAGTTGTTTAAGAACAATATGTATTTGTGGTATACGAGTACACAGTGGACCATATTCGAACCGTCAAACCCTCCATGTCTTGGGGTTCAAACCAAGCCAGATGAGTTACTAGCTGAATTTTTTTCATATTTGAATAAATTTTTGTATTTTTTTTCTTTTATTTAGTTAAATAAACTGACATGGTCACCAATATTATCATTAACCCTAAAAACGGGATATTTACATAAAACTATAAACATTTGGTTCCCGTATTCCGTAAGGAAACAACGGACAAAACGAAAAAATACAACACAGACGAACGTGTCTTAGAACCAACATGCTGAAGACATGTGGCATATTTCAGTCCACACTGCGCAAGCATTTCATACTGACTTTGCTACTAAAATAACATTATTTTTCTTCTTATCATGTCGATGGCAATCTGAACTAAGTTCAGCAGTTCCTGTAGTGAACAAACAACAGGACACGATGCTTCACGATAGTAAGTGCCCCATCGAATATGGAATTGAAACTCCCGGGCAGAATCATTAATAAATCCCCATATTGAGCAGGTTTTCCTTGCTGCGACCAATCAATAAAAAATATTGCTATCGACAGAGAGACCAATTTGGCAGTAACCCATCGAGCCATCGGGCCATCGAGAAACACGGCGAGGCCCTTGCCGTGTCGCTGGACATCTCGAAGGCTTTCGACAGGGTTTGGCACGCAAGTTTGTTGAGCAAGCTTCCGTCATACGGCATCCCCGCTTACTTTTGCTGCTGGATATCTGACTTCCTGAGTGAACGGTCGATCCGAGTGGTCATTGATGGCTGCTCCTCTGACCTTATGGCTATCGATGCCGGAGTTCCTCAGGGGTCTGTTCTCTCCGCGACACTTTTCCTGCTGCACATCAATGACCTCCTTGTTCCTGGTATTGTTGGGTACGCAGATGACAGCACTGTCATGGAGAGTTATACATCCAGCGCAAAAGCCAGTGGTGAGGAAGTACGTTCACTAAGAGAGGCCATGGTAGAGCGAACGAATTCAGCCTTAAGACTTGTCTCCCAGTGGAGTGACGAGAATCTGGTAGATTTCAACGCCACCAAAACGCAAGTGTGTCTGTTCACCGCCAAAAGGAGTCCGTTTAATCTTGCCTCTACTTTCCGGAGTGCGTCTGTACAAGTTACTGACAGTCTCGAGCTTCTTGGCACGAAGTTGAGCGCGAATCTGAACTTCGGCGCCTACATCGAGTCGAAGGCTCAAACTGCGGCGAAAAAGCTGGGCATCCTAAACAAGGTTAAGCGGTACTTCAAGCCTGGACAGCTTTCAGTATTATATAAAGCTCAAGTCCGGTCTGGCATGGAGTATTGCTGTCACCTTTGGGATGGCTCAGCCAAATACCAGCTTGCCACACTTGACTCTGTAGAGCGCAGAGCCAGGAGGCTAATTGGTGACGATAAGCTGGTTATCAAGCTACATAGCCTGGCCCACCGTCGCAAAGTCGCATGTCTGTCGGTCTTCTACAGACTGTACTTCGGAGAGTGTGCGCAAGAGCTCCACGAGCTGATCCCACCATCTCCCTTCTTCCATCGGGAGACTAGACGTACTGCAGGGTATCACCGATACCTAGTCGATATTCCACACATTCGAACGAAGCGCTTTGCTGGGTCCTTTATTATGCGCACAGCCAAGGAGTGGAATTCCCTGCCTGCGTCGGTTTTTCCGAGTTCATATAACCCTAATCTGTTTAAGTCGCGAGTAAACAGGCTTCTACTGGGTAAGCTCGTTCCATCGTCGACATCATCTCTGCCCTTAGGGCAAGATTGAAGTCAAGAGCAAGCCCATTTATAATTAAAAAAAAAAACCCGTGCAAATAATTCCCCCAAAGGCTTGAGGAAGCCTGTAAGCGAGAGGCCTTTCTCATGAAGGCTTCAATGGCCTTGGAGAGCACGTTAGCATGTCGATATGAGTGGCCTGCGACGAATATTTTGACGGTTTCCTGGTTGTCAATAGGGTATTTCACTAAAAAAATCTAATTAGCCCGTCTGTTAGATTATCGAAAAATATTGCATACCTACGTGTTTTTTGTTTTCTCAAATTAATAAAAATTTACGAAAATAAAACGTGTCAAAGATCATGAGTGGGGGGTTTTGACGTCACTTTGGGGTTAGTCCACGTTCAACCCCACAATTTTTACCCCCGACCATGTTGAACCCCTAAATGTTGTCCATTTGTGGGTAAAAACGTACTAACCTTGTGACGTCACACGTTAAAAACGTACTAACCTTGTGACGTCACACGTCTTTTTTTTTTTTGATGGTTGGAAAATCATCGAATGACCCCCCCCCCCCCCCCCCGCTCTTGGGCAGAGCGAAGGGGAGTGTCAGACTTCTACTGACTAAAAACCGAACCCATGTTCCTTCTTTGCCCTTGCACCGAGGCCACGTCATCTAGTACAAAAATCCGCGGCCCCGACGGGCACGTCACACGTCTTGAGACGACTTTTCGCAGCACTGTATCGTTTTTATCTTTTGTTTACGTGAAAAACAAAAAAATGTGTCCATTACTTTTTGGAAATCTATCTGACGGACTAATTATTTTTTTTAGGTGAAATACCCTATTGTTTACGTCCTTTTGATCTTGATAAAAATGTCAACACAGAACAAAGTCAATGGGACTTAGAGACATCAAACTGAACAACTTTCTTCATGAGACCATTATTGAAATTGGGGGCAAAAATGAGCTACTCGGTACAAAACTACAGTACTTGACCTAAATGAATGGAACATCTAATTTTGAGGCAATATATCATAGAGGAAAATCTTTAAGTAAAGAATAGTCACCCACCCTCGGACTGACCATGGTAAATGCTGCTTAACCATTAACCTACCCTACAGACTGTTATTATTCACCCACGAATTCAACGATCCTTTCTTAAATAACATTCAGTACACATATGTAACGCAAATTTATGGTATTTTATCATGTAAGACTTTTTTTTCATAAAGGCCTAATTAAATTCTTCTGCCTCTTAATAAGCATACATAATCTTGGTAAAAAGCCTTCGCAATAAGAAAATGCCTCTCGCTTCTTTAATATTTTTGGTAAACGTGAGAAAGAAAGGCGAATATGACATTCTTCAAGCCCTTTGACATAATTTATTAAAGCAAACTTTGTGTCTTTGAAAGGATGTTGAAGCTATTTCTATTTAATGAAAATCTCAAATTCTTTCACTCGCTTGTAGACAACGCACATGTTAATGACAAACTGCGTACTCAGAACTATATAATGATTATTTAAGCCATCACTTAGTAAAGATTTGACATAAAAAACCTTAACTTAACTGTCAGTCAGTCTTTACTAAATGATGGCTTAAGTAATCAATATACGTCTCTGAGTGTAGCAGTAAAAGTTAAAAACTATTAACGAGAGCTTTATAGATAACTAAAAATAAGCTCTTACTAAACATTTTAGAAAATTCATCCCCATTACGACTGACAGCACAACTGCTGAGCATGAGGGCTTAGGTTTGATTCCCAGTTCAAGGAAAGACAAGGGTCGACGCCCGTTGGGCCGCGGATTTTAGTACTAGATGACGTGGCCTTGGCACAAGGGCAAAGAAGGAACATGGGTTCGGTTTTTAGTCAGTAGAAGTCTGACACTCCCCTTCGCTCTGCCCAAGAGCGGGGGGAGTGATTTTCCACCCACCAAAAAAAAAAAAGTTCTAGGAAAGGTCAAGGGAAAAGTCATAGTGAGTTTTTTCAACAGGGTATAACGTAGTAGTCGGCAATAGGCTCGCTCCCTCTTACATGGAACTTTAACATAGCTGGCGAAATGTGAGCGTACTAATGGATACACCACTACTTAACCCTTCCAGGATTACAGGCGTGATGTATGTTATAATAGGGGATTGGACAAAAAAAAAACTAATTAGTCCGTCAGATAGATTTCCAAAAAATATTCACAACATATTTTTTCTTTTTTCACGTAAACAAAAAATTAAGACAATACAGAGAGCTTCGAAAAATCGTGTGACGTCATATTAAATGATAGTACATTTTGTACCTTCAAGTGACGTTTCAAGCCCCACTCCATGATCTTTGACGCGCTTTAATAATAATAATATTCTTTATTTCATTTATTTTTCAGACAACAATGATCCATAGTGTTAGTAAACCAATAAAATTACTTATTATCGCTTTATCTTCGTCAATTTTTGTTGATTTGATAAAACAAAAAATTTCATACGTATCCAATATTTTTAGATAATCTAACTGACGGACTAAATAGAATCATATATATTTTTTTGAGTCAGTCCGATCCCCTATAAATTATGAGGCTATTTCTTAAAGAGCAAAAGATTTCTGGTATTTTTTTCGATTCGAATCTATGTTAAGCTCTACGGCTATCAAAGACTCCCTAATCTTCCCAAACGACCAACTGTGTAAACTTCTGTGTTACATTAATAGCCTATAGACGTTTCCTTTTACCTTAACACAAAGCATTAAGGTCCATTATCGTGTACAATCGCATTGATCAAATAGCCAACATACACTTTGATTTGTGAAGCGGAAAATCGTTTGAGTTCCTGATATTCTTGATTTAGGCCCTCTTGCTCTATAAATAACTGGAAGCGTTTAAACTTGTTTAGAATTTAAACGCTTGACAGAAATAGAACAGAAATAGAAATAGACATGTTTAATTTGAGTTATTTCGTTCGGATCTCCAAAAACTGATACCCAAGGGGATCCGTTTTGGGCACGCCACGATAGTGGCGGTAAGTCCCCTCTTTGAGGAGTGGCTAGAGAGGAGCCACGGCGCCCTCACCTTCCGTCTGACGCAGGTCCTCACCGGACACGGATGTTTCGGGAGGTACCTGCACCGAATCAGGCGGGAGGAAACGCCCGGATGCTTCCACTGCGAGGATCGACCGGAGGACACGGTGGAGCACACTGTGGAGGTGTGCCCTGCTTGGGCGGAGCCCCGCCGTGTTCTCGTAGCGGCGATCGGCGGCGGTGACCTCTCGCGTCCGGCCCTGGTGCAAGCCATGGTCCGGGGCGAGGAGGAATGGGACGCCGTCGCCTCCTTCTGCGAAGCAGTGATGCTAGCGAAGGAGGTGGCGGAACGAGAGAGGGAGCGATCCTCTCAACGTCCCAGCCGCCGCGGAAGGCGCGGAAGGCGCTCCGGGCGTCGGGGGCCACGTGATGGCTTCCGGCCACCGTAGACGCGGGCCTGTGGACGGTGAGTAATGGGCTAGCTCGCCGTCCGGCCGTCGTCATGACGGCAACAGACCGTGTCGGCGGCGCGTTCGTGTTCCACGCGCGCCTCAAAGAGATGTCAGCAAGGAGGGGCCCGCAAGGGCCGACGCCCGTCGGGGCCGCGGTATTATGTACTAGATTACGTGGCCTCGGCGCAAGGGCAAAGAAGGAACATGGGTTCGGTTTTTAGTCAGTAGAAGTCTGACACTCCCCTTCGCTCTGCCCAAGAGCGGGGGGGGTCATTCGATGATTTTCCACCCACCAAAAAAAAAAAAAAAAAAAAAGGGGATCCGTTTTATTATAAACTAGCGACCCGCCCCGGCTTCGCACGGGTGCAATGCTGATACTAAATATGGATGTTATTAAACATTTAAACCTTCCTCTTGAATCACTCTATCTATTAAAAAAACCGCATCAAAATCCGTTGCGTAGTTTTAAAGATTTAAGCAAACAAAGGGACATAGGGACAGAGAAAGCGACTTTGTTTTATACTATGTAGTGATTATTTTCTATTCCGGTCTGATCCCCCGTAAAAGATTATAATCTGATCGGATACCCTGACATATTTTAAGGACAGTCAGCAACAACGTCGTTCTATTTCTGTCAATTGTTTGAAGATGACATAGACATCATCATCAGCCTAGTCTTTTGCCAATTATGTTGGGGTTGGTTTACAGTCTTACCGGATGCAGCTGATAAGAAATACTTTCATATGGAACGACTGTCTATCTGACCTCCACAACCAGTTAGTATAGCACTCGGCACGTAAGTTGAAACAAAATGGCGGTCGTTCGCGAAGCTACAATCATGAAATTAAGTCGACTGAGACCCGATAAAGTATTACAGATTGCATCCCGTAAGTTGAATTATGATCTTGAATGCTCAGTTGCACATTTTCGTTCGAATTTCACTCTATTTTTATCATTTTACCTATGCGGACGACTGCCATTTTGTTTCAACTTAAGTGCCGAGTGCTATACTGGGTAATACTTTTTGACCCTTTTTTGAGATTAGTTGTCAGACTTTCGGGTCTAACTACTGAATGATTGTCATAGATCTACAGGTTGACAGTCGGGATTTTCCGAGGTATGGAGGAAACTCGATTACCTAAAGATTGGTCCGCGGGGCTGTTATTTAGCCACAAGTGAAAAGATGACATGTACAGAGATTTTTAAATATTTTTTCAAATATATCATCGATAAGATCAGAATCACATCCACCTCAGATTATCTTTCCACATAGGTACCCGAAACATAGATCTACTGTTTTCCTCAAAAGTTCAACAACTACAAGTTCAAAATGGTACGGAATAAGCAATAAAAAAAAACTGTTCATAATGTGTATGTGGGAGTTTGGAATTTCGTACTGCATATTATTATGTGCCTAGGCACATAATAATATGCAGTAGCAGCCTTTTTCCAACAACAATAAATGTTAACGTTTATGCGTCGATGTTCGTTCCACACTGTGTAAGCGGCTTAAAAATTTAATAATTGAAATAGTTAATTAACTGGTGTATTTGTGTAATGAAACGGGTTGAATGAAAATGGAATTAATTATGTAAAATGAATGAATCGACTCTAACAAAATAACAATTTATTCAACAATAAACACTAATGTGACATCTGACAGCAGAAATTAATACTTAAAAGTGGAGAAAAGAGATTTATCTTATTTGTCAATATTGTGAAGGCGTTTGCTTTTGTTTGAAATCTATCAACGACATGTTACTTCTATAAAAAAATACTGTTAACAGTGATACTTAGAAAGTTAAATGAAATAACATCTGTGACAATTTACGTCACTAGGCAAAATGGAGAAATCTCATTATAAGCCGGTTTTAAACCTATAAAATTATACAAATGCGTTGTGGATGCGTCAAATCATGTCAACCTGTTTCTTATGTAGGCTAACAAAGATTCCACTACATTTTATGGCATACATTATTATGAAGAAAGTTGTATCGTTAATTGTTTTTTTAATGTATTTTAACGATCTACTTTACGACTATCTTTAAACGATAAGGTTATCTAAATGTGCATGGGAAAATTAGTTTCTCAGAGTTTATCACAAATATTGCCAGTCGAAAATTATAGGTCCTAGCATGGACGCGTGGTGTAGACGTAACGTTATGTTAAGTATTGAATTAAAACTACAAAAATTATTTGACATTTTAGTTAAATTTGCAACAACTGCAATCAGTCTCATCCAAAGATTATGAAAATATTGTATGTGTAACGTTTACGTCGCCCACACGTCTTAGGATCTCAGGCGTAGAAGCTCAAACTCATGACAGAAACAAGTACCGTCCTTTGAGGTAAAAAAACATCTTAGTAAAAAGATCTCCTTATTTTTAAACCTACATAGTATGGAAAACCTTATTAAACTCTCGAGCATTCGTTGTTGCGGTTTGCGTCGCTGCGTGCTTTCGTGCTCGCAGTGTTCGTTGTTGCGGGCATTCGGTGGCGTGTGGTTCGGCGTGGTGGCTTTCCGGATGACGCATTGCACTCGTAGTTTCGTTCTTCTTCCGTCCTTCTGACATTCAAAAGTGCCTGTAATGGCTTAATTGAAATAAACTATTTGAGTTTGAGTTTTGAGTTTGAAACCTTATTCCACCACCTAAGCTAAACTGCACTGTTACCTACTCCTACTTTAGCCTGTATAGTTTTACAGTTGGGTAAAAGCCAAATTATGCTTGACATGAGCTGGCTTCCATTCCCATGTCGGACGAAATTCACATTAGCAGCCACGGTGAGTAGATTTGCACCCAGTAGATGGCAATAGGCTAGGACTTAATCTTATTGGACTTTTGGGTGTACTAAAAGGTACATTATCTTTCTAACCATTCGTGGATTACCAGTGAGATGTTATATGTTACTCTATTCATTTAAATACCACCGTTTTTGATTCAAAGTTTCGAAGAATTAGATTGAAAGCTTTCAAGAATTTTCACACGTAATTCTTTAGCTGTACATATATAATGTAGTTGTTTGATTGTCAAGAACACACACGACAAAGTACTTCTTTGTGAAAGAATGATTAATTTCACCGAATTCTCAGAATAATTGATCTTGAACAGAAGTTCACTGAAGCCGAAAATAGGTGACGCCAAATGATGGATCGTCGCAATGAGGTATGTGACTGGGGAATATTGGATTTTGTGTAAAAGTTATTGAGTAATGAGTACCTACCTAACTAATCTGTTACCGACATTTTAATAGACTTAAGCTAGTAAACACATGTATCGAAGATTGGAACACAAGAAATAATCTCGTTTAAAACCAAGAATTCGCTTTTTTTAAGACATTCATTATTATAGATGACATAACATCGCGGCTGTAGTATAAGTAGAAGAGTTAGACAGGAATAATTATAACTAATAGTACACTTATATTCCGCAAGTTATGATTAAGTCCCATAGGGGGCGAACTTATTAATCTATTGAACGTCACTGTCTGAGAGATCCCTTAAGGAAAAACCTAATAATTTAACGTTGTGCTCACTTCAGGAATCGAACTCAGAATGTCTGATTCAGTCACGCTTGCAACCACTATGCCAACGGGGCAGCATATAGACATATTTTGTTGTTAAGTAATCAAAATGTTGTGTACTGTTTTGTTACTAAATAAATGTAACAAGAATAGCGTTACGACAAAATGCTTGAACAAAACCGAATTCTCCTTTGAATACAAAATTGAGAGCCAATTTATGGGCAATCAGATCCCCAATTAGTTCAGGCTAACGTGAAACACTTGTCTGTATTTACTTTGGGACTTTTGTACAACATTTTGTCAGAAAACCAATAGGTACTTCCAAAGGTAGGTTATAAAATAAAAACAGCCGATAAAGTGTATTTTACTGTGAAAAATTGTCAACTGTGTAAAGTTTGTGTGGGAGTTGACGGAAGTGGAACAAAAATGGATAAAATTCCTGAAAGTTTCAAATTCAATTTTTCTAAAAAATTCCTCGGACCCAAAAAATAGCATCCGTTCATCTGAATAGAGTAACAGCAAGCCTGTAAGCCCTGCAGTTTGGCAGAGATATACATGAATACACCTGATGTGGCTGTACTAATGATAGTACAGCCACATTTCGCCAATTATTTTAAAGTCCCACGCAATAGGGGGCGGTCACAAATCCAGACTCCGTGGCTGCCACTGGGAAATTCCTGATGTAAAAACCCAATAACACTTTTCCCGACCTGGGCAACGACCCCAGGACCTCATGCACAAATAAATTACAAAATATATATATTTTTTTAAAACGTTGCCCCACACTAGGAATTTTTCCTGTATCGTGGGTAACATTTAAACTCACATACACAGACACCCAGACCCGAAACAACTATCTGTATAATTGTGTGTGTGTGTAATTGTGTTTTAATGTAACACACTGATATTCAGCTGCATCCGGTTATTCTAGAGGCCGATCCCAACGTTAAGGCTAGCCAAATAATAATGGTGTGAGTAACAGCACCATGCTGAGATAGTAGCCTTTTGGTTTCCTAAGGGACTAATTTAAATTTAATGTAAGTATGTATTTCCTAATTTTTTGTCATTTCTCTTTGTCCTGTGCGAAATCAATAAATACTATTTTCTTTCTTTCTTTAACAAACGAAATATATTGTTTTCGTAATAATAACTCATTAGTACAACAAAAACTTGACGTGCAACTGATGGCGGTTATTCATTGTCACTTCCTATGTCAGTGGTCATTGCGGAGAAAGTGAAATCTTAGAGCGGGACAGGTAACGCATCTAAACAAGAGTAAGCGAGACGGCTACAGCCGCTGAATCACGTACCGTTTTGAGATGTAAGTGTTCCGTGTTACGAACGTCTTGAGATAAAGCTAGGTTCATAATTGAGGAGCTTGTTTAATCTTTGGATTTTGAGGAGCCGTTATTATTAATTGGTCTTGCAGAAAAGTCGCTCGCATAGAACAAGGTGGAGGGAATATTTGAAATTTGGATTAATTGTTATTTTCTTTCCAAAATTAATAACAATCGAGACAGCCGTTTCGGAGATAAGCTTAATCAAGCAGACAGATAGACAGACTACGATTTTTATTTGTTGTAGGACCGTAATAAAATGCATTCAGAAATAAGTTGTTATTTTGATATTAAAAAAGTAACTGTAATTTTATATTTATTTATATTATTTATTTGAATTAATATTTAGCTAACCTCTATAAATCATCAAGACTCATAATCATAAACCATAATACCTACCTTATTTTGAAATCTTTTACTAAACCTCAAAGCTTTACTCAACTTTATTTTTTATTAAATAACGGACTAAATGAAACATCACTTTATTTAAAATTAAGCAAAACATCATTATAATTTAGTACTAACTGCTGCTAACATTGAATAGAAAATAACTCCATTCTTTGTACCTCAATGAAAATGTAAATATAACATTTGTGGCCATAATATTTAAACTAAAGTTAGCGGCCTTTTCTTTAAGGTAGATAATACGTTTATCAGAAAGGTCAGGTTCATTGTTAAAGTAATTGTTTTTGAACTTATGCTGAATTGTGCGATGTTTAGAAACGTCAACTGCTAAAATTTCAGCTTTCTTGGAATTTGATGTTTCTACAACTTCGGGTAAAAATGCTATTCGAACACATAGACAAAATTATTTTACATGCTCCATCAGCTCCATGCAAAGTCTCTCATATAAATAGCCTTTTGTATGAGAGACTTAAACTCTTGGATTGATTGATGAGACATTTAATCTAGTAATATCATCATTAGAATTCTATTTGATGAAATAAAAATGTTCTTATTCTAAAAGTATCAAAGAACATCTTCAAACGATCACAATAATATAATAAGCTGTGTCTTTGTACTCTTCGCTTTGTTACCTACAATGTTTCCTTATATTCTCTCTTTTGAGTACTTAAATGATAACAATAAATAATGTATCATTGAATTTTCATAATATTTATCCACTTCTAGAGCATTTTAATATTTTACAGAAATCTCATTCATTAGTTTCAATTTTTTGGGAGATTCTCAGTAGTAGACACGGAGTCTGTATTTGTGCCCATTGCAGTTTCTGGCAATAGGCTCAGCGCCTATTACATGGGACGCTGAATTATTAGGTATACACCTCTGTCTTATTCATCGGATAGTACAGGCGCGATGTAATGTTTAATATTTTTAACATGAAACGCTTATGTGCACTATCCTTTACAAATCCTCATAAACTTAAGAGCGTATGCTACCTCAGATTAGCAACCCTATTTGTGGTGGTTCAAACTTCGCTTGTAATACTGTTAGAATAAAGTTCTAATCAGCTTGCACTACAAAGCGGTTGTTACGTCTTTCGCTGCGGCCGAATAGTGCGAAATTAGTGGTATTTTGCGATTTACAAAAAAACTATTGATTGGACTAAAAAAGTAAAACACTATGACTTTAGTTTGTTGCTTGTAGAATTATTTGGCAAAAAAATCAGAACGATGACATGTATTTTAGTATGGTTTTTACTCGTTAAAAGAAATTTTTAGAGGTATCTTCGCGATTTTTTTCTATCTAGCAAAGTTAGTTGTATTATGTTTTCACAACACTATGGCACTAGCATATATCCTGAAGAATATCATATATTTTTCTGATGTTGATTACTGCAGTGAATCATATACTTTTACGCATTATAAAACTCGCGTTTGAGGTACCATACGCTCTTAAAATATGCTTGATTAAATTTTACTCGCATATCACATTTAAATGTTTCCATAACATAAAACAATCTTTATTATGACCACAATAAAATGCTGAAACAAAATATTTTAATAAAGGCAAGCGAAAAATATAATGATGATGTTTTAATTGAAGCTGCCACAGAATAATTTACATTGTGAACAGGCTTCATACATCGCCGAAATATTTCGGTGATGCAACGTTGTGTGTAGGGCCTTAACAAATTATTAATCGCGTTCCACTTTCGCACCGTTTTACGAGAAAATCTCTTGCTGTATACAATGGAGGAAACCGATTTATGAAAGGTTTTGGGAATTTTATAAGGAAAGATTTACAGGTAATTTATTAAGATGCTTTGTCGAGAAAGTAGGTAGGTATAGATTTGTATTGGGTACCAAATATCACGAGAGGAGATTTAATTAGGTTACAGTAACATTAAGAGTGTCTCAAAAAAACGGTGAAGGAAAACATTGTGAGGAAACCGGCATGTCTTAGAACCAAAAAAATCGAAGACATGCGACATCTACCAACCCACACTGGGCCCGCGTGGAGGATTATAGCCCATCCTTCTCCTAGAGAGGAGGCCTGAGTCCCTGCAGTGGGAACATTATAGGCTGATGATGATGATGAACATTAACAGTAATTAAATCGATTGTTTATCTTTCTGGATTATCTTCGTTACACATAATTAACATGTTTTTCTAACGATACATAGATACAGAGAAATTGGGTTAAAAAAGTAATTATATGAATAAAACACATAAACCTAGTTCTATAATATTTAAAACTTTTCACTTAAATATGTATAAAAAGTTAATTAATTAGCACTCTTCTTACAAACTTTTTCTTATAAATTGTACTAATGATTGTAACTATGTTACTGAATAATAAAAGTAAAAGACTACCTAAAATATTTATTTATTTATGTACACACAAAATACAAAAAAAAGGAAAATACATAAAAAGAATAGAAGAGCACAAAGGTACTGCTTATTTCATAAGAAATCTCTTCCAGCAGACCTGCGAGAGGAAAGTTTAATATCGTAATTAGACGCTTGATGTAAGTAAATAAGCCATTGGAAAAATAGAAATAATATAAAAAACGAAAGGAAAATGTTGGTGTTTGATAGTAGCTCGTACTATCACTGTTCTTATTATTGTTTTATTAGTCATATCATTCACGTCACTGCATTTTGAACTTTAACACTGTCATAACTAGTCATAAAGTATTTTATCGTGATCATGATTATCGTACTGACTGTACTCGTCAGCTGTTCATCGTGTTACGACTATTGGAACAAGTTACGTAGGTAATGTAGGAAACGGTACATTATTACTATGATTATGATTATACACGGCGCACGTGTTATCTTATTTTTATGATCATGAGACTTTATTCACGTGCATATTCCGGGTGTGCGATCAGCGAGTTTGGATTGGGCCTTTATTAATGAGCATTGCATATTTTATGTCTATCTAGTGACCCGCCCCGGCTTCGCACGGCTGCAAAAAAGGTATTAAAACCTTCCTCTTGAATCACTGAAACCGCATCAAAATCCGTTGCGTAGTTTTAAAGATTTAAGCATACAAAGGGACAGGGACAGAGAAAGCGACTTTGTTTTATACTATGTAGTGATAAAGTGTTCAATTATTCAATATAAAATATTTTTCTAATGTATGATGCATTAAATATTATTGCGGTTCCAGCTGGAAATATGAAACCCCTATAACGCAGATCTACTAAGTCATTTTACCCGGAGAGTACCTATACTAAGGTCACGTATGCACTGACTAAACTAAGCGCTAAGCAAGTCATCTGATGCTTAGGCTGAGATTCAGAGACGAGTCTAAGCTTGAACTTACACTTCCATCTGTCAAAATCAACGACTTACCCTTAAATTTGTATTCAGAGACGTTCGGAACACGTCTTAAACTTAGCGTGAACTAAGATAAGCCAAGTAGTCAATATCGACTACTTAAGACGGAACTAGCGCCACCAAGTGGGCTAAGGTGTAACTAATTTAAATTTTGTGTTTGTTACTTATGGCATCATCTTGGAGGAATCTGTAACGATGCTCTAATTGGTAATTTTAAATAAATGTTAAGCTATTCAAAAACAATGTTGTGCTTAATTTATTCCTGCCAGTAATTCATTAATAATTATGTAAAGAACAATAAACTTACTTTCTTGGCATCTCGGCGAGTTATTTTAAGCCCTTGTTATTTCGGCCCACAGGATCGATTTCTTGCCCGTCGGGGCCGCGGATTTTTGTACTAGATTACGTGGCCTCGGCGCAAGGGCAAAGAAGGAACATGGGTTCGGTTTTTAGTCAGTAGAAGTCTGACACTCCCCTTCGCTCTGCCCAAGGGCGGGGGGGGGGGGGGGGGGGGGGTCATTCGATGATTTTCCACCCACCAAAAAAAAAAAAAGGATCGATTTCTTTTTATTGTAATCTGCGTCCGTTTTCTTCGATTCCAATATCGCGGCATGTGGACCAATTAACTCTTTTAGAAATTCTTTTTCGTAAGATGAAAAGGGAGCCTTTCTAGCAGCCATTATACCGTATCTTCGCTCACTTGTCAAACTTTCATAACTCCCGCGGTTTACAAAGAGGTTGTAACATAAATAAATAGGTTTGTGTCTCAAATATTTTGTTTCACTCACTCCAATAGCATTTTGTATATATTGCGATCCTGCTTCAATTTTTATTTACGCCTGGCTACACAGTTTCATAAAAACCGTAACTCACCGACGAACATTTTGCTTTTAAAAATGGCCATAGAGAAGAGAGTGTAAGCTTAGCTAAGACCGACGTAAGTTTGACGGGGACTGTGTCTCTGAATACAAATTTCTAAGATGCGCTTAGCCACGACTTGGCTTAGAGCGGTCTTCGCCCGTCTTATGTTCTTGTCTCTGAATCTCAGCCTTAGGCTGAGATTCAGAGACCGCTCTAAGCCAAGTCGTGGCTAAGCGCATCTTAGAAATTTGTATTCAGAGACACAGTCCCCGTCAAACTTACGTCGGTCTTAGCTAAGCTTACACTCTCTTCTCTATGGCCATTTTTAAAAGCAAAATGTTCGTCGGTGAGTTACGGTTTTTATGAAACTGTGTAGCCAGGCGTAAATAAAAATTGAAGCAGGATCGCAATATATACAAAATGCTATTGGAGTGAGTGAAACAAAATATTTGAGACACAAACCTATTTATTTATGTTACAACCTCTTTGTAAACCGCGGGAGTTATGAAAGTTTGACAAGTGAGCGAAGATACGGTATAATGGCTGCTAGAAAGGCTCCCTTTTCATCTTACGAAAAAGAATTTCTAAAATAGTTAATTGGTCCACATGCCGCGATATTGGAATCGAAGAAAACGGACGCAGATTACAATAAAAAGAAATCGATCCTTTTTTTTTTTTGGTGGGTGGAAAGTCATCGAATGACCCCCCCCCCCCCCCCCCCCGCTCTTGGGCAGAGCGAAGGGGAGTGTCAGACTTCTACTGACTAAAAACCGAACCCATGTTCCTTCTTTGCCCTTGCGCCGAGGCCACGTCATCTAGTACAAAAATCAGCGGCCCCGACGGGCAAGAAATCGATCCTGTGGGCCGAAATAACAAGGGCATATAATAACTCGCCGAGATGCCAAGAAGTAAGTTTATTGTTCTTTACATAATTATTAATGAATTACTGGGAGGAATAAATTAAGCACAACATTGTTTTTGAATAGCTTAACATTTATTTACCTATTTATTTAAAATTACCAATTAGAGCATCGTTACAGATTCCTCCAAGATGATGCCGTAGGTAACAAACACAAAATTTAAATTAGTTACACCTTAGCCCACTTGGTGGCGCTAGTTCCGTCTTAAGTAGTCGATATTGACTACTTGGCTTATCTTAGTTCACGCTAAGTTTAAGACGTGTTCCGAACGTCTCTGAATACAAATTTAAGGGTAAGTCGTTGATTTTGACAGATGGAAGTGTAAGTTCAAGCTTAGACTCGTCTCTGAATCTCAGCCTTAGCGCCTAGCTAGAGCGAGTCGAGAAGTAAAACAAACTAAGGAAGAGAATTGTTAGTGTGTTATTAGCCTAAGTCATTTATTACCTAGTGACAATTTTTTTTTGTTTCTTTTGCATTAGGTCCTTATCTATCAAGAAGTTCTGAAAAAACTTAACAATTGTATCAACAGATTCCGATAAAAATACGATATATATTGAACTACCTTAATAAAATACATGGGTTACGATGGGTCATGGGCTCATGGCGGTATATCTATTGGCAAATAAGACCCCCAAAAAGAAAATCTCAGAGGCATTGTCCGAATTGTCGAGCAATGTGCAATTTTTGGCAATTTTCTCGACCCTTGTTATACGAAACAATATATTATTATTATAATGTAGGGTAACACCCTTTGAAGAATACAGCCCTTTTGAAAGAGATACCACGGCCTCGACACAAAGGGCTAAGAAGAAACATGGGTGATTTTTAGTCAGTAGAAGTCTGACACTCAGTCTGTCTGTCTGAGTCATTTAATGATTTCCCAACCTCCAAAAAAAAGAATACAGCTCTGATATTTAGAGCTGTTTTTTACCCGACTACGGCGAAGCCCAAAAGGAGGGTTATTCTAAAGTGTATTCTCGTAAGTTGGGAATAATGTTATCATTTTAAGAAATCTAGCTGACTATTTTAAATAAACAATAACAATAAACAATATTTATTTGTTCAAGACTTAAACCTATTACAATTATTGAACCTTAATTAGACTTAATTTAGTGGCAAGATACAAGACAAGTGCAACTGGGCTTAAACTAGGAGGACTCCTGTGCTATAAGCACCAGTTACTTCCGTCACCACCATGATCGAGCTGCCATTACAAGTGTGATGCGGTGCAAATATAAGTAGCTATAGTATTCAATATCATTACTTTGTTTATACTATCGTTCGTGTGTGTGAAAACATATTGTGTGAGGGAGCGTGTGTGTGTGTAAGTGTGTGTGCGTGTGTAAGTGTGTGTGTGTGTAAGTGTGCGTGTGTGTGTATGTGTGTGTGCGTGTGTGTTTACGTTTATGAATGGGCACTAAGCGGATTTTATTTTATACTTTTTAATAAATTTTCGGTATCTCCATAATTTTGAGTGAGAAGGAAGTTATCTATGGTAAGTTTTAGTTTCTTTAGCGGTAAGTTATGCAACTGTGTATGTTTACTTATTTTATAAAGGTATGGGCCCATGTAGCATGGTTGTCTCCTGAAGAAAAAATGCGGAAGTTGATGAAGCACGAGTCCCTGGGTTAGAATTTCTCAGTAGCACCCAAGCAGTTTGGCTTCTAACCCCGTTGATGGCAATATCCTCACCCCCATTATACTCGTAGGCAAATAACTTGACACAAATTGGATCGTTCTGCGCAGGTTCTCTGCTTGATTTGTATGGGACGTCGGAAAAACGACTACTGCGCAGGTTCAACTTATATGCCGCGTGGTATACTAAGCTTAGTTTGTTTTTTGGGATGGAACTTAAATACCTATAACTGGCGAATTGAAGTTGTACCTACTATTATGTACAACTGAAGGCCTGTACCGAGCCCTTCGGCGATTACAAGCGTGTTACATTACTGATATTTTGAAAAATGTGAGATAAAAAAAACCCCATTGTTTTTCCACAATATCGCTTTTGAATGTACCTAAGACAGTACAATATGGGTCAAAAAGAGTGACCCACATGTATACGTAGTTACCTTAGTCAACTGCCTATCAAACAAACTTTCAACAATACCTTTAATGGTCTGACACGACTGCACTTTCATAAATGAGTAATGATGTGTTTGATAGGTCTTTATGCCATGATTATGCGTAAATAGGCACATTTGATATGTTAATAGGTACGTCATAAAATCGGTTTTAGCTAGTACCTACCAACTGGGTTGTAGGGTTCAGATAGACAGTTCGTTAGGCCTCAGCCTCGAATTTTGCGGGCAGCGGGGCGGCGGCGGCGGCGGCACGGGATCGGCAGGATCTTATGCGTACAATCAAATGGACCGGTTCTCGAAAACAGCGGCGCGGGAGCGGGCAACGAGCGGTGCACTCCATACAAGCCGCGCCGCCGCCGCCGCCGCCCGCTGCCCGCAAAATTCGAGGCTGAGGCCTCAGGGGGGTAAGTTACGCGCAGAACCGGAAAGTGTGTCAGGACTTCAGGAGAAAGGGGGAGACCTATACTCAGCAGTGGATGAGTCAAGGTTAATATTATGATGATGAAGATATTGAACAGCTAAAGAAGCACTTGTTAAAACATTTATTCTGCTTAACTATGCAAAATTTTCACCATTACGTATGGCAAAATACAAACAATGCACAATAAGTTGAGCTGATGTTTGCAATGTTTTTAATGCCAGAATAAATAATAAACTAGTCTTTTTTACTGCGTAATGTTACGAAGATAATGAGTAGAGAAAGCGTGGCAATGTTTATTGAACAGTATTATTGTAAGAAAAACTAATAAAATGTACAAGTTATACATTGTAATCTTATCTTTACAATGATAGTATTAGACAACAACAAAGAATTAAATTAAGGACCTAATAATGCTTAAATTAAAACAGGAATACACATTAATATTCCGAAGTCTTTAGCATAATATTTTATGATGTATTTAAAAGTCTGGCTTACTTATTGAATGTCCAACTAAAAAGCAGCATGAACCATGATTCATGAATGTTAATCAGAAGAAAACATCGTAAGGACAAGCTTACCAACCGAGTAAACGTATTTTGGGGTCACAAACATACCGAATTATGGTTAAACACAAACTGTTTGCCTACCCTGTGGTCAGCTTTGTCAGCACAAAGGACGTGTTGTCATTGTCATACAGTACATGATAGGGTTAATTCACTTATTTGGCACTCAGCATAAATGTACAGGCTACCTTTATGCTAATTATGGCATTTTGACATTATGTACAAGTAAGCATCATCGTGGATCGCAGTATAGTATACTATAGGGAACTGGTAAAATGCAAGCATATTTTTTTACCCGACTACGTCAAAGCCAAAGGAGGGTTATGATTTTTTCCCTTTGTGTGTCCCTCTGCTGGGCAAAATAAATCTCTTTCTTTTGTGATCTTTGGCCATGTTTGACTAGCAATCAACATCAGAGCATTTCTTAAAACTAATTATTACAAAAAAAGCTATACTCAATTTCGGGTCTGAAACCAAAGGCTTAATATTCCAACCCTTGAAATAGGAGGTCCGTCAAATTAAGACATTAAATCATCAAGTAAATCCGGGTCAAGCTATCAAAGTTATAATACGATTTTCATCTCAATTTCAACTAGTTAAAGTTTGGCATAGATAGTCCCTTATGTCAAAATTTACCTTAACTTCGTTTGAGATAAACGAACAATATTCTCCGTTCGATGGCAGTATGCCAAAAGTTAGCAGTTCGATGTCAAGTTAGTACACGAACGCGATAAACTAGGTTCAGTAACAAAACTTTGTATGACAATGTAGTATTAGGTGAACCCATATTCCGATAGATATAATAGGTATCTATCGGGTTTAACTTGGAAGAAGAAGACATACTGCGCTGTAGCCAAGTAAATTGGGATAAGGGAAGAGATTGATGAAAATGATGACGATATCAGAGTGATTTTATTAACTAGAACGGTATAAGAAATTCTGAATTCGTCAGAAATCATACACACAAGAATTTTCGCGTGTTCTGTAGGACCATGAAACTGAACAACTTTTGTTCTACGACAAGTCTCATGTAAAAGGGGGCGAGCCAATCGCCATTAAGCGAGCACAAATCCAGACTCCGTGGCTTCTACCTGAGAAATTTCACATGGAAAACGTAATCCCTTAGAAATAGGATGTGAAAATGGAAATTTCAAAATTGTACCACAGTGCACCTTATTTTCAGTGCATTTTACATACGAGTACCTATGAAGTATGAAAGTTGGATTAGTGCCAGACGTGGAAGTAAGCCTTTAAACCGCAAAAAGACAGACAGTTTTAGACTAGGATTTTGAAAAGCTGTTTTACGAATGTCTGCATTCGCCTTATGTTTGTGAGTGGGATTTTAAGGGTATTTGAAATACACGACACGTGTAGTAGAATAATGCCTTGCATGTTAGGTTGAGAACAAATTCTGATTGTATTTTATCAACTAGAGTTGATTTTAAAGTATGTAATAAATCGTATCAATAATTTTTCTTAATTTAATTTTCTTCAGGTCGTCGGAATACTTCTCATTAAGTATTCGTCATCGAAAATATCACAGTGTAAAACCAAAATCGTAGACAAAACACATTTTCATTAGTCAACGTCGCGTTTTCGAAATAATTGCTTTTAAAGTAAAAGTAAACACGCGATTGCCACCGAAAACTGATACAATTACAGGGCTTGCAAAACATAATTAAGATCAGATATTACTTTCTCCTTTTTTCGTCCAAATAAGTGCATGACAATCAAAGTCAGATGCAGTTCACGATAAAATGAGGTCGATTTTTGCCAAATTGCAAAAAACTGGGTGCTCGAGTTTACATCACTTTCTTTACCGGCTATAATTATGCGTCAGGATCAACATTTTATAGGTGTGTACGTGCTTTCTGAAAGTACGTGATTAAATTATGTTTTGGAATTTCCTGGTTAAAGAATTGAAATGTGCCTACTTAGCAAGACTTATGGAATGCTGATGATTATAAGAATATTGATGATTTTAAGAATTTGTCTGTGTGACATTTTGAAGGACATGGTGAATAAGTAAAGTATCAAAAATTATTTGTTGCTTACTATGCTGGAGTCGGCTCCCAGTCTAACCAAATGCAGTTGAATATCTGTATTTTACTTGCAGTTAGTAGGTGACTAATATAATCACCTTATACTAACTGGGTCCCTTGGTAAGACTGGCTGTCAGATTTTCGGGCACTGATTTGACTATCAAAGATAATATACAAAATTAAATGACCCGCGGAAGGCGCTCCGGGCGTCGGGGGCACGTGATGACTTCCGGCCACCGTAGACGCGGGCCTGTGGACGGTGAGTAACGGGCTAGCTCGGCGTCGGCCGGCAACAGACCGTGTCGGCCGACGCCCGTCGGGGCTGTGGATTATCGAAAGGATAATGCGGCTCCGACACAAGGGCGAAGAAGGAACATGGATTTGGTTTTTAGTCAGTAGAAGACACTCCCCTTCGCTCTGCCCAAGAGCGGGGGGGGGGGTTTTTCGATGATTTTCCATCCACCAAAAAAAAAGAAGATATACAAATGACAGCTGGGACCAAACGGGCCCAGTGGACCTGGAATATCTCAGTTGACTTAAACATAACTGGTGAAATATGGGTGTAGGTATTTTTATGTTGGTACACCTCTGCCTAATCTTTTAACGATTATAGCCGTGATGCTTTGGTCAACTCACCGAAACCGATGGTTCATTCAATGGGTCGTGCACGCCTACACAACGCGAATCAACCTATTCACTCGAGACTCGAAGGTTCCGGGTCCATCTTTGTATGATCTCTACATAATACTTTTCAACGTAACAGCTACACGCAAAATAAGTGAAAGTTGCTACAAACATAAAAGTTGTTAGCTTATAATAAGAATAATATTATTGATACTTAAAAAATGGTCCACTCGTTATGCAAATTTGAGTACTGGTAACTTTCAAAAAAACTACTTTTAGTACAACCAGTAAAAGTTTCATAATTGAAAGAAGAAGAATATTGACTTTCTTTTAATTTAAGTTTTACAATATTCTAATTTAATAAACGCTGATTGTTTTAAAGTCAGTATATTGATTTTTTGGAGATGAACTATGTAGTTATCATTTCATTTTCTATCTGTAAGGCTGTTATTCCATTATTTTCAATTAATCAGACTATTAAATATTACTCTTTGATGGTTTTTGTTAACTTACTAATTTAGGAAATAGCCATAACTTAAGTACTCAATAGGTTCATCACAATATAGTCTAAATATTCTATCGTATGAATATTTAAATTGTTATTCTTGTAGACGTTAAGGTTTTATTTAGAACATGAAGTCTTTTCCTCAAGGGTCCTCCCTAGAGTCACAGATACTTTTTCACCCTTTTCAAATAAGCCCAAAGACCGATCAATCTTTGAATTTCAATTTCAAACTTTTTACGTTTAATCTTCCGAATATAGTAAGATTTATAACTGATTTCTCGAGTTCAATATCTTTAGCATTTTCTGAACATTGTCCATTTCCATGTACCTACACATAGGGTATGTTTAGGTACATGGACCATAATTACTCTGTGAAAATGATTGTAAAAATTTACTGTTTGCATTGTAATGCCAATTAGTCAATTATCACTGATTTGCCTATTGTTTGGAAGATGGTAATTACTGGCGATACCTTCATATTTATTGTTTCTTAGTATTCTGAGGGCTATTGAGATACTTTATTGAATGGAAACCATTATAATATATAATAGGTATGCTCTTCAAGAGCCTAAGGCACGTTTTTGCTAACTTTAAAGTTGGGTACCCTTAGCGAAATATATTTTAAATTACGTAAATAAATCAAAGATATAACAGGAATCTCTAATCTAGGTCATAATATCTTTCTTCACTCGTAATTAATAGCCTGGAAGTTATTCCGCCATTTAGAATCCAATTGAAAATTACAATAGAATTTGACATTTAATCTTACCAAATTCTTTAAAAGATTATTTTATTTTCTAGTGACTAATGTTTTTATTAAATTCATTCATCTTGCCGACTATTTCCTATTAATATATTAAATTATGTGAATCAATTCAAATGAATATGCCAATTTGTTCACTATGATTTTATGATGTGTCAACTTGTAAATTCGCTATTTAATTTGCATATCAAAGATCCTTTCGGCAATATTAATATAATTTATCGCCAGTTTTGGAGCATATACCACGTTTCTAGCCCATATTCGCAGCTTCCGATGATCGTTTAGCATATTGTTCGCATAAAATTATTCGAACTAGCTACCACGAGCCAATATTTTTAAGCTACCAATTTATTTACTATGTGAGTTATTGGAGATGTTTTTTTTCTATGTGGTTGATTATCTTAAAAGTAAATCGTAAGATGAGTAAAATATAACAAAAATATTTTTAGCTTACAAATAAATTCTATGATATCAAAATTGGTAACTTACCTAAAATAAAATTCCTAAACCAAATAAAAATTATGAAGAATGAAGAAAAACTGAAACCTCACGAAAGTATTTCCGCGACACTAATCACTCCCGACTCCGGCGCAACCGAAGCGCCGCGCTTGCCAAATGCGACTGCGCGAACGAGCGTCGCCGAAACTTTACGACAACTTATGACAGCTTACCTTCACACGACGAAGGGTGGGTCTCTGTGTTATGCGTACAATTTCCACTGTGATTACGCTTATGTAAGATAATTAGCACGCAGAATGGTCCGATGGCGTTTTTTCGTACGCGTTTATTACGTGAGAGCGGCGTTTTTTTTTGGAGAGGCCAGAAAGTAACATTATGATATTTAGCTGTGTTTTTGATGTTTGTGATGCTTTATTCACGTTTCAATTTTCTTTCGATAGCGTTTTCAGTAGAGACAAAGGTTTGGAGGCGTTCCTAGTGGCCATAATCAGAGGATATGACTGTAAAAATGCAGCGTAAAACACGGCTAGAAGCAGAAGATAAAGAAATTCCAAAAAAATGTAAAAGAAATGTATTTTAATATAATAGATTCTGATTTCTGTTTATTTTCAGTTTTGAGTTCAAATACATAAAACGTATTTTGAAATATTCGCTTCAATCATCTAATTGGTGGATACATTTTTATCTTCCCTTGACCAAGCCAAAAGGCACTTTTTCTCCGAGTCATTGCGATAACTTTTGTACTATATCATACCGACCTTTCAGTTACGGAGATGTTGGGTGCCAAAGTCCAATTGTAATACAAGATTTTCTTATATCTTTACTTTAAATATCTCCATGACCCCTGTCCTAAATATATCCTACAACGCAAGTTTTAAGTGCGTCGCATTGAATTTATTAATATTTTCATATTTTTTCTAACTCATGTATTATTTGTCATTGTTTGTGTTGATGTTTAAAACAATTATTAGCAATGCTAATTTTCCTTTAATTTCAAACTTTTCATGTCCTAATTTTTTGCTAGCCTATACCAATGTTACTTTATGTAAATAAAAGTTTTAATAAGTGTTACACAACACACACCTCAAAGTGACAAATTCACTGTAGTTTTTATTAAGTTGAATTGTTTATCTATAAAATCCTACCGTAAAACGTGCGTTTTCACCACAAAAAAGGTTTTTTGCTTAGTTATTTAGTTCAATGTACATAATGATGAAGTATACGTTTGTACCTGGTTCCTTTTTGATACTAGTTTGGTTTATTTTTTTCATCATCATCGGGGTGTTTGTCTGCATCCAGTACGTCTGTCATCTTCATCACCATTATCAGCCTATAATGTTCCCAGCGCAGGGACTCAGGCCTCCTCTCTGAGAGGGAAGGCAATAATCCACCACACGGGCCCAGTGTTGGTTGATAGATGTCACATGTCTTTGAATTGTTTGGTTCTAAGACATAATAATATTTGACACTCATCTCTCATCATGGTCTACCACAATTGAGTTGTTCAAACGCCATAGACCAAAAAAATCTAACTAGTCCGTATGTTAGAATATCGAAAAATATATCACGAAAATAAAACGTGTCAAAGATCATGAATTAAACTTTGTGACGTCACACGACTTTTCGGAGCACTGTATCGACTTCATTTTGTTTACGTGACAAAAATATGTGTCTATTATTTTTTGAGAATCTATCTTACGGACTAATTAGATTATAATTTTGGTGAAATAATACTCTATTATTATTTTTTGGAATACAAAAAGATGTATGCATTTATGACTTACAGAAATTGTTCATTTCCTCTGCTCTGTCTGGGCCTAGCCAAGTAATCAGTTCTATCGTTTTCACCTAATGTGTCACCGTCATTTGATAGCTACATATCTCAATGGTTCTTTTGTCCAGCCAGGCCAGCCACTCTTGGTGACAAGTGACAGGCGTCCACTATTCGTATAAATTGTTTTTATTTGCAAAACTAGCTGTTATCCTCGAACTTCGTTCGCGTGAAATTGTCGTAGTAAAACACTTCTTCCTTTTAATGTGTTAACGGTTTAGGTTCTTTTTGCACAGTACCTACCATAACCTTTTATTTTAAAAATAAAAGCCTAATTTATTTCTTTTAAAATCCGCTATCTGCCAGTAAACATCCTAACTAAATGGTTCCGCGAAACTCAAACTCGGACATCATTCTATGTCAAAGTCCCTTACCATGGGATGCCCTCAGGGTTCGGTTATGGGTCCGTATGTATGGAACGTAGGCTTCGATGACTTCCTCGCGATTCCACTTCCATGCGGCTGTTCATTAACCGGTTACGCGGACGACGGCCTGCTGCTCATTCAGTCAAGTACTCGGGCTGGACTCGAAACTTTGGCTGACACTTGCCTAAAATTAATATCCCAGTGGGGTGATCGTAACCGTCTGACCTTTGCACCACATAAAACTTATCAACTTCTTTTAAAAGGTAATCTTAAATCATGGCCTAGTTAGGTAGTAGTAATTTAATAACGTTCCCGTGAAAAAGAAGGAGTCTGTATGCTACCTTGGGTTTGTCTTAGAGAGGAATTTTTCATTCATTGAACACATAAAAACAGTCGGTGAAAAAGCTAAAAAGAACTTTTATGCTTTAACGAGAATATCCAAATCTACATGGGGTTTATCATTTTTAACTCTAAAGACGATCTATGGGGCTACTTACTTGGGGTGTATGTGCTACGGGGCACCAGTTTGGGCCGATAGGGCCACCATTGGAGCGGTACGACGTAAATTACTTCAAAGCCAGCGGTTGGCTTTGATTTTCTTGTGTAAAGCGTATAGGACGGTTAGTACTGAAGCCTTACCGGTACTGGCAGGGGTACTTCCAGTCGATCTTGAAGTACAGCGCCGTGCTTCAATGTACTACTGCGCACGAGAGATCGCGGACACAGACTTTTTAACGCAACGTGACCGTGCTAAAATAGCTAGATTACTTAAACCACAGACTGACGTCTGGGAGGAACTTTTGTCTGAATGGCAATGTAGGTGGGATAATTCCATCAAGGGCCGACATCTTCACCAGTTCTTTCCATCCGTTCGTGAGCGGCTGGCCAGGACATGGCTGGAGGTGGATCACTGTGTCGCCCAATTTCTCACAGGTCATGGTAACTTTAAGAGTAAATTATTTTCCTTCAAGCTTGTTGAGTCGCCTTTTTGTCAATGTTCTACATCTGACTGCGAATTTGAACAAACTGCACATCACATTTTATGGGAGTGTAGTCTTTGGCAGAATGAACGTAATATTATGTTAAATAGTGTACAGGTTACATCCGGAGTTATTTACTATACGGACCTTGTAGAAACTAGAACAAATTTCCGTGCGTTCAAGCAATTTTGTCATACCTATTATTGGAATCAAATATAACAGCTCACAACTTAGGACCCAGTAATATTAATGACAATAATATCCGTGGTGCTAGGCAACTGGGCTTATCTCAGTTGTATACGTCCCTGTGTGCCTATTGGCCTTGTTCTGTTCTGTCTCCTGCTGATATGGAGGGAAGTGGAAACTATGTTTTTTCCTACTCCTCCGCTATTCTTTTCTGATTAATTTCGTTGCGGGATCCAAGACAGTTAAATCATTTCTCTGGGACTTCGTCGAGCTTCATTGTCTCGGCGCTTTTCTTGTGGTCGCCACTGTTGATTCTGGCTAACAGGAGTTACAGTGGTTTGGGAATAGTGTGGCGGGCTTGTCCCAATTCAAAAAAACATCCTAACTAAAAGGTTAAAAAAACCGGCCAAGTGCGAGTCGGACTCGCGCACCGAGGGTTCCGTAAAAAAAATATATTATGTGATGTAACTAAAAATTTATGGTTTTCGTAATTATTCCTTTATCTATGCTATAAGACGTTGCTTCGTACCAAATTTCAAGATTCTGAGTTCACGGGAAGTACCCTGTAGGTTTTGATTCCCTTGCGAGTGTCGAAAATTTGCGGCATAAACGGGAGTATCTTGATGTAACTAAAAATTTATGGTTTTCGTAATTATTCCTTTATCTATGCTATAAGACGTTGCTTCGTACCAAATTTCAAGATTCTGAGTTCACGGGAAGTACCCTGTAGGTTTTGATTCCCTTGCGAGTGTCGAAAATTTGCGGCATAAACGGGAGTATCTTTTGATCGCGTTGACTTAGAAGTTTGATTTTTTCACAGCTCCAAGAGACCATAGACTTGAGTATTTGATATGAATTTCAGCTTGATACCTCCACGCGTTCCTGAGAAAAAAGGTCTTGACAGACAGACAGACAGACAGACGGACAACAAAGTGATCCTATAAGGGTTCCGTTTTTTCCTTTTGCGGTACGGAACCCTAAAAACGAACAAACTTATAGACAAAACTAATAAAAATTTATTGATTGGGATCAATTTCTCAGCAGGATATAGGTAATGCTACGTCATATCATTAAATCCTACGTAACTAATTTATAATAATGTGAAGCTTCAGAATAGAAAATATTATTTACCTTGATTATAAATCATTACGATTTTACATCAATCACGTATCCATACTAAATAAGCAGTGGATTTATTTCAATTCGTATAAATATTTATTTTTGTTTTGAATATTAAATACCTACTTTTTTTTTTTTTTTTTTATTAATATAGTTGTTCTTTATTGAAATAATTATAAATAGAATTCACACACACACACAGTAAAATTAAAATTAAAACATTCAAAAAGTTTACAAAAAACCTTACGTCAATAAAAGTCCCTAGACGTTCCCGGCGCAAAGGAGCCCATGACACTTGCAGCGTTTCCGCGCTGAATTGCCAGGGCTAGCCTCTGCACCAGGAAAGAGCCAGAGCGTGGGTCACCGCCCCTCTCTCTTACATTATTTATTTGTGAAGCTATCTAAAACCTGTTTGAGGATTTACAAGTCGACAAAAATAATTGCAACTGTTTGAGTTTTTTGCTACTGTTACTTATGTTTCTCAAATGATTTATCGCACCTTTCATTTGAAGATGTTATTAATTTATAAACCCACATATTTTCTTCAAAGTAAATCCTAATCCTAACTAATATTATAAATGCGAAAGTAACTCTGTCTGTCTGTCTTTGCTTCACGCCTAAACTACTGAACCGATTTGTGTGAAATTTGGTACAGACATAGTTTAGAACTTGAGAAAGGACATAGTTTTTTTTTTCGCGAGATAAACCAAAAATCTGCCGGAAGTCACTATTCCACGCGAACGAAGTCGCGGGCAAAAGCTAGTAAAACATAAATCTGTATTGTTTTCTTCCATCTACTGATATTTATAATGCTTTCAACCCAGCCACATGCAGTTAAACATTATGGTCAAAAAAACTATTTTTTGAAAATTAATTTAAAAAAAAAACAGCCGGGACCATAGGTACCTCAACGTGCTTTCTGAGTCCCGGAAGAAACTCGGTATGCAACCTTGGCAAGCGTGGCTTAACCTAAAGATTGACCCCAGCAAGTCTAATTATGTACATAAAACAGTGTCATCCTTCTTTACATATTATTATGTAAGACAAAGGCCAAGGTACCCGTAAAACCGACAAATAAAAACCGGCCAAGAGCGCGTCGGCCCACGCTCAGTGTAGGGTTCCGTAGTTTCCCGTCCGTCACAATAAGTGTTCCCACTTAAAACTGTTGTTTCCATCCAAGTTCAAAATGATTTTCCTAGAAAGTCCTTATAAAGTTCTACTTTTTAGATTTTTTTCATATTTTCTAAACTTATGTGTTTTTACTTTTGGAGCGATTATTTCCGAAATTATTGACATTATCAAAAAATTATTTTAGTAAACCCCTATTCATTTTTAAATACCTTTCCAACAATATTACAATTCACACGTTAGGGTTGAAATAAAAAAAAACAAAACACTTCCCACTTTACATAAAGGGGGGCTACCCTAATAAAACATTTTTTTTCCAATTTTTATTTTACCACTTTGTCGGCGTGATTGATACACATATTGGTACCAAATTTCAGCTTTCTAGTGCTAACGGTCACAGAGATTAAGCGAGGACGTACGGACGGACAGACAGACAGACATATGGCGAAACTATAAGGGTTCCCAGTTGACTAACCATAAAAAGCTGTAGTAAAGTAAACTACCGTTTTTTTTATGTTGGTCTATCATCAATTGACTCCTCCCGTTCTGGGCAGAGCAGTAGAACACTCCCTGTGTTCTACTGACTAAAAACGATATATTATGTTCCTTCTAAGCCCTTTGTGTCGAGGCGCCGGATGTTACCGGCGGCGAGTGCTGTGGATGCGGGGGCGTGCGGCGGCGCGTGCCGTGGCGATGGGTGCGCGGGGCTCCGGGTCGCGAGGCTGCGGTTGCGCGTTGCGGCGTGCATTCGTTTTCGTGATTCGGGGTCTCGTGCATTCGTTGTTGCGGTGTGCGTCGCTGCGTGCTTTCGTGCTCGCAGTGTTCGTTGTTGGGGGCATTCGGTGGCGTGTGGTTCGGCGTGGTGGCTTTCGGAATGACGTATTGCACTCGTAGTTTCGTTCGTTTTTTTTTCTGACTTTCAAAAGTGCCTGTAATGGCTTAATTGAAATAAATGCTTTGAGTTTGAGTTTTGCAGCGGTATCTCTTTCGAACAAACTGCACCAACTTAAGTTTTCCCTATTGGAAACTGCGGAAGATAAACACAAGATTTTACGCGAAGGTCCTAGGATGTTTGTGTTTGGTATACAACTCTCAGCTCTCGGCGTTATGCAGTCGCTTCGTGTTTGTTCCGGCACGACTCCTGCGACAAAAGTGTTCCTTTATTGTTTGAATATAAGTAAAAAGAAGACAAAGAAATAACGTCACTGGGTGCTTTTTTTTTTGGTTGGTGTGAAATCATCAAATAACTACTCCGTCTTGGGCAGAGCGAAAGGGAGTATCAGACTTCAACTGACTAAAAACCACCCATGTTCCTTCTTAGCCCTTTAATTATGTCGAGGCCGCGGTATCTCTTTCGAACAACAAGCAGCCCCGACGGAACTGCATGAATGTTATGAATGTGGATGGGTATAAGAGTAGAGGAATACCAAAGAAACGATGGATGTACACGTCTTGTACAGTGTTAAGGCGGGGTTGCAGTAATTTTAAGATTTTTGAACCTATAAAAATCGAACTAAATACGAGTTTTTTAATAAATAAAAATCATTACATAAAAATTTAACATACTCTCTAGTAAATCGTAAAGATAGAAACGCGATTTAGAATGATCGGCTCGATACTTTTTTTTATCAAACATGACTCTAAATCACAATTTCAAACGTGTACTGCTAAGACATTTCATCATGAATTTATATGAAAGTTATATCAGTAGATAGAACTTTTTATTCTGAAGTAAATGATGAAAACAGATTGTATAATTTCTTTATAGTTTTTCTCCAAGAAGCAAAAATCAGTCAAAATTTAGGTATGGCGGGGGGCGAGGTCGTGCGTACACACGGCTACACATCAAGCTATACAAAACCAGTTAACCTTGGCCTCACTTTACTAGATCTTTTCGCACAATGAACGATCAGATTATACTGGTTTTGTATAGCTTGATGTGTAGCCGTGTGTACATAAAAACAAAGTACTGCAACCTCGCCTTAAGAATGCTATGGCCAGAAAAGAGGTGGCTCATGAGATGACGAGAAACATGAAAGTGACTTATTGTATAGGTATGGAAGAAGAAGACATGCTGGGCCGACCCCATATGAAGGGGATGAGGACAAGAGAATGATCCGCTTGCATGATATTTTTTTCGAATCAACTGTAACCTTCTTTGTATATTTAGAAACAAAGTGTATTAAATTGAGTGCACATAGAAAGTTTGGAAGTACTAATACTTTATAAATATACTATCTTTAAACAGTGGTTTATTTAACATTTACCTAGTAGGTATATTAAATTCTATCTACACTTACAACATTCGTCTTAGACTCTTAGTATATGCAAAACCCGAAACATGTGTATAGTCTTTTTATGTAAAGAACCTATGTAGGTGCATCAAATCTGGGTCATGATGACAAATCACAAAGTTAGAAGTTTGTTTACTCCCGCGCCGCCAGTGTCATCTTGCGCTCATTGATAAATAATAATTTGGCAGTACCTACCAAAACATGGTAAAATATTGGCAATAGGGAATATTCATTGTGGTGTCCTCACGCCTTGTCGTGTCCTGGCCCTCAGGAACACGGGAGTAGGTGTCCAAATTAATGTAAATACCAGTAAATATATTAAACTGTTTTTATTTCTATTAGCACACAACATGGGTACAGCAAGCTTAGAGCGGAAGAGAGTGTTGCCACTCATAGACAAATATTATAAAAATAAGTATTGCGTTCCAGTACACTTCAATATCCCCCTCACAAATTTAAACGCTGGGGTGGTTTCCTAATCCTAGTCGATTGTCTTATCCCTACTGTCTCATCAGCTACATTCTTATTTTCTACCTCCGTTAACACTAAATCTTTATTAACATAACTTTTTACAGGACTTGCAATCTCCGACATTGCAGTGTCAGAACTCTTGTATGTTGACTCAATAGGTGGTACATTTTTCTGACTAGGTAAACTTACAGAATTATCATTTTCTTTTACAATAGGTGGTAAGTATTCCTGAATAGGTGATGACAATGACACATCATTATCTTTAGAGTCACTTTGAATAGGGTTAGGAAACAAGTTATCTGATGCACGAATAATCTGATCTACATGTCTTTTCCAAATTAAATTATCTTCAGTCTTACACAAATAAGTTCTCTTGCCTAATACCTCATCTATTCTAGCTTTAACAATTTTTTTCTTATTGGGATATCTATAGTCTCTACAGTACACAATATCTCCTTCTACAAATTCTTCCTTCCTTTTTCCCTCAACTATCACTTTATTGCTATTTTTCTTATTATTAATTAACAAGTCAAATCTAGTTCTTAGTTTTCTTTGAAACATTAATTCAGATGGTGTCATACCTGTAGTTACATGAATTGAATTTCTATAATGAAAAAGATATCTGTTCATTAATGTTTCAAAAGATACATTATAATTATTTCTATCTTTCAATGATTTTAACAAAGATGACTTAAAATTTCTTACAGCATTTTCAGCAAAACCATTCGTAGCTGGGTGAAATGGAGGAGATGTTTCATGGTGAATACCATTCTTACTTAAAAATTCTGAAAACTCTTTACTACAGAAGGTAGCAGCATTATCTGTCACAACAAATCTAGGCAAACCAAACCTACTGAAGCATTCCCTAAACTTTTCTGCAGTTAATTTAGAATCTAAGTTTTTCATTATAAAAGCTTCTGGCCACTTGGAGTAAGTATCAATAATTAACAAAATCATTTTATTGTCAACAGGCCCTAGAAAATCTGCATGAACACGTTCATATGGGAAATTGGTCTTTGGCCATGAAATAACCATTGACTTTGGAGGTTCTGGTCTGGCTGACATACAAACATCACAAGTCTTTACAAAATTCTCAATATCACTGTCTAAACCAGGCCACCAAAAATAAGACCTTGCATTTGCTTTCATTTTGACTACCCCCTCATGAGTTGAATGTAATTCTTTTAATAAATGTAACTGTAACTTTTGAGGTATTACAACCCTGTAACCCCACATAATAACATTCTGATCAATGTACAATTCACTTTTTCTTTGAATAAATGCTTTTAAATTATTATTTTGTACCATGTTAGGAAAACCATACCTAATCATATTATACACTGAACTTAGTAATGTATCTTTTCTAGTCTCCGACCTCACAGTATGTAAATCAATAATATTCTGCTGTTCTACAAAATTAATGTAATCATACTCACTTTTATCCTGACTCTCACAATTTAATGGTAATCTAGACATACAGTCTGCTTTTACATTACTTGAACCTGAAATGTACTTAAATGTATAATCAAAGTTAGCTAGGTATAATAGACCATCTCTGCAACCTACCTGCAGCCATCTGTGGGAGACTTTTGTTCTCACCAAATAATGCCTGTAAAGGTTTGTGGTCAGACTCAAGTTCAAACTTCATACCTATTAAATATTGATAAAACTTATTTACTGCCCAATAAATAGCTAAAGCTTCTTTATGAATCATTGAGTACCCCTTTTCAGCCTTTGAATATACTCTTGAAATGAAACTAATAGGTCTATCAGAACCATCTGGCATTATATGGCTGAGCACAGCACCTATACCATTCTGAGACGCATCACATGAAAGTCTCAAGGGTAAATTTCTATTAAAATGCACTAAAATATTATCAGAAACTATCTCCTTTTTTATTTTTTCAAAGCTACTACTACAATCTTTTGACCATGAAAATTTCTTATCTTTTTGTAGCAAATCATAAATAGGTTTTAATGTCTGAGACAAATGTGGAACAAACTTAGAATAATAATTTACCATACCAATCCAAGACCTAACCTCACTTACATTGGTTGGTGGAGGCGCTTTCAAAATTGCCTCTAACTTTACTTTGTCCTTTTTTAATCCCTCCTTGGAAATAATGTGACCCAAATAATTAACTTCTTCTTGAAAAAATAAACATTTAGACTTATTTAACCTAATTCCTACCTTTTGAAATCTTTTCAAAACTTCCCTCAAATTATCTAGATGTTCTGAGTCATTACCCCTGTAATTAACACATCATCTATGAAATTGACTACTCCTTTAGCACCTAACAATACTTTTTCCATTTTTGCCTGAAAAATTGCACTAGCAGGCTTGGTACCATACGGAAGTCTTTTTATTTATAAATACCTTTTGGTGTCGACCAGGCTAGTAACTCACCTGTATCACTATCCACTAATAGATGATTAAAAGCGTTGCGAAGATCTAACTTTGTGAACCTTTCACCCCCTTGTAATGCTGTAAAAATATCTTCAATACGCGGTAAAGGATGGTTAATGTCTTCTAAATATTTATTTATAGTTATTTTATAATTAGCACATAACCTGAGACTACCATTTTCCTTGATAACAGGAACCAACGGTGTACCCCACTTGGAAGTTTCTACCTTCTCCAATACACCTTCCCTCACCAACTTATTTATTTCCTGATCCACTTTTTCCTTGAACGCATGTGGAACTGGTTTAGGTTTGTGAAATATAGGTTTAGTGTTCTCCTTTAAGTCTAATTTTATTTCTTCCCCTTTTATTACTCCTAGACCACTATTAAAAATTTCTGAGAACTCTTGTAACAAATTATCTAATTTACCCTTCTCCATTGTATTAATGGATAAAATTTCTTTGTTACTAAAATTAAATTTCTTTATTAAATCTCTACCCAGTAAAGTTTTGCTGCCATTTCTTACTACAAATAGTTCACCGTTAATTTCTATGTTCTGATACTGAATACATGCCTTAAATTTACCAACAGGCTTTATGATTTCACCATTGTATGTCCTTAACTCAACATGTGTTTCAATAATCTTTATGTTAGAAAATTTTTGCTTATATACTACTTCTGGAATACATGAGACCGCTGCCCCTGTGTCCAACTCCATGTCTATAGGTACATTATTAATGATACATTTAAAAATTATAGGTGAAATATAGTCTACATTTAAGTTAAAAATATCTAAATTTTCAGTACTATTATTACTTTCGTGTACATCAACAATATTTGTGGGCTTAGATTTACACACACTAGCTAAGTGTCCAACTTTTTTACAGATTTTACACTTATAAGATTTGTATTTGCACCGAGCAAATGAATGATTACCTTTTCCGCAATGAATGCACTTCAACCCCTCCGTCTCTGCTTGGCTCCGCTCCTTGTTTGTTATTTTCACTGCTTGTTTGTGACCTCCTTGGTTCCTCTGAGCTACTCTGTTTACTTGAGCCCTCTCCTGTAGTACGGATTCCTTGTTTAGCGCAATTTCAATTAATTCTTTTAGCTCCTTCTTTACATCTTCTTCACATAATCTTTCGTAAACTGGTCCTTGTTTCATTCCGGTTACAAATTTATCTTTAACTCTTTCTTCAACGTTATGAAAATTACAATCAGCCGCCGCCTGTCTGACACGAGCATACCATTTGGTGACGCACTCGCCTTCATCCTGCCTCATCCTGTCAAACGCAGTTCTTTTCCTATAGTATGATGTCCTAGGCTTGTAACGCATTTTGAGTGCTGCTTCCAGCTCTAAATATTTCTTTTGTTTCGGTAACATAGGATGCACAATGCTCTTCAAAACTTTATATGTTTTCTCGTCGATCATTGTCAGTAAAGTTGCCACTTGCCTTTCTGCTTCTATTGTGTTGGCTGTAAAATATTGCTCCAACCTCTCCAGAAAACAATCGATGTCTTCTCCTTCCGAAAATGGTTTAAGTGCGCCGGCATTCGACGCCATCGCCGCCATGACGATAAAATTTTTGCAATTTGCTTACTGAATTTCCGTAATCTCGTCGCCAAAATGTGGTGTCCTCACGCCTTGTCGTGTCCTGGCCCTCAGGAACACGGGAGTAGGTGTCCAAATTAATGTAAATACCAGTAAATATATTAAACTGTTTTTATTTCTATTAGCACACAACATGGGTACAGCAAGCTTAGAGCGGAAGAGAGTGTTGCCACTCATAGACAAATATTATAAAAATAAGTATTGCGTTCCAGTACACTTCATTCATGTTTTTCTTTTTTGTCTTAAATTAATAGTTTACTATTTTATAACGTAGAAAAAAATATTAATGGGCTTCAAAATACTCTAGATATTTTTAAAAATGAAATTTAAAACTTTCAAAAAAATTAAGCAGTTCAAACGCCGCCATTTTGCGCGCGCTTTGCGTGACGTCACATGACACGTCCAGTGGGTGTTTCACAGAACATTTATATACCCTAACGGGATACAATGTCGTGTCAGATGACGTCACATTTCGTTCGACGAATGGTGGCGCGTTTTGGAAGTTTGAATTTCGCTCCCTTATTTTGCACTTTTTGAATATTATTTTAGGGGTAAAAAAAAAAAAATCCTTTTCATTATAATATTACGATAATAAGTATTCGAGGAAAAAATATTTTAGGCCATTTCAAATTTTATGCATATTCCCTATTGTATTGTAATGAACTAATTACCATACAATTGCCAATATTTTTGGGACAAACTTTTGCATATTTTTTTTTTAATCGATTCAGTTACATTATTCTGAATAAACTATGTTAAGGTTTCGCATAATATACTAAACATAAGTGTTGTTGATGAGCAGCGGTGGCCCAGTGGTGTCGGCCCCGACTTATGAACAGCAGGTCGTGGGTTCGAACCCAGGCAGGCGCGTTACTTTGTGTAATTTATTTCATCACTGCTGCTCTCAAAACGGTGAAGGAAAACATCGTGAGGAAACAGATGTCTTAGAACCCAATAATTCAATAAAGACATGTGACATCTACCAATCCGCACTGGGCCCGCGTGGTAGATTATAGCCCATCCCTCTCCTAGAGAGGAGACCTGAGTCCCTGCAGTGGGAACATTATAGGCTGATGATGATGAATGTTGTTAGTATACAGGATGTAAACGAATTCTTCACGAAGCCGTCCACTAAACATTATGTACATTAAACTAAGTACCCCTATACCCGGTTAATGGCAACAGGGTCACTCACTATTATGTGGGACTTAAACATTACGGGCGAAATGAGGGTGTAACCTAACCGTTTGAGAATAAAAGGCGTGATTATTCAAGCATCATTACATGTCATACTTCCAGACAAAGCGATTGATGATATACGCTGTCTGTCAGTAAACTTATTAATGGTTTTAGAATTCGAATAAAAAGAAAATAAGTATATTGCCATTTAAAACCTTTATTTCATCCTTGTTGGGGACTTAATGAGTGGACTGTATGATTTTTGTAGGCGGTTGGTTTTTTGGCGTTGGAGGCAAGGTGTGTGTGTGGTGACTGCAATAAAAAACTCCTTTTCCTCTTAAATATAGATTTAATAAATGTGGGACCTTACAACACGCGTGGTTTCTTTACATATTTAGAAACTTGACAGCGACACAATCAAACCGATGTTGCTAATCTGTAAACGCTCTGTAGGTGTTACCAACAATCCATGCTGCAATATTATTTTCTTCAAGCGTAGTGAATAGTTGAAACCAGTGATAAAATCTAATACACAGCCCACTGATTCAAGTTACTGTTCTAAACTTAATCATAATTTATCTGAAAATCTCCAATCAAAGTTTGGTCCAGATGGGATCGTCCACTGGAAAGTTACGCATTAGATAAGTTTACAAGGACTAACTCCATTTACTCCAAATAAATGATAGTATTTAGTGGTACGGTAGGCCGCAAGTTACTGTTTACAAATCCAGTGTAAACTGGACTATTATTCAGTTGAAACTCTTTACTAAGCTAGATTAACTCAATGTCATGGTAGTGCGTCTTTGTCGTGTAGAAGGAGAAAGATTGTAACACAGTGCGTTGTTATAGTATTAGTTCATTGTGGGACCAACCACCAATACCAATTTTTGCCATTAACCACCGTTGCTTTGTTCTGGTGAAAGTAATAAAAACCTTTATTTTTGGGATGGCAACGATTTGAGAAGTTTCTAGTACAAATTAATAGTTGTACTAAAGCGAAACGGTGACCATTTGTTATACTGGACGGACTATTGACCTGGCTTAGAAACGAGAAGATAAACAAAGACAAATCTAATATTCGCGGTTTGCGAGTCGAGTATGAGGTTACCTCTCATAGTAGGCTATTGATGGCTAGTGCTGCCAACTACCAAAGTCTGTGACCAAAGTGATTATTTGAACATCGTAACAATAATGAAGTTACTTTCTAAGTTAATGTTAGTGCATGTGCATAACTGTTTAGTTAAAGAAGGCACACATTGTGAGGTAACCTAGGATTTACCTATGTCCAGGTTATCTCACAACATACCCTAGTAGTATGTAAATAACCTATTATTTATTTGTGGAAATATGAACAGATAAATATGACCATACAAACAAGGCAATGCAAAGTAGTGTCAACCTCAAAATATTCTTTCTTCTTCCGTCTTCATGGTTTCAAATTACCAATTCACACCAAGGCTCGTATTAGTACCTACGACATTCAAGACTCGAGCATTACACTTTAAATTATTTTCAAGCAATCAAATGTCTATAATCTAGTTTTAATTAGGTGCTGAGTAGGTATTACATTCTATACGAAGTTACGAATTACATTTGATGATGATGATGTTATGTTTTACGTGTTGTTTGCTATAAATTTTTTTTTTACTTTTCCCCACTCTCTTCTCTCTCTTTTCCCTACATCGTTCACACACAAACTGCCAGATCCGGAACAAACACCTGTAGGTCATACAAATATTTGTTTGCTGCAGGAATCGTAGCCGTGACACGCAGCGCATCAACCAGTCACTCAGTAGTCACTGTGCCAAGCGTGCCATCAAAATAAATTCGATAAATCTGGAAGTTTCTTACTGTTTTGACTTTTTTATTTTTTTTTGAGCAGAAAGGGAGTGTCAATCCGCAGCCCTGGCAGGCGTCGGCCCTGCAATGTTGTTGACATCTCTTGAGGCGAACGTGGAACGCGAACGCACCATCGACACGGCCTATCGTCGTCACTGCTTAACCTCAGGTACCATGACGTCTTAAATTTTACAGTCTTGTTTTATTATTATTGCAGTGTGGAAAAAAGTCAGACAGCCCGACTGTGCTATACAGGATATCTAGCACCATCTGCTCAGCAATCGGGTGCAAGCCCGCCGGGTTCGTGACAGCTATCAATGACACATTTCCCCGCTGGGGCCTACCTCCGTGATCTTTAATCATTACACCTCTTCCTTGACGTCATGGAAGAGAACTTAATATCCTCTCTATGAGATAAGAGTTACCTACTTGAACTGTAAAGGCCCATAAAATATATATGAGTGTAACAACTGACGATTATTTAAATATTATCTATGTTACGTAAGTCGGTCATTAAAGTCAGCTCTTAGAAGTGAAATAGAAAGTGAGACACGGTAGAGTAACACGAAATTCATAAGTAAATAACTAATTAATTAAACATAGCTCAGTGGGCTTGTATTTCATCAAATAAGATGATAATTATATAAGACTTTTAGACTGAAAGAGCTCGTCGGTAAATGATATCAGCCGCTCGTATCAATTTTCAAGTTTAAACTGCAGAAAGTATTAACTTTTGCCTGCGGCTTCAATAGCGTTTTTTTAAATTATTTTTCTGGTTCATATCTTTTTATAGGATAAGTAGGTCATATGCATTGATATATTAAAAGGAGGAAGATACGGTACGCGCTAACATCGCAATCAGAAAAACATGCACCGAAACTCACACATGATAGACAAGGACAGACATAAGAGCCGACGCTGTTGTGCGAGCGAAATCGCGTTAGCTGCGACTGCGTGCCACCTACAGGCAATCCCTTAGTTTAGTAGGACCATGTGCTGTGACTTAGTCCCGTATATAACTCACATTGATTACATCAATGATCCTATGATATTTTTTTTCGTAAACTGTTTTAAGATATTTTATAACTTTGCCCCAAAATGCGTCAAAATGAGTTCAGGCAGACTATTTATTTTATCGGAAAAAGTCAATCATCAGAACCCTTTGGTAAGTACACCACCACCAAATATTTTCTTACAAGTCTAAAATATTGTAACCGCTTTTTGTAAGTTCATTTTTTTCATTTCAATCTGCCAAATTCATGGTAACAAATAAGAAGAAGGTTTAAAACGAGAGTCGAGAAATTGACCTCTTTGTAGGTACATAAAAACAACGAATGCATAATTATGCAAATTCTGCTAATTAGGGTTACACAATCCCAAGTTTCTGGGATTTTTTGAATAAGTAATCAAGGAAAAGGTTTGCGTCACTTTGTTTAGAATAAAGAACATAATTTATATCATAAGGTAAAAAAATAAAATGTTTTTGTAAGTGAAATAACGAAAATTTATAGGAGTCTTAGTAACTTTTAACAAAATTTCAGTTGAGAGATTGCTACTGATTCATCGTTGTACAAACACCATCACAGCAAGCTACAATAGCCTCCTTTTTTATGGGATGTCGGAAATCATCAAATGACTCCTCCCACTCTGGGCAGAGCGGTAGGGAGTGTCAGACTTCTACTGACTACAAACCTACCATGTTCCTTCTTAGCTCTTTGTGTCCGAGGTCGTGGTATCTCTTTCGAATAACCCGCAGCTGCTTAAGCTCGTCAGGGGGCTTCATGGAGCTATCTGAAAGCCTTCCACCTGGACATGCTTTGCCGTGGCCAACTTGGAAATCTCTAAATAGACTCTGAACCCAAGTCAGCCGCGTAGCATACACAATTTCTTCAGATGGTGGTTCATGGATGGCTCAGATCTCAAGTGTGTAGGCGGCGTATCTCCACAGACAAAGACCCACCTTCCATCTTGCTGTGCATGTCCTGACACCTGCACACTTGACGATATTACGATTATGACTGCATCAGTGAGCCGAGTTCGAAGAGCTGGATTTTTGGTCAAATTTATTTAATGAAGATTTGCCATCGATACTCTAAGATGAAGAACAATCTGTCAATTTATTGCAAAAGCATTAGTTAGGTTGATTGGGAACCCGTCGGGGCTGCGGGTCCCGTCGGAGCTGCGGGTCCGGTACCGTCGGGGCTGTAGGTCCCGTCGGGGCTGCGGGTCCCGTCGGGGCTGTGGGTCCCGTCGGGGCTGTGGGTCCCGTCGGGGCTGCGGGTCCCGTCGGGGCTGTGGGTCCCGTCGGGGCTGTGGGTCCCGTCGGGGCTGTGGGTCCCGTCGGGGCTGTGGGTCCCGTCGGGGCTGCGGGTCCCGTCGGGGCTGCGAGTACCGTCGGGGCTGTGGGCTGTTCGAAAGAGATACCGCGCCCTGGGCACAAAAAGCTAAGAAGGAATATCGATGGTTTTTAGTCAAAACAAGTCTGACACTCCCTACCACTCTGCCCAGAGCGAGAGGAGTGATTTGATGATTTTCCACCGTTCAAAAAAAAAAGGTTCAAGGTAGATTAGGATTTAGCAGTTTCGGGTACCTTGATGCTCTGGGGTCTGGGGTTTTTTAAACGGTTTTATTTTTTAAAGTTGATGTTACGAATAAATTCTGTTAGGTAACCTAACTTAGTTCAGGTACAAACCTAAATTCTGGAGGCATTTTCCCAACTATTTGGGGTCGGCTTCCAGTGTTCCGTATTCAGTTGAATACCAGTATTTTACATGTAGCAACTACTTCAACACTGCTCTCAAAACGGTGAAGGAAAACATCGTGAGAAAACCGGCATGTCTTAGAACCAAAAAGTTTGCAGACCATGTGACATCTACCAACACGCACTAGGCACGCGTGATGGATTAATAGCTCATCCCTCTCATAGAGTGGAAGCCTGAGTCTCTGCAGTTCTACCTCCATAACCCAGTTAGTACTGGGTTATACCTACGTACTCATTAACCATTAAAATGACTGATTATCAGAGTCGAGATTATTTGAGTCAATACTACTCCTACTACCTGTAACGACTTGTTTAAACGTAAGCTCAAACTTTATAATTTACTTAATAATTATTATAATTAAATAGCAGGTAGGCATTTTTCCATAAACATGTGATTTTACACGTGTTAGGTACCTAATTAATTTTAATTGAGACTAATTCAACAAATTTCGTCAAAATATCTCTGATTTTACTTAACGGAAATCTTTGTTCCGAATATGAAAGCATCTGCTACGATTCTGCAAAAGGAAATTATATCAATTTTTAACCGACTTCTAAAAAAAGAAGGAGGTTCTCAATTCGGATGTTTGTTTTTTTTTTTTTTTTATGTTTGTTCGGGCAGAACTCCGTCACTTGCTAACCGATTTGAAAAATTCTTTTTTTGTTGGAAAGGGTATACTTCCCAAATGCTCCCATAATTTTCTTATCGAAATCGGACAAGCGGTTTTTGAAAAATCTACAAAACTTAAAAAAAATACTACATTGTCCACATTAGGTGAACCACTAAAAAGTGAAAAATAAAAACTTTTTAACAAAAAATAAAACCGACTTCAAAAAAAAAATCAAAAATAAATCAGTTTCTGAAGTCGGTGACAAAAAAATTAAATCAAACAAACAAAAGTCACCGACTTCAGAAACTGATTTATTTTTGACTTTTTTTTTGAAGTCGGTTTTATTTTTTGTTAAAAAGTTTTTATATACTGTTCATGGTCTAGTTATAACAACGTTATTTATTGTTTATTCTAAACGTCTTTATCGAATATTGTGGTCAATATCATGAACAAATTTACTTTACTGGGATAACCCCACAGTGAATTTATTTCTGTCGATTTCTAAATAGAAATCACGAATTATAACAAACTGGTCTACATAACTATACATCACAAATCCAAAAGACAACTTCCAAAGCAAAATTGGTTTTAAATGCTGATTAAAACCCTCTTTAGAGTTTTAAGGTAAACAAAACGAGCTTGTATATATTTTACCGACGTTTGAACCAGTTTCTCTAAACCAAAACGAAAATGCTTCCAGGAATAACGCAAACCTCATCTGCGAATTTCAGGAAACGGAAGCTGCCTCAAAAGGAGCTGCAGCCTTTGACTTAATAAACATATTTGGGAGTCTCAAGAACTGGCAAAAGCGAACGTGGCTTCGTACCGCATTCAACTAAAATATACTCGTGTCTTAGTGCTAATATAAATTAGGGTTGTGAAGGAATCTCGCATACCCTTCGCAAAATTATATACGTAACTTCTGCAAGAAACCATCTAAGCGTATTATGGTATGTGAATGTGTTTAACGGAGACTAGATGACTAGATGTATGAACGTGGATGAGGCAAAAGAAGTAGGTATGTAAGGATCGTAGCACATGGCCTTCTGTAGTTTATCCCTACTCTTATGGGGAAAAGCTTATAGCTTAGTCTATTTATGTATATGCCGTGGGATTCATTTCATCTTTAATTATTATTTTTACTAAATTCCTTCGTCTCTGTTATATATATACACCCCTAATATAAATACTGGTTTTAGACCAACTGCACGTCTGACCCAAGACCGCGATCGTTAACCGTGTTTGGCACTTCAAGACTCGGATGTTACATATTAATTATGCAAAATGAATTGGAATTTAGAAATAGCGTTTGATCATACGTTTGAAATATTCTACGATAGGACAATAATCCAATGACGTGATCCGCTAAGGGTAAGGCCGAGGCATTTCGGCAGTTATATTTAAGTGGTTTTTGTTTATGTCCCGCTTGCCGTTGGGCAGGCCTATTGCCAACAACCAGCCAAAAATCCAGACTCCGTAGCTGTTAGGTACTTAGAAATTCCTGTCAACTCAATTATACTGAACCCGACTAAGGGCTCATTTACGGAGACGCGGGGTTCGTCGCGCGGCGCGTGCCAAACGCTCGTCTCGTGCTTTTTTATTAAATGAATAAAAAAGCACGAGAGATGGGTCCACCGCAACAAACGCTGCATTTTAAACTACCGTGCGAAAATAGCTTCTCGTAAAATCGACGATTGAAATCGTTAACTTTTTCATACATCGCCAATTCGCCATGTGTTTGAATTATTAAAAACGCAGCACGCGCCGCGCGACGCCCCGCCTGTACGTAAACATGCACTTAGGAATCAAACCCCGGACCACCTGCTTGCGACCACAAGATCAACAAGACGTCTTACAAGTTTGAAGAGAGAAAGTTTAATATTTTAAAAAGTGACCATAAAAGATAGCCATTGTGGCTGGCATCAATAAATTCGCACTCAAATATGGGTGTGGTTACTCATCACTCAACTCCACTCCCTTCGTAATACAATATTAAAACTTTTAAGATTAACCATCTATGCACAGATGGCAGTTTCGAGATGTTGTTATTAAAAAGATAAAATATAATATTACTAGCTGTTGCCAGCGGCTCTACCTGCTAAAACTCGAAAATTATCCCACGGGAAGATAAAATTGGGATAAAAACTATCTTATGTGTTAATCCAGGTTATCACAAATCCGTTCAGTAGTTTTTGCGTGAAGAAGTAACAAACATACACACTCACACACTCACAAACTTTCGCCTTTATAATATTAGTGTGATGTGATTAGTCTGATAGTAAAAACTAGAGTCGTTCCCACTGTTTGAACGCTTACATCTTTTAAACTATGAAACGAATTTTAAAGCAGTTTTCAGTAACAGATAGAGGTGTGATTCAAAAAGAAGGTTTATAATTATTAGGGCACGCCACGATAGTGGCGGTAAGTCCCCTCTTTGAGGAGTGGCTAGAGAGGAGCCACGGCGCCCTCACCTTCCGTCTGACGCAGGTCCTCACCGGACACGGATGTTTCGGGAGGTACCTGCACCGAATCAGGCGGGAGGAAACGCCCGGATGCTTCCACTGCGAGGATCGACCGGAGGACACGGTGGAGCACACTGTGGAGGTGTGCCATGCTTGGGCGGATCCCCGCCGTGTTCTCGTAGCGGCGATCGGCGGCGGTGACCTCTCGCGTCCGGCCCTGGTGCAAGCCATGGTCCGGGGCGAGGAGGGATGGGACGCCGTCGCCTCCTTCTGCGAAGCAGTGATGCTAGCGAAGGAGGTGGCGGAACGAGAGAGGGAGCGATCCTCTCAACGTCCCAGCCGCCGCGGAAGGCGCGGACGGCGCTCCGGGCGTCGGGGGCCACGTGATGGCTTCCGGCCACCGTAGACGCGGGCCTGTGGACGGTGAGTAATGGGCTAGCTCGCGGCCGTCGTCATGACGGCAACAGACCGTGTCGGCGGCGCGTTCGTGTTCCACGCGCGCCTCAAAGAGATGTCAGCAAGGAGGGGCCCGCAAGGGCCGACGCCCGTCGGGGCCGCGGTATTTTGTACTAGACTACGTGGCCTCGGCGCAAGGGCAAAGAAGGAACATGGGTTCGGTTTTTAGTCAGTAGAAGTCTGACACTCCCCTTCGCTCTGCCCAAGAGCGGGGGGGGGTCATTCGATGATTTTCCACCCACCCAAAAAAAAAAAAAAAGGTTTATAATTATTATTTTGTACATATTATTATAATCACTCCAAAACAACATCACATTCATATGATCTACATTGCACCAATGTGAAGCCGTGGCGGTTTGCTAGTTAAACATACACAAGTAGTTGAAATACTAAAATGTATTTTATTTTTTTGTGTAACCCTAAATAGATTTAAAAGTGAGATTAACTTCATGTAAAATACTGGTATTCAGCTGCGTGATGCGTCCAGTAAGACTGTAAGCCGACCCGGAAAACGCTAGGCAGGTGATAAATCTAACAACAGTCAACACCCACAGTCGGTAAGTTAAAATTCAATAAAACAAAAAAAAAACAGACACTTTTCTCAACCTATATATTGACATATACAACCAACCAATTATAAAGCTTTGTCCAAGGTATTCCACGAACCTGAACTTAACAAAAACAGTGTCAAAGTGAAAGTGGTTACCTCCCATTGTGTTCAACCTTTAAACTTTGACTAATAACTGTAATAGTTAACAATGGCTGTCAATGGACTGACGTCTGTTAGTCTTGGAATTTAAACGTAGCCGGAGGGCCGGAGTCATGAAAGGGAAATGTACAGAAGGATAACTCGACGTAACTAGCAAAAACGCACGCACACATAAACACGTTTCACACCTACAGCGAATGCAAGTACACTTACGGGTACGCAACAAACAATAGTTTGATATCTTCGCCCCGTTTACGACCCAAGCTAATGCAAATTGCGATAGATACAGACGCCAAGCACATCAAGCTACTACAATCTGTCAAACGTCGTATTCAACTTTATCCCTAAAGTATTAGGTTCAAGGTTTATTGGGATAAATTTACAGTTTCGGGAAACTATATGTACTGGTGTCTGTACAGGCACGATTGTCACTTTTCGTCGTTAGTCGTGTAGTAAACTCGTGGTATGCTCGAAGCATTGTTGTGTGCGTGTGCCCATTTTCGCTCATTTTATGAAGTCAACCTTCTGTTCTTGTCTATTTAGTGACAGAAAAACTTTGGGTTCTTAATTGTTGTTAAAAGCTTGATTTCATAGTTTGTAGATATTGATCCCTTTTTAATCAATAGCCTTCTTGCCTTTAAGCCTCTTTTCTCTATACCGTTCAAAGACTGGAGAAGATTCTCACAACGCTATGACCCCTAATACTTTTGTTTGTTAAATTCTTCTTATTTCAGTAGTGTTCTAATTTGTTATACGTGCCTTGGAAATCCCGACTGTCATTTGTACGTCTTTAACAGTCGTTATAAGTTATCAACAGTGCAGAGCAGTGGTGGCCCAGTAGTGGCGGTCCCGACTTACGAACAGTGAGTCGTGGGTTCGAACCCCGCCAGGCACATTACTTTGTGTAATTTATTTCATCACCACTGCTCTCATAACGGTGAAGAAAAAATCGTGAGGAAACCGGCATGTCTTAGAACCAAATAATTCGAAGACATGTGACATCTACCAATCCGCACTGGGCCCGCGTGGTAGACTATAGCCCATTCCTCTCCTAGAGAGGAGGCCTGAGTCCCTGCAGTGGGAACATTATAGGCTGATGATGATGATGATAAGTTAATTATGTGGCCCGAAAGTCTAACAACGAGTCTTACCACGAGGTATCGTATTTCTTAGTACTAACTGGGTTATGGAGATCAGATAGGTAATCGCTCCATGTAAAATTCTGGCAAATCAGATGCATCTGGTAAGACTGTAAGTCGATTCCAATATACTTGGGAAAAGTCTAGGCAGATGATGAGTACCTATACATATAACAGGCAGATCCAAGTCGCTGTGGCCGAAATCGGTCGGGATCATATATAACATAAGAGAACTTATGAAAGACGCTCTTCCTGAAATCAATACTTAGAATTCAACTATCATAGATATATTATGCTCTCCTTTATGAGTACACAGATGTTATACTACAAAGGACCCACCTCGATTTTCTGAATAGTTTCGATATGAATATTGGAAATACAGTTCGATACATGCTTTCAAAAGGGATCCAGACGAGTGAGTACTCAACAAGGTAGACGACTAAAGTGTACGAGTATGTCACTGTGATGTACCTTCAAAGGTTGGCGAAATCGACTCTTTATTCGATACCCATCTTTGTGTGCTAGTCCTGGAACTTTGTATATTTGAGTTTCTGTGAGAAGAAGAATGAAAAATGTTTTTTCTTGTGCTTGTTCTGAGAGATGATTCCCGAAAGGTGACGAAACGTGTTTTTTTTTTGTTATTTTTTAAAGTATTTGTCATATTATTTGTTTTTTATGTTGTTCATTATTATCAGTATCAGTCTATAATGTTCCCACTGCAGGGACTCAAGCCTCCTCTCTAGGAGAGGGATTGGCTATCTATCATCATCATGATATCAGCCCGGAATCACCCACTGCTTCCCCCCTTTTCCAGGTACTTCCAGGAACTTTAATGATTTCGTGGACCCAACCCTATCCTATTTTTATATACCGTGAAACTTGGTTAAGTGGGACCTGGATAAGTGAGAAACCTCCATGACTGGCCTGTTGGTCTAGTGGTTAGTGACCCTAACTGCTATGCTGGAGGTCGTGGGTTCGATTCCCACCCAGGACAAATGTTTGTGTGATGAGCACGATCATTTGTTCTGTATCTGGGTGTAATTTATCTATAATAATATGTATGTATTTAGAAATATATAAGTATGTTTATCAGTTGTCTAGTACCCATAACACAAGCTCTGCTTAGCTTGGGACTAGATGGCGTTGTGTGATAGTTGTGGAATATTATTATTATTATAACTGGAACTAAATGCTGAGGTCCCAACACTTTGGCACTGAATTACCTCTGTTAGTGGGACGAAGTAAACCTCTTTATCTGGGATTCGTTCTTTAGGTTTTTATTGTCATAGTTACCTCTGTAACTGAGACAGCGAGTGAATTTTATATGCATTAACTTCTGTAACTAAGATAGCATCGTTTTGTTTGTTCACTTACTTAATTAATATTCTACCCGGAAATTCCGAACTTAACTCACCTTCAGTTTTTAAAATTGCCGAATGGAAGGCTCAAATTGTTATCAGTTCGTGAAAAACTGAAGTTATTAAGTATCCGTTTATGAAAGATTTAACATTTTTTTGTACTATTTATACAAAAACTTGCTTGAATAATTTGTTTATTTCATTTCTTATCTTTTTTCAAGTTCAAGTTATTTATTTCATAACAAAAATACATTTGTGTCGAAATATTTGCACAGTAGGTACACAAAAAAGGCAACAAACAATTACAATAAAAATAAATAAGTAATTTTAAATTACTTAATTACGTAATTTTAAATTCCCATTAAAGATAAAAACTCACATAATAATGTTTACATAATACGTTAATTAATTTAATAATCGCACCTCTATAACTAAATGATAGAACTTGTATTCTGACATCTATTATTGGAAGCCTGTGTAAATGAGACAGATATTTATTTAAACCTGGATATCTGAGACACAAGTGGAATAAGACCTCTATAAGTGAGACAAATATGCAGGTCCCTTGAAGTCTAACTTAACCAGGTTTCACTGTAATACCCTCTAAATATTGTACTACCTCACTAACATATCAACAGCTTTGTAATGTAAATAAGGAAAAGCACTTACATTTTCAAAAATAATGGGTAAACGTCTCAGAATATTCATATCCATAACAATGGCATGAAAACAGTATAAAAATAAACATAATGACGCAATTACCAAATTGTAAGCTCCTACGCTTACAATTTGGTAATTGCGTCACGAATTATTCTATCGTATGGGATCTACAATCGACTTTTTTACCCACGACGGAACGGAGACGGTATATGCGTTTGGGGTGAGAGGTTGTTTGTTTGTTTGTGCAAATCAAAGTTGCCATTTTTCTCCAAAACTACAAGTCCGATTTTGATTCAGTTTTCAGTTATGGGTTTAGGTTTGATTGGTGCATGTTCTTAGATAAAAAAATAAATGTAAAAAGTTTAAAATAAAAAGCAAAATTAAAAATTTTGAAAAAACCCACGACTGTTAAAAATTAATTGAAAAAAGGATAAAATAATAATAATAATAATAATATTCCACAACTATCACACAACGCCATCTAGTCCCAAGCTAAGCAGAGCTTGTGTTTTGGGTACTAGACAACTGATAAACATACTTATATATTTCTAAAAACATACATATTATAGATAAATTACACCCAGACACAGAACAAATGATCGTGCTCATCACACAAACATTTGTCCTGGGTGGAAATCGAACCCACGACCTCCGGCATAGCAGTTAGGGTCACTAACCACTAGACCAACAGGCCAGTCAATAACATAAAACACCCACCTTAAAAAAAAACCCAAGAATGTCCGTCGGGAGCTGAACATTTCAAAACTAGTTAATTTAATGGCAGCCCCCGACGGACATTCTTGGGTTTTTTTTAAGGTGGGTGTTTTATGTTATTTTATACTTTTTTCAATTAATTTTTAAAAGTCGTGGGTTTTTTCAAAATTTTTAATTTTGCTTTTTTATCACTAACCATTCATAATTTTGAATTATTTATATAAATAAATACTCACTATTGCTAGCAATCTCAATCGCGTAGAACTAAATTGTGATGTGTTTGAAACCTACCAAATGTTTTAATATTTATGCTATTCTAGACTATAATAATTTATCTGTGCCAAACTTTGCCCAGATTTGTTCTGCAGTTCTTTCATGACTGTGTAACAAATATACATCCATCCATACATCCATCCATTCATCTAATATACATCCATCCATACATACAACCATCCAAACTTTGGAATATACAGTAGGTGGCCAAATTAATAGGGACAGTGCTTGATTTTATGTAGTTTATAGTTTATTATGTATATTTGAAGAAATATGTTGAATTTAAAGGGTTATTTTATCTGATATAGCTACTGCTACTATTATTGTTTTTGCCAAGTGGCAACACAGTGAATCCGTGCGTCATTTGTCAATTTTGGAAGGTTTTCTTCTAATTCGGTCGTTGTCTGTAACAGACAACGACCGAATTAGAAGAACAGTTATAAAGCGCGGTTCGCAGTATATATTTTTGAATTTTCAAGAAACTGTTTTTTCATTTGTCTTAACCGACTTTTTTGTCTAAAATAATCAAAAGGTAAGTAATGTCCCGTAGTAAAATAGTTTTGCTATGTTTTGTCTATGAATTTACATTTTATTAATAGTTAGACGCAATATCCTCAAATTTTATTTTTTTTAGGATAGACAAGACTTTGGATACGTCTCCAAGAAAATGTAGAGAGATACTAACATTGTTACTGCACTCCACTCATTCCCAGAGAGTCATAGCTGCTATGGCTGAGGTTTCAAAATCTGTCGTAAATCGAATAAAAATTAGAATTGACAATAAAAAGCCTCTTGAGGTAATTCGGGTTGGCAAATGTGGCAGAAAAAGGATCACCACACTTCGTACCGATCGAAGAGTTAGGAGCATCTGCCTCGAAACTCATAAAAAGAGTGTTGCTCATTTGACCACGGTGATGAACGACGAGGGTGTAAGGATTTCGGAAAGAACAATGCGTAGGCGGTTGGTCGAATAGAACTTGATGGGACGGCGGCCTTCAAAAAAACCACGCCTAACCGACAGTATGAAAAGAAACGACTCCAATGGGCCAGACAACATCGAAATATGACTGTCGCAGGTTGGAGTCGAGGAAAAATACCTTGTTTGAATAATGTAATTAGTCAATAACTTTTCTACTATTTTCTACTATTAATTCTGTTAATTTACAGGTATGCCTTTCTGACGAATCAACTTTTCAAATTTTGGTCGACAAAAGTTCTTTTGTAAGACGAGGCCCTGGTCAACGATTCCACGGTATTGCACCGTAGAAAGGGTTAAAAATCCGGTTACCTACTGTTACGGTTTGGTCTGTCATCTCAGCCAAAGACATGGGGCGCCTATACAGCGTAAGAGGAACGATGAAACAAGACCAATACAAGCGAGTATTAGAAACCCAGGTATTTCCGCAGGTCAATGAATGGTTCCCCGATGATGTCGAATACATTTTTATGCATGACTCAGTACGCTGCCACAAAGCCAGAAGCGTTACTGCATTTTTGGCTGAAAGAATGACCATGTTTTGCCTTGGCCAGAGAATTCAACTGACATGAATCCCATTGAGAAAATGTGGGAACTCACCAAAGGGGCCATTGCCAAAGAAGTGTCTACCACCGAAAGGCAACTTATAGAAACCCTCACCATAGAATGGCATCATAATGCTAAACTAAAGGAAAATGCAAAACATTCTATTTAGAGCATGCTCCGACACATAGAAGCTAGGTATCACCCTCACACTTTGCTGAAATAAGAGCTTCACCATTTTTTTTTTTTTTTACCTGAATAATAATGAACAGTTTTGTATACATTTTTTATTTTTTGTGATCCCAATAGAACATAGATACTAATAAAAAATATATAAGAGACCTACAACCAATTATTTATTACACAAATCAACTTAAACTCGAAAATTCAAAAATCTTATTACTGTCCCTATTAATTTGGCCACCGATGGTATAATAGTTAGCTTACTGTATTATTATAAATTCCAAAGTTTACTAAGTGTAGATTTTTTATTTGTGACTGGCCTGTTGGTCTAGTGGTTAGTGACCCTAACTGCTATGCCGGAGGTCGTGGGTTCGATTCCCACCCAGGACAAATGTTTGTGTGATGAGCACGATCATTTGTTCTGTGTCTGGGTGTAATTTATCTATAATATTATAAAGCTGAAGAGTTTGTTTGTTTGTTTGTTTGTTTGTTTGTTTGAACGCGATAAACTCTGGAACTACTGGTTGGATTTGAAAAATTCTTTTTGTGTTGGATAGTTCATTTATCGAGGAAGGTTATAGGCTATATAACATCACGCTACTACCAATAGGAGCGGAGCATAAATGAGAAATGTCGCAAAAACGGGAAAAGAAAATTCCTTTCTGAGAGCTTCCGTTGCGTGCGCTGCGAAAACGGTTTAAGTTACGAGAATATCATGTATGAAGTAATTATTCGTCTTTAAAAGTTCTAAAAAAAAGTCCGCGACAGCATCTGTCTATATTTTAAGATTGACTCACTGTAACCATTTTTTACTATTAAAATGTTAGGTTAAAAAGAATTATTTTTTGCGAAGCTTATTTAACCCTTAAGGTATTAATCTATATCTAAATAAATGTGTTCGTTAGAACGAAAATTTAATATAGAATATTTGTGCTCTTTACTCTATTACAGTTTGACGACACGATTGGCGCAGTGGCTAAGCGATTGGACTGCTGCGCTACGTGTCGCGGGTTCGATCCCCGCACGGAACAACTATTTGTATGGCTTACAGATAGTTGTTTCGGGTCTGGGCGTGTTTGTGTATGTGAGTTTCAATGTTTGTAAACGCACCCACGATACAGGAGAAATTCCTAGTGTGGGGCAACGTTTTTCAAAAAAAAAAAAAAAAAAAAAAAAAAAAAAAAAAAAAAAAAAAAAAAAAAAAAAAAAAAAAAACAAATATCTTAGAAGATATCGCAATGTAAAAATACCCGCGCGGAAAAATAATTACGCGGGTTGCGTCGCAATGTAGGTACGGGGGATTCTGGCTGGCCTCCGGGACGTTCAAATTCAAAATATTTACTGCATCATAATGCTTACAAGTTCAGAGTGTTATAGTATATTTAACAGTAAGAGATAGATTTTATAGTAATTCACACTGTAATATAATCTAAGCTAATCTAAACCATCTAAACTATTGTAATAAAGAGGAAAGGTAAGATTTTGTGTTTGTTACGATTTAGCTTAATTAATGTCGGATAGTCGATATATCGAGAAAGGTTATAGCTATATTTATGTGACGCAGACGAAGTTGCGTGGGTCAGCTAGTTTATCTATAATATGTATGTATTTAGAAATATATAAGTATGTTTATCAGTTGTCTAGTACCCATAACACAAGCTCTGCTTAGCTTGGGACTAGATGGCGTTGTGTGATAGTTGTGGAATATTATTATTATTATTATTTTGTTATAAGAAAAATAATTATATCAACTTCTGGTTTAGCTAATAAAACGAACATTTATAAAAATAATACAAAGAATGGTACTTCGGTAATATAATAATTATTATGTTCGTTGCGAAACTGTTTCTCTAATTAATTTAGTTGATGCATACGAAACTTGCGGTCTGCAAGTTTTACTAACGTAGGTACAAACTTTATAATATTAGTTTACGAAATATTCAATCTAAGGTTTTTGAGAGATTAACGATGCATTTAGCATGAAGACGTAACCAAGTGTAACTCTGTTAAGACATTGATTAGTTCTAGAATACAATGGACGTTCTCGATCACGTTTAAAATTGACGAATACTAAATTGCAATTTCAATCAATCAAACTATCAATCTATCAATCCTGTAAACCGCTGCTGAACAAGTTCATTGCGCCTAGTCTTCAGCTCCAGAACTCAGTTCATCTAACCTGAGGGCGTTCACTGTGTATTGCGGTGTAGTGCATTCTTCTGAGAATCAGTCTTCTTAATGTATTACAGTAATCTAAAAGATTAAAATCAGCATCATTAACGGCCAAAAGCTAGTATTCAAATGTGCCTGTAACAGCTGGCCTACTTGAAATAAATGTTTTGATTTGATTCTAGAACAAAATTGCATTTTGCAAAGCTTGTTCCTGACCAAGTTGAGCAGCGGTGGCCCAGTGGTGGCGGCCCCGACTTACGAACAGTAGGTCGTGGGTTCGAACCCCGGCAGGCGCATTACTTTGTGTAATTTATATCATCACCGTTGCTCTCAAAACGGTGAAGGAAAACATCGTGAGGAAACCGGCATGTCTTAGAACAAAAAAAATCGAAGACATTTGTGACATCTACCAATCCGCACTGGGCCCGCGTGGTAAATTATAGCCCATCCCCTCAAAGAGAGGAGGCCTGAGTCCCTGTAGTGGGAACATTAATAGGCTGATGATGATGATGATTTGCCAAGTTGACAATCTACAAATCGTTAACGCTAGTAGAAAACGACTCAATTGCATGGTTTACAACTTATCGATTCATTCAAAATCATAGAATGAAATGTGATAGTTTGAACTACAACATTGATCACTACATTACATATAAATGGTAGCTAAGTCACAGTTTTGACAAGCGCCAACGAAACATTGTCGAAGATTTTGAACAACAACTTAGCGATCGCCGATATCCAATAGAAAACGATTAAAAGAAATGACATAAGGAAGTGAATAAGTGTTTTGTTTATCACGATCACTACATCCTACTAATACGAGTATTAAAAAAGTGAAAGTTTGTTAGTATGAATGGATGGATGGATGTTTGTTACTCTTTCACGCAAAAACTACTGAACAGAATTGGATAAAAATTGTACACAGATAGTTTATAACCTGCATTAACACAAAGGATAGTTTTTATCCCGATTTAATCTGCCCGTGGGATAATTTCCGAGTTGAAGCGGGCGAAGCCGCTGGCAACACCTAGTAATTATTATAAAAAACTTTTTAACAAAAAATAAAACCGACTTCAAAAAAAAAGTCAAAAATAAATCTTTTGTTTGTTTGATTTCAATTTTTTGCCACCGACTTCAGAAACTGATTTATTTTTGACTTTTTTGTGCTTTTTTTTTGAAGTCAGTTTTATTTTTTGTTAAAATGTTTTTATTTTGCACTTTTTAGTGGTTCAGATGTTCATGGGTCATAATGTGGACAATGTAATTTTTTTTTGAGATTTGTCGATTTTTCAAAAATAGCTTGCCCGATTTCGATAAAAAAATTATGGGACCATTTCGGAAGTACCTATGTATACTTCCGAAATGGTTTGATTTGAAAATAGTATATATGCAACTAATGAATAAAGGACGGATTTAAAGCGAGGGCCGTAGATGAGTCACGAGCAAGTGAAGGATTCTAATGATTGAATCACGAACGCAGCGAGTGATTCAACTGTTAGAATCCTGAACGACGCGAGTGATTCATGGCCCTCGATATAAATTCGTACTTTATTCAGGAGTTGCATACTATACTTTATACCATGACTACGAGAAAAGACAAAAACACACAAGCGGGTCGAAGCTGAAAAAGACGCTTTGTGATAAGTTCTTCGACTAACCTATAACGTTTGTATTTTGCCATTTTGTGTTCTTTTCCATTCTTTTTTATTTATATTCTGTTTACTAATCCATATCACTGTCTTTTTGTTTTTTTTTTTTGCGTCATTTAAATATTGTATAAATAACTACTTGTGGAAACTTGTAATTGGCCCTATTGTAGTTATAAACCTATCTACTGTGTCTACCTAGCTATAAGTTTTCCAAAAATAATAAAATAAATAAATAATTCACTAAACTTTGTGTCTGTACAATTCACAGTAAGTATTTGAAATGGCGCCAATTCACTATTTTTTTTTCTATTTATGCAGCAAAGAACACAAAACAGTTTTTAATCGAATGCCAAACTCCTTGTCGCAAATATCGACCAATCAAATCTCGAGAATTTATTTGCACCAAAGAGTTTTGAGTTTCGAATCTAAGCGCAAGGAGTTTGTGTAAGCATTGAAATAGAGACCGGATATATTTTTGTGTTCCAAATTCAAACACCAAAACAGTGAATAAAAACAAAACGGTGATTAAAAGGCCTTTTTATTCACTGTTTTGCGAGAATAAAATAAGCTTTTTAGAGTAGGTATGGTATAAATTCTTTTTTTGATGGAAGGGTATACCCTTCCATCAAAAAAAGAATTTTTCAAATCGGTTTGCAAGTAACGGAGTTATGCCCGAACAGCAATAAAAAAAAAAACATCCGAATTGAGAACCTCCTTCTTTTTTTATTTTAACACTTTGCCCGACCCAGGAATCGAATCCAAACCTCATGATTAGCAGTCGCGTTCGCAATCACTTGAACAACGAGGCATTAGCGTACCCAATATATGAATAATAATAATAATAAATATAATAATAATTATCTGATAATACATTGTGACTCACAAAAGTTACATTCACGAGATTGCTCATTGAAAATGTAAAAAATCTCTCTAAGCCGAAATTATGTAACACACGGAAGTTCTACATTTGCTTGATCATCATCAAGCGTTGATGACTTAGAAATTATTGTGGAAGTAGGTTTCTGAATTCTTTGTGATTTGATGAAACCTGTACCAAGGTTTTTAACTCTCTTTTAGCTGTGATTATGTTGACGTCTTCTGGTTTTACGGATAAAGAGTGTGAACTATCTAATATTCTTCTTCTTAGCGTGTCGATGAGAATTTAAATTTGGGTCCTATATTTGGCTCCTATGATGAGCAAATGACAAGGCACACAGGACGTTTACATTACAGGGCAGAGTCATCTATGTATGATTTTTCCTTGTTTCGGAGTCCGTGTCCGGAGTGTGTGAACAATGTATATATTTTTTTTTTTGCAGATTTTAGCGATTGACAAGATAGCGGTCAGTGGGTCGTCTTAGGGGAGCTAATGATAAATAAACTTGTTTAAATGGGTATGCCTAATTAAAATTAAATGCAAGGAACCATAGCATAAACAGACCATAAACGTTTCCATTGCTGAGCCAAAAACGTCCTCTTTGCGAAGCACTCTGGTTAGATTGACGCAATGCTATAGATACAAAAACACACAAACCTAATTCTGTTAATGTTTATCTTCCGTCTTTAAATCATAACAAGAAATATTAATATTTTGCATTGCATCTACTCGCAACGTGTGCATTTTCACTTGTCACTTTACTGTTAAAAGCATGCATATTATATATTACGTTCTTCACAAACATTAATTTAGCAAATATTAAAGTATCTGTTTGATAATTAGATAACATAATTTAGTAACTCTGATTTTATTTTCTAATGTTGCGGTAGGCTTCACTTTGACTTGCCTTCAATTGCAGGTTAGTCGGAAATCCCAATTTTTAAGATGGTTGCGCTTGGGTATCCCGCGAAATACTAATTTATTAACAGTTTTTGCAATAGGATGATATTTTTTTCAAAAAAGTACAGTAAGGGTATCGTCTTGGTAATGCATGAATGCTTTTGTTAGCTTGGGTCTTATCTTGAGTCTTACCTGTTAACAAATGTAGGTATTTATGTGTACCTATGTATGTAATTAGTCTATAATGTCCCCACACATACTTTATCTTTGTTATGTTAGAACATGCCTTTGCCAATCTACATTAAGACAGTCGTCGATCCAATAACATGTCACGTATAGCAAGCTAAGCATTCATATTCTAGTAACTAAGTAATTTAAGTTAGTAATACGATTCGTATGGTTCGTATGTTATAGGAACTTTGGAATGGACAGTTGTTTCCATTTGCCACCTATCCGCATGGGTATACTTCAGTTAGGGAGGCCGTAATGCAATACAAGCCGGCCAAGTGCGGCTTAGAGTAGAGCAGTGGTGGCCCAGTGGTGGCGGCCCCGACTTATGAACAGTGAGTCGTGGGTACGAACCCAGCCAAGCGCATAACTTTGTATTATTCAATACCACTGCTCCCAAAACGGTGCATGAAAACATCGTGAGGAAAACGGCATGTCTTAGAACCAAAAATTCGAAGACATGTGACATCTCCCAACCCGCACTCGGCCCGCGTGGTAGATTATAGCCCATTTCTCTCATAAAGAGGAGGCCTGAGTCCCTGCAGTGGTAACATTATAGGCTGATGATGACGATGATGATCTGAGGCTTAGAGGATGTCACAATGTCTTCAAATTGTGTCTAGGATATGTCAATATCCTTAAATATTAAATGACGTACAGGTATTTTATTGTCTTTGTTGTCTGTTTGTTGCATAATTTTAGAAATTTTGGCGAACAATAAAGGTTGATTGCCTGCGGCAAAGTGATACCTACTATTCTATGTGTCTAGTATTTCTTATCTACAAATTAATCTTTCAAGACGTTCGGTGTATTATTATAACTTTACAAAGAACATTTGTTGTTACTTTTAGAGGCTTGGTTTTTGACGAAAGAGAAATGATGAGAGACAGAGATTCGAGATGATGTCTGTCTATTGATAATTGAGTGATGTGTTAGAAATGACATTTGTCTTTTATGTTGTATGCAATCCATACTTCCATACTAATATTATTATTGTCTATCTCGATAAGTACATAAGAAGATAATGTAGATACTGATTTAAGTAAGAGTCCAATGCTTAGCACTTTATATTTTATCCTGATAGTACATTGCCATTTTCATAGGGCCGGATAATTTGCATTCTTCTGTCTTTATTCCAATTTATTTGGGGTTGACGCAGTATGGTGTACTCCTTCCACACTTTTCATCAAGCAGCAATCAGAATCTAAGCAGTCATCTCTTTTTCGGCCGTACCTATATTTTTTTATTTTACACAGCTCAACCATCGTTTCATTTTGGTTTTCTCCTACTTCAACAGTCAAACTCAAAACTTTCTTCACGACATTTTCTTCATTCTTCCTAATCCCACCACGACACGACAACCGATTACCACACAACAGTAACTTTTCAATCACCGATGCCACTTACGGACTTCCTCGAAATATGAATATACCTAAATGGTTTTTTTTTTTTTATTTAATATGGGCTTACTCTTGACCTCGATCTTGCCCTAAGGGCAGAGATGAGGTCGACGATGGAACGAGTTTACCCAGAAGAAGCCTATTTACTCGCGACTTAAATAGATTGGGGTGGGGAACTCGGGAAAACCGACGCAGGCAGGGTGTTCCACTCCTTGGCTGTACGAATAATGAAAGACTTAGCAAAACGCTTCGTACGAATGTGTGGAACATCGACAAGGTATGGGTGATAACCTGCAGTACGCCTAGTCTCTCGATGGAAGAAGGGAGATGGTGGAATAAGCTCGCTATGGTAATAAAAGTTTATATATTTTGTAGTATTACTCGAAAGAGCCAATAATTAATAAACAATACCAACTCAGTTTGAATTGAGTATCTAATCAACTAAAAGTTTCTGCTGAATCAAACGGAAATCTTCCTGGAATTCTTCATTAGCGATGAAAATGTAGAGGATTTAATTTTTGTTTTATCGTGTTTATTTCAGAACTTGACTTGGTGATAAAAAGGCAAAGAATTGAATAACAAATAATTCCTTGGGCAGGCGAAAATCATTTTCGAGGCGTTTCGAGTTTCTACGACTATTATAATTTTCAGCAGTATTTCACTATTATGATGTCTGGATTCATAAGTCTATCAAATACATTCACTTGTTTATTTATTAAAACTTTATAGGTACACGAAGAAATTCAACGCTAATTTTTTAGCACTTTGACAACGAGTTCAATCGACTAAAGAAAAGTAATATAAATAATGCAATTGGTAGATTCATCCCGCAGGTCCCATAATAGGGAATATGCATAAAATTTGAAATGGCCTAAAATATTTTTTTCTCGAATACTTATTATCGTAATATTATAATGAAAAGGATTTTTTTTTTATTTACTTATTATTTAAACCCCTAAAATAATATTGAAAAAGTGCAAAATAAGGGAGCGAAATTCAAACTTCCAAAACGCGCCACCAGCGATCGAACGAAATGTGACGTCATCTGACACGACATTGTATCCCGTTAGGGCGCGTACACATATAGGTCCGTTTTACTGGATCCGTTTTAACGGATCAGAATTGGACCGGAGCGACATGATTACTGAATCCGGAATACTGTTTTGTGTGTGAACTCGCTCATGCAACTCCATACGCCATCAAATAACGGACCTGTAAAACGGATCGCTATGTGTACGAGCCCTTAGGGTGTATTATGTTCTGTGAAACACCCACTGGACGTGTCATGTGACGTCACGCAAAGCGCGCGCAAAATGGCGGCGTTTGAACTGCTTACATTTTTTAAAAGTTTTAAATTTCATTTTTAAAAATATCTAGAGTATTTTGAAGCCCATTAATATTTTTTTCTACGTTATAAAATAGTAAACTATTATTTTATGACAAAAAAGAAAAACATGAATATTCCCTATTATGATCCATTTACCAAAGAGCCATAATGTAAAACAAACACTGTTGAAAGGCGTCTTAATTTTGCTCCTTTAAAGAATGTAAAGTTTAGTTCCGATTAAGGTTACGTTTATTCCCGTCGGGGGTGCAGGTTGTTCGAAAGAGATACCGAGGCCTTGACACATATAGGGCTAAGAAGGAACATGGGTGTTTTTTAGTCAGTACAAGTCTGAAACTCTCTTCTGCTCTGCTCATAGCGGGAGGAGTCATTTAATGATTTCCCCCCTTTTTTTTGGTGGGTGAAAAATCATCAAATGACCCCCCCCCCCCCGATCTTGGGCAGAGCGAAGGGGAGTGTCAGACTTCTACTGACTAAAAACCGAACCCATGTTTCTTCTTTGCCCTTGTGCCGAGGCCACGTCATCCTTACATAGTATAAAACAAAGTCGCGTCTGTTTGTTTGTTTGTTTATTTGTTTGTTTGTCTGTATGCTTAAATATTTAAAACTACGCAACGGATTTTGATGCGGTTTTTTTTAATAGATAGAGTGATTCAAGAGGAAGGTTTTAATACCTTTTTTGTACCCGTGCGAAGCCGGGGCGGGTCACTAGTCTAGTAATAAAATCCGCGGCCATGATTTCCCCCCTTAAAAAAGCTTACGTTTGTTGAGAACTGCTTTATAAATATTATGGTTCTAGATATTTTATGGATTAAAACCCAACGTGAACGAAACCTTGGCAATGCACTTGAATTCAACTTAAAATCATAGAGTCAGTAACTTGTGCACGATAAGGGCCTCCCTACATTGGGCAATTTAAAGGCAGTGCCAATTTACACCGGTTGCCGAAGATTAAGGATTAGTATGAACCGATTTCATCAAACCAAACAGTAAAACCTGTGTGGTTAGAAATTAATGATGAGAAATGACTATTTAAAATTTATATAAAAGCATATTTAAAAAAAAATACTTATTTTATATTACAAGACAGACGTGAAAACATAGATAACGTGAAAATCAATTTAAATCAATAATGTAAACCGACTTTACATCTAATAAAAGTAAAACAATTTACTTACAATAAAGTACAAATACAAATCTTACTAGATGTGTCTGCTAATACTTAAAGTATCATAATAGTGCATTCATTTCTTGAAGCACGTGCAACCTCGGAACTTAATAAATTGTTGCAAGTTTGAGCCAATATCAAGTCGCTTAGTCTGCGAAGACCCTTCCGCGTCTAATTGGACGACTGGACGTGGCCCCACTAAATACAAGTTCTGGTGTTGCAATAACGAGAGTCGAAAGCAAGTGGCATTCCGTCGCCTTTCACTGCTTGTTATAAGAGCCTCTTGTGCGATGACCGGTACCGATGGCGATGCTGCTATTCGACGTCTTGTAGATTTCTGATGCCTTGGTAGTTTTTATGAAGATATTTTTTTAGTTACACCTCTGCCAAACTTTTCGGGGAATGCAAGCGTTAAGTTATGTTTATTTACAATATATATAATTATATATAAGTAGATCTAAATAATTATCATCATAAACACTGAAAAGGAAAACAATGTTAATTATTTGTGTTATACATAATATCCTGTTTTAAGTGCTATTGATAATGTAAGCGACTATGTCAGTTTCCAAACATAGATCTGAGATAAAGAATAATATGTATAAGTATCAAAATAGAAAAAGAATTACAGTGTTTAAAAAATTGTCTACATCGTTGTCAATAAGAATAGCGCCCAGAAGATTGGCAGCATTGCTACTTTGAATTGCAGTTTTGTTATTAATAACCATTTGTGTCCTACTGCAGGGTAAAGACATCGCTTCCCTCTTTCCACTTATCCCTTTCCAGTACCGTTAAATAGTTCATAATTATAAATTAATTGCCAGAGGATGGCACTTCAGTATGAATTTATAGCTCAAACGGCTTTTCTGCAATATTACGATACAGCTTACTCCGCTAGATTACTTTTGCAACCCGAGGTAACCAGGAAAAAATGCTACCTATTTTTATTATTGTATTTTTTACCCGACTACGGCGAAGCCAAAAGGAAGGGTATTGATTTTGGCAGTCTATGTATGTTTGTATGTATGTTCCACCGTAGCGCCTAAACTACTGAACGGATTTTTATAAATGACGTGGCAATAGATTCGTAAGAATAGCCCGGGTGACATAGGCTATATAAATTTTATAAATCCTATTTATGACGGAATTTAAATGTCAAAAACTTACCTCAAAAAAAATTAAATTGAGATAACCATAACAAAACTTTGGTATCAAATGAAAGGTCTTGGCGAGCACATTACAAATATGTTTATCATATTATAGTTTTAGTCAATACATTATACGTTTAGATTGCGGTCAATCAGTTCTCGCGGTCTAGTCTGTGTTATTTACTCGTATTATGTAAATAACAAACCAATATTTTATTCGTAGTCGGGTTTTAGATTTTTAAACTTGTTAACTTCTCTGTTTATCTCAAAATACACTTCCCTCACAATGGGCCTCATCAGAAAGCTCAAAGTCACCCAAAGGGCAATGGAGAGGGCTATGCTCGGAGTTTCCTTGCGTGATCGAATCAGAAATGAGGACATCCGCATGAGAACCAAGGTTACCGACGTAGCCCGAAGAATCGCCAGACTTAAGTGGCAATGGGCAGGGCACATTGCTCGTAGAACGGATGGCCGATGGGGCCGAAAAGTTCTGGAATGGCGACCGCGAACCGGAAGACGTTGCGTTGGAAGGCCTCCCACTAGGTGGACCGATGACCTGGTCAAGGTTGCAGGAACCCGCTGGATGAGAGACGCACGGGACCGGTCAATGTGGCGACGCCTGGGGGAGGCCTATGTTCAGCAGTGGACGTCTTTTGGCTGAAATGATGATGATGATGACACTTCCTTCCTAGCTTTATAATTTGTCCCATATTTTCTTTGAGCGACATATTTTATGTGTGTCATTCACTGTCAAAGAAACCTATTCCAACACAGTATACTTCTCATTATCTTAAACGTCGCTTAATATTTCCACGACAATCGATTCACATTGCTTTAAAGGTTTTTTTTTTGTCGAAAGCTTTAGGGCTTTCTACGCCTTTCTCAGGGAAGAAGCACATACCTATTATATGCCTAAGGAGCTTAATGTGTATGCAATAAAGCCTATTTCGCGACTATAAGTTTGATTACTTAAAATGCATTTGTAATAGGCCATGTACTAAACACCTAATAAATATGTAAATATTAGAGAACATTTCACTTATAAACATGCCAGGCGATAAAGTCATCATTAATTAAAAAGTAAAAGTGTAATAATTCTATATTTAAACGCCAGTAGATACATACTTAGGTAGGCTTCATAACTGAGTGTAAAAATTATAGCATATGCACATGATGAATTATGATGAGCTGAAACTCTGTTGGAGTTTCAATTTTACAGCGGTAGTGTTAAGGTTGATGTTAAAGTGATGATTTAGATAGCTACTAAATCTGCCTATATTTAGATTTGAAACTAGTTTGAACTTTCGGCTATAACTACCGGTTTGTTAGAATAAACACGTGTGTTTAACTTACATAATCTGTGTTTGAAATTAAGTTTCCAAAAAGGTAAACAAAAATAAAGCTTACGAAAAGATGGCTTTATTAACCATACATAAAGTTCAGTTCATACTGCAATCACTGCAATAAAAATTATGGTTTTAAAATTTTCATCTAGTATTTCGGTCGAATTTGGCATATCTCTCTCTGCTCGTCTCCGCTTTGGTGGATACCGGGACTAAAGATCCAAGGCCCGGCAGTCTCTACAGAGATAACGACAAAATTGCTAACTTTCGATTGCTAATTACAACCGAATTTATTCGTTGGTAAGTATCAATCGAAAGTTAGCGATTTTGTCGTTATCTCTGTAGAGACTGCCGGCCCAGTAGCTAATGAATAAAATCACCTGTTACATATATCATAACCCTCCTTTGCCTTTGCCGTAGTCGGGTAAAAAGAGTTACAAGGGTTCAACCATAATTAAAATTATAATAGATTAGAATGGTTAATTCTTGGTAACATTTTTCGCCCCTTGTGGGTTACGCCTTAAATTTGACCACAGTTTGTGTTCCTACACCCACTAATAAAACATTTTCTGTTTTCCAGATGACCGAACACCAGTATCGGAAATGCTATAAATTACACCGAATCCAACACATATTTGGGGTCGCTTCCTTATAGCGTTAACTCACCAATCTTCGAGAGATATAAGAAAATATATTGAGGTCAACGGTAGACAAAAATATGGTGTTGACATAATGGAAGTGAAGCGGATACCCGGATGGGACAGCTGTTTTCTCTTGTTTAAATAATATGATAACATAAAATTGAGTTTTTCTTATTCTTTATTGCACACATAAAATAACAAATATAAACATAAATTATTACAAAGCTTATGTACAAAGGCGAGCTTAACCCAGAATTGGGTTTTCTTACAGCAAACCTAATCTCGAAAGTGAGATTTGCAATAGAGGATACACAGGTTTTTGGTTTAATTGTCAGGTAATTGTATTAACGTGAAATAATGTTTTACGAAATGTTTGATGTACAGAATGCTTGGTTATCGGCTTCGAGAAGGGTTCATTTACACATTCTATTAGAGACACACCTTTTTTTTATTTTTGGAGGGTGCGAAATCATTAAATGATCCTCCCGAGAGTCGAACTTCTACTGTCTAAAAACCACCCATGCTCCTTCTTAGCCATTTGTGCCGAGGTGTCTCTTTGAACTACCCGCAGCCCCGACGGACACACACACACACACACCTCTGCCTAACTCTTGGAGCAAACACGCGTGATGTAAGCGAAGTGATGTTCTAAAATCACATTTTAACAAGTGCCGTTTTTTCACAAAACAAATGACACTCATTTACAATACCTTGCTATCACGGTTTACACAGGCGCTCTAGTCAATTTCTCTTCAGACCTTATACATTTAGTCAAAGGTTTTTCCTAGCAGTTTTCTAAATCACTTGCACGTTACAATTGAAAGTAGCACCTCTATCAATGTCAGAGCGAACTGGCAATATGCTGTTGTTTGTCGATCATTTGTCAACCCAGCTCTATTTGGTGACTCTTAGCTAGGTTCTTTGTCACAGGCGTTTATGCCAAACTATTTTATTGTTTTTTGCAAACACTTAATCAACTATAATGAGGGTAATGATTTCATCATGGCACTATGTTATCCATACTATTTTTTGTGGAATTGATTGTGGAAGTCAGATAGGCAGTTGTTTCACGGAAAATACTAGTATTCAGCAGCAACCAGTTAGACTGAAACTCTACCTCAACATTGTTTGTTGGGTAAAGGCCAAGCAGATGACGATAGCAGATCTCTATCAGTAAATAATAATATCTGGCAATAAAACTTATATAAAACAAATATTTTTATTATTAGCCATTTGAGTCCCACTGCAGGACAAAGGCCTCCCTTCCCTCTTTCCACTTATCCCTGTCCAATGTTGTTAATTGCCAATCCTTGCGAAAAAAGTCGAGTTCGTCCCGCCATCTTCTTCTGGGCCTGCCGCGTTGCCGTTTGATGCTGTTTGGGACCCATTGTGTGGTTAGTTTAAAACAAATAAAGTGATAATAGTAGATTATGCACCAAGGGGCTAAAGTTGTATCTTATGTCACGGGCGTCATATTGAATCTCGAGCGCAATGAAGGATTCGGGATTTAACTCCCGAGCGCAGGGAGGGAGTTAAGAGTTTAACTCACGAGCGAAGCGAGGGAGTTAATACAAGAATCCTGAATGCAGCGAGGGATTCAAGCTAGCCCAAGGCAAAGACACCTTTAGCCCAGAGGAGGATACTCTACTTTTTACACCTACTGTGAGAAAATAATAGCCATAGGTAGTACGAAAAACAAAGTATTTATTAAATAAACAAACAGTAAGAATAACATATTATTATTAGAAATAATGAAATAGAAATAATAAGAAAGAAATGGTAGAATGGTTTTGGATGATTGGCTGTATGCATTTTGAATTTAGAACGTCATTGGAGATGCTCGTGAAATTATAGTATCTATACTTAATATTATAAAGCTGAAGAGTTTGTTTGTTTGTTTGTTTGTTTGAACGCGATAAACTCTGGAACTACTGGTTGGATTTGAAAAATTCTTTTTGTGTTGGATAGTTCATTTATCGAGGAAGGTTATAGGCTATATAACATCACGCTACTACCAATAGGAGCGGAGCATAAAATTAAATGAGAAATGTTGCAAAAACGGAAAAAGAAAATTCCTTTCTGAGAGCTTCCGTTGCGTACGCTGCGAAAACGGTTTAAGTTACGAGAATATCATGTATGAAGTAATTATTCGTCTTTAAAAGTTCTAAAAAAAAGTTCGCGACAGCATCTGTCTATCTTATAAGATTGACTCACTGTAACCATTTTTTATTATTAAAATGTTAGGTTAAAAAGAATTATTTTTTGCGAAGCTTATTTAACCCATATGGTATTAATCTATATCTAAATAAATGTGTTCGTTAGAACGGAAATTTAATATAGAATATTTGTGCTCTTTACTCTATACAGTTTAAACAAATATCTTAGAAGATATCGCAATGTAAAAATACCCGCGCGGAAAAATAATTACGCGGGTTGCGTCGCAATGTAGGTACGGGGGATTCTGGCTGGCCTCCGGGAAATTCAAATTCAAAATATTCACTGCATCATAATGTTTACAAGTACAGAGTGTTATAGTATATTTAACAGTAAGAGATAGATTTTATAGTAATTCACACTTTAATATAATCTAAGCTAATCTAAACCATCTAAACTATTGTAATAAAGAGGAAAGATAAGATTTTTTGTTGGTTACAATTTAGCTTAATTAATGTCGGATAGTCGATATATCGAGAAAGGTTATACTTAGCTATATTTATGTGACGCAGACGAAGTTGCGCGGGTCAGCTAGTTTTTGATAAAATGTGATAAATCGACTGTAGTATAGATATTTTTTTATTATTTATTTATTTATTCACAAAATCCATGTTACAGACAATTACTATTACGGTATTACGGCGCGGTACGGTATTTGTTATTATTTAATGTTATTCCATTCCTTTTAAAAAATGGTTCGTAGTTATCTAATTATTCTTACAATATTATGTCTTCGAAAACATGGCAACGATATGAAGAAGCAGTCGTTATGATTTTGTAGGAAATCGAGAATATCATCCACGCGTAGTAAGGGTATCGAGAATAGCTTTCCTCTTTCTGGCACCAAAGGGTGTTTATAGTGCGCGCGGAACTAGTTGGCCGCGCCTTAGGTGGCGACAGGGGTGAGGGGGCGGGTTGCCTACAGCTCGCAATGCACAGGAGACTATAATTAGACAGTGATGACCAATCTCGAGATATCGTGAACAATAATTGTTCAATTTATTGAAAAGAATACAAATAAAAAACAAAAACATGCCTAAGGCGCGGCCACGGCGCGGCCAACTAGTTCCGCGCACACTATAGTACTATACTGCCAATTTAGCAGAGCATGTGAGATTCCAAATTCAAATCACATTATTGACCAGCGGGTCATAATGAAATCCAGTACAACATTATTGACCGGCTGTTCCCCCGGCCACTAATGACTCACTTTAGGTTAAGGTTGCTTGACATATAATTTGACATTTTCGAGCAGGTGGTGTGAAAAATTATTTTACATCTCTCATATTCGGTAAGTAGGTCCTTATTACCCCCAAATGGGGGTTGTAGGTGACCAATTAGCGCTCCAGGGCATTAATGTCGCAAGAAAAGCCCTAGGGCGGTAAGTAATTAAAAAAAAAACACTTCACTCTTTCAAAAAGTTCGCGTACATTCTAACCATCATAGTACTGGCAATAGACATCATGCATTCAGCCCAATGACAAAAGAGGTCGCTTCGCTATTCAGCCTTGTCTTCGTATGAGTATACCGCCTGTGTGGGGGAGGCTTAATAGTCATCAATTTTAAATATCGAACGGCGAAGCTCAATATCGTTCTTGAAAAAAAAAAATTAAAAAGAGATGAAAAAGGCGGTAATAGAAAACTTTACTTTCAATATTGTTTGTTTTTGGATTTTTTTTATAATTACGTGCTAATTAGGAAAAAAACATGAGTTCTGCAAGTGATGAAGATATAAGCTGCACGATTCAATGAAAATGGAAGCTGAAGCAGCAATTAACAATATATTTTGCCTGAAAGTTCTAAAGAGAGATATTTGAAAACTTTATTCTTGTAATGCCGGTTTTTTTCTTCTTACCTCATAATCGAGATGTAAAGCAGAGTAGTTAGCTCGGGTGTAAGCATCAAATGCACCCTCGAACTATTGGCGCCCTCGCTACGCTCGTGCGCCTAAATATCTCGGGCTGCAATTGATGCCTTACAGCCCTTGGCTACTAATCTACTATTATTACGTAAGTACAAACCTTAATTAAATAAGATCTGGTAAATAAACAAAATCGTAATGCTGCTAATCAAAAGAATCAACTCAAACGAAGAAAAACACAAGGTAACATGACAAGGGGCGCGATCATCTACATAACCTAATTGGACAAAAATATTGTGGTTTTCAGCCCCGTTTTCACAAAGTACACGGCGATACCCAATTAAATGCTTAAATAAAAGCTTACTGTTGGATTTTCAACTCTCCCCTTATCCCAGAGAGTTGAAACTCCAGTAGATTATGTGGGCATTCAACCAGGTATTGCTTAGTGTAAACCAAAACAGGAATAAGAGTGTAACAAGCACCTTCAGTTTTAGCTACCGGCCCTGGAGCGAAAAAAACATCAAGAAAAGTCTTTATTGTATTTTCCTTTTTTTACAAAGAAAAATGTTACAAAAGATTTTTTCACTCCTCTTGCTCAAAAATAACGTCATATTAGCATACCAGAGCGGGCGTAAAATTGCATATATTATTATTGCCCTAGGGCTAAAAGTAAATCTCGTACGACAACTTGTTCAGCCAGCTGGTGCGTGATTTAGTTTCAAGTAAAAAAAAAGTTTTATTTTATTTTATTTATTTTTTAATAAAATAAACTCATATTGAACATAGTTATATTATTTTCTCGCAATCGTAGTGAAAAGTACAGTGTAACCACGGCGCTAAAATCTCATTATAACTCGGTTCCTATTTACTACCTCGCTAAAGCTCGATAGTATTAAACTACCTCGTATATTATAATCGGTCATTTTAGGCCCTTGTATTACAATGTACTATTCATTCAACAGGTCAACGAACTCTTTGCGAAAGTTGTAATAGTAGTTTATGCGACTGTGCATAATGAAGGGCAACACAAGGGCGAGTTTCTTAATAGCATCACACGAGTGTTGTAATGCTGGTGTTGAGTGTTGTAGTTTAGATAAAAAGTATATTAAGTACCTGTATGTACTCTTCGAAATAATGTTTGTATTTGAATACTTAGAAAACGAATAGTTTTCTTAGCTTGGTTCATCGTAAGACATTAAGTAAAAAATTAAAATTTATGCTTAAGTAAATACTTCTAAAACACTTCTGCTATCGCTTTTTTGTTAGGCGTTATACATTTTCAATGTTACCAAAATTGCCTGGGGCAAAATGAAAATTAAATAATAAATAAATGGATGAAACTTAAAAAAAAACTGTATAATGAAAGTATTCTTTAATATCTTAGAAACAAGTTATAATTTCGAGAAGGAGGCTAGTTTAAAAAAAAAATAGTATGGGTTTGTACAAATAATATACTTAAACTTTTATTAAAAGGTTTTTATAGTACCAAAAGGTACTAGGGGTAACTAAGGTACTGGGTAGGTAGGTTTTTGTAGTGTGTAGAAATGTAATCAAATACCCGCAGTTTTATAAAAAAAAACCATATAGTGATGCGACAAGGAAGCCCGCGAAATTCAAATTTTCTTACGTTTTTTGCAATCTGCCGGTCAGTGTCAAGTCGTATGTTAAATAAAATAGGATTCGCGGCAGTAACAATTAATATCTATTTACTGAGTAATAATGATTAAAATCACCAATACAACCGTCTCAGTTTATAATATGTCTCTTGAGTATCTATTTGATGAAAAAGGCATTCTGATTCCGGATTGCAGTAAAAAACAATTTAATTTTCTTACCTTCATTTTCACCTTTGAGATAAGCTACTTGAAAAACAGGAGGATTGATTCGTTTTTAAACCTGCAGTCTCGTGTAAGCTGTGTAATAAATTTTACATGAGTTAAATCACCTTTGTTTTTCATAATTTACATAAAAAGCCAAAAAAAATGTTTACAACACAATACACGTTCCCCATTCATCCTATGGGATTTCACTTTGCGTAATGAAAATCTGTGGATAAACAGTTTTTAATTTTATTATTGTGTACTTACAAACATGTTGTTTTCAGATCAAGAACTCGTTCGGAAAACATCATTTTGTTTTCGACTTTTTGGTCAGGCTCATTGTTTCGTATTTTTTTAAGGAAATTCATCATCTGCCTGGCCGATAGCTTCGAGTATAGTCGAATGCATAGAGTTGCGGAGTATTTGAGGAGTTGTTGAGTTGCGGGGTTGTGTAGTAGAGTTGCGGATCTAAAATTTCATATGGTGCGATATAGTATCGCACCATATGAAATTTTGGATCCGCGACTACTATTGGGTAATGTGCTACGATGGTGCTACCCCTTGGTATGATTGGTCAGACTTTTAGGTCACTGACTAATTATATTGACTGTCGAAGATCTTCAAATGACCAACCTGACCTGACCTTGACCTGACCACGAAAATTACGTTAAGGAATAATTAAAAAAAAATAAACCCCACAGTGAACATCGTATCCTAGCCTTTCCTATCGTATCATTGTTGGGTTCGGTTTCCAGTCAAACTAGATGCAGTAGGATATCTTGCCTCCAAACCCAATCACTGGGTTACACGCTTCAAATGTAACTGTCTTGCTAGGCCATATAGACATAACATCACTCATGTTATTCCCGAAGTGTTAGGCAGAGGCGTAGGTACCTAACAGTAAACCCATATTTCACCAGTTATGTTTAAATCTCATGTAGAAAGGGGTCAGCTCCATGGAGTACTGAGAAACTCTTGATGAAAAAAAATCAATAACATTTTGCCTGACCCGGGAAGAGAACCCAGGACCTCATACTCAGCAGTCGTGCTTGCAATCGTCGAGGCAGAACTCACTTAGAATTTTAACAATATTAAGTAATTATCCTAGGTGTCATAAACCTATTGATAAGGAAAACTAGTTTCAAATGAATAATCATACGAGTAAGTAGCTTGACAATAAAATATTGTTAGACAGCCGGGCCAAGGTGAGGTTTTTGGGCTAAGGATTTCTACTAGACTCCAACAATTATAACTTAGTTATAAATACTACAATATTACGCAACTATTTACCTACTATAACATGAAAAAACTGGCCAAGTGCAAGTTGGATTGCACATGAAGGGTTCCGTACCATTGTAGTGGATATTTAGAGATTTTACATGTTATTTTAGCACTGAGAGACTTCTTAAAGGTTTTCCTGTAATTTGAAAAATATCTATCTATCTATCTATATTATTATATACCTTTAGCTACTGAGGTGGATTTATATTTTTAAATAATGTTCATTTCAACTAATTATCAAACACTAAACTTTAAAAAACCTATAGATTTTTAAATATAAGCACTTGTATGTACGGGCCGCTGCATATTACCGTGGCTGCGGCCCCCACATCAGTGTTTACGTGAAATAAAAAGACTGACTCATCAACGCCCAGCCCAAATCCTTGGACCTTGGACATTTTGCACAGATGTTCCCTTTATAATGCAGACAAGGAATAAGGAAGGATTTTTCGAAATACAACCCCTAAGGGAGTTTAATAGGGGATGAAAGTTTGTATGGAAAATTGACATTTTCACGCTGGCGAAGCCGCTGGCAATAGCTAGTAAAATATAAAAAAATACAAAATTTTAGTAGTTACGGAGTTAAGGGGAGTACTGGTCGGACAGACAGACAGACACACGAGTGACACTATGCGTCCATACTGTTGTTACACTCGATATACCAAAGCTTATACCTAGATTTTTGTGTTATGCAATAATGGAACGTCGTCGTCTAATTACCTATGTATTTTATTTATTGTTAAGTTATTTACTAAGTATTTCTTTAAGGGATCTTAGACATTATTACGTAGAAGCACTTGAGTGAGTTACCTGAGATACAGGTTTATTCCTAGTTCAGGTAGAATCCAATAAGCTGTATACCTATAGTTGTTAAGGCCATATTGTAAATATTTTTGTATATCACTTTTTTCAATAAACAATTTCAATACCTTTTTGATGTTCCAACCTTCGCTGGCACTCCTAGAATGACTCCGTGTCTAGACCCTTATGTCTGTTTTATCAGCTTTTGACCTATAATGAGCTACCACTCAAAGCTAGGGGATGCAGCAAAAAAGTCTTTCCTGGAACACTTTGATGATTAAGAACAGGTGCTTATTATTCCCACGGACCCAGGAGACCTAGAAGAAAGTTTCTCAAAGTGTGAGCTTATTAAAATCTGACAAAGACTCAACCCGACCCAGCTTCCTCGAATCCATTGTAAAGGTACTTATCTAATAAAATATTCGTCAGAATCTAATATAATAATTAGTGAGACTAGCTTTCACTTTAAATGTTATTAGCTGTTCTTATAAAGTGAATTAGTTATAAAGACTAATTATTATTAATAGAGAACTTTACGAGTTTAGGTTGTATTAGAATAGTTACATTTTATTTCAAACTAGCTGTGCCTCGCGTGAAATTATTAGAGCAAAATATTACTTCCCTATTTGAATCAATTTTAGAGGTGTTCATCATGGTGATCATCATAATTTCAGCCAAAAGACGTCCACTGCTGGACATAGGCCTCCCCCAGGCGTCGCCACATTGACCGGTCCCGTGCGTCTCTCATCCAGCGGGTTCCTGCAACCTTGACCAGGTCATCGGTCCACCTAGTGGGAGGCCTTCCAATGCAACGTCTTCCGGTTCGCGGTCACCCCGTGCGGCTGTTTTTATTTAGCCACGAGCTATAAATTAATGTAGTTATGATATAGGTACTAGCTGTTGCCAGCGGCTTCACCCGCTGCAACTCGAAAAATATCCCAGGGGAAGATAAAATCGGGATAAAAACTATCATAATTATTTATGTGTCAATCCAGGTTATAAACTATCAGTGTATCAAATTTTATCCAAATCCGTTCAGTAGTTTTTACATGAAGAAGTAACAAACATACACACTCACATACTTTCGCCTTTATTAGTGTGATTTTTTTGTATGTTTTCAAAAATGTCGCGTCGTATATTTTAATTAAATGATAGTCTCTTGTAAGTTCCAGACTATGTAAATTATTTTCTGAGATGGTATTTTAAACAAAGAACGTCAGTCTCAAAACTGTATTTAAAAAAGATTTGAGATGACCTGTCTTGTCGGTGCAAGCGTTTGTCAGTTATCGTGTTGCTCGACTCATTACTCAAGGAGCTCAACGACACGATTAATTTTTTTTTTTTTTTTTTTTTATTAGCCTACTTTGTGTCCCACTGCTGAGCAAAGGCCTCCCCTTTCTCTTTCCACATGTCTCTATCATGGGCGATCTCTGGCCATGTTAGCCCCGCAAACATGATCAGATCGTCACGCCACCTTCGCCGCGGTCGACCTCGACGGCGCTGTCCTTCCTCAGGCGTCCAGTGAGTGACGATCTTTGCCCATCTCTCCGGGTGCATCCGTGCTACTTGGCCTGCCCACTCCCACTTCAGTCTGGCTGTTTTTTCTCCAACATCAGCTATTTTAGTTATGGAGCGCAGGGTGGTGTTTCTAACGCGATCGGTTCGCTTAACACCAATTATGCTGCGCTCCATTGCTCGCTGGCAAATCTTGAGTTTGGACTTCTGTTGTTCAGTAAGTGACCAACTTTGTGCACCGTAGGTTAGGACGGGCAGGATGCACATGTCAACGAGCTTCCTCTTTAATGTTAGGGGAAGGCTTCCCTTTATATGTTCCTTCAGGGCCCAGAAAGTCTTCCAGGCATTTTGAACTCGTCTTTCGACTTCCTTGTCTTGCCTGTTTTGGAACGACACTATCTGGCCTAAATAGGTATACTCGTCGACATATTGCAACGAATGCCCGTCTACCGCGACCCTACGTTTCGTGCTGTTGGTCATGATCTGGGTCTTGGATCTATTCATTGAAAGTCCAACCTCAAGACTTGCTGTGCTCAGATCTTGGAGCATTTCTTCGAGTTCTGGAGCAGATGTGGAGAAAAGCACGATGTCATCGGCAAAGCGGAGGTTTGTTAGATGTCGGCCGCTAACATGTATGCCTCGTGACTGCCACGAATCGGGCAGATTGTTGAAAACCTCCTGCAACGCACTTGTGAACAGCTTGGGTGAGAGTGGATCGCCCTGTTTTACACCTTTTTCTATATTGAAATTTGGACCAGAAATGTGCAACTTGATGTTCGCAGAGCTATTTCGATAAATGGTGTCAATTAAATCAATGTAGGTGTGTGGTACGTTTTGAGATTCCAAGGCATTAATGACTGAGTGGTGGTATATACTGTCAAATGCCTTGGCATAATCCACAAAGGCTAGGTATAGCGGCTTGTTATATTCGTTGTACTTTTCGATAACTTGGTTTACAGTATGGAGATGGTCTGTTGTGGAGAAATGGGGACGAAATCCTGCCTGCTCGGGAGGTTGGTGAAGATCAAGTGTCGGAGCGATACGGTTTTCTATTACTTTTATGAAAAGTTTGTATAAGTGTGAAATGAGGCTTATGGGTCGGTAGTTTGAAATTTCTGCTTTGTCTCCTTTCTTGTGAAGTAGTATTATGTTCGAGTGGCACAATTCAGAGGGAATTTGGCCAGTATATAATATGGTGTTGAAGAAAGAAGTGATATGAGGGACTAAAACGTTGCGCCCTAACTTTAAAACTTCTGTTGTTATTCCGTCTGTTCCAGGGCTTTTGTTGAACTTTGTTGGGCTTTTGTTGAACGATTAATAATATCAAAGAAAAACTACCAAACATATTTCTCACATAATCATAAATTAATAATACTTTACAAAAGAAATGTTCATGAAAATCCTTTAATAATGTTGTCATTCACAGATAAAAAATAAAAATATCGAAAAAAAATATACGTAAAAAAGTAAATATTCATGTTCTTTATTGTGTGAATGACCTAAGCTGCATCTAAAACAATAAATTAAGCTTGCATAAAGTAGCTCTGGTTTACTAAGCCCTACAATAAACTACGCAGCCAAAGAGATTGGAGACAAATAGAGAGCAGGAAGCTGCTGCAAAATCCTCTTAATGTAATCTTGTATAATGAAGGATGAATAGGTTCTCAGTACCCGCATTGCAGAATGCATGTAGTAAAATGTTATGCGATAATCTTCGGAGGAACAGCGGAGATGCATAATTATAGACTCGTTTATACCAAAATGTTCACACGTTTTCAAGTGACCATAACATAATATAATATGTCATGAAGCATGGATTCGAACGCAGATAGTAACTTTACTTTGTATAAAATTCACCGCATTTACTTTCGAATTGGTGGAGAAAATCGATCTTTAGAACAAAAACCCGACGATGTGTGCAATCTCCCATCCTGCATAGAGCCCGCGTATTTAGCTCCGCTTCGGTACAGACGATTTCAAAAAAAAAAAATTCTATAATAATACTTTCCCTGAAACAAGAATCAATCACTGAACCTCGCCCGGGATTTAAGCTTCCAATCACTGGGACGAAAAATTTTACACACATATTAATCCTAACTAGTCCTAACTATCCTAATCCTAACTAATATTATAAATGCGAAAGTAACTCTGTCTGTCTGTCTGTCTTTGCTTCACGCCTAAACTACTGAACCGATTTGTGTGAAATTTGGTACAGACATAGTTTGGAACTTGAGAAAGGACATAGGATAGTTTTTTTTTTTTTTTCGCGAGATAACCAAAAATCTGCCGGAAGTCACTATTCCACGCGAACGAAGTCGCGGGCAAAAGCTAGTATTATTATAATTCGCGCCTGTAATCCCCAAAGGTTCGGCAGAGGTGTGTCTAATAGTAGGTCCACCCATATTTTGCTAGTAATGGACTCGTATGCAGTCGTTTAAGTAATAGATGGCGAGCCTATTGCCACAGGTTTTTTACCTTGACAACACTGACTTGTGTTTTGATTTCACACCTTTTCAAGATAAAATCAATATGTAGATACTATGTTTCGTAAGATCTGACAATAATGTACCTACCTACACGAGATACTCATCTCAATAGGTACATATTAAGTAGCAACAAGATAAACTTGGCCCACACGACGAGAGATAAATCTTAGATACTTTAGGCCCGCTGCCTGTCAAAATATTGTCGTATGTAGGCATTGTTATAGGTAACTAGCTGACCCCGGCAAACGTTGTTTTGCCATATAAAAAATTTCAGAAAAAAAAATAGATGAAAAATAGATGTTGGCCGATTCTCATAGATACCCGATACGCACAAAAAATTTCATCAAAATCGGTCAAGCCGTTTCGGAGGAGTTTGGCATCGAAAACTGTGACACGAGAATTTTATATATTAGATTTGTTTTGTTCTCAGAATAAAATTAAAAATAATGCTTCGGTAATTTGTATGTAGGTAATGGAAACATTGTTCTTTAAGTAGGTTCCTAATAATTATGTATTACAAGGTGATTTTCATTTAGTGATTAAAGTGATCTAATTAGATTACTGGAAAGGGAAGGTGTTACTTAAAATAACAATATGCCATTCTATTATAATATGCCTCTACTTTTTATAACGCAAATAAACGCGTTATTTTTTTAAGTCGGTTTAGAAGTAATACGTCATAATATCACGACTGAAATCCCCGTAGTGTTAGGCAGAGGTCTACCCAATAGTTTGCACCAACATTATACCAGATAAGACGAAGTCCATGTTAAAAGGGGCGACCCTATTGAAATGACAATTAGGGTCGCCCTGGACACAAATCTAGACTCCGTTTCTGCTACTGAGAAATTCTTGACGAAAAAACCCAAGAACAACCAGACCGACATGGGGATCAAATCCAAGACCTCACTCAGCAGTCCGATTGCAACCACTGGTCTAATGGGGCAGCCATAATAATATAAAATATCAGATCATATTTTATAAGTATTGATAAAGTAGATTTCTTTGTTATCTTTCGAGATGAAGACCTAATTTGTTATCTCACGTCCGAATTGACATGCAACATTGAAATCTAGTGAGATAGTCATGTCATTACCATCGCATGTTACTGATTGATAGTGGAAAATATCTTTAATACTAACATTTTTTTTACATCATCCTAGTATGTACTTTACACTTGTTTGAAATTGTGACATCCACCAAAACGTCATCATCACCATCATTTCAGCCGAAAGACGTCCACTGCTGGATATAGGCCTTCCCTATGTGTCGCCTCATTGACCGGTCCCATGCGTCTCGCATCCAGCGGATCCCCGCAACCTTCACCAGGTGCACGGTCCACCTAGTGGGAGGCCTTCCAACGCAACGTCTTCCGGTTCACGGTCGCCACTCCAGTACTTTTCGGTCCCATCGGCCATCCGTTCTACGAGCAATGTGCCCTGCCCATTGCCACTTAAGTCTGGCAATTCTTGGGGCTACGTCGGTAACCTTGGTTTCAAAACGTACCAAGCCTAAATACCTATTGAATTATGACCAAGAAAGTACAGAGTACTTTTTCTGGAGCAAGCAGAGTACCCGATTAATGGCAACAAGCTCGCGTTTGTCGGAACTGTCAACTCAAGACATAGTTTCTAGTTCGAACCCAAGGCACACACCTCAGATTTTTTTCGGATTCATGTGTTTATTGTTATAATTATTAGGTGTAATAAAAAAATATATATTTCCAGACGACACCACACGATAAAGAAGAAAAATCACATGGGACTTAACCTGCCTGGCGAAACGATGGCGTTTTTGAGATCATCAAAGTTCACTTATGACGAATGTTCTTCCCGTCGGGGTTGCTGGTTGTTCGAAAGAGATACCGCGGCCTCGGCACAAGGGCTAAGAAAGAACATGGGTAGTTTTTATTCAGTAGAAGTCTGACACTCCCTTCCGCTCTGCCCAGAGCGGGAAGGGTTATTTGATTATTTCCCACCGACCAAAAAAAAAGAAAGATGAACGTTGTTTAAAAGTCCAATGCCATTCAGGTCATACAACCCCACCGTAGAAAAAGATAGCAGCTGCACTCTCAAAGATAACAAAACATAACAGATCAGCCGACCAAAACGTGACAAAAGGAGGATTGCAATTAAACATGTTTTTCTTACATCTTAGTAATTTGCTGTAGCACAGTAATCGCATGCAAAAACATTGTAATCACAATCTACTAATGAATACTAGTCACGTTGGGTACAGAATCGGGTCCAACGTGGTTAAATTAGTCAAGAATAAATTAATTATCTACAAGGATCCTCATTATACGCTGTACGGTTCAGATTACAATCAAAATATATCATTGTGGAATCTTTAGGATGTTATTCTTAATTATTTATGGCTGTACTTCTAGCCCTAGATATCATATCTCTGCCCATCGGGACAACGATATACCGCGGCCTCAAGACAAGGGCTAAGAAGAAACATGGGTGGATTTTGGTCAGTAGAAGTCTGACACTCCCTACCGAGCGGAAGGAGTCATTTGATGATTTCTCATTTCCATCCAAAAAAAAGGCTCTATTTCTCGCCCTAGATTTCATAAATATAAGACGTTGCAAAACAAGAAGTTTAATAAAACTGAGAAAAATATGGGCCCTGTTATAACCTGATCTGGAGAACCCTTGCCTCCATGCTCCTGGATCTATTACACATTATTTTAACTAGAATCGTTTACAACACTCTTGACCATAACGTACTTTTAACATCGGCGATTCTGCCGCCTTTAGAAGATAAAGCACCAGTGCAGTCGTCAAATCGCGGATCGCCGATACTGAACTATACTGGCCCTTTTTTATGGTGGGTGGACAATCATCAAATAACCCCCCCCCCCCCCCCCGCTCGTGGGCAGAGCGGAAGGGAGAGTCAAACCACCCATGTTCCTTCTTCGCCCTTGTGCTGAGGCCGCGTTATCTCTTTCGATAATTCGCAGCCCTGAAGGGTGTGCTGTGGTCCTTAGGACCTATTCCTAAGAGCCTGTTTACTGCTGATCAATTTCGTTGCCTTGTAAATAAAATAAAGAAATCATTCTCTTGTAAAAAAGGTTTACACAATCAACTTTAAACCTTTTAAGGCTGTCATCATGACGTCAAACCAAACCTATCTGGGTTTGGACCTAAATCCAATTCCCTTCTAAAAGGCGCACGAGCTAGTGTTACTGAGTCACATAACCACGCTTCAACACCTCCTGTCTTAAACAGCCATTTCATACTCCAAGCACACGTACGAACATCTTAATTAGCTATAAAAATGACAGTTGCGATGCGAAGATAGAAATCAGAGCCACCACGTCTGTTAAGAGCGTATGCTACCTCAGATTAGCAACCCTATTTGTGGTGGTTCAAACTTCGCTTGAAATACTGTTAGAATAAAGTTCTAATCAGCTTGCACTACAAAGCGGTTGTTACGTCTTTCGCTGCGGCCGAATAATGCGAATTTACTGGTATTTTGCGATTTACAAAAAAACTATTGATTGGACTAAAAAAGTAAAACACTATGACTTTAGTATGTTGCTTGTAGAATTATTTGGCAAAAAAATCAGAACGATGACATGTATTTTAGTATGGTTTTCATTCGTTAAAAGAAATTTTTAGAGGTATCTTCGCGATTTTTTTCTATCGAGCAAAATTAGTTGTATTATATGTTTTCACAACACTATGGCACTAGCCATATGTCCTGAAGAATATCATATATTTTTCTGATGTTGATTACTGCAGTGAATCATTACTTTTACGGATTATAAAACTCGCGTTTGAGGTACCATACGCTCTTAAATGAGTCGGCGGAGAGAATATCCAAGAGGGTTTTTTCAATTAGGTGTTGCCTTATGTTCACTTGGTGTTAGTACCGGGGTTTAGTACTGCTTTAATAGTCCTCCTGAACGATTTCGGTCACGGTGGTCAATCTAAGCGGAGATTAGCCATCGGCGGACATATTAAAGTGTTTGTTTCTTTATTTTCGTTGTCCGATTGGACGGGATCTGACATGAGAAAGAACAACCGCAGGACCAACGGCTTAACATGCTTTCCAAACCGTCAACATCCAAACTCCGGGCTACTATCGAGAAATTTGTAATGATAAAATCCAATAGAACTTAGCTAAGCAGTCGCGACAAACGGGTCAGTTAGTACTTCTGACTAGTGGTCTAAGGTCAACATCTACAGAGTCCAATAAGGATAAAAGTGTAAATGAAATCGATAAGACATATTACAATTTTTTTTACGTACTATTTTTATGGGTCTGTGTAACGCTGATGTGATGCACTCGTATAAGATATGTATGTTTTTGCAGAATTATTGAATTACTATTTCATGAAAATGTCTTTCTGTCTACCCGAATTTCCTGTATATAGTTTTGCAGATTTAGAAACTATTTACTTACGGTTGATAGTATCAATATTGTGCATGAACACACGTTCATGTCAACTACTACCCTTCAGTGTACAGTCACGAGCAACAAACGTGTATACACTTATCAACGTTTAGAAGGATTTTTTGCATACTGTAATGATATCATTTTAATGTAACGTAACGAAACTAATATTTTGGAACTAATTATTATCCTATGTGTGTCATATCTCAAAGTTGTATTCGTTATTTTACGAGAAAATTGCATTTGAACTTTGCCAAGTGTACAAATATTTTTGTTCGTGACTGTACATGTTCGGACACGCACAGGCACACCGGCGGTTTTTCATTACTTTCCTGTTTCCGTTTATTGAGTCATTGTTATGTGCATCGATTTAATTTTGAGATGATTAATGATCTCAATGTGAGAGAACAGAGGTCAGGTACATGAAATGATAGCCTTAAATGATTATGAACGTTCCTTTTTCCTTTACCAAAGTGGCATTGCCCACTCGATCGGTAGCTTTATCGCTAAAGCATTAGGTTCAAAGTTGATTGGGGTTTGAAGGTTTCGGGTAGTTTGTTGCACTAGAGTCTGTACATTGTCTTGCTACAATGTTGACACCATTCAAGCAGATGCATTAGGTGACAAAGCAGGTAGAGAAGTTATCAATCATTGTCTGATCTTTAAGGTAATTTGCCAAACATAACTTGGAGAATAAAGTTTAATTTAAAGACGACGTGGTTAAAATAAAGTAAATATAAAATAACTACTCGTACCTTTTTAATTTGATCTAGTTGTAGCAAGCGTGATTGCTGAACAGCTGGAGATGACGTGCTATTGGGTTTTACTATCATTGTATTTTTCAGGATCAGCCACGGAGACATCCGTATTTATAGTCAAGTTATAGTAATTACTTGATATTAAGTAATTACTTATGCATAAATTTGTATGCAATGGACAAGAGTTTAAGCGAAGTTAGAACCGTCAATGAAAGTAAAACTAAGAATTCTAACGTTTGATAGTTCTAACATCAAGGAATTACTAAACTACAGAGAAAAAATAAACTTCAAAAGAAAAATCAGCTTCTGAAGTCGGTGACATTTGTTTGTTTGATTTGGTTTTTTTTGCCACCGACTTCAGAAGCTGATTTTTCTTTTGAAGTTTATTTTTCACTTTTTTTTTGTTTTTGAAGTCGGTTGTTTTTTTTGCATAAAAGTTTTTTTATTTTTAGTTACCTATGTATCTTATAGAAGTAGTAACTATGAAACCTATACTTGTATAGCGTCAGAAAAAGCACGAAACACGCGATACGTGCCTATGTTTGAGGGTTGCCCTCGATTTCTCTGGGATTCCATCACCAGGATCTGGTTTCCATATCATGGTACCACTCTTAAAATATCTCCGTTCCAATAAAAAAAGAATCATCAAAATTGGTTCATAAACGACGAAGTTATTCGCGAACACACATAAAAAAACGAACGAAATATGTTCATTCTTTTTAAAATGGTCATAAAATGAAAAGTACTGGGCCAAACCATGCCAAATTTTTATGGGACCAAATGGCAACTATTCCGCATCAAACTAAAAAAGAATCACGTAAATCGGATCATAAATCACAGCGTAATCGGTGTACATACATAGAAAAAAAAACATACCGATCGAATTGAGAACCTCCTCCTTTTTGGGAAGTCGGTAAAAATCGTATCTTATACAATGACATTTACTCAAATAATAGTAATGACTTGTTTATAGGTACGGGTGTAAATGTATGCCCGGCTGATGACAATAATTATAGGCTCGCCTTCTACTACATGAGACTTAGACATAACTCACGAAATGTGAGTGTCTCTTATCTCTTTTTAATCCCTAAGGAATCACAGGCGTGATGTAAAGTTAATGAAACATGTAGAACTACGGCCTAAATTGGATTTAAAGGAAGTAAAGTTGTAGTGTCGTATGTCCTAACAGCTTGCTTGTAAGGGCTCGTTTACGGAGACGCGGGGCGTGCAAAAGGCTCGTCTCGTGCTTTTTTATTAATTTACAGAGAGACGGGTCCACCGCAACAAACGCTGCATTTTAAACTAACGTGCGAAAATAGCTTCTCGTAAAATCGACGATTGAAATCGTTAACTTTTTCATACATCGCCATGTGTTTGAATTAAAAACGCAGCACGCGCCGCGCGACGCCCCGCCTATACGTTAACATGCACTAAGTTGTAGTATTGCCTACAAGTACTGTCACTTATCCTCGCACAAAAGAGTTCAACGACCCTTTGGTAACTTGGCAACAGACAAAAACAAGTTGCGCTTAGACCATCAATCATAATATTGTTTTGATTGATATATCGCCTCTTTACAAGAACAACGTGATATTTTATAAACCACAACTTTACAGGAGAGCAATTTTAAACATTTAAGCGTTGATAAATTCTAAAATATTGACAATTTTAATGTCGGAAAACAATTAAATTGTTGCGGTAATTAAAGTGCTTTCAGAAAATATGCAAAAAAAAACTCAGTTCAATATGAAACAAGTTAAAAACTGATTTAAAAAAACACAGACACACATGTCACGTTTTTAATGAAAATATGACAAAAAATGCTTGTAACATATTGATGTATCACATTGAAGGTGTTAAATTTAGGTGTAACGCTGTGTGATAAGTTGAATAAAACACACTATCAAAATAAAAATCTTGTATTAAAAAAAAATCAAATTTACGAAAACAATGGCTTACTTACACCATAAAATTAGTTTAAGGCACAATAATCAACAAGAGATCAATCAATCACATAGTACTTAGTACTAGCTTTAATTAAAATTATAAGGTAACTAAAAAATTACTTTCATACAAATAAAAAATCAAAAAGATAACTGTACTTAAAGTTATCTAATGGTAATTAACGTCTTCTAAGTTCTAACACAATTATGGCACCCAGTTTTATAGTACTTAGAAATTCAAAATAGGAACATTGCTATCACCCTTCATAAACATAGAATCACAAATTCTCTTAATACTAATAAAAACACTATCATTTTGAATGTAGCAATTAAATATTTCTAAAAAATACAATTCAAAAAATCTTTGTACTTAATCAGTCTTATTACAACGATTCGTAAAATGGCTTGTGGTATCTAGGAATGAGGTTTTTATTGACCAAATCCATGAGATCAGCTTTTTTTCGCTCTGCTAGTCCAGGTTTTTGAAGATAGGCCTTTTGCAAATCTAAATTAATGCTTTGACTATTATGATTTCTCTTTTTTTTCACCACTATAGCTTTCTTAAATAATTCGTCAGCGTACGATTCTTTGAAAAATATGGCATCGGGATCAGAGCTTTGAACTTTTATCATCTTCAGTCCAGCCAGTTTCACAGAATTATTGTCTTCATCTTTCATTATTGCAAAGTCATCATTTAAAATGGTCTGTCTTTGCTCCTCTGTAAATTTAAACCCACATTTAAATTTACATTTATCTTTACAAGAAGGTTTCAATTCACGACTTGGCATGTTTTTTTTTTGATTTGGTAGATTGATAAGGCTTCCCACTATTTCTCAGTCGTTTAGCTACATTGACTTTCCAGTTTGCTACATTTAGTCTTCTTTTTTTACCAGTTTTAGTTGGACTAGAATTATACACTATTAGACCTACAGCATTTCCATTACTTACGTTTTCAATCGCAGAAGATTCACTGTTCTCTATGACACCGAGATCGTTGGATACCATAGCATGTTCGTTTGTAGACGAAAGTGGTTCCTCGGAGTTTTCAATGTTTGTTGAAACTATAAGGTCCCATTTAAATAGGTGGACAAATTTTAACACAGCGTTCAGTACGTCTAAATAAACATATCCAAGTAAAAAAAACACTGATTCAAGTGAGTTTTTTGTACGTAAAATATTGGGTAACTAACACTTTTAGTGTATTTTCGCTACCTGTTTTATTTTCTTGTAGGTATCTTTTGCGTTTCTCTAATTTTCTTTTTTTACCATTGTCCTTATTTTGGTAGTCTGAATGATTCCTAAAATTTTGTCCACCTTTTTTAATGGGACCTTATATATTAGATGTTACCAAATGTTGATCATCCGAAATGTTTATATAGTTAGTAGTGATATTTTGTTCCACGTCAGTATCAAAAGAATACTCAGCACGTTTTTTTGGTTGGGCTTCATAATCAGGATCCTTTACTGAGTCGTCGCTGTCTGAAACGTTATAAATGCAATCAAAATTCTTGAAGTGTAGTGGTGTGGTATTGATTTGATCAATTACCCTCGAATTTTGTGAGAATAGTGGGATATAAATTAACTTACCTTGATACACAGATGGGCCACTGCTTGAAGAACTGCTAGAACTCGAAGAACTGCTAGAACTAGAGGAACCGCTGCTACTAGTCGAATTACTACGAGGTCGGATGGAATCTAATGCGATGTCTTTGTCTACAAAAAGGAATGAAATAATGAAATTATAGGAACATAACTAGAATAAAAAAATATATCAGTACAAGTAAAAAAATACCTTCTGTTGATGTCTGCAATGTATTGGTCGAGCTTTTGGCATTTTCATTCTCATCTTGTGTTAAAGTATCTATCTGAGAGTTTGAATCACTTTGTTGTACACTTAAATTATTTTTAACACCTGTAGCTAATTGAACTAACATCCTAGATCGTGATGCCATCTGAAAAACAAATTCGTAAAAGTTACTTTATTTTAGCATGTATAATGTAACATTTTAGCATGATATAATCCAAAACTTAAAGGTTTTCAAAAATAGTGATGTAAAATAAAATAACCCACAGTAATTGAAAACGATTCATCAACAACATGGTTACATTCAAAGATATCACAAGGAAAACTTGTAACTTTTTCATCAATAATGTGACAATATTCATAATCTCATTCTCAATACTCATGAGTTTTACAACAAAAACGAGTTAAATAACTAATATCACATTAATCAAGTTAAAGTAAAAAACAACAAGAAACATACCTTTGCACTAAAAACGTGGTATACTCGTGATGCCACGTTTTTTGTGAAAAGCAGGAGCACTTCACTCGTTGCGCGTGCGGGGCAAACTAACGCGTCGCGTTGTCGAAGTCGTGCGCCACACCGAAAGAGACAACGTGATAACGCCATTTGCCACGGTCATGTCGTCTCTTTCACTCATAGCTCCTCGAACATTCACTTTTAAAATACCGCGTTTTTGTAGAAAATAAAATTTGACATCGCGGTTTTGAATATCAAATAAAAAAAAAAACGTTTTTATGAGATGTCACGTTGCTCTTGTAAAGAGATTATCAATAATCTATATCATAGAGTAGTATAGTTAAACATAAGTTAGACACGAATTGCTGAAGTTTCATGTATGTTTTTATTAACTCTACTTCTGATCTATAAATCAAATAAAAGTTAATTTGGGGAGAAATAAGTAACATTTTTTAGTTGAAATTCGGTAGGTACTTTTAAATTAGCGGGATACGTTTTGTCTTGGAAAATATATCAGACAGTTAATCCCGGTTCTGATCACTCTCCAGTAGTCTTCAGTCATGTTGGATCGACATCACAATCATCACACATTTATATTACCAGGGGTAATATAAGCATGGGAAAATTGAAATTTTTTTTTTTTTAGCCTATATTGTCCCACTGCTGGGCAAAACGCCACCATGTCAGTCCGGCTTCAGGACCAGACCACGAAACCTATCCTTCTGCAGCGAGGTGTGAGACAAGGAGACGTCATATCTCCGAAGCTGTTCACCGCTGTACTGGAGGATATCTTCAAGGTTCTGGACTGGAGAGGACTAGGCATCAACATCAATGGCGAGTACATCACTCACCTTCGATTTGCCGACGATATAGTGGTCGTGGCTGAGACCATGGAGGACCTCAGTACAATGCTCGATGGCCTCAGTAGAGCTTCTGAAAGAGTGGGTCTAAAAATGAACATGGACAAAACCAAGGTCATGTTGAATGCCCAATTGCCCATGCTACACCCACTCCCATAAAGATTGGAGACTCTACACTCGAAGTTGTAGACGATTATGTCTACCTGGGACAAACAGTCCAGTTAGATAGGTCCAACTTTGAGAAAGAGGTCAATCGTCGAATCCGACTCGGCTGGGCAGCGTTTGGGAAGCTGAGAAGTATCTTCTCGTCCAACTTACCCCAGTGTCTCAAGACGAAAGTCTATGACCAGTGTGTGTTGCCAGTGATTACATATGGGACCGAAACGTGGTCGCTCACAATGGGCCTCATCAGAAGGCTTAAAGTCACCCAAAGGGCAATGGAGAGGGCTATGCTCGGAGTTACCTTGCGCGATCGAATCAGAAATGAGGACATCCGCATGAGAACCAAAGTTACCGACATAGCCCGAAGAATCGCCAAACTTAAGTGGCAGTGGGCAGGGCACATTGCTCGCAGAACCGATGCCCGATGAGGCCGGAAAGTTCTGGAGTGGCGACCGCGAACCGGAAGACGTTGCGTTGGAAGGCCTCCCACTAGGTGGACCGATGACCTGGTGAAGGTTGCGGGGACCCGCTGGATGCGAGACGCACGGGACTGGTCAATGTGGCGACACGTAGGGGAGGCCTATGTCCAGCAGTGGACGTCTTTCGGCTGAAATGATGATGATGATGATGATGGGCAAAAGCCTCCCCCATAGCCTTCCACTCATCCCTCTGTGCGGTTTTCTCCGTCCAATTATGCAAAAACGCTTCTAGGTCGTCACGCCAGCTGCGTGTTCTAGGCCTCCCTCGGCGACGACGCCCGTCTTCTGGCATCCACTGCGTGACGACTTTGGCCCATCGGTCTTGATCCATCCTACAGACATGGCCCGCCCAATCCCACTTCAAGCCAGCAGTCTTTTTTCCCACATCAGCGATTCCAGTTTTTGAGCGTATTGTGGTATTGCGGATTCTATCGCTGAGCCATAAACCCAAATTGAAAGTGAGGCTTCTAAATTTCTCGAGCATTCGTTTGCATTCGTTGTTGCGGTTTGCGTCGCTGCGTGCTTTCGTGCTCGCAGTGTTCGTTGTTGCGGGCATTCGCTGGCGTGTGGTTCAGCGTGGTGACTTTCGGAATGGCGTATTGCACTCGTAGTTTCGTTCTTCTTCCGTCCTTCTGACATTCAAAAGTGCCTGTAATGGCTTAATTGAAATAAAATATTTGAGTTTGAGTTTGAAATATTTATAGATATACTCGCATCATCTACCAAGCCTTTTCACAACTATGTTGGGGTTGTTTTCCAGTCAAAATGGATGCAGCTGAATACCAGTATTTTACATGCAGCGACTGTCTATCTCTGACTTCCACATCCACAACTCAGTTAGTCCATACTAACTGAGTATAGTATGATACCCCTGGTAAGACTGGTTTTCAGACTTTCGGGCCACTAACTGTAACAGTATAAGTTTCAACTGTAAATGACAGCCAGGACCAACGGCTCAACGGTGTTATCCAAAGCACGGAGGAAACTCGGTATGTACAGTCACCTTTAAAAATGCATGGACAGTTCTGAACTCTATTCACAAGTAATAAAGACTAAAAGTATCCATGCAATTTTGCAGGTGACTGTACTGGGTGGTCACCCATCCACAGAACAACCTAGGCAAGCCCGTCTTAACCTTAAGATTAATCTAAGCGTCTGTTATTATCTAGCCACAAGCTCCTCTACTATCACTCTAACTATACTTACTGTTAGGTATTCAATCAATTAACAGCGAACACAAACAAAGTTAATTGATTCCTAAGATTATTTCAATAATGCACGCGATTCGATAATCGATTACCGAATTAGTCTCGATCACATAACAATGCAATTACGATTTCAATAGCAACTGTTCTGATGATACTTTTTTTGTTCTTGAGTACTTAAATTAATTTGGCATTTACCAAATTAGGTGCTTTAACAGGTTTAATTACAGAGACAGGTCAGGCACTTATTACAACTGGTTTTCACCACAAATGACCAGATTTTTATACCACCCATAAAGTTACTTGGCAGATTTTTACAGTATTTTGTTGAGAGTCCCTTATTATTTTGATCAGTGATCATGTTGTAAACTCGTTCGGTGATAAGTGGATATTGCCTTGTATGGAAACAAGCACGATTGCAGATTGGCAATCCGAATAAACTGGTGACCTAACAACGACTACGATATTTTTGAGATTATTAAACTTTCTTAAACAATCAATGAATCAGAAAAGCGTACATAGAATGCAGTGTATAAAGCAAGACTACTGCTGCTGTAACAAGGGTGCCTTCTACAAGAGCAGGAGTGGAACATCATTATCGTCTGCGTAGCTTTTTTCCAACTACATAATAGGGATGTCTCCTGGGTAAGATAAATATGATTCCGTTTAGTCCGTCAGTTAGATTATCGAAAAATGTTGGATACGTGTTTTTTGTTTTATCAAATTAATTATAATTGACGAAGTTATAACGCGTCAAAGATCAGGAGTGGGGGCTTTTGACGGCACTACGTGGTAAAAAATGTAGTGCGATGTGACGTCTCGCACGAATTTTCGAAGCACTGTATCGTCTTTATTTTTGGTTTACGTGAAAAAAGAGAAAATACGTGTCGAATATTTTTTGGTAATCTATGTGACGGACTAATTAGATGTTTTTTGTCAACTACCCTATTATGTTGAGATCAGCTTCACGTCTAGCCATCTGGCTAGACGTGAAGCTGATCTCAACATAATAGGGTAAAAAAAGCAAAAAAAAGCAGTCGATGTAAATACTGGTATTAATGCAGCTGATCTCAGCTGCATTAATACCAGTATTTACATCGACTGCTTTTTTGACCTCCACAACCCAGTTAGTACTGGGTCGTACGATACCCGTTGTTAACATTCGTTGTCAGACTTTCGTACCACTGAAGCACGTTAAGCTGTTGGTCCCGGCTGCCATATACATAGATCTTTGGCAGTCGTTACAGGTAGTCAGTGACCTGAAATTCTGACATCCAGTCTTACCAAAGGGTATTATTGTATTACCTAGTATTAACTGAGCTGTGGAGGTCATATAGGCAGTCGCTCCATGTAAAATACTGGTATTCAGCTGCATCCGGCTAGACTGGAAGCCGACCCCAATATAGTTGGGAAAAGGCTAGACAGATGATGATGACTTTCGTACCACTGACTACTTGTAACGACTATCAAATTTGAGTCAAATGTATGTCATATTATTACTATATTAAGTATATATATATTAAATATATATATATATAATAATAATATATTAAATATATATATATATAATAATAATATATTAAATATATATATATATTTAATATTTTATATTTGTTATATTCTAACACTACCAGAGAATGAAAAAAATAGCATTTTCCTCAATTATACTTACCATATTTTTATGGTCATAAAAACTAAGCATGGCAAGGTTAATCTTGTACTCAGGATAACAGCTAAAACGACCGTGAACTATATAGAAGACAAGTGGCAACCTTGCAGTGAGGTGTGGGTTACGACATAACTTTGCATACTTGAGGTGAAGCTTTTTAAAGGAAAAGTTACGACAAGAGACGCGTTCATTATGTTTCTTAGTCTAACGTGAGCATTGAAACTTGACGTTTTGAAATTTTAATTCTCTCTCTAGTACAGCAGATATTTTCTGGGTTGAAACTTGACTTCAGAAATGACGTTTACCGCTTCTTTGTATCTTCATTATATTATCTTTGCAAGTCCTGAAAGTTGAAAAAAACAACAGAGAAGCGTCGAGACAACGAAGAAAGTCCAGTCCAGAATATAAAATTGAAATATTTTTCAGCAAAATTGATGCGGAAGAAATAGATTAGAAGTAAGAATAAAAGGAACCTATAAGCGCAAATATTGAAAAGAGGTGCAGTCTGTAAGTTAAGATATAATTTATTAATTCTTTATTCAAAAACACAGAAGGTAAATACAATACGAGGGCGGAGTGATAAGTCTGGTAAAAATGAAACAAGGAGACAACTTTATTTAAAAATTATGATTCATTTTTCAACGTAATTTCCATCTTACTCAATGCACTTCATCCAGTGTTTCTCAAACTTTTCGATCCCTTCCGTAAAGTATGACTTAGGCAACCCTTCGAAATTGGTATTGGTTTCGAGCATGATCTCCTTGTTGGAGCTATATATTTTTCCACCGAGCCATTTTTTAAAATTCGGAAACAGAAAATAGTCGCAAGGGGCCAAATCTGGCACATATGGTGGGTGAGATAACAACTCTTATCGCAACTCATGTAATTTGGCCATGGCAATCGCGCAGGTGTGCACTCGTGCGTTGTCTTGGTGGAAGAGGATTTTCTTCTTAGCCAAATGCGGTCGTTTTTCAGGTTAAATTTGGTTAAATTGGTCCAATAAATTGGCATAATATTCGCCATTGATTGTTTTACCCTTCTCTAGGTAGTCAATATGGATTACCAACGTGCGTCCCAGAAAACTGTAGCCATCACCTTATTGGCCGATAAAACTGCTTTGGCCTTCTTCGGAGCTGGTTCGCCCCTAGCAATCCATTGTTACGATTGTTCCATGGTTTCTGGTGTATGGTGGTGGATCCACGTTACATCTACCGTTATATAACGACGCAAAAATCAGGTTTATTCCGTTGTAGCGACACCAAACCTGCCTTCGAAGTGGTAACTCGCATGCGTTTTTGATCAATAGTCAGTAAACGCGGCACCCATCGCGCGGAGAGTTTTTTCATATTTATATGTTGGTGTAAGATATTGTGCACACTTTCGTCTGAGATGCCTACTATCTCGACTATCTCGCTCACTTTCACTCTTCGGTCGTTCAACACTATGTCATGGATTTTAGCTATCATCTCTGGAGTAGTGACCTCAACTGGGCGTCCTGGGCGTTCAGCATCACTTGTGCTTGTACGACCACACCGAAAATCCGTAAACCATTTATGAATCATTCTAATCAACGGAGCAGAGTCCCCATAATATTTATCAAGCCTTTGTTTCGTTTCCGTAATAGTTTTTTTGCGCAAAAAATAATGTTTAATCAACACTCGAAATTCACTTTTCTCCATCTTTGCGTAAATGCGTTCCATTGTTTTCATTTAATGGCTCTCAAAAAAAAACTTACCAGCGGTACTGGCTGACAATTTAAATATAGTCCCTCAAAAGAGTCGTGAACAAGGAGGTTACATGGAATTTGCGATAATTTTATTCCAATATAGATTTTTACCAGACTTAACACTCCGCCCTGGTAAAAATCTAAAACTAAAAATGTAAGTCTAATAATGTTAGATGCCTGTACTAGGATAATCCTGTATCACAGGCTGAAGGAGCTCTAGCAATATGCTATATGTAGGACAGTATTTTTCTTGTTAAATCTTTAACATTAGGTACTTAATGACACAATTATTTAAACTTACTTAGATAAAGGGGGTAATCTTTGGAACTACTGATCTATTCCCCAAAATTCTTTTATTAATCGGAAGCTACATCTCTCTTGCTTTTTACAGTTCTACCAGACTACCCTTATTCGTATAATATTTTATCAAAGCATTGTGTTCTGAATTTATTATAGAACTGTGTTGCTCTGTTATATTCTAAAATATTCATTCCATTGTATTGTATGCTGGATACATAAGAAGTAAATGGGCGTGGCCAATTTTGAAAGCGGTAGACACAATCATCCTTTTGTTGTTTTTATGATAACAGTAACTCAAGTCATAAATATGTTTTAGGTCATAACAGCACGTGGGTACAGCAGTCATTGTGCCAATAGTCGTGACGGTCAATGGCTTAATAGACAAAAGCCTCGACTAACATCTGAGGAGACTCTCGTTTAACAGTGGAACCATTCTTATAGGTTAAATTTCGTTGCAGGATCAAAGACAGTTGAATCGTTTCTCTGGGACATCGTCGGGCTCCATTGTCTCGGCGCTTTTCTTGTGGTCGCCACTGTTGATTCTGGCTTACAGTCGTTTGGGAATAGTGTGGCGGGCTTGTCCCATAAAAAAAACAGTGGAACACACGATGCCTAGTATTAGGAGGTTCCTCTCCCAGGAGCCTTAAAAACTAGTAGGTCGAACCCTGTTCCTACTGTCGATGGGCTACTGTTGTTTGTTTTTTTTTTTTAATTTATTTATTTAATAACAATGCATACTTTTATTTTACTTAAATACATATCTGCCAAACTGCAATGCAATTTGTCAGCAGATATTTTAAAATGTGTAAAGCAGTATTTAAAAATGTAAAACATAATTATGTATCTTATTGAAGAAAACGTACCTAAATAATTGTTGTATCCAAATAGCATCTAACATTAAAATGGAGTTATCTTAAGTGATTTTTTTTTATTAATTTCTCCAGTGTATATAAATAAATAAATAAAAATGTTAATTTTCTCATCACAAACGTTACACAGTGAACAGTAATTATATAATCTAAACACAGTATCGTGAGTGCGAAACAAACATTTAAATTCACATACACTTTTTTTATTATTATTATAAATGGGCTTGCTCTTGACTTCAATCTTGCCCTAAGGGCAGAGATGATGTCGACGATGGAACGAGCTTACCCAGTAGAAGCCTGTTTACTCGCGACTTAAACAGATTAGGGTTATATGATCTCGGAAAAACCGACGCAGGCAGGGAATTCCACTCCTTGGCTGTGCGCATAATAAAGGACCCAGCAAAGCGCTTCGTTCGAATGTGTGGAATGTCGACTAGGTATCGGTGGTACCCTGCAGTACGTCTAGTCTCCCGATGGAAGAAGGGAGATGGTGGGATCAGCTCGTGCACCAGCTGTGCCATCGCTCTTTTGTCAATATTATGTTGATTTTTATGTGTTTAAATTCATAAAATCAGAGGTGAGTAGCTACCTCGTTTCTTATTTTTCCTCTAGTGGTATTCGGTTGTTAGTCTGGTTAACCAAATTAGTCAAACTTTTAAATGAGAGTAGGTAGTTAGTAGTAATGTTGGGTTTATGAAAATGGAAGCGTTTGCTAGTTAAAAAATTCCTTGAATATTATGAAATACTTTTAAGCGACTCCAATGAAAGGAGGAGGTTCCCAGTTTGCTGGTTCTTTTTTTTATTTACTACCTCATAACTCCGTCATTTATTAACCGATTTTAATATATCTTTTCAATGTGAAAGGATATATTTTCTGATTGGTCCCATAGAAATTTCATCAAAATAGGGTCAGTGTTTTTTTGGCAATCGGTTTGTTTTTAGCAAAGAGTTTTTTTTTTTTAGATCAAGGCTTTGATCAGGGCTATGGGTTTACCCTGATTCATCACCATCCACTGGTCAGAGGACATACCCTTTCCAATACCACGCCTTAGGCAGTCCTCATCCAGCTACCTTCCACTCTGCGGAAATTGACACTATCCAGGTTTAGCAAGACGGTTGGTACCTAGGAGCCATGATTGATTTTAGTTTGCCTTTGAAGGTTCTGCCCCCCGTCGAGGGTGCGGGTCCCGTTGGGGTGGGGCGGTGGTTTGTTCGAAAGAGATACCGCGGCCTCGACACAAAGGGCTAAGAAAGAACATGGGTGGTTTTTAGTCAGTAAAAGTCTGACACTCCCTACCGCTCTGCCCAGAGGGGGGAGTTATTTGATGATTTCCCACTGGTGAGGCGTGTAAATAGCCTGCACCTTTGTGAAGAATGTAAGAAAATTTGAAATAAGAATATACGGCGGATGTGTAACAAAATAAATTAATTTCCCTTCTGATGAATCCTCGACAAACCAATACAAGAGAATTATTAGCAGCAAACATGCCCACGTACCTTGACAATCCAGAGATCCCACTCAGACCCAGGGAGATGGGGGATACCTCGTTCATGCGCACTTGCAAGTATGGGCTGCCGGCCGGCGAGCTAAATCTTCGTGGATCCGCCGGTGGAATGGTGAAAACTCCAAAAATCAACACTGCACTATAAGTTCTCAATGAAGCACAGATGCAGGTCCATTTATTTTACGAGTATCGTCCAGATTTCAACAAAAAGGGATTTTTTTTAGCGGAGCGCGTAGGAGCACACACCGTCTTGTTCAAACGGTCAAGGGGAGCTGTCAGCTCGCTAGTGCCATCTATATGTGTGCCCTTGCGGAAAAAACTCAAGAAAGTCTCGGTATATGGGCGCTGCATTACAGATGGCGTGAGGATTCATCAATTGAGAAGTTAAAATATTTAATTTGAAATACTAACATATTTTATGATATGGAGAAATCCTAAATTATTATTATTTTATTTTTTATATTAAATAAGGCATTGACGCTTCACCATGCTCGGGGGCTTTGGAAGGACGCAAGTGCTTTCAGAAAGGAAGTGAAAAAATTATAAGTATTTACTAACCTAGATTATGATCAGAAAAACTTTAAGCTTTACGACTGAATGCGAGAAACAAACGATATAAGTTATTTAAATATAATATTTCCTAAACCTTAAGACTATGAATTTCGTATAAGAGTTAAACTTTATTGCGTTGGAATAGGATATAATTTAACGACGGCACGTTTAAAGTTACCGAACTTCGTTTTTACTATTGCAACACGAATGACATTATCCGTGCCTTTATAAACCTCAGTTATAACTCCTAATGGCCAACTTAGAGGAGCTGAATTATCCTGTCCCACGAGTACGACAGTCCCAACTTCTACGGGTTTGTCCGGAGTTGCCCATTTCTGCCTGACTTGCAGCGTATGCAGATACTCTAGGTGCCATTTCTTCCAGAAGGATTGGACCATACTATCTAACAACTGTTTGCGCTGTGATAAATTAATGCGCTGACCAGACAAATCGGCTGCCGGCAAGTACTGCAGTGGAGTCGACATCAAAAAGTGAGCGGGAGTAATAACTTCGGGATGGGGATCGGAAGACAAAACGCTCAGAGGGCGCGAGTTCATAATGCACTCTATTTGAATGAGTACAGTTTGTAACTCCTCATAAGTGAGAAGCTGACTTCCGATCACGCGATAAAGATGCGTTTTTAATGTTTTAATATTCGCTTCCCACATGGAACCAAAATGTGGGGAGCGAGGTGGAATCATTTTCCACATTATGCGGCGGGTTGATAACTCATGTAAAAGAGACGAATTGAAACTTGAATTTAATAAGAATCTATAAAGTTTATCTAGTTGGGCCTTAGCACCAATGAAATTAGTGGCGTTGTCCGAATAAAGACAAGATACTGGCCCTCGACGCGAGATAAAGCGTTTAAACGCGGCTAAAAAGACATCAGAGGTTAAATCAGAGACTAACTCTACATGGACGGCCTTGGTTACTAAGCACACGAATAAACAGATATACGCCTTCTGGGCGTGCTGGCCTCTGCGCCGAGTGAGGGTTATGCGTATGGGACCAGCATAATCCACTCCAGTGTGGACAAACGCCTTCGCTTCCGATACTCGGTACTCAGGCAGGTCTGCCATCACTGGAATGGGATGCGTCGGATTTACCCGAAAACATGTGTTGCATTGTCGCAACTTGGACCTAATGACAGTCCTGGCATCTAGTATCCAAAATCGCTGTCTTAGAATAGACATGAGTAGTCCCGGTCCAGTGTGACAATTCATCACATGGTAATGACGGATTATTAGATCCACGATATGATCATGTTTGGGAAGTAAAAAAGGATGCTTAGCGTCAAATGGAAGGTGCGACTTCGAAAGCCTTCCTCCAATGCGTAGTATTCCCTCTTCATCCAAAAAAACAGCTAAACTTTGGAGTCTCTTTGAAAGCAATTTCCCAGATTTAATGAGCTTAATGTCATTTGCAAAGTACACAGATTGCACAGCACATACTATCGCTCGTTCCGCAGCTGACAAGCCCTGTATAGAACGAGGTTCACAATGAACCTTTGGTCTAGCAAATTTCAATATATAGGAAACAATGCGCAACAATTTATCCCATGATGAGGTACGTTGAGCAAGTTGATATAGAAGGGGTTGTTCTACTTGCGTGGTCACTGTTAAGACATTTACCTTGTGCTCGGGAAGTTCCCCACAATTAATAGGAGAAAACGGTTTAACGGGCCAATCCTCAGGAACACAACGAAGCCAAGAGGGGCCGTCCCACCAAAGTTCATGTGACATTAACTGGGAAGGAAGGATGCCACGAGATAGACAGTCGCTTGGATTCTCAACACCTGCCACATGGTAAAAATGTTGAGAACCCAAGTTCTCCTGACATTGAGCGACTCTATTGCTGACAAAGACTGACCAGCGGTGCGGAGAAGAGTGTATCCAAGATAAGGCTATCATGGAATCCGAAAAGGCGTAAATTCCTGCAATAGGAACACGTAACGCGTAAGTATCGCGAACAGTTTTTACCAATTTTGACATGAGCACGGCGGCACACAGCTCCAGGCGTGCAAGAGTTGTGACTTTGGTAGGTGAAACCTTTGATTTCGCACAAATTAAGCGGACTATGACACCAGATGGACTAGTAGAGTGTATATAAATCACACACCCGTACCCACCCATACTAGCATCAGCAAACGCGACTATACGAACAGAACAATCATCGGTAACACCCACATGGCGTGGTATGCGTAATGTATCTAGCAATGGAAACTCTTGCATGAGAATCGAGAAACGTTTAAAAATGTCGTCAGGAGCGGGATCATCCCAGCCAATATTGCTCAGCCATAACTCTTTGATGAGCAACTTGGCATAAAAGATCACTGGGGCAACCAAACCGAGAACATCAAATAAGCGTGCGACTATCGAGAGTATATTTCTCTTAGTACATTTCTCAGCCACTCGAGCGGAAGTGAAGAAGAAATTATCCTGAGAAGGTTCCCACGAAAGGCCTAGAACCTTAGAAACATCACTCCCAGCGTGAAAATCGAGTGACTTGCGATGCGAGTCAGGAAGACTGTTTAAAAGAACGGGTGAATTGCTACACCATTTAATAAGGTCAAAATCGCCCGATTTAAACATCTTTATAAGATCATGCGATAGCTGCATGGCGGTATCTTCATTATTCACAGAATACACCAGATCGTCCATATAGAGACTGGTCTCTGCTACTTTAGCAGCTTTGGGATAATGCGGACTGTCAGAGGCCAGCTGTCGCACAGTGCGCATAGCTATGTATGGACTCGACTTAAGTCCGAAAGGTAAGCGATTAAAAGCAAAGGTTAGCACAGGTTCATTCTCATTGAATCGAAACAAAATGCGTAGGTATTTACGCTGGTCAACGGGTACACCAACGCGTAAATACATTTGTTTAATATCCGCATTTATAGCGATGGGAAATAATCTAAAATTTATTAAAAGAATAAACAAATCTGTTTGTAAATTGGGACCAATATGGAGTACATCATTTAAAGATAATCCTGTATGAGTCCTAGCGCTAGCATCCAATACAATGCGCGGCATCGGTTTGTCTGGCCGAACGACAGCGTGATGAGGGATATAATACCCGTCATCGGAAATGGCAGATTCGTCGACTTGACTTAAGTACCCACTGTCAATATAATCTTTGAGCACTGCATTATAATTCTCCCGCAACATCGGCAATTGGCGTAGTTTCCTTTCAAGCGCAATAAGTCGACGGTACGCGGCGGTGCGGGAGTTACCCAACTCGGCGGGATCCTTACTAAAAGGTAACGCGACGGTATAACGTCCCACATCGTCCCGTGACACGGTCGAGGAAAAAATATTCTCACATTCGGTTTCCTCAGGAGATAAAAAACGTTTATTCTCAACTTCTTCCAATTCCCAGAACTTTTGTAATAAATCATTGAGAGCCAATGCCGTGAAAGGAGAGGAGTTATGTAAATTTAAATTATCACTATTATGCGGAAAATCACCCATAAAGACATACCCGAATGTGGTCAATAATGCAGGTGGGGCGCGTGAACCAAAATCGACCCTATTCCCCAAGTAAATGTACGGAAACAGTTGAGCGCCCAACACTAAGTCAATATCCCCTGGAATATTCCAGCTTAAATCAGCGAGCGGAAGCGCGTGGAAGTCTACATGGCTATCCCAATTAACATGGTGCGATGGTAGCTGGTCCGTAATGCACTCAACTACTAACGCGTGAATAGTATATTTTTGATCCGGATATGTACACGAGACTCGATATCTAAATGTACGTATCCTATTATCGGTCGCGATACAGAACCAACTCCTTTAACAAAAGAATTACTCAAAGGAATTATCAGTAAATTAAGTTTTCTACAACAAGCTGTAGTTATTAAATTATTCTGCGAGCCATTATCAATTAAGCACCTCACTATTGTTTTGTGACCCGCACTGTCACTTTTAGCTCGCGCATAAACCTGAGCTGTCGATAACAGCACTATCGCCTTAGCCCTCGCTGCATCAGCTGCCAATAACACGGCCGAGGTGTGAGCCGAAGACGCTGGCGTCACATCACACGAATCAGACGCAATCACCTGTTCGGGAATATCGACCTTATTACTATGAGCATAAGAGCGCGGCACCGCGACGGAAACCGGGGCAGGCAAAGACGCACCGGGGGACGAGAGGGGCGAGGGAGGCGCGACGGACAGCGGCGCAGGAGGCGACGCGACGACTACATTGCAATTCGTAGCTAAAACGTCAGCTGTTTGCGGTTTATTTTCTTTATCAAAATGCAATAGTGTATGATGGCGTTTTTTACATAAATCACAGACTGACGTTGACTTGCAGTTACTCAATCCGTGCAATGTGCTCAGACAATTCGCACACCCACGTTTGGATTTAATAAACTCGAACCTTGCTCTAGGAGTCAACGCGGATTTAAACTTAGCGCAGATGTACAAATGAACATGAGCGTTATCATTACAATACGCGCAGCACGGAACCGCCATCGCAGGTAAACAAGCGGACGAGTCAGCTGACTCGCTCACAACAAACGCTTTTGTCTGTGTGCGTGACTCGCGTGGCGCGGAAGCGGGGTTTCTACTAAAGTTTCTCGCGTTCGATTGAGACAAATTCGAACGTGCCAATATCTTTGCCTGATCTTGAACGAAGCTTATCAATAATTTCGTTGTGGGAATTTCAATATCTCGAATGGAAAGTTCAAACGATTGAATAGTCTGTGAATCGATTTTTCTCATTGCGCAGTGCAAAAGAATAAAATCAGCAAGATCCGTAATCCCAAGTTGTTTCAAGGCAGAAATAGATGCACTAAATGTTTCTATGAAAGAATCGAGACTGTTAGCGTTAAATGAACAACTTTTTAAATCCAATATATTATTTAAATAATGCGTACCTAGTGAGCGCTTCTCTTGATATTTTTTAACTAAACTGTCCCATAAGAACTTGTAAGTATCACCCGTAGGCACAATTCCAGCAGTAATCTTCAATGCGTTGTGCGTAAGTCTACCTACCAAGTACTGCACACGCTGTGAGTCAGTCAGCTGATCATTCTCATGAATATTCGACTTGAACGACTCGTAGAAAACAGGCCAATTCTCAGTTTTCCCGTCGAAAGACGGCAGCGCGATAGGAGGCAACTTTATTTTAAGTGGTTCAAAAAGAGTCCTAAAGTTACTACTGGGTGTTGATGGTGATTGATTACTGTTTATTTTGTTCCTAACACGTTTAATATGAATGTACAAATCTTCAAAGGACTCTAAACAAGCATAATCGACACTTGTACCAGGTTTTATACTAATGTTTATTTGATTAATTTGATCAACAAAAGATTCAAATTTATCTCGAATGTCATCAATTGTCTCTGACTCAGTCATAAAACTTTCATTTTTTCTCGAATCGAACGACGATATATTTTTTGTTAAATCATACAACCGATTAATGCGTTTAAATAACAATCCTTTCTTTTCATGGAGAATAGTTAGTAAATCTTCCGGCTTCAGTTGTTTATCCGTCATTTCGTTAGATAACAAACGACAACAATAACAGAAAAATACCTTACAGGCGGTTTGCAATATTATCGCACCTACCAACTATGAGTGGGTATCTATCTAATTACAATTATTGTATTAAAACGCTCAAAGCCGAGATGCGTTGGTAACTACCTACTTATTTTCATAATATCAAAGCGAATTTTTAAATACGGATACCTACATAGAATGAACTTTACCAATAAATACGTAATGTCGTTCCATGTAAATTATGTACTAAAATAATTGAACAGATTTACCAACAACTACGTAAATTCTATTGTCAATTATGATGCGTTTTATAGGCAATGATTTACCAAAGTTTACGTAAAATAGATACCTATTGTGCGTTATTGAACCTATATGATTTTTACCAAACAATTACGCAAAAATCTAGGTAACGGTTTTTAACCCGGTTAGAAGGACCAAATAATATGGTGAGGCGTGTAAATAGCCTGCACCTTTGTGAAGAATGTAAGAAAATTTGAAATAAGAATATACGGCGGATGTGTAACAAAATAAATTAATTTCCCTTCTGATGAATCCTCGACAAACCAATACAAGAGAATTATTAGCAGCAAACATGCCCACGTACCTTGACAATCCAGAGATCCCACTCAGACCCAGGGAGATGGGGGATACCTCGTTCATGCGCACTTGCAAGTATGGGCTGCCGGCCGGCGAGCTAAATCTTCGTGGATCCGCCGGTGGAATGGTGAAAACTCCAAAAATCAACACTGCACTATAAGTTCTCAATGAAGCACAGATGCAGGTCCATTTATTTTACGAGTATCGTCCAGATTTCAACAAAAAGGGATTTTTTTTAGCGGAGCGCGTAGGAGCACACACCGTCTTGTTCAAACGGTCAAGGGGAGCTGTCAGCTCGCTAGTGCCATCTATATGTGTGCCCTTGCGGAAAAAACTCAAGAAAGTCTCGGTATATGGGCGCTGCATTACAGATGGCGTGAGGATTCATCAATTGAGAAGTTAAAATATTTAATTTGAAATACTAACATATTTTATGATATGGAGAAATCCTAAATTATTATTATTTTATTTTTTATATTAAAAAAGGCATTGACGCTTCACCACCCACCGATCAAAAAAAAAAGGTTCTGCCCACAATCGCCTTGCTGTGTATTGGGGTTGGCGGTTGCAGATTACTCTGATTACGAAATACTCAATCAAAATTAAACTATGCCACTAGCATAGTTCAAATAAAAGTGACCTTTGTAAAGATTCTATAAACCGATTGTTTTGTGAATGTGTGAACTTTGTAGGCCTTGTAGAGTCCTAGATGCTTATTATCTTTTTGTCTTGTTTAACGTTTTATGTGAAGAACCTGTTTAGGTCGCGAGTAAACAGGCTTCTACTGGGTAAGCTCGTTCCATCGTCGACATCATCTCTGCCCTTAGGGCAAGATTGAAGTCAAGAGCAAGCCCATTTATAATAAAAAAAAAATATTTAAAAAAAACCCTACGACTTATTGTCGGGTCTACTACGTTGTCCCCCTATACCTATGTAGGTACTAATTCTGTAACATGCAAATATTGTTTAAAAATGGTGACTGATTTCGTTTGTACCATGGAATTTCTTGCCGGTTCTTCTCCATAGAAAATGACGAATCCGAACCATGCTTCTTTTCTCGACGTTTTTAGGCCTATGTGAAATAAAATATTTCGATTTTGAACTCAATCCATCCAACTATGGCGTCGCTTGATCCATCGATTAGCATTGTGATCTACATCGATTGCATTGTTGTCTCTCTCAAGGTCATGTCAGCGGCATTTGTATAGTCATGACTATAGCAGATGCTGTTAGCTCAATACGCACTGGATTTTGAACTGTCAGCATTGAGCTGAGAGTCGAAATACCAATAAAGTGCGCTAATCAATCCCATGAAGGTTTGTCGTTGGATTTTAGACTCCGGGAGCAGAGTTGAGCGTTGAAAATCCAGTGCACGGCAAAAAAAGAATCTAATCACACGTGGGCTTAGAATAAACATAAATTACGTAAAAACTGTATCATTCACTGGTCACGGTCGCTGGACGTAAATATTTTCATTGTAAAGTATTCGACACGTGTGTAAAATACAGGTGATCAGGGTGTTCATCACGCTGAATATACTTTAATATTATGTACCATAAAGCTACTATAATAAATGTCTGATAGAAAACTATTTATTTCGGAATTACCTTGTTGGTCTAGTCATCGCACTTGCTACAGCTGAGCATTATGGAACTTCAGCTCAGTGCAGCAGACGGAATATTATGGTGCCCCGCAGGTAGCATTTGGCTCGTCGACTTTTCCATGTGACTTAAAAATTATGGGCCTAAATTGGGTTTACTTTACGTTTATGCACGTTTAACATGCTTGCATGCTTTACTCTTCTCCGTTCAGAGATTCTAACATAACCCTGTACCTACGTAAAATTAGGATGATATTATAGTATCTCATTATCATTTCAGTTAAAAGACGTCCACTGCTGGATATAGGCCTCCCCCAAATAGGGGGGCTTTTGCCATAATCGCCACGCTTGGCAGGCGGGTTGGCGATCGCAGTATGGTTGTTACAAAGGCACAGAGAACGCTGCTGCCCATTCTGTAGTAAGTCCCTTAGTCGCTGCCTACGACACCCGCGGGAAGATATTGGGTGGTGCTTTCTTTACGTCCGACACCATACGGAATACGGCTTAGTATCTACCTTATGAATAATGACCCATCAACAGACTGACCTCGGCTTACGACTGTTATTATTTACTTACAAGCCTCTCAATCTTTCTAAACACAGCAAATGTCAATATTAATGCAAAAATTTGCTGAAACAGTCTGCAAATGCAAGTAGAACCAATCCAACGTGCATTTGATTGGAGGTTGCAATGTAGGTTGTGTTGTGGATAGAAAAAACCCCCTTTTTTGAAGGGTTGGAAATCTTTAAATGACTCCTCCTGCTCTGGAGGTAGCGAAGAGAGTGTTAATCTTCTACTGACTAAAAATTACCCATGTTCCTCCTTAGCTATTTGTGTCTGGGGCCGAGGTATCTCTTTCGAACAACCCGCAGCCCATCCCGTTTACAGTGTTTATCACTACATAGTATAAAATAAAGTCGCTTTCTCTGTCCCTTTGTATGCTTAATTAAATCTTTAAAACTACGCAACGGATTTTGATGCGGTTTTTTTTAACAGATATAGTGATTCAAGAGGAAGGTTTATATCACTACATAGTATAAAATAAAGTCGCTTTCTCTGCCCCTATGTCCCTTTGTATGCTTAAATCTTTAAAACTACGCAACGGATTTTTTATAACAGATAGAGTGATTCAAGAGGAAGGTTTATTATGTACAATAACATCCATTTGCACCCGTGCGAAGCCGGGGCGGGTCGCTAGTGATAGAATAAAATGTCAATATTATTGCAAAAATTAGCTGAAACAGTCCGTAAATACAAGTAGAATCACAACAACAGCGGGAGGTCGCAATGGAGGTTGTGTTGTGATAATGATTTGTGACAAACGGCTTGATTGCGCAGGCGCCGCCGGTCAGTCAGTTTTCGAGTGCCGCGCGGGTAGTGCCTTGTTTACTTGCGTACAGTTGTTTTATTGCTTCGCGACGTCCGTCAATGTGACAGCTGCAGTGATTTTTTATTTATTTTTATTTGAGTTTTTTTTTTGACTACGTGTTTTGAATAAGGTTTGTACTTTTTTTATTTATTTTATTAGTTTTTAAACTGACATGGTCACTGACACTACTATTTTTAATATCGGGAACTCGAAACAATAAGTAAACTTGGTAAATATCCCATTTTCCGTATTTATTTATTTTGTTTTTTTTTTTTAGCAAATTTTTTTATGCGTGTCAGTCTCAGTTGAATGATGGAATTATTTTACAATTTTTTAATTTTTCATGAACGCTTATTTTTATTTGTTTTCATGCGTTTTGCGATAAGCAGTTGAAAATAACATCAATTTATAGTAATGAACCACCTAATAATCGATTTGATTCGGAAATATTTATACGCATTCCTTTGGTAAATAAGTAAGTACCCAGTACCTTTATTTGTTGGCTCAAGTAACTGGGTCAGGTTGAGACCCTTAGATAGATAGATAGATAGAATACTCTTTATTATGTACACCAAATTACAAAAAAAAAAAAACCTTAAATAGTAGAGAAAAGTTTAGGCAGATGATGATGATGGCAAAAATAAATTTTACTGTTTACTGAATTTCACTTTAATCCTATGTAATAGGGGGTAAGCCTATTGCCATCAACCGGTCCCAATTCCAGACTCATGGAAACACCCACTAAAACTTTGCACGACTTAGGAATCGAACCTAGGACCTCATCCACCCACCCCGTCGGGGCTGCGGGTTGTTCGAAAGAGATACCGCGCCCTTTTTTTTGGTGGGTGGAAAATCATCAAATAACCCCCCCCCCCCCTCTTGGGTAGAGCGAAGGGAAGTGTCAGACTTCTACTGACTAAAAACCAAACCCATGTTCCTTCTTCGCCCTTGTGTCGGAGCCGCGTTATCCTTTTGGTAATTCACAGCCCCGAAGGGGGATACCGCGGCCTCATGGGTGGTTTTTAGTCAGTTTATCTCGCATGCCGTCTCACTTCAAAAATATTCAAAAGAAAGTGACGGCATGCGAGATAAACCAAGCGTAATTGAAACCAGGTTTAACTATTTTTATTAATAAGGCGGTAGAAGTCTGACACTCCCTTCTTCTCTGCTCAGAGTGGGAGGAGTCAATATATGATTTCCCACCCCCCAAAAAAGAAGGGACCTCATTCACAGCATGCATTCATTAGAGTTACAAACTAATTGTAAAAGGTACTTAATTAAATTAAAACTTAAAATAATTAGTGAAATCAAATTACAACTTTTAAGTAGGGTTTTTCATTACCTACCTAACGAACTTGCTCTCTTAATTCGAATTAGCATGTAATGTTATCGTCACAGACGTACCTAACGTACACTCAACTTCATAATTGTGTCTTCTGACTTTATAGTCAGAATTATATAAATTACTATAGCTAATCCCTGCGGCTTTGCCCGTGTGTATGTCGGTCACATTATATACTAAAACCTTCCTCAAGAACCACTCTATCCATTAGTGAAAATAGCATGAAAAGCGGTGCAAAAGTTTTTGAGTTTATCGCGAACTGACAGTCAGACGAGGCTGAGGACTTTGTTTTATAATATGTAGTGATAGTGCTATGCCCATTTTATATTGAAGTTTCGTGAAGATATAAACTTTTATGCGTGTGTCATTCAACCTTACAGCGGATATGATATAACGAGGTCGACCTTATTTATGTAATACTAGCTGTCCCCGGCATGCGTTGCAATGCCCTTTTTCCTAAATACTACCCTACCTACTACTTTGTCACCGTTTAAACCTTCCCTGGACTTCCACGAATATTTCAAGACCAAAGTTAGCCAAATCGGTTCAGCCGTTCTTGAGTTTTAGCGAGACTAACGAACAGCAATTCATTTTTATATATAAGAAGATAGAAGATAGATTATGTAAATTAGGCAGGTTACTACCTATGTACCTACCTATTTGTTGTTAAAATGAATGTTTTAACCCATTAGAGACTAGCGTTGCCATATGGCAACGTGAGTGGTCAATTTAATTTACAGATCATTTAACAAAAACTAACAACCCCAGCTATGTTTTTATAATGATAATATAAAGTTAGATATCCAAGTCAAGAGACGATTTTTGGTCATTTCATTTTTAAATTTGTGTGTAGGGGTTGATTCATTTGTTGGTTATCAAAAATTTCGCAGAAATGGAGCACAAGAAAATGTAAGTTTCACTTATTTCTATTTCGCGTAGATTTTTATTTTTTCTTTGTCGAATAAATGTTCAGACACATCTCAAGTTTACAATAATACTATGGTATATAATTTTTTATGCAGATTTGACTTCAAGGAAGTTATTTTGTATGTTGCCATATGGCAACGCTAGGTCGTTATAGGTACATTTTTCCCAAAAGCGTTTATTTATCTTTTAGATTGAAGTTACATGAAATTGCAGATTTATTGGAACAAGAACTTGATGATGATTTGCAAAATATATATATTGAGCCTCCTGAAGGGGCTGAAAAATACTGATGAGGATTCTGCTGATGAAGATTCAGGTGGCTTGACAGAAAAGACGGTGCAGAAGTAAAAGACGACGACGACAAATCTGATGAACTTTTGACAGATCCAGGTCCTTCTACAAGGACACGCCACGATAGTGGTGGTAAGTTCCCTTTTTGAGGAGTGGCTGAAGAGCCGCCACGGCACCATCACCGTCCGTCTGACGCAGGTCCACACCTGACACGGTTGTTTCGGGAGGTACCTGCACCGAATCAGGCGGGAGGAAACGCCCGGATGATACCATTGCGAGGACACGGTGAAGCACACCGTGGAGGTCTGCCCCGCTTGAGCGGAGCCCCACCGTGTTCTCGTAGCGGCGATCGGCGGCGGCGACCTCTCGCGTCCGGCCAGCCCTCAAGCCATGGTCCGGGGCGAGGGAGAATGGGACGCCGTCGCCTCCTTCTGCTAAGCAGTGATGGAAGCGGAGGAGGCGGCGGAACGTGAGAAGGAGAGAACCTCTCGTTCCAGCCACCGCGGGAGACGCACCGGGCGTCGGGTGCCACGAGATGGCTTCCGGTCACCGTAGACAGAAACAGAAATCAGATCTTCCCGACTTTCCTCCAGTTACATTTTCGTACTCAGCTGAATTTTCCTCGTGAGATAGTTCAACCATATTTGAAAAAGTATGGGATCCCTCCTAAATCTGGTGGTTGACCATCTACCTCGAGAGGTCTCTGTGGGTCTAGAGTTTTGGAAGGGGTTAGATATGATGGAGCAAATCGCTTTCCAAAATCAGTAGAAAAGAAACGCAGATGTGTTAGAGCTGACTGAAAAAATATTGGAAGAGTCATATGTTCAAAATATGACGTTGGGTTATGTACTAAATGTTTTGAAAATTATCATTCCAAATAATTACCTGTGTATTTTCATGATTATATACTAAATAAATACAATAAACATTCGAAAGCTTATGTTTTTGAAACGGCAAAATATTGTACCTCCTTTGACCTAGCGTTGCCACATGGCAACAGTCTAAAACTCAAAATTGGGGGATTCCGAATTTTTTTTTTAGTCATAATAGTATTATCTGGTCATCACTTAACTCAAATATAAACATAAAACAACAAAATTTCAATTTCAAAAACTCAGTCCCTAATGGGTTAAGCTAGGAAAGTTTCCCGGGGCTACGGGTTATTCGAAAGAGATACGGCGGCCCCGGACACAAAGGTCTAAAAACGAACTTGGGTCGTTTTTAGTCAGTAGAAGTCTGACACTCGTTTCCGCTCCGGCCAGAGCGGGAGAAGTCATTTGATGATTTCCCACCCTCAAAAAAAAAAAAAAGCTAAGAAAGTTTCAAATGTCACCAAAAGGATAAAGGAGAGTTTGTAAAAAAATACAAAAAAAAAACCTAATAATGTAATATTCGTTTGGGTTTCACCACCGTGTCGTATGTCGGTTTAAAACAGCTCAAACTGTCATTGGGTAAGTTGAGGAAAATAATAAATTATGTTTTGTATAATATCAAACCAAGGTTTAAATCAAAGCAGGTCGGTTAACTTAATTTTGTTTTTTTTTGGTGTTGTTTTACTGCACAGAACAGGTGGTTGTTTTATTGTAAATGTTGTTGCAACATGTATCTAAGCTTCTATCAAATATTGTTTAAATAATGTTCTGGGCTGCCATGGTAAAGTTTCAAAAATCGCCAAAACGATACAGAGTTTATGAAAGCTACAGGAAAATCTGAAATAAATAAAAAAACATAAAAATTTCATTATTTTGGGTTACAATATGTCGGTTTAGAAAGGTTCAATGAAATATATTTTTTGAGACAGTCTCGGTTTAAACCAGTCGGTTAATTTAATTTTGTTTTTTTTAGGGTTGTTTTACTGCACAAATAAGGTTATTGTTTTATTGCAATAGTTGCTGCGGTACGTATCTAAGGTTATTTTAGAACTCTCAACATGCATACATATACTCAAGCCTTTTTTCTCAAGGGAGTAAGCAGTAATAACGTTATATGCTACGAACCTTACTTCTTCTTTTTACATCATTAAGGTTTATACACGCTCGCTAGTTCCAAATTACTCTCACTATTAGTGACCGCAATAACTTTTGGATATTAATTATTTTTTTATTGCCAATTGAACATTGTTGTTAAGGAACTCATTGAAAGTTACTCATAAGAAAAAAAGTTTGTCAATCAATCAATTTTCACACGAGGCGAAGGCATTTTTGATTTTTTGCTTGGAATTGAAGACACTATTTAGTTGATTATTCTTGTTCCTTTTTGTACAGTCGAACAAGCTAATAAGCATACAGGCAGTTTTTTTTATAATTCTAGTACACTGAAAATATTGATTGCAATTTTGTTTTATAAAGCGTTTCGTATTTAGCGACGGATGTCAAACGCGCTGTATCGTTTTCGTTTGGTATCAGTCTCTAAATGTGTCTGTAAAATGTTAAAAGTAAATGCAAGTTAGCTGGCTGTATACTTATTAGCTTGTTCGACTGTACACAAAAAAAAACATACAAATTGCAACAATGGCGAGTTAGACCACTTACATTTGCTAAGTTACTACTAGGTACTATTTGCTCGTAATTACCTCTACAAAGTTGATTGCTATAATTTCGCACATTGTCAACTCTCATTAGCCCTTGCTAATAGGCAGTATGCTGATATAGCCAGCTATTAGCCGATAATTGGAACTTTAGCAGTCAAGCAACTATTAACTTCAGCAATCGTCTATTTTGTGAGGTTGTTAATGTTGAATCGCGTTTTGTCAACTCTCATCCTACGTAATACGAGTATTATTAGTCAAATCTTTTCCTAACTTTGTAAGGTTCTGCTCTATTCCATCATTATTCTCTTGCCCTTATCCCAATTCATTTGGGGTTAGCGCAGCATGTCTTCTTCTTCCAAACTTCTCTGTTTCTCGTAATCTCATGAGACACCTCCTTTCTTACCATTTCATTATTAACACATTCCATCCATCGTTTCTTTGGCCTTGATCTACTCTTTTACCCATTCACATTCATACTTAAACCATTCTAACGACATTTTCCTCATTCCTCCACATTTCATGCCCATACCACGACAACCGATTTCCACACAGTGGATACGGGTGCTAAATATCAGTATTGTACATAAATAATCTGTGTCCAATAATCGAGCACCCCCAGACAGTACCCTGTTCCTCAGACTTACAGACATCTGACTAACTGTACCACCAGTAACCGTACCATCGAATACCAGCTCCCTCTGCTGACTCTCTTCTTTTCTGATTCTCTTAATTTCTATGAGATAGCGTAACACACGTTTTGACAACTTACTGCAAAATTAAGAAAAACATGCATGTTTTTACCAATGCGTGCTGATAAAACTAGTAGGTACTTCTAAAACTCGCCGGGATCCGTGACTAATCCAATCGGATCCCGGGATCTGTGGAGAGAATCCCGTAAAGTTAAACTATTCAGATTGCAGTAACACGCACTTAAGGCGCAGTTAACGGGGGAACCGTAAAAACGACCTGTTTTTCGTCGCAGAGTTAGCCGTATTGCTACTTATTACAATTCCAAAAAAAATACAGTGTATAGTCAAATGTATAGGTAAAAGACTTATACAAAAATATTTTCTAAAAGTAATCAAGAACCTCGAAAAAAAAAATCACAAAATCACAAAAAAATCACACGAAAAAACTTTTTCGTCTCGAAATGCTCAATATTTTGAGTGACAACTGTTATTTATTTTTTTACTATCAGAAAGGAAATTTAACCAACTAAAGACATTTATGTAAAAATATTTTAACATTACAGCGTATTTTTTTTTTAATAAATTAAATCTGCGAACTATCGTTCATTTTGGCAGTCACGAGCATCAAACGCATCGCCATTTTCAACCTTATTTGTTTAGGCGATGAGTTAAACGCGCGCTCAAGGTCGCGGGCAGCTAATGTCGCCTTAATTTATTGGAGAAACGTCTTCTACATAAGGTCTGAACAGATGTGTCTTAATTCTGAATGCAATGTATTCAGTGAATAAACTGCTCCAGTTTAATTAACACTTACTTGGCTTATTCAGCTATTGTTAACGTGTCTTCGCCATTAGTAAGGCAATTATACTTCAACTTTCGTAGGGAAGACGATGAGCTGTTTTTATCCGACTGGTTCAAAAGCAAAGTTATGTGTTTGAGTTGTATGTGTCCCTTCCCTAAAATAAAAAATAATTTGTGTATGCCTGTTTCTTCATTACCTCGTAACTCCTAAAGAGATGAACGAATTTGAATAATTATGACGTCGTTAGATTTTTCTTTATTATAAAATTTCATAAACAACATTTATGTTTTTAAATTAATACAACGTAAGTAACAAAAAGGAAAACAATAAATAAGGTGAAAAAAGTAGTTTAAAAAACTTTAATAAAATCTTTGTATTTTTTGTTTACTTTAAAATACGAAAAAGTAAGCCTTTCAACTTTTTCTTTTGATACCAACATTTTTATCCCTTGATCTTGCATGTGCTCTTATTTATACTGTCGAAGTTTATTTTGCGATTAACTTAATACCATTGACCTTCACACAGCTCGACTGCATCGAAGTGAATGTGTATCGTAAGTCGTAAAACAACGACCGTGATAAAAAACGGCTTTTTGTCGCACAAGCCTTAATAAAGCTATATCCAGGATATACTGCAAATTGTAAAAGATATATTGAAGGATTCAGGGGATATATTGCACCGAAAAGAACAACTGTATGTTGTATCGGAAATATATCAATATTAATGTATTTTAAAATGTTATTTGGGAGACTTTTTATGGATTTTGGATTTATTCTTTGTTAAACATGTATAATATTTCCCGGACAGCTTCTATACAAAACTTAGTTTATCCTAGAATATTAATAAGTCCTTTAAACATCATCATTTTTCTCATCCTATCCTATTAGAGCAGATTAATCACGTATAATTATGAATTGGGTTTTTCGATAGGATTTACTTTGGTTAGAACTCCTGCACGCAGTCAAAAAGCGTAGATGTAGTTTGGCGGAATAATTTATATAAATACGTTTATTCAATATTTTTTATAAAGTTCAAAAGGCCAGATGGCAGTAACATTGACTATGTTTTCAGACTAAATTAAAGTGAGTTGGTATATTTTTTATCCGCAAGACTCTGCTGTGTCGTAGTAGATAAATAACCTACGAAGCCTTAATAGTAAATGTTAGACATTATTACTGCAATACAGGAACTTTAGATAGACGCAGCTGCGGCAATGTAAAGGTACTTAATGCCTTGTACATAAGTTGAACTTGTAGTGTTGCAATATTAACTAAGGCTAATGGACTTGCGAACCTGTTTGATTTATTTGTGAACGTATTTGCAGTCGTCGAGACCATAATTCTAAATTCTCGGCCTAAACCCGGCCCTAACATACAAAAAAAAGATTGGAAAAAAAGGTTTCGAAATCCTGAAGCACTGTCCAATATTGAAAATAAAAAAAGAAAATGATTTATTTGAGGGCCCAGATAATTTGAAGATCTTGCTCTGAACTTTCAAGCTACGAGTACCAAGGGGTAGCGTGTTGATCAGTTACATGGTTGAGGAGGTCAAATTGGTAGTGCTCCCCTGTAAAATTCTGGTATCCAGCTGAATCCGGTTAGTGAGATTGGAAGTGATCATAACATTAGGGAAAAGGCTAGGTAGATATAAGTTGAAGTCAAAAGTTCAAAGAACTATAATAAGTAGGTAGTTCTTTGGACTTTTGGCTTTATGCTATGTGTCTTATCCGTGATTATCATGTGAATCCCGGATAAGACAAATAGCTTTATTTAAATACATACAATAATGCATGCAAACAATTATTATAAGTTTAGTAGTAACAATTCATTCTCATAATGTTAATTTAATCGTGGGAAAAACATAAACAGCACAGTTAAACTAACATAGGCATTACCTATTTAAATAATAATACAAAGTAGAACCGTTTTACATAGCATTGCTATATTAACTATAATTTATAATGTACCTATAGTCTTCTGTGAAGAAAATTATAGGTTTATTCCGAACTGCTCCCACTGGTGGTAGTTACAACAAGTTTTCACAACTACCACCACTGGTGGTGGTTGTGTCTGATTCAGGAGCTTCTCCTCCTACCTCTGTCCCCACTGGTGGAAGAAGATACTTTTAATTAGTGAAATCGCTCATCAGTGGTGGCAGACTACACGGTGAAGTAGCCATTTGATACCATCAAGTATTTCAACTTTATCATTACCCTTCCTTTTGACTTCGCCGTGGTCGGCTAAAAAGGTAAGCAGTTGTGTCGTATCCGCGGATTCACTACATGTAATATTCACAGGCGGCTATCAAAATATACGCGTATCCAATATCGGAAGCTAAAAACAAAACCCTTTTAAAAAGGGCCATAATATTTTCCTAACCAATATTTATTCCATTCAAAATTTTCAAAGAGTTATTTGTTTATTTACTCACTCACTAAAGATAATTGGCCGAAAAATTGTATGTTCTCATCTTAATAAATATGCATAAACTTGAGAAACAACAAAAAAAACAAAAGAATTTCGATTGTTAATCTTCGTCTGAGGTTAATACCTACTCAGAGTGTTTTTTTTTAATGCAATTGAGTTTTTTTTTTTCGTAAAAGGCATCCGAGGGCAAACTGGTTTTTCTTTAGCCATTTTTTTCGATAACGCAGTGGATTTGAACTGGAGTAGCATTTAATATCTCGCGAAAACTGGTTTCTGAAGCGTTCAATGAATAATGATAAAGGTTAGGTACGCTTTATTTCCTTGAGGTAAATAAAGACTAGGGACCTTCTGGCTCCCGTCGGGGCTGCGAGTTGTTCTTAAGAGATACCGTGGCCTCGGCACAAGGGCTAAGAAGAAACATGGGTGGTTTTTAGTCAGTAGAAGTCTGACACTCTCTACCACTCTGCTCAGAGCGGGAGGAGTTATTTGATGATTTCCCTGCCCCAAAAAAAAAGGAAAAGGGACCTTGTGGCTAAATAAACCACTCATTTGGTTTGTGGATTGGTGACAACTACACTCCGAGTTTCCTCCGTGCCTTGGAAATCACATCGAGGTGTTGGTCATTTATAGATTACTAGCTTTTGCCAGCGGCTTCGCCCGCGTGAAATTGACGATTTTCCATACAAACTTTCATCCCCTATTTAACTCCCTTAGGGGTTGAATTTTGGAAAATCCTTCCTTATTCCTTGTCTACATTATAAAGGGAACCTCTGTGCATAATTTCAGCTTTCTAGGTCCAAGGGTTTGGGCTGGGCGTTGATGAGTCAGTCAGTCAGTCAGTCAGGACTTCTCTCTTTATTTATTAGATTGACAGTAAGTAGTTAAAGGTTATCAGTGGCCCGAATGTCTGACTACCTGTCTTCCCAAGGGTTATCGTATTAAGCAGTACTAACTGGGTTGTGGAGTTCAGGTAGGCTGCCTTTCCATGTAAAATACTGGTATTTAGCTGCATCCAGTACATATATGCTGCTGAATACCAGTTGTAGGCCGATGATTATAAGTTGAAAGGATCATCATCATCATAATTTCAGTCGAAATACGTTCACTGCTGGACATCGACCTCCCCTAAGTGTCGCCACATTGACCGGTCCCGTGCGACTCGCATCCAGTGAATCCCCGCAACCTTCACCAGGTAAAAAGGATGAGACTAGGTATAGTAATTAATTTTGTAAAAGACGAATGATTTTATATCTATGATCGAAAAGGTTATATAAAACTATTTCAAAAGATCACCTTTTTGTAGGTGGTTTCAAGTAATGAAACCACATGCGGTCGTTGACTTATCAATATCATATTTTTTTTTAAATTTGATTCGTTTAAAGTATTGAAATAATTTAAATTAATTTCATGACATTCATCAGTCATTATTAAACAGTTTTCGTATACTGTTGATAAATTAAGTCATACAATACACATACATGGGCAAAATTGTTCAAAAAATACTTCTGAGCACAAGGCGACAATCAAGCTCATTATAAATCCAGTATAACCTGTCCTAGCCTTGTAGGAGTCTCCGTACAATGAAGGATCACTTGATGTGGTAACGCATAGCTTGATAGTAGTACACACGTACGTCACCATCAACAAATCGTTCAAAAGTTTAAACGATTCACTAATAATGTCCATTATTAGTGAATTCAGAGCTAAGCATGATGAATTAAATACTATAATGGTGGCGGTGGAGTGAAACCAACGGTTGATGACAGATAGGCTTTTTATTCAATATACACATCAAACACTTGACAGATTTTAACATTAAAAGTTAGACAAAGGTTATGACTATGAGTGGTCCTAGGGATGGACTGCGGGGCTATCGCATCCCTTAACCTCCTAGCTCGACTAATCCTGAGGGCGACGGGGCCTCCGCTCAGGTTAGGCTTGTGGACAAAGTGAGGACTGCGGGGCTATCGCTCACTTTGCCGTCTAAGCTGCGAATGAATCGTTCCTTCCGAAGCTCCGGTTTATATAGCCGGTTGGACGTACTCTTCACACGTTGAATTGTAGATGGCGCTAGTAGTCTGTGGATACTGTTGTTGCCATCGTCTTATTGATGAGTGATCTTCATCTACTCGGGTGGCGTAAGGTTGTGCACACATTCCGGTAGATGGCGTAAGGCGTCGTGTTACATTCTCCCCCTCTGGTACTCTATGGTCGTCCCGACAGAGTACCAGGACAAGATGAAAAGGCGTCGTGTTACATTCTCCCTCTGTAGTACTCTATAGTGGTCCCGACAGAGTACCAGGACAAGATCCTTCTTTTTCGGCGTATCGGATAAGTTGGTTGGGATATCACGTTGTCTCTCTTCCTCAAACTTAGTTATTGCTGACGTGTGATACTTTACAATTGACTTGTCTGGAGTTTCTGAATGAGCAATTTCATAAGTGGAGGTTCCGTGTTTTTCCAACATAACATAAGGTGCGCCGTGGGTGTCGGTAACTATGGCTACTGCTTCCTTTTCTATGCCACTATAATTGTGATCCGCCTGTATTAGGAGTTTACTTGAGTATTTAACAGGGTGCTCATTGTCTCCCTCCCCCTGCACTAAAGCTGCGCCAATGGCATACTGGCTGGCATCAGTCTTGATAGAGGGTAAGTCGTCGCTTGCCTGTTTTAATACTGGTGACGTAGTCAGGGCATTTTTTAATTTGGTAAATGCTTCTTGTTGCTCTTGTTCCCACTTCCAGCATATTTTCTTCCTCGATAGGTTAGTAAGTGGTCTAGCAATGTCGGCAAAATTATCAATAAATCTCTGATACCATGATGCAGTTTGAAGAAATGATATTAATTCCTTTAACTTTTTAGGCGCCTGACGGTTTGCAATAGCTGAGATTTTCTCTGGGTCTGTTTGAATACCGTCAGTAACTATAAGGTTGCTCAGATATTTAGTTTCTGTGTCGATTCTATGTTGTATCAATGGGGTTGGTTCTGTGTTTTTCTCAAAGATATTCCTGTTCTCAATGAGCATTACATTGAACATCTTTTGCTCATTGTTTGAAAGAATGTTTTCTTCATCGTAGTTTAAATGAAGATCAACAGAATATATAGGTAGATTCTGTACTTTGCAAAATGCGACGGGCATTGGTGGCACTTCCTTGGTTTTACAGGTACTGCAACTGCTTCTGTGAACACCAGGTGCTCCACACCCATTGCATGTGATGACTGACTTCTTGTCAGTTTGTGGTTCCGACGTCTCTGATTGAGTTGAAGTCGTTACCCCACCAGCTTCCTTCAGTAGACTTTCAATATGTCGTCCACGCTCCAGGAGTTCCGCGAACGTCTTCACATCGCTGCGGGCGATCTCCTTTCTGTAGGTAATACTGAGAAGTCCGTAAACAAAGTCCAAGTGTTCCTCTTCCTTCTGTCTTTTTGAAGGTAACTGTGCAAGTAAGGCACGTTTTTCACACACAAACGCGTCAATATTTTCAGTGGTTTGCTTCTTGGAGTATAGTAGTACATAGATTTCGTGTGGCTGCATTTTTGGTGCAAAAGCAGATTTAATGGCGTCAAGAGCTTGAGTCCACTTCTTGATCTCGCCTCTTATTCCGTTCCACCACGTAGCAGCATCACCAGTAAATAACAATGTCAATCCTTCCAAGGCGTCTTCGTCACTGATTTTCTCAATTTTCTTATATACTGAGATACTGGTTACAAATTCTTCAACCTTGTTAAAGTTTCGTTCACCGTCGTAACGTTTTGTGCACGCGGCGAAACTTTTGTATTGTCTATTTCTACTTTCGTTCGCTTTTGTCAGATTAGTTATGAGTGCTGCGAACTGTTCCTGCGTCATCACCACCATCTCAGGGTTTTTCTCTGACATTTTTATGTATTCTCCTGTTTATCCGCCAATATGTGGGTACACCGACAATATTGTGGGAATTTCTCCAAAATTGCGGGTAGAAGAAAATATTTTACGTTGGGCGCCAATATAATGGTGGCGGTGGAGTGAAACCAACGGTTGATGACAGATAGGCTTTTTATTCAATATACACATCAAACACTTGACAGATTTTAACATTAAAAGTTAGACAAAGGTTGTGACTATGAGTGGTCCTAGGGATGGACTGCGGGGCTATCGCATCCCTTAACCTCCTAGCTCGACTAATCCTGAGGGCGACGGGGCCTCCGCTCAGGTTAGGCTTGTGGACAAAGTGAGGACTGCGGGGCTATCGCTCACTTTGCCGTCTAAGCTGCGAATGAATCGTTCCTTCCGAAGCTCCGGTTTATATAGCCGGTTGGACGTACTCTTCACACGTTGAATTGTAGATGGCGCTAGTAGTCTGTGGATACTGTTGTTGCCATCGTCTTATTGATGAGTGATCTTCATCTACTCGGGTGGCGTAAGGTTGTGCACACATTCCGGTAGATGGCGTAAGGCGTCGTGTTACAATACTTAATAACCTGCATTCAAATGGTAATCATTGCTTAGATAATGTTTTTGCAAATTAATGTTACACGCATATCCATTAGGTACATTGGCAATGTTATGTACGGTGTGTCACATGTCTACTACTCGTACATGTAGTAGACAGCTGCTGGTCTATTGCAATCAAACGGACTGTATAAATCCAAACATTCGACAGTTGCTGAGAATTGAGAATAATATCTAAGTAAAAAAAACACCTGAAAATTGAACCACGGCAGCATTTTTGTTTGATATTTAGTTTAATATAATTATGACAATTACTACTTGTACAGTCAAACAAGCTAATAATAATCTGTTTAAAGGTAGAGTCCTTTATAATTCTGGAACACTGAAAATATTGATTGTAATTTTGTTTTTTATAGTATTTCTTTCTTTTTTGTTTTTTTTTTTTAAAGTATCTGTTTTGTTAAAAGTAAATATACTCGTAAGTTAGCTGGCTGTATACTTATTAGCTTATTCAACTGTACTATTACTTGTATTACCTTGATATAGTTCTCCAGGAATCCTTTGCGAAAGACGATAGATCAAGGCGAACTCATCACGAAGGTGTCAACTTCTTATTATCCGGAAATCTTCCTCCTATTATATTACTATAACCTTGCCATTGAGCTGTTGCCATGTCGGTAACTGTGAGGAAACTGTAGGAAGCGACCTTGAAATTATTGAGACAGGTTGCGAATTCTTATTGTGTTTATCAAGTACTTAATTACATGCTTAGGGCCGGTTTCACCGGTTACGGATAAAGTCCCGGATAGCCTATCAGGAACTTATCTGCCAGATAAACTACAATTTTTGATAGCATTATCTGTCAGATAACTATCTGACACTTTATCCGTAACCGGTGAAACCGGCCCTTAATCTTCTAATCGGTTGATTAGGTTTTCAACATTAGAAATTAAATTCCTGGTGAATTTGAAGGTCTTACTTTTCTGCTAAAACTGTATGTCTCAAAGGCAATCACGTATTTGTGTATTGATTGCGGTTTTGGAAGCCCATTTCCAATCATGTAAAACTAACAGTTTTAAAGACTATATTTTTTATAGAATTGTGGTAATTCTTTTGTTATCATATATATACCTACTGTTTTGCCCAACATTTTTCTCGTTTCCATGCCAAGGGAAATTCATTGTCTTTGTTGTATTTATGTTATATTTATATTGTTGTATTTATGTTAAATCCAAACTCTGCTTTTTATGGAATGGCCGAAATTCCACAATCCATAAAATTTTACCCCATCTGTCATCGTCCCTTTCTACCATCGGTTATCACCCATTTGACCGAATATAAGCGATTCCCTACTCAACTCTTTCAGGGGTATATTTAAAAAAAAACATTTTAGACTGGTTATAATTATTTTTGCTTTAATGTTCGCAATGACGGGTAGGTCTCTCCCATATCTCTGGCACTGCAAAAACTGGTTCAAGGTGGCCCAAGATGAGTACCTGGAAAGATATGTCTGCAATGATTAAAACAATAATTTTCCTGGATTTTTCTGCTTCCGTATCGTCAAAGGTTAACCATAGGAAATGTGATGACTGATAGGTATTAATAGCATACTAATGGTACATGCAGGACAGTCCAATCAATTGTATTCTATATAAGTTTCCGACAATAACGTCAGTAGTCATTAATCTAGAACTTATTAGAATACTAATTATAACATCACACCATGACACCTTTCCATGGGGAGACAAGCAGAAGCTCTAGATGGATACATTTTGTTTTTTGGGGGGTGGGAACTCATCAACTGACTCCTCCCACTTTGGGCAGAGCGATAAGGAGTGTCGTATCTCTTTACAACAACCCGCAGCCCTGACGAGGTCTGCATTAATGATCGCACCCCACACTTGAGATAATAATTATCTCCTGTATCGTACTTGCATTTACAAACATAAATACTCACATGCACACACGGCTAAACCCGGAAGAACAACCCGTTGGCCATACAAATATTTGTATGGCCAACGGGTTGTTTATTATTTATTGATTACATGTGTATCCTGCCTATTCTAACGTATGGCGCCCAGACTTGGTCTTTGACAGAGGCTCAGAAGTCCAAACTCAAGGTTTGCCAAAGAGCGATGGAGCGTAGCATTTTAAAGATCAAAATCACCGATCGAATACGTAACACCACAATACGCTCCAAGACAGGCATCGCCGATGTTGGCGATAAGTCTGCGAGGTTGAAGTGGGACTGGGCGGGTCACATTACCAGGATGGGTCAAGACAGATGGGCCAGAATCGTCACAGAGTGGGTGCCTGAGGACGCTCGTCGTCGCCGAGGCAGGCCCAAGAAACGCTGGCGTGACGATTTGGACTCATTCCTTACAGATTGGCCAGAGAAGGCAAAACATCGGGAAAGATGGAAGGAAATGGGGGAGGCCTTTGCCCAGCAGTGGGACAAGATAGGCTAGTAAAAAAAAAAAAAAAAAAAAAAAAGGGAGTCGGGCCCGCAAGACCCAGCGCAGCAGTCACTCTGCCAACCATATCCCCAATATTACGCCCCCTATTACATGAAACCAAAACATAGCTAGTTTAGTGTGGTAACTGTAAGGTATCCCTATGCCTTAATACCTTTTGAAGATTATGGGGAAGTTCTTGTAACTCAATGAAATCGTATATTAGCGATCAAAATTATTTCGGTCAAACACGGATTTATTACACGAAGTTCATTTATTTTCGCTTTTTTCGCTAGCGAAGAAATAGTATCGCTACGTGGTTTTGTAGAAAAACTATAACATTTGTTAATAAATAGAACGTTGTCTGATTACTATTTAAAGTGAGAGTCACGTATTAGTGATACCTATGACGTCACGTCATTGTTTATTATTATTACTAACATTACGCTTGAGATTTATTTTCTGGAGAGCAGACTTGATTTATATCGTATCATATCAGATGCCTTTTTTATCAACTACTTAATTATGTTGGGGTGGGATGGAATGGGAGGGGTCCAATTCAGTCTGACCGGATGCAGCTAAAATGAATATACTGCGTGAAGCGACTCACATATTCGATTCTCTCGACAAAACTCAGATTTTCGATTTCACGGGTAACCGGGTTACTAGGTAATTATGTAGTTCCTAAAATCGTCACAAATCGTGAAAAGATATTAGATTATTCAGTATTTTGAGTAAAAAATCTGATTTGGCAACTCTTCCCCCTAAACTCTGACGCCAATAGTAAATTCCTTTAAAATCACACAGAATTATTAAGTTCATCATTTTAAACTACAAGTCGTCACTTAGATGCATATTAATAAGTTAAGTCCCAAGACTTACTTAAATCTTAAAGTAACTACCTAATGAATTATTTAGTCTTCGCTGAGCTTTGTGACTTAAGTAACTGTGGGCTAGAACTCAAAGTTGACGACAAACTTGACAAATCACAAGTTTTTCAAAGTTTATAATTTGCTGTTAGTTTTTAACCTAAAGTAATTATCGAAACTTTTCATTAGAAGTTTTTCGCTATCATTAGATCAACACATAATTGTTTATTTTATTGTATATACCAAAGCATAATCATCTTTTATTGTTCCCACTTCTGGGAAACAGGCCTTCTTTCTACGAGAGAAAGTTAGTCATGATCACCACCATGAGGGTCTTGTGCGACCCGTCGGGGCTGCGTGTTGTTCGAAAGAGATACCGCGGCCTCAGCACAAACGACTAAGAAGGATTATGAGTGGTTTTAAGTTAGTAGAAGTCTGACACTACCCAACCTCTGCCCAGAGCGGGATCATTTGAGGATTTCCCACACTCCAAAAAAAGGGTCGTGTGCGAGTTTGTAGATAACGTAACACACACCTGTCATCCCAGGTGGGTTAGTCGAAGATGTACTTAACAGGACACCGGTACTCCGTGGCTGCTGCTGAGATATTCCTGACAGAAAAATCTATTAACACTTTTCCGACTCGGTTTATTTTTATCCTGAAGCCGCTGCTGAAGCTGTTTTGTTTTTTTTTAGCTGAAGAGCTGAAAGTTAAAAATTCTAATATTTCGTTTAAGTTCTTGCTTTGTATAAACATGTTTGTATAACTTTACAGATAGTTTGTTTTAAAACTGGATAGTTTGTTAGCTCTTCCCGGAGTTGGTCGAAGGTCAAGAGTTTAGTATTCACGTGTTCGGGCGCGAAGTGTGCATGATGTTCACACACATTGCTAGTGTTAATTAGGTCCTTCATTATCAGCCTATAATGTTCCCACTGCAGGGATGCAGGCCTCCTCTCTCGGAGAGAGATGGTATATAATGGCCCAGTGCGGGTTGGTAGATGTCACATACCTTTGAATATTTTGGTCCTCTATAGACATACCGGTTTCTCACGATGTTTTCCTTCACCAGTTTGAGAGCTGTTCTGATGAAATAAATAACACAAAGTAATGCACCTGCCTGGGTTCAAATCCACGATTTACTGTTTGTAAGTCGGGGCCGCCACCACCGGGCCACCGATGCTCATAGTAATAATTACTTAAACTCAAGTTATTACTTTAAGTTTTCTATAAATAGGACTTGCAGGTTTCTTTGCAATATTTTCCTTCACCGTTTTGATAGCAGTGGTGATGAAGAGATGGTGATAGAGACAGTTGTGATGGGAGAGCCTTTTTAAGCCATTTTGATTAGCAGCCTTGTCTAGTTAAGAAAATATGCATCAACCTACTCAAAATAAACGTCGACAACTTGCAGTCCCACCTCAAAATATTTCAATATCAACCTTGGCTCATAATCAAACATCAATTAGACATACACAATACATTAATTAGTCCCATATTTGACGACACCAAAAAAATGTTCCATAAAAGGTAGTCCATCTCCATAAATATAAAAGAAGCTACGGGGCCAAGGTTTTATAAATGTCATTACCTTTTAAAGAAAAAAGTTTTACAAAAAATAATGGCGGTTTCATAACAGCTTCCAAAACGGCATTTAAATACAAATTAGTTTCGAGAGCACTTTCTGTTACGAGGACTTCCAGTGCTTAGATTTCGAAATGTAAAGTAACTTTTTTGTTTGACAAATTAGTTTTTGTTTGAGTTGCACTGTTTTTTGTCTTTGCCATGGTGATACAAATAGATTGGTGATACAAATGAAGTTTTTAATTTTTCTTTGCAATATATTAGTGTTAAATATTTTCTAATTAATTATGCTTCATCGTAAACGCCACTGCTGAGCCTAAAGTATGAAGTTTTGGATTCCCAGTTATGCTAAGTGTTGTGGGGTTTTGCCATCAGAAATGTTTTAGTAGCAGCCCGAAATCTGTATTCGTGCCTGACTGATGGCAATGGACTCGACACTTAACTTTAAATTACCTAGCGAAATGTGAGTGTTCTGTAGATATGCCTTACCCTTCCAGGATTTTCCCTGTGTTTGCATTGTTGTATATGTATATCAACACAATATTGATGAAGAATAAAAAATTATAAAACTAAACGAAATAAGGTAAACCAAACTACTGTAATATAATTATGGTGTTACAACATTGCTCTCATAAACATAAGTATAGTAGCGCCATTACTCTTTCTCCAAGTTTTATTAGACCATTACCCGATCAATCTATGTCGATTGATAATGTCGCCGATTGATTGACGCTGAGTCTTGTTGGTGTGGTAAAACCCTTACCAAGCCCTGTTGTCGGGGACCTATTCTCGATATCCATAATCTATTTGATATCGATCGCACCTGAATGTCATAAAAGTTATGACAATTGAGATCATTGAAACTAGTTATGAAATATTTCAACATCCTAGAACTGGTTTTCTGAAGTGGATTCACGGACATGTTGACAGTAATCTTGATCCAGATGTCAAGTGTCAATCTAAAATAATCGTAGTAAGACAACGAAATAAAAATTTCTGCATAATAAAACACTAGAAAGATCGAACTGAAGGTGTACTAAGATTTTAGATATTGTATCTTGCAATGTTATCGCGACCTTCGACTGCAAACATCAGTTTTCTCATAATATTGATAGAGATTATTATTCAGTAACTATCTGGAAAAAATGTCTTATTGATAGTCAATGTTCTGAGTGAGATAAATTAGGTGGTCGCGTGCCTGACGTACATAGTTGATTCTTTTTCTTCTCGAATAGATGACTCAGATTTTATCCGACGATCAGTACGTAGCTACCTGGACAGTTCAGTCGTATGCTTCATTCTAGTCCTGAAGGTCCAATACACATCTACGTATCATAAGCTTCCCTGCACATTTCTGTTGGAAATACGCCCTTTATGACCAAAACATAGCCACCTATCTCAATTATTACGGAGGATCTCAACAGGACGGAAAACTTTAAATACATAATGTTGCGGATTTTAAGAGAGCCTCAACAAATACCCGGAAGGGATCAGATACTTGATACATTTCATCAAACGGGTTCACACATCCTTTACTAAAGGAATCTAAACTAGGTTCTTGGGGCTTTTCGAATAGTTTAGAGGGTCAACTACGGAATCAAGTTTTATCTTGGCAACATTATTGTGGATTTTTCTTCCCGAAACTGCCCGGTTTGTATAATAATAATGATGTAATAATGGCTAGTATACCGAAATATATATATTATTATATAGTATAGCAGAAGTGTACCAAAAAAGTACACCCACAAATCGCCAGTTATGTTTAAGTCTCATGTGATTTTTGTAGCCCCATGTTATTACTTGGGATAACCAAGCAGGCAAGGGCTTGATTGAGCTAAAAGCAGTACTTCTGGACACGCGCCTATTGTTTGGAGGTTCCAGTTTCAAGAGCCCTGACCACCGGTATCTCGTCCGAAATACCGATATTCCGTACCTATGCCTAGGCTCTATTTTTAATATTCTTAGGTATATATTAGTTAGGTTAGTTTCCTTCAGCAACAGACAAGACAAAGAGATCGACCGTCGCGTTGAAAATGCTTGGAGGAGCTACTGGTCCATGAAGTCGTTTATGAAGGGTGACCTTCCTATATCACTGAAACGCAAGCTCGTCGACATGTGTATCCTGCCTATCCTAACCTATGGCGCACAGACTTGGTCTTTCTCAGAAGTCCAAACTCAAGGTTTGCCAAAGAGCGATGGAGCGTAGTATTCTAAACATCAAAATCACCGATCGAATTCGTAACACCATAATACGCTCCAAGACAGGCATCGCCGATGGTGGCGATAAGTCTGCGAGGTTAAAGTGGGACTGGGCGGGTCACATTACCAGGAGAGATCAGGACAGATGGACCAAAATCGTCACACACTGGGTGCCTGAAGACGGTCGTCGTCACCGAGGCAGACCCAAGAAACGTTGGCGTGACGATCTGGACTCGTTCGTGACTGATTGGCCAGAGAAGGCACAACACCGGGAAAGCTGGAAAGAAATGGGGGAGGCCTTTGCCCAGCAGTGGGACACAATAGGCTAATTAAAAAAAAAAAGTATATATTTTTTATTAGGTCGTGTTTTAATAATAACTGCCAGTCGGTCGATCTTTAGGTTAAGCTGAGCTTGCCTAAGTTGATCTGTGGATGGGTGTGGATGGGTGGATAATACCGAGTTTCCTCCGTGCCTCGGAAAGCACGTTAAGCTGTTGGCCTCGGCTACTACATATTTATAGATCTTTGGCAGTCGTTACAGGTAGTCAGTGACTTGAAAGTCTGACTACCAGTCTTACCAAACGGTATCGTATTACCCAGTATTAACTGGGTTGTGGAGGTCAGATAACAATAACAATAATTTATTTGCAATAAAAAGGTGTAGGTACATTTGAACAACATAAGGTTATAAACAAACAGATGGAGTCGTTATACACTATATGTTTGGAGACTCTAGCACCCTTGCTAAGTTGACAAGACAACTTGTATTAAAGATAGGCAGTCGCTCCGTGTAAAGTAGGTACTGGAACTCGGCTGCATCCGGTTAGACTGCAAGCCGACCCCAACATAGTTGGGAAAAGGCTAGGCAGATGATGATATTTGTTTCTAAATATTTATAAATGTAAATAAGATGTAAGAAGAAATAAAGCGATATCAGTTACGATGATATCGGACGTGACTAGGTATTTGTCAATGCCAGTCGGACATTTAAGAAGAACTGTAGTCTAGGGATTTTATGTTCATTCCTTGAAAGCCTTAGAGCAAAACCTTGACACATTCACTTTCTCTGCACATTTAGTTCCAAGGTTTTCTGCAACAGGTATAAGCGGGTTCAAACAACCGGTTAATTTATATTGACAGAACAGTTTACGTCAAGAACCTCGTGTGTGGTGATCTAGTTTCTAACTTAGGTACTACTTATATTTCCAAGAACGCTTTGATACACTTACTTGTGCAAGATTAAACTGAATAAGCTACATAGAGAAACTTTACATACTGGTTTGGTATTGATGTAAAAAGGACTGAAATTTACTCGCCACCTATGTCAAGTACGGAACTACAGTTGATTTTGTTTACAGCAGTCAGTAGCTTTGTAGCTATTTAAAATTATGAGTTTCGAATCACGGCATGCTCTCATAAACGGTGAAGGAAAACATCGTGAGGAAACCGGCATGTCGTAGAACCAAAAAATCGAAGACATGTGATATATTATCTACGAACCTGTACTGGGCCTACGTGGTGGATAACATAGCCCATCCCTATCCTAGAGAGGAGGCCTGAGTACCTACAAGTGGGAACATTAAAGGCTAATGACTAATGATGATTTAACACGGTATTACGGCGTGGTTGACGCAGAGGCTGAGTGATTGCCTGCTGCACTGCGTGTTGTGGGTTCGATTCTTACACGGGTTAAATATGTGTTGGTTATTTGTATATGTGAGTTTAAATGGGTGTAACTTTAATATAAAATAACCTAAGTTTTATCACAACTAGATACCAAAAACAACATCTTTGATGTATAAAAAAATAATAATTCGGCCTTTAACTTTACATAATACATCATGCCTGTGTAATGTATGTAATTAATTCGGGTAGATACGATCAGGGTTTGCTTTTGACCGTTTGCTACGCACCGTTGTATTCACGTGCATCCGTTTTCCAATTACTCATCGAAACTAAAAATACACACTAATAACAAACAATATCAGCCCGGACCTAACATCATTATAATATTGACCTAACTTATGTCATTGTGGACCTTATGTCATTATTAATCATTATTTTTCTACCTATTTCTATTAGGTATTTGTTTTTTCTATAATATTTTTATCAGACTGCGGAGAAGACCAAAATTTTGAAGTAGCAGGTCATTTGTATTTTCATAATTTTATGTTTAAATGTAGGTATATGTTTTAACCAAACTTGCTTCAAACTTTTCTATGATTTAAAATGTGCCTACTTTTGCTTTTTAGTTTTTTCAGGCGGGTTTGTAATATTTTTAAACTCCATTTTTCATTTGTAACTAGCTTTGCCCACGAGTATGTCGGAACTTGACAAATTATTATACTAAAACCTTCCTCGAGAACCACTCTTATTGGTGAAAACAGCATGAAAATCGGTGCAGTAGTTTTTTAGTTTATTGCGAATAGACAGACAGACAGACGCGGCGGAGGACTTTGTTTTATAGGCTGATGATGATGATGATTATATTACTTAACATTTTAGTCCGGACAGGTCTTTTCAGTGTGCATAATCTCGAATATAATTCCGATAGATCGACATTGGAATTGTCAGTCAAACGTCAGCAATTGGCTGGACTCACTGAGTCTAGCCAATCCCTGACGTTTAAGAGCATTTCTCTTTTTTTTTGCCATAGTTTCAAAAAATCGCTAAAAATAAAAATATATATATAAATCGTTTTTTTTCATGAAATCAGGTAGTTCACTTTATTAACATTTGGATTTTTATAAGAAAATCTATTTTATTTATGAATTTTGTGGAAAATAAATTAAAAACTAAATGAAGGTAAATTACATGTTCTTATTTTGTTACTTTTTAATTGTTAAAAAAAACTTTGAAGTAGCAATTGTTTTAACCAAAAAAATAGTTTTCTTGATACTTCATGATAAACTTATTAGTATCATTGCAAAGAAATACCAACAAAAGTAAAAGAAAATATTCAAATTAAGTGTTTATTTATTTTTTTGTTACCTTTCACCTAAATAAAATTTAAAGTTTTGATAGTATGAAAAATAAACAAAATTTACCGATTTTACGTGCTTTTTATTGTAGTGTTAGGTATCCTTGAGTATCTTCATGAGATTCATTGTTATAAAATAAAAATAAAATACATAAAAAGAGATCAGATTTTTTCTGGGACAGTAACAAAAAAAGAATATTAGGTAACAAAATAAAAATTAATAAAACCTAAAAGGCAACGTCTACAATGTACTAGGCGTTGTAGACGTTTTAGTGATTATGATTAAAGATATAGATAACACAAACTATTTACTGTTCAAAATTTACAGTCAGAAAACAACTTTAAATTAATTCCTTTTTTGTTACTAAAATTTTCCGCATATACGTTACTGTGTACGAAGTAACAAAAAAAATAGTAACGAAACACTTGTTTAGTTTTTACAAAATATTATTTTAGTTGTTAAAATTGGAGTTATGTCTAATATAATTCACTCAAATTTAGTGCAAGTTGTTAACTATTGTGACATGATAAAAGAAAGTAGTCAATATTATCAACTTACCTTGAAACAGCTGTAACAAAAACGGAATGAGATTCGATTTTCGAACTGGAATATTATTTCACATTTTACCGTCGGAACAGCACTGACACCTAAATCAATATGGCGGCATTAAATGGTACCTGTAGTATTGCCAAGTTAAAATTGTGTATCGAAATGGAAGTTTTTTAACTTTATCACACAAAAAATGGGTAACAAAAACTGAAATCTATTTTTGGAACTTTTTCTGGGACAAGTTTAAAAATCATTTTTAACTGACAAAATTAAAAAGTAAATACCAAAAAAGCAATTTAAGTAGATCTTTATAACTCTTAGAATGGTTTAAAAACAAAATCTCAGTATAGTTTCTTTGAACCTTATTAAAATAATTGAGTTTTAAGTAACGGATGGTAGACTGGGACATACGAATTTTCATACATTGCAATTTTTTGGTAGTTTGTATTTATTTATTTTTTTAATTAAATATTATATTTTTATGATATTTTTTAATGATTTCTGTGAATTTACTAAAAAATGTGCACCTAAAAAAATACAGAATCAATAACATACACATTACACAAATGTTATTAATCTGCAAACTTGTGGGACATTCAACAAATGTGTATTGGCAAAAAAAAAGAGAAATGCTCTTAACTCAACCAACTGACGTTTGACCAATGTCGATCTATCGGAATTATATTTCAGAGTAAGCACCCTGGTCAGCTTTCGGGTTTACTATTGAACTGCACAAAACAGTTTTTGTTTGTTTTTACCCGACTGCGGCGAAGCCCAAAATGAACCAGGCGGGGTTCATTTGAATATAAAATTATGAAATGAAAAAAAATAGAAACCCGCCTGCTACCAAGTTTTGTTTACTTAATTTAAAATTTGCTTGTTTTTTGCTTTTCAGTTGGGTTTTTTAGTTTTTTTAACTTCTTTTTTTTCTGCTATTGGCCCTCACGGCAAACAAATGTTAGTATAATATACACTCGCGAGCAAGCAAATCGACTCAAGCCTTGTAGGCGCACACATACATTGATAAAACTAAAAATATGAATGGAAATTATAAAAATGATATGTCATTCGAAAGCTTAAGATGTCAGCTTTAATTTGATATCTTTATCATTGAAATCCATCCATATTTTTTTTAAATAAATGGTGTCTGAACGCAAGAGTAGGAAAAACAGGAATTTAGGGAAAAGGGTATGGGTCTCGTATTTTACAAATTTGTTAAAAATAAAATTAATAAATTTAAATCAATACTTCGTATTGCCCCCTCTTGCCCTAATTACAGCCTGCAGTCTGTTTTTCATTGACCTTATCAATTTTTTGACATTTTCTTGAGGAATGCCGTCCCACTCCTCTAATAATGCTGTCTTTAGCTCGTCTACGGTTGAAGGGACTGGATTCCTGACCCGAACTCTTCTTTTAAGCTCGTCCCATAAGTGCTCGATGGGATTCATGTCAGGACTGAGCGCAGGCCAGTCCATCGTGCGTAATTCGACCTCTTCCAGAAACTGTCGAGTGACTCGTGCCGTGTGGCAGCGGGCATTGTCGTGCATTAACACGAAGTCTTCACCGACAAACCCTGCGTGGGGCACAACATGATTTAGTAGAATGTCGGTGATGTACCGATCAGCTGTTAGCCCGCCTCCTCGGCCGCCCCCAGGCACGAAAACAAGTTCGGTTTTTCCCTCTAAAGAAATACCAGCCCACATCATGCAGGAACCGCCGCCATATGCCACTGTTTCAGCGAAACAACATTGGGCAAATCGTTCCCCCGGACGCCTGTAGACTCGGCCTCTCCTGTCACTGCCATGTAGACACATTCTGCACTCATCAGTAAACAGGACCGATCGCCATTGCGCAACGCTCCAATTGAGATGCTCTCGAGCAAATTGAAGGCGCGCTTGTCGGTGGCCTGCAGTCAATTTAGGGCCCGTCGCAGGTCTTTTTGGCGTCAAGCTGGCTTCCTTCAAGCGTCTTCTCACTGTCCACTCGCTGACAGATACTTGTCGTACACGTCTCAGTTCTTGCTGCACATCAACGCCCGTAAGGTGTCGATTGCGCAGAGAGGTTGAGACAATGAAGCGGTCGTCTCTCTCTGAAGTGCACCGGTGGCGGCTCGTTCTTGGTCTCCGATTGAAGGCACCAGTCTCTTGGAACCGCCTGTATACTCGGGATACAGAAGACTGGCTCAAGTGGAGCTGGGCAGCGACTGCTCGCTGACTTAACCCTTGTTGCAACAAGGCAACCACTTGAGCGGCTTCTTCTGGTGTGGTATCCATGGTTTAGCGAAAACAAGGAATGCAATTTACGGAGATGTGTACCGGTCAACTTGTAACAAGCGACTGATAAGGTAAACCGGATGTGGAGGGGTTTTATAGCGGGAGCAGGTAGCGCAAGTCGTGGATTCCTAATGAGGTAATTTACGCTGACGGCCAGTTAAAATGCGTCAATAAATCAGCGCTTAGTTTTTTTTTTAGGTATTGATGTTAATTGAAAGCATAATTCTTCAGCTTTCGAATGACATATCACTTTTATAATTACCATTTATCGTTTTAGGAAAATCAATGTATATGTGCGCCGTCAAGGCTTGAGTCGATTTGGTTGCTCGCGAGTGTAGTCATCGTGTGCACGAGTTTAGTTTCGAACTACTTTGGGCTCTGATCCGTTCCTACTACATAACAAGGACTTGGAGTTCAATATACTTGTCCTGCTCAATAATTATAATAATAACAGCCCAAAGCACTTAGGAGTGACTGACGCCATAATATAATATAACGACCGATTGTTTATGTCATGTATAGTATCGTTATTGTGGTAGCACATTTGATACACTTGTTTTAAAGGCCACTTGTATTTGCTGTCGTAGTTTGTACGTTGGAAGTATATACAGGGATAGAGAAATCGTGGCCCCGGATGTCCCGGAACACAAAAGGAAAAGAAAGAACTTGGATAGTTTTTAGTCAGTAGAAGCAGACTTCTACTAAAGAAGGAAGGGAGTGTCAGAACACTCCCTTTCGCTAGGCCCAGAAGGTTGATGATTTCCCACCCACCAAAGAAAAGGGGTGGCGGCGGCCCCGACTGGGAGCAGAGGTGGCCAAGTGGTGGCAGCCCCGACTTACGAACAGTAGGTCGTGGGTTTGAACCCAGGCAGGCATTACATTGTGTAATTTTTTTCATCACCGCTGCTCTCTAAACGGTGAAGGAAAACATCGTGAGGAAACCGGCATGTCTTAGAACCAAAAAATTCGAAGACATGTGACATCTACCAATCCGCACTGGGCCCGCGTAGTAGATTATATCCCATTCCCTCTCAAAGAGAGGAGGCCTGTGTCCCAGCAGTGGGAACTTTAATAGGCTGTTGATGATGATTGATGAAAGAAAAGGGATTTTTTTAATCCACGTAAGTATATGTATTTAAAGAGAATAACAATTAATGGGAATTTATACAGAATCGCTTATATCGCTTTGTTAAATCGATTTCCAGTTAACTTCATTCATTTTGTTCGCTCTAATGAAAATAAAAACAATGAAGTTGGGAGAAATACTGTATGAACTTTAATCTTTGTAGCTAGAGCCTAGATTTAAATTAATGACTATTTTTCAGTATTCAGAAAATTAAATTAAATTTTCAGTCTGTTTTGACACACGAATTTTTTGTACCGACGTTTTTCAACTAAAAATATCGCGATTATGTTACTGAAAAAAAAATTTTTTTGATTAATACTGGACAATTATTACATCTGTCTGATACTCTCAGCTTTGAGATTAGCTGCTATTTTACTAGCCTGTTAATGGAATTTTCTGGGAAAACGTAATGGTCGAGCACGCATTAGCTTGAATCACTTTGAACATCATTTTATCCCGGTCATTTTATAAGGTCTGTGTGAACGGACCCTAACTGTTGTCTAGACCTAGGCAAATAGACGTTGTCGTTGTGGTGTAGACCAAAGACAACTTAGATAAATATCGTATAACATAGCGTACCGGTGCCAAATAAACATACAGTACTTACTCTAGGATTCTTACACCCGTATTTATAAACAAGTAATTACTATTACTTGAGTACCTAAAATTCTTTGCTTAAGATACGATTTTTTCTCTGTAGTTTAATAATTCTTTAATGTTAGAACTATCAAACGTTAGAATTCTTAGTTTTGACGGTTTTAACTACGTTTAAATTCATGCCCATTGCATAAAAATATTTTGCATAAGTAATTAATTAAGTCCAAGTGATTACTTTGACTTGACTATAAATACGGGGGCTAGACGTCAACAATATAAAAAAAGATCCTAAGGTTTCCATTTTCTGTGGCATTCAATCTTAGGGTGATTCGAGTTCGAATGAACCTGATACATGAGATTTTCGTGGAATGCCGTGGGGGTCGGCTTATTAATAAAAATAAACAAAAGTACACACAATAGTATGTATTATTTACCACAGAGGGTTTATTTTATTTATTTATTTATTTATTAAAACTTTATGCACAAGTAATAAAACCGTACAAAGGCGGACTTAATGCCTTGGGCATTTTCTACCAGTCTACCTTAGGGTGATGCAGAGACATTATACAGTAGGTGCAAAACAGAAACAAAAATTAGAAAAGAAATAAAATATATATATTATTATATACCTAACTTATAAGAATAAATACATACTTATATTTATATACATAAAATATATAAACTTTGAAAGATACACAAGAAAACTATAACAACTTAGTTCTGAGACGAAGCTGCCAACTTCTTGCGAATGTGCTCGCGAGCTTTCATTTTGAATGTGAACTGACTGTTAACTGTCCTGATTTTACCCTTGAAACGAAGAATTACAAAGAAGCTTTAGGATTTATACTAACAACCTAAAGTATGTACTTGAAAATAAATTATTCATTCCTTGATAGTGTTAAACTTTTCACGTATGCTTTCGTTTGTAAATCTAGATACCTTAAATATTTAACAGTTAAACATACCATACTTAATGAATTCCATTCTGTTTTGTGATAATTCAATGCAGGTATTTAAACTCCTAGTGAAAAATAGCTGTAGTAAAATAGTAGTCATTTCATTTTCAGTTTTCACTTTGCCTATTAAGCTACAGGCTGCATAGCAGGCTGCATAGCAAGTAATACATATTTAAACGTTTACATTGTATTAACTCACACTCGAGTACGTACTTTAACTTAATTCCAGCTTTTAGAGCAAGGAATTTACGCTCAACTGAAAGTCAAAGACCGCCGCTTGTATACACAGCTTGGTTTACACCAAATAGGTTTCTGGTCTGGCAATTTCCACAACCACACTCGTAGATAACATTTCGCCTTTAATCCCCAAAACAGTACACTCCCATTTTGGCGACAATTATCTTAATAGGATGAGTCTATAACAATAAGCCTGACATAATTCTAGACACTATAGGTCAGACCTGGGACTTAACCTAAAAACTCGTGCTCAGCAGCAGCGATTGCGTTCACAAGAACAGGAATTCACTCTGTTCAGAATGGATTATCAAACTTCTACCGCTTTTTACCCGACTGCGCAAAGCAAAGAAGGGTTATGTGTTTATCAGTCTATGTATGTATGTATGTATGTATGTATGTATGTATGTATGTTTGTACCTATGTGGCACTGTAGAGGCCAAACGCCTTGGCCGATTTTGATGATCCGTACGTCAATCGATTCGTCTTGTTGTTCATTCAGCTTAACATAATCAAGGTGTGACAGACGCCAACAAGCGTTGACATATAAAAAAATCCGTGGGTTTTTCTTCGTTCCCGAGCGCCTCATTCCTGTTTTTTCGTACAATAATCGGATTATACGATACAGTATAATTATGTCGTGGTTGTCTCATCCCGCTTCCCTGCTGATTCGTGGAACTTTATAATGGTACAAAATTCGTTTAGAAGTCTACAATTTGACGTATTTTAATGGTTTTAAAAAAAAACGTACTGGCATGTCAGGGTATTATATTTTTGGTCCTACTTTTTATAAACTACAATTTTTTTTTTAAACTAGATTATTGTTCTGGGCGTTTTTTCCTAAAAACGTCTAGGTATCTCTGGTGAGGAATGGCCAAGAAACGCCATGAATTATTTTGAGTAAAAATATTTTTTTTACGAAACGTTGGTAACAATTTTCATGTTGAAATTTTATTATTAACTAGCTTTTGCCAGCGGCTTCGCCCGCGTGAAAATGACGATTTTCCATACAAACTTTCATCCCCTATTTAAAACCCTTAGGGGTTGAATTTCGAAAAATCCTGCCTTATTCCTTGTCTATATTATAAAGGGAACCTCTGTGCAAAATTTCAGCTTTCTAGGTCCAAGGGTTTGGGCTGGGCGTTGATGAGTCAGTCAGTCAATCAGTCAGTCAGTCAGGACTTCTCTTTTTATTTATATAGATAGATAGAAGATATTGACATAATTATAATAAATATTTTTTAATTTCATAAATAAAATAATAAAAATAAACCATGTAAGCTAAGAAATGACCAGTTCTGACTGATGACGCCCGTGTATATGAACATGCTGGTTAGTTCAACATCGATCAACTAAACCATTTTAAAGGCAACTAAATAATCCGACACACGCGCCACCACACAACCAGCACGAAATTTCAGTTAGAATATTTTTTTTATTATAATATATCCTATTTTGTTTCCAATGGCTCTACCGAGAAACATAAGCATTTATTTTTCTATCTGTTTTCCTGTTGAAAGATTTCCAGGCTTAATTCGCTGAAAGATTTCTTTTAATCACTCGATTTGACAGATGTCATTTTATCTTTTGTTTTTGTTAGTAATCTCATAGATAAGCCAGAAGTGTTTACTACCAAATCTATCAGCTGTAGTTGACAGAATTTGAACTGGATATCGCAACGGGTGTATCATTCTTATGAAGAGATATTAGGATGACATCATGATGACGTAATCACGGTATCAAATATTGAGATAAAAGTATGATGATCTTGAAATATTTAGGTGACTCTAAAGGTATAAGTAGTCAGTGAAATAGAGAGGAACTGATACATACAGTGAAGTGAATATTGGTAAATATTATATCTAATTTAATTATTGTGTAAAGTTCTGAATTTTTTTTTGCTGCTACTGTGCCAAACTGTACGAGTGGTACGAGTAAGTTAGTGAGAATTTTTATTCTATAAATCACAAATGAAAGATGGTAGCATAATTAAAAGATGTATCTTGTATTTTGATCAAAGAGTAATTATATGGTTCAAATTGCGGTGTGTTTTAATTTTTAGATTGCTAGGTAAATAATCAATTGGTGTGAAATAATAATGAAGCAAAGTCACATTCTAGACATTCTTTAAATTAAGTTCGCTAAGTTAAAAAATGTTTTTAATTCTCATTACCGATTGAAAAATACCAAAAGAACCAAATAATTACTTTACGTGTAACATTAATTAGTAAAGAAAGAAAACAAGTTACTTAGATACTACAAGACTAACTAAAGAAATAGAACTGCAAACACAACTAAAGAAATAATAAAAGTTAAATTACATTTACGTACTCTTGATATTTCTATTAGTGGTCCTTGAATATTAAGGCAAAGAAGATGAAGAAGATGTTTGTGAACGCACCTACGATACAGGAGAAATTCCTAGTGTGGGGCAACATTTTTTAAAAAAAAAAGAAAAAAAATAGAAAATAAAGAAAGAGAGAACAAGTTTTTCTTACAAAAACTTATAATAATAATAATAATAATGTATTTATTTCCAAGTACATGGTATTTTCAGATCTTACACTAATAATGTTCCACATATACTACCATTGCTGGCGTAGAAATATAAAAAAAAAGTTAAGCACATTCAAAATTCAAATCATCACTAAATTAATTAAAATGTCAAAAAGTAAAATAAAGAATAATTTGTTATGTCCAAAATAGTAGGTATCTGGTTTTAAGTTAATCATTGACCTAATTAAGTTAATCACTGAGTTAACTGTTGGTCAATGGTCCTAATTATAAAATGATTATGCGTTTATTACGTTTAAACATTGTTAATTTATCGAGTTTTTCGTTAACTGACAAATGCTTCCACTGGCTAGACAGGTCTACTCAAATCTTCGCAATGATTCCCGCTTCACAATACATGACTCTTTTAAATATTCCTATCTTAATTTTTAAACATAATTATTTTCGTTGTTCACAAATGACGGACAGTGACTTTATATTACTCCAAGTGACCTTTTTAATTCCCACCAAATATAATTATTTTCATTTATTATTTATTACTAGCCGCGTACTACTTCTGTGCATATAAAGTGCACCTAAATAATTTGGAAGCTTCTAGTTCTCAAAGTGAGTAAACTTGTCTCAAAGGCAGTACGTTTCACGCTACAACTCAGTTGAAACACAGTCATAATATTCAACCGTAAGTGACAATATTATGTCACAGCAATGTGTATATCATTTACGGTATAACTCTCGTGAATGTGACGTAGTGAAACAAAAACTTTGCTAACCGTTTGACTACAAAATAATGACATAAACAGGATTTAAACCCGCACATCGCTCAGCCTTAGCACCAACCATGCATTAAGACTGTTAACCTCAAAAATCCAAATCTTCAAAACAAATCTCAAAATCTCCAAATCAAATCTCAAAAAAAATCCTAAATCTTTTTTTCTTAATCTTTTTCTGTCATCCTGTCAGGATTGCGGGTTGTTCGAAAGATATACCGCGGCCTCGGACACAAAGGGCCGGGAACATGGGTAGTTTTGGTCAGTTATAGAAGTCTGACACTCCCTTCCGCGTCGCCCAAAGCTTGAGGAGTCATTTGATGATTTTCTCACTCTCCAAAAAAGAAGAGTATTGAGTTGTAACTTGTAGGTTAAAGCTCAGACAGGGGCATTACTTTACGCGGGCCTGTGGACGGTGAGTAATGGGCTAGCTCACCGTCCGGCCGTCGTCATGACGGCAACAGACCGTGTCGGCTGCGCGTTCGTGTCCCACGCGCGCCTCAAAGAGTTGTCAGCAAGGAGGGGCCGCAAGGGCCGACGCTTGTCGGGGCCTCGGATTATAGAACGAGATGACGTGGCCTCGGCGCAAGGGCAATGAAGGAATGGCTTCGGTTTTTAGTCAGTAGAAGTCTGACACTCCCCTTCGCTCTGCCCAAGAGCGGGGGGGGGGGGGTCATTTGATGATTTTCCACCCACCACAAAAAAAAAAGGGGCATTACTTTGTGTAATTTATTTCATTCCCTCAAAACGGTCAAGGAAAACTTGGTACGGAAACCGGCTTGTCCTAGAACCAAAACTTCTAAGACATTTGACAGCTATCAACCCGCACTGGGAACGCGTGGTGGAACCCACTCCCTCTCACAAAAAGAGACGTGTGTCCCAGCAGTGGGATCAATTATTTAGGCTCATGAAGCATAGAAGAGAAGTTGCATATTACGTTTTTGGTCCTAAAGTCAAAATATAGGTACTTGTAGGTACATAAGACGTGAGGGTACTTGTTTACAAAACTAAATACAAATATAGCCTTTATATACCGAGCTGTGTCTTACTCATGTATTCCACGAACCACAAATCTTTTTAAATCCCATCTACCCTCTTATTTTGCAACTTGGCAACATAATTCGTGAGTACATTGCCTGAGACCTACTTAAGTCGGATTTTCCTGCAGGACAAATTGCCAGTGATATTCGGATATCTCCATCTCAAGAGGGAAAATGCTTGGTTTCCTTATTATGATATATAAGACCCGCAAATGTGATTTACGTGCCTGATTTTAGACCTTATTTACTTTTCTGGCATATTTAGTGACTTAGCTACAGTACTAGGAGCATGTAAGTTTTGATCTGTAGGTTGTGTTGCTCGTGGCTACTTAGTTTCAATTCTTGGTCGTTATAAATGTTTGTGATTTTAGTTAGTACAGATACAGGTGCTTTTTTTAAAATTACATTGGCCTTGTCTTGACCTCAATGTTATCCTGAAGACAGAGGAGATCGTCGATGGAACGAGCTAACTCAAAAGATGCCTATTAACTAGCGACTTAAATAGATTGGGGCTGTATAAGTTTGGGAATACTGACGCAGGCAGAGAATTAAATCTCTGTTTAAATACTGTGTACACCCAACGATTATGGTGAGAATTTGATGGACGATATACCTATTTTGCATGTCAATAATACTGTTTTCTTTTGTTTACAGATTTAAAAAATGGCGAAAACCAAAGAGTTGATGGAGATAGACAACTTCAAGTCAACGTAAGTTTTGAATAAAAGTATTTCCCTTTTTCCTTAACACTAAAAATGTATAAAAAAATGTTATCTAGATCTAACTAAAAATTTGTTAAAAACAATTGTTTTGGCTTCAGCTAGTAGCAAGCAAAACGTGCCTTTGGAATTTTAAGACGCTAGCTTCTAAATAACATGGTTAGAACCAAGTTGGATTCATTTTTAAATAAAACAACAATGGTGGTTTCTCAAGACAAATAAAACAATACTATTTAAGAAAACCGTGAGAAAGTATTTCTTGGCGTCATCAGCTAGCGAACTTCAAGAATTTATAATGTTATTTTGTTAGTAAATATACAATTTAGTCGTGATTCTCTTCTCTATAGAGAGTAGTAGTTCCCTTTTATGTTCGTATAGCACTTGGCAATGCCCAATATTTCCACCGTGTATACTTTATTTTTGTTGGGGTTTCTCAATAATTTACCAGTAACCACAAAAACCAAGGGGAAGTCCATTTGAAATTCTGCGGGCTGATAAGCCTAGTCATTAAATTTTAATGGCAAAACCATTTTTTTGCTGAAATGGACGTAAACCCATCGGATCTAAATAAAACCTTCAATTCTCAAGTGTGCAAAGAAATCAATTGATGCATATCAACAATACAAATTATTCGCATTGGGTTTCATTGACTTTTTATACCCGTTCCGAATCATTGGGCATCACATCAACAAGGCCGTTTATGTTGTTAGTCAAACTCAACCAGTAAAAAAATCTGGGTTTTGAACTCTTTTTTAAACGCTGAGAGTTGCAAATACCTATATGTGGGGTAAAAAAAATTCTTCGGGCTTGTGTATGTGGATTATGAGATTTATTTGTTGATCTCTTACGTATAGTTTGTGCCTCGCTCCTGATACTTGAATGGCTGAAATCGATTCATATGAAGAACTCTGAAATACACGGGTTATCGCCGTAAATCTGCTGTAGTATCGCTATAGTATCGAGGTGTTCTAAATGTATTATGAGAATTCATTATTAACTAAACTGAAGTGGCAAAGGGTAGATGTGTTCTTGAGTTGAGAACACGAATCGGCTAGTGCAAGGTGGGACGCTCTCGAACTAATTAGAGTGATGATCTTCGCAGGGCAATTGGGTGTATATAGTAACTAGATGAGAGTTGCCAAGAATTTAGTTGAATGGCGTGCAATTGAAGAGCCCTATGTCCAGCATTGAACTGCTGTAGGCTGATGATTAGATCGGTATCAAACTTCCCGAGAACACATTATTTTTTATAGTTTTGACGGAACTTTACTACATTTGGTATTTCATATTCATTTACAATGATTCACTGCCTCGTTTGAATTGTGGTCGCAAGCACGACTTCTGTGCATGAGGGCCTGGGTTCAATTCCCAGGTCGGCCAAAGTGTAATTGGGTTTTTCCATCTGGGATAATATCTCAGTAGCTGCCACTGAGTCTTGATTTTTACCCGATTGATGGCAATAGGCTGGCTCCCCATTACATGGGTCTTACTGGCGAAATGTGGGTGTATTAATAGATAGGTACACCTCTGCTTTGCCTTTCATTCCCTTCGGAGAATATAGGCGTATTTTGTTGGTACAATGGTTCACACAGATTCAAACTGATTCTATGTTGAGCATCTATCATGACATATTATTTTGTTTCTATTATTTTCAGAGCGGACTTGACCAGTAATCCAGGATTCCAGTCTTCACTAAGTATAGCTTCAAAGAGCGTCGATGAGAAGCCATACAACCCGTTCGAGCATCGAACTGTAGAACATCCTAATTCGTAAGTACAGATACACTTACACACGTACTACTACACACACCCATACACGACCATTCTGACACGCACATGGTACGTTTTACGCACAGACTAATACTAGCTTCCGCCCGCAAATTCTCCCAGCGTAGTTCGCTAATTGTCCCACTCACTTAATGAGCCTGCCCATCGTAGATTGCTCATCAATTTATGGTGTACGGGTGGAAATTTTACAAAAAAACTTCTATAGGTAGCTTGTTTTTTTTTTTTAATATGGGCTTACTTTTGACCTCAACCTTGCCCTAAGGGCAGAGATGAGGTCGACGATGGAACGAGCTTACCCAAAAGAAGCCTATTTACTCGCTACTTAAATAGATTATATTTTGATTATAGATTTATACAAAACAACCTGGTTTGCAACTCCAAATTGCAAAACAATGGGTGCTTACTCTGGAATATAATTCCGATAGATCGACATTGGTTAAACGTCAGTTGGTTGAGTTAAACGTCAGGGATTGGCTAGACTCAGTGATTCCAGCCAATTGCTGACGTTTGACTGACAATTCCAATGTCGATCTATCGGAATTATATTCGAGAGTAAGCACATCTAGTAATAATCACCCATTTCAAGAAATGCACACAATCACCAATCAACCTTTAAACAAATTTCTTTCATAAACATGAATATTTTGTAAAGTGGCAAACGTAAATAAATGTACAAAATAATGAAGATAAATGAATACCCAAAATTCTCGACAAACGAGAAAGCTAATTTTGGCATTATTCAAGCGAATGTCATAACATTCTTTTTTCCAGAAAAATAAATTAGATAAGACCGGGACACGTCACAGACAGTAATGCTATTATACGTCAGGTAATTGAAATCATTTATCTTAAGAATTGCCAGAAAGATAAATTAATTATGAAGAAATCTGTTGATTAAATTTAAAAGCGGGAGAACACGACCTATGAGATATTTGGAAAAACCGAGAGTTTAAGAGGCCCATAATTATTACAACCATTTTGACAAAATCGATTATTCTCCTTTTTTTTTGCTCGTAAACTTGACCCGATTCGATTATTTTAGACATTCTAATAAAGACTATGATTGCCTTGGGTCCTATTAATTTATTATATGTACAATAAAATTGATATTTGTCTGGTAGTTGTCAGTTTGGAGGGTCTTATTTCCTTTACTTGTTAGTTGCTGAAAAACAAACAAATTACACATTACACGAGAGTATACTCTTTTGAATAGAAAAATAATTTTGGAAAATCGGTCTAAAATTGACGGAAATTCCGGTTAACATACATAAAAAAATACACCAAACGAATAGAGAACCTCCTCCTTTTTTAAAGTCGGTTAAAAATGAATACTTATTGAAGAAGAGTGAGATTAAGCTACTCTCATAAAAAGTAGATTTTTTTGTAAAAGAACACGTTGCTACTTTATGAGTTTCTTCTCTATCTTTGGTGCGTTCACAGACATTTAAACTCACATACACAACTACCCAGACCCGAAACAACTATCTGTAGGTGTAGGCTCCAGTCTGGTCTTATTTTGTAATAACTAGTGACCCGCCCCGGCTTCACACGGGTGCAAAAAAAGATATTGAAACCTTCCTCTTAAATCACTCTATCTATTCAAAAACCCGCATCAAAATCCGTTGCGTAGTTTTAGAGATTTAAGCATAAATAGGGACAGACAGCGGGAAGTAACTTTGTTTTATACTATGTTATGTAGTGATAGTGATTATGTAGAATAGTAGGTTTATCTTAGAAGCAATATTGCGTGAAATTCTCAGAATACCGCAAATAAAAGATGTTTATACCATCCTAAATTAGCATACAACTACTAACTAAACGTGAAGTCAAGTAGACGTAAATTGCCTTGACAAAGAAAATAAGCCGATATGCAAATTGCTTTAATTTCAGTACTTGGTATAATTCTTATGAAATAACAACATTAAGTACGCAAGTAAATATTATTCACGCATTTTAAAAATTAACATGTTCCATTCAATGATATTTATTCATCGATTTACAAAAAAAAATATACCAGCCATTTGTACGGTTGTAACTTAAATCGTTTTAAAGTTATTCTTTTGTAAGGTACAATGTAAAAAGGTTTAAACTAATTTGAAGTGCCATCTTTGTAATAATAAACAGATTTGAAATAAAAGAACTAAGTCGTAAAATACAAAGCGGGCCCAAAATAATGACAACTTATCGGTTGAACGTGAGTTATTTAAATGAAATGTGAATAATATAATCACGTTTTTGTAGTAAATCTTGCACATGTTGCAAATCTTATCAGTTTTACTCATCTTTGATAAACTGTTAGAGGATCAGTGGTTAACGGTCAGGTTGGGTACTGCGCTGCGTGTCGTGGGTTCGATCACCGCATTAAAAAAATAAATGTATGACCAAATAGGTCGTTGTTTCGGGTCTGGCTATTTGTGTATATTATGTGAGTTTAAATGTTTATAAACATACCCACGAACAGGAGAAAATTCTAGTTTTGTTGTCGCAATGTTTTAAAAAAAAGTTTTTAAAAGAAAGAAAAAAACAAACTTTTTTACAAAATGGAAATTAATTCACATTTTCATCATCAGCCATTAGACGTCCACTGCTGGACAAAGGCCTCCCCCATAGAACGCCATAAAGATCGGCAGCCTGCCGTTTGCATCCACCGGTTGCCCGCGACTCTCACGATGTCGTCGGTCCACCTGGTGGGAGGCCTGCCAACGCTGCGTCTTCCGGTTCGTGGTCGCCACTCGAGAACCTTTCTTCCCCATCGGTTGTCCGTTCTTCGAGCGATGTGGCCTGCCCATTGCCACTTCAACTTTTATTCTTTCATTCACATTTTATTCTGTTAAAAAGTTCTGCAAAATCATCTGTAAAATAGAATTTTTTAACAGGTAAAATGAAAGTTTAATTACTTTTGAATTATTGAAGATTTACATAAGCCGCTTATATAATCATTTTTTCTCAGGAAAATTTTCCTTCAGTAGTTTGACTTTTATATTACTAAGTAAAAGCCAATATTTTGCCTTAGTGTTTATTTTCGTCTTGCTTGTTGAAAATTCGAAATTGAAATGTACGGGTTAAAGTTAATAAGTGGAAAATCTTACCGTTGGGGCCGGTATTTCGGACGTAGATAGGTGCCTCTTTTTTTTAATTGGGTCAAGCCCACCACACTTTTCCCAAACCACTGTAACTCCTGAAAATCAGAAAAGCGCCGAGACAATGACGCTCGACGAAGTCCCAGAGAAACGATTTAACTGTCTTGGATCCCGCAACGAAATTAATCAGAAAAGAATAGCGGAGGAGTAGAAAAAACATAAGCGACGTAGCTGAAAGAAGCAAAATTGAGATGAATGACTCATCATTCACCTTTTTTTTTACCCCCCCCCCCCCCGCTCTTGGGCAGAGCGAAGGGGAGTGTCAGACTTCTACTGACTAAAAACCAACCCATGTTCCTTCCTCGCCCTTGTGCCGAGGCCTCGTCATCATTCTGAAAATTGACAACGTTGCAATTAGCAGCATATTATTTAGTTGTTTTGATTAAATAATCAGTATTGAATTATATTATTTGCATATTGCACAAAAATATTGAATATCCAAATAAATCCAAATATTATTATTAAGCTTTAGTACGACACAGAGCGATATTTCGCTATTTAATTTCATAATAATTCTGCTATTTAAATGCTCCATTATGCTGAGTATAAGCTTTTACTTTATGTTGGTAAACCCCACGTTCCTGCACCACCGCACCGCCTGTTTTGCCTCGATAATAACAAACGCGGTCCTTTTATTTAGTACTCACTTTTCCCCGTGACTTCACTCGCGTTTTAGTCACAAAGTTTCATACGCGAACGTTTTAAATATAGCCTATAACACTTGGGGATAATAAAGTTTCTCATCGGTGAAAGAATTTTCAAAATCGGTTCAGTAGATCCAGAGATTACCCCTACAACCTCATAACCTTTCCGTCAATTTGTTTTGTCCTGATGTGGGAAATCAATAAAAATACTTTTTCATTCTTTCTTTTTATCATCCGCCAAACTCGTAAATCCGTTCAACCGTTTTTGCGTGAAATAGAAACACAAACATTCATACATCCTCACAAACTTTCACAGTCGTCACCATTTTCAGAATACATCCTGTTCAAAATCTACATACTGCACTTTAAGCGAACATTGTGGTTGACATTTCTATTCAGAATCCACGCGACCGTCCAATGCAAAGTAAACTTTATTCCTGAAAACTCAAGAATAAAATTTCTGCCCACAGAACCATCGGATCAATAGTACATCTGCTCAAATGCTGCCTTGGCTCCGGTATCCTGGCGATGCCTGCCGCCTTCAAGAACTCAGGACTTATCGTGGGGACCATTGGAACGTTAATCGCTGGATTTGTTTGCACTCATACTGTTCATATTTTGGTAAGTTGTTGTTGTTTAATATCAATGACATTTAGAGAATAAGATGATGTATAAAGATCATTTCCCATATGAGGACTAAGGTCTCCAAGCAACAGGATTGCAAAAATTTTAGTAAAATGGAGGGGTAAAAAAAAACAACTAAGTCTTAATAATCTCATTAAGTACAACCCAATTAGTTTTTTTTCCAGGCAAACGTGGTCCAGCCTAGGCCACATCATGTCAAAAACATATTTAGTGTACAAAAACGAAATTATTCACAATAGATTAACTTTTTTTCGCAACATTACTCAGATCAAAGCGTAGCAGAAAATATGTATTTTAATTTTTTATTCAGTGTAACGTTAACTTTTATTTGGCCAAAGTAAATTTAGATGGACTGAAACAAAATGAATAGCGGAGTTGGTTTACAGTCCCTCATGTTTGCTGAAAGTTTTTAAAGTAATACATAACACCACGCTTCTATTTCCAGAAGGTTTAACACTAGAAATACCGGTATTCGTGCCCTACCTAGAAATACCAAGATCGTCATATTGACGTTAGGATATATCCCTGTGGGATATCCATTGACCTTGATGTCAAATTATTGTTAGGTGTATTAAAGGATATTTTATAATATCTAAAATTTTATAAAATTTGTGCATGGGCCAACTACGAGTACCAGTTCTCACGGAATATATTCTTGCTATTTAGTCCAAAATATCGACACCAAATTTTGTGGCATTATAAAATTCCACTCTTTTCCCCTGCACCAATTTTAACAGTCGAGTGTAGAGTGCTGAGAATCATAACATTTTTATTAGGCACAACAATTTATTGAGCAATAATGTAAACAAAATATTTCTAAGTACCCTCAAGTAGCAAAGGTAACCGGAGCCCTTTGCATTGGGTCATTTTGACGATAGTGGTATTAGTAGATAATACTCATTATAATTCCAGAACTAATTAAGAAAACAACGTTAATATCAATAGGGTGTTTAAAACCACCAAATATTAAAAGTCACAGAGTGTCATGTTGCAACAAGCCGTAACTTTAAAAATATTTTCATTTTGCTTAACAAAATCGTCAATTTGACGACTGTGGTCTTTCTAGTGTTAAGCAGAACTGTACCTAATAGTGCACCCGCATTTCAGTAGTTATGTTAAAGTCTCATGTAATAGTGTTAGAGTCGTCCTCAACTGGACCCAAATCTAGGCTCTGTGACTACTACTGATAAAAAGAAAGAATGAAAGAAAACATATTTATTTAGCACAATATATGCCACAAGTGCACACAACAAACAATGAAAAAAAAAACAAAGAGTGTGTGCATCTCACGGCTGCGCTAAATAGGACCAGTTCAGCAAACTGCCGAGCAGCTAGTGCCCGACGCTGGTGTTCAACTGGCCCTGAGATAGTGCTGATATACTCCTGATGGAAAAAGCCCCTTAACAATTAACACGACCTGGAAACAAACCCAGTACCTAGGCTCTTTCAGGCTCAGGAGTCGCGATAGTGACCGCTAGACCAATGACCAAGAAACTTGTATTTCGTTTTTCCAAAATGGACTTGTAAGTAGGTACCAGTCAAATAATTATAGGAACCGGACTATAAAAACTTAATTACATCGAGCTTCCCTATTTGCAACATTAGTTACCATGAACGAATTAACGTCTAGACGTCTGGACAACAACTTATGAGTTGCATTAAATCTCAGTCTCGACGTGTAAAGTAATTAAAATATGTAAATTGCAATAACCTGACTGCATTTTTTAAGTGAAGACAGATTTTTAGGTAGGTTATTAAATGCAATTATAAAATAAAATAATCTATAAAGCTTCCATAAATAACTTACTTATAATCGTTAAACCAAATTTCAATTAAATTTTATGCAAAAACGATCAACGGACAATATTTGCACAGATTTCTATTCGTGAAAATATTTAACATAAGTATTATTTCCATAATTAAGATTTGCAAGGACTAATTTTACTGTTTAGTCTAACAAAAGTATACAGTTATAAAGACAATAGGCGGTTTAAGTCAGTGAACTGTTGTAGCGAATCTAGACCTGGCACAACAAACTGGCATAGTTGCATTTATATAGCAAGAAATAACAAAAATAATGAAACGTTGGGTGCTTTTCTCTCTTTCTCTTTCTCTGCATGATGTAGATCAATAGGCTAACACTGACAGGTTAACGACCCCCGCATAATTGTGATTAAGTCCGGGATTTATTGCTGGTTAATGGCAGTTAGGATCTTTATTCATGGGGCTAAATTGAAGCCAACCTTTTCCTAACATTTAAAAGCCCACAATGTCGAGCCATTACCGCCGACTTAGTGTAACCGACAAAAACCAAATTTTACAGGAGAAGGTTTTTTTTGAATAACTTTATAAATAATTGCGCTATTAAGTTGAAATTTTGACGTATAATAATGATTTTTGAAACCTTAGGTGTAACGGTTAAAATTTTCAAAAAAAACGTCACTACGTTTTTTGCCACTTTGTTTATAGTAAACGACAAAATTTGGATGTAGGTACTGTGTCGGTTGCGATAACAAGTAGGGTCGCTTACGCTGCAATTCTTAGATAATTACGCAACTTACGATAATTTTGATTATGTCGGTTACTGTAAAATATAGAAAAATGTTGTGCTAACGATAAACTTAGCATTTGCTATAACTTTGTTCTTTTGGCGGGAAAAGTCGAAGAACAAGTCCGTTATAGTTTAAAAAGTCGTCTGCGATAAAAAACGCTGTTTAGGTAAAAATGTCGCTTACGATAAGACGGCGGTAATGGCTCGATGTTATGTTATGTTGATATTTCAAGTGAAAAATAAACTAATTTAGCAATGTATCGTTTCAATTAACCCAAACCACTTTGCGGCTAAGCAATTCATTCAAAACTAAATTCTGTCAATTTCAGGTGAAAGTGTCTCAAGAAGTTTGTGTGGACGCGAAGAAACCATCGCTTAGTTTTGCTGAAACTTGCGGAGCTGCATTTACTTACGGACCGAAGAAATTACAATCATGGGGTAATTTTATAACGTAAGTTCAATTATTTGGCTCTATTTCAATACATTTTACGATTCTTACTCATGAATCTAAGTAACGCAATCAAAACATCGTGCTAATAGATGCATTTTATAGTACGGAGGTCGTGGAGGTATTTAAAGATGAAAGTTTGCCTTCAATCTCCACTATCTCCCGGTTCCTCTCAGGAATAAAAAAAATATCGCAAAGACACGCGCCAGGGAGAACGAGTGCATTTCAGCTTCGTAAGGGTGTTACGGCCATTACTTTCGGGTGTTATTTAACTGTTTAGCATAGTATTCGTATTTTGGTCAGCAGAAAAATAAAATCTGTCAGCAGAAACAGCTAATTGGTCAGCAACTCATGGCCAGCAAACATTTCAAAATCAATCAGCAATTTATGTCATTCTGGATGGCTGTAATTATTTTTGTACAGCATATTAATTATATAAGCTGCAATGAGCTGCTCCTGTTTAAGACCATTTTTGTAAGCACTCAGAGGGTAAGCAAAAAAAAATCATTTTGATATTGCGACCAATTTCGATCATGTAGCGCTCGCCGGACGCTGCGCGCTGCCGCGGCACCGCTCGCTCCACTCACTCGGCTCGCGCGTAGCTGGTCACAGTTCTAACCTACCCTAACCGTCCAATTTTAACGTACATTGCCGATTTTCGCAATTCAATTAGTTATTTTGCTCACCATGTTTTAAATATGCATACCAATCAAACAAACTGCTTATAGAATGTTTTCTCTGCTGATCAATCATAAAATCTTGCTGACCAAGTAGTTATTTTGCTGACTAAGTAGCTATTATGCAAACTCATGTTATTGGTATGCTGTCTATTTATGATTGAATTTTTGACCATTATCAAAATTATTTGCGGAACAAGGATTGCTTCCTGATTTTTTAATTGCAAACAAATTCTTTGTATGCCGCCGACCAAAATATTTAAATGCTGTTTTTTTTTTGACTCAATAAATTTTATAATTGCTAAAGCAATTAATTTCTTCCCATTACTTTCATGATCCATACTTTTTTATTTCCAGAGTTCTAGTGGATTATTCAATGGTGGTGACATACTTCAGCGTGCTGTGCGTGTACGTTGTCTTTATCGGATCTTCCATGAAAGAAGTAAGTAGACATAAATACATTAAAAAAACATACCAATCGAATTCAGAACCTCCTCCTTTTGAGAAGTCGGTTAAAAAAAGTCCGGGGCCAAATCATGCTAAATTTTTATGGGACCTAATGGCAATTATTCCGCATCAAACTAAAAATTAATCACGTAAATCGGATCATAAATCGCAGCGTAATCGGTGTACTTACATACATAGAAAAAAAAACACACACCGATCGAATTGAGAATCTCCTCCTTTTGGGAAGTCGGTTAAAAACAGGTAGAGTCAATTTCTTCCTTGTAACTTTTATATCAATGTTTGTTTAACCTTTTTAGCGCCACAGTCACGTATAGACGACAAGCCGAACAAGCAAAAAAGTACCTTAATTCTGTCGACTTAAGGTACTTTTTGGCCCGTCGTCTGTGGCGGTCAAAAGGTACCCATGTAATAGGGAAAGAGCCTAAAGCCACAACAGAGCACAAATCCAGACTTCGTGGCTGCTACTGAGAAATTGCAGATAGAAAAACTCAGTATAAAAAGAAATTAAAATATCACTGCTCGACCCAGGGATCGAACTCAGGAGCATGTTCAACTAGCGCCCCATTCTTAGCAGTCACACTTGCGACCAAAAAGGCAGTCAAAGTTAAAAATATTAAAAAAAGAAACGTCAACAGTAATAGCCTACAATTAATATAAAAGCAATTTGTGATTTAGCGGAACTTTAGGCGGTGTACGTGTATCCGCGGGTTAGCTTCCAGCATGAAACAAAATAATATTAGTTTGCCCGAAAGTCTGATACCCAGTCTGATCGTGGGGTTGTGGAGGTCAGATAATCAGTCGCTCCATATAAAAGGGAACTATATTTTCTATCACCAAAATTTATATTTGTCATCAAGTTGTATCACCTAATAAATAGATCTATCGCCACGAAATATTTTCGTTCTCAGATAAACAAAAATTGTTCCCAGGTATGAATTATCAAATTAATGTTAATATATGTGTAAAATAAGAGATCGATAACCAATAAAATTATATTGCATTACATACGTCTCGCGAAAGTATCCTTTATGGGCGGCATGGGCACCGGGCCGTAGGCCGACGAAGGAGGCCGGCGGAGGCCCGGCACTTCGGGGACAGAAGCTATTAGTGTTATGTAATATGCGAGCGAAGCGAGCCCGCGTCATGAGTACATGCGTTGCATGTATGAGTGACGATTATAATACATACAAAAACATTTATTTGGTACTAACCCTTATATCTCAGGATTTTAGGTGATTTATTGTGGAACTGATTTTGCATTGTTTGGTGACTACATTTTGGTGACAGATCTACTATTTTGAGGACAAACCCTATTATTTAAGAAACACAAAACTAATTAAATTGGTGATAGCTTAAATGATACCCCATATAAAATACTAGTATATGTAAATAATATAATGTATGAACGTGGACGAGGTAAAAGGTTCTATAATCTGTCTATTCATTATAATTATCTAAAAAGTAAAAAACAACTATTCATTAATTTATGTACCCACTTAAGAATTAATCAAAACTATGTGAGTATCTTATAAGTACATACGAATTAGCGTAGTTACCGACTATAACATTAAAGATGGTTAATTTATTTAAACCTTTCCTAAGTTCTGCCCTGTTTGTAACACGGCAGAACAAGCAGGTAAGTATGCTTGATTCTCATTCAATAAGCTTTTGTACCCAAACCAGAGATCTAATTCCAAGTTCAGTTAAAAACCTTCTGATTTCAAGCGTAAGGTTTAATTTCACTTGAATTCGCAATCCTGTGTTGTTAATAATGAATGTTCTGAATATGTACGCGTTTCAAACCACAAGAATGTGGCCAAATGCTTTCAAATAAGCTGAATTAGATTTACACCGTTTTCGACTTTGGGAGCAGGGGAGTAAGGAATATTTTTCGTTGGCTGTGAGGAGACGGTTGTTAATTCGGCATAATAAGTGTGTGGTAAAACTTCCCTATACTAAGCTTTGTACTTACTTCAAATAATGAACACAGAAGACATTAATTATTAAACATTTACATTGTCGTCATTAAAGGTATTCATTGGAAGGCACGTTCGATCGAAAAGTCTTGAACCTATACAGGGTGTAAAGGACCCTTCACAAAGCCATCAACCAAATATTATGTAAATGAACTAAGTCCACTACGCAAGAAAATATTGCTGCGATACGACTTTTGTTTTTGGGGTGAAAATTCACATTTTACGTTAAAACTCAATGTTGAACTCAATGTCTCTTAAAACATTGTACTAGTGGATGCTTCCTCGAAAACCACTCTATCTATTGGTGAAAACATCATGATCCGGCAGTAGGTAGTTTCTGAGTTTAACGCAAACAGAGAGACAGAGACTTATGAAATTAATTACTTACACGAAGTAAATTGTTTGCCTGGGTTTCAACTATTCCTAACAGCCCAGCACTTCTCTCTCTTACAGCTACAATAACACCCCCTTCGTCCCCAGGTTCTCGACGTCTACATGCCAGATAATCCCTTATCAATCCAAGCTGCCTGCGCCCTGACCCTCGTGCCACTAGTTCTCATCTGCCAAATACGGAACCTCAAGTATTTGGTCCCATTCTCCGCGCTTGCCAACATTCTAATCCTCGTGGTGTTCGTGATAACCCTGTACTACGTGTTCTTGGACCTTCCTCCTATCAAGGAGAGAGAGATGGTTGCTGGTATCACGCAGTGGCCTTTGTTTCTGAGGTAAGTTTTTTGACGTTTTTGTGCTATCTATATTATAGTAGCGCCGGACTTCGTATGGGTCTTTGTTTGAGACTTACATAAGAAGAAAATTGTATGCAACTTACACGACATCAAAAAAGCTACATAGATCGAAGCCTCATTGATCTAGTGGTCGCAAGTGTGACTGCTGAGAATGAGGTGCTGGGTTTGATTCCGGGGTAGGGCAAAGGCCACGGAGTCCGGGTTTGTGCCCGATTGATGGTAAGAGTATCACCCACTGATATGGAAGTTTAAAGTAAGTGGTAAAATGTGGGTGAACTAGTAGATTAACCTGTGTCTAACCGATCGGGATTGCATTTGGATGTTACGTTATATAAATGGAAGATAAATAGTTAAATGAGGTGTTACATTAATAACACCAATTTCAACAAACTAAAGCGATTTTGGTCCAAAATTCAGTTTTTTTTTTTTTTTTTAAAACGTTGCCCCACACTAGGAATTTCTCCTGTATTGTGGGTGCGTTTACAAACATTTAAACTTACATACACAATTACCCAGACCCGAAACAACTATCTGTAGGTCATACAAATATTTGTTCCGTGCGGGGATCGAACCCGCGACACGCGGCGCAGCAGTCCAATCGCTCAGCCACTGCGCCAACCGTGTCGTCAAAGTTAAATGTACACAAGTGCGTTTTAATGACCGATTGACCGCATCAGTAAGTGGAGTTTGTGTATCTGATTTGCGGCAATGGAATGCGGTTTGGTGAACCCGTTTAGCAATATGATTCATTACAAAGGTAATGCGGCAGTTTGCTTGATGACGTGGTTTCGATTTGATATTTAGAAAGAAAAGAAAGAAAGAAAACATATTATTTATTTAGCACATGCCACAAGTGCACACAGAAAAAAACAATAAAAAAAAACTAAAAAAGAAAAATTGCCAATGTGATACTTTACAGACTAGAAATATATCATCATCATCATCATCATCATTTCAGCCGAAAGACGTCCACTTCTGGACATAGGCCTCCCCTAAGTGTCGCCACATTGACCGGTCCCGTGCGTCTCGCATCCAGCGGATCCCCGCAACCTTCACCAGGTCATCGGTCCACCTAGTGGGAGGCCTTCCAACGCAACGTCTTCCGGTTCGCGGTCGCCTCTCCAGAACTTTCCGGCCCCATCGGGCATCCGTTCTGCGAGCAATGTGCCCTGCCCATTGCCACTTAAGTTTGGCAATTCTTCGGGCTATGTCGGTAACTTTGGTTCTCATGCGGATGTCCTCATTTCTGATTCGATCGCGCAAGGAAACTTCGAGCATAGCCCTCTCCATTGCCCTTTGGGTGACTATAAGCCTTCTGATGAGGCCCATTGTGAGCGACCACGTTTCGGTCCCGTATGTAATCACTGGCAACACACACTGGTCATAGACTTTCGTCTTGAGACACTGGGGTAAGTTGGACGAGAAGATACTTCTCAGCTTCCCAAACGCTGCCCAGCCGAGTCGGATTCGACGATTGACCTCTTTCTCAAAGTTGGACCTACCTAACTGGACTGTTTGTCCCAGGTAGACATAATCGTCTACAACTTCGAGTGTAGAGTCTCCGATCTGTAAAGGAGTGGGTGTAACATGGGCATTCAACATGACCTTGGTTTTGCCCATGTTCATTTTTAGACCCACTCTTTCGGAAGCTATATATCACAATCTGATAAACTGAACTGACAGAATAAAGACTGAACACAATAACAATTTCAGTTTATCCGTGACCGTAGTGGAGTAGCAACAGCGCCGAAATATCGATAACTCAAAACAAATAGTAAACATGGTAATGGTAAATATCCCGTTTTTCGGTGTTAATTATAGACTATGCTAGTCAGATAATTATTTTTAATCTAGAAGGTACGATCAGGAACAACCTAAGAACTTTTGATGAAAACTACGAGTACCTACTATGCTTAAATATTTACGGTTTTGCACAGCATACACAATGTATTTTTTCCATTATTCAGTCACGCGAAGGTTGCACAAACATTAAAGTAAAATTTTTAGAAAATTCTACAACAAATTTTCTTCTAAGACCGTACATTTTGTTGATGGTTCTTAGCATTTTCTTTGCGACGTTGTTTTCTTAACATACATTAACGATGCACTCTAGTATCGTCACACCTTGCCAACTGACGGCTATGTAAAATGGGTTTGACTTTCCAATAGTGTTAAAAGCATTTTAGCGAGAGAAAACTGATGCTTTTATTAATAAATAATGGTAGGAACAACGCCACATCTTTTGATCCTTCTTTTTTTGGAGTTGGGAATTACCAACTAACCCCTCTCGCTCTGGGCGGAACGAAGTGTCGGACTTCTATACTTTCTAAAAACCACCCATGTTCCGTCTTAGCCCTTTGTGACGCGGTATCTCTTTCGAACAACCCGCAACCCCGACAGGCGTCAGCTCTTGCATCTCAAAGTCATGCCAACAACATTGCAGTTTGCTGGCATATCTTAATTGCTCCGTGATCCTACCTCGCTGGTCTCGTGGACGCACACTTGACTACTGATATTAGGGTTCTGAGATCGATTCGATATCTATCAGAATTCTTTTGTAACACTTACCGCCTTACTACAAAAGGTAGCTAAACCTGGTTTAAATTAGACTTGGTTTATCTCGCATGCTGTCACTTTCTTTTGAATATTATTGAAGTGAGACGTCAAGCGAGATAAACCAGGTTTAACTACCTTTTGTAGTAAGGCGGCTTGTGTTTACCTGACTGGCGAATCCTAAACGGAGGGTTAAAAGATATGAGTTCCTTAGTATCATTACGTGTTTGCAAATTAGCGGTATGACCCGGGCCCCCCATTTGTCTCAGAATTTACACACACGCTTGTGTACTTAAATCCTCATATTGTGTCAATAAGTAAACCTTGCTGAGTAGGCCCCTACAGTCGAAAACTATCCTAACCACCGTTTACCCTACCTCCAAGACAGTCAAGAGTGCATAACTAAATTACTTTAAAATATATTTTATAATCTTGACCCACCCCACAAGCTAGTAAGACAAAAGTTTTACATGCTGTTAAACCTATACGCAAATGTATTGTATTCAGCTTGCATACATCCTAAGTAAATACGTCTTGTCGGATGGAAACTTGAACATACATCAAGTCATACATTACTTTGTATCCGGAGCTGCATTAATGCTGCACTCTTCATTCTCCGCTTCCCCATATATTTTCATTGCAAAGACAGGGGCCGCATCAACTGTAATATCAAAGAGAGTGCTTCCTACGTATTTAGCATTTGGTTTGCATATTGTGATTTTGGTTAGATATGAAGGGTAGTTTGAGTTGAAATGGTCTTAAAATATTACTTGTATTTTACATAGTACACTCGTAACAAGCAATGAATCTGCTAAACACCCTGAACATTGATCCGAGCAGCAGTTATTATAAAGCCACGAGCTCCTGTAGATATATAAACTAAACGACGGAATTAATTTCATAGACACTTTTACCTCATTCTAGGTATCATTTTTAAAATCGTTCTTACCATCTTGGAAAATAAACTCATGGAAAAGTCGTTGTTTTTAGAGGCTTAGATGGAGCGTTGTCTATCAACACCTACATGATGAGAATAATAAATAATAAAAAAGCTATAATTATAAAACATAACAGCTAACAAATATTTTGTAAATATATTAGGACGGAACAAAACAGTTGACAGTTTGTTACCACTCAGCTTTTACCTGGCTTTTACCTACTTTTTCAACTGTCACTAAATTCTACACCATGCTGAATTGAGTATAATTATATTTTTTTTTTTTTGGTGGGTGGAAAATCATCGAATAACCCCCCCCGCTCTTGGGCAGAGCGAAGGGGAGTGTCAGACTTCTACTGACTAAAAACCAAACCCATGTTCCTTCTTCTTCGCCCTTGTGTCGGAGCCGCGGTAACCTTTCGATATCCACAGCCCCGACGGGATAGGTAAAGACCTAATGTTTTAATATGTAATTGAGAATATGATTCATAAAATCTAAATAATAAAGTGCTTAATCCTGTCAAGTTAAACCTGTCATTGTCACACAATTGGTAAAATCCAAGTGCATGACAAAGACAGCACAGAATACTGTCAGACTAGAACATACATAACTAAGTATGTGTCAATGTCAGTGCGTTGGTACGTAGTTGATTAATCTTTGCAATAAATGTTTAGATGAAAGTTACCTCGAAACTTAGATATTATATTTCTATAGTCAAAGTTTAGAATCAATGCAGAATTAAATTGAATTGTTATTTCACTTCAGTGAATACAGTTGATAATATTTTTGATGATACAAATGAAAGAGACAAAACAACTTAGTTTTTTTTTTTAACATTTGAATTGCTAAAACAAAAAATTCAATTCATTGCTTTCTTGATAGAGCATAGGTAAGCTTATTGATAGACTGTGATTTTTATTTTATTTTGGCGGAATACTATGTGGGCTTACAGTTTTTACTTGAATATTATTGACTTAAGAATAATGTCTATTTTCACTTTTGTTATTTAAAAAAGAAATGAAATTGTATATTGTTCAATATTTTCCATTATTTAGCCACGTGAAATTAAATGTGACTTCGTCTGTGTCGAGACAGTCAACACAATGTTTTTCAAAATATCCTTATTTCCACAGGTGCATATTATTATTTGCAAATGTTTATTTTGACTTATGATATCATATTTATTAATATAACTTGCTTACTTACTTTAATGCCTTGACTAAATATCCGGGTTTCATTGTAATCCATAAATAGATAATTTCGATTTTATAATCGTATTTCTTTTGATCAGATAGAAACTACCCGAATAAATTCTCGCATCTTATTGAAAACTAAATCGAAAGACATAACTTTCGATTTAGTTTTCAATAAGTCATGTAAATGGTCCAAAACTCGTTGTTAATTTACCTAGCCTCAGATCTCTATAAAGTTTTGCATAATAAAGTTTCACATAGATATACACGACATAGACGTTGTGTTGGAAGGCTTCCGACTAGGTGTACCGATGACCTGGTGAAGGTTGCGGGGATCCGCTGGATGCGAGACGCATGAGACCGGTGCAGTGGACGTCTTTCGGCTGAAATGATGATTATGATACACTAAAAGTTTCTTTATTGTTTATGAAAAAAAAAACTGAAAATGAGATACAGAACCTCTAAAAAGTATAAAATAATATCTCTTAGGCTCTTTAATTTTAATAATTAAGAATCAAACGAACTTACCTAGTGAAGTTTGATATCTAATTATACGAGTGTCTCGACCGAAGATGATTACAGTTTACATGCAGCAGTACGAGAGTTGATGCTGTCCTTATCACACTTTTTAGAGAATTTATTTTTAAATAAATTAAAAAATAGGATAAAAAGTAGTGTATTGACTATTTCCCCCACTGTAGTGCAAGCCGCCATTGCGCTGCAACGACAATCCTTGACTCATTTTTTAGAGTTCGATTTTTTCGATAGGTTTCGGGATTATCAGGGAGGGAGGGAGTGTAATCATCTTCGGTCGAGACACTCGTATAATTAGATATCAAACTTTACTAGGTAAGTTCGTTTGATTCTTAATTATACTTCGTATCTCTCCCGAAGATGATTACAGTTTACATGCAGATGTTTAGAGCATCGAAAAAAAATTGACACCGCTCAGACCCGACTGGGATGATATCGTCCCAGTGAGAAAGTTCCGTTGAGACCCGCCGGGACGATATCATCCCGGTCGGGCGCAGCAAATTCAAACCTTATTTTTACGTAAAATAAGGCTCTAAATCGTTTGACAAAATTTGTGCCATAGGGAAATTAGCTAGAGCTGTGTATGGCACCAAGAAAGTACTAAACATAAACCCGGAACACTTTTAAAAAAATATTGAGAGGCGCCTTATTGACGTTTGACAGTTGATGCAAAAAACGGTGTGGTAAAGTGTGGGTTTCGTAGTTGTTTTTGTGTTTTGTGTTTGAGTTTGTTTGTGAAACGTTGGTAAGTAAATGTTTATTAGGTTAGAAGTCCCTATTGCAACTTTGTAGATAATAATTTGCTTGACAATTCATATCCAAAATTATGTTTCGAGCCAACAAAATATCATAACAAAGATTTCGTCGTCGTCATTGAATGAGCGAATTGAAAATATGAATTTGACTCCTTTTCATTGAAATATGGTCTTGGAAACATTATTATCAACGTAAAATATAGTGATAATTCATTCTAACGTGTATTCGAAGCAAATAATTTCGTATTTATTTATATTTCAAGGTTATTTCGCAATTCTAAAATGACAGCTCGCTAATAAGAATCTTATAAGAATTTTGAGTTGAAATCTTATTAGAATAATGTATGTAGGTCTCCTAAAAAAACACTGTCATTAGATTACTTGTACATTTGTTATATTAGTTCTAAAGTTTCGTGTAAATTGATTCAGTAGTTTTACCAAAACAAAATAAGATACGCAACAAGTCGAGTCAGAGTCGAGGTCGGCGACCTCTGTCCTAACTATACGATATTTATAATTCTAAATAAGCTATAAGAGTTGTTTATATAATAATACATCGTCTAGCTCTTCAGAAACACGAAACTGTTTACCGTTTGAGATAAGAGATAATAGAACTCGAGCAATAAGCGTTTTAGTGAACAAGGTCAGATGACGCATGCGATGACGTAATCACGTAACTAGGCGGTCCGTGAGGGAGTTGAGTTGGGATCTTATTAGAATAATGTATGTAGGTCTCCTAAAAAAACACTGTCACTATATTACTTGTACATTTGTTATATCAGTTCTAAAGTTTCGTGTAAATTGATTCAGTAGTTTTACCAAAACAAAATAAAATACGCAACAGGTTGAGTGGCGGCGAGATCTGTCCTAACTATACGATATTTATAATTCTAAATAAGCTATACAAGAGTTGTTTATATAATAATACATCGTCTAGCTCTTCAGAAACACGAAACTGTTTACCGTTTGAGATAAGAGATAACAGAACTCGAGCAATAAGCGTTTTAGTGGGCAAGGTCCGATGACGCATGCGATGACGTAACCAGGCGGTGCGGGAGGGGCAGGGGTCAATTATTTCGCGCGGCAACAGAGAGGTTAAAGCGATCGATAAAATATTATGCTATTTAATACGTTTTAATTACTGAAACGTAATGCTAATTATATTTGTTTGTAATAATCATAAAACTAAGGTACAACAATAATAAATAATCATCTAAAGAGTGCATCTACAAATTCAGTTTAGTTATGGGGAGGTACATTCTTATTATAGTATTTTTGGAATACATGGGAATTAGGAAGATTCACTCCAGCCTGCGGCCTTTCGAATAACTTCCAGGTTGACACCTGCTCTGTGAGCAGACGCAGATGCGTGCCTTGTACTGTGTGTCCCATACAATTTTACATCTATGCCACTTTTTTTTTTTTTTCTAGAACTTGTTTTACCCAGTGAGAAAAAGTTTGAGAACCCACTTTCTTATGTGGTTTGATAACTTCAAAATAAAGAATATTCTTGACACATGACACGTAAGCAAACAGTTTTATCTATAAGGTGTTTAAATGTTAAAAAGCTGGGCAAACGTTAGGGTTTTTTCTAATGGCAACAGAATCAATGGTACCTGGCCGGTTTATATTAAAACTTCGATTTTAATTATAATTTTGTCTGAATCAAAAGTAATATTTTTATTTTTATTAGGCTTAAAGTTTGATTTCTCTGTGCAGATGCTAGTGCTAAAAGAATTACAGTTTTTAATAAAATCTTTTAGTGTAATTGAATCATTAGGAAAGTACTTAATTGGTTTAATAACTTAATACAAGATTGTGATTCCAGGTGTGGAATTTTGGTTTAAACAATAGACCTCTTTGAAAAACCTTTTTAAATGTCCTGACCTAACAATATTGATTTTGCAGAACTATTAAGTGTGCTGTAACACCCGCATTAACTAGCTAAGTCAAGAATTCTATTAATTGAATAGTGTGGGAATCACAGTAATCTAAACCTTTACCATTACAATATAGCCACTATATGAGTTTAGTGCAGTATTATATTGCTTCAGCGTGTTTATGGAGAGAGAGGCCATCAATATATTGAGAGATGCTTTGGGTTCCGCGCATTAATAGTGACTGCCGGATAAATTCCCTGCCATCAGAGTAAGATCCGAGTGGAGAGGATACTCCCCCTTGAAAGTAAAACACATTAGATTTTTGTCAGGATTAAAATAAAGTACTTTCGAATTATGTAATTTTAACCGCACTGGGTGCCAAGGCTGTATTGGTCAATATGGTAGTACTATAATCCCTTCTGCTTGTCATTTTTAATTTTATGAAAACTTTTATTATTTTATTATTTTGGTATTTTACATGGAGCGACTGCCTATCTGACCTCCACAACCCAGTTAATACTAGGTAATACGATACCCTTTGGTAAGACTGGATGTCAGAATTTCAGGTCACTGACTACCTGTAACGACTGCCAAAGATCTACATATATTATGGCAGCCGGGACCAACCGCTTAACGTGCTTTCCGAGGCACGGAGGAAACTCGGTATGTCGGGCGGTCACCCATCCACAGACCGACCTAGGCAAGCACAGCTTTACCTAAAGATCGACCCGAGTGGCAGTTCTTATTAAGCCACGAGCTCCTCCAACAACAATAAATAATAACAATAATTTCGGAATTTGGATCCAATTTCCAGGAAGTACATCTGTAACATTTATGATTCTGGCTATTTTCAAATAAGTCGAACTGTGGAATACCGTGTGAAAGTGTTACTTTATTAAATGCGCAATCTGCTATTCCGATTCTGTATGATCTATATTAGCAATTGCTATAGTATTGTTTGTTCTGAGTATCTTCACACCATTGTGTGAAGTAAAGATTTTTAGACCATAAAAAGTTGCCAGTAACTCAAATATGTTTATTGTAATTATTAGAATAGTTTAGTGCCAGAGATTTTGCTCTTCCTAGAACCTTTGTGTATACCCAGCCGTATTGAATGGTGGAACATGCTGATGTTAACAGACCTATAAGTCTATCAGGTTCCCTTTTCGGTAATGTTTTGGGCATGTTGCTTGCACAGAACAGGCACTTTTTACTTGGGTAAATTTTACTTTTGTCAGTGTTGATTAAAAATCCTAATCTTTATAATAATTCTTTTGTCGCTTCGACGTTATTATGACAGGTTAACCGATGCATAAAAAATCATATTATAGGTAGTTTACTGATAAATACCCCAGTGAACGTAAATAATTCAGTACAGGTTTTTGTTAATTTAGTGAATACGTAGGCACAGATATTATAATACTTTGTAGGGTACGGGTGCGGTACAGAGTCCAAGCGGTAAAACGTTAAGCTTAACGTTAAGCTCAAATAATTGATTAGTAGGTAAATCTTTTTAAGTTCCAAGTAAGACTTAGGTACCTAAATAATCTCGCTTTGGGCAACTGTAACCAAAAAATATACGCGTCTTTTAAGTCTATATTTGCCATAAAACACTTTTGATTTATAACTGTGCGGTAGTCTTCCATTTTAAAGTGGTCAACATGAACGGATTTAGTTAATCCTTTTAAATTAAGAAAATGTTTCCCGTTAAGCTTAGGTACTGTAAATAAAGGTGAAGGTGAAATACATCACACTATCACACTAATATTATAAAGGCGAAAGTTTGCAAGTGTGTTTGTTACTTCCTCACGCAAACAATTACTGAATGCATTTCGATAAAATTTGGTACACAGATAGTTTATAACCTGAGTTAACACATAAGATAGTTTTAATCCCGATTTTATCTTCCCGTGGGATAATTTTTGAGTTGTAGGTGGCGAAGCCGCTGGCAACAGCTAGTCATTGAGAAATAAAACCTGATTATAGCTCAGAATTACAATTATCAATTATGTTATTTTCTGTGACCATGAATAACCTTTTTGGTATGTCAGGCTGATGTGGTTCACAAATAAAAGGTATTTTATATCCTTTAATTCAAGAAAGGATAGTTTTATCCTTTGTAATGAGTATGTATTCATTAAAGTAATGCTGTAACCAGCCAGCTATTGGAATATTGTTGTCTACCTGTGCCGAGGTGATTAACGGCGTCAGGCTGCGTGGTGGGCCACCCGTGCACGCGTGGCCGTCTGTGCGCGGTGCGGCGGCGGCGGTGATCCCGCGGCGATGGAGGCGGCTCGCGACTCTGCGGCTGGTGCCCGTACGCGGCACCCCCCATGCGTTTAAAGGACCGCTTAGACGATACGTAGTACTCGACAGATTGCGCTGCTGATTGAATTGTCTCCAAATGCTTTATTTAGTGTAGGGTCTGAGCCCAACAACAATTGTAAAATATCCGGGTCTAGTTCATCAGGATTTTCACCAACCGTTTATTTTCCTTCTTATGGTGCCTCATTATTTGGGATCTCAACTACCAAGGAGTAAAATATAATCATAAGTCACCCGCCATAAATAGGTAGGTAGGTAGGTACTTAACTTTATCCACACACGCTTTGCGTCGGGATATATAAGTTGGTGGGTGCAGGTATCAACACATTCGGCGGCCATAGTATCCACACACGATAAACGTCGGGATATCACAATGAATAAAATCATTTTATGGCATTTGTAACTTTGGCATGCATCCACACACGATATACGTAGGGATATATAAGTTGGTGGGTGCAGGTATCACCACATTCGGCAGCCATAGTATCCACACACGATATACGTCGGGATATTTAAGTTGGTGGGTGCCGGTATCAACACATTCGGCGGCCATAGTATCCACACACGATAAACGTCGGGATATCACAATGAATAAAATCATTTTATGGCATTTGTAACTTTGGCATGTATCCACACACGATATACGTAGGGATATATAAGTTGGTGGGTGCAGGTATCACCACATTCGGCAGCCATAGTATCCACACACGATATACGTCGGGATATATAAGTTGGTGGGTGCAGGTATCAACACATTCGGCGGCCATAGTATCCACACACGATAAACGTCGGGATATCACAATGAATAAAATCATTTTATGGCATTTGTAACTTTGGCATGCATCCACACACGATATACGTAGGGATATATAAGTTGGTGGGTGCAGGTATCACCACATTCGGCAGCCATAGTATCCACACATGATATACGTCGGGATATATAAGTTGGTGGGTGCCGGTATCAACACATTCGGCGGCCATAGTATCCACACACGATATACGTCGGGATTTATAAGTTGGTGGGTGCCGGTATCAACACATTCGGCGGCCATAGTATCCACACACGATAAACGTCGGGATATCACAATGAATAAAATCATTTTATGGCATTTGTAACTTTGGCATGCATCCACACACGATATACGTAGGGATATATAAGTTGGTGGGTGCAGGTATCACCACATTCGGCAGCCATAGTATCCACACACGATATACGTCGGGATATATTAGTTGGTGGGTGCCGGTATCAACACATTCGGCGGCCATAGTATCCACACACGATAAACGTCGGGATATCACAATGAATAAAATCATTTATGGCATTTGTAACTTTGGCATGCATCCACACACGATATACTACGTCGGGATATATAAGTTGGTGGGTGCAGGTATCAACACATTCGGCGGCCATAGTATCCACACACGATAGACGTCGTCGTAACACAAAGAATAAAATCATAATAAGGCACTTTCAACTTGGCATTAGGCATCCACACACGATATAAATACGTCGGGATATTAAAATTGGTAGGTAGTTAGACACATAATGGTCATACATACAATGCACACACGATAAACGTCGGCATAACACAATGAATTTATTTTTTGAGAACAATCTTAAAGGCGGGAAATTAAATCAACATTTGTGGGTATTTCTCCATTTACTTACGTTGTGGTTCTAGATCACTAAATAGTTAAAACCTCCGACAGAGAATGCGAAGGAGATACCGCTGGTTCACTTTCCGATGACGATGAGGAGATTCTTCTTCGTTTTTTCACTTTTGTTAGTAAATTTTCGACACTGTCACTATCGTCCCGACAAGATCGCTTTATTTTTTCCATCGTGTAACGAAATTACTTATTTCCGGACGAAACAAAGTTTTGTGTGAGTCGGACAACACGAAATCACGTAATGAGTCAAGGATTGTCGTTGCAGCGCAATGGCGGCTTGCACTACAGTGGGGGAAATAGTCAATACACTACTTTTTATCCTATTTTTTAATTTATTTAAAAATAAATTCTCTAAAAAGTGTGATAAGGACAGCATCAACTCTCGTACTGCTGCATGTAAACTGTAATCATCTTCGGGAGAGATACGAAGTATAATTATGTTCCTAGCCATATGTCGCAGGAGGGTGCTAATTTTGTAGAAGATCAAGCAGTATATTTTTAAGTGTAGGTATTTGTTTAAATACATGATTAAACCATTCAAATAAATAAGACCGTCTCTTTTGACGTTATTGAATAGAAAAGCCGATTACTTATTTTATTTGAAGTTTTGACGTTTTGAAACTCGTGGCATGAGCTTTAAACTAAGATCAATTTAATTAAGAAAATTGAATACCTAACCAAATAAATTGATTAACGGATTAAACTTTGGGGTAACCAATTATAATATTATCGTTCGATCTTGCAGTTTCTGACTAAAGTTAGCTGGAAACTACAAGTTTAATCTGAATCGTAGTCGTTATCTGAATTTTAAAGTCTTGTGGCAGATGCGATCCTCTAAATATGATCCACCGGTCAAAATAAGTGGTGGTTCTAATATTTCGGTAGAAGATAGGAATAACTTCTTACGTAACTGAAAGAAGACGACTTGCTGTGCCAGCCCCAAATTAATTGGGATAAGGGCAGGAGAATGACAATATACAGTGTGTTAAGTTAAACGAGGAACTTATTGAAGGAGTAGGGTATTGAATATTCGATTCTCGTCCCAAACATCTAAAAAACTATAACCTTGATTTGTGATGTAATAGGGGATCGGACAAAAAAAAACTAATTAGTCCGTCAGATAGATTTCCAAAAATTATTGGACACGTATTTTTTCTTTTTTCACGTAAACTTAAAATGAAGACGATACAGTGCTTCGAAAACTCGTGTGACGTTGTGTGATAGTACATTTTGACGACACAAGTGACGTTTCAAGCCCCACTCCAAGATCTTTGACGCGTTTTATCTTCGTCATTTTTTATTGATTTGATAAAACAAAAAACACGTACCTATTTAATATTTTTCGATAATCTAACTTACGGACTAAACAGAATCATATTATTTTGACCCAGTCCGATCCCCTATTGTGCCATCTCACTTTATTAGACGTTTCTTTTTCGACATAATTGTCCTACGCCAGTTTTAAAATATGAAGGAAAAATGGATTACACCTAAACGTCATTGACCAACGCAGATTTTCTGTGATAAGCGCAAGGGTTGAGAGACTTTTCCGAAGTATTTGGTATGGTTCTGTCTGTTATTTATCAGTGTTTTGTATTTTAGTATGATGTAAGCATTCAACAATATTGAAACCGAACCGTTTAAACGAAGGACATATTATTATGTCCTTCGCTTAAACTCACTTATTGTATAATTATAACAAAAAACTATTTTTCTTACCAGCACGGTGATCTTCGCAATGGAAGGCATCGGCGTCGTGATGCCGGTTGAGAACGAGATGGCCAAGCCCCAGCAGTTCCTCGGCTGTCCGGGAGTACTCAACATTGCCATGGTCATCGTCATCACGCTGTACGGAATCGTCGGGTTCTTCGGATACCTGCAGTATGGAGACTTTGTGAAGGGTTCCATTACGTTGAATCTTCCTGAAGAGGATGTGTAAGTACATTTTGATTTTATTAATAATCTCGACTTTGGAGTCTTTTCAGCAGTCTTAAGATAATGAAATATGTTTGTGGATAAGGCCAACCAAAAGAATAAGGTTGGAAAAAATTCACGACGACGACAGGCGGCGGCAGTTATAGATTTAAATAAGACAACAAAACATCAATCAATATTCATCATTACCTGCGAAAGTGGTAAAAAAGTACTGATCAAAAATAATTTGGAGAAATAAATAATCAAACCGTTTTCGGTTGAGGAGACAAAATTATCTCGAAATATATCAATAGAAAACTTTGAATTGTTTGAATTATCGTCAAAAAAAACAGAAAAAATGCCATAAAGTGCTGAAAAGAATTAAAAGTAAACATATCACGATAAAAAAGACACGAAGCATAAACGAAATTGTATTTTACATTCAATGTAGATCTACATTGAATTTAAAATACAATTTCAAATTACAATTTTGCATCTATGCATAATGCTTAAAATCGAATCATCTGTCAACTGTCAGGGTCCTAAATTTATTGGACCCTGCAGAGACATAACAATACAGATGCGACAAATTGTAATAGTTTTAGAAGTCGTATGAATAAATGTGAGGTTTTTATTGCTTTTTGTTTGTGCGAGACGTATTTAATTTTAAATAAAAGACCCTTCTCTTCTGATTTGAATTTCCAAAGTAGATTTTGCTATGGATGCTGTTTACGGCCGGCTTAATTTATATTAAATTAGTTAGTAAAAGGCTTAAGTTGTCTAAGAAGTTTACAAATAAAAATTCTGATTTTGACCGAAAATGTCCCAAGTATGAAACTTGCAACTTTGAGATATTATTATGACCTACTTTTTTTCTATACGCTCGAAATACATAAAAGATGAAATGCAAATTGCTTCTAAACATTGCGTTCATAAAGTATACAAATATTGGTGTAGCTGACTCTACGTTAGGAAATTTTTGTAGTCGTAAAGCTGAATTCAAATTGAAAAACATCACATAAAATAAAACTATTTATCTAGTAAAATAAAAAAAGACCTCTGTAAAAAGACTGGGCTATAACAGCCTTATCGCTTTTTGTCAAATACGACTTGATTCGGTCCACAATATTTATTGAACCCGCATAAGTTGAATCGCTTGAGCCTTTAAATATTTATTTGGGGATCAGAAAACGGATAACGTACTTACGATAAATATTTTCTCTTCGAGTACTTACAAATATTTTGTCAGTGGCCGAATATTTATATGGTTTACATATTTTTTTGACGATTTTCACTCGACCGACAGACGAACGGTCTCATGTGAGAATTCACAAATGCATGTTTATACATATTTTTTTGTTAAGCTATTGCATAGCTTCTATCGCGGGCCTTGAGCGTGGAGAGCGAATCCAGAAATTCCCTAACGAAAATATTCAAGATTCAGTATTCAACCAGGTTGCTATGGTTACGGAAAATAACAAGGTTGTCAACTGAGGTTGTCAAATTAAATAATTAATTATTTGCTGTTGATAAAAAATGCTATGCAATAGCTTTACCGCGGCAGTCTCCGAGTGCCACATTTATTATTTTTATTTTTATTTAGGCTGTACTGTCCCACTGCTGGGTAGAGGCGTCCCCTAATTCCCAATTTGGATTGGTTGTGTGAGAAATGATATGAAAGTAAAAGGTGTAAATGATAGCGTGCGCTCGATAGAGGAGAATGGAAGAAAAAAAAACGTAATGACAACCAAGTAACATGGAACAGGCAGGGTGATTATTTTTAGGTATCATTAAATAACAACGTGCGTGTATACCAGATGTATGACTGTGGACGAGGCAAAAAAGGCTTTAAGGATCGTAGCAGGTGGTGTTATGTGGTTTCTGTCTACTACTACTAAAAGGGCATGAGTTTATGTATGTATGTAATGTCAATAACAAAACATTTCAAAAAACTCAGTTCACTCTATTATTTGGATTTATTATATTCTATTCATTTTTGTGTTTTGAATTATCTGCAATTCGTGGATCATAAAATAGGCTCCAATAATAGCAAGCAAAAACAAAGCAAACTCAAGCAAGCAAGCAAGGACAAAGAAAACTCATCCCTTAAAAGCGACATCTATTAGCGATATCAGCACGCACGTAAACACGTCTCGTATCTATCGTCATAACTACGATTCTACTACGTCGTTTTGCGCGCCATCTTTGTGTCATTTATGAAGTTAGTGTTCTGAAGTTATTAACATCGATTCCACAAGTAAGCGTGCAAGATACTTTTATAACAATAATTGTAATACGTTATTATTTTTAAAAAATCATGTCATGTCTAACCAACATCAGCATAACTATTTTGGCAGCTCTCTTGATAACTGTATGGCGATAGCGGGGTGTTGCAGGTTGAGAGGGGAAATATAGGAGCTTTCGAAATAAAGCGATACACTTATTTACGTAATATTATTATTTATTCTTATGGTATTAGATCTTATTAAGCCAATTGAGATTAACAAACATTTATTTACTGATAAAACTGATATTTTAGTTTTGATAATTTCACAAGAGAACCAACATGTTACTCACGTTTGAAACAAACAGAACAACAATTTACATCTCTCGAGATTTTTCAAAACTATTTACAAAAAACTATTACCTACATAAAAAAAAAACTTGTGGGGTCAAATCTATATTAATAACGGAGTGGGTAGCCTTCACTTTGTATAACTTCTTCTAATCTTGATCTCATTCCATTTACCATATTAAAACAAATGTCACTTAATCGCATTAAATCCCAAGTTTTCATAACCTCTTCATCTAATTTTTTTTTATTTCTGACTTTACTTGAGTCCCAATTAAGCACCATTTGACCCCACAAATTTTCTATTGGATTTAAGTCAGGGCTTTTAGATGGCCAATCAATCAAAGTTATGTCCGTTTGTGTAGAAAACCACTCCATAGCCGGTCTTGACCGATGCACCGAACTATTGTCTTGGATAAAATAAATATGTCCATCAGGGTATACGTTGCGCACTGTTGGAATCATCACGTCTTTTAAAATCTCCAATAACGTTCGCCATTCATTCGAGCGCCCACTTCGACAAGCTCTCCAGGACCCGCCGAAGACATCCATCCCCAATATCCTGAAAACACACAAACGTTTTATTACTATACCCTATATAAAAAGATAATGTCTAGGCATGTGTCCTGAGGTTTATACGATAAAATAATATTTTTTTTAAGTTATATACATATAATTATATACATACTTATATACATATTATATACTATAAGGATATATATTAAATAATATTTATCCTTACCTTTATTAAATAAGGAATTAGGAATTATTATAATTACTAATGTTTGTAAAATTGTAAGTAAATCGTTGATATATTTTGATCAAGTGGTAAATAATACATATTTAATAAAATTAGTTATTGCTTACCCAGTGTTAACCTGCCACTAGTCCTTAAAGGTAAAACATTTTGAGAACTGTAGCGCTCGCCTGGTTTTCTCCACAGTATTTTTCGTCCATCTTTATCGGACTTAAACGTTTTTTCGTCGGTAAAAATCACTATTTCATTTTCCCAATCGAAATTCAAATAGTGGGTCGCAAATCTTATTCTGGCTTGACGATGTGCTTCGGTTAGCTCGATTTTTTTGGCAGGTTTTTAATTATGAATCCCAGCTGCATGTAAATGTCTACGGACAGTGGCGAGCGAAATCCCATGTCGTATAGCACTAGATCGGGTGGTTGTGAAAGGATCCATGGTATGACTATTAACAATGTCACGATGGCGGTTGGATTGATTTGTGTAAGCATCGGACGTGGCCCTTGGCGGTTACACTTCACTTCACCAGTTTCTTGATACCGTCGCACCCATAAACGAACTGTATTTCTCTAGAAACAAGCAAATTAAAAAGTTAGATTTCTAATGGAAAAAACTATTAAAAAATAAACGAACTTTATTTTAGATTACACTTACGTCGACATTTAATTCTCGAGCAATACTCTTTAAACTTTGATTTCGTTCCCAAAGGACGATTATTTTCACTTTTAGAAAGTTACTCAATCGAGGCATGATTTATCGTAATTAAAAGAACTATGAGGCGTTATTCACAAGCAGGCGAGTAATAATTATGCTATAATGCGACGGTATGTTTAACTTAATAAAATAATAAGCTTACCCTCAATCTTCTTCATTATCTATAAAAATATACAAAACGACCGGTATGAATATTGTGATGGATGATTCTTAAACATATCGATGAATTTGGTCGCCATGTTAAGTAACAGATTGGCGCAGTGGTATAACAGCTTGACTCGTGTTATAAAGGTTCTAGGCTCGATCCTCACTTCGGTCTAAAGTTTTTATTTCATTTTAAATTCTGTTGTTAGTGAGTTTTAGAATTATATGTAAAATATGATAATGTTTGTAGAACACGTTTGGAGGTAAAACTATCTATATGTAGGATAAGATGCGTTTGTAACAAGCCGTCGCGCGACGCTTGAGTGCGCACCGACATTTTTTTTTCTGGTTTGAATCATAGCAGTTACAAGAATTTCTCAGAGATGGCGCTGTTTGGAGGATGAGCTTTCTTTGTTGCTGCATGTACAATAATTCCAAATTCCACAAACCAAACTAGTGTTTTAGAATAATAACAGAATTGTGGTAGTTTTACAATATTATTATAATCAAATCAGATAGTGATTATGCTGTGTAGTTTGAATTCGTAGCCAATTAGTCTTGTTTGTATATTTATCTAAAAGATCATTGGCTATCCAAATGAACAAAATAGTAATAGATCAAATAGGCACTGTTATTGCACTCAGTAGTTTTAAAAATTTAAACACTTTTCAACTACAGGTAAACTTTTATTTTCAACTTGATTTTAGGATTTGATTAGTAAGATCCGAATATTTGCATGAACTCGTAAAAATGTACTAAAAACTATTACTAAGGGAGATATTGATCAAAAAGCTTCCAAAACATAGACAGATTACCTACTTATTAACAACTTTCATTAATGAAATATTTTATACAAACAACAACATTCAGAATCATTTAAAAGTCAGTAAACGTGTTGAATTATGGCACCCTATTTGTATATTCCAAACGTATAGAGCAGATTTATACGAAAAGTTCGAGAGAGCAAGAAACTTTGTAATTAGTTCTCGGATCTTTATACTTCCCGTATTTCTGACGAGATAAAGTGGTGAAATTTTTCCCTTTTGGCACCTTTTCTTCAGATACAGTAGTTTCTTAAACCACCACTGTCCTACTGTTTAGCAAAGGCTTCCCCCAATTCATTCCAAGAGCTCTTTTCCTGTGCCGCCTGAAACCAGCTGACATGGTACGCGCCTGAATCATCACGCCACCTCTTTCTTGCCGGCCTCGGCGTCGCCGTCCGTCTTTCGGCAACCATCGTTTGGAGGTTTTTGCCCAGCAGTCATCATGCATGCGGCTGACGTGACCCGCCCAATACTAGTTCAAAACTAGCAGCCTTCTTGCTAACGTCCACTATGCCCGTTTTGGAGCGGAGCGTGATGTTTCGATTCCTCTTGCCTTTTGACACCCAAAATGCTGGACTCCGCTATATCGTAAACTAGACTACATCGTTGACAAATCGTAAGTTCGTTAACCTCTTACTGCCGACTTTAATGCCTTTGGTTGTCCATTATGCTGCTAGCGTTCTAAATATCTTCTCAAAAGTGCTTGTTGCTTGCAATTTTTTTACATGTTATTATTACGTCAACAACCTCATACTGTTACCACTATTATTAAAATATTATTGGAACACACCGTATTTAGAATGTAGGGAACATTCTAAATTCGGTCTGTACCAATAATATTATTTTTTCAAAACCCTTGAGAATAAATTAATACGAGGAAACAAATCTTTTCTTAGTACTTACGTTTACACTCAAACAATATTGAAGTGTACCTGCTACAAAAGTAAGAGCCCGAGTTTCTTTGAAAAAAATCACAAAGAAAAATATCTTTGTCGGGGACTGAAGCAAATCTAGACCTTCAGACAAACAAATGGGGAGGTTAATCACGTCATTTGTTTTGTGGTAGTCCTTGTCGGTTTATTCAAGCACCTCTTCTATCAAATTCATTTGTTTGGCTACAATAATCATTATTCTCTTGATCTTATTTATTTGGGTCTGCGCATTTTGTCTTCTTTTTCCACATAGCAATACGCCTGTAATTCTCGAAGGGTAAGGCAAAGGTGTACCTAATAGTACTGTGGGTATACTTTAGGTATACCTCTGTCTTTTGCCAGTTGATATGTTTTAAATTTGCCATCAGCCGGGCACTTATCCAGACTCTGTGGCTGCTACTAAGAAATCCAATCTGGGAATCAAACCCAGGACCTCGTGCTCAGCAGTTGCGCTTGTGATCACAAGACTAACAAGACAGTAAAAGAATAGTGCGAAGGTTTAATCCAAAAAAAAATGGACAAATTTGGTATTTTATTTTACAGAATTTCTACAAAATGTTAAAAGCCTTTATATTTCAGCGCTTTTATCAAAATAATATACCAACATCATATTTTTTTAGTAACGTTTATTTTGTTAGTTGTACAAAGTTTTTATGGAAAAATTATTATCTTCGTTACGCGAGCATGTTTTCCGTAACAGTATCTCGTAAAATTTAATAATTCGGTAGATTGTTACTATCGAATTATTCAATGTTACGAGATATTTATTTAGCGGAGCAATTTCTCTTTATTTAGGTTTCCAGAACAATATTCGTATTGGTAAATACGAAGAGGATTTTACGAGTGAAAGGGAATAATGGATTTTATATTTGCTGTTCTTTCACATTTGCAGTTTAGAAGTAGAATTAATATTTTGAAGTGACCTTTTCTGCTGTTTGCTCTCGGATTAAAGACATTCAGAAATTCCAAAACATGTAGCATCATCAACCCTCGTACTCACTGCTAAGGCCCGTCACGACATCTTGGCCCATACCCTTCCTACCAACCCGACCCTTGTTCGATTCAAACCGCGGTGCTGAGCCCTGCTGACCCTAAATAATGATCACTGGGCAGGGCACATTGCTCGCAGAACGGATGGCCGATGGGGCTGAAAAGTTCAGAAGTGGCGACCGCAAACCGGAATACGTTGCGTTGGAAGGCCTCTCACTAGATGGGCTGATGACCTGGTGGTGGTAACGGGGATCCGTTGCATATGAGACGCACGGGACCGGTAAATATGGCGACCCTTGGGGGAGGTCTATGTCCAGCAATGGACGTCTTTCGGCTGAAATGATCATCAATGATCACTGTAGTAGAACTAAAGTCACTTTGTATTTTAAAATGGTTTATTTATTCCATAACGCCGCGCTGTGACAATTTTTCTAACGTAAAAGAAAAGAATAAAATGTTCGTGATTTTACCTATCAGTCTAATGTTTTCTCGTTAGGCGTCTCTTGGGTTTCAAATACCTTCTTTGTGCATTTCTTGGCTCCAAGCCCAAAATCTGTAGAGATTAAGGAATTTGTTCGTGAGCTAACTTTCAACTGACTTATTTGTTATATTGACTGCAAAATAAAACAACAAATATTAGCGAAAATTGGTTACATTTTCTTGCCAAAAGTTGCACTTATGTAATCTGCATGCGGAGGAATGAAGAATATATCGTGAGGAAAGCCGAGAGTATGAATGTGAATGAATCTATATATATAAAAGGAGAACTGACTGGGTGACATATCAACGTACAGCCGAAACTACTGGGGCTAGGAATTTGAAATTTTGCACTTATTATAATGTAGGGGAGCTCTAAGAAGGGATTTTTGGAAATTTAACCTTTAAGGGGGTGAAAAGGGGGATGAAAGTTTGTATGGAAAATCGCCACTTTTGTAGTTGAACCGACATCCACGCGGGCGAAGCCGTGGGCAAAAGCTAGAGTGGGTATAAGGCTGGAGAAAGACCAAAGAAACGATGGATGCCCTGAAAAGAGGTATCTGATGAGATCGAAGAGTTAAATAGAGAAATATGGAAAAAAAGAAGACATCATCATCATCATTCTCTCACCTTATCCCAATTCATTTGGGGTCGGCGCAGCCATGTCTTCTTCTTCCATACTTCTCTGTTTCTCATCATCTCATGAGACACTTCCTTTCTTACCATATCATTCTTAACACAGTCCATCCATCGTTTCTTTGGTCTTCCTCTACTCTTATATCCATCAACATTCATATTCAAAACCTACCTCACGTGAATTTCCTCATTCCTCCGCATCACATGCCCGTACCACGACAACCGATTTTTTCTGAAGAAGACATGCCAAATATGCAGTAGTTGTAATTTTGTTTTTAAGAGTTCACACAAACGGTAGTGATGCAGTAAAAGGAAGTAGAGAACGTGGAAATGTGGACTCTATTGCAGAATTATTATTATAACACATCAAAGACGCTAGAGTGACTAAATGTATGTATCCTGTTTCAACCTTTTATTTTTTTCTCTTTGCAGCATTGCCCAAGTTGCGAAGGCGCTGATGGCGTTCGTGATATTCCTGTCATTCGCGCTACAGTTCTACGTGCCCATGGAAATGATAACAAGGAAGAGGAAAGGCAAGGAGTCCAGATATGAGAACCTGATTCAGATCGTCATCAGGACTGTCATGGTCACTATGGCAGGTAAGGATTCTTTATTCTTTTTTAATATTTATGCCTCTGAATGGGTTTGTAGAGGTTAGCAGGTCTCATGCATATCATGACATCTTGACGAGTATATTATTTCATTTTTTTTTTGTCTGGTTAAGCTAGCCCCTACTTTAAGTTACAAAACTATCTTTCAAGCATGCTGGTTTACTCACGATGTTTTTCTTCACTGACACATGAGATTAACACATTATTTATATTAAACCTTAGTAACTACTAAACTTAGAACACAAGTTGGAAAATGTTACTCAATGCAAAATGTAATCATAATGCAAAATGTTGCTCTTAGAAAAGTAACTTTGGTAAGAACGTAGTAAAGTTTCATCACTAGTGAAGGCTTGTGAATTTCCTCATAAATGCACTGTTTCAAAACATATAAATAACAATTAATTAAGCAGCAAAACCAGCAAACTTGTTACGTTGTTTGACGTAAATTGCTTTTGGTACAGAAACGCGGTAGAAGGTTGTTCCTTGCTCCAGAAATGCTTAAAATGAAAACAATGTCATTGAAGAGATGCCTCGTTTAATATCATAACGTTAGAAACAAGGCTAATTACGTAAATCTTACTTGATTACGGTACTTGTTGCTCCTTCTAAAGACAAGTTTGTTTCTGGAAAGAGTTTAAGAAACACTACTTTAAGACTTCGCAGTTCATTGTTCAACATAGTCAATTGACACCTTTTAAATTTGGCAATAGATCCGTTCTCAAAAGTGAGACAAATAAGCTACTAGAAAAAGAGCATCATTCTGTTGAAAAAGTTAAACCAAATCACAGCGGTTATACCTACCTACAATACTCCGCACTGACAGGCTCCTAATGCTAATGAAATATGACCTAACATGTAGGTACGATTCTGCAGAATTTTACAAAAAAAACCCTCTCAATTTGCATCACAAATACCTGTCCATCAACACAACACAGAACTTTATGGAGCAATAATTAGTAGGTAGCCGGATTGAGCTCAATACGATGCCTGAGCAGGCGTTCAATTGCCCTGTTCGGCCAAATTAGCAGTTTTGATTGTGGAAAATCATGTGAAATACTGGCGTCAAGCTCCATTAAGTTATACTGAAAGCCGAAAAGGCTATAAAGATAAAGAAAATAAGGGTAAATATCTACCTTTATGTTCATTGATTTCGAACCTAACTTGAATTTAAAAAAATTGAAATTAGTTCATTATTTTGTGGCACTCACAGCTTAATAACGACAGTCGCGTAGGTCGATCTTCAGGGCTAAGCTTTTTAACACATCTAAATTTAATTAAAAAAATGCTTTTGTTCAATGCGTTGTTATTTACGACAATAGCAGATCAGACTGTCTGATAATATTTAGAAAAGATCTGTTCTTGAAAGTATAAAGCCAAACAATGAATAAATAGGTACTAAATTCTGGTTTGTGTCTGTGAAACCGTATGGATCAAGATATTGGGCCACTAAAGGGATGAATGAAGGCATGTGGCTGAGATAATAATGCTTAGGGGATGTTTGTGTTGATTCGCTAATAAATAAAATAAAAATTGAGGATGTCGAGCTGAGCTCTGCTCGGGTAAAAATAGAAAAAAAATCCCACATTTGAGTGCTGACTAGATCGATTTTTCGCCCCATATTCAACCCGTTTTCGAGAACGTGATACTGCACACATTTTTATTGTACGGGATATCAGCTAGTAAGATTAGAAAGCGCAAATTCTCTAAATAATTTAAACAAAAATTCATTTTGATTTATAAATACTGATACCTAATTTCCCTTGTCCACAGTCGCCATTGCCGCAGCCTTCCCTAACTTGGAGCTGGTCATCAGTTTCGTCGGTGCAGTCTTCTTCTCGACCTTAGGACTCTTCATACCAGCCGTGGTAGATACCGTATACAACTGGGATACTGGACTGGGACCCATGAACTATGTCCTGTGGAAAAACCTACTTATCGGAATAATTTCTCTTATAGCTCTGTTCTCAGGAGCCTATGTTTCTATTCAAGGCATGATTGAGGATTTCGGTGGTCATGGTCTGGAAGGTCATGATGTTCATGATAATGCGACTTTGACGTGATTCTGATGTGCGGGGATTGTGAGACGTTATCAAGTGTATGGAATACTTAGTTGGTTCCATCGTTTAGTTGTTTAAGTTTAGCTTTTATCAAACAGTTTGTTGATTGATATGTGATGCATTGTAAGTCGAGTTACCATGTTTTGTTTTAAGTATTATACGTCCGGTATCTAATGAGAATATGTCACACTCACAAGGAAGAAAATAATATTTATTTGGCACATGCCACCAGTGCACACAAAATAAAAAGAAAAATAATATTAGAAAAACTGTAATAGTGTGCCATACAGCTGCGTCAATTAATAGGCTGAAGCTCATTTCCAACTGGACCTGGACTAGTGAGGTTCTTGAAGGATTAATTTAAAATCTTTTCCCTTAAAGAACGTGAGTGAACTAGGGTCACATTATGATTGACAGAATCGACCCATTGCCGAATCACAAATTGAGTGTTAGACACTATAGGAGTGTCTAACACTCAATTTGTGATTCGGCAATGGGTCGTTCTTATTAATTGTGTCGCAATTAATAATTTTCACAAATAATTTCGCCTAAACTAATGATTTTGTTTTTGAGCCTTGAATGTATGTTGTGAAATCGTTATTTGTGGATAATTTTAGTGTTAACTGAATTTAGTCATAACTTACTTCATACTTAACTATTCTTATATTATTTTACTTAGGGCAAGTTTTACCAAGAAAACTGAATAGGTTTAAAAGCTGTCAGTGTCAAAATTTCATAGCAATGATGGAACTGACAGCGTTTTAAATAACTGATCACGTTCAGCTTTACTGGTAAAATAAATTCATAAGTACGAGTGCGATAAGTTGTTCAAAACTGAGTACAAACCACTTATATGTAAGGTGTGTGTATCTAAGTAAATAAGTATTATTAGATATATTGTCACTTGTTTAGTTTTATGTATTCTACAAACTTCTATTTTCTTATAGACCACGTTAGAAATAAAAAAATATAGTCAGTTTAAAATACATACTGTATTACAAGATAAGGACTAAATAAATGTAAATGCAAGACTATTAGAACCGTTATGACAGAAGAATTAGTATTAGTCTGCTACATAATGGCTCTTTGCCAAGCTAATTGGGTATTATATTTTTTGCCCGTATTAGAAAATTCTTCGAGTATTTCAATATTTTTAGATAAAATTCTTGGCGTACATGGCGTTCCTATTTATGCTACTTATAGGTTATTGTTATGTATTAATTTAGTTGTAATCTTTATTGAAACGTAAGTCAGACCATTTTTATCAAACATTCACTAAAAAGCTTTAACCTAAGTTCTATTTTTGTAATACATGAATTTAATAAGAGATTCTTAGTCGTCTATTGATTTGGAGGCGTTTATATAAGTAGATAAGCTAAGTAAAATGATAATGATGCTTGAACTAAAAGTGGAAATCATCCTCGCGTTATTTTCTTTTTATAATATGTGACTATACTCTGAATTTGAATTTTATTTCGATGTGTATTATTTAAGAGTTTAACAAGAGTTTGGTGTGAGGGTTCGGCGAAGGAAAAGTAAAGTCAAAAGAGTCACAATCGGTTTATAATATTTTCTCTACAATTCTTTACACAATGTTATTTGCGTCTCCTAGCAACGACTAACAGAAACGCACAGGGAGTCTAACATCGCGGCGGGGGCGCGCGGGAACGGGTAGCGCTCTAGAATGTTCTATGGTACGCGTTTCGTTACACGGCCTTGTTACATCCTCCCCCTCCGAGTCACTACAGCGCCCCGATGGTGGCTCGGCACGAACAGACTGACGGGGCCGTCCACGCAGGCGCCGAGGCTGTACTGGAGCTGAGGGCTGACCAGACCTACTATAGTATGGTTTCAAATCAGAAACGTGAAACTTTCCTAAAAGTTTTGAATTTAAGTCAGTGACCTCATAGGTAGTGGGACTAACTATTTTGGAAATACGATAGGGTCCATCACGTTTTGGCATGAATTTACGAGACCTACCTTTAGATGCATCACTGAGTAAGTGGGTGGTTAGAAACACTAAATCACCAGTTTGAAAGTAAGTAGTCTGCCGTTTTTCATCTGCAATATCTTTCCTATCATCTTGATGATGTTCAGCCCTGTCACGTATAGCGTTCCAGTTATCTAGAAACCGGCGGAGATACGGTGTAACCTGAGGAAGGAAATTCTCTTTGTCTAGGATGGACCTCAAATCACACTGTGCGTCGAATGGAGAACGCATCTCTCTAGCAAACATTACCTGCGCGGGAGTCACTCCCGTGGTAGAACACGTAGCACTATTCATGGAGAAACGAACTGAAGACAAGAACTTAGGCCACATACGGTGTTCATTCTTCACTAAAATGGAGAGCTGTGTACGTAGATCCCGATTCTTTCTTTCTGCAGGGTTTGCTTCGGGGTGATACAAAGGTATGAGGTTTTGCTTAATACCTAGAATATACATGCATTGCTGCATAGTGGCTGAAATAAACTGAACGCCGTTATCCGATATGATACGCCGTGGGAAACCATATCTCAGGAAATATTCGTTGATGAGCACGGGCGCACATATCTCGGCGGTGGCTTCTGTCAAAGCAAATAATTCAACCCACCTGGTGGCTGTATCCTCAACTAGAAGTATCCACTTCTCACCATGTTCACCTTCTGGTAAGGGTCCAAACAAATCTATGGCGAGTACTTCTCCTCTTTGATTGAGAACGGGTGTCTGTAGGAGTCCAGCGGGTTTCTGGTTAGACGCCTTGTAGCGCTGGCACTCTTCACAATTTTTAAGGTACTCTGAAATATACTTACGCATCCCAACGAAATAATAATTTTGGCTGATCCGGTTGTAAGTTCGTTCAACCCCTTGGTGGCCAGCTGTGGGAGCGTCATGGAATTCTTTTAAAATCTTATCACGCATAGTGAGGGGCACGACGAGTTGTGGCTGTTCACTGTCTGAATCTGGAATATAACGATATAAAACACCTTGGTTCATTACGTAGCCTCTATCCAACCACTGAGTGTCGACTGGTCCTGTGTCTTCGAAGTTATTGATAATCTTGGCAACCTCAGGGTCATCGAGCTGTTCTTTTCGAATTTCAACAGAACTTACTCGAGGCAAGTCAACGACAACACTACAGACATCACAACTTTTAATGTTGGTATCGTCACACTGTGGGCGGCTTAAAGCATCAGCCACAACATTTGCTTTACCAGGAGTGTATTCAAAACGAATATCAAAAGCCTGTAATTTCATAGCCCATCTAATAAGACGCCCGTTAGGCGTTTTGAGGGTTAAGAGCCGTTTAAGCGGCTGATGGTCACTTTTTATTACCACTGTATGACCATCCAGATACCCACGAAACTTATCTGTAGCCCAGACAACCGCTAAAGCTTCCCTTTCGGTCGTGGAATAATTTTTCTCCGCGGAGGTCAACAAACGACTGGCATATTCGATAGGTTTCTCTTCATGACCTTCTCCCTGCAATAAAACAGCTCCTAAGGCAATATTGCTAGCGTCAGTACGCAACACGAATGCTTTACTATAGTCAGCTTGAACTAAAATGGGTGCTGAAGTCAGCTTATTCTTCAGGCACTGGAAGGCTTCCTGTTGTTGACTGTCCCATCTCCACGGCTCATTCTTACGAGTCAGAATCGTTAAGGGTTGTGCTATCTGGGAAAAATTAGGAACAAACTTCCTGAACCAGGAACAAGTCTGTACGAAAGATTTCAAATGTTTTAGATCCTTAGGGGTGGCCATCTGCAGAACTGCATCTATCTTCGAGGTATCTGGCTTGATCCCATCCGGGGTGATTATATGTCCAAGATATTTAATCTCAGGGCGAGCAAAAAAACATTTAACCCTATTGGCTCGCAAACTAAATAGACGCAGCCTGTCGAATACCTTTTGAAGATCTTCTAGATGGCTGTGATAATCCTCTGAAATGATAAGTAAATCGTCTAAATACGCTATTAGAACGACTCCTTGTAAACTTGCTCCTGAACGAAAACGATCAATCAGCCGTTGGAAAGTAGATGGCGCGTTCTTCAAACCGAACGGCATGCGCGTGAAGCGATATGTTCCAAACGGCGTAACGAAAGCAGTTTTATCACGATCAGCAGGATGTACCTGTACCTGCCAGTAACCAGCTTTCAAATCAATTGAGGACATGAAACAATGACATTTTGTCAACTGGAGGAGCTCATCAATGAGCGGAAGAGGGTAACTATCTGTTTTCGTTATAGCGTTCAATTTGCGGTAATCTACGCAAAAACGGATGCTATTGTCCTTTTTAGGGACCAAAACAGCTGGAGAAGTCCAGGCGGATTCGCACTCTTCAATGATACCATCTCTGAGCATATTATCCAGCTCGGTTTTCATTAACTGCTTCTTCGCAGGCGTGAGGCGATACGGTGGGACTGAAATTGGCGCATGATCTCCAGTGTCTATGTGGTGTTCAGCATATGGTGTTGGTTCTCCCCCTAGTCCGAAGACATCCTCGTTGCGCTGTAGGAGGGAGGCTAGAGCTTCACGCTCGGGAGGGGTTAGCATCGTCCCCTCGTCCTCTCTCAGCAACTCAGCAGCAGAACACGATGCGAGGTTACTGGGGTACTCATACTCCAATGGGTACACTTCGGTAGAACCGTGGAAGTGCCATGTGGAAGTAGCAAAATTAATTTCCAACCCAGCTGCTGTTAAAAAATCTATACCAAACAATGTATCACAATCAGTAGATTCCGGAAACACAAATAAATCTACATGGATACACTTACCTTGTATCTTCACTTCCAAAGTCGTTGACAGCATCTGGCGTGTCGGTGCTGATCCGTCAGCAAGCTTGACACGCATGGAACTGGATTTGAAGTTTTGATTACGCTCTCGCAGCAATGCGTAAAGGGAGGAGCCGGCGATAGAACCTTTAGCCGCTGTGTCGATCAAACCCCTTCCTCTGATTCCTAGAACTTCGATTCCCAAAATAGGACGCCGTGGCACACCACTATGCTCATGACCTATTGAAGAACAAGCAAACTTTTTAAATTCTGGTTTACTAAACTCACTACCCTGTATTCCGGGTCTCTGTCCTGAAAAAATCATGGTCGCCTTACTCGAGTCGCAAATTCCCGGTCTTTGTCCCGAAAAATTCATGGTCACCTTACTTCGTGACGGACACTGACTCGCAGCGCAATTCCTATCGCTGTCATCACAATGATTACGACCTAGTTTACAACATAACGAATAAGAATAATTATATGGAGTTATGTTATTTACGACACACTGTTTATTAGGTTCCCTAGGAGGTACTGACTCAAATTCACTAGGTACCTGTGTGCAGTTATACGACTTTACACGACTAATAGGACGAGATGTAAACAATGAGTTATTACGATGAATATAGGAAGATGTATACATATGATCGTTACTAACACTTTGTATGGGGAATGTATTAGCTATTTTGTTACATGAAATAGAACTCTGGTCAGTCCCAACCCCAGCACTAAGTGAAGGAAATGTACTCACCTGCGTGATCGGCTTACCGTCTTGTATTTGTAAGAAATCGATCGCGCTAAAATGCGAATTACACTTGGTGCAATTTGAACGTATGACTCCGCTCTCGCCACAACCGTAACATGATACACTATTTGTGTTTACATTTTTAACACTATTACGCGAATCACTTTTATTTATTTTATTACATTGGTCCCGTGTATGTCCATGTTTTTTACAATACACACAGTAACGATGTTTTTTGGTTGAACTCGATGGCTTGGACCCGATGGGTAGCGGAGTATTGTGCGTTGTCGAAGTTGACGACGCACCGGCGCCGTTGTCGGCGGCGCCCGGGGACTTCGAGCCTCGTACGCGTGTGACTGTGACAGCGCCAGCGGTGCCTTTAGATGGTGCCGCTGCTGCGGATGAGGACGCACACGCTTCTTCTATGCATCTTGCCTTCTGAAGTAATTGATTGAAGTTGGAGAACTCATCTCTTCTCAATCTCTTACGGACCTTTTGGTTTAGTAGTCCATAGATCATATCCAATTGGACCTTTTCGCTAAGATCGCCGGAAGGTAGGTGCGCTAACTGGGCGCGCGCCTTGGCCACGAACAGCTCCGTCTTTTCGTGGAGGGTTTGAGGCTTCGAGAACAGCTCTATGTAGATACCATGAGGAGGGCGGCTGTCTCCGAAGGCGCTGCGCAAGTTTTGTAGGGCGTCGGACCACGTAGTCGCCGTGGCCTTCACACCTTGCCACCAAGTAGCGGCGTCGTGTGTTAGCAGCATCGAGAGACCGCGCAGCGCGTTCGACTCGCTGACGTTTGCGCAGTCTTTGAAGGCTTCCACCGCGTCGATGAAACCGTCCAGAGATTCTTCGGTCGCTCCACTGTATCGAGCCTTACACGTAGCGAAGTTGCCAGGTGCAGGTAGCGTAGAGGACGTCGACGTGGGTTTGGCTGTGCCCAGCGCGGCTGGTGCCTGCGCGGGTGAAAAGGATGGCGGGCGTGTTTCGAGGACCCTCGTAAGTATTCGCTCGAAATTATCGGCCTGCGACTGCTGTAATGACGCCATCATGGCGGTCAGGTCGCTTGCCGTAATTGACGCTGTCGCCTCCGTACCGGGAACGCTGCGTCGTGCTGACCTTGGCGTTGCTGTTACTTCTTCAGCTTCCACATCGAAGAAATCCGTCTGACGACGTCCATTACGAGTCGTAGGACGTGGCATTGTGGGATTTGTAGGTATTACATTCACGATCACACGTCGTGACACAGTTCCTTCGCCCACTCGTTGGGCAGCCAATTTAACAAGAGTTTGGTGTGAGGGTTCGGCGAAGGAAAAGTAAAGTCAAAAGAGTCACAATCGGTTTATAATATTTTCTCTACAATTCTTTACACAATGTTATTTGCGTCTCCTAGCAACGACTAACAGAAACGCACAGGGAGTCTAACATCGCGGCGGGGGCGCGCGGGAACGGGTAGCGCTCTAGAATGTTCTATGGTACGCGTTTCGTTACACGGCCTTGTTACAAGAGTAGTTTTAAATGCAAAATTAGTGACATTAGTCACCTAGTTTTTTTTTAATACACTCGCAAAGGTAAAACTTAAATTAAAGCTGTACATGTTACAGCTGTTTATATGGCTACAAAAAAAAAAAAAACAAAAGCGACCGGGATCTTAAAACTCCCTCATTAATTCTCTAGTCTATCCTCTTGCTAATGATGTGTCACATGCCATAAAAATCTTTTAACAATTTTCCACACACGGTGTAAACACAGCCTTCACCAAGCCGTCAACCACTCATTCTGTACATCAAACCTAATTGTGCTCAAAAAATCTTAGATAAATTGAATAGTGAACGGGTCATAGACATCATCATCATCAGCCTATAATGTTCCCACTGCAGGGATTTAGGCGTCCTCTCTAGGAGAGGGATGGGCTATAATCCACCACGCCGGGCCCAGTGCGCGTTGGTAAGTCTTCGAATTTTTTGGTTCCAAGACATGCCGGTTTCGTCACGATGTTTTTCTTCACCGTTCTGAGAGCAGTCATAAACATATTTTATTTTTAAATATTTTAAAGTGTAACCTTAAAATATTTAAAAAAAAACTTACATTTTTAGAAGGTAATGACGGGGAGTTATAGTGCTTTTCAGCTTCGTTAATAGTCTATTTACCGCCTTTAAATTTCATGGAGTATTTAACCCTAGTTAATCGTAGATATTTGACGTGAGAATGATAAAAATCATGATTGATTTATATGTGTAGGTACCTAAATATCTATTTCCCATAAGTTTTATTTATGTATCTAAATATTTATTTTGATAATGTAAATCATTCTATAAGATTTATGATGTAATAAGAGATGTATGCGTACATGGTTCGATACTAAAAGATGACGAATTTAATTAATATTCAACCTGTGTACAAATTAAAACTGCTTTTACCCAACTTATAGTTTTATTGCCTTCTTAATTTGATGAAACCAACAGAATTGAACCACACAAAACAAATCCAAAAGAAGTTTCCTGGTTTTCCCAATTATGCCACATAACCCTAGGATGGTAAGTACAGCCGCTGAAACATCAAGCTATAAATGTCTAGTTTAGACTAGAAATTCAAAAACAAAGGTTGGATGGCCATATTAAATGGCTTCCCTTTGTAAAAAATCCTGTTTAATAAGGAATTCTTATATATCCTCCGTCCATTGAAATGTTACATTAATTTGGCGTAAGAGGACTCATTTTTATTTTTTAGATATCAAGGGGTATCAGTTTAAAGTTAAATCCAACTTTGTCGGGTTGCAACCCTTGTTCAACAACCGCCATTTTGGCAAATAGTTTTTACAATGAAATAGTAAAAAAAAAAAAATACAAAAAAATATAGTTTTGAATAGCGTCTTTCTTTGGATAGCATTTAATAATTGGTCGCGTGTACCTAATATATAAATCTAAAACTGAATCGTCATGCTTTGCATTTTCCGTTAATCTTTTATTGTTTTTTAGATAAGTGAATATTTCTTTAAAAAAATAAATTCTTCATTGAAATGACGTCTGCATGATACCAACTAAATGAAGAATAAAACGTTATTTAAAAAAAGAGATAATAAAGCTAAATAAATAAAAATAGACTATTCTAATCGTACAGTAAAATGGTATTTTCAGTCTACAGATAAAGTGCACTGAACTCTTTCAAACTAACACGTAGGTACATCGATGCTTCCCGCGGAGAACAATTGCTTTTCCATTTCGTTAGGGGTCATACACTCCCGTTAAGGCTGCGGGTTGTTCGCAAGAGATACCACGGCCTCGAAATAAAGGGCTAACAAGGAACATGTGGTTTTTAGTCCTTTCGTTCTGCCCAAAAGCGGGGGGATTATTTGATGATTTTCCACCACCAAAAAAAAAGGGTTCATACGAGTGTATGAACCCTTTTTTTTTTGGTGGTGGTAAGTACATATTTTAATAACTAAACTAAACTTGTACTATACTCCATTTACTATAAGATTAGAATTTTAAGTTAGCCGTTTTTACAGTCCGTTTAACCGATTTTGACTTCTATACCGTAGGCATAAGGAGGCCATTAAAAGCAAAAAGAATGTTACAATACCGACTGTTTACTGCAGCTGCATTTTGTCTTGCTGTCAACGTAATAGAGTTCACAATCGGTTGAACGGACTGTAAAAACGGTTAACTTAAAATTCTAATGTTATAGCAAATGGAGTATAACTAACTTTAAATTGTATAAACTTTTCATCGTATGCAATTTATAAAAAAACTTGACGTTAAAAGTAGCTGTTGCCCGCGACCTTCGACCGTGTGAAATTATTATAATAATATAATATTTGTTCTCTATTTGAATCGGATTTAAACATAACTTGCGAAATGTGGGACTACATGTACCATTAGGTAGGTACAACTCTGCCCAACCGTTCGGGGATTACAGGTGTGATGATACGCGTTAAATCGGATTTTGTTAACTTCAAAGGTTTTGTTTCTTTTACAAGAAAAGAAACCCTATTCTTTTCTAAAACTTATCTGTAAGTAGAAGTCTCATCAATATCGGTCCAGTAGTTTCAGAGATAAGCTGAAACAAAAAGACAAAAATTAAAAGTATTGTTTTTTTATAGAATGTTATTTAACTTTATAACGACTTCGAAATTATTTCTCAGATGAGTAATTAACCAAAATGATACGAAGCAAAAACAATTTATAGCGAAAATGGTTACAAAGAAATTACAAGTGCTTTTGTTTAAAGCCAAGAGTAATCTTTGAGTTTTCTGAGATTTAAATTACAAGGAGCGTTTCTTTGTAACTTCGAGATGACAATTGTGATCAGTTTTGAGTTTTTTCTTTGTATCTTTAAAATGACAATAATGATCTATTTTGAGTTTTTAAATTATACGGCTTATTATTTTAAAATACTGGGTATTTGTTTCAAAAGAATTCTTAATTATTGTTTGACGAAGATTATTTCGTTTAGTCCACTCTCGGCCCCTCGACCCCCAATAAATAAAGTGTCCACTCGACCCAACCTTACTCCTTGTCTATATTATACTCGTACTATTCTAGGATTGAATATTTATTTTTTTCTAAGTCTGTTTTTACATAAATCAACATTTTCAAAATCTGTAAATGCAGATCGAATGTTCTCAAATAGTTATGGTTAGTATTTTATGACGTTTTCCAACTACAGCACGGTTAAGGTATAGTCGATTAAAGGCGACACTAAGTGCCAGCGACCTTGAGCGACGCGCCACCCACATATTTTTTTCTCTAAAATTACATCTTTGAAAAATCTATAACACAAAGCATGCTAGTAAATAACCTGTAGTATTTTTACCCACGACGGAACGGAGACTGTATATGCGTTTGGGGTGAGAGGTGTTGTTTGTTTGTTTGTGTGTCTGTTTGTTTGTGTGTTTGTGCAAATACATGTTGCCATTTTTCTCCAAAACTACTAGTCCGATTTTGATGCAGTTTTCAGTTATGGGTTCGGGTTTGATTGGTGCATGTTCTTAGATAGGTGTTACGGTGACAACTCACCAGGGGGCGCTGCAGAAAACATTTTTTGTGCAAATCAAAGTTGCCATTTTTCTCCATAACTACAAGTCCGATTTTGATTCAGTTTTCAATTATGGATTTGGGTTTGATTGGTGCATGTTCCTAGATAGGTTTTACGGTGACAACTCACCAGGGCGCGCTGCAGCAAAGATTTTTTGTGCAAATCAAAGTTGCCATTTTTCTCCAAAACTACAAGTCCGATTTTGATTCAGTTTTCAATTATGGATTTGGGTTTGATTGGTGCATGTTCCTAGATAGGTTTTACGGTGACAACTCACCAGGGCGCGCTGCAGCAAAGATTTTTTGTGCAAATCAAAGTTGCCATTTTTCTCCAAAACTACAAGTCCGATTTTGATTCAGTTTTCAAGTTATGGGTTAAGGTTTGATTGGTGCATGTTCTTAGATAAAAAAAAAAAAGTAAAAAGTTTAAAAAAAGTTTAAAATAAAAAGCAAAATTAAAAAGTTTTGTTAAAACACTTTTCATGATTCTAGACTTGATAAATTAAGAGAATTACTGATTAAAGATAATAGTTGGTTTAATTAACTGCTCATTGAACTGAAGCTACTCGATGGTGCTGCAAAATGCAACTACATTTTGTTATTCTTGCTCTGAGAGTCAGTATCTGTAACTTGTACAGATGGGTCTAGTTTCGCGCACAATTTGTTGAGTTTGAATAACTTCTACAATTATTCTCAATGTTCAACAGCTTGTTCACAACTTGAACATTGGTAATGGGTACTTGTTCAAATTTAGCCTTAGATGTAGGTCATATTATTTTGTTCTAAGGAAATTAAATGAGTATTAGGTACCTGAAAAAACTTTTAAGTGATTGTTGTGAATACTTTAGTTTCCTTTGACGAACGTTGTATTAAGACTTTTCTCTAAAGGTATTACTTATTTTCCATTACGTAAAAACTGAGAAAAATAAATTCTTCTTTTGAAATACTTCCGAGAATAGAGGCCCTTATTTTTTTTTTGGTGCGTGGAAAATCATCGAATGACCCCCCCCCCCCTCCGCTCTTGGGCAGAGCGAAGGGGAGTGTCAGACTTCTACTGAATAAAAACCGAACCCATGTTCCTTCTATGCCCTTGCGCCGAGGCCACGTCATCTAGTACAAAAATCCGCGGCCCCGGCGGGCAGAATAGAGGCCCTTGAGGCGGCTTAGAAACTCTGACACTAGGGTGTGTGGGGTCGTTAGACCTTATACTACCCACACGATAATTTTTTTAATGATAATGTAATAACTTTAATTCTATGACTTGCTAGATATTCCCCAGTCAGTCTTCATAACTGCAGTTTTTGCCCCTAAAAGTTTGACCTCTGCGTTATTATTGCAAAAGTTTCTGAAACAGATGGCGGTGCAAACTGCAAAGTGATGACAATTTCCCAAATTTATCGCTGTCTCAGTTCATAAGTTTGTTTTATGAAAGTTCCTAGTGGTTTCGTCTTGAGAATTTATGACTCTAAGATAGTTGAAACTGTAAAAAAATATGAAATATATCAAGGACGAATCGCTATGCTGATTATTGTAGTATCTTCCCGATCGAAATTCGGTCAAGGCTAACTGTAACGGAGATAAAAAAAGTTCAAGAGGATTCTTTGCTCCTTTTACTACAGTTCTGTCAAAGAGAAATAAGACGGTACTCCGGCACGATTAAGGACTAGGGAGACATAAGGTATAGAAGAAACGGATGATAAATTTGATAACTGTAGTCTGCTACTAAGACATTCCTAGTGGCAAAAACACAATCACTCTTTTCGTGTACACACTTTAGAAGTTAAACAGATTACAGCTTGGCAGAAACAGTAAGCCGTCAAACAGACGAGCAGCTTTGCTGGCAACAGAGCCAACTTCACCTGTCGTCAGAGGCAACTTTAACTGTCGACAGAGCCAACTTGGTCAGTGTTTGCCGTCCACGTTTCAACGGCAAACGCAGTTGCTTCTGTCGATAGCTGAACTTAGTTTTGTCGATAGCAGAGTACTGCTTCATATATAATCATAATTATCATGGACGAATTGGTATGATATTATTACAGTTCAACGTTTTACAGTTGAATAAATTATTGAGGTATTTCAACAAACTTAACCTCTTAGAAACTTAAAAGTCAAATACAATCTCAATCTAAGTCTTTATTTATCTTTAAACATAGGCATTATCTGTAGTAGCATATATATTTGATTTATACTATACCTTTTGTGAAACAAAGGCAGAGGCTAATGAACTTTGGTTTGACTAAATCCTTGAATCAATGTATGTTAGGCTCAGAAAACAATAGCATCTCGCGGTTGTAGACTATACTATACTAGAATTCCGAGTACCAAATAGTTTAACTTTGAGGGGTGTACCTTCTTACCACATAGGATTAAAATTTGAGCTTAATTTGGGTGAACTGTCTGGCTCGTAGTTTGATGATTACGATTTGAAATTAAATTTACATAATTGATTTGAAGCCACCCACGTCTTTTAAGCAGAAACTACTAGGATTTACACAATATAATTTAGTAGGTATCCTGAAAATCAACTCATATTATTCTCCCAACTGACAACTTATTTACAAAAGTTTACGACCGCTACTTGTTCGTGCCTAAAATAGATGAAATGGGATTTCTAAACAAAATTGAAGTTTAATTTATCAGATTGCTCATGAAAAATAAAGAGGTTCACAAAATAAGAACTCAGATTCTGTTTAAAAGATATACCTATTTATAGAAATTTCAATTTCACGCCGTACTAAATTCATATTTCTTTAGATGTATTAATAGTTTTGGGACAGTAGGCCTTTTAAAGATAGTAATCAGTGAAATGGGGTTTTTTGATGTTTGAATTTACCTCAAATAAATCTCGTAAAATTAAAATAGAAAGTAGTCGTATTTTATTATACAACCAGCTATTCCCCGTGACCTTCGTTCGAGTGAAATACACTACACTCAAACTCTTGGATGCTTAGCTTAAAACTCCCTAAGAATAATCCAAGTTTCGTAAAAATGGTCTTTGCAGTCAAACTGGCAAAGGATAGGATCGCAGAGAGAAAGTTATTGCCGTGAAATACATAGTTATCTAGGGAGTAGTGCTCTAGGGATACATCATCACAGATATCATAATTTAAAGTATATATTCGATGCAAGAGCAAACGAAGCGAGCTCAGAATTTGGGGCAACCCGACTCGGAGACGTTAGGTTCGGGGGTAGCGACCTCGGACACAAAGGGCTAAGAAGGAACATGAGTGGTTTTTAGTCAGTAGAAGTCTGACTTCAAAGTTACATCCAACACTAATCAAGGGTCGATGAACTTTCCAATAGGCACCTACTTCAGTCATTAAGTGTGGTAAATGATGATAGTCAATTATTATAACATAGATAAAACAATGTGTTCGTGATTCACATCAATTAACAATATCCAATAATTGCTGGTTAACTATGAGTTTGTCTCTTACCTAGTTTTCAAATTGATCTTTCGTGATGAGATTATGATGAGATTAATTTATTTTTACTGGAAAAAAATAATAAATTGCAATCACCTGGGTAAAAAAAAATTAAGTCTAGAAAAGATACCATATCCACCACCATCTGTCAATAAACAAGTTCACGACAGAGTTAAGATATAATGTAAATATCCTAATCCTAACTAATAATAAAAATGCGAAAGTAACTCTGTCTGTCTGTCTTTGCTTCACGCCTAAACTACTGAACTGATTTGTGTGAAATTTGGTACAGACATAGTTTGGAACTTGAGAAAGGACATAGGATAGTTTTTTTTTTTTGCGAGATAAACCAAAAATCAGCCGGAAGTCACTATTCCACGCGAACGAAGTCGCGGGCAAAAGCTAGTAGTTTAATAAATGTTATTTTAAGTGCAGTCGGAAATAATATCAAGCAGGTACCTACTTACTGGCTAATTTCCATACTCATATATATTTAATGATTACTAAAACCTTCACTAGAAAAGATTTTTGACATACAAATCAGTAAGTGGTATAATCAAAATTATAAGTAAAAGTACCTAATAATTAGACGTCTCTGAGTGCGGCAGTCAGTGTCTATCTTGTATTTCCAGTCAATCACGGTTTAAAGAAAATACGTATAATATTATTTCCTTCACATACAACTACAATTTTCCTTCTAAAACTTATCATAGTATTTTATCACAAATTCCAAATACCACTGACTTACATCAAAGAAAAATGTCAGGAATATTTTACCTTTACGCTCCTTGAGATCAATGCGCGTTCCTTCTCAGTGTGACAAGTTTCTTTCCCTAGGTAAATAGGGATAATAAATAACACTCTCTTTTTTGGAGGGTGATGACTCGTGGGTTAAGGAACTACCAGCGGATTCAAACGTAGCATCAGCTGGGTTCGATACCCGCACGGAACAATTAATATTGGTAGAGCCTATAGATACTTGTTCCCTGTCTGGTTTTTTGGTTCATGTGAGTTTAAATGTTTGTAAACGCAGTCACGATACAGGAGAAATTCCTAGTGTGGGACAACGTTTTTTTTTTAAAGAGAGAAAAGAAAATATAATTACAAAAATTGTTAATTATACGAATCACTGTCTAAGCAAATCGAAATTGGAAAGCTGTGGGAAAAGATAACATCATAACGGCTGAAGTCCCTTAGGTATAGGGCAGAGGTGCACTTAGAATACAACCACAGTGTTCTAGCTATGTTTTTGTCTCAGATTTGATATGGCTAAGTATTTTGTCTTCTTCTTCTTATCGTGTGGGCAGTAAGGTCAGAGTTTCTAAACCGCCTCAAAGACCTCTGACATGGTTTGACGACCGCCGTTTGGTTGCCGGAATATACGTTAGTGAGTACAAGTCAATTTTGCTTACACGTAATGTTATATCTGTTGTAACTACCGGCCAAGTCACACAACATTAACTATAATAATAAAGAAATCGCAATAAGGAACCTTAGACTTGGCTCGACTTTGTCTAGATTTCATTACTTTTTAGAGATAAACAAGCAGCTCCATCGAGACTTGGCTAGTTTTTTACAGAATGTTTTTGTTGGGATTTCACTTCTTTTTGTAGAAACGTGGGCGGGCGGCATATTGATTTATTTTATTAGATTTTCTTATTTAAAACAATTTTTTTTGTAAGTAGTAGTTTTTTTTATTTTTTTTTCGATTATCCTACTTTTTATAGTTTTTCCTTTATGTGGCCATTAAACCCTCACTCTGTACCAAATTTCAGCTCCCTGAGTTTATGGGAAGTACTAGTTCTATTTTGATGATCATGAGTGAGTGAGTGTCATAAATGCGAAATTTTGCTTTCTACTCTCTCTCGACTCTGTGCCTGCTACTGAAAAAAATCCTGATAGAAAAACCCAAAAACACGTTACCCGACCTTTTTTTTTGGGCGTTGAGAAATCATCAAATGACTCCTCCCGCTTTTGGCAGAGCAGTAGGGAGTGTCAGACTTCTACTGACTAAAAACCACCCATTTTCCTTCTTAGTCCTTTGTGCCGAGGCAGGGCGCTCTTTCAAACAACCCGCAGCCCAGCTGTGAAATGTACCCATGCACTAATAATAATAAAATTTCATTTCCTATTTTCACCCATTTTCTTTCCGAAGACACACAACAAGATCTTGCTGTTTGTGTGACGTCAGAGTACTGCGCGTTTTTTGCACTCATTATCGTTAAACCGATGACCTTGACCAGATAATTGTCAGCTTTAATGTTTTTATAATGAATAGGCAGAACATAGCAAGGAAACACGCAAGATGAATCATGAACAGTTGAACATTGATGTCGTTGTTTTTTACTGGCTGTTGCCAGCGTCTTCGCCCGCTACAACTCGAAAATTATCCCCGAAAAAAAAAAGAAAAAAAAAAGGGTTTGGACTGAGCGTTGATGAGTCAGTCAGTCAGTCAATCAGGACTTTTCTTTTTATTTATATAGATAAATAGATTTAAAACATACAGCCCTATGATAAACGCACAGAGGAGCCGTTAGAGAGCAGAACCTTTTTAATAGGGTTCCACGTTGGTACTATTTGTGAACGGCACTCTACAAGATGATATCCCATCCTGAATTCCCATAACGAACTTACGGAAACATCCTCATAGCTAAATCGTAGTTTATAATAGGCAGGAATTGTCTTTTTTTGAACGGTGGGAAATCATCAAATAACTCCACCCGCTCTGGGCCGAGTGGTAGGGAGTGTCAGACTTCTACTGACTAAAAACCACCCATGTTCCTTCTTAGCCCTTTGTGTCAAGGCCGCAGTATCGAACAACCCGCAGCCCCGATGGGGATGTTGTTGGGGTTGAATTTCAATATTTAGTATTTGCAATATATTTATTCTTCATTAGTTCTAAATACATATTAAATTAATTAAAAACTATAAAATAAACTAAACTAACAATAAACTATAAAAAGGCATCGAAATACTGCTCCTCAACGCTGTCAGCCGGTAATGTGCCCAAAAGACTGGCGGCATTGCCTCGTTGTATGGCAACACTTAGCCTCTGGCCAAGATAATAGCCAGCCCTTGGGTCACGAGAAGCGTCAACTAAGCGTTTCGAGATTTCCTTAAACAGGCTATGAGCACTCGGACCCCACGGCCCCAGAGTTTCAACCCCAAACGGCTCGAAAATATAGTTTCCGCAAAGGTTACCATATTTACGCCGCTTGAGGTTTTCTGCAGCCGCAGCGGCTCCACCTGCGCAGCACGATGAACTTGGAAGATGTGGTGGCGCAAGAGTATCGACACATGTTGCGTCCCACACTAAAGGCCTACCCATCTTCCAAGGAAACAAAGACATGCCGTCCGGTCTCTTGCCATCGTCGCGTGCCAAGCCATGGGGTTCTAAAACAGCTGGTACGCCGACGGCGACAAGAGCACGTCGGATGATGTCGTTTAAATAATTTAGTATTTTAAGTTAATTTGTCACTTGATTGTGCTCAGTGTAAGCGTTGAGACAAATCATAGTTCAATTTTCCTGCCCATCCCATTATATTGGTCAGCTTAGTTTTACTTATTCTTTCTTATTCCACACCTTACTTCTCTCTTCTCTCATAAATTACTTTTAATCTTGAATAAGACAAAACCTTGATATAAGATGACTTTTTGAATTTATAATCTATTTGTACAATTGCGAATTAATTGTAATACATAAAACAAAACCTTGAAATAAGATGACTGTGTGAATTTGTAATTTATTTGTACAACTGTAACTTGCAATACAATACGTTCTATACCAATAAGATACAGACAGTATTTTTGTTTGTTTTATAAAATGTATTTTGTCAGGTGCAAGGTCTGTTAATTTAATTAATTTTATGAGAATTTTTTGGCAGTTTCAGGTAACTGAAAGTTAAAAGTAGGTAATTTATATTTCCCAAAATGACTGTACCTACTCGTTTTTAGTAAAAAGTTAAGGTGTTCTATTAAATAATATTTCTAAATTACCGGGTAAAAAAAAATACAAATTATGTTAATTTTTTACAGTTTTATTAATTATATATAGCCTGAATTTCTTTGGTTACAATTTTGAAGTAAAAAATGGGAACTAAATTTAATTTTAAGTGTTTCAAAAATAGTCAACCAGACCCCAACAACAGTAAATGGTTTCTATACCTATTTAAATACTAAATACAAAGAAGCAAAGCATTTTGGACTACAATTTCAGACATATAACAGTGTCAAAATAATGAAGTCATATTTAATAGACAAACGACAGCATTAAAATAATATGCAATAAAAGTCGATCTGTGAGATAAAAATAAAACCGACTTAAAAAAAAAAACACTAAAAAGTCAAAAATAAACTTTAGAAGAAAAAAACAACACAAAAAAGTGAAAAATAAACTTAAGAAGAAAAATCAGCTTCTGAAGTCGGTGACATTTGTTTGTTTGATTTGGCTTTTTTTGCCACCGACTTCCGAAGCTGATTTTTCTTCTTAAGTTTATTTTTCACTTTTTTGTGTTGTTTTTTTCTTCTAAAGTTTATTTTTGACTTTTTAGTGTTTTTTTTTTGAAGTCGGTTTTATTTTTTGTTAAAAAGTTTTTATTTTTCACTTTTTAGTGGTTCACATGTGCTTACCCCTTCACAACGTACCGGCGTGATGTTATGTTATGAACTGGTGTAAGCAATAGACAGACATGAGATTTCAGCAATCCCAGTCCATTTGCTATCGTTTGTTGAGGAGTTCCGTTGCCTATCTCCGAAGTTCTTCATCAGATCTTCACTAAATTGAAATGGAACCACTCCGAGAAAGTACTCTTCCAAAAACTACTCAAATCACTGCAAGTGTGCCTATAAAATTTGAAGAGTTCTCTCTATTTCTCCAGGATCCCATCATCAGATCCTGACTTGGTGATCATGGGACCACTTGGGAAGTATATCCTTTCCAACAAAAAAAGAAATTTTCAAATCGGTTAGCAAGCGACGGAGTTATGAGGTAACAAACATAAAAAAAAAAAAAAAAAAAAAAAAAAAAAAAAAAAAAAAATACAGTCGAATTGATAACCTCCTCCTTTTTTTGAAGTCGGTTAAAAAAGCACTTAGTTTACAATAACCAACAATTTAGCACACATTGTAGATCAGGAAAAACATTGTTAGTTTACTACAATATTTTTCACTAAAATCGTGATTCACAGCAAAGTTGACATAATAAGATAGAGGATTAAAGATTAAAGATTACACTGGTATAATTTATACTTTCGTTATTGAGTCTAGCAGTCCGTTTTAACTCAAGCATTCCTCATAATGTTAATCAAAATCGGACAGTAGTAAGTCAATGAACAGTTTAATAACTATTCTTATCAGGCAATTCCACAGTACGTTTCATTGCTGAAACGTTCAGGTGCTCAGCATGGCTGTTATATCCTAACCTGACTTTAACATCGCCATATGGGAAGTAACGACTGGATAAAGTAACCTCACCTTCCCCAAAGAAACACTCAATGGAACTTGTATCCACGTATATAAGCCACTCAAGTTTGCCATCAGGTCTCCAGTCTGTTCGTCGGACACCATCTTCACCACCACGGTCGAGAGTAACTTTACCTCTTAGACTGTCATAACTAATTGAAACACTCACGTTTGTAGATTCTATAAACAGTTCAAAATTTTTACAATTTGACGCTGTGATTTTAATTTCGGCAGCCTTATCTTTCAACTGCACTGTGTGACCTCCTTGTGCCTTCCCACAGTACAATGTTTCATCGCGGGCAACACTCACCTCTTCAACGGGTTTCTGAATAATTCTCATATCTTTCGATAAGAATAGTTCTCTGGGAATTGTCATTTGACCAGTAAAGCCATGGTCACGCTCAGGATAAATTTGCTCCCACATATCAAACCAAGCAACAACAAGCCTACGATTTTTTTTGTCCAAAATTGTTTGAGTGGCATAGAAATCATGTCCACGATCCAGTTCTATGAATTTGGTTTTAGGTGTAAACACAAGTGTCTTGTAATCAAAATGGCCAACTAAATAACCAGTCTGGTATAGATTGTTATATAAATCACCCTGAGGTTCAATACCCTGTGGTGAAAATAACAGTACGTGATGTCCGTCCAACTCGAAAAAATCTGGACATTCCCACATATAACCCAAAGTGCCATCAGATTCATCCACAACCGGCCCCTCCTTCCAAGAAATTAAATCCTCCGACGTATAAAGTAGCACTCGTCCGAGAGTGTTATTTTTGAAAGAATTTCCTAACACCATGTAATAACGATCTTCGTGCTTCCATACTTTCGGGTCTCTGATATTCGGTTGATGTTCCTCCGCTGTGATAATAGGATTCCCTTCATACTTTTTTAAAGTTTCTCCATCAGTACTTGTAGCCAAGGCTTGATACTGCCTGTTATCCGGGCCTCCAGCAGTATTAACGTTTCCAGTATAAAAAAAATACATTGTTTCGTTTTCAACTATACTGCTTCCCGAGAACACTCCAGTTTTGTCGTAAGGCTGATCTGGTTTCATTGCAATTGGTTGATTTATCCAATTCATCAGATCCAGACTCGTTACATGTCCCCAGTTTGCAACTCCAGGTTTTTGGCTGCTGTATGGATTGTATTGATAGAACAGATGGTACACACCTCCACTTACACTGAATCCGTTTGGGTCGTTCATCCAGCCATAGAGTGGGTAGACGTGGTACCGGGGACAGAAGAGACAATCATCTTCATCAGCTGAGCATCTGTAAAAAGACAGTGCTATTAGTAAAAACTTTGTTACAACTGCTAACATTGTGCGCGTCGAGTAACCAGTCGCGGGGACCGAGCTCTTCTATCTGAATAGTTCACTTCCGCCGTTCTGATCATTTATATGCCATCGTTGCCGTGTGGCATCCAGCTGTGTCGACTCAATGTAAACTTACTGAAATTATTGTGACCATTATCGTAGAAATGTGCGGTGTTCAGTTAAATTGTCTGTCTGTAAGATGTTGTCGTAGTATTTTATTTGAATTTAAATTGCAATACGTATTTGTTCAAGATAATGGATGCATAATTTGTTGAAGTGAAGTAGAGCTAATAATAGGTACAATGCAGAATTTTAAGAAGTCGAAGGAGCTACATACTTTATTTATTAGATACGAGAAACTTTTCCTGGGCTGTATAGAATAAATGTGTAAAATTACACGAACATCTTCGGAGTAGGTCTATAGGGAACAAACGAGGTATTCCACATTGGGCACCCACTTTAACGGCACCTGAGGTAATCAGATAATAAAGGATGGTGATGATCTACGTTAAAACAAACTCTATATACAGTAGTCAAAGTAGTACTTAAAGAGCCTATTTAATATTTTAAGGCTTTACCTTCTTTTTGTGTATGTGTAATTATAAAATAACCCTTTCCGCCCTAGCCGGAGCGAAAGGGAGTATCAGACTTCTACTGACCAAAACCCACCCATGTTCCTTCTTAGCCCTTTGTTCCAGGCCGCGAAATCTCTTTCGAACAATCCCGTAACCCGGATGTAAGGGTTAACCTTACAAACACTTCTAAGTACTTAACTTTCTGAAACAATAAACGTTTAATGTGGTTATTATAGAACTAAAATAGGTTAACCTTTGTGAAACTATTCGATGCTGTTAGTTATTTTAATAACTGCGCCTTGTTATCTATCACTAGCTGACCCGCGCAACTTCGTCTGCGTCACATAAATATAGCTATAACCTTTCTCGATATATCGACTATCCGACATTAATTAAGCTAAATCGTAACAAACAAAAAATCTTATCTTTCCTCTATAGTTTAGATGGTTTAGATTAGCTTAGATTATATTAAAGTGTGAATTACTATAAAATCTATCTCTTACTGTTAAATATACTATAACACTCTGTACTTGTAAACATTATGATGCAGTGAATATTTTGTTTTTGAATTTCCCGGAGGCCAGCCAGAATCCCCCGTACCTACATTGCGACGCAACCCGCGTAATTATTTTTCCGCGCGGGTATTTTTACATTGCGACATCATCTAAGATATTTGTTTAAACTGTATAGAGTAAAGAGCACAAATATTCTATATTAAATTTCCGTTCTAACGAACACATTTATTTAGATATAGATTAATACCATATGGGTTAAATAAGCTTCGCAAAAAATAATTCTTTTTAACCTAACATTTTAATAATAAAAAATGGTTACAGTGAGTCAATATTAAAAGATAGACAGATGCTGTCGCGGACTTTTTTTTAGAACTTTTAAAGACGAATAATTACTTCATACATGATATTCTCGTAACTTAAACCGTTTTCGCAGCGCACGCAACGGAAGCTCTCAGAAAGGAATTTTCTTTTCCCGTTTTTGCAACATTTCTCATTTATGCTCCGCTCCTATTGGTAGTAGCGTGATGTTATATAGCCTATAACCTTCCTCGATAAATGAACTATCCAACACAAAAAGAATTTTTCAAATCCAACCAGTAGTTCCAGAGTTTATCGCGTTCAAACAAACAAACAAACAAACAAACTCTTCAGCTTTATAATATTAGTATAGATTAGGCCTAGCACAAACTCGTATGCATGTAAAAGTCACTTAAGGCGCAGTTAACGGGGGAACCGTAAAAACGACCTGTTTTTCGTCGCAGAGTTAGCCGTATTGCTACTTATTACAATTCCAAAAAAAATACAGTGTATGGTCAAATGTATAGGTAAAAGACTTATGCAAAAATATTTTCTAAAAGTAATCAAGAACCTCGAAAAAAAAAAAATCACAAAATCACAAAAAAATCACACGAAAAAACTTTTTCGTCTCGAAATGCTCAATATTTTGAGTGACAACTGTTATTTATTTTTTTACTATCAGAAAGGAAATTTAACCAACTAAAGACATATGTAAAAATATTTTAACATTACAGCGTATTTTTTTTTTAAATAAATTAAATCTGCGAACTATCGTTCATTTTGGCAGTCACGAGCATCAAACGCATCGCCATTTTCAACCTTATTTGTTTAGGCGATGAGTTAAACGCGCGCTCAAGGTCGCGGGCAGCTAATGTCGCCTTAAATTCGAAGTATTTCATGAAAATGAACGTTTCCTTGCCGGTTTCGATTAGTTAATAGACAACTTATACTACTATACTACACATTTTAGTTCGTTTATCTTTCAATGAAACTTGTTCTTGTCGTCAAACAAAATATTACTGTTTTAAGATAGTTTTATTTTTAAAAGGAAAGTACACGTCCCGCCACGTAAAAAGAACGCTGAGCGCAGTGGAGGGTATACTGTTGCGCACGTTATACAGTCGCGTTCTGAAGTACTAGGCTACTGTGACTGTGTTAAGTGTAATTGTAATATTGTTAGAATCCTAATACAAATTTCACTAGCTCCTTAGTACTTTGGAATAAGCCGAAATTTGAAAAAAAAGTCATGTGTGACTTAACTGACAGCGTTCTTTTTACATGGCGCAACCTATAACCGACTGAAAAAAGCATGTAGGTATTTCTTAGACAATACTCGTATTGTTAAATTGTGCTCTCGAGTTAAGCAGAGGTGCGCCTATTACCCCCATTTCGTCAGTTATCTTTAAGTCCTATGTAATAGGAGGCGACATCTACCAACCCACACTGGGCCCGTGTGGTGGATTACAGCCCACTCCCTCTCATAGAGGCCTGTGTCCCAGCAGTGGGAACATTATAGGCTGATGATGAATAGGAGACGAGCCTATTGCCATCAACCAAGTACAAATTCAGACTCCATGTGCGGCCATGGAGTCTGGATTTGTGTTGAGTACTGAGAAATTCCTGAGGGGAAAAACTTATTAACACTGTGCCCGACCTCAAGATCGGAGAATCGAACCCAAGATTACATGGAACGAGGCAGTCGAACAACAAGTTTTTGAGTTTTGTATGAAGTAACATAACTTACGCAGCGTTGGCAGGCCTCCCACCAGGTGGACCGACGACATCGTGAGAGTCGCGGGCAACCGGTGGATGCAAACGGCAGGCTGCCGATCTTTATGGCGTTCTATGGGGGAGGCCTTTGTCCAGCAGTGGACGTCTAATGGCTGGTGATGATGATGATAATCCTATGGTTTACCATTACACTTACATAATTATACCTACTAGGTAATGTACATGTGTACGTACTAAACAATAACATAATTTTCTTCATACGTGGTGCATGACAATTTTATTTTACGCAACTTCTTGGAAATATTCAAGGGAAACTATACGTATGGAAAAACCTATAACATCATGCTTGTCATCACTGAAAGATTAAGCAGAGGCTCGCCGTAGGCCGTATAACCTCTTTTTTAGGGTTACATACCTGAAAAGAAAAAACGGAATCCATAGAGGAACACTCGTGTGTCTGTCTGTCTGTCCGACCATTCCCCCCCCCCTTATCTCCAAAACTACTGAGCCTAAAATTTTGTAAAAAATACAGAAATTAGTTCTAACACTTATAGATTATAGTAAAATCTATAAGAAGTCTATGGTGCTAAATACACATGGAAAATCTCTCAATAGGTATCTACTACAATGGTACGGAACCCTTAATGTGCAAGTCCGACTTGCACTTGGCTAGTTTTTTCTGGCGTGTGGTTTCCCACACGCCAGAAAAAACTAGCCGAGCCTAGCCAAGCCAAGCCAAGCCTATAATCTTATGACTCCTCCCGCTCTGTGCAGAGCGGTAGGGAGTGTCAGACTTCTACCCCCTTATTAATAAAAAAAAGTTAAGCCTGCTTAAACTTACGCTTGGTTTATCTCGCATGCCGTCCCTTTCTTTTTACACGACTGCCCAAAAAAAAGAGTGTTATGTTTTTAGCGTTCATGTATGTATGTATGTATGTATGTATGTTTGTTTGTGTGTTTCTTTATTCCACCGTAACTTCTAAACGCCTGAACCGATTTTGATGTGTGTGGTATCATTAGATTCTTTGCGTTATCCCGGGTGACATAGGCTATAGAAAAAATAAAAAAACAAAATAGGGTGGCCATGATTTAGAAATAAAACGAACTTTTAATTTGTTTTTATTGAAATATTAATGAAAAATATAATCATCGTCTAGAACTTGTTAAGTAGATTACAAAAATATACCACAGTAGTATTTAATATCTATTGTGTACTAGTAATACTACTCAACAAATGATATGTTAACATTTTAAACCCGGGATTCGATATGAATAAGATATATATCAATAGATTCCTTGTAATAACAGAAATAAAACTGGCTAGGTTACAACTCCCAAATCCATCCACGACGGCAGCTGAATGGTTTTAAAGTTTGTATGAAAAGTCAATATGCGTGAATCAATTTACTTGAAACATGGTAAGAATATTCATTTTACGAAATAATAATGTATGCATTCATAGGTTTTTCAAAAACACTCATTTAAAGGGTGGAAAAAGTTATTCGGGGTTGAATTTTGTATGGAAAAGTCTAAGTGCGAGATTGAAAACACTTTAAACTCATTACTAACGCAAATTAATAAAGCTTTGCGTGTGTAATACAACAATAGATGTGTGCAAGTGCGAGTTGGATCCGTTACCGATGGTTCCGTACCAGCATCTTGGTAGGTACTATACTTGAAACTGTTTGGCACTATACTTCAATTTCTGTTGATTCCTAAGAAATGAAGAAATACGTCTCCTGGTTTTTGAAAATAACCCCATATACTTAGGGTAAGTTTAGAGTTATACAGAATAGTCCACTTTTATTATGTACAACAAAATCAGTACCTTAACTCTGTGAACAAACTAGGTACATAGCAAATTTAATCTTTGTAATGCAATTATTAAGAATAATTCAGGCTAGGTTTCACCCCCCCCCCCCCTTTTATATAAAACAGTACAAAAAAATTTCACGCTCGCTTCGCTCGCGCATCCACCTATTTCGTGCTTTCGCCATTCCTAGTCATTTCACAGACTTGTCTGCATTCTATTTTCAATTCTGCTGGCCTGAACAAAAAAAAACTCAAGTCTCTCTGGACTCTAATAACTTGTCTGCATTACATAATTAATAAACTGAGTTCGTCGACAAATATAATATTAAGCTTCGTGGAGCTCAAATTTTGAAATTTTACTACTATTGAGCTCCATTCAGGCATGGTTATCCAGTGCTTTATCCCCCTAGATAAGTCCCCAACTATGTTGGAGTCGGCTTCCAGTCTAACTAGATGCAGCTGAAAACTGATATTTTACATGGAACCCCTGCCTCTTTGTCCTCTTCCCTCCTGATAGCAATATCTTTGCCTCTCCCCCGCCCCCTTAACCCAAAATAAAAATCATACAAAAATTTCCCTTAATAAAAATCATACCAAAATTTTCGCGCTCGCTACGCTCGCGCATCCATCCTGTTATTTCTCCGATCTGTGATGCTTAATACGTTCATCTACTTCTATTTTCATTTCTGTTTCTAAATCGTTAATCCAGGGAAAATTGACCAACGCTTTATCCCTTTATCCCCCTATATAAGTCTCATTGGGTATGGGTAGCACTTCATAAAACATTTTAATAAAATCAAACGACGCAAACAATGATTATGTTGGCCCGTGATAGTGCACAAGCTGCAAACGGTAACATTAAACAGAAGCATAGTAAATCTAGACGCGTGAAGCAGTTACGTTTTAGATCCACGTTAGCTAATCCCTTGATAAACAGTCTCTCCAAGAACTAAACCACCTAAGATTTCAAAGTTAGTATCCACGAAAAATAAACGATTTATATACATACATAAACTCACACCCTTTTCCCATAGGGGTAGGCAGAAACTACAGAACGCCACCCGCTACGATCCTTACATATTCCTTTTGCCTCGTCCACATTATCATTCATGCATATCTGTCCATACACGCACGCCGGTTACGAGTACTATGCACCTGTCCTTTCTGAAGAACGGCACCAATAAGATCAGTGTATGTCTTTCTTGGGCGTCCCGGCGTTGCCATTTACATCTGCCTTGTAAATACCTTTTGTTAATCGACTTTCACTCATCCTCTCCACATGACCGAACCACGATCCGATTGAAACGATTTAGTTTTGCATTATCTTTACCGTGACATTGCTTTTCTGAAAAATAAAGCAGTATATGAGCCTGCATATTGTCTATGCGTCAAAATACCGGTATATCACTAAAAAGTATTAAATAAAAAACAAATAATTTAAAAAATTAAAAACACGCCTGCCATGTTAAAAAGTGAACTAAAAAGTCAAAAATAAGTCGAACGATTTCAGTGATGAAATGAGAACAAGGTCCCGTAATTGTATCCGAAAATGGAAAACTGAAAACTAAAATTTCAATTGCAGTCGGGGGACCTGTAAAGAAATGTTCTACCAAACTGTCCCCCGACTGCAATTAAAATTTTAGTTTTCAGTTTTCCATTTTCGGATACAATTACGGGACCTTGTTCTCATTTCATCACTGAAATCGTTCGACTTATTTTTGACTTTTTAGTTCACTTTTTAACATGGCAGGCGTGTTTTTTTGAATATTTTTGAAGTGAGACGGCATGCGAGATAAACTAAGCGTAAGTTTAAGCAGGCTTAACTTTTTTTTATTAATAAGGCCGTTACTGATTAAAAACCACCCATGTTCCTCCTTAACCCTTTGTCCCGCAGCCCCGACGGAACGTGTGACCTTCGTATCTGATTTTAGTAGTTTTGGAACGCAATCTTAAATTTTAACGCGATCATTATAGTGAACTCTTAAAATACTGAGATCCATTGCTCGCTGACAGTCACTACCTTCACTATGACTTCCTTATCCTTACATCCTTACATAGTATAAAACAAAGTCGCTATTTTTGTCTGTTTGTTTGTCTGTATGCATAAATCTTTAAAACTACGCAACGGATTTTGATGCGGTTTTTTTAATAGATAGAGTGATTCAAGAGGAAGGTTTTAGTATATAATTTGAACGACATCCACGCGGGTGAAGCCGCGGGCATCATCATATTATAAAACAAAGTCCTCCGCTGCGTCTGTCTGTCTGTCCGTCTGTCTGTTCGTGATAAACTCGAAAACTCATGCACCGATTTACATGCTGTTTTCACCAATGGATAGAGGGGTTCTCAAGGAAAGTTCTAGTATATAATTCGACGCGGGTAAAGCTGCGGGCATTAGCTAGTTTTAAATAATATAATAATGATTAGCAAAACTTTGATAACACTGCCAATATAAAAATAACTAAAATAGCGATACTTGACATTGAATTTTTGAAATAATTACATGCTCAATTTTCGAGTATGCACAGATGTTTACAGTATTGTCAAATAAAGTATGTTTTTAGGGTTCCGTACCTCAAAAGGAAAAAACGGAACCCTTATAGGATCACTTTGTTGTCCGTCTGTCTGTCTGTCTGTCTGTCAAGACCTTTTTTCTCAGGAACGCGTGGAGGTATCAAGCTGAAATTCATATCAAATACTCAAGTCTATGGTCTCTTGGAGCTGTGAAAAAATCAAACTTCTAAGTCAACGCGATCAAAAGATACTCCCGTTTATGCCGCAAATTTTCGACACTCGCAAGGGAATCAAAACCTACAGGGTACTTCCCGTGAACTCAGAATCTTGAAATTTGGTACGAAGCAACGTCTTATAGCATAGATAAAGGAATAATTACGAAAACCATACATTTTTAGTTACATCAAGATACTCCCGTTTATGCCGCAAATTTTCGACACTCGCAAGGGAATCAAAACCTACAGGGTACTTCCCGTGAACTCAGAATCTTGAAATTTGGTACGAAGCAACGTCTTATAGCATAGATAAAGGAATAATTACGAAAACCATAAATTTTTAGTTACATCACATAATATATTTTTTTTACGGAACCCTCGGTGCGCGAGTCCGACTCGCACTTGGCCGGTTTTTTATGAATAAAACTACTTATGTGTGTATAACACACTAAGGCTTTTGTTGAAGGCATTTAATTTGCTAAAATAATTGTGTTTTGGGTACTTGTATTCGTATTCGTTGCCAGTTCAATTTTAGACAAAGGTATCACCAGCCTGCAAGCAAAGGGAGGGTAAAATAATAATAATAATTATTATTTTATTTCAATGAACAAGTTGATAATAATATGATAGCATCAGGTACATTAAATAAAAATATTAGAAAATAAGACAAACCACAACACACAATTACATTAGTACAGTTTACAAATTAAATTGAAAAAGAACAGAATTGGAGAAGAATAAAAAACTGGTCAAGTTAGCTGCATGCGGCGACGATTGATGATTTCAGAATGGAATAAAATAATTCTAGCTTTTTAGACTGAGTAGTGGATTTATTGTTCAAGCATCCAGTTGTCGGTTTTCGGTGAAATAAGCTCATCATTTCCAAAAACTTTTTTTTTTCGGAGGTGGGAAATCATCAAATAACTCCTCCCGTTCTTGGGCAGAGCGGAAGGGAGTGTTAGTCTTCTACTGACTAAAAACCACCCATGTTCCTTCTTTGCCCTTATCTCTTTCGACATCCCGCAGCTTTTGTTTTCAGCAGGTTTACGGAAATCCCATCAGGGATTTTCGAAACCCTCATGTGCGAATAATTAAATTGTAACAGCAAGGTTTGTTTGTAAAGCATATTCTACGACACAATAGAGCTAAACCAAAGTAATATATTTCATCTGTCTTGAGACTCAGATGTACAATTTGCTACATTAGAAATCCTTGTGTAGAGCTCCGAGCAAAATTAAGAACGAAATATGTGTAACAATTGCGAACAAATTATTGTTAAGAGCTTTATCATTTTCTGCAAAAAAAGCAGTGCTGAACTGAATTACTTTTATGTAATTTTTTTGGCTTGGCTCAATTTTAAACCTTCTTTAATAGTCACCAATTTTTGTTTTTTACGTTTACTTTATCTCTGAAACTTAAAAATATTCATAAAAACTTTGTAGATCATAAATTTCAGTAAAAGTTTTTTTTTCTGAAAATATTTTAATTGGTACCACGCTATGCACGGATACAACGGTACATAAAATGCTATAAATACACATATATTATTATGAAAATACTGCAAACGCTATGCGCCAATAGTCGTGTAGCTGCGCGCGCGAGGCTGTGCGCTCAGCTGACTGAGCGCACAGCCTCGCGAGGCAGGCTCGGGCGTTTGCCGCGCAACACGATTATTTTAATTGTTTTCCTCGGGCGAGGCACGTCCGGACTGACCGCATGAATTGCCTCGCGAGGCTGCTCGCTCGTCACTACATGGCTTCCGACAAACGCAAGCACGCGTGCGTGCGAAAAAAAAACAATATTCTTAACCCTAGAAAGATAACCTACGTCGCAGAGGCGCCTGAGCTAGAAACATATTGCTGTCGTTTTTTATCCGACGCGTGTATTTGTTTGTCCTTCTCAGCCAACTCAGTCGTCGGATAGCCCCTTCACGGGATGGCTGTTTCCATGCTGTAAGTACTACAGTTTTGTTTATATGATGAGTCTGTGCGCTCGCGAGGCGTATGGTTATCTTTTGTGAAACTTTTAAGAATGAATTAATATTGTAGTTTTAGTGATGTAAAGCGTTTTTGTAAATAGTTTTTGTTTGTTTTTAGGAACAATTTATTACGTATATATCGTGGCACATAGGAGAACGTTGGTAGAAAATGAAATATGCGCTTTACTAGGTGAAGAAGAAGAAAACACTCTGACGAACTTCTGCAAATTGACAGTGAATTGGAAAATCACCAGAGCGAATGAAAGATGTCCAAAGTGCCTTCGAAAACGAGTTTGTCGACAGCCAAAATGTAGAGCAACTGGAAAATAAACAAAATGAAGAGAATTTGTTCGTCCTGAAAATTTCAGCGCCTTCTGACCTGCACTAAGTGCAAAAAAAAAAATGACGTTTTCCATGACTATCTTTGAAATTTATTTTTTTGATGAGAGATATTTTTTTATACTTATTATATTGTAGTCAAAAAGCTTGTGACAAAAAACTTAATTGTTATAAGATGATTAGAAGTGTTTTTGTTCCTGAAGCATAAGGCTGTTTATTTTCGTTACTTTTTTGTAGAGGTCTACTCATTTAGTTATAAATTATTTTTAATAAACAAATAAGATAAAAATGTATTTAATTTTTATAGTTTAAGATATAACTATTAACACAAAATCATAAATTATAAATATTTTTTATTAAATCAATTAAAAAAACGTATTATAAAAAGGTGCGCCTCTGAAGCGTATGGTTATCTTTAACGTAAGCCGCACTATGGTTATCTTTCTAGGGTTAAAGTAATCTTTATGATATTGCAGCTTCAGTATTACGAAGGTTGCCTAGATATACGTAAAGTATCAGAAACTTTGAAGGATATCGATGAAGCCCCTAAAATCACAGTGCCGAGATCAAGGTTGTAACCTTGATCACTATGATTTTAGGGGCTTCAACACTGACGATATTGATACTGTAAAGTTCGAGGAATACGTATAAATTCCGTCTCATCTCGGTTACAATCTAGCTGAACTACTGTAAGGTATAAGATTAGGAGTTTTAAGACGATGACAATAGCTATTGACTTCTGATGTTTCAGTATTTTTGGTCACGCCCACAATTTTTCCGATACCCTAGCGCCATACTACCAAGTAAGAAACAAATAGTCCAGGATCCGCGGTCCATTTTTGCACTTGATTACTATCAAGCTAATTTTGATGAGACGGCGAGACGCCTAAGAATTTCCTGCACGAAAACTCTCGAATTCTCGATTGTGGTAAGTAATAGGGGTAGCAGGGATAAAATATGTTGGTTTGAGGATTCTCAAAACTGTTAGTACAAACACTTTTGAGAATCATCAGCTGGGTTTTTTTTTGATAAATCTGATGATAATTATCTAAATTATTTGAAAAAATATTTGTCTTACAAAATGTAGGTATGGTTTGATCAAAGAGTCCCCTTCCTTCCTTCCAATATGTATCGATAACGAAGTCATTAAAAAAAGTGAACTAAAAAGTCAAAAATAAGTCGAACGATTTCAGTGATGAAATGAGAACAAGGTCCCGTAATTGTAATAAATAATTGTATCCGAAAATGGAAAACTGAAAACTAAAATTTTAATTGCAGTCGGGGGACAGTTTGGTAGAACATTTCTTTACAGGTCCCCCGACTGCAATTGAAATTTTAGTTTTCAGTTTTCCATTTTCGGATACAATTACGGGACCTTGTTCTCATTTCATCACTGAAATCGTTCGACTTATTTTTGACTTTTTAGTTCACTTTTTAACATGGCAGGCGTGTTTTTAATTTTTTAAATTATTTGTTTTTTATTTAATACTTTTTAGTGATATACCGGTATTTTGACGCATAGACAATATGCAGGCTCATATACTGCTTTATTTTTCAGAAAAGCAATGTCACGGTAAAGATAATGCAAAACTAAATCGTTTCAATCGGATCGTGGTTCGGTCATGTGGAGAGGATGAGTGAAAGTCGATTAACAAAAGGTATTTACAAGGCAGATGTAAATGGCAACGCCGGGACGCCCAAGAAAGACATACACTGATCTTATTGGTGCCGTTCTTCAGAAAGGACAGGTGCATAGTACTCGTAACCGGCGTGCGTGTATGGACAGATATGCATGAATGATAATGTGGACGAGGCAAAAGGAATATGTAAGGATCGTAGCGGGTGGCGTTCTGTAGTTTCTGCCTACCCCTATGGGAAAAGGGTGTGAGTTTATGTATGTATATAAATCGTTTATTTTTCGTGGATACTAACTTTGAAATCTTAGGTGGTTTAGTTCTTGGAGAGACTGTTTATCAAGGGATTAGCTAACGTGGATCTAAAACGTAACTGCTTCACGCGTCTAGATTTACTATGCTTCTGTTTAATGTTACCGTTTGCAGCTTGTGCACTATCACGGGCCAACATAATCATTGTTTGCGTCGTTTGATTTTATTAAAATGTTTTATGAAGTGCTACCCATACCCAATGAGACTTATATAGGGGGATAAAGGGATAAAGCGTTGGTCAATTTTCCCTGGATTAACGATTTAGAAACAGAAATGAAAATAGAAGTAGATGAACGTATTAAGCATCACAGATCGGAGAAATAACAGGATGGATGCGCGAGCGTAGCGAGCGCGAAAATTTTGGTATGATTTTTATTAAGGGAAATTTTTGTATGATTTTTATTTTGGGTTAAGGGGGCGGGGGAGAGGCAAAGATATTGCTATCAGGAGGGAAGAGGACAAAGAGGCAGGGGTTCCATGTAAAATATCAGTTTTCAGCTGCATCTAGTTAGACTGGAAGCCGACTCCAACATAGTTGGGGACTTATCTAGGGGGATAAAGCACTGGATAACCATGCCTGAATGGAGCTCAATAGTAGTAAAATTTCAAAATTTGAGCTCCACGAAGCTTAATATTATATTTGTCGACGAACTCAGTTTATTAATTATGTAATGCAGACAAGTTATTAGAGTCCAGAGAGACTTGAGTTTTTTTTTGTTCAGGCCAGCAGAATTGAAAATAGAATGCAGACAAGTCTGTGAAATGACTAGGAATGGCGAAAGCACGAAATAGGTGGATGCGCGAGCGAAGCGAGCGTGAAATTTTTTTGTACTGTTTTATATAAAAGGGGGGGGGGGGGGTGAAACCTAGCCTGAATTATTCTTAATAATTGCATTACAAAGATTAAATTTGCTATGTACCTAGTTTGTTCACAGAGTTAAGGTACTGATTTTGTTGTACATAATAAAAGTGGACTATTCTGTATAACTCTAAACTTACCCTAAGTATATGGGGTTATTTTCAAAAACCAGGAGACGTATTTCTTCATTTCTTAGGAATCAACAGAAATTGAAGTATAGTGCCAAACAGTTTCAAGTATAGTACCTACCAAGATGCTGGTACGGAACCATCGGTAACGGATCCAACTCGCACTTGCACACATCTATTGTTGTATTACACACGCAAAGCTTTATTAATTTGCGTTAGTAATGAGTTTAAAGTGTTTTCAATCTCGCACTTAGACTTTTCCATACAAAATTCAACCCCGAATAACTTTTTCCACCCTTTAAATGAGTGTTTTTGAAAAACCTATGAATGCATACATTATTATTTCGTAAAATGAATATTCTTACCATGTTTCAAGTAAATTGATTCACGCATATTGACTTTTCATACAAACTTTAAAACCATTCAGCTGCCGTCGTGGATGGATTTGGGAGTTGTAACCTAGCCAGTTTTATTTCTGTTATTACAAGGAATCTATTGATATATATCTTATTCATATCGAATCCCGGGTTTAAAATGTTAACATATCATTTGTTGAGTAGTATTACTAGTACACAATAGATATTAAATACTACTGTGGTATATTTTTGTAATCTACTTAACAAGTTCTAGACGATGATTATATTTTTCATTAATATTTCAATAAAAACAAATTAAAAGTTCGTTTTATTTCTAAATCATGGCCACCCTATTTTGTTTTTTTATTTTTTCTATAGCCTATGTCACCCGGGATAACGCAAAGAATCTAATGATACCACACACATCAAAATCGGTTCAGGCGTTTAGAAGTTACGGTGGAATAAAGAAACACACAAACAAACATACATACATACATACATACATAAATGAACGCTAAAAACATAACACTCTTTTTTTTGGGCAGTCGTGTAAAAATGATTACTAACTGGGTTTTGGGGATTGGATATTTTCTATTAAACCCACTCTTTACAAGTTACCTACAAAATTCCTAAAATTATAATAAGTGTTTGGCACTTACTCCACGCACCATCAATACTCCTGTACATCATAAACAACAGGCTAATACACTTTCTGGAGCCACAAATTCCAGAAGAGCAAGCAGGTTTTGTTAAAGGCAAAGGCACGCGGGAACAAATCCTGAACGTTCGCCAAATTATAGAGAAAAGCCGGGAATTTAACAGCCCTGTATTGATATGTTTCATACATTATACCAAAGCATTTGATTGCGTGGAGTGGGGCAAGCTGTGGGGGGTTCTTAAAGGCAATGGGAACGCCTCAACATCTTATTGACCTAGTCCGATGCCTCTACATCAACAACCGCTCTTTCGTCAAAATCGACACCGACTGCTCAAATGCGTTAGGCAGGGATGCATCCTCTCACCTCTGCTCTTCAATGTGTATGAAGAGTAATATCATTCAAGACTCTTGAGGGCTGGGACAAGGGGTTTACTGTTGGTGGAAAGTGGATTTCCAATCTGAGGTACACTGACGACACTGTTCTCCTTGCTACAACTTTTAGCAACATGAAAGAGATACTGCACAGATTGGAAGTAGAAAGTGGCAAAGTAAGGTTTGCAATAAATAGGCAGAAAACCAAGCTTATGGTGGTAGATCGTGCGGGAAAGCTATCGGGCGCCTATAACATCTAAGGCATCTATACTGTGGACAGCTTCGATTAACTGGGCTCCAATATAAGTAATGAAGGTAGCTGCGTCCCAGAAATAAAACGGCGGATAGCTATGGCTAAAGATGCTATATTACGCCCCCAGAACATCTGGGAAAAACGTGGTGTAAGTTTTAAAACGAAGGCACGTTTGGTCAGACCACTAGTTTTCCTGATTTTCCTCACAACACTCTCACAACAATCTAAACAAGAGTAAGACAGAGGATAGATGCATTCGAAATGTGGTGTTTTAGTCGGATTCTCCGAATTCCATGGACGGCCAAACGCAGAAATGTGTCTATCCTTTACCAACTCGATATCAAGACTCGATTGTCAACAGTTTGCCTACAGCGTATTTTGTCTTATTTCGGCCACATAATGCAAAAAGGAGATAGCAGCCTTGAAAAGCTGGTCATTGTTGGCAATACCGAAGGCAAGCGACCGCGAGGCCGGTCGCCATTTTACCAATTTTGAAGTGTCTGTCTTTCAAACGATTGGCTTTGAGAAAAAATTGTTTGTGGAACCTCAATGTCATTTTTAAAGACCTGTCTATGTCTATAGACACCCCACGCGTAGGTATAGGTTTGTTGAAAAAAAAATAGTTTCAGTTCCATTTATGACCCCCTAAATCCTTTTTTTTATTTTTGTATAAAAATCGTAAAGCGGTTCACAGAATACTTGTAGAGTTTCAACTGTGTAGTCTCAATAGTTTCCGAATGAAGTGGCTGTGACATACGGGTGGACAGACGGACAAACAGACATGACGAATCTATAAGGGTTCCGTTTTTTGCCATTCGGCTACGGACCCCTAAAAAACAGCTGGTTTGTAATAATTTTTGATGAGCTCGTTATCAATACATGTTGGATTTAGATTTAGATAATGATCATCAGATTTAACAAAAAAAAAATTGTTAGTAATAGATTTTTGAAAATCATCAAATAAATATATTTATAATCAATATATATTTTATCCCTGCTGCCCCTATTACCTACCACAATCGAGAGTTTTCGTATAGGGTAATGTTGGCGTCTCATCAAAATGCAGCTGCTCACGGAAAATTAGCTTGATAGTAATCAAGTGAAAAAATGTACCGTGGATCCTGGACTAACATTGTGACGCGGTCAATAATAATTTATAGATGAACGGATACTGTCAGTGGGGCGCAAAGTGACATACGTCCGTCTAGCACCGCGCCTAAGCGCTCACTGTCGGATTGCATACGTAAGAAAGAGAGCGCGATGACGCAACGCTCGAACTTCTTATAAACCATAGAATGATTAATTACTTATAAATAATTTATTACATAATCAAAAATTAAAAACAACGAAATTTTGTATTTAAATATGATACGTTATTGTTATAAATTTTACCAACGTACGTTGATCAATAATACAGATATTTTTGTTGGAAGATCATTATAAGAGGTTAGTTTACCATTTTTTTGTATCGAGAAAACTTTTCAAAAACGCGTTTTGAATACAACGAAATTATCAGAAATATGTTCAAGACTATCATATATTTTTTCCGCCGTGTCAAACTGTATAGATTTGACTAAAAAATTGTTCAATACAAGCCTATTTGGCTCTTGTCAGCGCCTTAACAGGGAACAGGGGCTGCGATACATATGTTTTTCCCTGTTTTCTTCCCGAAAATACGTCTAAGGGAATAGTTTTTCATAAAACCAAGATCTGCTGCAGATTTTTCACTAACTAATAAGTAAACAAAACTTGACTAATTTGACTGTGTTAAGAATAATATGGTAAGAAAGGAGGTCTCACGAGACGACGAGAAACAGAGAAGTATAGAAGACGAAGAAGAAATTGGGATAAGGGCAAGAGAATTATGATGACTTTCAGTCTGGTCATACGTCAAGTTAGAAGAACACATAACCATTCATACGCGTTCAAGGCTTGATGATATCGGAGTTTACAGTGTACCAACATTGTGGTACGTGATTATCATACATTAAGATAGCTACGAGCTACCCAGATGTGACTTGCAGACGCGTCGTCCGAATCCGTGAGGACCTTAAACTTAGATGTGGTTTTCAACAAATTCCAATAATTAATTTCGGTAGGTTTTTAAGTGGCATCCTACTATATCAATAAAAAAAATTGTTAGACAAGCAACGATTCACATGAAATATTTATTTGATTACGTATTATTTCACAAAAAAATCATTTTAAATCCATGTTAGAAAGAAATATAGTATTCAACTACATCCGGTTAGACTGGAATCCGACCCGAACATAGTTGGGCAAAGGCTAGGCAGATTTATAAAAACTTGTTAAGTAGGCAAAAGGGTTATTTTAATAATAATAAAATAGGACTTTTTGGGGCACCCCTACTCGAATAGGTAAGGTTTAAAGAGGAAGGTGGGGTCTATTGCGTGAGCGAAGCGAGTGAACTAAGCCCCCTTACCTTACCTTTGTGTTAGGTTACTTTAAACTTTGCAAACAGAAAAGGAAGCCCGGGGCGTATGTCGTCCACGCCTTATTACAAAATATTTAAAATAAATTACCTTGAACTTTAGGTGAATTTTTACTGAATTTGTAATGAATAGAAGGTAAATGAAACGTTTGTTGTAAACTAAAAAGTCAAAGGAAATCTGGGGAAAATTGTTTGTGTTTCTCACTGCTGGGCAAAAACATCCCCTTTCTCCTTCCAATCCTCTCTCTCGACATATTTTAGCACATGCACGTCTACCTTGATCCTACGTGTTATGCTGTTGGTCATGACTTATGTTTTGGATCTGTTCATAGAAAGCCCAACCTTAAGACTTACTGCGCTCAGATCTTGGAGCATTTATTGAAGTTTTGAACATCAGTTAACCTTTATAAGTACTTACATAATAAATCTCCCCCGATAACTAAGAAACTTACCTACAATAAAGTTCTTTCAAATGGTCTCGACGATTAAAAACAAGATAGGGCCGCGTCGGTTGTATAGGAATTGATTATTTTAATTCTAAAGAACGCAAAAGCTTCGACCAAGAATAATGTTTGGTAGCACACACACGTCCAACAAGTTTTGTTCAAGATAGCAGGTGATCTTGCGACAAGTTGTGGTCGCGATCGCATAGTGCAAGAGATCCTTTTATACTAAGGGCCGGTTTCACCGGTTACGGATAAAGTCCCGGATAGCCTATCAGGAACTTATCTGCCAGATAAACTACAATTTTTGATAGCATTATCTGTCAGATAACTATCTGACACTTTATCCGTAACCGGTGAAACCGGCCCTAACTCTCACAAATGCATAATTTACCTATTCGGAAACGCCTTAACCCACTAAATTCGCCAGACACATTAAATTATAAGATCTTCATACATTATGCAATGCAAATAACGATGTCATCTTCTGTCTAGCCTTGTCTCAAGTGGGGTCAGCTTTTAGACTAATCGGATGCAGCTGAATACAAATATTTTACACTAGCGCTACTTTACATAGCATACACAAAACATCACGCCTGTAATTCCCGATGGGTTAAGCAGAGGTGTACTTAATAGTACACCCACATTTTGGCACTAATAGGGGATGAGCCTAATTGTCATCAATCGGGCACAAATCCAGACTCTTCTACTGATAATCTCCAGATGGGAAAATCTGCGCTTGCGAATACTAGATGAACAGTCAGACTGCAGAAACAACGAAGGAATTCTCTCAAACAATTTTTAGGTCATTCGACGTAGACCACAAATAGCCATTCCAAACAGCGGTAACGAATATAATGAATTAGTCAAAAGTGCATTGAATTGATTTAAGCTACCGAAAGTTCAATGTTAATCCTGAATGAATAATATACATATTTTTGCGCGTATGAATAAGATAATAATATGAGACTGTGACTGTGATAATATGATGAAAAGTCGTAGTCTATATATTTAAAAGGAGAACTGACTGACTGACATATCAACGTACAGCCGAAACTACTGGGGCTAGGAATGAGAAATTTTGCACACGGTTTCCTATTATAATGTAGGGGAGCAATAAGAAGGGGTTTTTGGAAATTTACCTTTAAGGGGGTGAAAAGGGGGATGAAAGTTTGTATGGAAAATCGTCACTTTTGTTGTTAAACCGACATCCACGCGGGCGAAGCCGTGGGCAAAGCGCTAGTGTCAGCATAAACACTATAATTAAAAGCGATTGTCAGTTTTAGGTAATCAGAAATCTTAATGATCCAAACGTTACTTGCAAGAACATTGTCTGCTAAGTTCAATAAATTGTTAACCAAACAAACATCAAAATCGTAACAACCACGTGGCAAACTTTTGTCTCGTCATCGTGATTTTGTTAGTAATGAATCATTTAACTTGTTGAAATTGTTTTCATAAACGTTTTCAGCTTGTTGTCCAGTGGTAGATTATTATTATTATTTATTATTTAGCCCGTTGAACTGGCTGAGAGATTCAGTCTTGGTTACTCAATTGTTTGGTTACAAGATGTCTCTCAGCTCAGTGTCCCTCTTGGCAAAGGCCTCCTCCAGTAGCTTCCACTGTTTCCTGTCTTGGGCACCTCTCCTCCATTTGGGTCCCGCAGTAAGCTTCAGCTCATCCTCCCAACGCATTAGTTGTCGTCCTCGACGTCTCTTGCCATCTCTTGGATACCAATTTGTTATGATTTGGCTCCATTTTTCTTGTGTAGATCTCAACATGTGGCCGGTCCATCTCCATTTTTGGAGGTCTATTTTTTTTTGGATATCGGTTAATTTAGTTTTTGCTAACTCTATCTTGCCTTCTTGTTCCTGTCATGCTTCGTTCCATACCTCTCTGGCACTTTGCTAGCTTGTCTCTATGGTGTTTTGTGAGGGACCATGTTTCGCAGCCGTAGGTGATGCATGGAAGAATGCAAGCATTGAAAACCTTTCTTTTCGTTGCCATATTGTGTTGTTTAGATTTTACAATTTCCTTGAGAGACCAGTATCTTTTCCACCCATTAGCAATCCTCTTGTTTATTTCCTTGGTTGTTTGGTCTTTGGGGGAGATGATCTGGCCCAAGTAGCAATACTCGTCGACATATTCTATTTGTTGTCCTTGGATTTCAATAGGTTCCATTTTTGAGTTGGTCATCAATTTCGCTTTTGCTAAGTACATTTTTAAACCCACTTTAGAGCTTTCAGTATTCAGAGGTTGTATCATCTTTTCGAGTACCACTGGACTTTCTTCTAGTATGACCAGATCATCCGCAAATCTTAAGTGGTTTAGTTTTCTTCCGTCTATGTTGAGGCCTAGATGTTCCCAGTCGAGTTTGCGAAAGATGTTTTCCAAAACTGGTGAAAACAGCTTTGGGGACATTGGATCTCCTTGTCTGACTCCTCGCTTGATCCGGAATTCTTTTCCCAAAGCTTCTAATTGGATTAGAATGGTATGGTAGTGGTAGATAAAGGGAAAAATAAATTAAAACATTAGAATTTGACTTAGGTATATTGTTCTCTCTTTTAGAACATGTATAATCCTGTGCAGCCCGTGTTACAATCTGAATGTAAAACTACATTTATTGTATGTATTAGTAATAAGAAAATACATATATAGACCAGGGTCGATAATTTTTGAAACCAAAAAAAAAATACAGTAGGATGAAACCCATTAGAAAAGCAAAATCAGCTGCTACGAAATAACAGGTAGTAAGGGCCAAACCCTCCTAGCCCCTTTCCCACTTCTCTGTGAAATACCTTTTGATGGGCCAAAATAACAATAAATAGGCATAAAACAGCAATAAATACGCTTATAATTTCTTGTCAGGCCTTATGATTTGGTAGTGGGTATTATTTCGCAGCAGCTGATTTTGCATTTTCTGAGAAAATTTACCATTGCATTGTATATTTTTTATACATCATCAGAAAGTAGAGATTTTAAGGAACACAACGCCCACCGACTTTTTTTAAAAAAGCTGATATTTTGACGTCAGAATTTTCGATTGAAAATTAGGGTGATTTTTTGATAAAATAAGCCGAAAAACTAAATATTTTAAATCAAATGAATTACAGTGTATTTGGGACATAATAAGGTAAGTTTTCACCAAATCTCGCAGAAAATTATTTTTTTTGGAAAAGATATAAATAAAAAACCAAAAACTTGGTTTTTTGAATTTTTCACCTATGTGAAAAAAGTGTTAAATCAAAGTTGTAGATCTTTTTACCCGACTGCGGCGAAGCCCAAAAGGAGGGTTATGTGTTTAACGTGTATGTATGTATGTAAGTAATTATGTACCTATGTATGTATGTATGTCCGTTTCTTTATTCCCTCATATCTCATAAACGGATGAACCGATTTGAATGAAATATATGTCATTAGATTCGTCTTGCGCGAGTGTTATAGGTAGGGCTTGTAAATATTCGAAGCTTTTAGATATTCGAATATTCGATGTTTTTACAGGCAGTATTCGAATTATTCGAATATTATTCGAATACTAGCTGCTCTGACGTGTAAATCCAAAATACTGTATCTCAAAAGTACCTATTTCGTGAAAAGGGCTTTTAAAACTTTTTTTGGTTTTTGGTTCGTTTTCGAAATATATTTAAAATAAAGTATATAGTGATAGGTACCAAATGATAGGTATTTTTACGTCTAATCTAACCATCTAAATTTTACAGCCATACGATCCATACAACAAGATTTAACTAAGTAAACGTGTATTGCCCCAATAAAACTTTAAGACTTTTATCGGATTGTTTGAGCAAAACACTGTATATTTAGTTACAGTGTATTGGTTTTGTGAGAACAGAGCCAATGGATCATACAAAAATACTGTATTTTCAAATACAATGGGTATTTAAGAGGGTGTCCGAATGAATTTACATTGATAATTTTAAATACAGTTGGTCAAGTTGTTGGTCAGTGGACAAGGGTTATTGCACCACCCCAGGTGGGTGCAACGTAAGTAGCAAGCTCGGGAAGTAAAATTGAGGTATGCTAGCTGGAATGTTGGGACAATGACTAGAAGGGCCAGAGAGTTAGCGGGCGTGTTGAAAAGAAGAAGATTAAATGTAGTGTGTTTGCAAAAAATTAAGTGGAAGGGTACAAAAGCGAGAGAAATTGGTGAGGGATACAAGTTTTTTTATTGTGGAAGTGACGGAAAAATAACTGGCGTGGGAATTAGGTAGTCATTTGAAAGAAACTGGATTGAACTGGAGGATTAATGACAGATTAATCGTGAAAAAATCGATCGATCGTAATGATTGATTAGTTGTGAAAGTTATATTGGAAAATGTTGTCTTGAATGTAATTAGTGTGTATGCTCCACAGGTAGGATGTGAAGAAAGGGTAAAAGAGAAGTTTTGGAAGTATTTTGACACAGCTTTGATGACCGTGCATGAAGAAGTGGTAATTGGAGGTGATTTTGATGGGCACGTGGGAAGAATGAGAGGAAGTTATGAAATGATACACACGGGGGATGCTGATTTGGTAATATAAACAATGAGGGGGAAACTATATTGCAAATTGCAATGACGTGGCAGTAGCCAACACTTGGTTCCAAAAAGCCAATGGACGCTTTATAACATATAAAGGTGGTTTGCAACACACGCAAATTGACTACTTCCTCATCAGACGCAACAACTTAAAGCACATCAAAGACACACACAGGCACAGCAAAGTGCTACTGGGAGAAGAGTAAGTCTCACAACATAGACTCCTGGTTAAGAAAGTAGTCGTACAAATAAGGCTTCTTAAACAAAAAGAGTGACCTCCCTACAATAAAATGGCATATGCTAGAGAAGTCTGATTGTGCGAAGAAATAAACAGAACGAATGGTGGATAAAAATGTTAGAGATGGGTGATATTTATGATAAAAGTGTGAATGAATGTTGGAAGGAAATGGCTAGGTGTATTAGGAATGCAACAAAAGACATTTTAGGAGAGACAAAAGGAAAGGGCACGATAGACAGGGATACATGGTGGTGGTCGACAGAGATACAGAATGTGCTGAAGGAAAAAAGAAGAAGTTCAAAGAATGGCAGAGTGTTGGAAATGAGAGTAGAAGTTTAAAAGCTGAAAAGAAGAGTGAGTATGATGCTCTTAAGAAAAAGATCAAAAGAGTGGTACATGATGAGTTGTTGTGATGTTGTATAATGCTTTGTGACAATTTCACTAATAATCTATTTCGGTATCCACTCTTGTTATTACATATTTATAAACTCGTTTAAACGCACAAACGAAAACCGATCGAATGAAGGTACGCGCTATCGATCAAAACACCGTCCGAGCAAGAGAAATGATTCACGACTACTAACCGTTGAGCTCTCGCTCCGCCCCCCGCGTAGGGAAGTGTCGCCGCACTCGACGTATCAAGATTGTTTGGTTATCGAAAACACTGTATCTCAGGGTTTCGACTATTCGCGCGTAAACTGTTTCGCCAACACACTGTAACTCCAATTACAGTGATATGCCAAACCAAACCATAAATGTAACTGAAATACAGTGTTGTTTAGGTGCTACCTATCTCCTTCTACGTACTTTAAAATGAAAAAGTAATACTATAGGGGTATGTAACTGCCTTGGAAAAATCAAATAAGCGCTATTAAGGCAAAACACTGTAACTCGAGTTGCAGTGTATTGGATATACACGACAGAGCTTTTTCCTTTGAAACTAAAATAAAAACCTTGAAAGTACATGCATAAACAATTAAGGCGGGGTTGCAGTACTTTTTAAGATTTTTGAACCTATAAAAATCGAACTACATACGAGTTTTTTAATAAATAAAAATCATTACATAAAAATTGAACATACTCTCTAGTAAATCGTAAAGATAGAAACGCGATTTAGAATGATCGGCATTCGGCTCGATACTTTTTTTTATCAAACATGACTCTAAATCACAATTTCAAACGTGTACTGCTAAGACTCATGAATTTATATAAAAGTTATATCAATAGATAGAACTTTTTATTTTGAAGTAAATGTTGAAAACATATTGTATAATTTCTTTATAGTTTTTCTCCAAGAAGCAAAAATCAGTCAACATTTAGGCATTATATCGCTCGCGCGGCAGGGCGGGGGGCGAGGTCGTGCGTACATAAAAACAAAGTACTGCAACCTCGCCTTAA